>NBND01000002.1:0-2400000 GCA_002196765.1 Millerozyma farinosa | reverse complement strand
AGCATTTTCAGGACAGTCTCGCAAGACAAAGAAGATAGACCGCACGAACTCAAATTGCCTCTTGAAGAACCATTTTGGAGGTATATCCAACTCTTCATACATTGTTTTAAGTCCCAATATACCACCCAACTTAGAATGATAGAACTCATTGTAACAACAATGGGTGAATCTATAGAACATAGAACGGAAAATTGGTGATTCTAGAGCATTTTCTTTGGACCCAAAAAGAGTAACAGTTATACTGTAAATCTTTTTTATTGTTTCGATACCTTTCTTCCGCACATTTTTATCCCAAAAACTCAACGCATAATTCAAGGCAGTAAGGAATGTCATTTCACTAATGTGAGCTTTTCCTTCCTGGTCATCAACTGAAAATGGACGCTCCTTCTTCACCTTTTCAATTACTGATGTATTTAAATAAATAAGGGCAAAATGGGTTGTCAATCCATTTATAAGCTCATCAGCTTCATTTTTGATTTCATCAATTGACAACGAGAAGAACAAGACTTCCAATAATCTTTCGAACAATTCCTGCTGGCGATCCAATTTATCAACATCTGTAATTCCGAACTTCTCAAGTTGCATAGGCTGTTCTGGTTTGGTCAGTTTCAAACGGTTCACACATTCCAGAATGTGTGATGCAAAATTCTGAGGTATTGGAGTTGTATCGATGAATAACTTCAATATTCCAGATAAATAATTGAAGGCACTAATTCTATAGTGAATTTTTAGCCTAGGGTCTTCGAGAAGTTTGATCGCTGACTGAACAGCAGGTGTAATGGACAATGGAACGTTATTTCCAAGACCATTGATTTTGAAAAATGCCTTTACTTCCTGATCCAACAGGGATTGGGTAACCAAATTATTTATTGGCTTGAAGTGCTTATGATTCCGCCCACCTAGCTTACCTAAGATTCTAATGGCAGTGTGAGAATGTTGATGGTGATATGGCACAGGCTCCAAATGTTTCCAAAGTGCTGTCATGATCTCATCAATGACAGGCTCGATCATAGGGTCAAAATATTCTGCTGTTAGATTGTCAACACAAAGCTCGAATGTTCTTAATCCTTGGCTAACAAGTTCTTGAGATCCATTCAAAGCATAGACCAATGGTCTCGTTAAATAACTCAAATGAGGTACTAATACAGAAAGACGAACTGGCACAGTTAAACATAATTCGACGTAAATGTCTCTTTCATATGGACGCCTAGCATTAGCTATCATCTTGTTGAGATTTTCCAATAAGACCGGCAAAATTGGCATAATCTCTTTGTAAAGGTTCTCAAAACGACCGCCGCTAATACTTCTGAACAAGATACGGACCAAATAAGAATATATTATTGGTTCCTCGGCTTTTGTCGCTAACTTCAATGACTCCAAAATAAGATGGTTCAAATGAGGTAAAATTACACCTTCGTTGGTCGTAGGGAATAAATTCACCGACATAAAGCATAATTTAAAAAGTCTTATCAAAATATTTGATTTCGCTAATTCAACTTTTCCTAAGATTTCCAACTTAGATTTCAAGAAAGATATCAAAATACTTGAAAAGTTCCCCGAAGTAATCTCACTTGCTAAAAAGAATTGAGGGAGATGTAATAAAGCAGCGTTTTCCAACATCGACTCGTACATGAATGGTAATTCACTAGTGACTATTTCATTGAAAGATGCAGGGTCAACGTGTATAAATATAGTTGCAAATATCTCCATCAAATCTTTTTCTTCCTTAGAAGAGGTGATTGGTAAATTGGGTCCACCAGTAGACCAGTCAAATGATTTCGTTTGTGGCAAATTAACCTTAGGCTTGGCTACAGAGAAGAAGCTCAAACAGTATATTCCTCCTCTGAAGAGATTACGGAAGATGTTGACTTCCTCAAAACAAGTCAATTTGGCAGAATCATTCCATTTGTCGTAATTAACAGGTTGGCCAGTGTTCCTAGGGTCTGTTGGAGTTGGTTGAGAAGGAACAGGAGGATTACAGTTCTTCAACCCAAAAATAACAGACTTGAGAAAAGTCATTAATGTTCTGAAAAGATAACGGGCATCTTTGAGCTGGTCTGAGTTCGTGTTTAGGCGATACGACGAGACAGGAGAATACTCTACGATGTTGAAACAGTCAATGTATTTCTCATCATTCGAGCTGGTGTCATCTTGGTCGGAGTCTTTCATGACCACATCTTCATCTGATTTATCATTGTCCTCAGTGTTTTGCTTTTGGGGAGGATCATTATTGTTCGATGTGTTATTAGTCTGGGTAATAGCTGCCTCGGGTGTATCCTCGGATGAGTATCTTTTACTTGCCTTTTTGAATTCCGATTCTTTGGTCTCTCTTTTCTTCTCATACTCTGAATGTTTATGTAAGATGAAATTATACTTCCTGTGCAAACTCTGGAAACGTTGAGCGTACGAGTCTATTATGAACATGAAAAGTTGCCTACCTTCTAACTTATTAGGTAATTTCATAATCCTTTCCACTAAGTTAAGTAAAAGTTTAGCGCTCATTATTTGTACCGTTAACGCAAGCGAGTCATCTCTCAAAAGATCACAATATATCCTAACAGTGGACCAAATTTGCTTTGGAGTGAGCTCATTACGCACATTATGGATAAAATCTGCCACTGTTGAATATGCTAGCGGACGCAAGGTTTCAAAAGAAGTTAACCCTTCTCCGATTAATATTTTTTCGTCAAAAAGTAATTCAATTTTTGGTATAAACTGTGTACGAAATGGAGTCGATAAGATGTGTCTTGTTGCGTGAAGTAGTTCTTTCCTTGCAACTGAAAGTTCTGCGGGACAGTCTTGTAAAAGCCTTAAGATGACTTCAGGGACAACCTCAGCTTGTTCCAGGTTCAAGTATTGGTTTGAATAGCCTCTGATGAAAACATAGGCCAAAAACGATGCAGCCTTTACCTGACCTAGTATGAACTCGCTATAAGCCTGTCTATTTGTAATCTTAGGAGAAATAGTGGTGACCGCGTTATGCTCTTCTTTGTGCTCGGCTCTGAAGGCCTTCTGCTCCGGAACCTGGAGCAATAGCACGTTTATAATCTTGGGTAAAAACACCGGCAATGACGCCAGCACCAATGACTTGTATGACGAGTATAATGACACCATAGTAATGGGGCACTCGGCGAGTGTCTTGAAAGAATTCATAGCTTTATTCAAAGGCTTGATTGAATCTTCGCTAAACGAAGGAGGTGACATCTCCTTCGACAGGTCAGGTTCCTGAGAGACCTTTTGTTGCTGATCGGGTCCAAATACTTCATTGAGTGTATCGTCCATGTTGTCGTATATCTGAGTTATGATATCCACGAAAGATTGTACGTGATCGCTAAGACTGTTCTTGTAGGCCTTGTGGAGACTTGTGATAATCTTCATACACAAAACACCATTGTCCTCGTTCTCCTCTGTCAAGATACTCGTGAGCTTGTCTAAGATCTGTTTGGAGTATGGCTCAAACGTCTCGTTCATGATAGAACGATGTATGATTTCTAGCACAGCATTTCTGAGCTTATGTTCTGGCGATTGACTAGAAAATGATATAGGAACACTCTCGAGGTACTTTATGAATACCGGTACCATATTCGAAAGGAAATACTCGTATTCAGCTGCTCCATTGAACGTTTCAATCATGTCCAAGAGCTCAGACAACACAGAGTGGACCGCTCTGTAGTCGTCATTATCCTTGAGCCTGGACACAAATACATCCAATTGTGCGGTATAAGACATGGTGTTGCAAAAGCAAAATCAATACGCGAGTTATACCACCTATTTTGGTTATATAAGTGTTCCCTGGTGCTATGTGGTACTATGTTTATTGCAAAACGAGTATAATTTCGCTAGCGTTGAAAAAATGGCGGAAATTCAATCTGGTCCATTTCGACTCTATCACGTGGATGTAACGTGACATTGACATTTTCGGATGTTTGCAGCTTCTACGGGCCGCAGAAGGTGGAAGCGATATGAGGTCGCTGGTCGAACGGTGATAGGTATACGTCAGAAGCATACGTGGGGCATATTCTTAAGTGCTGTGATATAAACTGATAAATAGTCTATAATTGAGGTAAATTTTGCTGTCTTTTTAGAATTTTGGCTCGATTTCTCGAATTTCTCGTTTTAATTCGTAAATGTACGTGAAAATTGCACCAATACAGATAATTAACAAAAAGGTAAAAGCAGTCCAAGTCATAGCTTCCGCTCGCTGGCCCACGGTGACAGAAAGCACAGTCATGGAGGCGGGACCCAAAAGCTTTGATGCTGCTTTTGTGGCCTCGTGCTGAAGCATCGCTCCCAAGCCCCACAATAGGACATTTGCAGCTGAAAGAAAGCAGCATATTTTACGCGAAAGATGCTTTCCTGGCACCAAGGGGATTATAGTCCAAAAATGAATCAATAGAAGAAGCAAGGTGAGTATGATCGACGCAATCAAGACGTTGGCGTAGCAGACATCGCGGAAAGTCTGGACTATGTTTATCAAATCGATCTGACGGGACTTACTCTTTGAGGTAGTTGGTATAATTGAGATTCCGGCGTACTCAGAGAGGGAGCTGAGCTCGCCATACGAGGTGCACGTTGTCTTGTTGCTTGCATCCACGCACACGCCAACATACCCAATTTTCAAGCTCATGGACGAAAGTTCTGTGCTTGAGTTTTGGCTTTTGTACGCTGCCTTGACGTTGTCGTACAAATCGGAGCTCAGATTGTACTGTACTTTTGCCAAGTAGACACTTGAGTACGTACTGGAGCTGCTGTAGCAACCGGCAAGTAGAAATCCAAGCAAAAATACATTAATTATTAGCAATAGCAAAATCAATAGCTTTGGAAGCTTTTTGACTAAGAATAGTATCAACATAGTCGCCAGCTGGTATTGTTGCGAGTAGCCTTCTTAGGGAAATCGACAATAGCAAGGAACCTACTCCAGACAGCTAGGATATGGCCTACTTTTATATATACGGGTATTAATATGTCGCTCGCGTGTTCTAGGCTAGGTCAAGAGTTTTCTAACAGCTCTCGTGCACCAGCCGAGCAGTAAGACATTGATGCCCCTCCTGATTACGGATGAATGAGACTAGCGGCTGTGTGTCAGTTTGTCTCAGCACTAAGGGGTTTGCTCTTTCTTCCCTGCCCTGACATATATGAAACAAGTTGCAACATCGTTATACGTTTAAACAGACCGGTATTATATACAGGAATATATTAGTGAAATTTCCTTCTCCCCCCTCCACCAACAGATATGTCATATGAATTAGTTTATTAGAGTGAGTATGCATAAGTCTATATAGCCTAATACTACCATGTAGATTCATAAACCAGAAATTGGTTAGACCGCAATAAGTTTATACACGCTTGTTCTAGGATAGTTTACATATTATTTGTCTTCGTGTAACAGACGAGTTAAAAATCCAGTACTCGATTCCTTGGGAAAGTCTCTTGGAAACATATCAACATACAAAAGTGGCATTAGGGAGCATGATTAAGCAAGAAAGCTGGAGGCCGACACCCAAATCAAATTAATCAATATCACGAAAAATGCAAGCGTACCGAATGCACCCACCACGTCAGATATCTGACGAACTTTGAAATCCGCCGTAACGGTATTGCGTTTCACCTTGTCTAAAGTGTTGCTTGTACTGCTATTTGGATCAATGAATCTACCGTGCTGGTAGAAGGAAGCCATCAATTTGTCTTTTTCAAACCAGACTTTAGTCAACCATTTTTCGAACACGGCTAGTTGTTCCTCATCGAAATCATCCGTAGCTGTGTTCTCGTCACCGAGCGGTATGTCGGAGAGCTTCCAGGCTCGTATGTAGTAATGGGAGGCCTGAGGCCCGTTTCCACGCAAAAATACGTTCTTCAAAGAGAAAAGGTCTTCTCCACAGTCCTCAGGTTTTAAACCCGCGTAGCCACAGGTTACGTCGTATACAACAGTAGCACTCTTTCTCAAACCCCTCAATGTCAAGTAAAGCCCTCTTACGCGAGGGAACAAGACATGCTTGAGTGGTGGGAGTCCCTTTCCTGCGAGAAACTTGGCAGATCTTTGCTTGGTATTCTCGGAAACCACAGTACCCTCAGGGTAAATTAAAACAGAGTACGGCCAGTGCTCCTTGTTGTCTTTATTGGAGGGGCCAACACCACGGGCGTTTGAGTCGATCGTGGCAAGCTGCCCCGACAACACGGCCTTGTCGCTTTCCCATTTGCGAGAAAGAAACATGAAGTTGAAGTTCTTCATGCCATAACCCAAGACAGGAATGTTGGACAAGTTTTTCATGATGATGTGGAAATGGCCGCCTAGCCGGGACGACTGGTTTATGAACCAGATGAAAAGCCAGTCCGTGTAGATCTGGTGGTTCCCGATGAAGACGCAATTGGGCGTCAAGCTGCTGACTAAGTTGCCCTTGGAGTCAACTCTGAAGTAATTGTTCTCCGGCACGCTGTCTGGATCGTGCGTTATGGTGATTTTGCAAGGGGACATGTACGAAACGACAAACGTCATCAATGCTACAAACTGCGTCCTGGTCAAGTCGATGAGCTTCTGCCTCAGCTCCAGGCCCGCTTTAAGCAATTTGAGCCCAATGACCTGCGTCGACACAATCCCAACGCACCCGACGGCAAAGAAGACGAGAAAGAGCACCCCCTTCACCGTCACTAGCGCCTGCTGTAGTTCTTGGTACACCATTTCCCTGATTGTTGTTATCTGTTGTCTTGCCACCGCTCTCAACTTCTGCAAGTATATGTCTTTCTACCAACCAATCCTGCGATCTCGAAATCTATTAATAAATAAGGAAACTTCTCGCTACTCGTTACACTCTCTCTTCCCGATATAGCTTGGGCTTACTGGTGGCTTCGCAAAACACTAATAATTTCACCGGATACTCTACTTACATCGCTTACATTACACAAAACAACCAGTCTGGAGAAGAGAAGGTGTTGTTAAATGACAGGGTTCCATCACGCCGAAGATAGGGAGGTAAGGCTGTGATACAGGTGCCCACCCCGAACGGCGTTTACTGTCAAATAGCAGTTTGACTTACCCCAGCCAACATGAAATTTCTCGGAGTTGTATTTAGGAGGAGTATCGGCTCATATTGTAATGCGGACCGATCGAACTTTATGAATCATTTTCAACTGAATTATATTCTAAGCAACTGACAGTTTTAGCAGAAAAAAGCCTGACTATTGAAGTTAAGAGGCAGCAGCTTAGGGAGAAGAGCATAGAGGAAAAACGGAGAAGCACCAAGAGCATGGCCATATAAGAAAATGCCAGAGGACGAACGATTTTCAGAAGCATGCGAAAATTTATCGCTAGACAGCTTAGAGTCGCAGGGATCGCAAGAGTCAGAGACAGTCCACCAGGACCCCCAGCCCATAACGGGGAACCAAGGGCAGGACGATGGGGAAGAAGAGAATAAAGACACAGAGCTCAAGCCCAGGGCTCTGTCGGCGACATCTAGGCTCTCGAAGAAGGTCGCACTAAAGGACAGGCGGGGCTTGTTGGCCAGAGTGAGTCTTATTCCCGAGTACGAGGACGCCAGAGACTACCCGAAGCATTTCAAGCTTTTGATTGTGTTTGCCGTGGCATTTGCGGCCACCACAGGGCCCATGGGTACGTCGATCATGTTGCCAGCCATAGACGACATTGTGTCTTCACTCCACACGTCTGAGTCGGTGGTGAACGTTTCCGTGGGTATATACATGTTGGCCCTTGGGATCTTCCCGCTCTGGTGGTCGATGTTCAGCGAGAAGCACGGAAGAAGGTCCATATACCTTATTTCGTTCATTTTGTTTCTAGGTTTCTCTATCGGTGCGGCGTTATCGCCCAACATCGCATCGTTGATCATTTTTCGGGTTTTGTGTGGTGGATGCTCTGCGTCAGTGCAAGCCGTCGGTGCTGGTACGATTGGCGACCTATACGCGCCCAAGGAGAGAGGCGCTGCCATGGGGTTGTACTACCTTGGACCGTTAATGGGCCCTTTTTTGGCACCCATTTTGGGAGGTGCCGTGGCCCAGGCATGGGGCTGGAGAGCGACACAATGGCTCTTGGCCATCTCTTCAGGATTGAACGTCTTGTCGATTTTATTTTTACTACCAGAAACATTACGCAAGCAGGATACACTCACGGGTTTGAGAGATCTTTTACGTCAAAATGCGGAAGACAACGCCTCAGACACGGGGCTGGATGTCGAGAAGCTAGAAGAAGAGGGCACAGGCCTTACAGGAGCTATTCCTCCCAATATCACCAACACCGTTAGCAACCATGACTACGACGACAAGGAACTCCGCAAAATTGCAAGTCGTTTATCGAGAAGAAGCTCTCGTACGCATTCAATAAACTCGATGCACGACAACGAAGAACAGTGGGCGTTTGACAACGCCGCCCCAACATTATCTCGCTTGAATACAAACAAGTCTTCGTATTCTCGCAGAATCATAAGAGAAACTACTCAAAACCAAGTCGAGGAAATATTATCTGAGGCCAGACAGGTAGATGAGGAGGACGAAGAGGATGACAACGAAACTAAATGGCAAAAAATTAGAAAAAACTCCTACGAATATATCGTGCGTCCAATGCATTCAGTGGTGCTCTTGTCACATCCTCCTGTGGCGCTAGTAATATCGTATTCTGCCACTTGTTTTGCTGTGATCTATTTCTTCAACATGTCGATTTCTAACCAATACGCCAAACCACCTTATAGCTTCAGTACAATCATTGTTGGTCTCCTTTATATCCCAAACTCTGTCACGTACATTATAGCGTCCGTTTTCGGCGGTAAATGGAATGACAGACTTTTGAGGAGGTATGCACAGAGACACAACGGAGAGCTCGTTCCGGAAGCGAGAATCTCTTGGAATGTCATAGTTGCAATCATAATGTATCCACCGGCTTGCTTAATATTTGGGTGGTGCTTAAAGTATGGTGAACACTGGGTTACTCCGTTGATTGGAACCGCTTTATCAGGATTTGCGTCCATGTTAGTTATTGGTGCGACCGTGACTTATCTAGTGGATATGCTACCAGGAAAAGGTGCAACTGGTGTTGCTTTAAACAACTTGATCAGACAGACATTAGCAGCCATAGCAGTATTCATTGTCGAACCATTGCTTAATGCAATAGGTCCCGGTATTTTATTCAGCATATTGGCAGGAATCATTACTGTTGGTGCGCTACCATTATGGATTTTGAAAAGGAAAGGTTCTTATTTCCGAAAGAATTACGATCTTTCGAAATTATACGAGAAGCTTTGACGGTGATATACATGAAGGGCCAACACTTCAATATTTATCTATTCATTTATTATTTATTTATATATTCAATCACTTAAACTTAATTATTTTGATAATAAAATATCCTCAAATAAATAATCAATATTTATCCCTATCTTTTTCAACTCGTTAAGCTGTTGTGTAATGGTGACGAGAAATTCATCGAAAAGCTCTCTATCTTTAACAACATACGATACTTCTTCGGATTCTGCATGACTTTTTACCGTTAATAAGGTGCCTACAAGGTGCTTTTTGATAGTATTGACAAGTTTGTTCGCTTCATCCACGGTCCAGTTTACCAACCAACTAGAATTGACATGCGTGGTCTTGTCCTTTGTTAAGATTGGAAGAAAGCAGCTCTTAAAGGTAGTTACTGCTCGTTTTATAACAGAAACATGGATTATAACCAAGTTGGATAAATAGTTTGTCACGTCCACTTTGGTAGAGCTTTGTACGCCAATAGATAATTTAGAAACCTTCATGGAAAGTTGATTAGACATCGACTGAAAATACAAGGAGACTCCCTTCTCTAATTGGTCAAAGATATGGAAGAATTCTACCATAGAAGAGATCTCCTGATCAGTCAAAACGTCGACCTTATATTGGAAGCAAAATGCCAAGTTCTGTTGAATTTTGTTCTTTCTGGTGCTCAACTTAAGCTTTATGACATCAATCAATAGTCTCAATTCATCCAATTCGTTCTGTCCACTTTCCCAGTTTTTGCGAAGAATAGACAGTTCTATGCTACTTAACTTATTTTCAATGTAACGAATCAAACCAACTGATTCAGTATACTTATCATGGGCAATTTCCACATCAATTTCATCTATACGGTCATCGATTTTTCTTAATTCGTTAAAATATTGTGCTTTGGAACCCAGGCTCCCATTGTTAACACTAAAGTCATTTGATTTGTGCCGTGAATGAACCTTTGCAGAAATATCTTGTAAAACTACCTCTGAGCTATATCTCTGTCCACTTTTCCTTTTATCATCTGTTCCGGTATCGCTGAATCCAGAATTTCTCCATGAATCACGTAGTTGCTTTTTCTGATCATTAGAGTCGCTGTTATCCTTCTGTTTATTTCCATTAATGTCACCTTCCCTTTCCTTCATAGACAACTCATTTTTTGCCTTACTGAATGCCTCCAAGACTTTAAGGTAATGATCATACCTATCAGTCTGGTAAACGTAGCTCAAACCCTTCGCTCTTAGGTTAATCAAATAAACTTTACCATCGTCATTTTCATTCCTCGCGGTATTACTGGGGGTAGGCACTTCAAGGAGATTGACATCATGAAGCGGCCAGCAATTTAAAGTCAATAGTTTCACTTTTTTGTTTCCGTCATGAAGAGCTGAATTTTTCTTCGTCGCAATCAATACCATATCATTCAAAACAAAAATATGGATGCTTCTAGTAGGTTTCCAAGTACCTACGTTAACTTCTAGCCATCTCCCGCTCTCAGAAAGAACGTGTCTTCCTGGAAGCGGCTGTACGTACTTCGAAGCGCCTTCGACATGCTTGCATAGAGACTGGAGCTCTTTTATCCACATTTTTTCTAGCACTATAACGGATGACCTGTCTTTTCGTTTGGACAAAGGTTTCCTTTGAGAACTAGCGTCGTTCCTATGATCCTGACTCGATGCTTCATCCTCAAGCTCCACTCTGCGCTGGGCAGCCTTCTTGAAGTCTCCCAATACTTCATATAATTCATTGGTCGATGTCCGCAATGACAATAATTCCTCTTGTGTGCTTTTAAGGTTGTTGGTGAGCTCGAGAATATGCTTCTGATTTTTATCTATGTTGCTTTTGATGTCCCTGTTTATTACACCCTTTTGTTTAGTCAAGAGCTGATAGTATTCATCAATCTCAGTAGCAGTCCCATTCTCTAATTCTTCTGCTATCTTGCTTTCTGTATTGACGAATTTGTTATTTTTTGAATCATCCACAATAGAAGCGCTGCTGTTATTCGTAGGAAGCTGTGGAACTGGCGGTAAATTAGATACATCGAGCATCGGCCTGCCCTGACCTGCTGCAACGGCTGACGCATGTATGCTTAGTCTTCTGTTTCTTCTAGTTTTAGGTTTCACATTCGTACGATAAACATTCCCACTGTCTGCGTCTTCCTTGTCTTCCACTAAAAGTGATGTATTGGCGTTGGCATATGGATTGCTTATTTTCGCCCCTGCCTCAGAGTTCTGCCATGGTGCTCTGCTCTTCCTATGAGCCACTTTCCGATCAAAATCCATTGCAATTCAGCTCTAGAGTACTACGTATCATTAACCGTAAACGATAATTTGGAAATCTCATTTTGTGTAAGTAAAATTATAGTATGTAGCTCGAGATAATTCTCGAGTAGTGTTAAGACTGGTACGATAATACAGAGAGTTGAGAGGGATGTCAATAACTAGTGTTGAGCTTAATTATTTGATATGGAGATATCTACAAGAGTCCGGACAAGAATTAGCGGCATTTGCTTTGGATAAACAAACTAAATGTCTGTCCTATGAGCACGATAAAAAACAACTGATATTATCACACATAGAGCCTGGCTGTCTTGTCAAGCTAGTACAAAGGGGGATTTTGTTTACTATAGCAAAGGAAGAAACAGATAATCTCGATGGTCAAGAAAGTAAATTGTCTTTACTCAGTGCTTTAGCGAAAGAAGATGCGCTGATGAGAGAAGTGAATAATAGCGAGAGCAGTGGTGCGCTGAATGGTTCAAGTGGTGTCCAACAAGAACGAGATAGAAACGCAGTAAACAGTACAACGAGCACCGAAATGGATATAGACATGAAGGGAGCTGACCTGATAGAAGACGACGATAGAAAGACTAACCACATAATCAAAAGAGTATACTCCAGAGTCGATTTCCCCGAGTCTTTCACAGCCCAGTGGCATCCGAGCACCGATGTATTTGCTTATGGTACAGATGATTCAAAGGCAGTTATTAATGCAATAAAGGACGGAAAAATCGCCGAAACTGTTACTTTAAATCATCCAAACATTATCGACTATAGCAATGAGCTTCTGAACGAACGAGCGAACGAGATAACTACGGTGTCATGGTCCCCCAAAGGGAATGTGCTTGTAACGGCTGGGGTAGATGGGCAGTTACGTGCTTGGTCACCGGATGGAAAACTCAAAAATGTTTCTAGCACTGCTGGCGATATAGAGACTGAGCTTCCTACTGCGGCAAACATCACTTCAAAAAACAGAACTCTTATTGGAAAATTGATATGGAGCTTAAACGGGAATTACATTCTATCGATAGATACCAACAATCAAGTTGTTTTGCTTGATGGAAACCATCTTAAACCTCTAAAAGTTGTCCGGGCTCTGTCCACGCCCGTAGAGGATATCACTCTTTTCGATGCCTGCTGGTTAGATGACCACAAGTTCGCCTTATCCACATCAAAGAAAGGAATCAATATCTACTCGATAGTCGAATTAGACTCCGATGAAGCCTATAAGAATGAGGTGTATCCAAATACACATGATAATATTGAAGTTAACCAAATTGGTTCTCTTCCTGGACACAACAACGAAGTATCTTGCCTATGCTTTAATAATAGCTTGAAGCTTCTAGCCTCTTGCTCTGATAGTGATTATAGTATAAGAATTTGGAGGAGCAATTCGTCTTACAACTTTTTGGAGTTGGATGCGACTCGTGATTTGAAGCGTGCTTATAACCACTTATCTCCTATAATATGCCTCACATGGCTAAGCCATAATGACAAGTTCTTGCTTAGTGTTTCAATGGAAGGAATTATAAATATTTGGGATGGTTCGGATGGAAAAGCGGTGAAAAGCGTTAGTCTTACATTATGTCTCGAACAAAGCACTCTTGAAGGTCTGGATGTTAGTCTTGCCTCGTTGAAAGATATGTTGATATACACTGCAGCTGTTTCTCCCGATGGGAAATGGATAGCTTTAGGAGATGGCTCAGGACGGATATCCGTGTGGGATATTACTGTGGGAGACGAGACGAAAGAAAATGCCAATTTCTTAAAGTGTGTAGGTCTATATGAAAGACCATCATCAGACTCCAACGATGAGAAGCCAGACGAGAAAGCAGTCATATGCGAATTGTCTTGGGATAAAAGCTCAAAGAAGGTTGCTGCCTCGTACAGGGGTAGCAGTAGTGTTATTTTTGATTGGGACGAAAGAGAATAATGATGAATTTTCATGTGTATAGAAACTCTCTTTAATTAATTTATTAATTATATGTAATATAACTATTTTGTCAGTGCTGAACCGGTAGCAGAAGCAGCTGTGCTAGCTGCATCAACGATACTTTGTCTCTTGATGGAAGGATTCGTCGAAGGGAAAGCGATGTCCATGTAGCAGGTGAGGAGTGCAATAAGGGCAAACACAACTCTCAAAGAAGCTGGCTGGGAAGTATCTTTGGGGTCTTTAGACGCAGGCTTGTTTATGGGTTCACTCAAGTACGATTGGATCGATAAAAATAAAGCTGACCAAGCTAACAATTTATTTTTCATAAACATAGCTGCCATAGGCAACGACTGGGCTATCATGCCCGAAGTCTCAAATCTAGGCTTAGCTGGTATATGTCTGTATCTATTGAGGGTTAGTAATTAAGCTCTAAGGAAGTATCAACTAGAGGTACCTATTCTACTTACGGTATTACTAGCTTCTCACTCTTGACGGACATCTTGTTCTTAACTGATATAATTAACGAGAGATCTTGATTATCATTTTATGAAAATTAGTATAGTGTACTACTAAAAAGTATTGGGCTACGGTATCAATAAAATTGAAGTCTGGTAAGTTATAGGTAAAAATACTATATAAGGTCCTTCTGGCCGAAGTAGGTGGCTACGATATATATGATAAAGTCTAAGGTGAATGTTGTAGTCTCATTCAATTGAGCCGAGCCCTTTTCTTTGATTTTCAATGCCTTTTTAGCCAAGTCTCGAACAACGGCACAGTCGTTATGATCTAAAGTAGAGTCCAAGCGTAATAGTAGGACAAAAATCCACTTGGAGAGGTTGCTTGTGACGTTGGAGCTGAGCCATTTGGTCAGGTATATCACAAGTTTGATTACATCGGAGTGCACTATGCAAAAGTAGAAAAAGTCTATCAGAGGAGGAGGTTCGTTTAGGATCAACTTGCGCCATTCGGCAGAGGTAGAGCATACCTGATACAGCGACTGAGCCTCTTTCCTGGCTTGCTCGAGCAGCTGTTTCCGTTCTGTGATGTACAGGGCAATGTGTTCTTTGAGACCCAAAAACTGGTTCTGCACCGATTTCTGCCATTCAGTGGCCTCCCTTGAGTTCTGCTCCACGGTCTGCGTTAATCTCATGTCCTCATGTCTGGAAATATCCTCGTTCGGCGTGCTTTCATCTTTGCTAACAAAGTGGACCGGTGCATCATTTCTTGCTTCAAGACGAACTTCGCTGATATACTCCATTACTTCACGCAGCACAGAGGTCTCTTGCCTAAGCGAGGAGCTTAGCGGAAAAACTGGATGCTGCCCAAAAGTGTCATCTAACGGACCCTGTGTGTAATGCCTATCTTTCTCCGATGGTGTAACTGACTGATTGTCCAGATAATCATTTAACGGTACATATGGTGTTACAGAACCTGACTCTGCAGTGTGCACATCGTCCACAGTATCATCATTATCACCCATACCGTATCATGAGATCTCTGACATATGAAGTATTTCAATGCAAATAGTTATAAAAGCACTAAACTGTCACTTCAAATATCATAAATATGTCCCTTGGGTCATCGCGCAGTTAATCTACAATATTGAAAAATGAGCTGATATATATACATACTTTAACGTCAAGATGCCTATAGAAACTTCCAAAGCCAGAAACAATTACGCAGGTGGAGTATCTCTACCATTGGTATCGATCTTCCTCCTTTTCGTGCTTAATACCACACTGTTTTGTAGCTGGTTTAGTATACTTTTATCGAAATGAGAATTGCATGTCGGGCATTTTGCATCTGTAGGTATAATGCTCATGATACACAAGCATACAGAGCACACATAGCCAAGATCGACCGACTTACCAGTTATAAAGCAACTGGCCCTGTAAC
Source organism: Millerozyma farinosa (assembly GCA_002196765.1). Classification (NCBI taxonomy): domain Eukaryota; kingdom Fungi; phylum Ascomycota; class Pichiomycetes; order Serinales; family Debaryomycetaceae; genus Millerozyma; species Millerozyma farinosa. The sequence continues at coordinate 2,384,667 of NBND01000002.1, read as the reverse complement.
TCACATTTGAATTGCTTGGTAGTATAATTAGTGGTCTTATCGACGATTCTATGAAAAATGCAGTGCAGAGAGTCTGAATTAAGCCCTCAGGGTTTTCAACTTGTAAATAGATACCATTGGTGGCGTCGGATGCCTGTTGCAAGTAAGAAGAGCTAACAGAACCCAACTTGGCCACATCTATCGGGAGCCTCATTTTTTGTGCCGCAAACATGGAATTCATTATGGGGATATATTTGACATCGTCATCGTCATTAGCCGATATTACCAATATCCTGGAAAGCATCGATGTGTAATTGGTAGAAACGGCCGAGGCGCTCGAACCCAGGCCAGTGGCATTGGTGGTTCCTGATGTGCTTTTCGTGGTTGCATTGAAAGCGGATGCTGTGGTCGTAGAAATCGATTGATCCAAGTTAAGCATTCTATTCGTATATGTAAGAGCCAAACTCAAAGCTCCCGATAAAGTGGATCTGGTCTTATTGACAGAATTGCTATTGGAAAGAGACTTTATAACTTCATTCAACTCTTCCAACACAGCCTCATCAACAATCCTAAATTGTCGATACATCTCTGTATTGACGAGATTGGGACTAGGTGTCTTAGTACCGGCTTCCCCTTTACTATTCCCATTATCTTGTATGCCATCGAAATTCTTGCCAGGATTTGGATATAAAAATTTAGCTCCATCGGGCGAACACACAATAAATGCAACTTGATTAGTGTTATTAAGCGAAAGATGTGCATTTAGAAATACCAATAATGCCTTAGTAACTTCTTGAACGGTAATATGGTCTTTGATCTTAAACCAGCCATGAGGAGTCAAATCCAAGATCACTGTGAGAAGAGATGGATCATCGACAGTTGGCTGAGCTGGTTTCTGATCAGTGATAATAGTCTCTGAAACTGCATCCATTAGGTATCGCCGAGTTGAGAATGGAGTCTAAAGAGTTCAAAGCTTCATCTATCTATTAATTTTGATATGAAATATATATATATATATATATATTAATATATGAGTGCGCGGCGCTCATTTTCACCTTTCAAGAGTATAAGCGTATTGTACCTCTTCTATCAACAGCAATAAACATCGGAGTGCTTCCTTTCAAAAAGTCTAGATCCAAAATAACTTCAGGATAAGAGCCACCTTCACGGAAATTTGCGTATGTATTCTCGGACTTGGAAGTTGAAGTTTTTTCGTAATTGAAGTTTAGTTTCAGCGACAACTTGCTCGTGTTGAAGCTAGAATCCGATCCTCCTAGAGAGAAAGAGTCTGTCATTCGAGAGATGTCCCATACTATGAGTCTCTTATCCCAAGTAGGTGCGATGAAATAATTTTTACCATTGCATTCAATGTAAAGGAAGTTTACCATACCTCTATCGTTCTCGGAGTGGAATAGATCTAACTTCAAATTTTCAGTTGCTTCAGTTATCAAATCTATGTTACTAGCAGTAACCTTTTCAAGCGTGTATAGCTTGATCACCGGATTTCCTTGATGTGTGCTGTAGATTTCACGACATTCAAAATTGGGTATTTCCCACACGGTGATGTCAGGGTTTTTACCATCACATATCATTGCGAAATACCTACTGGAATCATGAGACTTCAAAAAATCGTTTGGAAGCATAAGCAAACGCTTGATAGGAAGTTTCGACTGTTCATCGTTCGATTTAACTTTGAGGGTTCTGACCATTAATTTGAACCTGAGATCCCACAAGCTTAAAATACCCTCGCTGGTACCTAGTAACAACCAATACTCATTGGGATAAACGACAAAGGTGTTAATAATTCCAAGAGTAGCAGGATTGGTTATCTTGAAGTCTATTTTCATTTTCAAGATATCGAAAAGAATGATAGAAGAATTTGATGTACTGGCTGCCAACCAAGATTTCAGCTGCGTGATACAAAATTCAACCCCAGTTACATAACCATCTTCAAATATATTCAAGTTATAACCTCTTACGAGTTCAAGTTTCAGAAGCTTAGAAACTTGTCTATTTTTTCCCCTCGTAATTTTGACTTTGTATAGTTTCAATTGTCCATTTCTTGTTGCAACACAAAATACGTTTCTCCCAGGAATAAAGTGGATGACAGTAATTGAGCTGTGCATGTTCAATGAAAGGCATGGATTCTTGATGGGGACTTGCTTCTCTAATTTAGTCCCATCCCAAGCAGAAAGTACACCAGATTCAGACCCGGTAACAAAAAACTCTCCATTGGGGCTCACTGCAAGTGAAGTGATAGAATCTATACGCTGCAAGTCTCTGTTCAAGTCAACGCCCGCAATATAGAAACCCAGAGGCTTGAAGGACTCAGAATCAAAGTTTGAGTTCATGCTATGCTTGGATTCTACTGGTCTTCCGAATTCCGAAAAATCATCAATTGTAGGTTCGAAGTTCACGTTAGCTAGATAATTGATTATGAACGGATTATTACCCGTATAATTATGCTTAGTTTCCACCGTCGTTATCTTTTGTTCATTTATACTAAAAACTTTATGGGTTGCATTGTTTTCAGAAAGATTCTTGGAACCATGGCCAGGTTTATATCCATCGATGAGATACTCATGGCTATGGTCTAATTCTCCGAAAACATTAGTTTGCAGAGTTTGCAAGGAAACATTTGCCTTCCGAATACTAGGCAAAATTAAAGATTTATGCGAACCGTTTTTCCTGTTCATTGTATCCAAATCCACCTGGAATGATTCTGTATTAGATGAATTTGCTTTCAAGTCCATGGATATGGACTCTGTTTTGTATGCAAGTTCATAGAATATATTTCGGGGCTTTGTAGCTAGTTCAATAGTATTGGGTGTTAAGTCTTTTTGATTCGAAGTCAGATGATGTTTCGATAGGCTGAAAATGTAGTCTCTTAAAACCGCCACTTTCCAAAAATCCTTCTCCTCGAGACCAACTGATTTTAGCTTGAGATACCACAGTCTATCTTCGGGTGACAAGGTGAATTTTTGACCTTCAGATATAGTGAATACATCTTTCACATTATTGATGTAAACAGATTTACCCAAATTCTTATCAACTGCAGAGCTTTTATTGAATTGAGACCTGAAATCCGCTTTGCTCCAAAACAACGAGCGGCTCGTCGAACTCGTGCACCACGAGACTGCTAAATCAAACAGATTTTTTGAAAGAGGTTGAACAAGACAAGGGTATAATGTTTCCCAAGTTAACTGTGAAATGTCATGCAAAAGGTAGCTTTTGATAATAGGATACATAAAGCAATACCTATCAGCATACAGTAGATTATTACTGATTGCTAACATTAAGTTGACCACCGATTGTCTTACCCACTCATTTGGATGGACAATAAAACATATAGAATTCTCCAACAACTCTTTATATATGGCCAAAGAATTAAATTCAATCTTTGGATTGATTAGTCTACCTTCAACGAAGTTATAAAATATTTGTAATACTTTGATGATAACGAGCTGTTCAGAATCCATTAAAGTTTGTATCAACAAGGGAAGTAAATATTGTTCAAAAGAAAGAGGACCAATGAAGTGCCCAATATTGAGAACTGAATCTAAAAATGCTAGTCTGAGTTCATAAGAAGGGTCATTTAGGTAAGTAATCAAATGCGGAAGTATGAAACTATTCGTCATATCAACCCCGAAGAACCAACTGAGCTCCGATATATTGTTAACTAGCGCCATTTTGACATTTGAATCTGGATCCGTTAATACTGCAGAACTTATTACCTTAAAATCAGAAACAAGCTGCTCCTTGGAAACAACAAGACCATTGTACAAGTCTGCATTTTCCCTATCACCTCTATCGTAGAACGATTGAGAAGAATATCTAGTATTGTAATTTTTCAAAACGTCACTCTTGAACGTTTTAGCCATTAACCAAAACCTTTTTGAGCTCATAGCTAAACTAGGAAGTATGCTGGCTATTGTTATTTTGATTAATCGTTTCTCCTCCTCTGCAGCGTTTGAACCCATCAATAGTTGCAATTTGGGAAGAAGATATTCTGTGAATATAGAAGAGTTAATTGGGCTAATTGATGAGCATGTAGATAACAATGTAGCAATAGATCTCAATGCGATAGAAACAACTTTAGCTGATGAAGCGGGACCATCTGAGTTAATTGATGAAAAGTTCACATCAAAGGTGCTTTGTAAAGATGAACAGCTCTCTATGTATTCATCAATAAGTTGACATAAATATGGCAAAGATCGGTCTAGTTTACAATCATCGTTAATCCTTTCTGAAAGGGCAAGAATTAACTCGCAGGCCTTTATTTTAGACGTAGGAACTTTTAAAGATCTCATCAATGAGAATATCAAGTTCAAAATGATAACAGGTGATTCATGCAGCTCGCCGAATGTTGGTATTTGGTGTGATGGCTTGATCAAATACTCACGCTCCATTCCCTTTAGCTTAATCTTCATAACCAGTAGTTCATTTGGAATATCAGGAGTGTCGTCATAATTATACTCAATATGCAATGCTTTCGAAATCGAATCAAAAGATTCGTATATTCTTTGTAATTTCAAGTCACTTAGTGTGACGTTTTCATCACTCGGTATCATATCAATATCATTTAAACCGGACATGAACTCATAAAGAAAATCATAGAAAAAAACCGGGAAACACTTCTCTTTGTAATCTTTTAAAATAGTGGATGCTAAAGGTCGCTTACTTGGATCTAACAGTATAAGGTCCTTCACGAATTCTTTTATATGATGATTTGATATCAAGCTGAGGTCAGGAGTAAATTCTCCCTTCATATATTTGAATAATTGGGACAAGGTAAATGTGGGTTCACCGTCGGAAAACAATTCCACTATAACACATCCCATGCTAAAGAGATCAATACGACGTGTGAATTCTGTATTTTTCTTTGCCTCTGCCTCTTGTTTTGGCGTAAAGAATTTTGTATTGCCTTTCGAGTCGTAAAACCGTTCTGGTGCAATGTAGCAGAGTCTCCTTCCTGAGTTATCAAAATAGAATGAGTACTGGTTGGGGTTGTCTTCAGGAAGGTAAAGCGGTTTGATATGCTCCGAAAAGTCGGTTAACATGAGCCAATTCCACGAGGTAACAAGAAAGTTCTCAAGTTTCAACTCCCCATGGTAGAGGGTCAATTTCTCATGCAAGTTTTCAACAATCTTCAATATCTGGAATACAAAGAAAAGCCTTTCTATTGGTTCCAAAAAAGGCTTGAGGGATAGCCTATCGTATAAGTTTGTACGTATCCACTGTCTAATCAAGTATCCCGCTCTATCTGTTTCGATTATCTTACACCATGGAAGTACATTATTAAACTGTGCTAGTAAAGAACTTTCCTTGCTGAGCTGCTCTATTATTCCGCCCAATTTGAGTGTGTAGTTTCCTGTACTATCTGATGGTTTGATGAGTACCTTCACTATGATGATGTTGCCAGTTGCAGCATCGATAGCTTTGATCGTCTTCAAAAAGCGGGAATTACTGACAAGTTCCACATAATGAATGTCTTTAAGAATATCAATGTAAGACGATATCGCAATAGTAGGGGCTGAAGGCGCCAAAAGCGATAACCTTGCTCCCATTCTGCTTCGTTACTTAGACTATGCTTATATTATTCTATTATCGTTCCCGTAATCACATATATTTTTGGTTCCTACACATAAGCCATATAATTTGATGAGTGTTAGATTATGATATTGTATCACCTCAAGACTATACAAATTAAAATGATAATTAAATTAGTTAACCAAAGCAGAAGCAGTAGCGGACTCGTACTTCCAGTTTGGTGGCAAGACAGCGACAGATCTGTAGTATCTAGCCAATCTGTGGATTCTAGACTCGATCAAAATTAATCTGAACTTAGAGTCCTTGTCCTTTCTGTTTCTCTCCAAGTGCTTTCTGACGGAAACAGCCTTCTTGATCAAGTAGTACAAATCCTCAGGGATCTCTGGGGCCAAACCGTTAGATCTCAAGATTCTCAAGATCTTGTTACCGGTGACGACCTTAGCTTGGGAAACACCGTGGGCATCTCTCAAGATGACACCAATTTGAGAAGGAGTCAAACCCTTTCTGGCGTACTTGACAATTTGCTCAACAATGTCATCAGAAGACAGCTTGAACCAAGCTGGGGCGTTTCTGGAGTAAGGGGTAGCGGAGGATGAGATACCCTTTCCCTGCGACGAGTTAGTATTTGTCTACAGCCGTTGACACAGGGCATTTTGCACACAAGGAGACAGCTGAAGCCGACTGGTTTGAGAATTCTCGAGAACCCGCCGTGGCCACATATTTCCTGTCATACTTGTCGCATACTGAATACAGCAGCCCATTAAAAATTTCGAAAATGCAAAGATTTAGTGGCTAGTGGGAAAGCATCAAGACAAAAGCTGGGCCAACTAAAAAAAAAGTTGAGCTCTTGAAAAGACCTTTCCCTTTGAGTATCTTAGCCATAATCCGTATTCCTTAGTGATATCCACATACTTTTGAGTGCATACGAGCCATCTTGAATGTCTATTAGTTCTGATTTCTCTGAAGGTAGTAGTGAAAAAAAATTCTACAACTGAAAAATTTTTCTTGAAGCTTTATAGAGCGCGTAAGTGCGCAAACCAAAAATGTCAATTTGTGCTGAAAATTACATGTTCTCAAAATTACATACAAGGTACAGCATACTCCTGGAACAACATCCATAGACTTTGGTAGGTCTAGCCATATATTGTCATTTCTGCAGGGTACATAGACACAGCAGATGTATGCCATTTAGCAAACCAGATTTTCTGGCATAGGAAAATTCAAAGTCATTAAAAAAAGATACAACGTCCACTCTGTGACCTGTTCAAGCTAAGCTTGCTTCTATATCTTCGAACTCTTCTGCATCCTCTATCTCGATAAGCCTGCTGCGTTAGTATTCCTTTCAAGATGTCGGCTGCCGTTTACGTCCAGAACGTTGGCATCGCCACATAAAATAGGAAATCGGGAGAAACTTACTTGGAAACGCCTGCTTTCTCTCTGAAGAGCTCTACGGCGCCAGCGTAGAGCATCTTGGCGTCATTGCTGCACGTAGGAGGACGCCAGTACACCATTACCAAAGGTGACTTGACTCTTCCGTCTTGCAATTTCATCGGATAAGAAAGGACAACGAATCGGGGGCTGTTGTCGGGGAGTTCCTCCGCAAGCTCCTCGGTGCTGTCGATTATCTCGTCATCACGTTTTACCTCGTACGTGTTCTTCTCTATAGCGTCTAACATGTCAGTACATTGTTCTCTACTTCACAGCAGGACCCGCCGCGCCGGCATTAGATATACTCACAGATAGCCGCTTGGACTTTATCGACTCTTGCGCTGTCGAAGCGAAACTTCTTCAACTTTTCCAAAGTCTCTGACGAAAATGTGTATAACGAAGGTGCCTATCATTAGTATTTGCGATGGTTGTGCTTATTGAGATCAGGACTGTAAGATAAGGCAAAACCCCGTTCCGGCCGTACTGCAGATTACTGCTAGGACGATATCCATACAATCAGTGAAACAACACAGGACGCCATTCCCTACTCCCCCGAGATGACCAACATACCATTAATGCTATATGAACCTACTTCAAAGTTGCTGTCTAAGGTTATCAACCGCTGTATCGATTTCGCAAGCCGATCAGCAGGTCGTGCACATGCCCAATATAAAAACACAAAAGGGCCTAAAGTAAACAAATCCTAAACACAGATATTCATCTCAAAAAGTATAATAACAATTGATCGAATCGAAGAAAGTCATAACTTGCTTAAGAAAGTACTTGGATGAATCTCAAGTGAGCACAGGCAAATTTACGGAACTGTAATATAGAACACCACGAGGAAGTAAGACAAGCGCAGTAATAGTGATGGCTAGAAACAACGTGCATGTCCCTCTCATAGAATTTTTGAAACGTATGTATAGCAGTCAATACAAGACAGGAGACGCTCGGGTACTAACATTCAATAGATAGGATATATCTCGGGGCATATGACTTCACGCCGGTAGATACAGAGGAGCTTGTGTACTTCACGGTGGAGGACGCCTTGCCCTATAATGCATTTAACTTGGATTTTGGGCCGCTTCATATAGGCAGCTTGTATCGATTTGCTGTTGTTTTGCATAACATATTGAACGAGGAGGCGAACCAGGGCAAGGCCATCGTGTTCTACAGCAGCACTTCGCCCAAGGAGCGGGCCAATGCCGCTTGTCTCTTGTGTTGCTACATGGTGCTTGTGCAGTCATGGGCACCGCACCAGGTGTTGCAGCCTATTCTGCAGGTGGACCCTCCATTCCAAGGTTTCCGTGATGCTGGGTACTCGAGTGCAGACTTTGAGATCACCATCCAGGACATAGTGTATGGCATGTGGCGTGCAAAGGAACGCGGCATGATAGACTTGACCAATTTCAATTTGGAAGAATACGAACAATATGAGCGTGTCGACCAGGGTGATTTCAATGTGATATCCAAAGATTTCATAGCTTTTGCCTCGCCTCAGCAGTCTGAAAATTCTAAGCATTTGAATGAACCGTTCCGCAAGGTTTTAAACTACTTCATGCTTAATAATGTTCAGTTAGTGGTTAGACTTAACTCACCTCTATACGATGCCAGCGAATTCACAAGAAGAGGAATCAAGCATATTGACATGATTTTTGACGACGGTAGCTGTCCCTCTATGGAGTTTGTTCAAAAATTTATAGGAGCAGCCGAATGTATTATAAATAAGGGCGGAAAAATTGCAGTGCATTGCCGGGCAGGACTTGGGAGAACTGGTTGCTTAATCGGTGCTCACTTAATCTACACGCATGGTTTTACCGCGAATGAATGTATCGGTTACATGCGGTTAATACGTCCGGGAATGGTTGTGGGGCCTCAACAACATTGGTTGTACTTGCATCAGAACGATTTCAGAGACTGGCGTCGTTCCATGTGCTTAGATAATAGGCCAGATGAATCAATCGCTGGCTTATTCCCGCTTGTATCCTATGATGACTTCAAGGCAAGATTGAAGCATGAAGCCAGACAGAAGAAACTTCAACAACAGGCAAATTCGTCCTATACTAATATCGACTCTTCATTTCAGACACCAATTAGAAGAAGGAAGATAAGCGGTGCGTTGGCAGCAAAGATACAGACCGCAGTACCCATGGATTCTCCTGGTCAACCAAGAAAGTTTTATGAAGAAGATGTACCAGTCTACGCTGATATAAACAATTCAGATGATGAAAATTCCCCCAGTAATGCCCCCGAGGATTCTCGAGACGAGAAGGCGGGTTTAAAAAAAGCAGAACCTAGCGACCTGAATGCAGTAACTGTGAATAGCCCCAACAGAAGAGAGTCTAGCGCAGACTGGAAAGTGTTACGCTCAATTTCTGTAAATAGTGCCCACCAACCCATCCTGATGACCAAGACTACGACTACAACTACCCGTACTGTTAGTACTACATTATCTTCGTCACCTCACTCATCGCCTTCAAATTCCATCAAGATGCCCAAATCCCGATCACAGTCCAGGGGTGCACTGGGCACACCACACCAGAAAACAATTGGCAGTCGAGTTCTGTCAGGAGGGGTTAGAAAGTTAAGCGGGACTACTGCAAGAGGTATTAAATAACCAATTTCATTGTTATTTGCTAAATGACGATGATTTGTATAATTAGGTACTGACATAACTATTGTCATGAAACATTCGTTACTTAATATTGATAAACTACTATAGTTGTGTTTGATATATATTCCACACATTCACTCATTGTAGGTCGCCTCTTCCACATAAAACCCATCGTCGGTTTTATACGCAAATGCTATTATGTCGTAATCGTTAAATGTCAATTCATCAAAGATCAGATCATTGGTAACTTCTATCCACTCATTATCGTAGGGTGATGTCTTGTCCTTCGGAATTGCAAGGCGAATATCGTTTGGTGATATATTTTTCACAATATCAGTGTTATCTTCCTTCTCGTCTTCATCGTTACTTTCAGTGAGATATTCAGATTTAGGAACAACTATGTCATCTTCTTTTAATCCATCAGTTTCAACCTCCTTCAAGTTTAAGCCTCCAGAAGCACTTATCACGTCACACAAAGTTTCTTTAATCTTATTAATGCTTTTAGATGATTTCAGAACCAAGTCTAATAGAACAACAAATGTCACTTTATTTCTCTTAAACTTAATAGCAACGAGATCGCTATTCTTGACAACTTTGCTACTTTTTGGCGGCTAATAGCTCGTTAGCATCATAACATGTTACGCTGTTAATCCGGAATGTTGTACTTACCATTCTAGCTTTGAATTGTAATACTAGTACAAATCGTCATATTATCTTCTCGATGCGCTCTTATATTTTTATATTTCATGGAATAACTATGACAGGATAGATGACACCTTTTATTTACAAGACAAGTCATAGAAATGCTGTTCTATCGCTCTATAAGCAACTTATAAAGAAATCACACCAGTTAAAAAGCCGTAAGATATGCTTGGTACAATCTGGATTGTCCCCTTCACTAGAGGTTGAGAAGGAAAAAATGGCCATAGATATGAACCTTTACATGAGATACTTATCTTACGAGATCAACACAGTAGTTAGGAACGAATTCAAGAAGCACAGAACTAGCGCAAATGGAACTAGTTTTTTGAAATCATATCTTGAAGGGATGGATTTGTTGACGGTTTTAAATACCACTTTATGCCAGGGAAGCGCAGAGCTGTGGGGTGGTCTATTGGAAAAAATACAGAAATATAGAAACAGCCGATTCCGTGCATCGACTTGGAGATACGAGAATATGACTGAAAAGGCCAATCTCAAACCCAATGCGGCGTCAAACACGGATTCACGGACCAAGAAAACACAGGTTTTGAAATCATACTTTCTGGCTTCTGAGGAACACTCGCAATGGTTACTTCGAAACTACTTGAAAAAACTTCAGACCAGACATGAAATACCGATCCCCCATCTCTTGCCATATACTCCTGATGTAGTAATACTGCCTGTTGATAGTTCTATTTCAACCACACTAGCTATTCCGGGTTCTACGAAAGCATCCGCTATTGAAGCAGCATACGATATGGAGTATATCGAGTCAATCATAAAGCCAGCAGTTGAATATGACATTAATTGGAAACATAACCTTTCTCGGTTACAGGAGATAGTTACTGAGAAAGGGCCATATGAGGTGAAAATAAAAGTTACAGAGGCTGGTCCCATGAAAGTACCTTACATCAAGTTGCCTTACACGAGGAAAGCGCCTCTCAGAGAAATTGCACTAGATATCAAGAAACTGATGCGTTTGATAAGGATCTACACCGTTTGGAATTCAGAAAATGGCAACAATATTACAGAAGAGAAGAATAGTGACGGAAGTTATTCCGTGAAAGGCAGCCATGGGTATAGTGATAACGAAAGAATGTACACAAAAGAATATTACAATCTGTTGGGCGAAAGTCAAGGTATGTGGGAATATTTCTTGGAGAGGGAACTCAATGGCGAGAATAAAAATGATATTGGTAAGTACATCAATGAATGGACAGAGGAGTTAGAGACCGTCACGGATGTTATCAAAATGGAGTTAGACAGATATTACGAAAAGTACAAGTTCTTAACATCGAGGAAATCTCCATTGTTGCAAGAAAGGAAAGATTTACAAATAGAAATGAACGAAAAGTTTAACAACCAGCTTATGAGATATAATAGAATAATAGACATGATAGAGAATCGTCCAATTTCAAAGCATATGGATATAGTAAACCCAGACAGGGTTGATATAACCTACTCAACTTATATTTCAGAAGACGAAGAAAAATCTAGAAAAGAGAAAAAAGGTATTCCCGAACTCTCTAGAGTGGGAATGGGAAAAAACCTCGCAGATTACTTACACGAGGTGGGCCATAAATACTACAAGTGGGGAATGCGTTTTGCTGGAAAAATAGACTGGTGATATGCCATCACTTCTCCCTTTATTACGTGGTAGGTATATAAATTGTAATGTAATGTCCATTATTTATACATTCACATCATTGGAAGCTAAGGGACTCTGGTAGTCAAGTCAAACTACGTAACCTCCGAAGCTTCTATTGTTAGTGATATACCCTTCTACTTGTCTTGACAAGTCTTCGGGCACTGTAAGATCTGTATCATCCTCGGAGTCGGAACCAGTCAAACCCCCAGGTTTCTCAACAACTTCTAAATCTTCAACGAGCTTTATAAGGTCATCTACCCGTTGAGATGTCTCGTCCACTGATAGGTCGCTCATCATAGAAATAACGTCCGCAAGCGACTTGCCATGCTCTTTGAGTTCTTTGTGTTTGATAAGCACTTCTTCGAGACAGGTAATCCCATTCTCGTACCAATTGGACAGCTTGTCAGCCGGGAATGGTTGCTCAGTAACTATACCTTTGCGAATAAATATTGCTTCATTGGAGAGCTGGTTCTTATAGAACAACGACGCTTGATAATGATCTTTACAGCAGTACTGCGATAGATATGTGTTGGGGAGTATCATGCTCGGCTTCCTATTGTATATCTGGTATTTTGTGCTTGCTTGGTTTGCCGTTATGCCGTAATTCGTTGCTCGATCTGAACCGTAGATGTGTTGCTTCGGGGAATTGTTACATAAAATATACCCACACTTGTGTTCTATGTTCTTCTCCTCTACTATCTCGTCGTAAGATTGCTGCGTTAGGAACCTGCTCAAAAACTTCATTAGACCTAGATCAGCCCTGTTGTCAATCATCAATTCGGTGATTATGAGAGAAATATTCGAACAGTCTGCTGGGGTTAATAACTCCTTACCCCAGTAAGGTGATATGTACTTTAAAAATGTACTTGTATCCAAGGCACTCATTATAAATCATTTAATATAAACGGGTTGATGGTAATATATATGCACACATCCATAGAATTATTTCTGATAAAGCTAACTCGTGATTAAATTTGCACTGTTTGTATTTTCCATATACATCGGGTTTTGATAGAAGTTGAGAAAGATTTAAAAGTACAGCAATACACGTTGTCCTTGGGCTTCCTATTCACATTAATGGGATCTGATTGATTTGTCCTAGTATAGCGATATAATTTGTTTTGGTCGACTTAACATCAATGTCTAGATCGAGGTCAGGATCAAGATCTAGGTCTAGATCAAGGTCTGGGACCGGGAGGTATAGAATGAATCTAGCTGGCACAAAGAGAGCCAGGCCGTCTACTATTAATCTGATTATTGGTTTTTTGTTTTCTGGAGGTTACCAGAGACACAAGATATTTCATAGAGATAACATATTTTCTTTGTATCGGTTACTAAAGCTAGAACTTAACTTACCTTCGAATGACAACAAGGAACCTGCTGACAGCAAAGTTTCAGAGCAATTTCAAAGCTCGTATGAGCAGATATGCAACTTGGCCGAAATCCCGCTTCTTTTGGAGAAATACATGGTTTTTGGGTTGTTGGTGTGTTTGAACTCTTTGCTAACAATTCTCACATTGGTACCCTTGAAGCTTTCTGTCATTTTTTATCAGATCGGACATGAAATCTGTACGAGGAAAATATACAAGGAACGAATAGATTGGGACTCTACTACCAAAAGACTACAATGGGTAAAGAGAGATATTATCACGATCACGATTTCAATTTTGGCACTAGGAATTCTATCAATGCTGCGCATGGACATCTCGAGGATGTATCACGATATACGGGGGCAGGAGGATATTAAGCTCTATGTGACTTTTGGTGTTCTAGAAGTTGCAGATAAATTGTGCTCCTCCTTGGGCCAAGATCTAATGAATATTTTATATCAGCTCCCGGTATTACCACTTCTGAGCTCTTCTATCATTAAATTTACTACTTTCTTTGTGCTCTCGGTACTTTACTTGGCGTTCCACGCATACATTCTTATATATCAGACCGTGTCATTGAACGTGGCGGCCAATTCGTACTCGAACGCCTTATTAACCTTACTTTTGTCCAACCAATTTGCTGAATTAAAGGGATCAGTTTTTAAAAAGTTTGATCGGGAAGGATTATTCCAAATATCCATGGCAGACTTGGCTGAGAGATTTCAGTTATCCCTTATGCTTGGAAGCATTGCATTAAGAAATTTGCTCCAGGTAAACACAATTCATTCTGGGGTAATTCCAAATAGTTGGAAAAGCTGGAACAATTGGTTTGGAGCAATATATGGACCAAGTACTGTTGTCCTTGGTAGTGAAATACTTGTTGACTGGCTCAAACACTGCTACATAACTAAATTCAATAAGGTGAGACCGAGAGTGTACAATAATTTTTTAAATGTTTTGAGCTTGGATTTTCTAGAGGTTTTTAAAGCTGTATCTGACAGTGATGTTGAAAGTAATACATATGAATTGACAGACTATATTTTACTAACACGAAGAATCGGCCTTCCACTTCTTGCTTCCATTGTCTGTTGCATACGCATGGCATCCACTGATTTCAGACAAATACTTCTTCCGTCAACTTCCAATTCTTTCATCTTTTCATTAGTTGTTAATTCGACTCTCATATGCTTGAGCTTTTCTTTTTTAGTGTTCATCAGATTAATTTTAAGTCTAGTTCTAGTAAAATGGGCTTTAAGGATTAAAAATCAACAACAAGAGTATCAAGAAATGCTAAGACAAATCGAACTCGATAAAACAATAGATTTAGACAATACTTTGTCTTCCTTGGACGTGAAACTTTCCGAGGAAGTCAGTAGTGATAACGCAGACAGTCGTCCTTTGAAACTAGATTTAGATTCGGAAATGTCTAATATAGCAAACACAACATCGTCTTCTCCATTGGTTGATAAAAGACGCTATTTGAAAGATCTCGATGTTAATAGGGCCAGTGAAACACCTTCTCCAGATTCACAATCTTCGCCTATTAATTTCACATTTTTACCTGGTCTGCCTAATACTCATACGTCTTCCATCAACCCATCGACCAGAAACTACTTATTTAATGTCGGCGAAGACATACCCCCAACTCCAGAGGAGAAGAGAAATCGTCAAATGACTGATAAACGGCTGAATGCTTTACAGGATAAGGAAGAGGGTTTAGCGGAGGTAAACCGATACGAAATGTCAAGCAAACGTATTTGGTAACATATCCGAAATGTGCTATTGTATCATACTATTACTATTATATAACTCGTCATTATAAATCTTCAATAATTTCACTATTTACAAGTCTAGAATGTATTACTAGAGTCTTCTGGTCACATTCTGTAGCTTTTTCTTCATAATGTCATTAATAAAAGCATATGTTTGTGGTCTAGGTTTCTTCAACTGCGCTAAGAAAGTCAAACAGGCAGTGAGAAGAGCCAAAGCTCCTGCCTGGTGTGCTGCGGCTAAAGGAATTGGTACCAAGTAGATTAAGGTAGAAATACCCAAGGCAACCTGCAACGTTGCGATACCCATGGCTGCATGCATGGTCTTGCGAGCAGCCGCAGGCATGATCTTTTTATACTTATTGGCGTAAAGGTGTGCAGCAAGAACAGTGAAAAAGGTCGTGGTTGCAAGTATACGATGCACTAATTGTACTGTGGTTGGGTTTTCCAATAAGTTACGCCACCAGAGATCAGACTGGTCGGGCTTTCTTGAAAAAACAGGCGACATGAGTTCCAGGGTAGAAGGTAACAAATCATCGCCCATATGTGGGAATGTATTATAGATTAACCCTGCATCAAGGCCAGCAACCATTCCACCTGACATGGCTGTGAAAAATACAAGG
Source organism: Millerozyma farinosa (assembly GCA_002196765.1). NCBI lineage: Eukaryota > Fungi > Ascomycota > Pichiomycetes > Serinales > Debaryomycetaceae > Millerozyma > Millerozyma farinosa. The sequence goes on along the minus strand of NBND01000002.1, from coordinate 2,368,984 downwards.
GAAAGCAATCCAGCTCCGACGTACCTCAACTTCTTCATTGCAGGGTTGTTCAACTTTGAGAAAACGGTAGACACTGCTTCATTCCCCTTGGTTGCTTCTCTGAACCACTTATTCTCTCTGAGGATTTCGATGCCAGTCCACAACACACCAAGGTACATTAAAAAGGCCGCACCCAAGTGCGTGGTCAACCTGTACTGCGACACTGTTGGCTTGGAATTACGCTCAGACAACTGTGTCTCATCAAGTCCAGATTTGACCATCCACCATCCTATGGCACCTTGAAGACCCAATAAGGCCGTTAATGTGACGACTTTCCATTTCACATCAAAACTAAACCTTTTCCTCGACCAGAAGTACACGGCCGGTAAGATGAAAAAGGCCCCGATGAGCCTGCCAACGAGTCTGTGGCCCCACTCCATGCTGTATATAAACTTGAACTCTTCCAAAGTGATGTGCGAGTTGAGCTGCTTGAATTCAGGCGACTCCTGGTATTTTTCAAACTCCTCCTCCCAGTGCTTTTGCGACAAGGGAGGAAGGGCACCCGTGACAGGTTTCCACTCGGTAATCGAGAGCCCCGACTCCGTCAACCGAGTTAATCCTCCCAAAACAACGATACCGAACACTAAACCCGACGTTCCCAAGAGCCAGAATCCCGTAGTCCGGCTCGATATCACTGGCTGCCCACCAGACAACTTGATTCCCTCAGTGTGGACAGCAGCGTTCCATCCATCGCTCTTCAAAGCTGTAGATACATGACTTCTCTGTGTATTGAAAAAGTTTCGTACTCCTGCCGATTTAGTGACCCTCGAGTTCAAGGCCAACCGACAGATCTTCGTCTGATTCAACGTTTGGAGCACAGTGGAGTTTTTGGTGAAGAAAAACCTCGTTCTACTGAGCATTTCTGTCCGGCCTACCTACTATTTTGTCACTTCTGTTATAATGATTCAAATACCTAGTATCATCGAGCCACTTTTGAGACATAAATGTACTTTATATAAGACACGAAAAAATCTTTGTGCGATAATCATTTTCATCTAGCAGGCTATTGGTTTGTTTGTGGTTTTTAGCAGCATTTGATACCTAGGACAAAATGGATAGTAAGAAATGGGTAAAGAGAAGTAATAGTCGGTTAATTAAGGACAAACATAATGGTGACAATAAGGGAAGATAGAAGGAGTTTAGGCAATGAGGACATTTACGGGAAAATAGTAGGAAGCCAAGCTGTAAAAGGCAACAAGCGCCAGGTATTTGCGAAGCGATCCATTGACTATATAGCTGATGGCGAAACGGGGTTCAAAATTCGAGTTACACTGCCGGTCAGTGCCCTGTTAGGGGATGATGAGGATTTTGGTGGAATAGGCAAGATTCGTGAAAGCAGCGACGAGAAGTTACTTGCCAACGCGCTCTACATATTCATCATCTTGGTATTCTTTACGATTGTGATTGCCGTGGTTGCGTTTGGAGTGCGTGAGTTCTATCTTTCGACCAGAGAAAAGACCCGCAGTGCTCTCGGGATAGACCAGCGGGACGTTAAGGATGTGTATGAATCGACAGAGACGTCTGTAACGGGAGAGTCCGTAAGCGTGGAAGCGAACGAAACAGTCGCGGCCCGCAAAGAGCGCAATAGCCTCGAGAAGCCATCAGGGCAGAACTTGGTACAGGATGGTGACTGCTGCGAGTCTGGCGTACCCTCAGAAGACAATATCTCGCCGTCAGTTGTACAAGAACCAGACAGCTACCCATGCAGCGAGAGTGACGATCCCGGACCCCACCCTTGGGGCCCGTTGCTGCTGTCATATACACAAAGCTTAACAATAAGGGCTAGTAATCTCTCGTCGGATGAGTCTGCAACTACGAAGCCCACTCCCGTGGAAAACAAGCCTCAACTCCGCGATAATCCCAAGCGACATGATCGCAATAAAGAACAGCCAGACGTCTTTGGACGAATTGACGTACTTTCTGGTGGGCTAAGCTCCCCCGAACTTGCAGATGGATCGATAAACCGATTTTTACATAGCGGATTCACAGAAGAGTCCTTCAATCAATACGACAGGAAACCGAGGTCAGCTAAAAAGATATACACGATAAGAGAGCTTAATCGTCTTAAAGACTCGGCAAGACCGACTCAAATATTGAACAATGACTTATCAAAGTTTGTTCGGGTTAAGATGTCGGACATAATGAGGTTTTCTATTCCTTTCCCTCAGACTAACTTTGATTCGGCCTGGCAAGCGGACAAGCTCATTAATGAGGTACGTTCTATCCTTGCTTGTGACAGATATCATAGCAACACGTTTGCGACAAGACAAACAGCTTTGGTTACGGCATTGTCGATAGGTGCTTCCAATAAACTCTTGGATAATCCAAATTACTTCTTGTCCACTTTCAACGATTTTATAGAAACAATAGTTGATACAGGTGCAATATTTGACATTCTAGATGATACAAATCGTTATTGCCAAATTTTGCTTATTGAAATGATCATTATGTACTGTTGGTCTCATTGGAATTTCAAGAAAAAGAGTACAGAAACGGTACAACATAAGCTCAGTTCATGGAAGATAAACGAGCCATTGATCCAAAAAAGATCCACTATATTCCGCTTCTTATGCAACATTGAATTGGGTATTCATGCTGTACAAAACCTAGAGTATAAGACTCGCTTAGAGGCAGAATTGAAAACACAGGCGCTTCTCAAGGATGCGGCAAAGTCATCATTTTGCAATGATTATCTTAGCTTCATACCAATGTTGGCTCAAGGTGTTGATATTTCCAAAAGAGCGAGTGTGAAGCATTTATTTTATGACGTTTTATTCCTACTTGTTCAGAAGCACTGTCTGTGTTGCATGAAAGAATATCTCTCAGATGATGAAATTGACCTCAAGGCACTAGTACAACACGGCTTGTGGCAGAAAAACGACCAGAGTATTTGCAACAAGGCAAAAGATATATTCAAATACTTGATCTTAAGAAACCCTTCTATCCAAAGTTGGTGGACAGAAATATCCGGCGGGGAGAAGTATGTGTCGTCTGCATTACCATTTAATGTTTCATTGACTTCCACTGACAATGCAGCTTCTGCCCTTAGGCCAACCACGCCCGGATCTTTAAGATTCACAAACGAAATTTCTAACCGTGCTACTTCAGCATCAATCAGGCGAAGTACGAGCTTACGCAATATACTTCGGTGAAAATTTAATGCCATCAATGCCTATCTAAAGCCTAAGAAGTCTACTTCTGTGGGTGGGGATCTTAAGTGATATCACGTAAACACAATTGGGATGCCCTACATCGTTACTTAGTAATAAGAGAGTAACTCAAATTTCATGATTACTTCTTTGGGTTGAAGTATTGATGAAGACACGTTAGAACAACGCAGTCATATTGCACCCACCGGATAAAAGATAATGCATAACAGATATATCCTTTTTTTTCACATTATTGTTCTTTATCTAATCTCGAAGTTTTATCGGAGCAATATAACTCAGTGATCTATAAGTGCGGATGCAGAGTACAGATAAACTTTGAGGCAGGTCGATCAAAGATCGAAACACCCATGCTGTTATCACTAAAGCCAGATTTAATATAAGAACATCACGGAAACTATAGAATAATGACCATATACCCTTTTTATAGACTTTAATACTGCTAAATTTGATGTATACAAGCATTATTATGTATTAGAAAACCCTGGGTAGCTAACGAGTATTTCCAAGAATTAGAGACATGTTTTGTAATGTTTCAACTAGCTGAAAAGATCAAGAGGTGTAAAGTGTCTTTATTAAAAGTACTCAATGTAAGTCATATAATTAGTAAGTTAAGGTTACTAAGTCTGGGCTTCAAGAAGCCTCTTGGCATTTGCAACATCTTGTGACCAATCTAGGTCTTCTTCAATTACTGTACTACCATCTTCTTGCAAATGCCTGTAGAACTTAGTACCCGATGTTCCCCATAATTCCTGGATATCCTTACAATGAATAAACTCAGACAAGGGTCTTATGAATTCAATTATCTTATTCTTTTCGTGGTCCTTAATTCCAGCGCTTGTTGCGAAGAACCATAATGGCTGATCTCCGCCATGAATAGGGCCCTTAACACCCATTTTACTCAACGTCTCTTTCATCAGCTCCGGGCTGAATGAGCATTTGAATCGATATATAGAGCTGCTAGGGAAAATGCCTTGCTTAGTTAGGTAATGCAAGAATCCTCTTGAGCTAGTGTATACTTGAGAGCTAGCAACAATTACACCAAAAAGTTCTCGTAAGCTATCCTTAGAATCAGGTAAGTTGTCAGGGTCGAGGTATAAAGATAACAAAGTAGGAACAACAGATTTCGGATAATAGTTCTCGAGTTGTAGACTGAGTGCTTCTAAGTCTGTCGGGGTGTTGAGGTATGAATACAAAACAGGCTCATTGCTTACCTCTCCAATGATAATTCTCACCTTTTTCGCAGCTAGTTTCTTAGCGTACAAACCGGACTGAATATCCTTGATAAGAGATGCTGAGACAAAGTCATCATCTGTAACAGCCCTGAAGGTATGCAATGACATCTCTGGAAGAACATTTGCTAGGGATTTGGGGTTAATAGTTCTTAAAGACTCCAACTTTTCAGCAGCATCTAAGCTTGCATCGACACCTAGGGCATCACACAATTCGTCGAATTGTGCATTCGTCTCAATAACGCTCTTTGGCTGGAACAAGATGCAATTGGAAAAATGAACCACTTGCTTGATTAACTGGGGCTCTTCAGGGTGGTATATCTCATAAGCGAGTTGGAAAAAAGTGGAATAAGACCCGGCGCTCAATCCTCCAACAGTGATGCGATCTGGATCTCCTCCAAAATATTGTATATTTTTGTAAGTCCACTCCAACGCAAGTCTCTGGTCCCATAAGCCAAAGTTGGCACCGCTACCCAGTTTCTTGAGGTACTCACATGAAAGAAAACCAAATACATTCAACCGGTATGCTGGTGATACGACAATGTACTTGTGATTCAATTCTTCAAGCTCATGCAAGTACCTGGGGTCCATCAGTGAGTTTAAATTAGGACTGCCGTACTGCAACCACCCTCCGTGAATGTAGAAGAATACAGGAAGTTTCTCCATTCTCGGATTTTTCAAGTCCAAATTGGCAGGAATCCAGATGTTGAGGTAGGTACAATCTTCGCTCGACTCTCCGAGATTGTATAGCGGTTCTAGCTTAGGCTCCAAGATCCGTGGCTGGTAGCATGGCTTTCCTAAATCACAATACGAGTGATCCGAATATGAAAAATCTTGGGGCACCGCTACAGGCTTTTTCCACCTGGCCTGATTCGTTGGAGCAGTTCCATATCTGACGTTCGTGAAGCGATAGCATTGAGGTGACTCTGTCACAGGATCTCTGATAATCAAACCCTGGAAATCCCCGATTGGTGTGCTATGTCTAAGCTTGGTTGCAGCCTCAGTAGAAACCTGTTGCCCCATGCTTCTAGAAATATTTCTGGTTATAGATTCAAATAAGGCTAATGAGTCTCGGCATCGTTCCTCCTATACATCGTCAGTGGTAGTTAGACATGTTTTTATATAGTTGAAGAGTAGATCAAGGGTATAGATTCTGTCCCCCGGCTGCGATATTTCCCAATCGGGAAGACTAAAAGTGCAACGGGTGGTTGAGATAAGAACACAATTCGACTCGGACAATTTCCAATGCTTCTATGCAAAGGACATAATAATTAACTCGGGATCCACCTGAGTTACTCGATCAAGAGAGTACTACCACATAACTAAAGAGTAGTGGAATATCTGAATGAAAACCCTTTTGCTCCTCTATCTGTTGGAGATCTGGCAAGATTTACCCTCGCACTACCTTTTTATATACTCTGATTTATCAGTTGATAGTTTCTTTCGTTAATGGTTATGTTGATAATCTACCTCAGTGATTGATGAATTCACTTACAGCATATGTCAGTAGGTGATACAAAAGGACACCTGAGGCATCAAAGAATAAAATTCAAAGCGCATAGAACCAGGAATAATAAACCATGTGACTCCTGTAGAAGCAGGAAGCGGTGCTGTGAGAGAATAAACGAAGAGCTCTGTGCTCTTTGTTTTAAGGCAAGCAAAAAATGTACATTTCGCTTTTCAAAGGACAAAGAGTTTCGGTATGATAGAGGAGATGGTGTAGAGAACTCACAGGATGCCAAAAGAGGCACGGTGTCAGGCAGAGAGGAGCTTGTTCTCCAGATCACAGATGGAGATTTGTCTAATATGACGCTTGATAATGCACCAAAGTCGGCGCCCGTTGGAATCATAAGGCAAGAGAGCGTTGTTTCACATGTTCCAGAGTCCGTTGAAAGCGAGCAATATCAGGAAAGCAAGGCATTTTCGAATTCGCCGAGCGACCTGCTCTTCAAGCAATATGCGGGGCAGATTGATGTCTTGGAAAAAGTGTTCGAATTACATGGAAACGAAATAGTAGACCTATACATGGCATATGTTAACCCCTTCATGCCAATCATATCATGGAGACAGTTCCACAATTTCCTTACGCATGGCACAAAGCACAAATGGAGAAGTTTTCCTCCTATATTATTGGGTCCATTATGCTTACGATCGTTACCTTACTGGTCTTGTGATCCCAAGCTTAAAACGGAACGCCCTCCTGATAAGTCTGACATAGCTGCAGTCTCTTACGAGTTGGCACTAGAAGAATTTTTGAACGTCTCGAATGACGAAAAACAAAACGTGCATCTTCTCCAAACTTGCTTGATTCAAATTCCTTTCTACATTTCCGAGATAAAAGTTGTATCTAACCCCGAAGAGCTCGTGATTGTCTCTAAGCTATTCAGCATATGTCATTACCTAGTGGATAATCTACGGTTAGATGCGGATTTCATGAAGAGAGAACTCAACAATATATTTAAAAATGATTCAGAATGCTTTTATTTGAATAACATCTGGTGGGCCTTCTATATCGAGGAGAAGTGGTTTTGCTTCTTAACAAACAAACAAACTACCATATACGATATGAACTTCGCTTTTCTTGAAGATGTAGAAGAAATGCCTAATATTTCCTCCTTTGGTTCGGATATACCAGAGGATATGTCAAAAGATACAAGAAAAAGAATTGTTTTGATGAAAAAAATAAACCACTTATGCTGGCCTTATTTCGTCAGTGTATTCAAAATTACTGCTTTAACTTCGGAAGTACAGAAATATTGGTACTCTATCATAGACTATAGATTTGAAAAACATGGCTTGTTGGAAAACCTTCTGGAGCTAAAAAGCGTGAGGGACCAGTGCTCCCTCTTTTTTTTGAGGATAGATAAGTGGTGGAATGAAGTAGGGCGTTCATGTGGAAACACCAGTACTTCAAAATCAGGGCGTCATGCAAACAGTAGCTTGAGGCTATTCTACGAATCATCGAGAGTTTTAGTGTTCAAAATATTGGCCAAAAAGTTTCTTTTCTTTTCCCTTTTGATTGAATCCATGGTTCCTACTACAGAAGAAAGTAGAGCTATTGAAGATTTCTGCAACATGCATAGAGGCCTCAGTTTTACATTAATAGACTTTTTCAAAGAAAAATACGAGGCATTTCAAGCAATTGCAGAATCTAGCAACACTACTTTCTTGTACCCTTTCACAAATTTCCAGTTAAGCATGATTGTAATATTTTTATCTCTTTTTAATTTGAATCTTTTCAAAAACCCAAGTTTGTTTGTTAAGTTCGAGGATATGCAAAGGGAAGTATCTACTATATGGAAAGTATACAAACTGATTTTGGGTGCAAGCTCAGCTCATGAAGAATGTTTGTTACCAGCATCTGTTCTTGACATTTTGCCGTATGGAGCCGTGTCGGATGACGTTTATGATATAATTCGAAAATATAGGTTCTCGGGAATAGTAAATGACCATGCTATCGAACCACTTTTAATGAGTGGACTTCCAAAATATATTATCGTTGAAAAAGACACCAACAGTGAACCTGGAATTGATGATCTAAAAGATTTGAAAACCACAGATATCGAAAAAATAGACAATTTTATTGATGAATTTTTAACTAAGTAGACTACATAAATGTTTATATCAATTTTGAATGTTCCTTTTGAACAGTTTCAAGAAGCTTATCATCTGTTAACACTTTGTAAGCCGACGCGGCAAGCACCTTAGCCGATGCAAAAGTGGGAGGCATCGATGTCTTTAAATGGCCAGCAGATTTAGCAAAACCAGCAGAATGCTGTGGGCATTTTTCTAGAGTCGGAATCTTATACACAATGTGAATTGCAGGAACCTCGTATGAGACATTGCCGATATCACTTGATCCTGAAGCATCAGGCTGGGCCTTGTCCCCTTTCTGAAGAAGATACTTGTCCCCACATACATCTTGTGCTGTCTCATAACAGGCATCGACTAAGGAGGGCACGTTAATCATATCAGAGTACGAGAAGACTTCCTTTAATTTGTAGGAACAACCAGTAGCAGTGGCGCCTGCGATACAGCAATTTTCCACTTTTTTCTTCAATTCTTCTACCTCACTTCTCAATCTGGAGCGGAACTGGTAAACAGCTGTAGATTTAGCTGGGATCACGTTGGCAACTGTGGGTACATCTTTGAAATACCCATGTATCCTCTGATGGGGCCGAATCTGTTGTCTGAGCATCGAGATATTAACCCAAGATCCAATGCAAGCATCGAAAGCGTTGATACCGTCCCATGGGAAAGCCGACGCATGAGCTGGTGCCCCGGTGTACTCGCACTCGATCATCGAGCATGCGAGTAAGGTGTTGCTTGATATCTGAATCAAATCGCCCTCTTTTTCAATAACTAAAGGATGAGCCATGAATGAAGCAGAAACACCTCTATAGGCACCATTCTCCACGAGCTTGCACTTACCTCCCATGCTCTCTTCAGCTGGTGTGCCCAAAAGCTGTACGGACCCAGAAATCCTGTACTTCTTCAATGTCTTAACCAAGGCGAGAAACGAGGCACAACCACACGCTGCTATTAAGTTGTGACCACATCCATGGCCAATATCAGGCAAGGCGTCCATTTCTGCATTAAAGTTCACGAGTCTTCCTCCGTTTTCGTAGAGAACCTCGAATGCTGTATCCAACCCATATGCGTGACGGGTTACCTTAAACTCCCCTAAGGATTCAAAGTAGCCCGTGATAAAATCATGTGCATGGTGCTCTTGAAAAGCGAGCTCTGGATGCTCATAGAGCTCCTTAGCTACCTTAATAATGTCGTCCTTGCTTTCCTCCAAAGCCTGTGCTATGGAGCTCTGTATTTCCTCTTTGCTTGGCATATTTTTTTCGAAAAAACTGTCGTTAAATGTTGATATAGTAGAAGTCTTGAATATATCTCCTTTCCACCTTGCTTATTACCACTTAGTGGTGATACTAGCAAGGGCAGGATATCAGGCCATGTTAAATACTAGAGAGAGGTAAGCTGCTGCGAAACTGGTTCCTAATTAGGAATTACCGCATATCTTTCGTATCCTTAAAATTCAAAAAAAAAAAAAAAAAAAATTAATCCGATCCCTGAGCCGCACCTGGCGCCCTCAGAGATCTTATCGAGTATGCATGATAAGATTGCAAAAGGCAGATAGCTATAGTGTGAGATGCGACTACTTATAAGTACGATCAAGATGAAGGAGACAAAACAACGCCTCGATAGACTTACGAAGTAGAGACATAATGAGTTCGGACCTTATGAGGGAGAAGAATAGCGGAATAACTGTATCGCTAAGCGAAATACCAGATGATAAATTGGTTAGTATTGTTTCACCATCAGGAAGGGATGTGATAGTGACACAAGATGCAGACGAGGCCATGGCCTTAGCCAGAAAGGCTAATGAAGTCAACTTTGACAAGAATATCGATAGACGATTAAGGATCAAAGCCGATCTCTATATTCTTCCACTCATATGCCTCATCTACGGGATTCAGATGATGGATAAGCTCACCAACAGTTACGCATCGGTGATGGGGCTCAAGAAAGACCTCAAAATGACAGGAGAAATGTACTCGTGGACGGGATCGGGATTTTATCTTGGGTATCTTGTGTTTGAGTTTCCTTCTTCGTACTTGCTTCAGCGATTTTCTCTCTCCAAATGTGGGTTTGTCTTTCTCTTTCTCTGGGGCACTGTATTATGTTTGTGTTCCACACCTAACTACATAGGGTTTGAGTTCTTACGGGTAGCCTTGGGAATGCTTGAGTCGTCCATGACACCCATGCTAGTGATAATCACGTCTCAGTGGTACAAGAAGGAGGAACAGTTTTTCAGATCTGCGCTCTGGTTTTCTTGTTGTGGCTTTGGTGCTATGCTAGGCAGCGCCATTGCACTTGGGTGTTACGAGCATATGGAAATGTATACGATTGCAGGCTGGAAGGTGCTCTTAATTATCACCGGGTTGATAACGGTGTTGCTTTCTGTCGCATTTTTGTTCTGGATCCCTGACTCCCCTGCCACTGCGTGGTTCTTGAGCGAGGAGGAGAGGCTTCAGATGGTGCAAAGAATTAGAGGAAACCAGCAAGGATTCGGTAACAAGACTTTTAAGCGCAACCAATTCATAGAAGCGTGGACAGACTACAGGACCTACCTCTACTTCTTCTTCTCTGTTGCCATGAGTATCCCCAACGGTGGCTTAACCACTTTCAGTGCAATTCTTTTGAACTCCGTGCTAGGCTATGGAATCAGACAAACACTCGTATACGGATGCTATCTGGGACTCATTGAGTTTGCTGGCTGCATACTCATAGCATGGTGCATCAGATTCGTGAAGCACAGAATGGCAATCTGCATTTTCGGATGCACAATGAACATTATCTTTGTCTGTTTGTTCACGTTTGCCACGAATCCCTATGCCAGGTTGGGAGGATACCTTACTCTAGGCACGTCGGTGATTGGTATTTTCACCATGATCTCCTGTTTCGCGTCGAACGTGGGCGGATACACCAAGAAGATGACCGTCAATGCCATGTTCTTAGTCGGCTACGGAGCGGGCAACATCATCGGCCCGCAGACGTTCCTCGAGAGCCAGGCTCCCCAGTACGTGGGTGGACAGATCTCTATGGTTGTCTCCTACTGTGTGGCTTTCTGTTTGGCCATCGCATTGTACGCATCCTACTACTTCGAGAATAAGAAAAGAGACCGCCTACAAAGTGAAGGTAAGTTCGCAGACTCCGAGAACCTACAGGACATCGAGTTCGCCGACTTGACAGACAAGGAAAACCCCCTCTTTAGATACAGCATGTGACGCACTGGTTGCTCGCATCTGTGCCAGTATATATAGCGTAGGTATGACAATAAATGCTGCTCTAGCACGGAACGGCGAGGTCTGCACGTGCACCGACCGAGCGCCGTTTTCATGTGAGCTGCGACACCGCCGCATAGTGCGGCCGTTGTAACGCCAGTCTCTTAACCGAGCTTCTGGGGCCGTTTTACGGTGGCAGCATGCCGTGCTCCAGGCGTGGTCCGCTCCAACGGAACAAACTCTGTCAGCAAGGGCACAGAGCGAAGGACTGCGCTAGCAGAGCATGCCAGCTTGCTCATTTCCCGGACTGGGAACCATGCTTTTGCGGGGGAATCTCCCTCGGCAGGACAGATGCTGCTTTTTCGCTGTGGAGACGCGCCAGCCGCTACGTGCCATGGACGCTCAAGGATAACCCCGAATGTCCGTGGGTCCACGGTTGTCGATGTTGCTACGTATTAAGGAACTTGCGACACCATCCCAGCCGCGGTATAACATGGTACGAGGCAAGGTGGGGCTTGGACCGAACGCTCACCAAAGTTATGTTGCTCTCATAGCGCACCGGCTACACAGTTATCCGAAACACATATTTTAAGCTAGACCGGCCGTCTGGAAAGCAATGGGCTTGTAAGTTACATAGTGCATTATATCCCATATATAGCATCCCCTATTGGTTTCTCAGAGCCGCTCGGCGTCTGGTAAGGCTTAATAATGTAGTGTGAAAAATTTGTAAAAATGTCCGAGGTGTTCTTCATATTCGCAGTTGTGATCACAAGTTCAAAAAGCGGGAAACCTTCAGTAAAAAAAGTGTGATTATAATAGATATAAAAGCTATGCTTGCACTGATTTATTAATGGTTTATAGAGAAGTTCATATTACAGTGTAAGACTAACTAGAAACGAATTTTTTTAGGTGGTCACTCATTTTCTAGCAACAAAGTACTACATTTGTTTGATATTTAAGTTAAGCGCTACGGACTAAATCAAGTTACAGATAAGTTCAACAGACATATAGTGCTAGCGCATAGACAATTTTGGATCAGTCCGAGAAAAGACAAAAGCTATATATTCGGGCTAATCAGCAAGAAAACATAGCGTGATAAATTCCTATAGTGACGATTTCCGATAGGCAGGTAGTGACGGATCTCAGACACAGACAGTGTGCACTTCTAGTATGAGCGGACTTGAAATAGCAGTTGCAGCGCTTTTGGGGACACAGCTCCTTGAAGCGAAGCACCACGTAAAAGAGGATGCCAAGATGATTGGAAATGCCATCCGCAAGGCGGTTCCCTTCCTCTACAGCGCAGCCAAGGGAAAGGTAAGTTACTGGTACTATTTCGAACATACGGCGCTCAAGAAACCAAATAATTTGGCCATCTGCTTCCCCAGACCCCGTGAGGACAAGAGCAAATTGGTAAAGGATGAGCAGGGGTACCCGATATACGACAACCAGTTTGTTATGGAGAGTTACACCTACAAAGAGTTGTACGACATGGTACTACGCCTCAGTTACATCCTTAAGTTTGACTACGGAGTGACAGCCGAGCAAAACATTGTTGTATCTTGCACAAACAAGCCTTTATTTATCATCTTATGGATGGCCCTCTGGAATATTGGTGCCGTCCCCGCGTTTTTGAACTTCAACACCAAGGATAAGCCATTATTGCACTGTCTCAAGGTCGTCAATGGTACCCAGCTCTTTATCGACCCTGATTGTGCAGACCCCATCAAGGAGTCTGAGGATTTGATATACAGCGAGTTACCCAACTTCAAGTTGCACTATATCAACGAGCCTGAGCTTATGCGTGTGTTGCAAAATCCTTCTACTCCAAAGCACAGAGCGCCGGACCACACAAGAAGACCTCAGGACACTGACGCCTCCTGCAGTTTATTGATTTACACTTCGGGTACTACTGGTATGCCCAAGTCTGCGATTATGTCGTGGAGAAAGGTAGCGTTGGCTTCGTTCTTGTTTGGTTATTCTATGAAGATAAAATCAAATTCAAATGTCTTGACAGCCATGCCCCTATATCATTCAACGGCAGCAGTCCTCGGTGTCTGCCCTACCTTGTATGCGGGTGGCTGTGTTTCGATTTCACAAAAGTTTTCGGCAACTTCTTTCTGGACTCAGGCTAAGTTATGTAATGCTACGCACATTCAGTATGTTGGTGAAGTTTGTCGTTATTTATTAAACTCTAAACCACATCCAGATCAGAAGAGACACAATGTTACCATTGCTTATGGTAATGGTCTCCGTCGTGATATCTGGTTAGAGTTCAAGAGACGTTTTAATATCCAGTATATTGGTGAATTTTACGCTTCGACAGAATCCCCAATTGCTACAATAAACTTCCAATCTGGTGAATTTGGTGTGGGGGCTTGTCGTAAGTATGGATCTTTCTTGAATTTGTTCTTTTCTCTTCTGCAGGCAATTGTTAAAATGGATCCAAATGACGCCAACGAAATATGGAGAGACCCTAAGACTGGCTTTGCTGCTTCTGCAAAACCAGATGAACCAGGTGAATTGTTGATGAGAGTCATAAACCCAAAGAACGTTGAAGGTACATTCCAAGGTTACTATGGTAATAAGAAGGCAACATCATCTAAAATTATCCGTGATGTATTCAAGAAAGGCGATGCATATTTCAGATCCGGTGATTTATTGAAATTGGACGAGGAAGGAATGCTTTACTTTGTTGATAGATTAGGTGATACTTTCAGGTGGAAGTCTGAGAATGTGTCCGCCACAGAAGTAGAGAACGAGTTGATGGGGTCGGGTGTCATCAAGCAATCAGTCGTCGTTGGAGTTCAGGTACCAGATCATGAAGGTAGAGCCGGGTTTGCTGTTATTGACCCCCTTGATGAATTAAACTCAAAAGATCATCATCCTGAAATCTTGCAGAAGATTTATGACCACGCAAGTAAGTCATTACCTAGATATGCCATGCCCCAATTCATTAAGATAAGTTCTGATATAAAGATCCAACATAACCACAAGGTACCAAAGCAACAGTTCAAGAACCAAAAACTTCCAAAGGGTGTTAATGGGGATGAACTTATTTACTGGCTCCATAATGATAGATATGAAGAATTGACCGAAGATGCCTGGAAACAAATTACCTCTGGTAAGGCAAAATTATGATTTCATTGTGCACTAAGTGTTAAACTACATTCATTTGTGAAGAATATGCAAATTCAAGTTCTGTGGACTTGTCCCCGTTATTCATATGTCTCTTGGTTCATATATTACCTATTACATAGATTATATATCATAAAGAAATCTGGTCACATTGCGTGTTTCCTTATATTATATGGCACTTTGACGGTGACATAATACGCCGTAGTCCTTTTGCAATTGGTTTTCTATAGTAAGTTTATACTATGAATACTTGTAAGTCAGAAATGTAATAAGTACTTAGATTACTGATATATTATACAAGGCATAACTAGTTCTTGTTAGAAATTGCTACAACACCTGGCAATTCTTTACCTTCCAACAACTCCAAGGAAGCACCACCACCAGTGGAGACATGTGACAACTTTTCAACAACACCGAACTTCTTGGCAACGGTAGCGGTGTCACCACCACCAATAATAACAGTGTTACCGGCCTCAGCAGACTTGACAGTAGCATCTAATAAAGCCTTAGTACCAGCAGCGAACTTGTCAAATTCGAAAACACCTGGAGGACCGTTCCAAACAATGGTCTTGGCCTCAGCGACGGCCTTAGCAAACAATTCTCTTGACTTGGGACCAGCGTCCAAACCCATCCAGTTGTCCTTGATACCCTCTTCTTGAGTAGCGTAACCAGTGTTGGCGTCCTTGTCAAACTTGTCAGCAGTGACGAAATCAACTGGCAAGACAAGCTCAACGTTGTTCTTCTTGGCCTTGGCGACCAAGTTCTCAACGTTCTTGGAACCAGCCTCGTCGAACAAGGAGTCACCAATGGACATGTTGTCCAAGATCTTCTTGAAAGTGAAGGCCATACCACCACCAACAATCAAGATATTGACCTTGTCCAAAAGGTTGTCGATCAATTGGATCTTGTCAGAGATTTTAGCACCACCCAAGATGGCAAGGAATGGTCTGACTGGGTTCTCCAAGGCCTTGGCGAAGTACTCTAACTCCTTGGCCATCAAGAAACCGGCAGCTCTTTGAGGCAATTGCAAACCAACCATTGAAGAGTGGGCTCTGTGGGCGGTACCGAAGGCATCGTTAACGTAGACATCAGCCAAAGCGGTCAATTGGTCTCTGAACTTCTTGACGCTCTCGGCAGAAGCCTTGATCTTCTCTCCGTCCTTCTTTTGGGAGCCTTCTTCCTCGACGTGGAATCTCAAGTTCTCCAACAAGAAGACCTCACCATCCTTTCCGGCATTGACAGCAGCCTCGACTTTCTCGCCGACACAGTCGTCCAAAAAGTGCACCTTCTTGCCCAATAACTTCTCCAACTCAGCCGATACTGGAGCCAAGGAGTATTTGTCGACTCTTTCACCATTTGGTCTACCCAAGTGGGATGCCAACACAACAGCCTTAGGCTTGTGCTCCAAGACGTACTTGATGGTGGGCAATGCAGCCACAATTCTTTGGTTGTTTGTGATGGTCTTTCCATCCAAAGGAACGTTGAAGTCAACTCTAATGAAGACTCTCTTACCTGCAACGTCTAAGTCCTTAACAGAAAGCTTATTTGATAACGACATTTTATTACTATTCAATTGATATTATTGTTGTATTGGAAGTCAATTTCAACCTAGTCTATGTCAATTCTCTCTTCCTCACCTAGAGGGCTTTATATAACACCATGTCTCGGACATTTGTGGTTGCGCTCTCCTCGGCGGATTCCTTCGATCCGTTAACCTACACTACAGAAGCCATAAGTCGATATCACCACTATTGCAAATAGTAAAATCACGCGGCCACGGCCTACACGGGACTTGCTACACATTGAACTTATAGCTGTTACATGCGATGGAGTGATGTGCCAGAGCCTGGCCATAAGGTGCCCGTCACCATGGCGAAAGTTCCAAATGTCTCTCTCTCCCGGGGTAATTGTTTGGAAGGGCGCACGCCCCCTCTGGCAGCGTGCGACATTTGGGTCGTGTGTCGCATTATTGTACGACATATGGATCATTCTGGAACCAAATGTCGTATCGCTCCCAGATCGAATATAAGGGCATCTCTTCTACTAGAGCAGCCAAGAATAGTGCCAAAGGATAGGTTGGTTATAGAGACTCTTACTTGATAGAGAAACACGCACGCTAGCGAAGACAACACAATGGATAAGTTATTGAACTGGTCAATTGCCCAGCAGTCTGGGGACAAGGAGGCGATCGAGAAGGTGGGCAACCCGGACCCAAAGATGCTCGAGCAGCTTTTCGGTGGCCCCGATGAGCCAACGTTGATGAAGCAGGCCTTTCAGGTCATCGAGAATCCAGAGGCTACCGTGGAAAACAAGGAGATTGCGTTTGACAACTTTGAGATGCTTATCGAAAACCTCGACAATGCGAACAACATCGAGAACTTGGGGTTGTGGCCTAACTTGATTAACCAGCTAGAGGAGAACATTCCCGAAAGCTTGAGAGTGCTAGCCGCATCTTGCGTCGGTGTTGCTGTTCAGAACAACCCTACTTCACAGGAGAATTTCGTGAAGCACAACGGAGTTTCTGCGCTCGTTCTGATTGCCTCCGACAAGAAGTCGCCAGTCGAGCTTGAGTTAAAAACACTTTTCGCCTTATCTTCGCTCCTCCGCAACTCGCCTGTTGCTTATGCTGAGTTCGAGAAAAATGATGGCTGGAAGATCTTTGAAAGTGTTGACTACGAACATGAAAAGATCAAGCTCAGATCGTTGTCTATCATATCTGCCATATTGTCAACATCTTTTGATAAGAAGGTGGTTGAGGAAATACATAATCATGCAATTATCAAGACTTTGATTAATATCCTTTCTAATGATGAGCATATTGGATGCATCGATAAGGCATTAAATATAATCTCACAACTTTTCCATTTATCATTTGAATTTTCGAAGGATGAAATACAGAAGATTGGCTCAGCTTTGCAAAGAATTGAGAGCAAGAAAGACCAGATTTCAACTGAAGATTTCCACCACGTCCAGAAATCGGTTCTGGCAAATTAAAGGCTATGATTTATGCATTTTCTTTGTAAAATACACAACGAAATACTTGTTTAATCAGCTTCTGTATTATTATATATTTTATTGGTACGGTTATAATGCATTATAATTAAGTTTTACGTAAATTTCAGAAAATTGTAGTTTATTGAGGATCATTCAAATACCATTTCAAAAGGGTCATCAGTCGAGAAGACCTTCTTCATGGCAGAATCAATTGAAGGAGGAACAATATTTTTCTCTAGAGAATCTTTCCCTAGAGAGTCATTCCTGCGATATCGAGAGTAGATCTTATAGAGAGATGGGTAGTGGTTGTATAGCTTCTCTACCTTTTGTTCGGTCATCATTTTGAACTGTCTCATCGTTTGAAAGAAGGTACTCTTCCTATCAGATCCAGACTTCACACCTCCTAAATTTGCCAATGCAGAATTTCTCTCGAATTTATCGTAGAGAGAGAATGATATTGCGTAGGTGAAAGACTGAAGCCACCTAGTAGCTTCTCTGCTATTTCGAACAGTGAAAATATTCACGCAGTAAGTAATTTGAGCATCATTTATCAATGAATCTACATCTTTTGACGCAATTCCTGTTATTTGACTGGTATTGTTTGTAGCATCTAAAGAATTTCGGTCGCTTTCTCGCGATGTTGGTGGACTCTGCTGGCTCAATCTTTCCATTATGGTTTTTTGGTAATTCTTCTCTTCAATACTTTTGATCTTGTTTAAGTATTGATCGTAGCCCTCGATCATGAACACAACTTGCACCTGGGGTGATATGTCCAGAAATGATTCCTTCTTAACTGATTTAAGGATATTTCCTAACTCATGGCACATAAGAATTGACACAAACTCTTCGGCACTATAGTAAAGCACGATTTTCTTCTCTCTCACTTGCGACAAGGGGCATGGAATAAATATATCTTTGCTTTTATCGTAAGTTGCTCTCGTAATTCTCTTCCAAGAAATAATGGGAAACCTAGAAACTATTTTCTCTACTTTAGTGTGACATAAGATCTCATTCATGTAGCTTTCGTCAAAACATTCGTCAAATACATTAGTGGAAATTTCTATTATCATTTCGCTCATTAGGTCTTCCTTCTTCCGGTTGACTTTATTAACCTCTTCAAGTTCTTTCTTTGTAAACTCCCCGTCCCCTATAGATACTGTTTGAACCTTGGCTTTTTTCGTTCCTTTTGGCTTAGACTTCAGTCTCTTTGTAGTCTTTTGCGTAACTGCAGCGGTTGGGGATGACAATAATTGGTCAGCATTAACAGGCGGGATATCCATACCGTTTGCTGCGGGCGTCCCATATTCATACTTTGTCTTTATATTTCGTTCTGCATTCTTCTTTTCTGGTTCTTCGTCGCTATCAGATAGCCAATGAATGATTTCCTCCGGTAAACGCTTTTCTGCCTCTCGCTCTTTTCGCCTGAAGTCGGATATATTAAAAGATGAATCCAGAATCGGGTCACTCGATAGAAACTTACTTGAAGAGACTTTGGGGTCGTGAGTACCACCGTCTTCTCTTGGCGTTGTACCGCGTGTTATATCATCGCTGTATTTTGCATCCTTTGATCTGTCTAATTCCAGCTCCTCATTTAAGTCCTTCAATATGTCATTAGATTCACTATATCTCCTAGATTCATCCGCATTTCGTGATTCGTATCCTGAACACGATGAACTTTCCTTTGTTAGTATCACTCGTTGTTTATACTATATTGACCATGCGTGTTTTATAATAATGCTTTGATAACCAAAGTATTGAAGCCCTAAATCATTTCCACGAAATACTACTTACATTTCTATTACCTCATTATTCTCTTCATGAATCTCTGACGTATCAGTAATGGTAACAACCTCTAAGCTGTTCATCTTGTTTGTTTTAGTTGAAGCTGGAAGATGGTTTAGCACAACCTACTTTTTGTTACACAAAATCGATTGTTGATAGAAAAGCAGGAACCACCGTACGCTGTAATATTGATATTTACTGTCTGTTAGCTCCAGGTACCCTGATGAAATTATATGAAATATGGTGAATCGAAAGAGAGGAGTAAGCATGAGCTTCAATGGGCACCGTCCCGAAGAAGAGAAACAGAGAATGAAGGAATCGATACTCGAAATGAAAGAAGTATACAACACGATAAAATACGAATGGCCCGAATGCTTGAATGAAAATGCAAATCCAATAGACATGGCTATATCATTACTTGACGATACGTCCGTCGGTCAAGCCTATAAGCTTCCTGAGTTTGAAGCGCTAGCAAAAGAAACACAAACAGCCTTAAGAAACGTAGTTAACGAACATTATGACATCTTCAACAATACCATAGGGTCGTATCATCAGTTATTAACATCTTTGGACATTTCTCAGAACGAATGTCAAGATATTAAAACTATATTGGAAACTTCGACTCGTGATATAGGCAATAGAGCTGATATATTAGTTGAATTGAGCCAGACGTCGGCTCGTTATTCGGAAATGATTGAAATCTTGGATGCCATGGATGCTTTGGTAGCAATTCCTGAAAAAATAGATCAGTTGATTTTGGACAAGAAGATACACGAGGTTTATGATGTCATTGCTCAGAGTTATACGACTGCAGAACAGTATAACCTTTGGTCCCTTTCTGCCATGGAAACCACTCGAAGCTACTTAGAAATGCAATCGAAAAACTTGTTTGATATGATCCTAGACGAATTACAGAATGAAATTTACTTGAAAAATGTATCAATAGTTGCCAACAATAAAAATAACAGATTCCCATATCTTCAGAGTCTCGCTATCTCTGACAAACCGCAAATGGTATCGTTCAAAACTCTTTTGACAGAACTGAAGAGCTTAGAACAATTTGTTTATAACTCGGCAAATTTGGATATTTTTGAAACAGCAGAATGTTTTACAGAGCCGGTGAACATATTTATTAGAGATCATTTGCCCCGGTTGCATGACCATTTAACGAAAAATAGCGAGAATATGGACTACAGTATTGTCTTGAATTCAACTCTGAGCGCCAGTTCAGAGTCATTTCATTACATGTACATGTTATTAAATACAGCTTCGAGGTTAAATAGGTTACCTCAAGTGTTGGACATCTTGAAAAGCTCGCACCAGCAAGAGATACATAATCTCATCAATAGAGTGACAGAAGAAGTAAAACTTAGAAATGTGCAGGTTTTGAATAAGCTTTCCAAGTTTAAAAACTTGGACCTGACGTACACAGCCGATATAATAACAGGTCGAACCTTTAATGATTACGCTGTGATTGTTCTTGAAGATCTTTTTGGCTCCATATTCATCAAGTCTTTAACGGTATTACAAAAACAAAAAGTGGTTGAGAATATTATTGATAAAATCAAGGAGAGGGAAACATCCAACGTTTCCTATGACTTGAAGGATAGCTGGGAATCGATCACAAAGGAGCTCAAGGCCTTAATGGTTAATTACACTTACGACTCATCAAAAGCGTCCCAGACAGTTATGCTGAATAACACGAATTCGGAAGGAAATATCCTAGATGTATTCAGCAAACAGGAAGCCTTCCAGTTCGAGAACGTGTCATCTAATAATGCAGCTAAAACAACAGAAGATATGAAGATTATACTCGAAAACATGTTTCCTGGATTTGTCATCTCTGAGGAAAATAACAATATTAAGGAGCTGAACGTTAAGTTTGGATCATTTGAGCAAGACTCTCCTTATATAAAAAGTGAGACTTTCAATGCAATGGTAGAAGTCTTGGTGCCTAGAAACCTATTTAATATGAGGATTATTCTTGAGTTTTTCCTTGTATTCGTTTCGGGCGCCCAAATGCTTTTCGGGGGTATACCAGACACACGAAATTCGGAGAAAGGTTTTGCAATTAATTTTTTCAATGATTATATGACCAAAGTATTTCTTGGGAATTTAAGAGCGAAATTAAATGAGGCATTTGGCGAGTTTGTTAGTGATAAGGATGTCAACAGTGATAAGGTCGCTGAACTGGGACAAATTGTAAGTACACCGTTTAACTTCAAGCTTGAGCTCACACCTTTGCATCAGATAGATGGTGAGAAAACCTATCAGCTTACCAATCCATCATACTCCGATATTCAGGTTTATCAGAACGCCTTGGATTTTAAGCGTCTATTTAAAAATGCATGCGCTATCCTCAATACATCACTCACTCATAGGGAAGAGTACAGTAAACTTTGTCTAAATTTCTTGGAAAAGTTTGCTGATACATATAAGAACTTCTATTCTAGCCTTCTTTCTACAAATACACCTCAGGGATATTCAGACATGTCACTCAATGACAATTCTCGAAGCCACGGAAGTCTGGTCATAAGTACATGGCTCGGTATACATTCATTGACGGATATTTCGAACAAAATATTACAGGAGCCAGCTGACTCCAAGATACTTCATTCCTTTATAGAAAAGGAAACAGAGATGTTATTAATTACCAAATCGCATAATGCAGAGTTGTTTAGCGTAACTAAAGATGATTTCCTTGATAATGATTCCCTTTTTCACATATGCAATCTATTGACTACTACTTCCTGGATTCTATCTTGGCTTCCATACATGAAGAAAGAAGCAAGCTTTGCGATGAAAGAAAATGGTCAGAAAGACTTGAATGTTATTGAAGATTTGAAACAGAGTTGGTGCTTTTTAGAAAACGGAATTGCATCTCAAGCTAGTATTGATACAAACGAGGACATATATTTAGCGCTCAGTCCAGCTCAGATTTCTTATTTCGATAGCATTATTTCCACTTTTGAGGACATTAGAAACAAAACTCTTATCGTTTTGCGATACGATCTTCGTTGTAAGGCTCTATATTTCATTGGCAACTCTTTCAAAGAGGGCGACTGGATTTTATCTTCGGAGCCTGGTGACGCCGATCTGTTTATTGGGTTATACAACAAAGAGGTTTTCTCTATTGAAAGCAAACTATCCAGCATTCTCGAAGAACACGAAAAGGAGAGGATATTTCTTGGTCTACCAAACTTTTTCAACAAGATACTTATTCAAGGGTCTGATTTGATTCCCAAGATCAATTCAAATGGTATCAAGAAGGTTTTATTGAATACATTTAGCTTGCAACAGATGTTGAAAAATATCATGCCAGGCCCACAGCACGTCGATTTCTCAAGGGCTTCCGTTTACTTTGAGTTGTTTACAAAGCCTGAGTACGAGTTAATCGATAGTATCAAGAATAATTCGCAGCATTTTAGCAGGGCAGAGCTTGTGAACATGGTCAGATTGATCTATAGTGAGCGACTAGCCGACGGTTCTGGAAGTTCATTGAATAAGAACAAGTACAACGACTTGATCAAAAAAGTTGAGGAATATAGTGACTGATTTTATTAGATATTATCGTATTTAAGTGTCGTAATAAGCCGATAAAGTTATAACCAATTACGGGTCTGTGTAGTGTACATGATGAAACCCAGGGATATGCTATAAGCAAAGAACTAAAGACAAGTGCCGGGTATAAATAAGCCAGCAGGGCGGCCGTAGGTGCTCAAACGTGTACTCCGGATCTCCCTACTGGTTTTATCTGTATTGCGTCGGTTATCATGTCGAACATGAACTTCCCAATGCCGAGGCCCAACGCAACAGCGAAGAAATATACAATGGCGAAGGACATGGCCGCCAACATCAAGGCAAGAATGAAGAGCTCGGGTAAGATGCACAATGCTAAACGAATCACCGAGCGAACTACCATCGATGCAAGTGGAAGCTTTGTGTGTTGCTGCTGGTCCAGGTCTATCCTGTGTGTGAAGGTATCGGCGGACTCACCCTTGTCGGCGGCCGCATCGTAGACAGCGTCCTTGTTCCCGCCGCAGCAGTTGCCCTCGTCTATCTGGTTTGTGTCCAGGCAGAGGATGGCGGGATCGGCCCCTCGGATCGTGCCGGAGGGGTGGCAGCTGACATAGGTTGGGTTTTTCCACACCACCTGCTCGAGATACGTCCGCAAAAACTCGATGCCTCTGACCAACACCCCGATAAAAAAGAGCAACAAGAAGATGCCAAACGCCTCTCCGCCGTTAGACGCATGGAGACCCCGGAACAACACCGGGTAGTCCTTGTAGTTTGTCGTCAAGTACACGTGCATTGACATGCCCATCGACCCCATATGGTGGTCCATGGACCCCATACTATCGCCCGATGGCATCGAAGATCCGCTAGCCATGGCCATCAGTGTCATGCTTCCCATAGAGCCCATACTGCCCATACTGCCCATAGAGTGCATGCTACCCATAGAACTCATCGGTGCCATGCTACTCATCGAGCCCATGCTCGACCCATCCATTTTCATCTCTGATACTATGTGGCTTTACCTCTTATATTACACCTACTAAAAGAGTCTAGGTTCTAGTATATTGTATTTTCCATTATGTCGAAATTAGGGCTAATTGAACACTTTATATATAGTCGTATCATCGTTAAGAATTTGCTCGCTATGAGCAAATATTTTATCTATTCAGATCAATGCGCACCAGATCGAAATACGAAATGGATATGGGAACCAGCAAATACGAAGATGTCTGTTACGGGTTAGATATCGGGGATTGGGACAGAAGAGTCGCCGTTTTTGAGATAAGGACACTTCTGGGATAAGTCTTTGGTCAAGACGTGGCGGTCTATCCAATCTGAGGCGGAATATCTAGCACCGCAAGCAAGACAGTTTCCGGTCAACGGAAGTTTATCGGTGAGTTTATGAGAAGACTTGCCATTTGGGTCGTCAAACTTGAAGTGAACGTGAAGGAGATGCTTCTTATAGTCGTAGGGACGGTTGAACTTGCCTGTTTTGTGGTTGCATGTGTGTCTGGGGTACACGCACTGGAAGCGGCCGACCTCGTCGTGGATCCGGAGATGTCTTGTGAGGTCACGGCTGATGTACTTGTCGCAGATTGTGCAGACGGCGCCCTTCTGGACGCGCTTCTTCTTGGACGAGCCCAACGAGGATACGCTGGACACGCTTTGGCTCGAGTCTGTGCGCTCAAAAGTGGGTCTCTCGAGATGCGACTGGGTGGGGACAGGCTTGACGAAGAGCGACTTGCTGTGTAGTGATGATGCGTCGTCCTTCTTGCGCTGGAAAAGCGCCTCCTGGACAGTGCTGCCCTGTTTCTGTTTGTGCGGAAGGTCGACGAACTTTGGGTAGTGGCTGTCGCTGAACGAGTAGTGCAACGCAGGCCGGGAGACCGGCGGAGCTCCGCCTGCGAAGTGGTTGGAGTGGTTGCGGACATGTACCGGAGGGTCTTGCCCGGGAAGCGCTGGGCTAAGCACCTCCAGCTCGGGGAATGGTGCTTTCCGCAAGGTCAACGAGTCTGTGCTCTCGCCAAAACTGCCTCTGGCTGCAAACGACGACCCTTGTACGTCGAAGTAGCCCTGCGGCTCCACTGGTGGTCTCATCGTAGGCGTTATGACATTCTGGAAAGACCCCATGGAAAACTGGTCCTCCCTCACAAGCCCCAAGTCGGGCTCTAACATACTCAGTGAATCGTAGTTGAAGTCACCACTGACATCCGAGCCTGGTGAAAGAAGGTTATTGCGCACACTCTGGAGTAGTGGGTTGGGCTGACTTAAATTATCCAACGGAATATGCATGTTGTTTGGCTTGCGAGACTGCAATGACGAGTGTTTCTCAGGGGCCGGATTGCCGCCGCTGTATCTAGAGGCTCCATTCTGCGAGGGTCTATCTGCTGTAGTGAATGCGGTCTCTGGCGACCCGTTTGAGTAGTTGCTCACTTTGCGAGCTCGCAGAAGCAGCTCATCCCTGTCGACATGACCATTGTGGACACTACCATAGGGGACGTCCTGAGCACCGCTGTAGTCAAAATTAAAGAACGATCCTTGTGGAAGCAATTGCTCGTCGTGCTCGCCAGGCATAATGTTATTGTTCATGCCCATGCCGAACATGTTGTAAAAGTGAGATTCATCAGGCTCGGACAGGAGTAGCTCTCTGCCGTGATCAGCAGCCTTGTCGACCGAATTGAGCAACTTGCTATCTTGCAGCGCGTCACTCGCTATATGAACCAGGCCAGCGGGTACGCTGGCGCTGGAAAAGTACGGGACGTCGGTCTGGTACGAAAAGCTCCCATACTCGCCCTTGATGTCCTCGTGGCGAGACGACGCATCGCCCGACCTGCCGTCCGACCAGCTGGGCGACGCCAGGTACGGGTTGCTGACGTCTACCACCTGTTCGCTGTACACCATGTCGTACGGCCGGCCAGAGTGGCTTTCCTGGTACGACGCTGCGCTGTAACTGCCGGGCATTACCGGCGCCGTCTCACCGTACGCGCCATCCTCGAAATGCTGGCTCGGTCCAAGACCGCCTGTGCCAGCAGGATGCGCTGTTGCGCTGTCTTCATCCGACAGCGCCTTAGATCCTCTGCTTAGCGGCTTGCCGTTCAATCTGTGTTCCATCCTATCAAGACAATATAAGGCCCGTTCAGTGCTCCTTCAGCTCTCATGCACTTCCTGGTCCTATGCCGTGTCCTGCTTGCCTTTATATCTTTCAATGTGTTGACTTTTACTCGTATTGCTTACAAAAAACTCTTCTTGTTTTTTATTACGAGCGGTTCGAGCAACTAACCGAAATATCGAAATTACCCTGCTCGTGTGAGTTGGCTATGTTCTCTCGCCCGTGTGCTTGTAATATATCTTCAAACACAAGTGAGTGCTGATGGTCTTTTTTTCTTGCCGTGTATCTTCAATTCTGGCTCTACTATAAATTTCTTCCGAATTGTACTATGGATCATCTAGAAAGCTCGTAATATCCCCAGCATTATGTTACACAAAATCTCTTATCGGAAAAACCACCAAAAACCGGCCTCTCTGTCGGGCTGTCGTCGAGTCCAATGCCTGGCTAGTCTACTGCTGGGTCTCGTCGTAGACTTCCTGCTCGTATTTGGGGCAGCTGGGGTATTTTTGAGCTGTCTCTGGTGGTAGCCAGGGTCCACTGCGACTGGTTGCGCATACGAAACTACAGGCTCGGTTGGCGAATGGCTGGGCTGCGTGTTCGACTTGCAGGAGCGCTCGATCCAGGTCACACAGGGAGGGAGCACCCAGGCGGCCCGCCGCCTGGGTGCTCTAGCATGGTGGTTTTTGCTATCACCGTAGGCTGGGGGCCAGGCCTGGCCCCCAGCCTGGCCAGAGAGTCGGCTGGGGACAAGCGACGTGCTGCTGCTGCTTGGGGCAAGCCCCGCTGTATGGGCACTGCTGGCGCTTCTTTGCAGCTCAGCCGCTGTGCGGCGGGTCTCCGTCGTATTTTCTGGGGCTCCATGTGTGTGTAGACACCTGGGAGTCGGCACTGTGCAGCGTTCCCCCGGGCCACTCGCTCGGACACAGAGGCTCCCGCCGAGGAAACACCCTCCCTGGTGCCCGAAGGGCGCGCTGTGCGAGCCGTGGGGCATCACGTTGCTCAGCGGCCGGCCCACGCCATTCTGAACCCTCTAGCTCTCGGCAGACTGCTGGTGACGTGAGATGGGCACCTGCATATAAGCTGGAAGTTTGTATTCGTTCGAGAGCGGAGACGGCGGCTAATCAGTGGCAACAGTCGTAACATTTAACAGAAGACACTTTGATTCTGGAAGTTAGCAGAGACAAGGCAGAAACACGGTTAGGTTTGAGTGTCAAAATGAGTGCTGGTATCATTGGATCCACCGGGTTAGTTGGTAACCAAATTTTGAAGGCGTTGGAGAAGAACGACCTGGTCGATAAGGTGTATGCGATCACCAGACGGGCGGTGGACAAGAGTCTGGACAAGGTGGAGAACGTCATCGAGAAAGACTCTGCCAATTGGCCTGAGGTGATCAAGGGCAAGCTTGACGGTGGACGTTTCTTCTTTTCGGCGTTTGGCACTACGCGAGCCGCCGCCGGCGGCATCGAGAACTTCAGGAAGATCGACTACGGCGTCAACTACGCCGCCGCCAAGGCGGCGCGAGAGGCCGGTGTGTCGACCTATGTGCTTGTGTCGTCTGCCGGTGCCAACGAGAGCTCTTTGTTTCCCTATTTGAAGTCAAAGGGCAAGCTTGAGAACGACGTGATCGCGCTCAAGTTCCCCCATACCATCATTCTTCGCCCGGGCGCCTTGCTCGGCAAGCGTGAGACCTCGCACGGGCTCTTGAACCTGGTGGGAGAGCTGCTCGGACGCCTCGTGTATCCCACGCCTCTCTGGTGTCTTTTGCAACCGACCTACGCGGAAGAGGTCGGTCAGGCTGCCGTGCGCTTGGCGACACAAACCGCCCCTGCCGCCGGCGACGGCGAGAAAGTGACTATAGTGGCCAGCAGAGATATTATTAAGATGGCTGCCGCTTCAAAGGGCCATTAGCGCTGTCCCCGCGGTGCTTAGGCTCTCTCGTGGGTGTGCGCGGCGGCTAGCGCAACCAAAGCGGTCGCCAGGCGCTGGCGGCTCCGCCAGCGCCCATGTGGTTTATTTTTGTCTACCAACTAGCGAAATACTCTCCTGCTCTACAGCACCGGCAGCCCGCCTACAGTAGCGAGCCCTCTTGCTTAACGGAAAAAAACAACGCAGCAGGTGCCGTCAACAGAATCCCTCAAACACCGAATACTGCGTGAAACACCGCGGAAGATTTCCTCGCCCATTCATGCAAGCATTGTGATAAAAATACATAAAAATACTCTGCGGTAACAGGATTTAAGTTCAAATAATAATCTACAATAATAGCTGCACGCGTATGTGGAATGCAATAAGAGTAACCAGTAAGTAAGGCAAGACACATAAGAGATATGTCCAAAAGTAGTATGAAATAAAAAAATAAGATCTACAAGCCGCCTGTGCCTGAAGTAGACTATAGGTGAATAAGATTCACATTTTATTGGGAAGTCCTAAATTAAGTGTATCAAATGAAAAATAGGAGTAATACAAAGAATTCAAAAAGATGAGAAATGAAAAGAAGTCTAGTCTATTAGGGGACATTTCTTGCTTTCGTCTTCAGTTAAAACATGGTTTTCTAGCCAGTCTTTGCTGACGTATCTGGCACCGCAAGGACATGTCCCTAAGTAATCCAACTTGTCGTTCAAATTATGTAACTTTTTAATCTCGGGATCATCGAACTTGAAATGTCTATTTAATAAATGTTTCTTGTAATCATAAGGTCTATTAAACTTCCCGGACTTATGACTACACACATCCTTGGGGAACTTGCAGTGGAAGCGGGAGACGGTCTGGTGGATCCTCATGTGTCGTGACATGTCCCGGCTGATTCTCTTGCCGCACACGCTGCAGACCTTGTGGTCGACAAAGGTGCTCTCGACCAACGACACGGCCACGTTGGAGTTTGAGTTGATCATGGATGTCATGTCGGGATACTTCTGTAGCTCTATGTTGGGGATGAGTGAGCCGGGGTGTGCAGTGTACTGTGGCAGAGGCTGTTGCACTGGCAGGAGGTACGAGGCTGCGAGTGGCTTGTGTGTCTGGTAGGCGGCCGGGAAGCTCTGCGACCTG
Organism: Millerozyma farinosa; assembly: GCA_002196765.1. Classification (NCBI taxonomy): domain Eukaryota; kingdom Fungi; phylum Ascomycota; class Pichiomycetes; order Serinales; family Debaryomycetaceae; genus Millerozyma; species Millerozyma farinosa. The sequence goes on along the minus strand of NBND01000002.1, from coordinate 2,340,171 downwards.
TTGGGGGGCGGCGGTGGGGGTGGGAGTGCGCTGGTGCCCTTCATGTTGTCAAAGTAGGAGTGGGTGCTTTTGCTGGAAACGCTGGGCGCTAGTGGCGGTGGAAGTGCTGCGAACTGACCATCCACGGGCAGCGCTGGGGCGATCATGCTGTAGGGGGCGTATGTCTGTTTGGATGGTGCATCGAGGCTGGCGGGCGCCGAGCTGAGTGCTGGTACGCTGGAGCTGCCTAGTGGGAGTATATTTGGCGGTACGCCACCAGCGGTGCCTGGCGCCAACCCTAGGGACATTCCTCCGCGGGATGGCATGCTGCTTGCAGTGTCAGGATATGTTCCTGGTGCCAACCCGACGGGGACGCCAGCGCCAGCCGCAGCCGTGTTGGTGCTGCGGTTGTGGCTGCTCCCGCCTTCGTTGTAAGCCTGATATGAAAAGGGCACTGGTCCGTAACCAGCGGCCGTTGACGCCGCCGCAGATGGGTGTGTGATTACGCCGGGCATTGGGCCAGCGGTTCTCCCCACGTCTGGCAAGTACGCTGTCAGTGGGAGGACTTGCGTCTTTTGTGTATGTACTGGTGGGCTCAGCAGTTGCTGCTGTTTAACAAGAGAATTGAAGTCTATCAAAGGCCTTTGAGGCGTGATCATGACGTGTTCTTCGTGGTCCAGTGACTGTGTATGTTCATGATTGGAGACCAGTACGTGATCCGGATGTTCAACGTGTGTTTTCATGGCCTGGATCACTTGTGTATAAGGTTCTGATGTGGATATTTAGATACGTCAATCTCACGCATTATACTGGCAGCTGTTGCCGGCCGTTTGTCTTGAGGTGAGGGGCTGCTCGGTGTCCTAGCTGCGTCAGGGATCCCAGGTGCGTTCAGTCTAACTGTAATGAGACGCTGGGCAAACCAGGCCCTGCTGTGTAACCTGGGTTTCTCGAGGTTTTCCGAGGCAGAAACTGGACAGTGGGTGAAAAGACAGCTGCTGCGCCAATACCCTGGTTGTTGCCGCTGGTGCTAGTCGGTACCGATGCTACAGCAGGCAGTCGTCTAGGGTTTCTGGTCGCTGTAGGCCGTTGATGCGGCTCTGTCAACCGAGTGTGGGGCCCGTGTGGGCAAGGAGATGGCAGGTGTCGGTAGCCTGTGGTCCTGGCGTCGGCGTGCTTCTGCAAGCCTGTGCGCCAGCTCTGTTGTCGCCGCCAAGGAGGGGACAGGCGGGCTCTAGTCGGACAGGCTGGTTGCCGGTGGGCCACGGTGCGCTGGGCAGACCGTCGCTATCCAGGGCGTGCTGCGCAGGTGGGTGGGCAAACAGGGCCGCTTCGGCGTCCCTGGCTCTGAGGCTCGCTTGTCGCTCGACAGTCCGAGTCGCCGCTGCTCGTGCTTCAGCGGGCACCGCTACCGGGGCGCTTCTCTGGTCTACGGTGTCCGGGGGGCGGGTTCTTCCGCTTCCTGCACCGAGAAAAAAAGAAAGGGTCTCGAGTCGCTGGGGTGGGCCGATCTGTGGGCGTTCCCCTTGGTGCCTAGGTGTGTCTCGTATGCTCCCAGGCGTGTCTTGATGTCCTGACCGCTACTCCAGGAGAAAATCGCTGTTTGGTGCACAAATGCCGTGTGGTGTGTCTGTCTAGTAGAGGGGCCCTGCGACGATACTGTGAAGCGAACGTGTGCTTGTAATGAACTTCAGCTATCTGCGCCAGCAGTGGTCCCTCCGACGGCCCTTCACTTGCTTTTATATTCTCGTCCCTGATCTCCGTACTGTGTTTGCTTCTGGAAACCTGACGCAGCCGGTACAATTTTCTCTTCTTACATATGCCTTAGATTTTTTATTGCATTGGTTAATCCGACTAGATGCGCATCCCAGGAAGTCGCTCCAGCAGAGACACAATGCAGCATTCGAGCCTCTCTGCATAACTAGTGGCTGTAGAACAAGGTTGGTGCCAATGACCTTATTCCCTCGTGACTGCTTGGGGTATTGTAATGCAAGCGTACTGAAGGATCCACAATGGATGCACTATGCACCGGCGACGAAAGCATCTCAAGGACATGGGACGACGTTGTGTGCGGACCTACGAGGCAAGTCCCCGCTACAGTGCGCAAGGGCACAAACCGGCGCTCGGCACGATGGGCGCAAAACCATTGGCCATTCGGGGCGGCTGTTGTGGTGGGAGGGCGTTGTGTAGTACCGGATGAGACATATGTGGGTTCCGGATAAGATATATCTGGGGCGTGTCGGTGCCGCTTTGTTCGCCGCCTTTTTTACAGGCCGCTAGTCTAGGCGATAACAGTTCCTACATGGCCCAGGAGCAGCAGGGCGCACGCGGTGCTGGCCCTATGCGGAATCGGCGATCGTGTAGGAGATGCGAGGACTGCTGCTGGGGGGGACTAGCACAGGTGGACGCGGCGTGGTGAGCTGGCGAGGAGTGCGGGCACGTCTAGCCGGGGTGGTGTGCCAGGTGGGATATCTGGTGGTGTGCTCCGGTTGTGGGCGTGTGGACGGGCCGGGTGGGGAGGTGCTTGCGGAAGGGGTCCCCGATGGGGGTGGTCTGCCCCCAGGGCCCACCCCGCCAGGGCGCACGGCGGCACTACCGCACCGCGCGCCGGGCAGGGTTGGAGGCTGCTAGTGAACGATCACCACAGGGGCGCTGTCATCGCTCGGCTTCCTGTGTGTATTGGTTTTTCTTCGTTTTATTTTTTTCGTTTCGTCCGTAGGCGCAGGACCCGGTCGGTGCTTGAGTGAATAACACACAACACTGAAACGGCAGTTGCAGAGGGCGTGCCTAGAGACCACGCAACTGTTTGGGTAGTCGCTCCTATTTTTTCACCAGAGAAAACTTCTTCACATGCATCGTTTAAGGCCATATGCCATGTTATGTGCATGTTTGGGCGGCGATGGCACCTTGCGCCCTCGGAAATGCGGGCGCCCTGCGGGCGCCAGATGTAGGCACGAGCAGCCACACGCGCCAGGACCGTTCCCAGCGGGCACTTTGGGCGCCGTAGAGCGCCCGCATCGTGGGCCGAGGGTCTGGCGTGCGTGGGTGGCCGCTAGTGTGGGATGACGATGCTACTATGGCCGTTCGCAAACGGCGAATGAACTAGACGTTGTCCCCCTCCGAGCGGCGGCGTGGCCGCACGGCAGGGAATTCCAAGTCGGAAGCCCTGAGACATGCGCTGTTAAGTAGCTTGCTGCATGTGTCGGAGTAGCGGCCCAGGCGAAGCTCTCAGGGACTCCGGGCAGCCCTTGTGCTCGTGTATCTACGGATTCGGAGAATTCCCTCGCAAAACAGTACATCGTCCCGCGAAGCAGCCTTCACTGCGTCGTGAAAAAATAGTCTGCTATCAGAACCGGGGAAAAGAAGGGAATGCGACCCCCGGTTCTGATAGCGGACCTTTTTCCTTATTTTATTTTTTTTTCATTTCGAGGGCAGACTGGCATGTACCAGAACAGGCACAATCCAGTCATCGATGATCCTGCTCCTCCTCGAGATACGCCTCGTCACTGGTGCCCTGCCGCTCGCTAGGTCAGGCTGGATGGAGCATTGCCACTGACAAACCGGTCTCGAGTGCACCAGTTTCACGTCGTTCACGCATACGTACGGAAGCATGCACTTTTCTCTTGGGCCTACCCGCTTCCGCGAGATCAGGACGATGCAATGCGAGCATCGCTAAGATAGGCGCTAAAAAATTTCCGTAAAAATAATTTGTTCTGATGATGTCAAAGGGCCGTGCTGGTCACCATAGACCATGCTGGTGACCAGCGGGCAATGCCTCTACAACAGTCACACAAATACTACGGAAGCGTCGCCGAAACGTCGGCACGGGTGTTGCCAGGCCAAAGACGCCAGCTCTTGCCCGCCCGCTCTGCTGCAGCCTGCCTCATCGACTGTGCACAGGGCGAGGCCCTTCCAACGGGGGGTATATCGTAATTCTTCGTATGTGTCCCCCGACGCCGCTTTGGTGTAATAGTGAGCCCACCGGTGCCGCACTGGGCGTTTCTGAGACTACCAGTGCTGGTTGACGCTGGCCAACGCTCTTTGGCCGCATCTCTCGTTCGCCGAAATCACTTGGCAGGAGCCCTGGTGCACAGCAATTTCCTTCGCAGCTCCACGGCGCGCATGTCCGGGCGACTAACTGTCGCTTTTGTTCTCACACCGCAACCGAAACAAAGACTAAGCTGGCACCGCATGGCGCTGTATGAGCCGCTTCGCTGTCGATTCAGGACACCGAAGCGACGCTACGGCGCTCAGCGCACAGCGTACCATTGTCGCTCGCCGCATGGGTCCGTGGTATCAAGCAAAACATGGCATTCAGTTACCCCGGGAAGAAACCTTAACCCCCCCTGTTCGCCGATTACTAAGGGTTAGTAATGCCTCACTGAATTATGCGGGTCTATTGTTGGGTGTTCCTGAACATGCCAGCGACCACTCGATGGAAACAGCTCCCTTTTCGAAACAAAGAAGCACCTTAGTCGTCTGCGCCATGCGCTCGTTGTCTTTCCGGGGATATGTGTTGACAACACTATCTTGGCCCACTTCGTCTCGTAGTGAGCCGCGAGTGTTATTCCCCTCCTGACTGCGAGGGCACTTTTGCGATCCGTGGACTCGTAAGTGCATGCCGTACCGTTATCAGCAAGTTCGATCTCAAGCGCACCCACTGTGCAGGTCTCAACGCGCCTGTAGTGCCATAACCACATAGTCTAATCGCACGTGCTATGAGCGTGCTGCGAGCGTGACGGCCGTTACCCTGAGCAAGCCCAACTGGCCCCAGTGCGAGATTCTCTCCATGAATTTACGGGGCGTGCGCCGCCCGAAAGTGGCCCACCGTGCTAGTACCACACAACGGGCCGCTGTCTGCCCGCTGTCTGGCCAGGGTAAGGACGGCCATCAGTGCACTATCCGTATGGCGCCAGTGCCCCAGCAGTGCCGCAGCAGCGGCACTTTGAGCGCCGCTGGCGCCCTCGGCTGTCGCAGCTGTAACCCATCGCAGCCAGATCGAGTGCGTGTATGAACCATGGTGTCCTGTATGCGGGCTCGCGAGTGCTCGTCTGGCAGTCTCTGTCTTGGTGAAAAATTTTTTGTACTGTTTCTACTGAAAAGTTTTCAATCCTCTTAACATTAACAGAGAAACATAAACGAAGATGGGTGCCTACAAGTACTTAGAAGAATTGCAAAGAAAGAAGCAATCTGATGTCTTGAGATTCTTGCAGCGTGTCAGATGCTGGGAGTTCAGACAAAAGAACGTCATCCACAGAGCCTCCAGACCATCCAGACCAGACAAGGCCAGAAGATTGGGTTACAAGGCCAAGCAAGGTTTCGTCATCTTCCGTATTAGAGTCAGAAGAGGTGGTAGAAAGAGACCTGTGCCAAAGGGTGTCACCTACGGTAAGCCAACCAACCAGGGTGTCAACCAATTGAAGTACCAAAAGCCTTTGAGATCCACCGCCGAGGAGCGTGTCGGTCGCCGTGCTGCCAACTTGAGAGTCTTGAACTCCTACTGGGTTAACCAGGACTCCACCTACAAGTACTTCGAGGTCATCATGGTCGACCCATCCCACAAGGCTATCAGAAGAGACCCAAGATACAACTGGATCGCCAAGTCAGTCCACAAGCACAGAGAATCCAGAGGTCTTACCGCCGCCGGAAAGAAGTACAGAGGTATCAACAAGGGTCACTTGTACAACAACTCCAGATCTGGTCGTCGTCACATCTGGAAGAAGCACAACACCTTGTCTTTGTGGAGATACAGACACTAATCTATTTAGTGTTCATACCTTGTCTTGCTGGTTTACTTTTGCGAAGCCTATTAAATTGGGCATGCGTTGGCTCGTGTGTGCTGCTATGAACTGCCATGGGTTCAACTGCTAGCTAGACTGTATAATTTTTTAATATTACACTACTATTAAATCGATCTCGTAGCCTTACTTATAGTAGAGCCCTTATTTTTTTTCAAGGCGCTCTGTATGCTCAACCAGACCAATTTCATCAACCAGATTCCACACCTACGTTGCTCTGCCCATACCCTACACTGTAGATTCTTCCCCTGAACAATTGGTCCTAGAAAATTTTTTTTATTATTAAAAAAAAAAAATTACGTAGATTCAACCTGAAAATTAGTGCGTTCATGGAGTAGTTTGACTCTTTCCTTCGATCGCACTATAAAATTAATTAATAGTCAATTATATAAAAAGTTGGCAAGACTTGAAAAATCATAAGCTTTCTAGTTGATCCATTCCCCAGGGAAGGCCAGAAGATTCAAACCGATTACATTAATAGCGTTTGTGTGTGTCAAAGCAGCAAAAAAAAAGTTTCTGTTCATTTAGAGACTTATTAAGCTAACGGCTCAGAGTAATTGGGATTTTTCTTAAAAGTTTTTTTTTCAAAAAAAAAAAGACTACTAGACATACTAAGATAAACATGGCAGGCTACGATAAAACAGCAATCTTGTCTGTATATGACAAGACCGGGTTGTTGGACCTTGCCAAGGGATTAGTTGCTAACAATGTTCGTCTTTTGGCTTCAGGAGGTACAGCAAAGTTGGTGCGCGAGGCAGGATTCCCAGTGGAAGATGTGTCGACAATCACTCATGCTCCTGAGATGTTGGGTGGAAGAGTCAAGACTTTGCATCCTGCCGTCCATGGTGGTATCTTGGCTAGAGACTTGAAGAGTGACCAAGCGGACTTAGAGGCGCAGGGAATCGAAAAGGTCGATTTCGTTGTGTGCAACTTGTATCCTTTCAAGGAGACCGTTTCGAAGGTCGCAGTCACCATCGAGGAGGCCGTGGAGGAGATTGACATCGGTGGTGTCACCTTGTTGAGGGCTGCTGCCAAGAACCACTCCAGAGTCACTATTTTGTCTGACCCCAAGGATTACCCCGGTTTCCTCGAGGAATTGAAAACCGGTGAAGTCTCAAGTGAAGCTAGAAATAGATACGCCTTGAAGGCTTTCGAGCACACTGCAGACTACGACGTGGCCATCTCTGACTTCTTCCGTAAACAATACTCGGAAGGCGTGTCTCAATTACCTTTGAGATACGGTGCAAACCCTCACCAGAAGCCCGCCCAAGCATATGTTACCCAGGGTACACTTCCATTCAAGGTCTTGGGTGGCTCTCCAGGCTACATTAATCTCTTGGATGCTTTGAACTCTTGGCCTCTTGTCAAGGAGTTGTCCGCTTCCTTGAACTTGCCAGCTGCTGCCTCTTTCAAGCATGTTTCCCCAGCTGGTGCTGCTGTCGGATTGCCCTTGAGCCCCGTAGAGAAGAAGATTTACTTCGTTGAAGACATTGAGAACTTGTCTCCCTTGGCCAACGCTTACGCCAGAGCCAGAGGTGCTGACAGAATGTCGTCTTTCGGTGATTGGATCGCTTTGTCTAACATTGTCGATTTGCCAACCGCCCAAATAATCTCTAAGGAAGTGTCCGATGGTGTCATCGCGCCAGGATACTCCGACGAGGCTTTGGAGATTCTCAGGAAGAAGAAGGGTGGAAAATACTGTATCTTGCAGATCGATCCTAACTACACTCCTGACATGTTGGAGACAAGAACTGTCTACGGTATATCCTTGCAACAAAAGAGAAATGATGCTATTATAAAGAGCAACACTTTCAAAGAAATAGTCTCCAAGAACAAGAAGTTGACCGACCAAGGTGTTCTTGACTTGACTGTTGCTACCATTGCTTTGAAGTACACCCAATCTAACTCCGTCTGCTACGCAAAGAACGGTATGGTTATTGGTTTGGGTGCAGGTCAGCAGTCTCGTATCCACTGTACCAGACTTGCTGGTGACAAGGCTGACAACTGGTGGCTCAGACAACATCCAAAGGTCTTGTCTTTCAAGTGGGCCAAGGGTGTCAAGAGACCAGACAAGTCAAATGCTATTGACCTTTACGTCACCAACCAAATTCCAAAGTCTGAGCCAGAAAAGTCTGACTACGAGTCTAAGTTTGCCGAGCTCCCAGAGCCTTTGACCGAGGCTGAGAGAGAGGAGTGGTTGAAGAAATTGGACAATGTGGCCTTGTCGTCCGATGCTTTCTTCCCATTCCCTGATAACGTTCACAGAGCAGCCAGATCTGGTGTCAAATACGTCGCCGCTCCTTCTGGTTCAGTTATGGATAAAGCTGTCTTTGCGGCCGCTGATTCTTACGATATAGTCTATGTCGAAAACCCTATCCGTTTATTCCATCACTAATAGTTAGTTCATATCCACTAGCAAGCAGGGTTATCTATAAATATGAATAATACGCTTATTATTTTGTGCACTGGAAAACATACTGTAACCGTCTACAATATCTGACAAGGCTCCTGCCAATACTTGGCCGCCAGTAGGTCCCGAAGTCTAATGTCCTGGCCCGACGTAGGCTCCCATCTTGTAGTGCTTTCCTACGACTGGAAATTCATATTGGGTAGTGCAAATGCGAAAAAGTTGGAGACAGTTTTTCAGTTAAAACACGTCAACCATGAACGAAAGTAGGCAACTTTTTCTTGGAATTAAATAAATAAATTGATGGATATTCAAAATGGCAACTGAATATACCTATGATGAGGAGGGGGATACGTGGCCATTTTTCGTAATTGCTGTTTTGACGTTCATTTTGATTCCAGCAACATTGAAATGGCTAACTACCGCCTTCAAGGGAAATGATCCTATCTCTTACAATGCCAATATCAAGGGTGCCATAGTGGAGGATGCCGAGACTTTGGAATTGGAAAATAAGAAGAAGATTAAGGCGCTTGAAAAAAGACAGAATTCTGCTAGGATTTTCAACAAAACACTAGTGTTCTTAATCCTAGGATGGGCGCTTGTGGTGTTTCTTGCCTTGAACTACACGAAGGAGGCCGATTTGCAGGGAACATTCGATCCTTATGCTATCTTAGATATTTCTCCATCTGCCACAGAAAAGGAGATTAAAAGTAAGTACAGAAAGTTGTCATTGAAAATTCACCCTGATAAGGCGCCCGCCAGTGCCAAGGAAGAAATGGAGGTCGCATTTGTGAAGCTTCAATTGGCCTACAAGGCGTTAACTGATGAACCTACCCGTGAGAACTACTTGAAGTACGGTCACCCTGACGGTCCTCAGAATGTTTCGCATGGTATAGCCATACCTAAGTTCCTCGTAGAAGGTAAGTACTCACCTTTGATGGTTATTTTCTACTTCCTTCTCATTGGAGTGATCTTGCCATTGGTAGTCGGCTCATGGTGGAATAATGTGAAGACGCACACCAGAAAGGGTCTTCATGTTGACACGTCTGCTTTATTCGCCAAAAAATTGGTCGACAGAAATCCTACAAAAGTCATTACTCCAGAAGTCATCCTTGATTGGATCTGCCAATCTAATGAGATAAAGACAATCTTCCCCAAATTAAGTGTTGAGCAGTTGAGACTGATGGTGCACTCCTACTTGAGTCGTGATCCATCTCCTTTGGAAGGTTCGTCAGAGGCCGATGTTTTAAAGTTAATATCCAAGATCCCCAAGTTGATCGATGGTTTCATCGATCTTGCTGCTGTATTCAGAGCCCCAGAAATATTGATCTCTGCATTAGATTTAAAGAAATCCGTGGTACTGGCCGTAAAGTACCATGGAAGACATCAAGAATTGCTTCAGTTACCTTACGTTAACGCTGAAGTGGTGGAAAAGCAACCTGTGAGAAAACTCGGTAAGTTATTTTCTGTTGATAAACAAGAAGCTGGTAAAATTCTTGGAATAACTGATGCTCAGAAACTAGACAAGGCGTTAGAAATTGGTGCACATATCCCTAACATAAGGGTAATTGAAGCTAGTTTCAAAGTACCAGGTGAGGAGGTTGTCACTCCTATGTCGAGTGCACATCTTGTTTTAAAGTTCTTGGTGAAATCCCCTAAGCATAAATCTGCCCCAGAGGTTACAGAAGAAAAGTTCAAAGAACCTGAAACTATTGAATACTTCAAAAATCCATTCTTGACAAACGAAGAGCAACCAGATCTTCCTTATTTATATGCTCCTTACTTCCCCGGCTACGTCAAGAACAGCTGGAGTGGTTTGTTAATTGCCCAGAAGGACAACAAGATGATTGAGGGCGGGGAAGTCGCCTCATTGACCCACTTGGATTTAAGTAACCTCGAGCTCTCGCAAGAGGAGTGGTTAGATGGTGGAAAAGTCGCCGTCAGTGTGTTCAAGATGCCATTACCTATTCCAACTGCACCAATGCCAAGTAAAACCCATTTCAGATTAATTTTAAAACATAACGCTTATTTCGGTTCTGACATCGATATTCCAGTTGAGCTTGTTGTAAAGCCCGCACCAGCTCCAGAAAATAAGCCAGCCTCTCAGAATGAGGAAGATGATGATTCAGATGACGAAAGTGACATTTCGGACCCTGAAGAAGATACAATCGCTGGTGCAATGGCTGCTTTGAGAGGCGGAAATGTGAAGAAATCGTCTGCAGCACAATCAGAATCTGATGACGACGAAGATGAAGATGACAACCAGAGCGTCTTTACCGATATCGACACTGATACTGAAGACGAAAAGGAAAAATAACCTGTAATATATAATATCTGTGCCACCAGTCTATGACTTGCAGCCTAAAGTATAGATTCACATTCTTAATTCTATTTTCATTATAAGTATATATCAATTTAAGTTTTTTCTTAACTGTCTAATGCCTGTAGGAGAGCACTAAACTCTGAGAGAGAGGATAATGGCATGAGGATTTGCGATGTTCTGTTTCTCGTAGTAATTCTTTACTATTTCCAGCTTCTGCTCAAACCCTTTGCGTTTATACCACTCAATGACCTCTGTGTTGTCTACGTGGACGTGAAGTACGATCTCATGTATGAACCTCTTTTTCGTGTCTTCTATCACGAAGTTGAGAAGCGCAGTACCAATGCCCACACCACGGTAAGCCTTAAGGACTGCCAAACTTTCCACGTACACGCTGTTTGGAACTCCCTCCTGTACACTTTTACTGTTCTGGTTGCTTTCGTACGATGCCCCGATTTGGTTGCTGTTGAAGGCCTTGGCTCTGACTGCTCCCACTGGTAATTCAGCATAAAACGCTAACTTTGTGATGTGGTTTTTTTCAAAAGATTTCTCGTACCAGCCATCGTCGTACCGAGTTGGCAAGCTCACCTCATTGATCTTCTTGAAAGTACCCAAGTTGTTGCGTGTGAGGTCGTCTAATGATATAACACTCCTACCCATATTCTACTGTAACAAGGAAAAGCCTCTATAGTAAGTGCAGCGAAGAAACCCATAGTATGGACATCGTCAGATCCTGTATACAGGTGATACACCTTCACCTTGACGGATCGCCTTGTGCTCATCAGCTCAGATACACTCGACCGATAAAACCTAGGTACTGCTACCACTAGCTGACGACGTGGACAGCCGCGTGTAGCAGAGTCGTCGCCGTTGCGTGTTCCTTCAGCTGCTCACAGTAGCTACAGTGCCTCGCAGTGGGGCCCCGATATGGCTGCTGGTGCGTATGCTGTCGTACATTCTCGTACGAGAATGTACGACAGCTTCTCGGACACGTGCCACAAGAGCTCAGCCAGCATGCAAAGCAGCAATATAAGGCGCCCTATGATGGCGTTAGTTTATGCTGTTTGTCACCAAGACCATCTGACTGGTGATCTGGTGACGTCCGACAGTTGCAACAGGGGAACCCGATAGCACGTGATTTAGCGGAGTCAGTACAACTCACAAGCGAAAGTTGAATACTGGGGAGAAAGCAGCAGCAGGAAGTAAATTGATAGAAAGGCATTAGTGTAAAGCAATGTGGTATACTATAATATTTGTTGTAATTGTGGCGATTTTGTTGAAGAACATCTTCACGGAGGTGAAGACCGCCAGCGTTCAATCGGCAGACACGCCAGAAGTGGTTGAGGAGGGAAAGTTCACGCCAAAGACATTGGCCAAGTACAATGGCAAAGATGATAAGCGTATCTTCATTGCTGTCAAGGGCCGTGTGTTCGACGTGACTGCTGGTGCCGCCTTCTACGGTCCCGGCGGGCCCTACGAGAATTTCTCTGGAAGAGATGCGTCTAGAGGATTGGCCAAGAACTCGTTCGAGCTCGACTGCTTGACCCCCTTGGACAAGCCAATCGACACGTTGTCTGACTTGACCAAGGAAGAAGTTGAGTCATTGGAAAACTGGGAGGAGCATTTCGAAAACAAGTACCGTGTGGTGGGTGTGCTCGAAAACGAACAACCAGACGAAAAGATATAGCTATGGTTTATTTCTTGAAATACTATATGTCATTATTGAGATCCCTTCTGTTTGGACCCTCCTACGTAGCTTATAGTTCTGGTGGAAAGCATCAAGCTTAGCCAGTGTAGATTTGGTAGTGCGGAAACAAGATATCATTGAAAATTTGACGTGAGTCTAAGTATTTCGCTCTTTAAGAATACCTATATAATAACCGTCCGAGGAAGATGAGCTACAGGGGAAGAGGAAGAGGAGGTTTTCATCCCAATAATGGAAACAGGGGAAATCCTCAGCAGAATATTGACCAGTATGTAGCAGCAAACTCCGTACCTGTTGAAATACTAGGATGGAATGGAGCTACTCCAGATGATTGCGTTCGGTTCATCTCCAGAAAATGTAAAATTATAGTCAACAGGACATCTGTGGACCCAGCTACAGGAGTGTTGAAAGGATACGTGAAGACGCCGAAGGAGGCGGACGAGTTGTGCACCTGGTCGGGGGTCAAATTTGCTGGCCAGTCTCTTAAGATCACGAAGGGGACTTCGCAGGACGCACTTGGCACGCAAATGGGACAAAATTCCGGAGGATCTACCATCGAGGTGTTGACACAATTCATACGCTCCCGCTATGACCAGACATCCAAGCTATTGAATTTGAGCGTTGTTCTGCAAGACCCAACTTTAGTCGCTAAAGGGTTCTTTGCTTCGATGACCACTACGTCCAAGTTTTTCCCTGCTTTGATGAAGGTTTGCAAAGAACTCAATCTAGACGTCACGAGTATTGACTTATCGGGAAACAACCTATCCGACTTGGCCACTATCTCATCGTTACCTCCCACTTTCCCTCATCTCAGAAATTTGTCGTTGGTGAACAACAATTTCTCGAAGGTCAGAGCATTTGAGACATGGAAGCATAAACTCAACTACTTGAGGGAGCTTGTCTTAATCGGAAACCCGATATTCAGCAATCCGATGAACCCTAATGATCAGACTACCAAAGTTGAAATAATGAGATTATTCCCCCGTTTGATAGTGCTCAATGGAGAAATTGTAAGAAATGAACAGGTTTTGGCCAACATACTCACATTTCCTTTCGATGAGCCTCAACCCATGTTTTTCTCAGACGAAGAGATTCAAAACATGTCCACTAACTTCATCACGAATTACTATAAGTTATGGGATGCAAACAGGCAGGAGCTCTTGGTGCTCTACGAGCCCAACTCTCAGTTCTCCATGCAAGTCGATTCTGCCCATCCCCATGTCATTGACCTGAAACCCCAGGGGTATCACGGGAACACAGATTTCGGGTATTATCTACACCAGTCGAGAAATTTAGCAAGAATATCGTCTGCCAAGTCCAGGATATCGCGTATAGCCACTGGCCAAGAACAGATTTTCAAGCTATTTTCTCAACTTCCCAAGACCCGCCATGATCTTTTATCGCATCCTCATCTTTACAGCATGGAGAGCTACAGGTTCCCACAACTCAATGGCATAATGATCGTCTTTCACGGAACTTTCGAAGAGACAGCTCCCCCAGACGTGTTCGACAACTCACAGAACGATTCTGGTCCGAAAAACAGATTCTCTCACTCCAGAAATAAAAAAATAGCATTATCAGCGAAAAGCTTCGATAGAACGTTTATTGTTATTCCCGGTCCCAATGGACGCATGATTGTTGCCAGTGATCTTTTGTCCATACGAGCCGAGGGTGGCTCGTCTGCATGGCAGCCCTCGGGTGTTCCAAAAGAGCCGCTAAACCCTCCGCCAAACGCTGCCCCTGCACCGCCCGCAGCCACCCCTTCAGTCTCAGACTTGCCGCCAGAAATAAAGGCTAACTTGAACCCTATGCAACAGGAAATCTTAGTGAAAACCTTACTAGAAACCCACTTGAACTTGCAGTATGGTATCATGTTATGCGAGCAAAGTAACTGGGATTACAACCAATGTACTATAAACTTCAAAAACTCTGCTGCTTCACTTCCAAGGGACGCCTATGTATCTTAAGTAATATTATATAGTAAGCTTCAATCCGCTTAATAAACATTTAGAAGATAAACATTCAAAGATGAACTTCACCGTTACTTCGACTATATCATAGTATGAGACATGGACATAATTCTGCGAAATTTGACATTTTATGTATTTTATGTGTTTTTCTCTACTTAGTCAAGATTAAAATGCAAAGTACCAGATAGCAGCACACAATGGGTTACAATGTTGCAATGGTTACCGACTTCTTCTATCCCCAGCCAGGGGGTGTGGAGTTCCATGTATATCATTTGTCACAGAAGCTCATAGATTTGGGTCATTCTGTTGTTATCATCACTCACGACTATGGGTCAAGAACCGGCATTCGAACATTGACTAACGGGTTAAAAGTATACTATGTCCCATTCCTGATCATACACCGCAATTCGACGCTGCCAACAGTGTTTCTGGCGTTCCCCATTTTACGGAATATCTTCATTAGAGAAAGTATCGACATAGTTCATGGACACGGCTCTCTTTCCACGTTATGCCACGAAGGTATCCTACACGGGAGGACCATGGGTCTAAAGACAGTCTTTACAGATCACTCTCTCTTTGGGTTTTCAGATGTTTATTCGATTATTGGTAATAAGCTCTTGAAGTTCACTTTGAGTGATATCGGCCATGTCATATGCGTATCACACACCTGCAAGGAGAACACTGTACTCAGAGCATCAATAGACCCGTTGGATGTCTCAGTAATACCTAATGCAGTTATTGCTGATGACTTCAAGCCTTCTCCCGTCAAAAAACCGAGCCCAAAGAAATCGCTCACAATTGTCGTTATATCTAGGTTGTTTCAGAACAAAGGAGCAGATCTTTTGACGGCTATAATCCCTATCATATGTGCCAACCACCCCGAGGTTAATTTTCTCATAGCCGGGGATGGCCCCAAGTTTCTTGATTTGGAGCAGATGAGAGAGAAATACTATTTACAAGAAAAGGTAAAGTTGATAGGAGCCATCAAGCACGAGGAAGTGCGAGACGTCATGATACAGGGGGACATATATCTTCATCCGTCACTCACTGAGGCATTTGGTACTGTTCTTGTTGAGGCAGCCTCTTGCGGTTTATTCGTGGTGACAACAAACGTGGGCGGCATTCCTGAGGTGCTTCCTCAACATATGACAGCATTTTCGGCCCCAGATGAGTCGTCGTTGGTAAAGGCAACATCAAATGCTATCAACATGATGCAGTCGGATATGATCGACACCTCAAAGTTTCACCAGGAAGTGACGGAGATGTATTCTTGGGAAAACATAGCTAAAAGAACAGAGAATGTCTACGATTTATTATATACTAAACGTATCAACAAGGGAATAATAGCTAGACTACAAAAGTATTACTGTTGTGGTTTAATTGCGGGAAAGCTCTTTGTATTATGCGTTTTAGTGGATATTTTCATCTTGCTACTTCTAGACTGGTTTTACCCAGCTGATAATATAGATAAGGTCACGAAGTGGCCAAAAAAGAAAAAGAAACGTATCGTTGATACAAATGCATTGAATTAATCTAAGACCGCTTTCCTCGGGTTGTCGATAGAAGTCCGAAACGCGTTGTCACGGAGCGATTTATATATTTCAATCTTTTCTCTTGAAATCGCAGAACAATACTTTGGATTGTCCTCCATGCGACGCCAAGATGGACGGTTAGGTAACTTTATAGACGGTATATTTTGCACCAAACTTCTCAATTCAGCACCACTATTGTCGATCCCATAAGACTGTTTTGGTTTTGTAGTATGACGAGTTACGGGGATACTCAAAAAAGTCAAATCATCGTCGGCTTGATTTAACCTCTTTTCATACCACTTATTGATCCGTCTTAGTATTGATATCTCTTCCTTCAAATGGTCATCGATCCTATCCATAGATTCAGTACCTACGTTTCGATCTGTGACCTTATTTTCTTCGTCAAGTAAGTCTTTTTCGCTAGAGAACTCAATGTTATTAGAGTCGCTGCTTTTGGCTACTTTTTTCAAATCATCATATTCTTTTTGAAGTGACGAATAGAGGTCTTTGAATTTCTTTAGCTCATCCAGTAGTTCTTGAATTTTTCCTTTGTTTAGTTTATTTGAAGACGACAATGACTTTTCTAAAAGTTCAATATTGATATGTAGATCATCTCGTTCCTTGTTATACCGAGATATCTTATCTTCAAGTTCCGAGCACTTGGATATAACTGATTCGAGTTTGGTAATATCTATTTTCAGTCGTTTTAGTTTATCTAGTCTGTCCTTCACAATATCATGCATCGAAATACTGGCTGCTTCATCATTTCGACTAAGACTATTAATAGTGCGGTATATGCTTTCCTTGCATAAGCTTATCACGTTTTCAAGAGATCCTGAATTCACAAAATCTTGATACTCGTTATGATAGTCACCATTCGCAAAAGGTTTATGATTCCAACGTAAAATATGAGGCATGCACTTTTCAAGTTCTGTTTCAAATGAGGTTATCAAAGAAACATCCGAACTCTTTAAATCAAATGGCTTTACATGGGATAATGGATTGAATAAACGCAACAATTTTGTCCTCATGTCTTCAATAGTATCTCTAAATGAGTGCAATTCATTGGATTTTATGCTGACGCTCTCGGTGACAGGTTCCGTTGAATTAGCAAGACCATGGTCTGGATTTCCATTGGTCAAGATGCCAAACATATAAGTATTTTGTAAATAATGAATGATCTTCAATATAGATAAATATGTCCGAGTGATTAACCTGGTGTCATCATCCACACTGTCTGTTAAGACACCAACCCATGTTGTCACCATCTCAATTCCTCTAGCCCATTCATAATCTTGCTCCAGAGCAAGGGTAGAATTGCCGTCCAATAAATCAAGAAGTTTTCCTGAATAATCCATCAACTCATCAACAAACTGTGAGTGTGTAAAGCTCAGATCGTAAATCTTATCTAGAGAGATTTGGGTTTTATACAACCAATATATCATGCTTGTATACGGGTAGAAGGTACTAATTTTGGATATTAATGACACCTGCACTTCGTTAATTGACCCATATCTAAGCTCAAAATCTGAAAATAATCTGTCAGAAACAGTTTTAAGAATATTACAACAGAAACACAATTTGAGTAAAAAAAGCTGATAGAATTGCAAACTGTCTATAACTTCTTCTTTAGGAAAAAAGCTTCCTATTTCTTCTAAAGCTTTTAGATTAGCCTCCGCTAAGGTTTTGAAATCATCAGATGTTTTCCCATTTTCTTGTACTGTGGTCATCTTTTGTTCGAAGCTCTGAAGCTGCTTATTCATATTGTCGAGGGAATGGCTGTTTTCCTGTGATCTTAAGCTTTCAATACGTTTTTCCAAATAACTATTTGAGTTTTTCAAATCACTCATTGCTACCTGATCTTCCTCGATAAGATTCTTGAGGTCTTTTATTTCTCGCTTCAACTGATTCTCGATTAGTGTTTGATTTTCTTCAAGGCTCTTATCTAGCTCATGAAGTTCTGTAAGCTCCTCCACGGTCTTTTCTAAAGTTGCAACTTTGGATGTGAGTTCGTCATTACTGACAGTCAATGTTTCTATAATTTGCTCCAGTTGCCCTAAAATGTCTAGTTGATGTTTCAAGTATGCAATGGTTTCTTTCGCTTTCGAGAGCTCGTCTTCAAGATTTCTTGTAATATCCAGCACTTCATGCTCTTCAATTGACCTATTATCGTAGTTTACGGGTAAATCGTCGAATGCTAGCCCATTCATGCGCTCTATGACTGCTTCAAGGTCTTTATGTCTTTCCCAAAGAAGGTCATAATCTTCACTGCGTAGCTGACCTTTGTCGAGTCTCTGAATAGCCTCAGACTCGTAGATACTTTTCAAAGCCACCTCTTCCGCTATGAGTTGAAAATCAACCTTTGTCTCTTCATATTTTGATATCACGTCCGCTAAATTCTTACTGAGAGATTCAACTCTGTCTTCCAAGTAGTCCTTCTCAGTCTCTATTATTTCCGCCCTCTCCTCAGCCACATAACATCTATCCTGAGCTACAGATAACTCATATCTTAATGTTTCTGCCTCATTCTGGAGGACATTCAACTCGTGCTTGGTGTTTTTAAGTTTGGTCTGAAGTTTATTTACCGTGTTTTTTATGTTGTGTTGTTCCGGAACCTCTTCTTTCCTTCTTACATGCTCAATTAAAGATTCTCTGACAAAAATGCCGTAGTTTCCACCCTTTTTTTTGCATTCAAAATACCTAACCCCGTTTAAACTCCCATCATTCTTTCCTATGGCGTTATCAAGCTCAATTCCTATCCATGTCCCAGGCGCAAAATTTGTAATTCCGACAAATCTTACTTCCCCTTGTTGTCCTCTAACAAGCACTCTGTCCCCAGTCAGAATAGTTGTCATAACATTGGTTCAACTAGAAATCAAGAAAGTTTACCACTGATAAACAACATCTCATTATACTAGTAATTTTTAGGCGCGTTAATTTAACTTGAGAAACATTATATGATCCAAATGTTGATTGAGAAATTCAAGTTGAAGTAAAGTGAAAGTTAACATGTCTCATCAAAGCAATACTTCAGTGTCAATGTCAGGAAATGGTGGTAGTACTAGTGGGGTTCAAAAGAGGACTTTAGGAAACCTTAAGCATGAATTGTTAAATGAACAAAAACAAGAGATAAGAGAAGCGTTTTCTCTTTTTGATATGAATAATGACGGATGTTTGGATTACCACGAATTGAAAGTAGCGTTTCGTGCATTAGGTTTTGACCTAAGTAAACGAGAAGTTTTGGATATCATTCACGAATATGACACCGACGATAGAAATCTAATAACATACGAGAATTTTTTCCAGGCAGGTACGTAAAAGAATTCAGTTCAGAAGCGCTAGTGTTTTGAAGCAGCAACAGTACTAACGAGCTTAGTCGGCGAAAGAATCGTCAACAGAGACCCCTTGGAGGAAATACGCCGAGCTTTTAAGCTCTTTGACGACGATAATACGGGTAAAATAAGTTTACGGAACCTCAGAAGAGTGGCAAAGGAGCTAGGAGAGAGTTTAACCGACGACGAGCTCAGAGCCATGATAGACGAGTTCGACTTGGATGAAGATGGAGAGAGTATGTATCGAATTTTCCAGTGCCTTTTACGTAAACGCAGTCTATATGGCTGCGCAGACAGGAGCATTGTTACTAACACGAGCAGTAAACGAACAAGAGTTCATTAACATATGTACTGAGTGATAGGGCCCGCATCGGCGACGGCTCTAAAATTGAGGTAATTGGCTTTATTCTCATGATTTTAAAACTTTCCAGGCAAGCCCATAATTAAATCCGAATGCTATAGGCTTGCCATACTTGTAAACTACAACCTGAATCATGTCGTAAGACTATCTATTAAACCATAATCTACATTAGCTTATTCTAATACAGTGATTTATTGTCATCAAGAAATGTAGGACCCAAATGAGGTTGAAAATTTCGTGCGCTAAGTTACACTAAAATTTTCATTGAATTTTCATGTAAATTGAACTCAAACAATTTGACAGTGAAAGGAGGAAAAGTAGCACTAGAGCATCATGTCATGGAACACAGCTAGAAAGAGGTTCCAAAGGAACATCGAAAGCTACCCCAAGGCATTGAGAGATGTTTATTTGGCCAGAGCAAATAGATTTACATTGCCTACATTCGAATCAAAAGAATGGCCCTTTCCCAAAAATGAAAGAAAGACAAAGACGGAAGAGATTGGATTTGTTAATGGTGACTTAGCTTATATAACTGAGGGAGAGAAGAAGGGAACTGTTTCCACAATTTTCCAATACTCCCCTGAGACAGACTCTGTGTTATTGGCAGATGTTACAAGCAAAAAGCTTTTACCTAAACCATACTGGGTTGAGAACCAAACAAGTCACCTCGTAGACTACCCGGATTACGTAAAGAGAAGCCATATCAAGCTTGCTGCAAAGGACAGAGATGAAAACGGAAAGGTATACTACGTCGTTGCCGATAAAGTCATCTATAAGGAAAAATACTACGACGATAGATATAAAAGATGGCTTCCAAGAAGATATGTCAAGGGTCACGAGTCTATTGAAATACCATGGCCAAACCCACCATCAGAGCCCAAAGATGACTATTTGTCGACCAAGGAGTCTACTGTCTTTGAAAAATCATACGAGTTGCAATCACTCGCTAAACCACCTGTACCTGCCGGTGTTTTGACTGAGTTAAGGAACCCATACTCCAGATATAAAAAGCGTTTCCTCACCGAGGCTGAAGCTAGACGAATCAATGGCCCACAGATGCCACTTACGGATGAACAGAAAATATACTTGGCAAAGAAAGCGGCTCAACCTCCTAAAGTACACAAGAGATTATCGGAGGAAATGCAAGACTTCATTGGTGCTAAAATGGCGGAGCATCTTAATAATATCGAAAATCCAGCTATGCTCGCTCATTTGGATGAGTTGTCGAAGTCTAAAATACCCGACTTCCTGAAGACTATTAAACAGATAGAAGAGCACGAGGCTGCTCAACAACAATGATTTATTCTATCCTGCAATAAGACATTCTACATACAAACCTAGGTTATTTTATCGTGTATATATTACTTTTAAATGATACTTATAAAGTAAAACCTTTCTAAGGTTCGTATTCTACTTAAGTCAGAAAAGAGCTGATTCCTTTACTTGCTCATAACTTTTCATAATCAAGTCTGCCTTCAAGCTTCTTTGTGTCTGCAACCTTCCTCACCGCTTTCATCAAATCACCTTGTATGATATAGTCACGTTCGTCTCTGATTGCGAAAAATCCAGCTTCCGTTATAACATTTCTGATATCAGCACCATTAAAACCATCACTCATTTTGACTGCAGCTTCAAAGTCGAACTCTCCCTTCTTCGCTATCTTAGCCGTATGTATTTTGAAAATATCTAATCTTCCAGTTTCATTAGGTAACGCGATTTCGATTTTTCTGTCCAAACGGCCAGCTCTCATTAATGCCGGATCTAATGTGTCTGGTCTATTAGTTGCCATAATGACTTTAGTTTGACCTAATGTGTCAAAACCATCCATTTGATTCAATAATTCCATTAATGTACGTTGAATCTCACGGTCTGCCGAAGTACCTTCACTGAATCTACGTCCACCAATAGCATCAATCTCATCCATGAAAATTATACATGGTTCATGCTCTTTAGCGTATGCGAACATTTCTCTAATTAATCTAGCAGACTCTCCAATGTACTTGTCGACTATACCTGATGCTGGAGAAAATATGAAATTGGCTCCAATGGTAGCCGCCACTGCCTTTGCTAGTAACGTTTTACCCGTACCAGGAGGCCCGTACAACAATACTCCCTTAGGTGCCTTAATGCCTATTCTTGTAAATAACTCTGGATTCTTCAATGGTAACTCAATTACTTCACGAAGCTCTCTTATTTGTTCCGTGAGTCCACCAATACCGTTGAAGGAGATCTCACCAGGCTTGAATGTGGTCATGTTGTAAACCAATGGGTCTACTTCACGAGGAAGAATTCGCATAATCGTCAACGTAGTCATATCCAACGAGACTCTGACACCGTTCTTCAATTTATCTTTGGGAATGGTATTTCTGCACCCGACAATGTATCTTGGGCCACTGGACGCTTTCACTATAAAACGCTCATCGTCCAACAGCTTCAAAACCTCACCGATTATCTGACCCACAGATTGCAATGCCTTGATGTCATTTTCAGTTTTGTTGTAGTCCTTTTCGAGATCTCGTATGCTCAACCTCAACTCTTTAAGTCTGGCGTCCCATTGTCTATGCTCAACTAGTTTGCTCTTAAACTTAGATAATGCTCTTTCTCTCTCAGGATCACCTGTCTGAGTAGGCGTGTTGGTATCTTGACCATCTGCATTCAACGCAGCCAAAAGTGGATCATTCTCTTCTGCACTCATAATCGCCTACAATTCCTCAACTGACCGTTGATTCCCTTATAGCTTGTAATATAGAATTCACTAAAGCAAAGCTTAAACTTCCTACTGATATTGTCGATGCTACTAAGTGGCAAAAGAACAAGCTAGATGGTGCACACACTACCGCGATTTTGTGAAACGTTTTGTGAAAGCACTCTTACTGAAAAAAGTTTACCAGTAGTTGATAGTAATAGTACGTGAACGCTTGATTCAAAATGGAGTTTCATGCGGTGGTCTTATGTGGCGCAGGTCACTCATTAGGGCCATTTTCAAAAGTTCGGTCTACAGGCCAAACCAAGGCCCTCTTGCCTGTCGCTAACCGCCCTATGATAGAGTATGTCTTAGAGTGGTGTGAAAAGGCCTTCTTCCCCCGAATCACAGTTGTGTGTGATTCAGAATCGAAGGAGGAAATAGAGTTTGCCTTAGGTAATTACAAGAAGAATAAGCAGTCCAAAGAGGCGGCTGATGAGGACACAGAGCCGGCAAATAAAGCGTTGGACAACGGATCCGCGTACATCGATGTCATCGCCTTGGATAATAAAAGTACGGGGGAAATATTCCAATACATAGTGAAGAAAGAAATCCTGGCCCCCTACTTGCATTTTGCGGTGCTCCCATGTGACTTCATAACAGACTTACCACCCCAGGTTTTGATTGAAGCTTACCGCAATAAAGAAGATAGCGACGTGGGGATGCTCGTACATTATAGAAACAGTCTTGATATAGAGGACAAGAAATCCAAAATATTCCCCAAGAACTATACAGTGTACTCCGACATTGATGACGGCAATTGCAGATTACTAGACATTTATACGACAGAGGATCTCGATTTCCACAAGTCATTGCAATTGAGAGTGCAGATGTCATGGAGGTACCCAAGTGCCGTAATCAGCAGCAAACTACTCAATAGTTCCATCTTTTTTGGCTCATTAATAGACATTTCAAAGATTTTGAATGAGGAGCCAGAGAGATTCAGCGATTCATACTTCAGCGGCAGGCTGCTCACGAAAGTGGTCCGTGACCTTGCAAGAAGGTCATGGAGACACTCTGAAATGAAAAGTACCGTTGCATTCAACATAGTTCCTAATTGTGCACAATTTTTCAGGATCAACAATCTTCAGGTTTGGATGGAAGCCAATCGCTATTTCATGAAATTACAAGCGATGAAGCGGGGCCAAGCTCAACAAACGAGTAAGGATAAGGTATCTGCAAATGTAGGTGCAGATTCTACAGTAGGAGAAAATACATCTTTAGGAGAGAAGACAAACGTGAAGAGAACAATCATCGGTTCTGGTTGTAGTATAGGGAAGAGGGTCAAGTTGACTGGTAGTCTCGTTTTAGACAATGTCATAATCGAGGATGATGTACAGTTAGAAAATTGCATAATAGGAAGGGGTGTTACCATTCGTTCAAAACTGAAATTAATAAATTGTAATGTTGAGTCGTCATTCGAAGTCGTTAAAGGTACTCAATCCAAGGGAGATACTTTGTTAAGTCTCACATTGGAGGGCCTCGAAGAAGAGATATCCTTTGACGAACTGAGTGAGACTGATAGTGATGAAGAGTCTGAGAGTGATTTCTCGGACGAAGACATCGACGATGGTTATGTTAGTAATTCAGATGGTTTATTTGCGTATTGAGTTGATATCTTTATAAATTTTATAGAAGGTATAGTGTCATTCTTATAAACGAAGATATTAGTAATTCATGTGAGTATTTGCGTATTGAGTTAATATCTTTAATATATTTTATATAAGGTATATTATATTCTTATAAACGAAGATAATGATGATCAGATTATTATGCAAGAATTTATGTAAATCAAACTTTCGTTATCATGAGATATGGGGTCATATAATGGAGTGTGATGCAATATATTGTCAAAATGCAGCGAAAGTCAAATAGATTTGTGATGTGTATCAGCCCCGCCGCCATTTGTTCTTCTTCTTTTCTGGTCATGTTCAGGTCTGTATTCGTTGATCTTTTTCATCATTACTGGATCAACATCATCTGAATTGTCTTTATCGCTATCGACCTCATCCGCCGACGTTGCACTGGAATCATTGTCCAGAGAAGCCAAAAGATGCTGCTTCTTTAGCCTCAACAAATGATCTGTCTTTTTCATGTGCTTGAGATTAGCTCTTTGTTTATGGGAATGGGTGACTGACAAGGGCGGGAAACTAGGCCTGAAATGATGCGAAGGAGTCATGTCCAGTGCGAAAGAGAAAGCATAGTCCTGTGGAATGTGGAAATCTTCTCCAGTACTTACTGGCTCAGTAGATCCTTCCACAACATCTGTGCCTGAAGCAGACGAAGGGGTTTGCTGGTTATGCGATGCTGCGTTACTGTTTATGATCTCAGCCCTCTTGGTCAATGCCCAATTCTCTACGTCCTCATTATTTGTTAGAACGTATAAAAGATCATCTAAACATTCCAAATAACCCATATGATGCACTAGAGTATTCGAAGAGTTTGTAAGGCGATAAAGGGCCGCCACAGACTTGGCTGCATTGGCAAACTCCGCCTTTTGCTTGCTCACATCATTCTTACCGCTTGCTTTTAAGTTGTACAAGCTGGCAACCGACTTGGCTGCATTTTTGAATTCTGTAGTTAGGTCTCGATTCAACTCGTTAACAGAGTTTTGGTTAACTGGCTTGGTTGGCGGAAGATCGCTTGACAAATTTGACAAGTCCATCCTTCTGTCAAATTGTGTACTCCAATCCTTACTCAATAAAAATTTTTAAAGTCCGATATCGCCAAACTAGTAAAAAATAATCTGAGAATAAATAAATTCGAGAAGGTAATTTCTGAGGTTATTCCACTTAGTATAGATCCTGGTATAAGAAATTATAGTAAGACCGCTGAAGGTTATTCTTTCTAATGTGTTTGATCTTGAAGCAATAGTCAGAAGAGCGCTAAATTTTGAGTAGTGAAGCCGATGCGCACGTGATACTCGTTTCTAACACAAAACGGCCCAGTGATAAATACCAACGTCTACGGGTGTTCTCTAAGGACAAGAGTGAAATATGGTCAAGTCAACCTTAATTTATAGATACGACGGTAAGTTTTGATACATGTATTCGGGTGTTGCCTGTGTGGCATACGTTTTCTTCGATTGGCCGGTTTACTAACTACTACAGCCCTACCACTATGTGGATCTGTGGACGACAACAACGAGCCTTCTTTGATGGAGCAGAAGAAGAAGTGCAAAATCCTCATTAGTAGGATCACACCCAATTCGGAGCCTCAAGCTACAATAGAGTCAGGCGAATACAACATCCACTACTCCATTGTAAACTCTATCATATATCTCACGATCTGTGACAAGTCATACCCAAGAAAATTGGCATTCTCATACCTCAAAGAAGTCTCTTCCGAGTTTGAGACCTCACATGGACAAGATGCGTTGAGTAGCACTGCGAGGCCATTTGGATTCAGTTCGTTTGATAACTTTTTGAGCAAGACAAAGAAGATTTATCAAGACCAAAGGGCTCAGTCTAACTTGGACAAACTAAATAATGATTTGGCTGATGTCAAAAAAGTCATGACAAAAAACATCGAGGATTTGCTCTACAGAGGTGACTCCTTGGACAAAATGAGTGATTTGTCTTCGAGTTTGAGAAACGATTCTATCAAGTACAGAAAGCACGCCCAGAAAATCAATTTTGAAGCTTTGATAAGACAATACGTACCAATTGTTGGCTGTGGACTCTTCTTTGTTTTCTTAATATGGTATATGTGGTTACGCTAGCTTAATATTAACATTAAATTTGATGATGTATACTTTAGTTCCCCAATGTAAGCCTGTAAACCCATAGTAAGTTTCCGCGATATGATATTTAATGGGTATGTAGGGCAGCGACAGCATTTCTAACAAATCACCATAGTACATGAAAGCCAACACACATTTTATAAAATAAGATATGGGGATCGATGATGAAAATGACAAGACGAGTACGAATGAAGGTCAAGATAAGACAATTGGTGACCGTTCAGCAGATAAACTTAATAATGTGTCCTCAAGGTACTTAGGAGGAAAGAAAAATGACTTAAGTTTAATGAATGATGGTGGTCTTTCAAGCACTGCAACAACATCCGTGAACTTCCAAAATGTTGAGAATCATACGCCTTTTCTTGCAGAAGGCAGTAAACATGGAACATATGGTACCCCGTCGATGAGAGGTTTGTCTAACAGCGGCCGTGCAGCATCCGTTTTAAGTTTTGACCTTGATTCTACAACTAGAGTACCACGTCTGGTCGAATCAAGCTACTACGATGATGGTGATGGCTCAAATAGCGAAGAGGAGCTTCAAGACCTTTTCCAGAATCTAATTGCTAGAGGGGGCCAAAGTAAATCGCTTAAAAAAAGCTCAAGAGAATCGAAAGGTATGAGACTCATCCCCGATATTTCGGATTTGGATATGGGAGCATACGATTCGGATTCAGATTTTATTAAAAAGAGGATTTCACTAAGCAAGGTAGACGATCCAGAGTTATTTCATACAAAACTTAAGCACTTTTTTATTTTATCTGCAGCAGGTAAACCTATATACTCTATGAATGGCTCTGAAAGATTAGTGATAGGCTACATGGGACTTATAACCTCGATAATATCGAGTTTCCAAGAACTGATCGACGAAGAAATCAAAAGCGTAACTTTTAACAACATCAAAGTCGTGATTTTAAATAAGAGCCCGTTATTTTTTGTGGCATTGACTAAAATAAAGCATGAATTCAATACGTCTGAGTATGGTGAAGAGGAATCAATACTTGGGCGCCAATTGAAAGCATTGTACAACTACTTGGTATCAATTTTATCAAAAAGCTCAATTACAAGAAGCTTCCGAAACAGAATGAATTATGACTTACGAAAAGTTTTATCGCCGTTAGATTTTCATAATTTTGATTCCTTTTGTATGAAGCTTACATATGGCTTCTACTCGGATGAGGAAGATAACCAAGTTGACTTAGATTTCTCCTTTTTTGCTAGTAGATTATTAAGTTCCTTCGAGTGCTGTCGAATGAGAAACAAGACCAGAACAAGAATAAACGGCATTCTACAGGATAGTAAGAAGATAAAGAAGGATATTCCCAAAGAAGATGATAACTCTTCTTATTTCTTCAAAAGCGAAACAAGTAGTCAATTGTACTTGGCTCCTGATATGCTCTTTGCCCTAATTACATCACCCGAAATGCAGATAATAAGTTACTTGCACCCAAAAAATCATAGATTATCGACAAACGATATATCGGTTTTGTTATCTATGATAACATCTATCCACGAGACAAGAAAATCTTCCTCTGTAGCAGAGGATTCTTGGGTACCTTTATGTTTACCCGACTTCAATTCTACTGGATTTGTACATATTTTTTTGAAAGTGATTGATTTGAGCAAGTATGTTGCAGTAGACGGCATTGAAATACCCTATACACCTATTACAATAGCCCTCATAAGTGGAAACAAAAATAGTTTTTTTGAGATTCAGGAAATTTCAAAGTATATCATTGATCGTGTAACTGGAAGTGAACTGCTCAGGAATGAGTTGGCTAATGAACTAACGAAATCAAAATCTTTGTCCATTTCTCAGGACCTAAGCATTCCATCTATTAAACATTTTATGTTCAAGCTGAAACAGTCTAACCAATTCATCACTAGTGATGCAAAAGACTTTACTGGTAGTATAGACAAGAGTGTTATCATGAACCTAGTGTACTTTTATTCCCATTTATTTCACTCGAGAACGGATGGAAAGCTTTCAGCACTGTCTTCAAATCGTCGCTTGAATTACTACCATTGGGCCTTACCCGATAACTCAGTTATAGGTTTTATGCTCATCCACAGTGACTATGAGTACTATTGCTTATGCGATGGGGACATTTCTTCCCTGGACATAATCGCTAATAGTCTTAATATTATACGGTGGTGTCAAAAGTACAAGAAAAGGTTGTTTATTGATGATGGTGTAACTTTTTGATAGAATCGTATATAATCATTTCAAAATCTTTTGCTCCGCTTCTTTATAGATGGAACTAAGTTTATCAGTGTATTCTTTGTGAAGCTTTTCGAAATTCTTCCAGATCTGTTCTTCTTCGTCACTTAAACGCTTCTTCTTACTCAGCTTTTGAAATTTATTCCTAAAATCACTTCTAACTGATGCTAATGAAACCTTCCCTCCATTTTTGAATTTTTCAAATACAGCTTTCAATTGCTTGGTATTTTCCTTTTTACTTTCCGTTGTTACTGGAGGCAAAGGAACTTTCAAAGTCAGCTTGTTTGTAGGGTCAACTTGAGGATTCATGTTCAAGTCGGACGCTAAGACTGAATTCACTATGCTCTGGGAATTCGAGGGATCAAACACGGTGATGACAAAATTTCTTCCCTTGATACTGCTCTGGGCAACCTGATTGAATGGAACATCACCGTTACTCGTAGCGATAGTCAATTTGTCAAATATATCTGGGTTCGTCTTACCCAACTTGGCGTCATTGGCATGTTTTTTAAATTTTTCTAAGACACTTGTGAATTTGGCATTGGCATCATCAAAATCTATATTAGAAGCTTCTGCACTGGATGCATCTGTATTTTCTTCCACTTGAGCACCTTTTTTAGCTTTGTTCGTTGCGCCTGACTTTACTTTTGCTTTTTTGGATAAGACCATAGCTGTATGAAATTGGCTAGAGCGAACATAGTGCACTTTTGGCTGAGGAATGAATCCTCTGTAAGCTCTTAAGCCTGTCAAAGACCTGAGGATTCCAAACATTAGTGGTTGAAAAAAAATTGGAAAGCGTGAAGATTCAGTTACTCTAATGGGTTGATTTTTTCACTTTCACGAATGGTCGATTCAGACATATATTTATATACAAATACTAATCTACATATGTATACTTTATGCTAGGAGGATTGATTTTGCTTGTCTGAGAAATCTTGTAAGACCTGTAGACACAGGTTAGCTTCTCTTCCAGCATCGCCAGCCTCTTTTACTATGTCTTTCAAGTTTCTTTGCAATGGATCCAAAAATATATCTATCATTATCTTTTGTCTTGTGTCTAGGTCTTCGGAAGACAAAGAGTCCAAATCCAGTAAAGTGAGTGTGCTATCATTTCCAGCATTATCCTCCAGTAGAGAGAACGGGTTCAGCTTCTTTATTTCTTGTACGAATAATTTGTAGTGCGAATACGGCTGGGGTGTAGAAGGGAAAAGATACTTAGCCGAAAGGGGATGGGTAACGTAACGTTCAGAAGACATATAGCTATCATCTATGGTTTCATCTTGGAGCAAGGAGACACTGAGAAAATTTCTCAAAACGTTCAAATGGCTAGCTCTTGCTTTCTTGGATATGGTGCTCAAGGATGCACTAGACGTTAATGCAACTGACTTGGACTTGCTGTCGTTTCGCAAGGACCACGAGAGCAAGCTAAAATAAGCCTTCATGATCTTCGAAAATGAAGAGGTTAATAGGGCCTCTGGAACCTGCTCTATAAGTATAGCGAGATATTTTGTAGAGTTATTTCTCACCGAGGGTTGGAGATGCGTCATTGCCAGCAAGATGAAAAGCGTTATGGGCCTGATATGCAACTCTAATAACCCTGGTTGCTTTTTTCCACACGCAGCGAGTAACGAAACCAATGCCGTAGCCACTTCGCTAGCTTGATCTGTGATTAAGGGAATGGTCCTCGTCACTACTTCTTTCAATCCTCGAGGATTAGAGGGCAAGTGCTTCTCGATATAGTTCAAAACTTCCTTACGGGTGCTTGAAGAGTGGTGCCTAGTCAAAGAGAGGTAGTGCTCGAGGTCTATGTCTCCACCATCTGCGCTTTCTGCCTTCTTTCTTATAGACTGTGTGGGTAATGCGATGCTTCTTGCAGTAAAACTGGTATCTGTGTAATTGTCTGGCTTGGCCCTGGTTTTTCCAACCTTCAACTTAGGCTTGACGAAGTCCTTCTGCTTCTCTGTCTTCTTTTTCTTAGGCCCCATTAGCTATCTTTTCATAAGGTACTAAAGTTGAAAAAAAAAAAAAATTCCACCCCATCGGTAGCGCACCTAAACAAATTATCTACATATGGAACTTAAATATCGATTGTGTTTGCAGTGTTTTTCATCCAGATGGCAGACTTTGAACTTGATCGCATATTTTTGAAGTCTTTGTCACTTGATGATGAGAGGGGGAATTCACTAGAGGTGGCAGATGGCTCGATGGTGATTGAGGACGATGGTGGTAGTGATCTAATGGAGATAGATGGAGTAGACACGAATAACGAAATATCATACCAACCTTTCCAGTTGTCAAATGACATACCCGTGCATGAAGAGGATAAATCTGATATAATAGATGTGGGAGATGGGTCAAATTTGCTGTCAGTTGACCCTCTTGGTGGAAATGGAAATCAGTACATCGGATCGAGCGAGGATTTGGAGCATGATAGCTCTAGCCAAATAAAGAAAGAACGCAAAAATTCGGCCTACGACGGCATAATCGCATCTGTATCGCATAGTTTGTTGAGTCCAACCACACTTGGTGCTAAACTAGCTATCAAGCTGCCTCTCAGACTTCTTCCCGCCCCAGAGAGCTCGTCGGAGCCCAGACAAACAAGCGGCGATGACTCGATTGACTTCGAGGTTGACACCGATACGGCAATGACAAGCTATTCGACCCAAAATGACTTCCAGAAGTCAAACCGTATCTCCTCAGACCAGGGCCTACCTCTGCGACGAAATATGAATGTATTTCACCCTCAAGACTCGTTTTCTTTGTTCGCTAATGACGGCGTCCGTCAGGCTCAAAATGCCCATAACAGTGGCGGTATGAACCGCTTCTCCCACGGTTGGAATAATGACAGTGCAATGTTCGGGGTTGCTGGTGCTCAAGGTAATATGGGTGGACTCCAGTATAGCAATTTTTTCCATCACCCAGCAGCTTCGCAACCACAGACATTCCAAGTTCACCATCACCATTACTACAGTTCGGCTCCTCCTGCGAGAGAGAGCTACAACACACTACCAGGGGAGTCTCTGGAGAAGGGCGAGGAGCATATAGGCGCCGAAAGACTAGCACTCACGCGCCAGGCTGCTCGTCTTGTGGACGAGCATGGCGATGTAAGCCTACCGCTTCCCTGGACATCATCCTCCGCGCCCTCTGACAAAATCCCATATATGATATCGTCTTACTTACAGCTTGCTGCCAATATCACAGCCTTCTGCTACGTGGCCTACTTGGTTCTTTCTGGCGTGCAAACAGTGCGCCAGGACATCAAACACAAGCTTTCGCAGCAAGTAGCGAACACTCTCATCGAAATGGAAAGCTGCAAGCGGTCCTATATCGAGAACAACTGTTCCCCTGACACAATAGTTCCCATTCTCGAAAAACCATGTGCGTACTGGCTCAAATGCATGAGCCAAGACCCGTACAGTGGAGGAGGAAGAAAATCGCTGATTAGCGCAGAGACATTGGGCATGATTGTCAACTCATTGATTGAACCCTTGAGTCTCAAGTTCTTCCTTGCTCTTTTCAGCATCGTTTTGGTTATTTTTGCATGCAATTTTTCTTTTGGTTTCCTTAGGGCAAAGGCATACTACGGTTGGTCTGACGGCGATCCATCCCACGACAGCTGAAGTAAAAAAAATTCTCGAGAATCTCCCTTTTCGCTCTCTTCGTCATAAACATAGTTGCTAACTATGGCCTAAGGCCATCTCATAGGGTACGAGCTACTGCTTTTACATACTTACCATCACATACCTACCACTACATACTATAGACAATATATAGCACAGAAGACATACTCCGGTTTTGTGTCACTTACATCATCTGATTACATAACCCGTCCTTATCAGATGTGTTGATTTAGCACGGCATCTTGATAAGATGAGTGGAGTTTTATTTAACACTGGCTTAATAACAAGTAATAGTTCAAATACGAGACCAAGAGCATCGTAGAAAACAAGCATAATGGCACCTATTTCAGAAAAAGAAATCCCATTCGAATCTGGCAAAGGATATAAAGCCGACAAAGTTGGCGTGGAAAACATCGCCAAAGGATTCGAACATCCCCACAAAATACCCAGTTTTACATCAGCGGTTGATGAGAGAAAATGGGTTTTGGAGCATATGGCTGGTGCTTTCAGAATTTTTGGGCGTTATGGATACGCTGCTGGATCAGCGGGTCATATTTCTGTGAAAGACCCCGTAGAGGAGGGCACATTTTGGATCAATCCCCTCAACAAGCATTTTTCATTGATGAAGGTTAGTGATTTGGTCCATATTGACGAGCAGTGCAACGTGTTGAAAGATGGAAACCAGGCGGCGGTGAATGCTGCCGGATTTTTCATACATGCCGCTTTGCATAGGGCAAGACCAGATGTGAAGGCTATTTGCCACACGCACCTGATACACGGCAAAGCGTTCCTGGGTTTCGGGAAGAAACTCGACATGGTAAACCAAGACGTCTGTATTCTCTACAAGCGCCACTCGGTATACAAAGACTTTGGAGGAGTGGCATACGATGAGAAAGAAGGCGAAGAGATCGTCGACGCGTTAGAGCCGGGTAGTGTAGCGATGATCTTGCAAAACCATGGCTTGCTTACTCTTGGTAGCACTGTTGACGAGGCTGCTGCGCTCTTTATCTTGACTGAAAATTCATGCCAAGCTCAGCTTTTGATGGACGCGGCCACTGCGAGCGGAAAAAAGAAGCAAATAATCCCCGATGATGTTGCCGAATATACATGCAAGACTACTGGCGATCCCGAAAGTATGTACGCTGAATTTCAACCTGACTATGAACTAGAGTTGGAACTTACAAATGGTGCATTCCTCAAATAGGATACTGCTCGCTTACGCTGGAAATACGACAAGCATCGCATTTACTACAGTTAAGATGCAACTAATTGATCTATAGGTTTCTATAGTTATACTGGTTCAACTATTTAACTATTGCGTATAATTGGTATCAATGCAGAGTTTCTCCTTGCGCCTTATGTATTTTACGTATTTTCTTTGCCCAAATTTTCACATCTTTATCATATACACCCATATTGGTACCGGCTAGGAATCCATGGGGCTCTTCAAGTAATTCTGCGGGCGACTTTCGAAGACTATCGTCTTTGACTAGGCAGGCTTCGATGAAACTGCATAGCTGTCTATCATAAGGTGTTTTAGTGTAAGGGTTTATCTTGTTCGTCAAAGTTGGGGGTGGTTCGTTAACAATTCTTTGAAGAAGGTCTAAAATTCCTTCGGGTCCTTGCGGGCTTTCTTCCTCTCCTTCTTCTAGCCATACTGGAGATCCTTTCGCTAGTTCGATCAACATCAAGCCCATTGACCATACATCTGATTTAACTCCGTAATTTAACCCTTGGATTCTCTCAGGTGACATGTACATTGATGTGCCGACGAACGTGTCCGCCATGGCCAAAGAGTTTGTGAGCTCTCTCAGGACGCCGAAGTCACATAACTTAAAATCACCAACATGGTTCATTAAAACATTGCTTGGTTTTATGTCTCTGTGTATAATTTTATGTTTGGCATGAAGGTATGTTAATCCGCTCAATATAGAGTAGGACAATTTCTTCAACGCATAAAGAGGGAACTGCGGCGGGTCGCAGAGTGGAAGTATCTTGTCCAACGAGCCACAATTGCAGTACTCCATGCAAAGAACGATGGTATTATAATTGTTTATATATGCACCAAAAAACTCTATGATATAAGGAGAGCGACACTCATGCAATATCCGCAATTCTCTGATTATTTGCGTTTGTATGACACTTTTCAGATCTATGAGTATAACCTTTTTGGCCATTGTCTTCTGAGATGGAACATGAAGAACTTTTGACACAGTGCCGGAATTCCCTGACCCCAACTTCTTGAGCATGACCAAATCCTTCTCGTCGAGCTTCGAGCTCGTCGTTGAAATAGGCACATTTTCAGTCCACGATTTGGAGTCCTGTGGCGAGTTTTCGGATGATTTTGTGGGGGAGATGGATGAAATAACTGTCTGTCTCGACCTATGGTTACTGAGGGGACCCTTTTCTTTGATGTTCGCAAGGTTCATACTTGAAAATTGATTTATGATCGCGTCTGTGGAAGAATGCAGCTCGGGATCAACATTTCGGTTACTCTGGTTTATGTCAAGCTTACTCTGTCCGCCGAGGGACCCCGGTCTTGCTTTATCTCTCTCTGCTCCACTTTCTCTGCGTTGTATACTAGGAAACAGGTTAGGATTGCCGCCTCCGCCTGTGGACTCCAATGAGAGTTTCTTGAAGTTTTTTCGGTTCAAAGTTTTACTCTTCAATATCTGCTCTTCACTCTCTGCTTCCTGAGACCCTGGTATTGGTGGAAGCTTTTTGTCCTTATTGGACCCTAAAGAGCTCTGTGAACTATTTTTAAGATGCATCATATTTTGAGTTTTTTTTTTGCTTTTTCGGCCCTCCTATGCTAAGCAATTTCAGTATGCTAAAAGCGCTTCACTTCATAGACTAGAAAATGCCAGTATAACCAGTATCTGTAATAAAGAGTTCAAGCTACTATAAACTTATCAACATTTTGCCTAAAATTCCTATCTACTTACTACACCCGCGTGATGCCTGTACACAGCAAGGGTTTTCTCCATATATGAACGGTTCTTACAAGTACGAGATCTACGGTAGATGTACTTCAGTGCAATCATATATTGGGGTAGTCTATGAATACATTGTGATATATAGGGATTTTATCATATCTGTTTAATCGTCTTACATGGTGTTTCCCGCAGTTGTGTTTGAAGGGTTTGGGGCCGAGCCCAAAGGTAAGGAGTTTTGAAAGTCACTTGTGTGTCTATTGTTAGAGGGTTCGTGGAGCCATAGCGCCTGCTGGGCCAGCTGAGGTTGGATCTGGGGCTGAATGTACTGCTGCTGCTGTTGCTGCTGTGAAAGCAAGTATTGCTGCAGTGCTTGCTGCTGAGCAAATAAACGAGCCTGAGCCTGGTTCTGCGCCTGGTTCTGCGCTTGAGCTTGGGCCTGAGCTTGAGCTTGCACCTGAGCCTGTACCTGAGCCTGAGCTTGGGCCTGAGCCTGTACCTGCGCTTGGGTATAGGCCTGATTCATGGCCTGGCGTTGTACCACGGATGGATTGTAGTGGGCGGGCAGAAATTGAGCCAGTACAGGTTGCTGCTGGGCTTGCATGGGTAGGTAGTCTTGCGAGGAATACTGCTGCGGCATCGCACGCTGCACCGGGTACAACAGGGTCTGGTTAAGCATGTTGAGGGCAGCCAGGTCATTCGAAAAAATTCCGACAGGGGCGGCACCTAAAGGAGGAGCCTCCGACGGAGAACCGCCGCTCAGCACCATCTTCGACGTGCTGCCTCTCTTCTTTCTTGTGCGGCATGTCAAGCAGACTTTGTGCTTCCCTATGTCTGAGGCATCCAAGGACTTTGCACACCGGTTGCAATGTCCTCGTCTTTCGAGGTTTGTTCTTCGTATTTTGTCATTTTCTCTACATCTCTGGCACACCTTGAATTGACCCATCTTGGACCTGTCAGTGCCGTCCGGACCCTTTTCGTCACCGGTAATTATCGAAGCATCGAGCGGACCAGAGCAGTGTACGCATTTGCCCTGAGCCGCTCTGTTTGCCTTTCTCGTCCTCAAGTTCTCTCTGCAAGAAGGACAGAGAACGTACTTCTGCTGGTCGGCCGGGATGTCCAGGCCGCAGCGTCGACATGCGCCCGACTTGTCCTTCGTCTTCTTCTGCCACCTTCGCGATCGCTTGCGCTGTAAATCACGACAATGCTGACAGAGCTTGAAGATCTTGGGCTCTGCCAACGGCTTGGGCCCCTGCTGGTCGCTGGCCTGCGGAATTATTATGGGCTGGTCAAACTCCTTTTTACAACGTGTACATGACGACCGGAGGAGCTGGTCAACGAGCGGCGTCTCGAGAACCTCCTCCTTTTGAGTCGTGCTTCCCAGACTGTTGACGAGCTGCTGCTGTACGTGGAGAGGTGGAATTGGGGCCATCAACAGACCGTCGCTGTTGATGTTCTGCTCAGCATCTTGCTGATCCTGCAGCACGCTATGCTGATGCTCTACCGATGTCTTGCGGGCGGGCTTGTCGCCCAGCACGCCCGTGGGCACGTCGCTGACGCTGTTGGCGTGCTCGCTCTGGTACCCCACATGCATCGCGGGAGCCAGCCCGTTCGCTACAGGCCCCAGAGAAAGCAGCCCTTCTCCTATCGACCCATCCACACTGCGCAGCACCGACGGATGCCCGCCGTGCCCGGCGCTGAACGCCCCCACCGGGTACTGAGTGTAGTTGCCTCCGTGTCCTAGCATCGCCAGGGTCGCAGAGAGCGCAGTGCTCGGCGGGTGCGCCAAATCGTAGGCGTCACTTTTGAACCGGCCCGCGCTGCCTGGCTCCTCAAGCTGCCGGGGCCCGCTGGCCCCTGGCGCCCCCGCAAGCCCGCTGCCCGCAAGCCTTCCTTCTCCAGCCCCCATCATCCTGTGCTCGGTGAGGTTGTTGTGTATCTGAGGTTCAAGCTGGGTTTCAACCCCCAAAAACTGTTGTTCCATGCTCCTGGGCTCGCTGCTGTCTTTCTCATATACTGTTTTTTTGCAGACGAAGACGGCGTTATGAACTAGGTTAAATATGTTTCGATACAGCAACCTCTGTTTAGCTGATTAGTTGATATATTAATATATACACGATTGCGCCTGCGCACGACAACACTCCACTGCCACGGATATTTCGAGATCGTGTGGCAACTGGTTTTGAGTGTTTAGCAAGGCACAGACGTAGGTTTCGTAACAATACGTTTTTTTGAGGGGCTGTAACGTCCAGACCCAAGCTAGACCCGGCCGGGGCCTCGATTGCTGTTGTCACTGCTCGTATCAGATCTCAGCAGATCTAAGGCGGCAGCAGCGGCAGCAGCGGCGGAGGCAGCGGCGGAGGCAGAGCAGGAATGTGCCCCTGGACAAAGCAACCGCGCGCTGGGGAACGGTGGGGCGGCAGAACCAGGACCAGAACACAAGGGTCCGAGCGGCCCACACAGCGGACCCGTAGAGAGCGCTATTCGAATTTGCGAGCCCACACTATCTGAACGGCCTCGCCGGCTCTGTAGGCGCCTAGTCCGATGAGAAGAATGCCGGTGGACTTCACGGTGTTGCGCCACCACAATGGGTGTTTTTTGGGGTCGATTCTGCCCTCCGCGTCCTTGAAGACCGAGTTCAGGCTCATGTAGAGCCCGCCGCCAAACGATAGTACGGACTGGACGATGTTGCAGCCGAGACAATCCTGCGGCGGGAGGTTCCTGGGCTGAGGCGGCGTAAGCAAGTCTAAGATGTTTGATTCGGGCATTTGGGGGTCCAACGGCGGTTTTGCTGCCTCGATTAGTCCTGGTGATTATCAGCAAGCCTAGCAAGCGTGCAGTGTCTTTAGCAACTATACCGGTGTATCCAGAGTGATGATCTGGAAAGTTTTTGCTGATGGCGCTTTTGGGCAAACTGTGTTATTTTTTGGCTGCCGAAGCGCTCTCCGTTAACATTTTCGATCCCAGATTAGCAAGGTTGAGCATCGATTTTTATCTAAAACGACAGCAATAGAGTCAATAATGAAGAGGCTTGCAGTGGGCAGTGTGTTTGCGGGGCTAGGGGCAAGAAGTAGTCATGGTGTTGCTGGAGCCAGAGCAGGGGCCAGACCTGGCGCATGGCGATTTGCCGCTCGAAGACGCATGCTGTATAATTACAACTATCAGTTCCAAACTCCTAGATCCAAGTCGTCAATACTCGGCAGAATAGCGTTCGTAGCTTTCGGAGTGGCCGTGTTCTCGGGGTACGTTTACTACGCATGGTGGCCCAGACACACGTTCCCCTCGTCGGTGGCAAAGATATTGAGAAAGGGACTCTGGGCGGAATCAGAAAAGGGAGAAAACGACTATCAACTAGCGCTCAAGTACTACCTCGAGGCGCTCCAGCATTGTGACGAGATCGGGCTCGACAGCTTGAGCGATGAGTACACGGGGATTCAGTTAAAGGTGGGCGAGATGTTTGAGCGGCTCGACATGATGGAAGACGCGGCGTTTGTCTACAACGAGATAGCCACGTTGTACTTGAAGGTGCTTACGGCGTCGCCCAAGAGCGAGGACGGCCGTCGCATCAGGTCTGTCGACCACCGCGCCCACTTGATCCAGAAGGACCTCCGCTTGGCCATCAAGCTCGTCGAGTTGAACCGCAACAATCCGCAGCTCTCCAAAGCGATCTTGATGACCCACTTGTTGATTGCCCAGGACGAAGTGAAAAGGAAGCTCGGGAATCAGAGCACTATACAGCTGTTGACGGCGGACGCGAACTCACCATCCATGACCGTCACCGACTACAAAACCACTATCGGCGTAGACGCCAATGGCACCGTCAAAACCATACAAAAGAATCCTTCCGCATGGGAGCCATTCTCTGACGAGTTCTTCAATGCTATGGACCTTCTTTCCGCTACCTGCATGTTCACAGGAGATTTGGCCATGGCAACAAAAGTGAAAATTTCCATGACTGAGTGGATGCTCATTGCTGACGTCGACCCGCAAAAAGTGCTTTTGTCACAGTGTAACTTAGCATCTCTCCTCTATTTACAAGCGGAGAAGTTCGAATCTCAAGAGATTGCTCTTAGGCGCAAATTTGTCGAAGACGCTAAACACGATTACGACCAGCTCAAGACTTCCCCCGAGGATGAGAACACCAAGAACACCATCGCTGAAATCGAGTCCACAATCAGCAAGCAAGATAAACTGACATTTGATGCAGTTATTCTTAACAAAAACCAGTGCATCAATTTGGCGTTGAAAACTTATCTGTCAGTGCTCGAGTTTGCGAAAAGCTTGCCTCTGGGAGTTACTGTGGACGAAGCAGCTGTTCTGGAAATAGTCGCCTTGGCAACCTATGGTTTGGGAGTGGTCAATCTACATCTTTCGGATTACGAAAAAGCCGAGAGGTTTTTAAGAGAAGCTCGTGTCAGATCCAGATCCTGTGGGTATGATGATCTCATTTCAGAGATCGAACGAGAATTGTCCAAGCTATTCGAAGAGAAAAAATCTTCTGCGGGATCCAAAGAGAAACACGTTAGTGGCTCAGAGATGCGTGTTCAGGTCGGCAAAGCTTGAAGAAGTGCAAAAGCGTTTCGGAAAAAAATAGCAAGCGACGTTAATAAGAGTAATAAGTGAACTCTCTAGGTAGTCTCTCGTCTTTTGTATATAGAATCTGCACGATATCCTGTATAATGGATAAAAGATAATGCAAAATACTTCGGCACCGTACCTGTCTTTTGGCTTGAAAACAACGCATTCTACATACAACTGCAAGGTCATTCTCCTCTAGCAATTGGGAGCTATACTGATATCATTAGGTAAGCTCTAGTGATATCATTTACTGTACATATTATACTCTTATATATTGAAAATATACCAATATATATGCAACATTCTTTCACAAAGCTAAGGATGATGCGGTGGCTCAATGGTAGAGCTTTCGACTCCAGATCGAAGGGTTGCAGGTTCAATTCCTGTCCGTGTCATTTCCTTCTCTTTTTTTTTTTTTCTCGTTTGCACAAAGACTCGCACTGAGATACTCCAAAAATTAACACTGCTAAAAGATGATAGAAAGCAATAAAACCTCCCAGAAAAAGCGACAAATTGGACGCAGCACATCTACTGGATATAATGCTGAACAGACAGCCATATATCAGAGTGGGTGAACCTAATAATTGAGGAAAAAACACCATTTTGGCTGGTGAGAAGAAAACGTGGTAGGCGCACACATATTGGATTTTCAATTGAGCCTAATTGACACGAAACTCAACATATACGGTTTTTATTTTGAAAGTGGTTAAGCAGCAAAACGGATTGATTGAAATTCGTCGAGGACACAGCGGACGCCTAACCGGAGGATACTTTTATCAAATAGATACCAGTTGTCGATAAAACGTGGATTAATTGGATTACGTGCTAAGAGAATTTAGTATCACACTGATCTAGCTGGCGTTGACGAAATTTATATTTGATATAAGGAAACAAAATGGCTGTTTTATCAGGATCAATATGCACTCGTGGAGGTAAGGCCCTTTTATCAAGACAGTTCTGTGAGGTTACCAAGGACAGGATTGCGGAATTGTTGGCCAACTTTCCTTCTTTGATTTCGAACTCGGAATCTCAGCACACAACAGTGGAAGAT
The DNA here is from genome assembly GCA_002196765.1 of Millerozyma farinosa. Taxonomy (NCBI): domain Eukaryota; kingdom Fungi; phylum Ascomycota; class Pichiomycetes; order Serinales; family Debaryomycetaceae; genus Millerozyma; species Millerozyma farinosa. Next base: position 2,299,885 of record NBND01000002.1, on the reverse strand, counting down.
GATAGCGTTAGGTACGTCTACCAACCTTTGGAAGAGTTTTACATTGTTTTGATTACAAATAAGAGCTCCAACATCTTACAAGACATCCAGACATTGCATTTGTTCGCCTCTACAGTGAGCAATATATTAAGGTCGATAGACGAACGCGAGATCTTTGATAATGCTTTCGAGATAATCAGTGCTTTTGATGAGGTGATTAACTTGGGCTATAAGGAGAATCTCACGTTATCTCAAGTACAAACATTTTTGGAGATGGACTCTCATGAAGAGAAGATTCAGGACATAATTGAGAGAAACAAGGAGTTGGAAGCAGCAGAGGAAAGGAGAAGACGCGCAAAGGAGATCCAACGGAAGGAGTTAGCTCGTCGCAACATGGAACAAGCGGCCCCATTTGCTCGTTCTGCATGGACCGAGAGCGATTCATTTTCCTCCTACTCAGCACCCAAGACTGTTTACGAACCCGCTTCCATTGCAACGCAACAGCAGCCACTCAAACCATCATTGGGCACAAAACCTATCAGCTCAAAGGGTGGTTTACAGTTAGGTAAGAAAGTCAGTAAAGGTGGCGAACTGCATCAACCGTTATTAGGTCAACCTGCATCAGAGATTAATTTGACAAATAATGTTCAACCTCAGTTCAGCCATCCTTTACCTAGCAGCCGTGAATCAAGAAGCGCAACTCCTACTCAGTCCTTACCAAAGGTAGAAAATAACGGAATTTTGGTCACTGTAAATGAAAAGATTTCTGCGGAGTTGACGCGTGAGGGATCTGTTATTCTGTCAGAAGTAAAGGGTGATTTGCAGTTGAGAATAAACAACCCTGATTTGGCTCATTCCAAGATTCTTTTGAAAACAGGAGGCAAAACGAGTGGCGTTCAATATAAAACACATCCTAATATAGATCGTAATCTGTTTAACGAACAGAGTGTTATCGTTTTGAAGGACAAAGGAAAGCCATTCCCATCTAATGACAATTCATTGGGAGTGGTCAGATGGAGGGTGGTTGGAAAGAGTGATGAAACCACTTTAATTCCTTTATTGATTACCGCATGGGTGAACATGACTGATGGTAATGCAGAGGTTACATTAGAATACGAGGTTGTCTCTGATTTTATTGAGGCCAACAAGAGCAGTTCAAGTTTGGATGATGTTAAGATATTAGTTCCTGTGGCTTCTGAAGATGTGGAATTGAGAGATGAATCTGGAAACATTTCTTATGATGTGACTGCTAGCGGTGTGATTTTCTCTCTTTCATCAATACCTTTTGATGATCCTCAAGGATCGTTTGAATTTTCCATTCCCGTTCCTGATGAAAACTACCTTTTCCCACTCAGGTTACAGTTTGAGATCAATAAAACAGATGCGAACGAAAGCGACATTAGTATCGGTAAGGTTCTGGTTATCGACGTTGTTACCAACAACGACGACGAAGAATCGTTACCCTTCGATTTCCATTCTAACATATCTACTGAAGAGTACACTGTTGTTTAAAAATGTCATAGAGTATCTTTGGTTTAGTGAATACAATATATTAAAGAATAGTATTAGAGAATAGTTAAAAAGTAATTATAGGTACCCATGTCTTTTATCTATGTAAGCAAATAAAAAGTACAAATGTTTTAAAGAACAATGGAAAATCCGCTTATAGCTACAGAGAAAACGATACCCAACTTATGCTTCTCATTCAATGAGTTCAACTCATCCAAGATAGCATATCGTGGATCGTAATCCCCATCGGGCGATTCTTTTATGTGGTTGATTACTACGTTCAACCCTTGCAAAGGACTATAGTTACCAACCTTATCATGCTGTGCTGCTATAGTATAACATTCTTGCTGCAAATACAATAGCTCTTGAATTAAAAGCTCAGGATTCATATGGCCATATAGCTTACTCGTGCTCTGAACCTTGTGGGCAGAACATTCCATAATTATGCCATTTAACCTTCTATTGGGCATGCAAATCAAAGGAGCTATGAAATGCCAAATTTTTTTATTCTTATCAGTGCATGAGATGGTGTCGGACTCAAAGTCTCCAAATATGAGGAGTGAGCTATCGCTCGGCTCGTGCGTGATAAGAAAGGCACTAGACACATAATCTTCAAGATTGTGATATTTATCTAAGTCTGCATGGTGGTCTCCTCTTTGACGGAGTTCCGCCACGTCACAGGAGCTCTTTGACCTAAGGACCCTCCCATGCGATAGATCAAGGATTGTGCACGAGTAGACGGCGTTAATGGGGAAGGTGTGCCAGAAGTCTGATGAAATCAATCGCAACACGTCGAACCGAGGCATGTTTGGCCACACATGCCCGTTGAATATATGCTTCTGCAAAGTGTCTATAGTATAGTTTGAACCGTAAACCCTTTTGCAGTGTGTATGGCTGAACCCGGCCGAGTTTATCACCAAGCCACCTACGTGGTCGAGATGAGGATGTGTTATGAAGTAGCAGTTGAGCATCTGGAACACTTCTAGGGCTTGTCTATATGGGGTATTATGCTCCGACAACTGCTTGAAAGGATGGCTGATCTCCGCCTGGAGAAAGTGCGACGGCTTGACCTTGCTGCCGTAGATACGCTGTTCTCGACTTCGAGCTTCGTTCCCGTACGCCTCGTTGTAGATTATATCGCTGAGCAGACCCAACCCTGCTCCAGCATCTACACACATGAGCTCGGCATCATTTTTGTCTCTTATTATGTCCTGGTAACTTATATAGTCTCCTTTCAACAACATAGAGCACGTATTGCCCTCCACAGGTCCTCCTGTTACCCCCAAGAACGTCACCTCAAACCTCATGACGTCAAGGAATTTCACTCCACCTCAAATTTTGTCCTTTTTGACAACGAAATTAGTTTTGATCGTTTCTCTATGCTCTTTACTTCAATATCAAGGATTAATCTGCTCTTCAAGAGTCGATATCGTCTTTGGTTAATAATTAATTCTTTTATCAGTTGTACACTTGTGCTCCACAGTTAAGGTTTAAATTTGGCGTTTCTAATGCGAATACCATGAGTAAGTAAAAATGCATGAACTCGAGGGAAGAAAAGAGGACACGATTCGTTGAAAAATGACAGAGAAGCACGATCGACGTCTGCAGAGGGAGTATACGATGCTGCTCGGAAGAATGTTGAATCGGAGCGGACCATTATGTATAGTGATATAATGGACATCGATAGAGAGATGGGACCAGAATTCGGGTAAACTTTGATTAAACTATACATGTAGACTTATTCTTAACAAATGCATCCCCAAACATTCAGTATATGCTTTATGTGAGAAATGGAAAGGGAGAGACCAAAAAAAGATGGACGGGCTGTTTGCCAAGCCGGTGCGAGGGGCTCAAAGCTGCTTGCTACCGTAGCCGCATATATTTTTAGCGAACTGCCAACTCTGGCCCTCGCATTTGACGTTCTTCTCGAACGCGAGGGGCTGGTCCTTTCTCAAGGTGACCAAGGAAAACTTTTCCAGCGATCTTGCGTCTCTGTAGTAGAGCACTTTCATACAGTTGACTATAGTCTCGCGGGCTTCTTCCTCGGAGACCTTGGGGTAGTCGGCGTCGTAGGGAACGAGGTTCCGCAACAAGGGGACAGCGAGGTACGAACCAAAACCAGTGGCGATCGCGCTTGAGCCGTAGGCTACGCCCAAGAGATCGACGTACCTCAAAAAAGGCTCTTTCGTGTCGTCAAAGCCGGCGACCACGATGGCGTTCCACAATGGGTTCATCTTCGACCTTCTGTTGTACATCACCTGCGATAAGTACTCGTGGACGTGTGGAGCACGAAGCTTGTGACCCCCGTCGCTGTCGTAGATGTCCTCTTCCGTCTCCAACTCCTCCAACAACCTCTCGATGTATTGCATGTCCGATATGTCTCCAGAGATCCCCACCACAGTCTCGTCGCCCACCTTGATAATTCTTTCTATGTTTGAAAATCTGAGCAATGACCCGTACGCACCAACGTTGTCGGCCGCCATGATCACTCCACCATTGAACTTGACTGCTAGCACCGACGTACCAGTAATTATCGGTCTCTGTGTGTGCATCGATGGAAATTTCTCTATGTCGCTGGCGCTAGGCTCGCCTTTCACCTTGGCTCCGGCTATCTCATAACTGTATGGTCCGTAGACATCATTTCTTGGCCTGCCCCATTTGAAAGGATCGTGTTCCATTTTATATATCAATCAACCTCGCTATCTCAATTTCACTGTACTCGCTAACTCACTCTATCAGACTCGATGGGCAAATATGTGTTGACGAGGGCACAGTTGATAATACTCAGGTTAACGAGTGGCAAAGAACTACTGAAGTTGATATATTTTTGTGCACGGCACGAACCATCAAAAACCTGTCTGAGGGACCACCAGACGAGAGCAACGACGGGAAATGGGGCGAGGGCGCCGTAGCTAACACTGCCTGGGGTTGGCCGGAGGTGCAATGAGCACCGCCGTGGGTTCCTGGGGTGTCTACAGTTATGCAATGAGACGAAAACGAACAGTTATATTCCTAACTAGATACATAGAAGGGGCTGCATTTCTGTAGGTGTTTGAGCTCCTAGGGAGCATGGGACGCCTGCCGTGCTTTAGGCAGCCGCGAGAAGTCTCGGCTGTCTGTTGGCGCTTGGTTCCGCTCGTAGTCGAGCGGGATGCGCCCACATCGCACAGTCAAGCTGTAGTTTTAATGACGAGAACTGGATGCCAGAGGGCCTTAGAACACAACCTCGGCACCACCACTGAGAACCTGCTCTATCTCGTCCTCCTTTGGCGCCCGGTAGTGGAATCTCTTGGACAATTGAGACCTGGAAGCTACTTCTCCCTCTTTGAGTTCAATGGGTCCACTAGAAAATGATCTGCCAGAACCAGACATCTTGCCTGGAATCTCTCCATTAGGTGCCAATGGGTGCGCTCTAACGGCACTAGACACTTCTGTTCATGTTAGTATCGTTCCGCTTCGAAAACATCACAAACGGTCCCAGCAAACAAGAATCATGAATCGCAGGGAAAAAAAAATTATAACTTACTTTCAGCCTTGTGGGGACCTCCCACAAACTTTATAAGAGGCACATGTTTCAACAATCTGCTTGCAACTCTCATCTTTGGACAAAAGATACAATCCTTGCAAAAATCTGGTTGATTCTTTTTAGTTTTGTTAGTAGTACTCCCGATTGGACCGTTGAAAAAAGTCTATGGCAGGCCCTGCACACAAACCAGGATATGGAAATGGCCCTTTTCCACAAACATGAGCCGGAACCCAAATAAGCTGGAGCTGGGGTATAGTGAGAGAGGCCCAAGGTTGCATAGTCTAACTAAAAGTAGCAAGAAGAGCCTTTTTAGCCAGGTATCAGGTTCTCCATTTCTACCAGAAAAAGATAGCAAAACCCGAATGGTCTGGTAAAATGGCTGCGAACTATGAAAGTAACCAGGAACAACTTGGAATCGAAAGCACTAGAGCTGGGGTCCTGGTGACAGCAGAAGAGAGCAAAGTGAGAGACGTAGATGAGAGAAGTAATGCGGGAAATAACGAGGGAGGTGGTGAGGGTGCGTTGTCAGTGCTCGAGCTCCCCTGTGCCGTGATAAGAAGAATCATTTTTTTCGTCTACCACCAGGAACAAAGAACCAGCAAGAGACGACGGATGCAGGTATTTAACTTTCTCATGACATGCAAGGAGCTCTACATAAACTACTACTACGTGTTATTTGATCTCGGGCCGATCACGCTCGGCGACTCCGCAGAAAGTTGGTGGGGCCGCAAGCACACGGCGAACGAGGTCTATGGAGCGGTCACATTGAACAGTATTGCGAGCAAGCCAGACGTCAAAAGTACGCTAAAAATGCTTAACGTGGTGTTGTCCAAGGGCAGGCAGTGGTATGGCGGCAACGGGTGGGTGCACAGACGGCCAGAGACTAGCCATTTTCGCAGCTTTGCTGTCTCTGCGTTTGACGAGAAGTTGACCGGTTGTCTCAAAGACTTTCAAGCATTGCATTCCTTGGGTATTAGGGGCTCGAGCATGAAGATACTATATTATGTGAATCGCTTGCCTCCAGGCCTCAGGACACTCACTCTTTACATAGACTATGATGAACGCAACTTCAACTGTTTTAAAGACGCCCAGAGCATTGATCATATTTTCGAAAGTTCCTCTAGCGCTGCAGCCATAGAGAACATACAGATATACTCGAGCAAGCCTATAATGCAGACGAGGGTCCATAGCATGTTGTGTCTAGGGTTCCCTGGCCATTATATCACTTACTACGACCAGTACTTTTCGCACAAGTGGGTCTCAAAGTTCGAGAAGCTCAACGTGCAGCATAAGAGGGGTCTAATTGTTTTCGGCCGCCTCTTGTACCGACTACTTGAGAGATCCAGGCGCACATTAAAGTCTCTTGAGTTCTTCAACTTTGACTGCGCTCTCATATTCAATAGCAAGCCCCTGCTGATCGAGACGCTAGATAAGGCCCAGGGCACCAACCTTCACTTCCCGTCGCTCCGCTTACTTGTGCTAGACAACATCTCTTATGTTAGACTTGATACGTGGCTCAATCGTTTCCAACTCCTGAACACTTCCTTGAGGAAGGGAAGGTCCCTTTTCATCGTAATTAATGACCAATTGAGTAAGACTTTGCTAACAAAAACCGCAATACACATGTCAAATAGATATGGTGACGAGGGTAGCTGGTCACACTTCAAGTCTCCTGAGAGCACTCTTCAGGAAATAAAAGTGCAATTAGATGTAGATCTGTACTAGGTTTTGAATATACATTTCATAGTGAGAACGGACTTTCAACAAACGACGAGAACAAAGTCACTTTTTCTTGATCACTAGTCTTTACTAGCACTTTCTGAAGCCTCACGAGGCAGAAGTGTGGAGTCTTGATGTTCAATTGAGCATGTTAGGCAAGTTTTTTGATCGTCTCTAAGTATTTGGGCTGAAATTCTCACCTAAATTTCGAGACATAAGTTAATTTTCTATATAGTACTATCGAAGAATTTCGGATACGTAGACCAGACATTTATTATTATATCAATTAGTCTGAGATGAGTGAAGCCAAGCTACAGAGGACCATAACTAGGTTCAAGAGCAAGATAGATAGCAAGGAATACTACGAAGCACACCAAACATTGAGAACAATTACAAATAGATATGTCAACTCCAAGCAGTACAAAGAAGCAGCAGATTTGCTTTACCAAGGAGCATCTATATTGGCGAAAAACGGTGAATATGCATCAGCAGGAGATTTGCTTCTGTACATGATAGAGGTATACCTGGAAGCGGGCATAAAATGTGATAATGACGGCGAGAACAAGGAGTACAAGCTTAAATTCATCGAAGTGGTGAGACTTCTACCAAACAGCGACCTGGTGCTCGTCGATCTTTCCAAGCAGAGCATTGCTTGGTCACTGAAATCCACAGGTTCCAAGTTCGGAGACAACGAATTGCATCATGTTTTTGGCGAGAAGTTTTTGAAGTCGTTGGACGATCTGTCATCCAGCCTCACTGAAGAAGAAAGACAGAAAGTGTTTGCACTTGCTGAGTTACATCTTATACTTGGTGTGCACAGCTCGCTCCCTCTTTACGTCGATTTCTTGTATCGCTGGCTGGAGAGCTCATCAGACGACAAGGGCTTGTTTTTAAGTAGAGCCGTGATAAACTACTTATACTTGAAGAATGTCAGGTTTGCTGAAGATGCCATTTCAAGGTTCTTGAGCAAATTGAATTCTGCCGGTGCAAAGCATGAAGTTATGGAGCAAGACGGAGAGAAAATATACTTTTATGAACAGCCTGACCAGAAGCTTTTGAACTTTCTCCAATTTTTGGTGATTACAGTGCAGAAGGAAGCAGCCGGGTCGAAGTTTTTGAAGCTTTATGGCCATTACTCGCCGTTGTTGGATAAATACGAAATCAAGAGTCATGTCGAGTACTTGGGCCGTGTATATTTCGGTCTACAGATCGGAAACTCGCAGGGAGGGCAGAATGTGTTGGCCGACCTTATGGGCAGCTTATTCAAGTAAGGATCTAGTGCTATATATAGGTCGATACGTTAATTAGTTTATAATATAAAAGAATGTATAGGGGTTCTTGACACCTTAATATTCATCTTTCACCATACTCGACAGATCCAAGGCTTCCACCAACTCGGGTCTGTTTGACTTTATCAACTCGTGCTTAGCCTCCGAGTACGTACACCACCGTCTCTCTCTTTTGTCCATTTCGGGCCAGTTCTGGCTCAAGTCTTCTAGCATCATTTCGTAAAAATGGAACTCGCTCTTGGGGACCACGTCCTGCGGGTCAAACTCCGTGCGAGGCTTGACCACGGGCGCCTTCAGTCCTCTTTTATCGTACACCACTGGCAATTTTTGGAGTATCTTTCCTTCGCACCCAGCTTCTTCCCACGTTTCTCGAACAGCACTAATGACAAAGTCGTCGCCTTCGTCCAACTCAATTCCACCCTTAGGCAACACCCACTTGCCCGGATGTGCCGAAGACAGTATCATTATCACCTTGGTCTTGTCTGAATTGAAGCAGAGGCATCCAGCAATCATTCTCGCTCCACTTTCTGGGTTATATCTTTGATTGATCCTACCCACTCGGGAATGGTCTGATTTCTCTAGCAAATTGGGATTGGAAGACATCATTCACTATACGTATATGGCCAAAACCTCTTATCCAAACTTTGTCTTCTAGGGTCGTATCATATACTGAATTTTGGTGTTTTATAAAATGTAATTAACTGTTCATTAGCTTTTAATGGAGTTTAAGAGTGGAGATAAATGAGGCCCGAATTTAATCCTCCATACACTAAGTACGAACGGGTTTTGGTTTTTTTTATAAATTAGATCAAGGCCAAAGAAGAAAAGACAGTTGGACTGATGAAGGTATCGATTATAGCATTAGCTGGTCTTTTAAGCTGTGCTGTAGGCCAGCAGGTTGTGGCCGATGGAAAGAACGGTCAGCCAGACTGGCAAAATAAACACATGGCCGAAGAACATCACATAACAGAGTTTGACGCCGAGGCGTTTTTCAAATTACATGATTTGCTGAACCAGGGCATCTGGACAAGAAAAGACATCTTGAGTTTGTATGGGTTAGCACGCGATGAGATTGTGGGGGATGGATCAGGCATGGGAGACCATTTGCACGAGCAGGAAGCGGTATCGGAGGAAAAGAAGAACGAGGTGGTGAACAAGATTCTTGCGCTCATGGACACCAACGGAGACGGCGTGGTGTCGCTCGAAGAGTGGCGCACGTTTGTGCTGAAGGGCAACAAGTTGCCCGATTTTGGCACTGGCACAGGCCACCATTTGGACTTCGAAAGCGAGTACGAGGAACACCACTGGAAACAGTACCACATGAACGAGGACCCCGACGTGAAAATCAAGCACAAGGAGGACATACAGCATGAGCTTCTCCACCACGAGCACGAGATCGAGGAGTCGCATAAAACGTCGCCCGACGTCCGCAACGTGGCCAAGCACTACAAGTTCAGAGTGAGGACGGAAAACATCCCACCAAGGTACAGAAAGGCCTGAGCGGCGACAGCCAGCCGCCCCTCGGCGGCCCGCGTCTCCAGAGCCAGGGCAGGACACATTCAGCTCCTGTCGGTCGCCGCAATGACAGAAAACAGGTTATAGAGTTTATTTGTATAAATAGCGGTCCCAGGACCAACGACGTATATACATCTATTTGTTCAAAGTCCCCGAAGCGCAGTCTCTGAGGCTCTGTAGCTCCGTGCTGCACTTGGTTGTGTCATTTTCACTTCCCCGGAGACAGCTTTCATAGTCCTTGAGCTTGCCAGCACACTCGTTCTGCACCTTCTGGAACGCTGGAACCTCATATTTGATGCACTTGGCAAGATTCACCTGCTGTGGGACACAGTAGTTTGGATCTGGGGTCTCCTGAGTCATGCACTGGTGAAATTTCAAAAACTGCTGGGGACAGTGACGAGCAATGTCCTCGAGTAATACCTGATCTAAAAGACCACCGGCTTGCGAAGACATGGTAAATGGTAAATCCTTGGTACGGCGCTAGTTCTTGATGCTTCTGGCAAAGAATGAAAGTGTCCTTCTGACGAAAATGTCTCTTTCTCTTCGGCACTGAAAAAAAACCTGTTGCAACTTGGGTATGAAATTTCGTCAAAGTCGCAGTTGAAAAATCATATAGATCCTATATAGCGCACTAAATCAAGTGGCACTTGAACAAGATTCGGGGCATATTTGAAGATGTCATACTTTTCAGGGATATATCCTGGGCTCCGGACGGGGCTAATTACTTTGAGTTGGCTTCCCGTGGTTTATACGTTTTCCAATCATGTTTATCAACCGTGCCAGATTAGCGGGATGTCGATGACCCCAACCTTCAATCCGGGAGTGGCCACTACAGAGAAAGACATTGCCATAGTGCAGAAATTCAACGTGCGACGTCCCAACTCGCTCGTACGGGGCGATGTGGTCATGTTTCGATCGCCTCAGAACCCCGAGAAGCTATTGACCAAGCGGGTGGTGGGTCTTCAAGGCGACGAGATCCTTGCCAAGAGCCCGCCGTACCCCAAGAAGGTGGCCAAAGTGCCACGCAACCACCTCTGGGTTGAGGGGGACAATGCATTCCACTCCATTGACTCGAACAACTTTGGTCCCATCAGCCAGGCCCTCGTGACGGGGAAAGTAGTTGCAATCGTGTATCCGTTTTCAAGATTCGGAGCAGACATACGGAGAGGAGGACGAGACGCCCGCAAGACCCTGGACAAGGAGGACGTCAGGTCGTTGGACGACTTCGAGTGACAAAGAGCTGACCATGAGTGACGAAGAACGATCGAATTATCTGCAAGCATGTACAATGAACGCTAGAGAAGCCTAGTAGCATCAGTCATATATAATATACATAAAAGAAATAGCACATTGGAGCCGCAATGGGCCCGTCAGGTTGTTGGTTTTGTAGCAGGAGGGGAGGGGCAAGCTCAAGGGCGCAGACGGGTCTGGAGCGCTTGCTGCGAAGCCGCTTGCTTCTATACTGGCTGGACACAAGCGCTCCTACGAGATGTCCTTGAGTAGCTCGAGCGCCCACAAGTGAAACTTGACAAACAAGTCTCTGTCGCCCGTCAACTCGACCAAGGACCTGGGCTTGATCATGGACCGCCGCAAGTATCGCTCGTTGTCGAACACCGAGTTCAGACTAGCTGACTTCTGCAAGGGCTCTGCCAGGGCACCTTCGGCGGCTGTTTCGACGCTCTTTTGTATCAATGCTATGAGCTCGCTCAAGTACATCGTTATCGTGTTCCACTGCAGCAACAAGTCGTTTTCGGAGTCCGAGGCCACCATGAGCGAGTACTTTCTCTCCGACCCTCTCGCGTTGGCGTCCACTGCCCGGAATATCTTGGTGACGCAGTACCCATTGACGGCGTCTCCAAAGAACACTGGCTTCGATATGTCTGTTGTTGTTTCGACTGAGAGCGACTTCATCACAAGCTTAGTCAACGCCGCGTATCGCTGCTGGAGCGATGGGTAATGCGTAGACACAAAGCATTTCGCTCCGTCACCCCCGTTCTCCTTGGTCACCAAGTTCATGGCGCCGCTGGGGAGCATCAAGCTGCACGATGCACATGTCTGAGGCCGTGAAGACGACGACAAGAGCTGCTGCTGCGCCCTATCTTCCAGCGACGTCATCTGGGTACATATGATAGTCGATGGTCCATGAAGCTCGCAGAAATGGGCTAAACATACTATGAAATTGGACATGTCAGCTCTCTAGTTTCAGTGTAGTGCCATCTGTCTGGAGGTTCACTGCCTTTCCATGTGCTGGATAAAAATGAAGTAGGACTTATGTCTATGAAAAATATACCTAATCCATATATAGTGCGTCTCATACGAGACATTTATATATTTGATAACAGAGATTATTGACGGATTCATTCTTTTTTCATCTCGTTTGAAAGCAGTAAAGAGGGCCGGAACGCCCAGAGTAACGGTAATGACAAAACTATGGGGTATAGCAGTCGAAGTAATCTGAGCAACATTGATGCTGTGCTCTTTAGAAACATTTTTTTCACTAGTGACGGGGCAACAGACGATGCGGTGGACAGGAAATTAGAGCGTCGGTCGTCGACGATAGAACGAGGCGACAAAGTGGGCCGACGGACAAGCATAATCAAGTCGATACCGCGAGTGGAGGAGTACACGAGTGAAGACTTGAGGGAGGCCAACTATCGACGCATCGTGGACTCCTTCATCAGCATATACGTTAGCATAGACGGGGAGCGGAAAGTGGTGTACGTGAGTGATGTGGTGCATGCAGACTCCAACCCCGAGTTCCACCTGGTGAGCTTGCCGTCACTCGGCATTGACGAGCGAACGCTCCTCGGGGTACAGTTGTGGTGCTGGTCGATCAGGTGCGGCCGATGGGTTCTTCACTACGAGTACAAGGTCCGAGTCCGCGAGCTAAGGCAGCTCGACGAGGACGACGTGGCCCAGGACCGGATCCAGGCCAACAATGCGGCCGTGCTCAAGGTGAATGGGCAGTACTATACGTTGGCCAGCTGCTTAGCGAACATGCGTCCGCAGCGGAAGCAAGACAGAGCCGAAGACTCGAGATACGTCGCCTGGTCGTATGGGTTTGACGAGCTCCGAAGCCTCCAGAACATCGCACGGGCCCTCAACGATGTGACTGGGTCAAAGTGGGACCTTGCGGAGCAGATAGACACCCTAGTGCTGCGACGGACGCAGGACACACACTTGGCGGTGCTCGAGGACGACGCAGACCTCTACCTCAAGGAGCACGAGCTTCATTGCGATACCCTCGACAAGTACGCCAGCGGGCGCAAGCGGCAAAACGATGCGCTCCGGGCGCAAATTCTCTCGCATGAGATGCGCCTCGACGAGGTTCGGGCGCTACTCCGGCTGCACTTGCGGGCAGCCAACGACACAACAGCGACCCAAATCGAGCTCCTAGACTCGCAGCTCGATCTGATCCGCATCTCGTTCTACGAGGACATCTACCCAGCCATCATCGCCCGACTCCAGGAATACGCCAGTCTGTTACGCGACTTCCTTCTGATCGAAAACTCGCCACTGGGCGAAGGCGTCCGCTTTTGCATCGTGGGACTCGAGTTCCCTCTGAGCATCAAGGAGCTCCTCGACACCTGCTACTACAACAAAAACTCGGTGCGCAACCACAACCTCGATGGCCCTGCTGCGCTGCTGGGACAGCTGATGTCACACACCGACAAGATCGCGCAGATCAATGCGTGCCTCGCCTTCATGGCCCATCTGGTCCGCACATTAGCTGACATCGCCGCCGCCGAGTTGGTGTACCCGATCACAGACGCCGCCGGCCAGCCGTATGTATGCGATCGATTCATGGGCCTGGCACGTGTCCAGTACCCGCTATGGTACAGCCACGACCAAACTGTCAAACAGCCGTCCCTGGCAGGACTGCTGTCGACGATGCGCAATCGGGAATTCGAAAAGGCATTGGACTTGTTCAACAAGACTCTAGTGGCATTGATCAGCGACATCTCGCAGCTCTACTCTCGCTTTCACCATGCGAGCTTGCCGAGTCTGCCCGCGTACGTGCCAGTCGACTGTCTTGACAACTTTTTGTGGAACCTCCAGTATCTTCTTCTCTTTATGACGGCGCCGGCATCCAACTAGTGCTCTGGTGCCCTAGTACCGCAGTGGTATCAGGCCGGGCGCCGCTCAACCACTGTCCATAGCCCCATAGTCCCAATTCACAACAGCTCGTGCGATTCTTGCCAATTTCAGCATATGTAGCAACAACGAGGCCCCACCAGTGCGGCCACTGCTCGGCCCCAAGTACAGGCGAAGCCTCCCAGTAGCGACACACAAGGCGGGTCCGCGGGCTGGCGGGCCTGCCGCAGGCCCGCCAGTACGCAAATGCCTCGGGCACATGTATCTAGAGTCACGGGATTCAGGCCCTAAAAATAACCCAGTAAAGGGGAACACGCTATAGACCAGGTCATGGCGGGCTACAGGTAGCCAAAGCGGCGCAGCAGTACGGTTGTTGGACTGAAGTGTACATTTATTCAACTATACATATACAAAAGCGCCTAGCTTGTGTCTGATGACGGCGGCTGTTGCGCGGCTGCTGCACTTAAAATTAGATCAACAAAAGACCGGCAGCGGCAAGAGCACCAGCACCAACGTGGGCACCGTTAATGTTAGCGGCACCCTTAGACTTGCTGCTCTTAGAAGAGCCGCTAGACTTGCTCTTAGAAGAACCGCTAGACTTGCTGTCAGAAGAACCGCTAGACTTGCTCTTGGAGGAGCCGTCAGACTTCTTGCTCTTATGAGAACCTTCAGACTTGCTGGCAGACTTGGAAGAAGAGTCCTTCAGGGACAGACCGGCAGCCAACACAGTGGTGGCGAGCAAAACAGATCCGATAATGGTAGTAGCCTTCATTGTTCGTGTAGTTTTTCTTGTTTGTTGGAAAAGTGTATTAGTCTACTGTGTATTTCAAACAAACTATATGGGAAGACTGCTGTTCGAGGGGGGGGGCCACGCTCCTATTTATATTGCTGGCTCACAGCGGCTATCCCACTATTGCGATACCAGGCCCTTTTTTTAGCACCCGAGGGCTCGAGTGGGCTAAGCAAGCAATGGACCGTGTTCAGAGCCGCTGTATGCTAAATATGGCTCTTTGTCTCACGTCAATGCACCATGGACAGCCCAGCCCCGTCAAGAACAATCTATGGTCTTTTTTTCCTGGAGTTAAAAATAAACTATGCTTCAGCGGTGCTCCGCATTGGTAACCGTAGCTGCTATGCGCAAGTTGGATTGGTGGTCCGCTTCTGGGGAAATAGGAGGAATGAGTTATTTTGATCCATATACGTCTCTTGACGTGCTGTCAGCGCAGTATTGGCACCTGCCACCGGAATAGCCGCAGCAGCCGACAATTGGCGGCTGCTAGTCGTCTTCGCGCCAGTAATAGACTGAAGGTCGCGCAATGGTTTGGTGACAGCTGTCGCACTGACGTCAACCGCACTGACAGATGAACCGCCACTGGCCACGATACGTCCCGATAGGCGCGATGCTCTTCGTCGATCCCACTGTAGGGTATTTTTAACATAAACGTGGGACAAACACCGAGCCTCGTCGGCGTCTCGCGGTCTCATACCGGAACGCAGCTGCCGCCCTGGAACAGTTGCGGTAAACCCTGCGGCGAGTCACGTGCAGTGAAGGGTGCGGGTATTTATTTTAGGCAGTAGCTGCGGCTGCGGAAATCCTGACGAGTAGCATTTGACGGCAAGCACCTGAGCGGTTAACATTGCTACAACGCCGCGGAGGCGAGCCCCTCACGCGAGAAAAGCCCCCGCTGCCAAACATAAGTTCCGCCGCGTAAAGTGTACTTTGTATACCGGCGATTTCTTCGTGAAGTACGAAGCCATATGGTCCGCCGACGCCACTACCTCGCGTCGAGGACGGTCTGAGCCCAGTTTCGCAGCCGCCAGCAGCGCCGCGGCCAGCCCGTTGCTGGCGGCTCCGTCGCTGCCGCCAGCAAGCGCCTCCGGCTCGAGGACCGGGTCGGCTGTATTCTTCTTAACGTCCCAGATGCGCACCGAATTGTCGGCCCCTCCACTCACCAAGACAGATCCGTCACGTGAGAAGGCCAACGTGTACACCGACGAGCGGCCGTGGCCGCGCATCGACTTGATTTTGCGGCCGCTTCCTATGTCCCAGAGGTTAACGACGCTGTCTTCACCGGCAGACGCAAACCAGCGTCCGTCGGGCGACACAGCAATGCAATTGACGGGACCCGTGTGTCCCACAAACACTCGCACGCAGTTCCCGCTGTGCACGTCCCACATGCGGCAGGTCTTGTCGGACGAGCCTGTGAGCACGTAATTGGAGTTCGGATGGAAGCGTACGCAGTCGACATCGTTTATATGGCCGGCGAATATGCGCAATGGGTAGATGTGATCGGTGGCCCATAAACGGGCGGTTTGGTCGGCGGACGCCGTGGCAAAGTAGTGGCCCAACGGCGAGAATGTCACGTCCCATACGGGCTGCGTGTGGCCCTTGTACGCCACAAGCCCAGCGTATGTGTCGAGCGACCATAAGCGCACTGTCTTGTCCTCTGATGCTGATACCAAAAAGCGGTTATCGGGCGAAAATGACACCCCATATACTGGCCCGCTATGGCCCACGAGCTTACGCCAGTTGTCGCCGTTTTGTGGGTCCTTCTTGAACACTGAACGGAGAGGGCGCCCATCTAAGCTCCACAATTTGACGTAGCTGTCGTGAAATCCGGCTGCCATTGTATTCGAATCCTCGTTGAAATCGACACACGTCATTTCGTTATTGGTATTGTGGAACGTATACATGCACACGGATGGTGCTGTCGCCTGGACGGCCCCTAGCCGGATCTTTGACCGCAGGTCTTCCACTGCGAGAATCTGGCGCTTGATGTACGAGTAATCGTGTAGTGGCAAGGGAAGCGACTCGGGCGCCGGCGAGTCTTGTTCGGGAGCGGTCATTTCCTGAAACTCCTCGCTGAGCGACCGTCCGTTGACAGGAGCAGTTTTCTCGTCTTTAACCTTCAACTCGGCCTCTATTTCGCGGCGAACCTCAGGCTCAAGCGCTGGGCGTCCGAGCTTAACTGGCTGCTCGTTAAAGTGGTCGACATCACCATTGCGTGTACCAGCGGGACCCAGATCAAAGCCCGGAATCCCTTCCTCGGGGTTGGCATCACCTTCGCGGTCTACTTTGTCGGGCTTCGTCGACGCAATGACTGGATCAAGATACTGATTGATGATACGGATTAATATTGCGCCACCTACTGCCTCATTCTCGTGTAAAAAGTAAAGTAAGAGATTGAGCGTCGTCTTTGACACAATCACTCGATACTTATTGTTCCTATAAGCCTTGGCCATCTCGTTCTCTTGCAAGTGCTCAGGAAGCGACACACCCGCCAACTTAGTCAAGTCTGTGCCATGGAGCAAGACATGGTCCTCCTTGAACTTGTCGAGAAACTCTTTCGCTCGCGAGGTAAAGTTTTTGGCCACAAGCTCGAGGAAACAGTGGACGAATATGGGGTACAATAACCGCGAGAGCTCTGGTTTATATAAATCAAGCGACGATCCCACCCAGTTACGAAGTATCGAGTACACTCGAAAGTAAATGTCTGGGTCATTTTCCTGTCTCAGCTTTTTCTCGAGCTCTTTGAGTTCCCGTAACTCCTTCTCCTTTGCGAGCCTATATTCTCGATCACGGCTGTCTCTGAGCTCGCGCTCGACCCTCATCTGTCGTTCTCGAAGTTCGCGTATCTCCCGCTCACTTCTACTAGCTTTATCTCTGAGTTCCTTTTCTCTCTTTGATATTTCTGCTGGACTTGCTAAATTGTTCGTGGCTGGACTCACTGTTGATGCTGGTGGTGTAGGTGTATTTGTACTTTCAAGACGAAGCATTGCTTCCGTCCTTGTGTATCCCTTCTTGTTTAAGTATTCAAGAACAATTCTGTTCAAGTCTGCTTGCGAGAACTGAGGTTGCTGGCCTCTACCGGTTGGCAACGCTGCTGGGGGGCTTTTGCTTCCACCGCCCGCTGCTCGCAGCTGTTGCTGAACATTTTTACTCAGTGCACCAGAAGGCGACTGTTGGCCGGCATTCCCCTCATTACCTTGGTTATCCTGGCCCGCCATAATTGATTATTCACCTCTGATTATAGTGCTCTTGACGTGCCTGCAATGCTCAGTCAGTTAGTTACCGGTTTTTTATTGATATTTTAACTGCTGAGAAGGTGGGAAAAAAATGCCCGCGACATTGCGACATTTTTGCTACTCTTCGGAGGATCAGAAACCAGTTCAGATATTTATTTCTATTAAAATTGGAGAAGATGACCGGAGGTGGTGGTTGGTAGAGTTTTATTTAGTTCGACCTTATTATAGGCTTGGCAGGATCCCAGGGTCCTTGTAGCTCGTTTTTGTACTTTTGAAGAAATAGGAAATATGCTGGAAGAAAAAATGCTATTGATGCTTGCATGGTGATCCAGGCAAGAAGTAGTTTGACAGTGAATAGCTTGAAGATTAAGACATGTACTATAGCAAACATTGTTATCATCAATATTGTGTGAAAGTGGCGTTTGGGATAGTGCTTCCTCAATGAATAATCAAATATGGGTAAAAGCACGTTGATTTGGACTGCTAGAAGGGTGAAGCAAAAAACAGGACGTGTCGAGACAAGTCTTGATGCAAGCACTATGGCATTGGCAAATGAGATGTTTGTCGATATAATGGGACTGTAGTGCTCGTTAGCTGTGTTCATGCCATAGTCGTGGAAAATGATGTTGCAGACACACAAGATGAAACACAAGGCCCAAATCGAGTCGGAAGATGTTGATTTCGTCAAGGAGCTTAGAACAGGAGTAAGCACCAAGAGCATGAACATCAATAGGAAAAATGACTTGAGTTTAGGTGTCTGTCGAGTTCTCATCGACATGGGGGACTGAACAAGTACATCATCACCAGCTGCCAGCGCCCTATCTCGAGCACACGTAGAGGCAGTCTTACGAGCATTGGCAATGCGGTCTCTCACAATGAAGCCAGCTATCGAGAAGCAACTGCCCACGATGGTTGGCACAGAAGCATTCCAATTGTATAGATAAATGCCCATGAAAAGCAACACCACGAGAAGAATGTTAGATAGATGTAATACAATGAGCGCAAAGTCATGGACTAGCTTCCAGTATGAGTAGTTCGTCACGGACGAGTTTCTCTTCATTTGAGACAAAAATGTCTCGCTGGTGTAGTTATCAGGATATGCTTGTTTCAAATACAAAAGCTTCTTCCAGGGCTTTCTCCTTCTGAGGGGTGACGGCGTACGTGAAGCGTTGGTATGGGTGTGCCTTGTCCCATCAGGGGGCCTGAGATGTTCCATCTTCTCTCTGATCAGACCTCTCTGCGAAACACTATCTTCTGACCCACTTTAGTGTTCTATAAGTATTGCAAGAACTTCCCTTCAACAACTGTCTTTGTCAATAGACAAGTAGAAAGCTGCCGTGTTTGTGATGGACTCTAGTCTTATGCTCTGCCCTCTGGCCACAGCTCTAATGACAAGATGGTTTAAAAACGGGCCATCGAAAAATAGACGGTGAGTGCATATTAGTGTATACAATAATACTTTTGGACTTTTTATTATGAGCGTCCTATCCAAGCCCGCAACTACTGATAGATATCCGTAATAATAACAAGGAGTTCTCAGGCACTCAAGAGACTGATACAGAGCTTCTTTTGTTTGGTGCATCGTACGTGGTGATACAGGTGTTGCATTGGAACAACCTAATATCTGGAGAGCAGACCTTGTGTACTGACAGGCGCATACTACAAGCAAACTTTACACATAATACACAGACGTCAAACCATAGGAATGGAAGACAGGAACTTATTGGAGGTGCCGCAGGGCGCGTCGACGTCCAGTCGTCCCCACAGTACGTTTGCAGCAAATAAGTCTGGCAATAGCTTAAGCAGGATCTCAGGCAGTGCTAGCTTCAATGAATCTGGCGCCAACCCGGTGTTTGACTCGAAAAGCATCCGCACCATGGACCGTCTACCGAGCGCCAAACCCAGCGTGTCGCACCTGGACAAGCTATGGACGCAGATAGACGTGCTTGACGACGTCAAGCACATGTCTGATGAGGTCAAACTGAAGGGGTCATTTTTCAGCGAGTCTTTCAGCCAGCAGTTGGACAGACTCAAGGAGCTGCAAGGCAAGCTTGTGGAGGTCATGGCCCGCCAGCGGCTCGACCGCACGCCAAAGGAGCTAGAGAGAAACGTGCAGCACTCGTCGCACCCGAAGTCCTCCTTCCCTCTGGAAGGTGATCCGAAGCTGCAGATTGACATGTTGGACGACTTTTTCACCGAAAACGCTGACTCGTCACGCTACGAGGCCGAGCGCAAGCAGGACTTTGACGAAATCTCCTCCTACGTCGACCACGTCAAAGACGCCTTGGACGACGTCGCTGCCACTATGCGCAACTTCCACGACTCCACTGACGAATTCTAGCGTCGCTAACCCGGCTCTGGGGTCAAAACACCCCACGCAGACCGCAACTTCGCGGGGCGGGCCTGCTTCTTGCATGTATACTACCATATATCTCGCACTACTACGTTCTCTTACTCGCTTTACGTAATGCACATACCACTACGGCTCTATCATCCCTTCTCGCCCGTCATTCTGCTACATTGTTCCCCACTTGCTCCACCAATACGGCCATGGGGTTGAATGCACCCGGAAAATTTGGTGGGATATTTTTTTCCGTGTATGAGGCGAACGCGGTATAAGGATTTTCCGAAAGTCATTCGATCTATGGGCAAATTAGCTAACGTTGCCCATCTTAGATCATCCAAGATCCATATACGAGTCGACCCATCTGCGTACCACGGAATAAGTCATGCTATAAGGGAAGTTCCCGGGATGGTTTCAATATCTTGGTACTATAAAGTCGGCCGTTGACCGAAATTGCGACTTACGATTTATGCCCCTGTTTTTCGTCTTTTTTTTTTTTTTCTATTTCTCTGTATTTAATATATTTCATACACTGGTAATAGAAATTCGTTGGACATAGACTTCGGAACTCAGTAGAAAGATTTTTCGAATTTGAGTTTGTTTCGAAAGTAAAACACAACGAGATACATCTAGACACAAATACAGTTTTAAAGGTACTCAAACAGAACATGACGACAGCGAATGGACATCAGGACTCCGAAGAGAAGTTTACGGGCTTCAGTGATAAACTTCAAAAGGAAGTCGACGTTATAAAGAAGGAGTTCACGATCTCCAAGGAGGTTCTCCAGAAGATCACCAACCACTTCGTGCTGGAGTTGGACAAAGGTCTTTCCAAGAAGGGAGGAAATATTCCTATGATTCCTGGATGGGTGTTGGACTTCCCTACCGGAGACGAGACTGGAGACTACTTGGCAATTGATTTGGGTGGAACCAACTTGCGTGTGGTGCTTGTGAAGCTCAGGGGAAACAGAAAGTTTGACACAACCCAGTCCAAATACTCGCTCCCTGAGAACATAAGAACAGCCACATCGGATGAGCTCTTCACCTTCATCGCGGACTGCTTGAAGAAGTTTGTGCAGCAGGAGTTCCCTAACGGCGTGAGCGAGCCTTTGCCATTGGGCTTCACATTTTCGTACCCTGCGTCGCAAAACTCCATCAACGAGGGTATCCTTCAGAGATGGACAAAGGGATTTGATATCAAGGGCATGGAGGGCAAAGACGTGGTCCCCATGTTGCAGGATGCCATTAAGCATTTCCACGTCCCTATTGAAGTGGTATCCTTGATCAACGATACCACCGGTACATTGGTGGCCTCTATGTACACAGACAGCGAAACCAAGATGGGATTGATTTTTGGAACCGGTTGTAACGGTGCATACTACGACGTGGTTGGCGCGATCCCCAAGCTCGAGGGCCGTGTCGACACCGACGTTAACGACGATACTCCTATGGCAATCAACTGTGAGTACGGAGCGTTCGACAACGAGCATTTAGTTTTGCCAAGAACGAAATACGATATACAGATAGACAAAGAGTCGCCCAGACCTGGTCAACAGTCCTTCGAAAAAATGATCTCGGGTTACTACTTGGGAGAAGTCTTAAGATTGATCTTGCTCGACTTGGCTCTGAAGGGATTGATCTTGAAGGACCAAGACTTGGAAAACTTGAAGAAGCCTTTCATTTTAGACACCTCGTTCCCGGCCGAGGTAGAGGAAGATCCTTTTGAACATCTTCCAAATGTCAAGGTCTTAGTTAAGAAGTTCTTGAACTTGGATGTTAACTTGGAAGAGAGACAACTTATTCGCTGCCTTGCTGAGTTAATTGGTGAAAGATCTTCCCGTTTGTCTATTTGCGGAATTGCAGCCATTTGCAAGAAGAGAGGCTACAAGACCGCCCACTGTGCCGCTGACGGGTCCGTTTTCAACAAATACCCAGGTTTCAAGGAAAGAGCTGCAAAGGGTTTGAGAGACTTATTCGAGTGGAGCGACGATCAAGAAGACCCAATTATAATTGTCCCAGCCGAAGATGGATCAGGCGCTGGTGCAGCTATCATCGCTGCATTAACGCAAGCAAGACTCAAGAAGGGCTTGTCTGTCGGTGTCAAGAAATGATGCAGCTCGCCATCTCATTTGTAAATTAAGTAGTTTTTGTACCTAGCTAATCAAAGTGCTAATATTACTGGTATCAAGTGATATACGTAGTAAATCGTGTCCGTCCTGTAGATAGGCACTGATGGGTCTATGGTTTGAACTCAAAGCTGTCGTACCAGTAACTCTTGGCTTATTTCTAAGGGTCACTAGATACAAAGTCACTTCATATTTTTCAGTGTTGATAATGGGACATTTCCAGGTCCTCAATTTGATATCAGCGGTAATTGAATACCGCTATCACAAGTATTTTTCCAATTCCTAGTTTCTCCGGTAAGAAGAAACTCTAGTTACTATGTGAATTAGACTCCTATTTATACCTTTCTCCGATAGGCATTTTCTACTGCTCCTACAGTTTCTATGGTCACCTTTGTTAAGTTTTGCAACACCAAAAGGTGATGTATACCTTTCATGGTTTTGTGTTACTTGTATATTATATGCACACCGGGTGGTAAGTCTGAGTAGTAAATCGCAAAATTGAGTCAATAGTACGAAGAACAACGTTGTATAGGATGGAAGAAGCTCAGAGAAGAGAAATAAACGCTGAGGAGGAGAAAAGAAAGCTTCTCGAGGAGTCCGACAATCCCGCAAGTCAGCAATTTGCGGCGGAAATCACCGACTTGTTACGTGGGAGCTTCCCCCAAGAAGAGGGCTTTTTGTTAGAGCAAGAAACATTCGGTGGTGACGTTCCTAAAGCAGAAAGAGAGGAGGAGGACATCATTGAGGACTATGATAACTCGAGTGCAAGTGATGGTGCTGAGGTATACACGATAAGTATATGGAGCATACTAAAGAAATCCGCCATTAACTTAGTGCTTCCTTTCATAAACGGTTTGATGTTAGGCTTCGGTGAGATCCTAGCTCACGAGATCGGCTTCAGATACAACTGGATAGGCGCCAAAGTTCAGCCACCCCGCCGGATTGAAAACAAAAAGAGAAGGTCTGCCTTTCTTTGAAGACATTTTTGCGGCTACGCCCTGAGACGAGACTCATTAAGATATGACATTAAGATGGTGTAATTATCAAAATATCAACACTAAATATACTACTGCTCTACGGAATGCATTATGAAAAGACAAGTTATTATGCTTTGTAACCTGCGGGGCACAACTGGCCATCTCCAGCCGCTTTGTGTATCGCATCAGACGATCTGCCGCATATTTAATGGCATTCTTTGCTACTGAAGAATCGCATCCTGCTCTATAAATACCTTTGATTTTTCTATAATGTACGAATGTCCCTACCGTGTAACGGCATGTTTATCCACGTAGAGTTCATGCTCTCTATCCTTACCAATGGGAAACCGTTTCTCTGCCTTACAATGATTGCATTCATATACCAACACGTCGTTATGAGGAGCTTTTTTTCGAGATTTATTTTCCATCCTTAGACTCATGCTTAACCCAGGTGTAAGAACCGTATTGCAATTTTTACAAATCGTTCGTTTCATGTGGGGTGAAAGACGAAGAACCGTCTTTTTTGCTACCAATGACATGTTCCGAGCTAACGCCCGTGAAAGTACCAGGTATTTCTCATCTAAAGAGAACTGCGTCGAAGCCTGATAGAGATACGATATCCTTGCATATCCATCCACTTGTGGAACCGATTTAGGAGCCTTGCTGTTCTGTTTCTGGGCACCCATCGATTCTGCCTATAATGTCATCCAGTTCATGATTCTACGTTGAAGACTTTTGTGCGACATTAATGCGACATGTTGATAAAGTCGCCAAGTCCTTTTACTAACGAGTCGATCAACCACCAGTACTTAGATAGTTTGGAACGCAAAGTTTTAAAATAGTTAACTAGATCAGTGTTTTTCCAAATGAGTGGCTACGATAGTGCTTTATCGATTTTTTCGTAAGTATTGGACTATAGCTTGATTTGGTGTCAAATTAATTGGTTGCCACCCAAATCTCGCAGACTGTTTAACATATATACTAACATAGTCATTAAGGCCAGATGGGCATGTTTTTCGTAAGTATCAAACATTGTCTAACTCTTTCATTAATTGACTGAATACTAACCAGACCAGAGGTTGAATATGCTTCCGAAGCAGTAAGAAGAGGTACCTGTGCCGTAGGTGTAAAAGGTAAGCTGACGGTAGTGTTGGGCTGTGAGAAAAGAACTACGTTGAAATTGCAAGACCCTAGGATTACACCATCAAAAATATGTAAGATTGATAACCATGCTTTATTGGCATTTGCTGGCTTGAATGCTGACGCTAGAATATTGGTAGATAAAGCACGAGTTGAAGCACAATCTCACAGATTAACTTTAGAAGACTCCGTGTCGATTGATTACTTGACCAAATACGTGGCTGGTGTCCAACAGAAATACACTCAGTCTGGTGGTGTAAGACCTTTTGGTGTTGCCACCATCATTGCTGGATTTGATGCCAACGATAATGAACCTAAATTGTACCAGACTGAGCCCTCCGGTATCTACAATGCCTGGAAAGCACATGCAATTGGTAGATCTTCCAAGACTGTGAGAGAATTTTTAGAGAAGAATTACGAAGAAGGTATGGACGATGAAAAAACGATAAAATTAACAATCAAATCATTGTTGGAAGTTGTTCAAACAGGCGCCAAGAATATTGAAGTTTCTGTTCTTAAGCCAGGCGATACTATTGAGAAATTATCCGTTGAGGATATCAAAAAATATGTTGAAGAAATTGAAGCCGAAAAGGAGGCCGAAGCTGAGAAAAAGAAGCCAAGATCAAGTGATGATTAAATAGGTTCTCGATTTACTAATATTTCATCTTCACCTGCAATTAATAGAAATTAGGTCATCTAAACCATGTCACTGTTAAATTCTACGTAATCCTTGTAGCCTTTAAATTAAATCTCAATTGAGAAAAGTCGAATGCTATGGTCTCTATTTTATTAATTTTGGATTAGATTCATCTATAAAAGTAACCATTAATCGTACATAAGGGTATAAGGTTGATTAGTTTATTTTAAAACTTTTGCTGAAGTTACGAAATATTCTTCGGCAAAACAGCCTTCATTATTTTTTGCTTTTCAGCTTTTTGTTCTTAGATCCCTTATCAGATGAAGCTCTTTTCTTATCATTTTGGTCCTTAGACTTTGGGATGACTTGAAAAAACCCATCCAATCTTCCCTGTACGCCACCTTTCAATCCTTTCTTGAGCTTTTCTGCTCCACTTCTTATTCTTTCCTCGCTAAAGCCTTTCTGCTTTACCATATATTCGATCAATCCTTCCACATCTGGTTCCTTCCATTTCAAATTTATATCATCGGCATTTTGAACTTCAGGATGCAAAAAGAGCTCTCGTGCCTCGGTATAAGGCCAATTTTCGGGGACTTTGTATTTCGTTTTATCCGGATTGGCACGTAAGAATTCGACTATTTTATCCAAAGATCCATGTTCTTTGATTAATTTGAAAGCAGTCACTGGACCTACACCTTTAATTGTTTCACAATAGTCACACCCTAGAAGAATACAGAGATCAATGAAAGTATCTTTATCCATTTCCAAACTTTCGAGTACTTTACTGTACTCAATCTGGTCAATAGGAAGCTTTCTGGCTTCTGCTACTGTAAGATGTCTCAAGAGAAATGGTGGCTCATAGCAAATAGTATCCATATCCTCCGAGGCAGCAGCAAAAACTTTTCCTTTTCTGGCCAACTCGGCGCATTGGGCTTCAGCTTCGCAAGGCGCATCCACGTAGGGTATACCCATTAGCTCAAGCAACTTCTTGGCTTCTTGATTCTGCTCTCTAGTAACTCGCACGGTACGTTTTTCGTATCTTACCATATCTTCTACTGTAGCCTCATCCTTTATATTTTCCATTTGTTTTATGGCCTCCTCTTTACGCAAGAGTCTCTTTTCCAACTCTCCTCCCTTCAAAACAGGAGGCTTACCATCAAATACATACACAGGCTTGATGTTATTGTCAACCATTCTGATAGTACGATAAAACATACCCAGCAAATGTGAGGTGGTCTCTCCCTCTTCGTTTGTAAGCTGCTGCCCCTCCGCCTGTCTCACGGCAATCAAGTATTGATACAAGCACATTGAGGCATCAATAGCTATCTTTCTTCCGAATAAATTCTTCAACTGATGCTCTTTGAATGCGGTTGGAGCATGTTCTTTGATCAATTGATTAAGTCCTAAGCAATATGTTAGCAAATTGGTCAAAACATAATATTCAGTCAGCTCTTAAGTCTATAAGCTTTTACGAACCTTTAACTCCCATATTTTGGATTACTTAGATTGTAACTTATGGTCTGCTTTTACCTTGTGGAAATTTAAGTATATTGCTTACGCGTCGCACCAAAAAATCGTGGTGTTAATTGAACATCGATATGCTAAAAATTATATACTTATTTTAAAACTACATACATTCGACTCTAAAAGTCCAGTTACCCGTTACTGGATCATAAGACTTGAACTCCATCTCAGGCAATTTTTTCAACCTGTCAATATGTAACTTTACAACTTCACTTTTGGGGTCCAAGATTGGAAGCTTGTCAGCCTTATTAATTGGATAGCAACCTTCCAAGGTGATCTCGGCCGGCAAGTTTAAGCCTTCGCCCTTCTTAGGTTTGTTGTCATCAGGGTATACGATACACGACTTTGATCCGAAGACAACTAAGCTGCCTGGTATGTCATCCACGTTAACTAAAGTAGATAAGTTGACTGGAGACAAGAATTTTATCTGGCCATAATGCTTTCTTCCTATGGTAAAGTTTTCCACGGCACGTAATTCAGCCAACGACTTCTTCTTGAGAACCGATAAAGGTGGGGAGGTCCAATATCCATCCTCATCGGCCTCAATGACATACTCTTCTGTTTTATCAGAGCCGTTTGGAAGTAATTTCACTGCAGAACCATTTTCGATCTCATCCAGTTCACTGGCCTCGTTCTTACCTATGGCAAAAGATACTTGTTTCGAAGGAATATTGCCGTTGTTTGTTGATGCTGTCAAAGTATTTCTTGATTCCGCACTTTTAGACTTATCGAGAACGAGTTTCTTGAAGCTTGTCTTAGGTGCGAAAATATCCGATGTCAAAATAGCTTCATCAGTAACCTCATTGAGAAGCTTATCTCTTGAATTAGGTATATGGCTTGAAGAGGGTCTTGAAGCTACCAGTGGAGGCGTTTCACTGCTTAAGGCTCTTGGCTTGAAAAGCGGTGCCACCCTCTGGACAGCTCCTAATGTAATTGGCTTCTTGTTCCTTGCTGCCGACCCCACAGGAATAGCAGATGGGATTTCATTGCTGGGCTGTTGTTCTTGTGAACCCGTTATGCTTTGGAATAATGGATTGTTTCCATATGGGTTTTTGGTGCTAATATTGAGAAGAGCTTGCTGCAGCTGGGCGCCTTGTGGTTGCTGTTGGTTTTGTAATGGTTGTTGGCTCTGCAAACTATTATTAGTAGATCCGAAGAGACCTCCTCCAGTTGAAGTGTTATTCTGGCTGCCGAATAAACCGCCAGAAGATGGGTTGGTAGCGTTCTGAGGTTTGTTTCCGAATAATCCACCAGTACTGCTTGGTGCGTTTGCTCCAAATGCGTTGTTGCTTCCCTGGTTATTATTTCCGAACAAACCACCAGAGCTCTGTGTATTGTTTGATGATCCAAATAAACCCCCGCCAGATGTGTTTGATGATCCAAACAAACCTCCAGGTTTGCTGGCACCGCTATCGGCTGGTTTGTTACCAAACAATCCACCAGAGGTATTTGCCTGGTTCGATCCAAAGAGACCACCACTTGATGGAGCATTATTTTGCTGCCCTCCAAACAAACCGCCGCCAGAGGAAGCAGGTTTGTTTCCAAACAATCCACCGGAGGTATTATTAGAGTTTTGATTTCCGAACAAGCCTGTGCCTCCAGATGTATTATTTTGAGAACCGAAAAGACCTCCGGATGATGCTGCAGGCTTGTTACCAAAAAGACCGCCACCAGTAGCTGTGTTGTTAGCTTGGTTGCCAAACATACCTGTACCTGTGTTAGCTGGTTGGGCTGCGTTATTATTCAGGCCAAATAATCCGCCTGAGGCTGGTGTAGTATTGTTTTGACTTCCAAACAACCCTCCACCAGATGCTGCAGGTTTATTAAATAATCCACCCCCAGAAGTGTTGTTGTTATTGTTACCGAAGAGACCTCCGCTACCTCCTGATCCAAAGGTGGAGCCAGTGTTGTTATTCGAGCCGAAAACATTGCTGGTATTGTTATTAGTATTGGAACCAA
Source organism: Millerozyma farinosa (assembly GCA_002196765.1). NCBI lineage: Eukaryota > Fungi > Ascomycota > Pichiomycetes > Serinales > Debaryomycetaceae > Millerozyma > Millerozyma farinosa. The sequence continues at coordinate 2,271,520 of NBND01000002.1, read as the reverse complement.
ACAAACCACCTCCTGTGGTGGAAGGTTGAGCCCCAAATGGCGAGTTGTTAGTAGTATTCGAAGCCTGTCCAAATGGATTAGAAGATGCACCAAAGCCACTTGAGCCTCCTGATCCAAACCCGGTGTTGGTACTAGCTGCACCTGTACCAAAGGGCGAGCTTGTAGTGTTTTTGGCGCCGAATACACCGGTATTATTACTAGAACCAAATGCACTTCCAGTATTACCAAATGGACTTGGTTTACTAGCCCCAAACGCATTTGAAGATCCAAATGTATTATTCGAGGAACCAAACGCATTACCACTGGTATTGTTGTTAAGCCCGGATGAGAAGGGTGATCGCAGACTTCCACCAAAAACTGAATTATTGTTATTAGCACCTCCAAACGCAGAAGTATTATTATTATTATTTGCAGCACCAAATGCAGAGGAAGTACCACCGCCAAAAGGTGAACTGTTGTTTTGAGTACCGAATGCTGATGTGGTGTTGTTACTAGCAAAAGGTGAGCTGTTGGTAGCACCAAAGCCAGTGTTATTATTGGAAGACCCAAAGCCAAAGCCACCCGAATTCACAGTTGAGCCCCCAAATCCAGAGCCTACTCCAGCAGAATTGCCATAACGTCTTCCTTGCTCGTAATCTTTTAATCTAAGTTCTTCAAAAGAGAAATTCTTATACTCTGGCATGCAGCATATATTCTGGTAAACGTTGTTTCCAGTAGTATCCTTTTCTGTATGAGGCGTGAAAGGCTTCACAGCAGTACCGTTGTTTAGGTTGGAGTCCATTCCACCACCAGCGCCAAATGCAGAGCCAGTAGATGCTCCAAATGGTGATGTATTGGTGCTGGGAGTTCCAAACCCACCAAAAGTGGTCTTGTTGGTTCCTCCAAACAATCCCCCGCCAGACGGCGTTGAGCCAAAGGCAGATCCCCCCATAGTATTCGACGTTCCGAAAGCGCTGTTGTTGTTGGCGGTGTTCGTTCCAAAAGGCGACGTTGTCGTATTGTTCGCTGATGAACCAAATATACTTCCGCCAGTGTTCCCAGCATTGCCAGATCCAAATGCACTGTTGTTGGACGTCCCAAATGCACTACCGCCCCCAAACGCACCAGAACCGGTGTTTGTATTACCACTGTTTCCAAATATACCTCCTGAGTTGTTCGTGTTACTCCCTACTCCGAATGGTGACGCCGTGGTATTGGAGGACCCAAATGGCATACTGGTATTAGCTGAAGAGCCACCAAATCCTCCGAACCCCGAAGTCGATCTTCCAAACATTGGATACAAATTCAATGACTCAAAAACGTTGGATTTATTTGTCTTTCAAACGCTTAAAAAACAAATTAAGTAGTCACCTTCAATTTTGTTTTTGCTCGTTACCGTACGTAAATTTTAAACATCGATTTTTTCAATATTACAGAAAGGTCGTGTGTATTGGGTAAATTTTTATATACATCAGCTTCACTCTGGAGGAAAGCTCTATTTGATTTTCTTGATGATAGTAGCCTCAAGGATGTTGCCTGCCTGTCTCTTTTTCGAGACCTTCAGTTTCTTCAGGGCCTTTGCCTGCGACTTTTTGAGTTGTTCTGCACGTTCTTTTTCGCCGAGTTTGGCCAATTCGTCCTTCTTAGCTAGATACAGCGAGTCATCGAGCGATTTACCTTCTAGCCACTCCAACAACTTGATTTCCTCTCCGTAAACTGAGTCGTCGTTTTGCACTGGGGTTTCCAATACCACTGGTATGTTTTGCAACTTCTTGTTGTTCGCGATTATGAGGAAGGGTTCTAAACCCATGAAGCCGTAGCCCAACTTTTGGTGCAAGTCTCTGTTATCGCCCAATGGAGCCTTGGAGTCATTCAAGTGGATAGCACTCAAGTATTCCCAGCCTATGGTTTCCTCGAAGAGCTTCCAGAACTTAGCGAAGCCCTCCTCGGTGGAAACGTCGTATCCGGCTGCGAAGGAATGGCATGTATCTATGCATACGCCCACTCTGTTTTTGTCCTCCACCATGTCGATCACCTTCCTGATGTCCTGCAATTCCGATCCTATCAAGTTCCCGTGGCCTGCCATGTTCTCGATCACGATCTTGACGAACGAAGTCTCTTTGATGGCTCTATTAATGTTCTTTGCGAGACGGGCTAACGCTTCGTCGTGGTCGCCATCGAGTCGTGAGCCCGGGTGGAAGTTGTAAAGCCCAATGTCTAGCTTTTCACATCTTTTCAAGTCATCGAGAAACGATCCAAACGCCTTTTCCTCCTTTTCTTTGTCCGGGTTCGCCAAGTTAATAAAATAAGACCCGTGGGGAAGGATGTCTGTACGCGTATTATATCCATATGTATGGCATAAGTTCTTGAATTTCTCTGCTTCTTCATCTTTTATGTCCGGCGAAACCCACTTCCTAGGTGATTTCAAGAAAAGGGCAAAACTGTTGGCTCCAATGTCCATTGCATTCAACACAGCGTTGGATATGCCTCCGCTCATCCCCACATGCGCTCCGAACTTGAACGGAGTCTCTCTATTTCTTTCATACTTAAAGGCTTTAGCGCCGTTCGCTGCGCTCTTCTTGGCCATAGTTCGGTAACCAACTCTCTTGGTGATCTGCTTTACTAGTACTTGTATTTTGACTGGGATTAGTGAAGTGCTTATTGCGCGTCCTATATGGATCATTTGATAGTGAAAAATGTCTACTGAAAAATTTCAATGGACTATATACAACAAATGTCTATTTACTAGGGGTCGAGTACCAAGAGTGAATTGGCTAATGTAAGTTCGTATAATGCTATATTGGGGTGTGCTAAGTTGAAGTGTTATCGTTGTTAGAGGTGAGAGAGTCGGACCATACCACTAGGTCAGCATTATCAGATAACATGCGCTTCCTCTTTTGCAATTTTTCACTCTTTGACTGTTTGGGTGGTACATCTGGGTGAAACGTATCAAGGCTAAGTTTTGTTCTAGTTTCGGGATCGCAGTAGGCAAAAGCTGCTAAAAGCGTATAGTAAGCATCGTTTGCAGCATTGTGTAGATATCCGTGGGGGATTTGGAGAAGCCTAAGGATGTTCCTGAGACTTCCGCCAGAGGTAAACGACATGGAATGGAGCTTGGAGGTGTCTACTATGGCGAGAGGCTCGGGGAGTCTGACACCGACGGACCGCAACCAGTTTATATCTGCTTTAACATTATGTCCTACTAGGACGGCATCAGGAACGTCGGTGCGGCCCCAGTACTCCAGTATTAACTTGTTCATGAAAGAGCGACACTCAGTCATGCTCATTTTGTAGGATGTGCCGCCCATGAACTTCCTCTTGTTATCGGGGCAAAACCGGCCGTTCACCATCCTCTCGTGTTCCTTGATTATAATGTGATATTGCTTGATAACTGGAAATATGGAGTATGGCAGGTCTTTCGGATCGTATATCGCCACTCCGACCTCCGTGACCTTGCTAATATTCCTCTCCCATGCCTCAACATCAATACACATGGCCGGCCTTTTCCTGAGATACAAACTCTCCATGGAGTCCTTGAGACTCTGCAAGTCGGACTCTTTACGAAATTCAAAACGGGCGTTGTCATAATAACGCTTGAGGTTATCAGCATAAATGCTCTCTTTTGGAAGAACTTCCAGTCCTGTCATAGTTCTATTAGGTGTCTCTACTTTGCATGCATCCGTTATATTCTTGGTTGAATTGAAGCGATAGAAAAGGCGCTTCCTCCCTGACCCGAGATAAAAGTTACTGCGTTTTTCTAACAATCCGACCCCAGTGATTCGTCTTCCAAAACTATTAAGCATAGCTTGATGTGCTATTCTCCCTGCTTTTCTTAATAAGAGGGAAGGAAAAAAACCACACTTTACTATCGATCTTAAAGTATTTAAGTATTCTCATCGAAATTTCGCATCTTAATAATAACCACTATATAGAGCAGAGTGTCGGTACTTCCCATGAAGGAAATCAACATCCAGCAATGTTTAGAGACATTGAATAATGAACCTGAGGTAGATGAGGTGGAGAGTATCTTGAATTCATTGTCAAACAACCCTTCCTTTGCTAATGATGTGCAAGTTATCACCTGTCTTTTAAAGACTACGATTCCAGCGATGTACGCTTTTGCTCCCAAAAACGCTAAAGCAGCAATAAGCAACTACTTGAGAAGTATATATGGTATTGGAAACATCGTGAGCTATATTAAAATTTCTACTGCTGGAGATTTCGAAGTTGGAAAGCAACTTATTTCTTCATATATAGAGGTGTTGAATGATATACTCAAAGATGGCATGATCGTGAGTTTGATCACGAACCTGAAGAGTCGGCTCGAGATGAAGGAATTGGACAAAATAGTCTTCAAAGGGACTTCCTTTGCGGTGGTAAATGAGGCAGCCCTTAAGTTTGGGTTAGATATGTCTAACTGTGTGTTTGCAAATCCAGATTCTTATGTGAACTATCTTGCGTCTGAAATATTATTATCATTGAAAAATTATAAACCCAAGGCCGAAATAATAAGGTTCTCTGAATCGCTCATATCCTTCAATGCAGACAGATCATATTTATTCTATGAAAAAATGTTGGATAGAGACAACATTCGTCTCTTCCAAGAAATGTACGCTTCCATGAAAACGTACGAAAAGCACAGATTTCTCCGTTCAATAAGTTTGAAATATACCAGGCACAAGAGTAAACTCATCAGTAATAAACCAGAAAAACTCGCTGCATTGGCCACAATAATAGAGCCTTTTTTTGTCGATGGAGTGCTCAGCCAAGATCTTCTAAACCTGGTTGCATCTGAAAACTGCTATAATCTTAACAAAATCATTGCATATGTGGTCAGGAATGACCCTCTGATTGAGCAAAAGATAACACTGCTCCTAGCTGATTGGTCTGATAAAGAAACCATTAAACTTGATGCAATAACAGTGCAAATATGTAAAGCCCACTTCTTGATTCAATTGGTATGCAACCATAACAACAAGGTATTCACCAAAAGTTTGCTTTCCAGTACTATATTTTTGGAGTCTGTTTCTAATCGCTTAAATTCTTTATCGGAAACTGTGAAGCAAATTGGTGTATGTTTCGCCGATAAAGTATGTGAGATGGCCGAAGAGAAACCGATCTTCAGTATAAAAGATTCGGATTTGAAGAAGGTTATGGATGATCAGCCACTATCCATCTTAAAGATTCCCGATATTGTATCCGCTGCCTGGGACATTCTACAAGAGCCAGAAGAGGTTCCATATGAAAGCGATGAAGAGAAATCTGTTACGACTATTAACGCTGGCATACATAAGCTTTCAGTCGGGAAGCCCTCAGTTGATTCGGACGATGACCTGAGCTCTAGTGACGATGATGATCCCACTATTAGAAAAGTTAAAGTGCCGAAGCCAGTATATATAAAAACATTGCTAGACTACTTAAATACCAAGTCGGATCATCCTCAGGCATATGATAGAAAAAGAACCGCATTACTAAGTGCTCCAACTTTGATACGTCAGAAAGCAAATTTCGGGCAGGAGGTTTCCAAGTACGCTAATGAGCTAATATCAGAATTTATTGGAATGAATAATGAGTATAAGGATACTGACTTTGAATCGTTGAGATTGAATGCAATGATAGCTGTAACATGTTCATATCCTGAAAGTATCAAGCACTTATATTCTATATTATTGACAGGAGATTACTCTTTCATGCAGCGTGTCACCTTACTTACTGTGGCTTCCCTAACAGTGCGAGAACTAAGAGGATTCAAAGATGATATCACGTCAAACTCATATATTGAAAAGCAGTTCCCCACAAAAATGCTTCCCCCAGATGTTCATAAGCTCTTCTTACCAAATGAAGAACCAGATAATAACAATAATATGATGATATTAGATAAGTTAGAAAATGAAGTGCAATCAGAAATAATGACTGAAGCGTCAAATGAAGCGCAAGATACTATTAGTGGTGGGAAGATATTAAGGGTCTCTAGAAATTTAAGAAAAAAGGAAAAACCAGATAAACCGAAGGTACAAAATTTCTCAAAAATCGTTAGCAAAACGTTTTATTTTCCGTTGGTTAACTTATGGTACGAGTCTGGTGGAATTAACGTAGGGCAGTATTCGCCCTTATTGATAGCACATTATTTGAAAACTATATCTCTTATTATGCACGCGGCTTATCCCATTGCAGTTGACTTGAAAGATATGATAAACGAATTTTTGCTGATCATTGTGCCCATGTTGCCGCAATTAATGCCAGATAACTTACCTGTGATTGAGAGTATAATAACTGGATTACTTCTTATGTGCGACATGTGTGATGATCACTACTTGATATCTGCGTTTCATAGCGAATTGCAGCTAACTCAACAGTGGGTGTCCCAAATTTGGGAACAAATAATCGATGATAGAGTAAAAGGCCTTTGTGCTGCGTTATTACTTCGCTACGACGGAATGAATCAAAAACTACAAGGATTGATCTTGGATCAAATCAACAGCGTCTACTAATACAAATAACTCTATATAATTACCTTTCAATTAATTGAAATAAGCATTTAACAACGCATCAGCGTCATTTATTTCGAAAAGGTCGCTTAAGCCCAATTTCTTCGCCTTCTTGGATTTACCTTCGACTGTGGTGCTCTGAACGACATCGTTATCTCGAGGTCTATCCAAATGCGTGAGAGCTCTACCTATTGGGTCCGATAACCTTAGAGCCAATAATAAAGTATAGTATGCATCATTTCCAGCGTTATGAAGTAATGCGTGGGGTATTTCAGCTTGCCTCAAAGCATTGGTCAAACTTGCACCCTTTTTTCCATGCGTTGTCGAGTATATAGACTGTGTATCCAACCACTGTATGTCCTCGGGTATACGTATACCCATGCTAACTAACCAAGATAAGTCACCTTGATGCCCATGTCCTACGAGGTAATACTTATCTTCCTGTGAATAGTAATGATCAAGAATACCCTGGATGAACCTTACTGCTTCATTCTGCGTCATCACGTACGAGATTTTTCCATTAAATTGGTCTGAGTGATTAGCAACAAACCTGCCATTCCGTCTCAGCATGTGCTCCTTGATTAAAATATGCACCATCTTGATAACCGGTATTAATGCACCTCTCTGTTTAGCGGGTACATACGCCGCCATTCCTATTTCCGTTACAAATCCATTGTTGAGTTCCCATGCTTCTATATCAAAACAAAGTAAGGTTCTTCGTTGTCTGAAAACGATGTCCATAGCATTCTTCAAGAGTTTGTAGTTTCTTGGATCTTTCAAAAGACTGTTTCCAGATATGCTGGATAAGTACGATTCTATTTCATCTATCGAGTTCAGGTCTGCCATTCGAACAACAAATATTTTAAATATCAGTGATGTTGATGCTAGTGTCGAATCTATTCGGAGCTGGACTGATGTTCACGGCTCTCGGATGCTTTGGCTATAGTCCCAGACTTTGTAGTTGTTTATTTCGAAAGACGCATCAAATCTATATTTTCTCTTCTTAGCTCATTATTCGATTGCCTATATGCAAAAAGGCCTCGTAGTCGATTTTTAAGATATCCACTACACTACAAACCAGTCCGTATATAACACCTGCAGCAAGTCAACAGTGAACCGGAGCATTCCTATGGCGGTGTAAATGAGGAAATGTATTTCATTTCTAACGTAAAGTATTATACTTTATACATGACATATATAGTTAACAAAATTCACAATGCGTTGAGAACTAAAGCAGATCCAATAAGTGATCCTACTAAAAACTTGCTTTTCCATGAGTACTGATGATTATCGGAAGCACGTAATATATTTGCGTTTGAGGTTTTGTTTCCGTGAACACTGTGGGTGCTCTTAGATGCTGAGCCAGATAATCCGGAAGCGAGCGTAGTTGGAGCCTTCCACACGGATTGATCGCCAGTAAAACCCCATTGATTATATTTAGCTGAACCCTTTGCGCCTGTGGTTGTCTTTGAATCATCAGTCTTGGTTGTCCCGGTCTCCTTGGTTTTCTTAGTGGCAGTATTTGTTTGGGTGTCAGTGGTGGCCGTATTTGTATTTGTATTGGTCTTGGTGTTTGTCTTTTCTGTGGCTGTTGTGGCTTTGGTGTCTTTTTCTGTAGTCTGAGTATCAGTCTGAGCCTTGGTCTTGGTTCCCTGTTTCTCTGTGTTCTCTGTAGTGCCTTCGGCGTTGTTATTTTTGTCTTTGGAGCCCTTGCCAGAGTCCGACAGGGAGTCCCCAGACAGAGAGTCATCCTCCGACGTCGAATCAAGACTACCGAGGTTCCCCATGACAGCCAGTGCCTGGTAGAGAAGCATGCTGCTCATCCCAATTCCTAATGGGATTCTAGATATTTGAAGTGACATATTTGATGACAGTATGAAGCGCTGAAGAATTCTGAACGTTAAAGCAAAAAACGGGGTCCAAGAGAATTATACCGTTCTTTATATACTGATCCAATCGATGATCATGACTGAAATTGTGCTTGTATTTGTTTTGATTACAGGCCCTGTCCACATCGCTAGCCAGCCATCGCAGCATCGATGGATCATTATGTTTCCTAATTAGGAAGGTGGAACGTTCTATGCATATTATTTTGCATGAATTCCCTAGCCTATCCAATTAATGAAGTCCTTCCATTTGACGACAGCAAGAGAAGGGTTATGGTCTAATAGTTCAGCTACTTCTCTCATTGCATCAAGTAATCGCATGATATAGTTTTGGTGCTCTAGAAGCAAAATTGGAGCTTCTATGGTATGTATTTTCTGGTACTGTAAGAGATCATGATCAATGTTTTCACCTCTGGCGCCCTCTTCTTCGGGTGGTGTCTCACTGTAAGACTCTCTTATCAGTTTTATTAATGTATCAAGTTTTCTTCTCGCTTGTTCTCCAGATAATTCAAGATTATTCATCAAACAGCTTGAAATTGCTAATTCAGTCTTGTGCCTCGCAAATGCAGTAGGCCGGCTTGAGGTCAGATCGGCCACTATTGGCACATCAATTTTGTACGAGTCATTACCAAGGTCATCCAATGGTGAATAAAGAATGTCTGTATTAGCATTTGAGATTAATGACAGTGGAGACTCAGAGGCATAATTACTGAATCTTCTAGTGAGTGAGCGGGAATGATGTTTACCGTCAGGCCATTCGCAGCTGTATTTCACAATTGGATAATCAACATATTGATTAGGTGGAGCATTCGGGATACCTCTAAGTTTGAATTTGAGCAAAATGTTTTTCTCTGTGAATGCAAAATTATTCTTATTAACAATTCGCAACACATTTGATGACTGAGGAAGGTCAATCATCTTTCCATTAACCTCTACTTCCTTAAAGCAAATTATGTCACTTGTCTCATTTGAGCGGGAGATGTTTAAGGAGACAAATGGTATATTTGTCAGCCTGTAGCAATGGTCAATGTTGAATTCGAAAGACTCCATCAACTGCTTGAAATTATCAAGCCTAAATATTTTAGATCCTAATTTTAACAGGATTTCGTCGCCGTTGTAAATCGGCGAAGATAGGTATGAAAATACAGTTTCAGTTTCGGAAGGATATTCTTCGCCTATTCGATATAGCTCAATCGTCAAATTGTTATGCTTTAGCAAGGAATTGAGCTTAGCTTTTATGATGAACCTGATCGATTCAGAAACCAAATTATCCAGGTAAATATTTGAGTTGATGATGATAAGCCTATTGATGCACACGCTATTTTCTGGCATGAAGGTAATAAGCTGCTCACATTTATTGAAGCAAATCAAATACTCCTCGTAGGCACTGTTAAATATAGGTTTCATCTTATAGTCGACATTCGAGAATACCGACAACTCGTTGAAGATTGTATCCCAACCATTCCAGCTGGCTGCGGCACATCCTATGAAAGAACCTCCTTTTGAAACTGTTCCACACCCGTCAACACCCACGAAAATAAGACCAAGCTTGTCAACGGAGCGTAGCTTATTACGCACATTTTCCAAGTAGGATACGAGACACTCGCGGTAAGTCTCATTATCTTGGTTGCTTGTATTTATCAACAGAATGACCACTATTATATTTAAAGGAAGTTGATGAGGAGGAATTGATATTTTATTTATGGTGTCATCAGTGAAACACATGTCCTTCTCTATGGCATTGTAAATTTGCACACTTTCCTGTGGCCTCAATTCTGGAGGAACAAGAGACCATAAATTGTATGTTATCTGGAAAAGCAGTGTGGGGCAGCTGGGTGCACCCTGGATTGCACAGTTCAAGTAGTGATTCCACTTGCTAAGCATTACGAAGGACTTATGAGATATTTGTAGCTCTGGAAGCGCTTCGTTCACGAGATTAAGATATAACTTTTGCTCGTAGTGATTTATGCTGCAAATTTCCTCTTGTACCCTAATTTGACCTATTACCTCTGTCAAGTCCTCCCCTACTAGTAACATCACATTGGAGAAAAGAAATACGCAAACTGTGTCCCAATCTTTCCCATTGGTGCTAATAGCTAGCTGATCAAACAACCAGAGTGAGCCTAGAGTGGTGAGTGTGCACGAGCAGTCTTCCCAGTTCAGAACACTAGTTAACAATATTGTGGTGCATTGTGCTAGAACATTGGACCGCATTTCTTGTTCTTTGGAAGTACTGCTAGCAATATTCACTATCGGAGGAGGCTTCATGCTAACGAGGCACTCTAGTTCGTATGAGTCGCAGTCTTTCTTTTCGAGAGAATTTGTTGTAAGCGTAACAACTGGTAGAGCCATCCTTCGGTACTTGGCTTCAAAACTGTCACATCCTGGCAATTCTGAAGCCGTATGCATTGAAGGAGAGAACAGGCTTTCACCGGCCGAACGACAGGACGAGCTCTTTAGTGGTTGAATTGGCTCTTCATCGGCCGCCAACGAAGACAAGGAGCTGGAGACTATGTCACCTGCACCGCTTACCTTGTCATTACATGACTCTGGTGCCGTTGGCAAGTCTAATGGAGATTTGAAGCTGCAAGAAACAGACTCAGATCGTATATCGCTAAGCGGAGTAACAAACGTGGAGGTCGACTCTGAAGAACAAGGCGACATGAAGACCAAGGGCGAAGGTATATGGCAGCCTCGGTTCAAGTTGGGCGGCTCTTCGTACTTCTCGTACGTCAATCGCTGGCTCTCAGGAAAGCCCGACTGTTTTAAATGCTTATCTTCTAAGATACCTCTGCCTCTAACTGCGACAGTCATAATGTCTTATTCTGTCTCCATATAACGCCTATGAAACACAACTTTGGATTTTCCTTCTAAATAATACTGCTTTCCACTTACAAGTCTGTAAGAAACATATGTGTGACCCTTGCTAATGTGAGAGATGTCTACATATATGTATATTAGGTTCCGTAACTGTCTAGTCCAGCAGGTGGGACAAATTCTATTCTCCTTCCCTTATGAGTCGTCTAACGGCTGTGTGAATCCCCCACTCATGTCCCACTGCATCAGTCGATATGTGGACCTATTGGACCCGCTTCTTTTGAATTATGCGTCAATGAGCTAAAGGCATGAAATTTCGCTTTCGCTACGACCCTTTCCTGATAAGCGTATTCGCCTAAATATTCACACATTTTTACAGTGGTCTTGTTATTATCTCATTCGGATAAGAAGAATATCTATGCCACTGTCTACATAAGCCGACATCTTGATCTAGGGGTAAATTGTTTGTACCCTTACAGGCTAAGTTTTGAAAAAAAAAAAAAAGACTTGCGAAATGTGGTATTATAGTGTGCATTCAGACTTGTCCGTTGTAATGTCTTGGAAGAGTAATTGGCAGATACGATTTCAACAAGGACCAAAGTGCGGTGGGCTGATGCATACTCTCCATTCTCTGTGCATTTGGATAATAATTTGTTGCCTCCTTCTCGGCCGTAGTCTGTATCGATTTTGTTGCTTTTTTCCTTAAATGGCGAGCAATGCATACAATGCTTACTCTTGGGGATATCTAATTAGATTTCCCTTTTGAACGCTTATAGACCAAAGAGGTAAACACCACATATGGCAGCTGCAAGGGCGTTTCTGTATAACGAGTGAATCAGACCCAGACTTTTTATTTTTCTTTTGGGGGCGGGGGTCATCGTATCTACTAGATGTTGATCTGGAAGCAAAACTGTTATAAATGAAAATTCCTTTCGAATGGGTCATATGACATATATTCAATATAAACGCTACACTGCTTGGTATCGCAGCTGGGGTATTTCGTAAAACAAATCGATAGTCCTGGAATTATATAGTGGGGGAAATAAGTCAGCGTCCTGAGTTGAGAACCAAGACACTAGGCTAATTTGTCGATGAAATTGGATAAAAGGAACGTTTAAAGGCGCGGGATACGACACCTAGCCATTTCACAAATCTTCCAAAATCCTCATCCTCGAGAGCTTCGCTCAAACCAGGAAGTGTCTGGCCCTGGTATCCGGTGAATCTTCCACTTGCGTAGACGATGTGCTTGAACCAGGGTCTTTCGTGTAAGCCCTTCTTGTGAAGGAAACCTCTCTCGAAATACTGGGCAAGCTTGTTGTGCTTTTTGATCTGGAAATGCAACTTAATCCGCTGCCACCAGCTGAGCTTGTCATCGTCGTACTGCAGCTGGAGATGTTCAGATTTAGCGTCAAAGTCCAAAGTTGCATTAAATAATCTGTCGAGGTCATAGGCGGTCTTCTCCAACAATTTTCTCAACGTCACGTTCCCGTGCTTCTTTCCCATTTCAACAGGGTGAAATTTGTGACTGATGACGACGTCCTTATGTTGTGTTTCCTTTGCTTTGTGATGACCATCCTTTGCATGGGACAGTTTCCTATGAGACAATTCATGATGTCCCGTATCTTCAAAAAGAGTATCTTCACTCTGTCTCATTTCTGAATCTTTCTCATGATTCATCATGGCATGCGACTTCTTGTTAGCATGTTTTTTGCTAAACTTATTCACCTTCTTCGTATTAAACGAATGACACCCTGGTTTAACCTTTAAACCCTTGACCTGAGTTTTTTCTTCGTGGTGTTTCTGTGAAGCCCTGCTTCCGTGCTCATGAGATTCTGACTCTTGTTCCTCATCATTAGAGCTTGTGTGGTGAACTTTCAGTGTCGCTTCAAAGTGGTCCCCAGAATGAAGTTTCCTAGATTCGTCATTTTTGAGATGTTGTATCATCGCTGACCTGTGGCATCCCATACGAGGTAAGAAAGGCGATGCGTAGTACCCATTTGAAGATTCTCTTATAAACGTTTCATCGTCAAAGTCATGGTTGAAGAACTTTCTCAAGCCTTTGTGGTGCACCTTTTCATCAAGCCACTCTTCAGGTACTGATGCGGCTACGGTATTGAAATACTCTTTCAAGGCTTTTGCATACTTGTTCAAGCTAAAAGGTATAACTTCTTTTTGACTCAACTCTAAAGTCACCAAACCAAGATATTTGGCCATCAAGTTATGGTACACAAAACCTTTGTCGGCAAAATTAGCCATCCAGTAATACGAGTCATAATTGGAGTGATATTGATAAATAGGGTCACCCTTACCTCCATTAAATGATACATCTGATGATGGAATCCCAAGATGTTCCAAAAAGACAGTGTAGTCTGAACCAGAGCCCAAAATACCAATCTTGTCGCCTCTCTCTTTCACAAAATGATCATATAAAGTGCCAACGCCGGGTTCTGGATAGGTCAACTTCGAAGCGGCACTTCTCAACACGTCATGTAACAAAGGAGAAGCACTCATATGTAATTGTTTCCCGACTACAGCAGCATCGAGGTTCAAATAGGCTACCACCTTGTGTTTTAATGTTTTGGAAGCATATTCACCGTATTCAGTAGAACCTAACAAGCCATATTCTTCGCCATCAAAACTCTGCAAGATAATAGTCCTCTTGAACTTGAATCCGCTTGCCTTGAGTTCACCTAAAGCTCTAGCTATTTCTAGAAGTACTGCGGATCCTGAGTTAGGGTCCCCGGCGCCTCCCTTGATCCACGCATCTCTATGGTTACCAATGATGATAGCCTCATCTTTTCTTTCTCCTTCAAACTCACCATAGACGTTGGTCAACGTGCTAATGTTATAGATTTGGTTGTTGTAAAGGTTCAACTGAACGTCTTCATTGGGACCAGTCCAGTATTCAAAGTCTTCAAGTTCACCCTTCCAGTTATCTAAGTTGACTTTGGTTCCATGTCCATTTAACTTGGCCAAGATGGGCTTTACCTCACGGTAAGATATAGGCAAGGCTGGAATTTTGCCTATGTTCGCGTACGGATCCTGCCTCTCTACACCGGGCTTAGAGGCATAACCTGGCGTCGTAGGATCACCAGGAGCACTACCAACACCACCCAAGAACTGAGCACTTCCTCTCTGTACAGAGCTTTCTTGTCTCGCTGGACCGTCAGGGTATTGCCTAAATCCCCGGGCAGGGGTCATTCCATAATCATCACCTGGATCAGTGTATAACAATACACCCGCAGCTCCGTTCTCCTGAGCAAACTTTATTTTCAATCCTCGGAAGATGGCGCCGTAACGGGCAATCGCTATTTTACCTGTGATGTTGACCCCTAACTTATGTAAGTAGGCAAAGTCATCTTTTGTACCGTAGTTCACGTATACAAAGCTGGAAGTGACATTTCCGTTCGCAGCGTACCCCAAAAATGTAGGGACAAGTCCCTCTCCCTTGGTTGTTTCATCCTCCTCGATTTCGTCCTCTTTCAAAGGTGCTCTGTACAATTGCTCTCCGGTCCTTGTATCCAATAACCTCAAATCCTGTTCATGGGGGTACGACAAGAGCAGCTCGTACTGATCGATAGTGGTCTTCAATCCGTATTCCTCAAACTTTTCCTTGGTCCATTCAGCGAGCCCAAAGTTTGTGCCCGCAAGATGTGGCTCTGCTGTATATTTCCTAGACCAGTTAGAGGCCAAATTGGTCTCGAGTGCCTTGAAAAATACATCTAACGATCCCTCCTGTTGCGTCTTACCAAAATGGGAGTAGTCGCTGACTACGCCCCTGACACCTTTGGCCCATGAAGATATCTTAAACACAGTAGGCTCTATGAGAAACAAGCAGAATCCCATACATAGCACAACCTTGATTAAGATAAGCTTTTTGCTAATCTTCAATCCTCCATTTTGTTCTTCATCCTTGCGCTCCTCGTATAACGGGAGTACTGGTTTCTCCAGGAAGCCCTGCTTCTCGTCCACGAATTGGTCTGACATCCTCCAAATTACTACAGCCTTTTCATAAGCAGATAAGCTGGTATTATTTTTCGGAAATATATAATTAACGTACTTAACGTATTATCGTATAGGCTGCGTATTATATATTATCTAACTGAGGCGTAAAGCAAGGCTTAGAACTAAACGGCACTCATGTATTTCTTATACAGAAATATTCAGAAAATCCCCAGATTCCTCCCGGTGGCCAAGCTGGCTAAGGCGCGAGACTGTAATGTTGTATCAGAGTAATCTTGAGATCGGGTGTTCGACTCACCCCCGGGAGATTTTTTTTTTTTTTATCAGTTCCTTAATATTTTTCTCACAAATTTTCCAATGAGATGAGATTAAAGTAGATTTGCATTTCATCTCTTTTCCAGGTCTAAAAAATACTATCCCAAAGATAGATAAACCATATTCAGCTAAAGATGCCTTCGAGGAATTCAGTTAATAAGCCAAAGGATAAGATATTAAGGAATCTGCATTCCGCAGCTATAGGGAAGAAAAGAGCATCGAGACAAAAGGTTGCCCCTAAGACCAGATCATCCACTTTCAGATATAATGAGGATTCAAGCGTGAAGCCAAGTCCAACTGAATCCAACTCACTTGCTTTATACAGTGGTAGGTCCATAGATACTGCTGGGGGCATTACCACAAAAACTCTTTCTAAGAAAAGGGCAAAGAAGATAACAAGAAATCACAAGTACATTGCTCAAAGAAACGAGCAATTGGGTATTGACATCAAAGCAAAGGTAGAAAGCATGGAGGTTGAAGATGAGAAGCCAGCTGAAGATGAAGACACCAGCAAATCTGGTTCCGTAGACGCTGTCAGAAAAGCATTGTGGTCTGTTGTCAAGGATACTACAGCAGGAGCACTTCAAATTGCAGCAGAGCATGGAGAAGGCACCACTCTTGGCATCCAGGCATTCTAATGCAGATGGCAGGCACTACTACATGGTTTTGATTGTTCGGGGTGGTCATCCATTGTTTGCAACTATGTCTTGTTTTTTCGGGCCACTCTTCGAGAGGCATTCTTATATTTATGTATTACTAGTTAATAAAGCTAACCAGAGAAGTAGTTTTAATATCGAGCTCCAGTAGTCTAGCGGTTCTGAAACTTGGTAACGGTGTCACGGAGGTATCCAATGAGTTCTGAAGGGTCTTCAGCCTTGAAGACGGCCGTACCAGCAACAATGACATTGGCGCCTGCTTCAGCTGCGGCTGGAATTGTATCTCTTCCTAAACCACCATCAACCTCGATATTGAGGTTGGGGTACCTCTTGCGCAACTCGACGACCTTTGGCATCATATCCGGCATGAATTTCTGTCCTCCAAAGCCGGGCTCTACCGTCATCACAAGTATCATGTCTAATTTCTCAGCAAATGGGTACAAAACTTCAGGTGGCGTTTTTGGCTTGATGGCGCAGGCAGCTTTCATACCATGCTTCTTAATGAGGTCTACTAAGGCCTCTGGGTCCTTGGCGGTCTCGAAATGAAACGTGAACAGATCTCCTCCAGACTCCGCAATGGGTTCCACCCACTTTTCAGGCTCGGCCACCATCATATGGCAGTCGAAAAAGCTGGATCTTGCCCCTTCTTTAGGAACAACTTTCCTCAAGCTTGCCACAATGGGAGGTCCTAAAGAGATGTTGGGGACAAAATGTCCATCCATGACATCAATGTGAAGCCAGTCTGCTCCCGAATCAATAACACGATGACATTGGCATCCGAGGTTAGCAAAGTCAGATGCTAAAATAGATGGTGCTATAATTGGCTGGACCATGTTTCTTACCAGTATCTGCACTTGTACTTAGTAAATAGGTTGTTTGCTAAGACCTTATCTGAGAGTTCTGCTTGCTTCGATTTCGACGCTTTGTCGCACTCACTTTTCCACGTAGTCTGAGACACATTGCTTACGTTGGCCCGATCAAGAACGAACAGAAAATACACACTACATATCCTACTGTAACCCCTGCTAGCAGTGCTGTCATTACATGTCATGTATTCAGTTTTTCCAATATCACTAGTCAATTTCTTTACTGTTAGGTTCTTAGAGACATGAGCTCAGAGCGGAGTATCAACGCGGTCGTAAATGACAAGATACTAACCGCAGGTTCGACTGTACTCGATCATGAACACCCTCGCAGAGCCTGGCAAGCCAGGGATCTGAGAATCTATGCCGTTGTAGCTCTGGGGAACCATCCGGCCGCTTGACACCTTTTGGTACTGTTTTCGTGTGCTAACCGATCAGTCCTAATCTAAGCACATATACTGATGGAGAACATAAATTGACACCAAAGGAAGGACTTGAACAAAGTGTGAGCTAGCTATGTCGGATAATCGAGAGGTAGATGAAGGTGCTTCATTTTCAGAGCAAATCATAGAATCTGCCAGAAGAAATAACACAGAACTCTTATTAGAAATCAAATCCGAATTGAACAACGATTCCGAGAAGCTATCTCGCTTGATCAACACTAGTCGTGAATCAATTACGAATAATGCACCATTACATTTGGCATGCCACAAAGGAAATTGGGAGTTTATAGACATTGTGTTGGATATTGAAGGTGTTGAGATCGATCCACGCAATAGAGAAGGCAGCACACCATTGCATCTTGCTGTGAAGTATTGCTCCGAAGAACCAGAGCATGGGTATTTCGTGGTTGATAATTTACTTGACGCCGGATCTGATCCAAGAATAAGAGACAATCACAAACTGAGGCCCGTAGACTACGTCAAAAGCGATAACTTCAAGCTTAAGGAGTTGCTTGAAGGGGCGGAGTACGCTATATCTGCAGAGGCGGAAAACATGTTGGATGAGGAAGACGACGCATCAGGCGACAGTGATGGAGCATCGGCATCTGAATGATCTACTGTAGCAAAAAAATGCCCATTGTATTGATATTTATTCCTGCTTCCCTCTTCATCTTGAGCTAGAGTATCATCATATACATATATAGATGGCTATATTTGTGTATACCCGTTAGACAAATTCAAAATCGTCCTTGGATGTGGGGATCCAGTTCCCTAGCAAGTCACGGCCCAATTTTTTCAAGCTTTCCCTTGTATAATTTGATGTCTTGAGTTCTTGATACAGACAAGCGTGGGATCTGAGAAGAGGACAAGCTTTGCTGTATAGATTTCGGTTGGATATAATGCTAGAACCTGAGGAAGAAGGAGTTTTTTTCTTAACGAATGTCCCATTTCTAACTCCATTGTTCAATATTTGTACTGTTTTATTCGGAACCAAATAAAGAATGCTTAACTGCGACGCAATAGCATCTTTACTCCTATGGTACTCGTATGTATCTTCATCATACCAGAGAATAGATATGGGTCTTAGTGTTCTGCTTTCAATTTTGGATGCAAATCTCGTTACAAAGCATCTCTCCGCATCAGTTTCGTCGACACATTTATCTTTCATTACCAAATAACTTAAAAAAACGTTATCTGGAAAAAGATTGGCGGTTATGGCATTGCAAAGACCAGTAAGTTGTTTCATGCAGATTTTGTCTGAGCAGGATTTAGATAGCGATAATATACTATCTCCACGACCTGGCTTAGTCCTAACGATACCCAACCTGTCAAAGTGAGCTCTTCCTCTGGTAGAAGACGCAGCTATGCTGTTATTCTTTATCTCGTATTCCCATGCAGAATTGTCTTCCACGCTATCAGACACAGATCTCATCGAAAGATCTCCACAAGGAGGCTCTGTTGTAAACAAAGCGAACTTTACCCCTGGTCTAATACTAAAATGTCTATTTCCATGCTCGTCGTATGCCAATGTGACGTATCGGCTAGCATCCTTGTCCTCGGCCTGGTCGATCAAAGTGCACTCGTCTATAAGAAACCAATTGAAAAGTCGAAAACTTAGTATTTCAGCATGTAGGTCATGCACCATCATTCCCTTGGAGAATACTCTCCATTCATCAGGCAACGTTTTCACGCCAGTCGTAATGGTAATAGGAGCAATAGATTCTACTTGTCCTTGAGCATTCTCAAACAATGCAACCATCGATGCCAATACCGTCCATTCTTTCTTCCCATTTGATCGTACAACTGGCTTTCCTGATTTTATTTTCAATCTATTAAAGTACTCTAGAACAGCCCTAGAGATCTCATTAGCTAGTACCTTGTCATTTTCTATCATGTCATCTCACCATCGATATACTTAAGCTTCAACTTATAGTGAGCGAGCGCACAGTATTTGATTTTGCAAAATCTGTCAAAAAACGTTAAAGTAAGGATTAGTACCAGTCCATTAGCTACGAGACTGAAAATGTTTTTGTAAAGAGCTAAAGTTGTATTTAGTACTCACCGATACAAATGCACAGCAATCTATATATCAGTGTAGCTACCACCAGCGTCTACCCACTCAGGCATAGCTCACAAATGTTAAGCGATGTTAATGACTAGCGTTTCTTCCTTATAAGACCTCCGATGATCCCTACACCTAACGCAAGGATACCGCCTGCGATTCCCAACCCAATGAGACCTTCTTGTGTCACCTTGTCGTCTACGGATTCTTTCAAAGATTTGAATTGCGTATTGTCCGGTTCTTGCTCCAAGAGAACATCAGTATATCTTCTTGCGTTCGAATAGCTACCTATCTTGAAACTTCCCAACGCAAGATAGTACAAGCACTCCCTTCTCATCTCTTCATTGTTGAGGTACAATTCTTCAAGTATCTTTATTCCATCTAATTGATATTGCGAATTATTAGACTTGATCAACCCCCAGGCATAATTGAATAAAGACTGAGGAACAGGACTGGGTTTTTCAGAATCAACCTGATTCCGTAAAACCCTTAACTGTTCAGCAGAAAGTGGTTCTTGAACCTCTTGTAGAACTGGATATTTGTTACTTTTGCCAAACATGCTTTTAATATCGATAAGATGGCAAAGGCAGAACTTTACTTGCGATATAGATTTCGCGTCTTACTTAATGGTTGTTTTTGTATTTATCATTAAAAGTGCCTTTGACGATGAATGAAAATCGAAAGATTCTAAGTCTAGTCGCAGAGCAGTCGAACCCCGATAACAACATCAGGCGTAGCGCTGAGCTAGAGTTTAATCATATTAGTGCACAAGATCCATCTGCCGTTTTTCAAGAACTTCTTCAGTTGGCGACCGATGAGAGGATTCCTGAGCATTTAAGACAGGCGTGTCTTTTGAACTTGAGACTTTTAGTCCCCAAATATTGGTCAATAGGGTTTCAGTCATTTGTTGGGCCACCTGTGGATCAAGGCGTAAAGCAGATTATTAGACAAAGTTTATTGCAGTTGGTGACAACTTCGACGTCTTCGAAGCTAAGGTCTGGAAGTGCGTACGTAATAATCCAAATTGCAGCGACAGATTATCCAGACGAGTGGCCAGACCTTCTTGTACATTTGTATAACCTGACGAAAGATTTTGGCAATGAAGTGTCGGTGCTAGGTGGGCTAACAGTGTTCAATGACTTGTTCGACGATTTGATCACCGAGGAACAGTTTTGGGAAGGAGGAGTAGGAAACGAGGTCATCCAGCATGTTCTTAACCTCTTGAATGAAAACACCTTAGGAATAGATGTCAAGATTGCTTGTGTCAAACTCTACTCGAGTATTCTCAACACCTTACGGAGCCCGGAAGCTTTCGCCGACGATAGAAGACAAGCCATGGCCCACGAGCATGTTAACACAGCACTCGGGTTTTTCGCAGAGATGCTTCATAGAACAAGCTTTTCTTCTAATGGCACTGAATTGCATTTAAACGAAATATACTTGAAAAGCCAGATATATAATATACTCAGCATCATCGTTGGCAACTACAACAAAAGAGTGGGAAGGGAGTTGAAATCATCCCTAATTTCATTTGCTTTGAAAGATTTCGCTTTTTCATCGAAATGCTATTATGAATTATTCGTTATCGGCGGTGATAGCATTCAAATCCGCATTGCACCAGGTTTAAATGACTCTCATGGAATCATATCCAATTGTATTAAAGATATTTTGAGAATAATTGCTCTTTTACAGCATAGTCTCGTAATATCACAGGACCAGACCACCTTTGATGAATTCACTCAAAGTCTTTTACAGTGCTCTGTGCTTACTCAGGAACAAGTAGAAGGATACGAAAGCGATTTCAATTTATTTGTTTCAGACTCAACAGAACTCGCCATGACTACTTCTGTCCGTGATGTAATATATGAACTAATTTCAGAATTGAACGATCTAGATTCGAAAGGACTTTATAATAAGATTCTTGCAAATATCTCTAGCCATGAGATGGATTGGCCATTGAAGGAATGTCACTTGTATATATTAGAATGCTTGTTCCTGAACGAAGATGCTAACCTCTCTTTTGAGACTTCCCCAATTGATCTTTTGCCTGGTTTAGAAAAATTTATTAACTTGAACTCTGAAGATACGAATAACCTATTGATTGCTAGATTTTTCTTGATGCTACCAAAATTTTTTGAAAAATTCGAAGATAGCGTTCCTGTGAATAATTTGGGTATGAAAGCTTTTATTGAAATGCTTAACTTCGGAAGCAGACCCGCAAGTGAATCATTTAACTTGATAAAAGCTGCATGTTTGGTAAGTACCACGCTTTTCAAGCTGATTTTAGATTTTGATAAGATCAATATTGATAAGGGCTTTATACAATTGTCAGTATTCCGCATCGCAGCATCATTGGTAGAAGAAAGTGAAGAAGATTCTATTCCTGCAATACTTGAGGCAATAACTGTATCAATTGATATCGACAGTCACAATGCCTTACAGAGTTCTGCTTCAAGCGATATTGATGTTATATACTTAATCTTCAGCCTTGCACTTAAGGATTCAGCTAATGTGCAACTTATGACGGACACTTCCGATTGTTTCAAGTCACTATTACATGGAGTTGATACAAACGAATACCTTTTACTTTGTGACAAGACTCTTCCATTTATTCTTGATACAATTAAGCAATTTATTGATCAAGGTAAGGAAGACTATTCGTCCAATTTAGATTTAGTATTAGAGATTCTTTCTGCAATAATCAAGTCACTGCCCGAGAACGCAGAAATACCAGAGAATGTTTTTACTTATACGTTCCCACTTTTGAACAAACTAATAACAGTGTCCATGGATAATCAAATTTTACAGACAGCTGGTGAAGTGTTTAACATTCTCCTTGAGAAAGCCTCGAGATACTTTTTGAACTACGAAGAACCGGAATCAGGAGATTCAGGTATTCATTTACTTTTGGCGACCGTCTCAAAGTTTTTGTCACCAGATTTATCAGACAGTGCTGCTGTAAATAGTGGTCTAATTGTGCTGTCATTGATCGATAAATTTCATGACTATGCTGATATAACTTTCCTAACTCAGATATTAGAGGCGACAGTCAAGAGATTGATCATTGCTAAGGAGGTTATAACCATTGAAAATCTCATAATGGTGTTTTGTAATTTGATATGCACTTCTCCAGAGCAGATGATTGACTTTTTAAGCAATAATATCAAACTGGCGGATCCAAAGGATGGTTCAAGTAAGACGGGACTTGAACTTATTTTACCCATATGGTTTCAATCCTTTGAAGTCACAAGGGGATACGAGAAAATAAAGCAGAATGCTTTAGCATTAGCTAAAATATATACGCTCAACGATGAGAGAATACAGAATCTTATTGTTGACGGTGATTTGATTCCATATGAAGGTGACTTAATTCGAACCAGATCGATGACCAAGACTATGCCCGATAAATATACCCAGATTTCGGCATCTTTGAAAATTATAAAACTTTTAATAAGCGAATTAAACTTTCAGTGTCAGCAGGCGAATAACGAAATCAACCCCGAAGATGTAAAAGAATACCAAGATGATGGTAATGAAGATGACTGGGAGGAAATTGACGACGTCGGTATCCCCGACTATGAAAAGTTGAAGTCCTACGTTGACTCAGATAATGAGGATGACGAGCACGAGGACCAGAATGGCGATGAGGATTTGAAGAACTTGTTGATTCAATTTTTCAAAGAATGCACAACTAAGAATTTGGGCAACTTTAACAAGTACTATGAGCTTTTGACAGATGACGAGAAAAAAATTTTAACGGAAGATTTGATATTTTAAGACGATTTCTCTGTATGGAAAGATTATCGTGGCCTATTATCCACGAGTCCTAATCAAAGTACGAGACAACTGAGTTTTTATTTTTTGCAACATATGAAGTTCAATATGAATTGCACAGTTTTGTGTTAATGTGAATCAACATGCACACCGAAGGGTACGTGAAAGAAAGAAGTTGTTGCAACATATATAGAAAAGTATTCTTTACTTAATAAGCTTGCCTTAAGTCTGAAGTTAGCTTGGTGTATTATCCTAGAGTAGTACTGAAATAAAACTTGGGCTATATGATTTTTATTTTACATCGGCTTTGGGAGCAGAGACGTAATTTTCTATTCTAATCTTAGTCGTGGTTACTTTTACTATAAGTAAGCAACTACTTTAACATTTTTTCGATTAAGAAATGTTTTGCTTTATGAAAAGGTACCATTCTGTATTATTCAACTAGGAAGTGGATTGAACGTTGTTACATATAGTATATCATTTTTTATAGGCCTGAGAACTTGATAATAACACCTTTTGATTTTGTATCACAATAGACTTACATGCACACCAACAGAACTCATCGTCAGTCTCATCTTGAGATATTCATTTGGCTTATCCTATGCTTCTGGTGATTTCTGGCCCTCTCAAACACAGGTCATTAATAGGGCTTCATATAGCAAGGAGAAAAGTACATTGCAGTATGGCCTTGACAACGAAAATATTGAAAGTGGATCAGTCCAGCATTCGTTTTGGGAGTGACGATGAGCTATCAATATCTGACAAGGAGACTGAGCAGAACCTCAAGACAGCAGCAGATGTTATAAAGAACAGTGACGACGTGGTAGCATTCCCAACAGAGACAGTCTATGGTTTAGGAGGCTCGGCATTAAACGATGCCTCAGTGAAGTCTATTTACAGAGCCAAGAACAGACCGGCTGATAATCCACTTATTGTACACATATCTTCGATCAGCCAACTCTACAGGATCTTGCTTCCTAAAGGGTATAAAATACCATCGATATACGAGCCTTTAATGTCAAAGTTTTGGCCCGGTCCCCTCACAATTTTGCTACCAGTTGGTGAAGACTCTCCGTTATCGAAGTTTGTTACGGCAGAGCAACCTACATTCGCAGTACGAATGCCAAAGCATCCTATCGCAAGAGCTTTAATAGCTCTAAGCGACACACCAATAGCAGCGCCGTCGGCCAATGCTTCTACCCGTCCTAGCCCTACTTTGGCAAGTCATGTGTATCACGATTTGGAAGGAAAAATACCGTACATATTAGACGGCGGGGCATGTGATGTGGGAGTCGAGTCCACCGTAGTTGACGGGTTAGTTAATCCACCAATGCTTTTACGTCCCGGAGGTGTATCTGTAGAAGAGATTAGGAACGCCGACACTCAGTGGCAAGACGTTATATTGGCCAAAAAGACAGCCGGTAAAACAGAAGCAGTCAAAACTCCAGGCATGAAATACAGACACTATTCACCCACTGCCAGAGTGATATTATTTATAAACTGTGAAGATGGCAGCAAGACAGTCAACGAATTTCTAGAAAGCAAAAAGATCCCAGAAAATGCCCGCATAGCCTTACTCAGATCAAAGTACTTCGAGCCTGCCTCTTCAATTAGTAATAAAATAGAGATTGAGAGGTTGTTAGGTAGTACTGGCTCTGAAATATCTAGAAATCTTTTCAAATATTTGAGAGAAGTAGATGAAATGGGTGTCGATTTCATCTTAGTGGAAGGCGTGGATGAGTCGAATGAAGGTTTGGCAATAATGAATAGACTTAGCAAGGCAGCATTAGAAGTCGTTAATGGTTCTTTCAAATAGTCTGTATATAATACGAATTTCTATAAAGTTGTAAACTGTAAAACTAATCTAAACTGTAAAGACGGACGGTGTTTTTGAGATAAAAGCGAACACGAAGAGTGAAAAGATAATTAAGCGAAGCAGATAAAAGAGCACAGTAAGCTATCAAGCTACTCCAACTTGGTATACACCTCAAAGTACAATTCGGACATAAAAGTTTGGCTTCATTTTTTTTCTGTTTTCTTTAATTATATTTATTAAAAACCAGAGGTTCAGGGGACTGAAAAATTATAACATTCACCTCTGTTGTTACTTAGATCAAAACTTTTGGGAAAGGAAAACTCCTGGCAATTTTTCAACTAACACAGGAAGATAAATACAAAAATTAGGGTTTAAAGTATAGAAGCAAACGAAGCATTACTATTAGCAACTTGATTCTATAAATAAGGGCTTTATGAAATGAGTGATAACCCGTATGAGTTGAAACCAACCCAGCCCATTCCGGGGCGTGCTAACTCGCCTTCTGCTTTGTTTTGCCAAAAGTCTGTAGAAGAAACTATATCAGAGTTCCAGACGGATTCGAAGCAAGGGTTGACAAATAATCATGACATCGTGACTCGAAGATCGATCCATGGAATTAACGAGTTGTCGCACGAAGAGGAAGAAAATCTTGCATTGAAATTTTTGTCAAGCTTTTACGAAGATCCACTCATTCTTCTTCTTATAGGATCTGCTGTGATCAGTTTTTGGATGGGAAACGTGGACGACGCCATTTCAATTACATTGGCTATTACGATTGTGGTCAGCGTCGGGTTCATTCAAGAATACAGATCGGAAAAGTCATTACAGGCTTTAAACAAGCTTGTTCCAGCTGAGGCTAACTTGACTAGGAACGGCAGTACTTCTAGTGTATTGGCGTCTACTTTGGTCCCAGGTGATTTAGTCCACTTTAGTCAAGGTGATAAAATTCCAGCGGATGTGAGGTTAATAAGGGCGGCTCACTTGTCTATTGATGAAAGTAACTTGACTGGAGAAAATAGACCAGTAAAGAAGTCCACTTCTGCCATTACAAACGAAAAGAATGATTTTATTTCGGTTACAAACAGGGAATGCATAGCATTCATGGGTACATTGGTTAGAGATGGTAATGGTTCCGGAATCGTTGTAGCAACTGGTCCTAAGACCGAATTTGGTGCAGTGTTTGACATGATGTCTGAGATTGAAAAGCCAAAAACACCTTTGCAAAACGCTATGGATAAATTGGGTAAAGAGCTCTCAATTTTCAGTTTCATTATCATCGGCTTGATTTGTTTGATTGGAGTTATTCAAGGTCGTTCTTGGTTGGACATGTTTCAAATATCTGTTTCTCTTGCAGTCGCTGCTATACCGGAAGGTCTTCCTATCATCGTAACTGTTACTTTAGCTCTCGGTGTATTGAGAATGGCTAAGAAAAAAGCAATCGTGAGACGCTTACCAAGTGTTGAAACATTAGGTAGCGTGAATGTGATCTGTTCTGACAAGACAGGTACTTTGACTCAGAATCATATGACAGTGACCAAAATCTGGGCATTTGATTTTCAAGGTTCTTTCAACAGTCCATTTTTGTTGGTTGACAAGCTTGACGACAACAACCTACACAATCAAGTCACTACAAATATACATAGGTTGCTTGAAACAGGAAATGTCTGCAACAATGGTAAGTACTCTGCTGAAAATGAAGTTTACGTTGGAAATGCTAGTGATGTGGCTCTTTTGGAATGTTTGCCTCACTTTGGCTTAGAGGATATAAGGGGAACAAAGGAAGTACTTTATGAATTACCCTTTTCTTCTAACCGTAAATATATGGCAATTTGCGTTCATACTGGTGATATTGAAAAATCCGAGACATATGCCAAGGGCGCTACTGAGAAAGTGTTAGGTCTTTGTTCGAAGTATTATGATGAAAATGGAGAAGTCAAACCATTGACTAATGAAACTAAAGAATTAATCCATGAGAAGTCAAGGTCTTTAGCACATGAAGGTCTCAGAGTGCTTTCATTTGCAAGAAACAATGTAAAGTTCGTTAATGAAGGAAATGACAATAAGGACCCTTCTAATTTGATATTCTGTGGTTTAATTGGTATGAAGGATCCTCCAAGACCAAACATCGGCCGCTCTATTTCTCTTTTAATGAAGGGCGGTGTTCATGTTATAATGATCACTGGTGATTCACCTTCAACTGCTCTCAACATTGCAAAACAGATCGGAATGCCAGTAATAAACTCTGACTCTGTCATGACAGGTGACCAACTTGATTCTATTAATGAGGCTTCTCTTGCTGAAGCTATTCATAACGTCACTGTCTTTGCTCGTACTACACCGGAACATAAAGTTCTTATCGTTAAAGCTCTCCAAAGAAGAGGGGACATTGTTGCTATGACCGGTGACGGAGTTAACGATGCTCCTGCTTTGAAGTTAGCTGACATAGGTATTGCAATGGGTCATAATGGAACCGATGTAGCTAAAGAGGCAGCGGATATGGTGTTGACCGATGACGATTTCTCGACTATCCTTGACGCAATTGAAGAAGGGAAAGGAATCTTTTACAACATTCAAAACTTTATCACCTTCCAGTTATCTACATCAATTGCTGCCTTGTCATTGATTGCTATGGCTACTTTCTTTGGTCTTCCTAACCCCTTGAATGCAATGCAAATTTTATGGATCAATATTTTGATGGATGGCCCTCCAGCCCAATCTTTGGGTGTTGAGCCAGTTGACCACGAAGTAATGAATAAACCTCCTCGCAAACGTAACCATAAGATTTTAAATGATGCTGTAATCAAGCGTGTTATCCAGTCAGCAATTATCATCATTCTCGGTACTTTGTACATCTTCGTCAAGGAAATGAGAGACAACGAAGTTACTGCGAGAGATACGACGATGACATTCACCTGCTTCGTGTTCTTTGATATGTTTAGTGCATTATCATGCCGTAACTACTCGAAATCAATCTTCGAGCTCGGCATGCAAAACCAAATGTTCAACTTTGCTGTTTTGGGTTCATTGATCGGCCAACTTTGCGCCATCTATGTGCCTTTCTTCCAAACAATTTTCCAGACCGAAGCATTATATCTCTCTGATTTGGTACATCTTTTGTTCCTCACGAGCTCCGTTTTGATAGTCGACGAGGTTAGAAAGTTTTACGTCAGACGTAAGAATGCTTTCACCAATGCATATGGCATTAGCGTTTAATCTAGTTGGTTCTAACTAATAGTTATCGTTGATCCAAGCTTTCATATCAGGATTTGACGAAATCAGCCAACCGTCGAAAGCTACCGAAGAGAGGCCCGGAGAGTATTACAGACCCCTATATCATCAACTGCCATCTGATGAGCGATAAGCTTCTCATCTATTTTGCCCCCGCGGGACCGTTGATTTCAGACTCGCTTAGAAAAGCACTGCTACAAACTCCGGAGTGGTGTTTAATGGATATGAAAATGGAGATTTACGAATTTTTTACAAATAAGAATCAAGTATGATAGAAAAATCATAGAAGCACTATACTTTCTGTTGTAGTGGTAGATAGCCTGTAAGTAAGGAATTATAATCAAACTTAACATTGCTTTTTTCACAATGTGTTTGTAGTCAAGTTTTTACACGGTAATATAACACTTCTAGTACGTAGGACATTACTCAGCTGTCATGGGGTAGCTTTTAACTGGGGACCAAGTCTTGACCCCGACTGAGTATTGACTCCGACCAAATTTTGAGGATAAATACTACATATTCAAGCCGCGCATATTGAATAGTAGTCATTACTCATTGCAAAACAACATGGTATTCAAATTCACAATTGATAAAGTTGTTAACAAGTATTTACCTGGGAATCAGGTACGGAAGTTTCCGAAGCCTTTGCAGCGTCTTTTAGGAGAACACCAGGTAAAACCCTACTCAGATTATTGGATATGGGTTGAAATACTAGTAAGCTCATTTTGCGGGATAGCTTTATTAGAAGGTATTTTCAAGAGCCAAACTGTATTTACAAAGCATCATGCGCCTATTATAATTGCTAGTTATGGAGCTACGGCCATTCTCTGCTTCAATAGCAATCAGGTCCCTTTGGCACAACCTAGAAACATCTTTTTAGGACACTTCTCGGCATCTTTGATTGGGGTATGTATAACGAAACTTTTCAGTTTATCTCATCAAGGACGCGCCAATTACTGGGCAGCTGGTGCCTTGAGTGTTGGTGTATCATCGGTTTTAATGTCTATTTTGAACTGTGTTCATCCACCGGCTGGTGCTTCGGCCTTACTTCCTGCTACAAATGTGGAGATTAGGGAAATGAGCTGGTGGTACCTCCCCGTGCAGATAATTTCCTCACTATTGATTATATGTGTTGCATTGATAACAGGAAACATTTTCAGGAAGTATCCAATATATTGGTGGAGTCCTGAAAGGCCTGATGCTTCAGCTGCTGTCAAGCCGGAGAAAAGAGTTGGCTCAGATAACATTTCTGTGAGTCCGAAGTTTTCTACTTCGACCAGTCCTGAAAACGAAGAGGAGAATAAGCTAGCAATGGAGGAAGAGAAAGGGATCAAAAGAGCCTCTGAATATGATAAAATTCTCATAGAAGTTGGTAAAATGTGGATTCCGGATTCACTTGATTTGGATCCGGTTGAAATGGAATGGCTTGAACTGTTACAAGTGAAACTAAACGCCCAGTACAATAAGGAAACAGTGTAAGACATTACTCTACATTAAAGCTTAGCATACAAGACGATAAAGAACCATCACGATATAGGAGCAATATAGAAAATGTTGCTTATAAAATACTAATCAGCTCATATTTTTCAAGTTATTTGATATAATATTAATCTTAATACCTAGCTACTGAAGTCGGCATTACCTTTATGCCAGATGATAATTATATACAATTTACAGACACGAATGATGCACGCTTTACATTCCCCGACGCATTTCATCTAACGTTACTATTCCTTTAAAACTCTCGTCATCAAGTTTATCGTAGATGGTTCTCGCAACCACATCAATGGAAATAGGAGGTCTAATTAACGAATTGATGTATGAGACATTATTTCCAATTACCTTTTCTTTAACATTGTAACCCAATTCAAAAAAGTTCCTCAATATTTCACGATTATGGAACCCATGTTTCTCGGCTTCGTCATACATGAAGTTTGGTCTCATTATGATTGTTCTGAGACCTGGAAGACAAGAAAGCTCTAGCTCTGCTTCTCGCTTTGTCTCTATATAACCAGAAGGAACCATTGGAATCTTTTGGTCCGCTGATATGTACACAAAGGAAGGAAGTTTGCTACTCTGCTCGCTGCTATTCTCTGAAGAGCTGTTGTCTACCGCTTGCTTCAGTTCAACCTCGTGTTGCTTTAAAAACGCATTAGCCAAAATTAAAGCCGAATCCCGCTGAATCGCCTCATATGTGTTCGTGTTATCTTTAGTCATTGGATTTGGGTATTTTAACGTGTTTGCAAGGTTCTGAATATCATTCAAGAAATTGAAGTTAGTATTCACAGTTTGTTTGTAACCTTGGTTTTCAAATAGAATGCCTATAGAATGAACAACGGTATCGACATCCTTCAACTTATGTTTATACGTTTCTGGATCAAAGATATTAGCCTTTTCCCAATTGACTTTTTCTACCCATGGTGTCTTAATCAGTGAAGGCGCTTTACCCGATCTAGAGAACGAGGTAACTTTGTAGCCCAATTGGATCCCTGTTTCACAGATTTTGCGTCCCAAGAACCCATTTCCTCCGAACACAGCAATAGATCTGCTTATACTTGACATTTTGACCACCTGTTAACTTGTACTAGTCCTATAATTTTTCCTGGAGATCAATACGCCGCTGTATATATATAAAATTGCGATATTCCTTTTTTGACCACTTTATATTTCATTAAAGCTACAACTACAGGGCTCTCACCGCCTTTTTTTTTTTAGAAAAAAAACTACATGGATACTTCTGAAGTAAGAGGCATTAGTAACTCATTAATTAAAAACGGATTCTAAACTACTTATAATTATATATATATATGGTACATATGCATTACTGGGATTGACTGGACGTTTTCTTCCTCAATGTGACAAACTCTTCATCTTCGACCTCCTCTATGGAAGGGTGTTTATGTAAGTTAGATGAAGACAAAGACTCTAAACTTGGCTTGCTAGAGTCTTCTTGTGGTTTTTGAACTGGACTTGCAGGCATTGACGAAATCGATTCGTTTTCAGCCTCGGAGTCTTCTGGGGTTGATACCAGAGAGTGAACATTAGCTTCTGCTTTTTGCGATCTGGAGTGAGAATCTGAGTTAGAATTCACGTTGGAAGAACTCTCAGGTTGGTATATTGTGAAGGCAGGACTTTGGAACAAAGGATTATATGGCTGCTGAGCTTGAAGAGAGCTTAAGAGGAGTGCCATGAATTTCTGCACATTCTCGTCAAGAGGATGTGTAGCTGCACCGTCTGCATTTTTACGGAGTTTTACTTCTTCTTGCTTTTTCTGTTCCTTTCTTTGCTCTTCCTCCTTTTGATTTCTCTGTATTTCCTCTTGTTCTCTCTGCTTTCTCTGTCTTGCCTCATGTTCTTTTTGTTTTCTTTGCTTCTCTTCCTGTTCCTTTTGCTTTCTTTGTATCTCTTCTTCTCTCTGTTTCCTCTTTCTTTCCTCTTTCTTTCTCTCTTCTTCTTTCTGTCTTCTGATTTCTTCGTCTAACTTCTCTCTCTCGCTTTCTCTATCATAGGTATGCAAGTTATCAGGCTTTATGTCAACGCCTGTGAATTCTCTTATAAGGTCGGAGAGAAAACTCTCTACTGGAAGTCTAATCTCCTGAGGAGCGGGCTTCTGCTGGATGGTTTTTGCAGGGCACTGAATGCAACTAGCAGGTTCGCTGCAGCACGAATCTTTTTCTTTGTCCTGCGCAGCAGATCTTGCCTCACGTCTGGCCTTTTCGGCCTCTTTGATGGCTTTCTGAGCCTCTTTTTTGGTCTCAGAAAGAGACTCTTGAAGGCTGCGTATTTGACTTTGTAACTTGGCGTCACGAAGCTGGAATTGCTTAACGACGTCTTGATAGTAGCCTTCGCGTTCACGAAGCTCCAGCACAACCAGGCGCAAGTTTGCTTCTCTTGCCCTGGACTCCTCCAATTGTTCGAGGAGAATCTCGGGGTCAGGTCTTGCGTATCCTGGTCTGCCAAAAGTATCTCCGTACCCACCTAAGAAGGGGTCCATGTAGATCGTTCTGCAGTTTCTTCCAAACATTTCGTATCGATGCGTGCTTTCTATTGTAGTCTTGTGAGTCTTTACTAGATTGACAAGTCCTGGTTCTATTAGCCCAGAAGTGTTACCCAAGGCCCTTATATAGCATTGAGGAAGGCGTGGCCGTATTTACACCTGCCTGTCAGCACCGTCTTGGTTGCGTTTCCATCGGCTGCGATTCTTATCTGGAACCTTCGAGAAGCTCGCGTGCGATCAACTGCTCAAAATGCTTACTTATCGCGCCCCCTTACCGCATACACAGCACGCATACCACCCCGGGACGAGCCAGCGGGCGCCTGCCGAGGCGCCCACCACAATGCTGGCGCCGCCCTGGACCAGACAGCCGGTCCCCAGGAGCTCTCTGTCGCAGGGCTAAACGCAACCCATGCAGGCACCCCATCAGGCGGCTTCTCAGCGTCTGGCCCGCGCACGCATTACACACGTGATATACCAAACTACCACTTACGGGATACTGATACCGCGGTCACGTGTCACAACCCTCCCGCACCGTGTCGGCAGTGACACGGCCCCAGCTGTAGTGCGCTCCTGACAATAACGCCCGCTGCGTGAAGCGGTCATCGGTGGGCGCAGCACCAGGGAGGGAAAAATCATAGCGAGCGAGGCCCGCAGAGTACCCTACAGCATTGGCCGCGGCCGCCAAGGCAGGCCGCCCACTACGCTACGTAAGGGGAAGGTTGAATCGTCGGCTTAACGATCCTTCGCCATTTCGTGCTACTTGGCCCACTTGTATATTTACAGTTTCAGCTTACCACATCTGTCTATCCGCTGGGTAGCTGCATTGGCCCGCTATCGCATGATCTGCTTATTGTGTTAGCGGCCATAGCGGTGTTTCTGTAGGTAAAACCAAAACATCTAAAAATGTTTGTCGCTATTATTAACTAATGACCGGTAATGAGGCCTCAATCCAATGTGGAAAATTAATCGAAAAAAAAAAAAATAAAATATAATAAAAGTTACCGCCATAAAAAAGTTACATGTTGTTTGGGGATTTTCTTTGAATTAATAACGCATAGATTAGAGGGAATA
Source organism: Millerozyma farinosa (assembly GCA_002196765.1). NCBI lineage: Eukaryota > Fungi > Ascomycota > Pichiomycetes > Serinales > Debaryomycetaceae > Millerozyma > Millerozyma farinosa. The sequence continues at coordinate 2,238,162 of NBND01000002.1, read as the reverse complement.
TAGAAGGAAAGGGACCTCAAGATAGCTAGATAGAAATAGAAAAAGCTTCACAAATCATTTGGTCAAGAAGTAAGCCTCTTAACTAAGAAAATTTAAAAGGATCTACTTCCATTATTTAAGAGAAGATTTTTAACACCTTTTCTTAACGGCGGGTAGAATAGATCCGTAAAACAGTCGCTATATCAAAGAGAAGTATCACTTCTGGCGCAGAGAACGAGTAGACTCGCGTACAACACAGAAGTACCGTCAGTGATCACACATTGCCTGTGGAGACACTGAATCATTCGCTTCAGCGCCAAAGACGCATTTTTTTCCCGCACAGGCACCAGGCCAGATCACAGCGTGAACGGGGAGTTTTCCGGCAAAGTTACACCACAGATAGAAGATGCACACGGTAACGAAGTTCGCAGTGTTCGTGTTGGCGATAGCTAGCATGTTGTTCGCCATACGACCTAGTACGTTCCTGCTGAACACACCAAGCACCGGATTTGTCAGAGTGTTTCGGCGAGATGGCCTTTCCGGAATGGCGCTACACGCTAGAGACGGAGGCAACAGCAACAACAACAGGAATGGTAATGACGGCAATGACAGCGATAGCGATAACGACAACGACAGCAGCAGCAACAACAACAGCAGCACGCAGTCTGGCGGCGGCAGAAACTCGCCGCTGGCCTCGAACAGAGCCAGGAACGGAGCCAGCGTAAGCTCCCAGGGAGGTGCCAGCGGCAGCCAAGGCTGGCTGAGTGGCGTAGCGGGCGCGTCGGGATCGGCGTCGGGTTCTAGTTCGAGTAGTTGGTCGTCTGGGTCACCTTGGAGCTCTCAGCAATCTCTGTCATCAGCATCGCCTGGCTCATGGTCGTCTTCGTCGAGCCATCCATCCTCTACCAGCCCTCCAAGCTCCTCATATAGTCCTGCGTCAAGCTCGTCGCTGTCTCAGTCACTGCTGGACTCGTCGGAGAGCTCTTCAGGCCCAACTTCGTCGTCTTCGTCGAGCTCCTCCCTGGACTCAAGTAGTGACGGCAACAGTAGCAGCACCAGCGGAGATAATAGCAGTAACAGTAGCAGCAGCAGTGATGGAAGCAACAGCAGCAGCTCGGATTCGCCAAGCAGTTCAAAGGAGGATTCTCTGTCCTCGTCGCATCACTCAAAAACCACAGACAAGCCATCCAAAAGCGAAAAACATTCTTCGAGCACTATGACAACAACGTTCCACAGTGTTAATGACGGAAACACGGTGATTGTCACTCGTACGTCGCTTGTATCCGGCAGTCTGCCATCGGCCGCGTCTTCTCATTCGCAATCAAAGAGCTCTAGCGGCTTGTCGCACACCAACCAGATCGTCGTTGGTGTAGTGGTGGGTGTGGGAGGCGCCATCTTACTTTCGATTGCCGCTCTTTTGTTCCTTTACTACAGGAAGCGCAACAGTCAAGTGGCCAACCAGTCGTGGACATTCTGGCGCAAATCAGACAAGAATGGCAGTGATGCGTTCTTGGACGACGAGCTTGGAGTCCGTGACCGTAAAATTAACCAGGGATCCAACTTCTAGGCAGCACTATTGCTCCAGGACCGCACATTCTCTCAGAAACACCAGATGCGTTCAATATCATATTGATACCCTATGCACACCCACAAAAACGTTTCTAGGTGCCGCCACCGCAGTTTACTACGCAAGCAGCCCGCGGTGGCCGCTTTCATTCACTACCATCCAGTTGCGAGAGAGCCTAGATGCCTCTATGTGCACACAGCCATGTGTCTACGGCTTGTGTTTCTGGACCCGACAAGAGCCTCCACCCACGCTGCGAGAGGAAATATACCATTAATTATCGTTTATAGAGCAAAATGTAAGTATGTCACCTCACAAATAGTAGCAAGTGTCACCTGGGTAGTGGGGGCGCACACCCACGCCGCAGCGGTTTTCGTTGTGGTCATTGCGACATTAATCCCGCTGGGTGCTGTTTCTGGGTACGCTACAGACCTGTTGTCTCAGACTGCGGACTCGCCCCCAGGTCCGTTGCCACCCATGGTACGTCGTCATGTGCCCTGCCCGGTATCCCGTTCCACCAGCATCCGTATTGATGTTCGTGTCTGTGCACTGCTCCTATGTTGCGCGGGATGCCCTCGTATGTAGCTGCGGTCACGTCAGACCACGTCTAGTTTTCGCTTTAGACCACTGCAGAGCCTGCCCAGAGGCCCGCAGGAGCCCATTTCTGCTGCTTTTTGAGTTGCTCAGAGCCGTCTACCTGCGCGCGCAGACGTCAGCCCATCAGCGTCTTACTTGTGGCCCGGCGTTCCATTATGGGGTTTACTGAATCCGCACCCCAGGTCCATGGCCTATCTACAAAGACATTGGTGAATGAGCGCAGTGCCCCCAGACGGACATCCGCTTTGTAGGCTGCATACCTCTTGTTGTACCAACTGCTGGTGTACCCGGGACCCCAGGTCTGAGACATTTAGCGTGTGACATGCACATAACCCACACAAGAGATCGTAATTGGGGCAGAGTTTGAGACATATATCCTGTATGGTAGATGTTTACCTTTATATAACCGGGAAGAGAAAGGAGTGCATTGTCAGACCAAAGACTGGCCAAACAGAACGGGTAGCAAGCAGCCCGATAAACGAGAGTGTATACATCGTCTAAGACTCTGGAATCGTATAAAGGGCAGCCCTAGGCCCAAATTTGCACCACAAGGAGAATTTTTTTATATTTGAATAATTTGAATAAGAATAGGTTTTTTTACCCAGGCATTCTAAAAACCGCAAACCCCAGCAGTTCCAGACAGAGAACGGCAAATACACACACGTAGAGCGCAATCCCTCCCAGCTTAGAGCGCCGCGTGATAAATCGCAATAATACAGAACCCGGGCATTGCAGCGCAATAGGTCAGGAAGATCGAGTTGACTGCATTGCACTCGAGGTCTAAGCTTGCCGCTTCCACAGCAGCACACAAGCTAGCAGTCTCGCGAGACCAGTCGTGGCTGACACCCGAGCTGCCCCAGAGACAGCGGGATCGCCCACAGCCCGCGCAGAGCGCATCTTTCCGCACCTGCAGCAAGTTTAAAGCGCATTTGCTGGAGCCCATCAGAGTTGCAGAAGTCATACCGGGCTACTCGTTATCCCGCGCTTTCCTCGCCGGCTCACACTAGCACTTGACGCAGCAAACGCATTATAGCAGACACCCCGTCTAGTAAAGCCCAGAAGCGTCGCTCCCAGAAGCACCTACGCACTCCATAGTAGGGCCATCGACATTCTCGCTCGATTGGCAGACTTCGCACCGTTACACGACGGTCACGCTTGTCCTTTGGCGATACTGGGCACTGTTTTGCCTCTGAGTCTTCGCAAGCTTTTTTAGTGTAATCTAATTTGCCGTGTCATTGCCAAGAAGGCAAGCAGCACAATCGCGCAAAGTGAGACATACAGATTCAGCGTCGAGTTGTCTCACATTTCCCCAGCTCTATCTCCTGCTTAAAACAGACACACAGTAGTCGGAAAAGGCTATTGTTACTGCGATAGAACCAGAAGGAAAAAAATAATCAGACGGTTTTTCCCTAGTTTTCAGTAGGCCCATTTTTTTCAGAGTATTTCAAACCTCATCGGTCGACCACTGAAGTAGCTGAAAAACTTTATTTCAACTTGGGAATACAAGCACGCTGTTTGCAGGGAACCTCAGACAGATATACAGCAATTGTCCGGTACGTGGCCCAGAAACATAAACGTCACTGTTTGCTTGCAGGCGCAGCGACTTCACTAGCCACCAGGACTAGCCGCAGCACTGAAAACTTGAGTTACTAGCCACCATCTGCGTTCCTTAACTCTGAGCGTACTACATTACGGCAGTGACTAGAACCATTGAAGTGATAAAGCGGCCCTAGCAACCTAGCCTATAAATCTAAGGATTCTAGCTTCGATTGTGCCAGCGAGCCTACAAGGAATATATAGGTGACGAATTTTGAATCGCTCAAAATGCGTGCAAAAGTCACATTATCAGACCTATTGAACCCAAGCGGGTACCAGAACCCAGAGAGCTTTGATCTGGTCAAGACAGGTCCGACCCCTCAAAGTTTGGAAGCCATCAGAGAAGGTGCATTGCCCTTGAAAAGTGAAGACGGCATATTGGGGGACAAATTGGACAACTCCGATAGTGTCAGCTCCAGCACCAGCGTTTCTACCACGAATTCTAATAGCACCACTGCAACTTCTCCATTGTCTACTCCGGTAGGAGACAAGCCTAGCGGTTATAAGGTCGAGAAGAATATTTTACGCAGTAAAATCAACAAGAAGCTTCTTTCAGATCAAAGGCTTGTGCAGATAGCAATCCGCCGGAAGTCAGTTGGGAGAAAAGGATCAAAATTGGACATGTATGGTACTAATTCAAAACTACATGTTAAATATTTAGAAGCTGGATTGAGAGTCAAGTTTACTCTTGCACCTTCCATGATGTCATTGTATAACTCTTTGACTTCACATGTTAGCAAACGCCATTTGTTTCCTTTGAATGACTCTCTGGATATGCTTTTGGATATGTACGATAACAATGCTCGTGAATGTGATCAACAGTCTGGTATGAATCGTTCTCTTCCATCACAGTTTATCCAGCTTATTGATAATAATGTGGTGAATTTATCTGGTTTTTCGAATAAGGTCTTACAGACTTTCAGTCTTAACAAGAACCAAGAACAAATCAAAACATCGAATCCAGCTCTTCCAACTTTCAATTCACTTGATACTGCTATTCATACGTTATTTGACATAAAGGAATACACTTTGGTCAGAATAACTAGATCGGCTTCAGTGGATCATGAAGGTTCTGTTCTTTTGAAACTTGAAACTGCAAGACCAGGAGACTACAGCTTAATAGATGATCATGATTTCATGGAGGAGATGCTATACAGTATTGGAAACCCAGACGAGGAGCCTAACAATCTATTCATAAAAAAAATAGTAGCCAGACCGCGCTACAAGTCAGACATGAAAATATTTCTAATTCCCAAGAAATTGAATTGTTCGCTTTATGTTGATGAGCGAATGTTAGAGAGAGATCTTCTCAATGGTGTGATTGACGTTGAATACCCACCTTACAAAAATATCTATTGCACATTCAAGCCCGATGCGGTTTTAGAGAAATATCAGAAGCTTGTTAGTATAAGTAAGCTTCAGGATCCTGCTAGTACCAATGGTACGCCGTACGCGGGACTGAATAACACCACACCTGCGCAAAGGCCGTCAATATTTACCCTTCCCCCTAAACTAAGCTCTGGCTCAGGCCAACCGGCTTTATCTCCTCCTAACCCACGAGAGTCTCATACACAATTTCAGGGTAGGACATCATCCATCTCTGGAAAACCCATACCAGATACAACCAGAAACTCACCAATTCTCAATTACCAGAGGCTACGCACCTCTCCTCAGGTGAATTCTACGCCAATACCTGTTGCACATTCCAATTCGCCTATGACTGTTACCGTTAGTGAGGTCAATAATGAAGGTTTCAAGCCACATGGTATCCATAGTAGTCCTAGAGAAGAAAACCAAATTCGTGGTGTCAGACAAGATTCACAATCACCATCATCTTTGAGACCTGTTGTTGCACAGAACTGGAACAATACCCCAATTTCTTTGCCTCAGCCTGTACCGAGGAAATTTCAATCGGGGTACGAGAAACAGATCTCTAGTACTTCAATGGATGAATTGCTTTTAAGAAAATTGTCCTTCCCGTCAGTTTATCTGAGTGCTTATGACAAAAGGGGTATGGACACGGAGAAGGGACCAGCCAAAGGTAATTAAAATACTGGAATTGAAATGACGAAAAAAGTTATCGTTATTTTATGACTGGGCATATTACTGATATACTTTTGGAATCGAATTATGGTATAGCATGATCGAGTTAAATGCGGAAAATAATACTAGTTATCGGTTTTGTTGAAGCTATATGCATTTTAAAATCTCGAGGATAGAAAATAGAGTTTAGACTTATGTGAATCGATTCATATTTGGAAGCATTTGGAGTTATTGATTTTTATGGAGAGGCATTCGGGTTAAGTTTCGATTTCTTTTCATTTCCTTTTGTTATTACTTTCCAGGAGTTTTATTTTGTTTTTGGATTATATTTCTTGCAATGATTTTTTTTTAATTTATGTATTGTTTATGACTGTCACTGATACCAACTAAATATTGGTGGAGGTATTCCTAGGAAAAGTACGACTAAAATATTTCGTTTTATGATAGATATGGTTTTTAGAAATAAGATTTGCTAAACTTAATGTCTGCTTTATAGATATTTATCTTCGCCCATTGAATAATATATAACGACCAGAGTTCATTTTATTCACATCACACCGCTGTGATACATATAGCTCAATTAATTACAATATGTGCACTTGTGTGAAGTAGAAAAAATAACGAAATACAGAGGTGCAAACTAATGATGAATACTTCGGGCTGTACTTAGCTGAATGAAGCTAAGCAGACGTAAATAGATAGTACTTAAAATACAAAAGAATTAATAACGAAACGACTTAAAAGTTTAGCCAAGTTTTCTTTATAAGCATCGAATCAAACGTTGAGGCTAACAGACTCGCTATGGATATATTTGCCGTAGGGCTGCAAAGCACGAGCAACATCATTCTTGACGAACTTTTCAGTCTGTTGAGGAGCTCTACCAATGAAGGTAGAGGGGTCAAGCAAGGAGTCAAGTTCATTCCATATTGGCTTGAAGTATTCGGTAGCTTTGACTCTTTGAATTAAGTCATTATCACCTCCTTCTTGTTTCACGACTGCACTAGCTTGGTGAGACAATACTCTGATTTCTTCGTGACAGTCTTGTCTAGATCCACCCTTCTCGACCATGGCCATAATAATGTTTTCAGTTGCCATGAATGGTAATTCGGAGTTAATTCTTCTTTCGATAACCTTTGGATACACAACCAATCCTGAAGTGATGTTGAGCAAGGTGGAGAGAAGGATATCTGCTGTCAAGAAAGCAGAAGGAAGAGAAATTCTTCTGATCGCAGAGTCATCCAAGGTTCTTTCAAACCACTGCACGGAAGCGGTTTGAAGAGCATCATTGAAAAGACCTCCCAAATGTCTAGCCAAAGAACAGACTCTTTCACATCTCATAGGGTTTCTCTTGTACGCCATAGCAGATGAACCAATTTGGGACTTTTCGAAAGGTTCTTCAATTTCTTTCAAGTTAGCCAACAATCTTATATCAGTAGCAAACTTGTGACAAGTAGCACCCAAAGAAGCCAATGGAGCTAAAACATCAATGTCAATCTTACGAGAGTAAGTCTGGCCTGTGACTGGATAGACATGCTCGAAACCCATCAACTGAGCGAACCTCTCGTCCAACTGTTCGACCTTATCGTGGTCTCCGTGATATAAAGACAAGAACGAGGCTTGTGTACCAGTAGTTCCCTTCACACCTCTCAAACCAATATCGTTTCTGGCTCTCTCCATGTTTCTCAAATCCCACAAAAATTCTTGGATCCACAAGGTTGCTCTCTTACCCACAGTGGTCAATTGTGCTGGCTGGAAGTGAGTCCAACCTAATGTAGGTAAGTCCTTGTACTCGATTGCAAATTTAGACAAACGGTCAATGACATTCACCAACTTTGGGATGATTACATCGTAGGCATCTCTCAAGAAGATAAGATCGGCGTTATCGGTGACGAAACATGAGGTGGCACCCAAGTGGATGATTCCTGCTGCATCTGGACAGGTCTTACCAAAAACGTGAACGTGGGCCATCACATCATGTCTTACGATGGCTTCTTCTTTACTGGCTTCTTCTATTTCTTTGTCCGTAATCTCCAAATTCTGTCTCATTTGCTCTATAGCATTATCTGAAATGATTTTGATGCCTGTTTCCTTCTCTGCTACTGCCAAATTAACCCAAAGTTTTCTCCAGGTAGAAAACCTGTTTCTCAAAGAGAAGATTTTTGACATCTCCTCAGAGGCATATCTGGAAGACAAAGGTGTCGAATATTTATCGTAGCTTGACATGGTAATAACAGTATACTAGTACTCTTGCAAGTCAGAAATTGCCGGTATGGATGAAAAAATTAAAAATGTTGGAGGGTATCTAAAATATATACTGATTTAAATGAGCGAAAATAATTAATTGACTCTGTCGCAGCTTATGTCAAAGAATATTTTCTTGAGTATTGATGTTGAAAAATACAGTAGTAATGTGTCTAAGACACAACAGAGCATCTGATATAAGCACTGAATAGAGCAAGAGCTCTTGTATGGAGAGTTGACCTCTTTACGGAGATCTCCTGGTAAAAAGAGAAATGACGCTAGTGACCTGATGCGTTAATCACACTATTTGGATCTTTGCCTGAATTCTTGGTGATCCCGGCCTCTTTTTTAATCGCTGTAAGCAGTACCTCCTTCGAAATGATATGGCCCTACGCATAGGGCCTGGAAGGCACGTCAAAGATAAAATCCACGACTTCGAAGCCTCATTCACTCATCACGAAAAGGGGACTGTACTGTTTGGCGAGCTTGTAACGTGAGCAATAAGGGCCCTGATTCATCTGCCGAACCCGACGAGGTGGAGGCAGAGGTGGACCTTTTCTACTATGTAATATTTATGCGATAGGCACTGTCGCATTCAGCTCTCTGCATCATTGCTTTGATCATCAGCACTATTGTCCTTTTCTTCGTTACCATCTTCAGTCTCAGAGTCCTCATTGAGCCTTTTAGCTTCGTCTGATTTGAGATTCTGGTCTTCTTCATACTGAAGAAACAAAGAATATACAGCGCCTTTGAAAAGGGTATAGACGAGTCCCATTTTCATCTCCAAGCTCCGTAAGTTATCCACTAGCTGATCGGCATTCCCCAGCGCTCCATTCTCCGTATCATTGTCAGATGACAAGTTCCTGGCCAGGTGGTTTTGGTCTCTTGCTGAGTTAAGCTTTTTGATCTCAGCGGCTAACGTGTTAAGCTGCAAAGCAAGCAACTGGTACTGGGACAATATTTCAGCCTCTATAGGACTCAATAGGTTACCAGCATAGTATTCAGTCGTTAAGACGTCCTTAGGAGGCATTATCGACCCGTCCAATATTAACTAACGCTTCTGTTGATATTTACACAAGACGTGTTTTCTGTAAGGAACATTCATATGCTTTTGTGTAACGAAATATGTACAGTCTTTCTAGTGAACATTGACGATAGCAACTAGGAAAGGACAAGAAACAAGAATACTTCAAGGGGTTTGCGATTGACAAAAACGTTGCATTGTACAAACAGAATAGTTAGAACAAGAAAGCAAAAATGTCATCCAGTGCTAGTACTACTGCAGTGACTGAGGAAAGAAAGAAAGTCAGTGATAACGGTTCAGCAAAACAGGTCGAGACTAATGCAACTGTCAATCCATCACACAGAAAAAGAAGGCTTATGGCAAAAGCCGGTGGCGTCAATCCTTTGAAATATAAGGCTTGGGTTGGCGGACACATTATGTGTGTTGTTTTCGGCTTCATTTCCGTCATTTTTCAACTTTTGAGGTTGCCAAATAAATATTATATCAATTCCATCAGTTACAGGTTGTCATTATTTGGAGCCGTCATGGCATTGGGGGCTACGATATCTCGTAAGTACGGGTTTTCATACCTCCCTTCATTTAGTACGTTGGTGGCCCAACAGAACTTTCAGTTCTCTGTTTTGGCGTGCATTTGGGTGTTCACTTTTAAGTCTATCTTCAAGTTGCTCCCATTCTTGATAATCTCGACCCTTCAGCTTGCATCAGAGAAGAATATTGAGCCTATTTTGAAGCAGCTGGGTGAGTTGGCTTCGTTGATTGCTTTCGATGAGCTCTTCTTGATCTTCTACTTGCTCATCAGAACCATCTTTTTCAGAAATACCTCTGGTTTTCAACTTGTCATCTTCTTGGTGTTCTACTGGTTACGTATTATGTTCAACGATGAAACTAGAACATTATTCAGAACTATCGTCGCAAGATTGGATGGTAAGGTTTCAGGAGTGAAAAATGAGAAAGTGCAGCACATGTGGAAAAAGACAAAGATGTTTATCGACGAGAAGGGCACTGATGCCTAGATGCAAATGCTGCTTCCGTAATTGCGTCTTTCTCTTGAAATTCTATGTATAAATCACATTGAAAAATTGCTAACCTCGATATTTATCGACGGCTTTGAACATCCATGGCAAGTTAAAGGCAAAATGTGAAAAGCCAGTAAAGAAAAAAAAAAGATTAAAAAAAAGAAAGAAGGTTACGTCTTACTGTAAGAAGTATATATGTTGTATTATCTTTGATTAACTGTACTTATATATCGTTGAAAATACTTTAAAGTAAATCTAGTGTAGGCTGTGGGAAATGTCGCAGAAATGTCGCCAACATACAGACATTATTGAAATAAAGGGTTGGTAAGCTCGTCCAAGTACTGATATAGTAAATCAATTATCTACAGTAGAGTTGACTCCTGTGATAAACCATGTCCGCACCTATTATCTATCAGTTAGGACACGAGTCCATCAAAGACCATGTTTTCTCTCCTGATCGTCAATTTTTGGCAATTACGAAAGACAACAATGTTGAAATCTACCGAGTGCTGTCAGGTAGCCGTGCTCAATTGTTCACCACTTTGAAAGGACATGACAAAACCGTTACTGCTGTGGATATTTCCCCAGATGGAGGTAAAATCTTGACATGTTCTCAGGATAGAAATGCTCTTGTGTGGGAGTTTAATGCGGCACTGAAAGAGTATAAACCAACTTTGGTATTGTTGCGTATCAATAGGGCCGCTACTGCTTGTAAATGGTCACCATTTGGCAATAAGTTTGCTGTTGGTTCAGCAGATAGGGTGATAGCAGTGTGCTATTATGAAGAGGAGAACGATTGGTGGATTTCAAAGCATCTTAAGAAACCTTTGAAGTCCACTATTACCTGTTTGGACTGGCATCCTAATAACGTTTTGTTGGTCAGTGGATCCACTGACGGACACGTCCGTGTTTTCTCTGCTTACATAAAGGGATTAGACGAGAAACCAGAGCCTACTGCCTGGGGCGTCAAGCTTCCTTTCCAAACCTTATGTGGCGATTTTATTACAGAAACCGGAGCATGGATCCATGATGTTGCTTTCAGCCCTCAAGGTACTTCTGCGGCTTTTGTTGCCCATGACTCCTCTATTACAGTAGTCTACCCCGGAGGCGAAGGATTACCTCCTCAGGCTATTCATAGCATCCCTACTGACTACTTACCTTTCAAGTCATTGGTATACTTAAGCGAAAATAGAATTGTCGCCGGTGGTCATAACTGTAATCTTATTGTTTTCGACGGAAATGAATCAGGCTGGAAAGAAGCGTTCAAGGTTGAGAAACAGACCGACCTCACCTCCGACCATTCCAAGGTTCAAGATGAAGACGAAGAAATTTCTTCTCACGATGCTCTCAATATGTTTAAGCAATTGGATTTGAAGGGCCGCATTAACAGACCTTCTGAAAAAGGTAGCGGTAAAGTTCTCAACACTGTGCATCAAAACACAATATCAAGTGTGAAGGTCTACAGTGCTAACCAAGTCAGCACTTCGGGTATTGATGGAAAAGTGGTAATTTTCAGTATTTGATTTACTATATATGCTAATCCATAGACCTAAATAAAACTGTAAAAGTTAGTTTCAGTACTATCGAAATAAAACTGACTTCCTGTTTGTGAAACATTGAAGTTTCTCAGAGTAATTCTAGAGCTTGGTAATTTGGTTATCTTCATGACGTTCAGAAGCAGAACTGATAACATTTGTTTCATCATAAAAACAATGCTCACAAACAGAAACTCATAAAATGAATACATACCTTTCTTTGTTAGTAAATTGGCCCCTTCCTCATTGTGATTCTCTCGGTCGTCTCATCTTTAATGTTCAGCTGGTGATGCATGTTTATCCATGGCTCACGAGTCACCCGGATTGATGTTGTGGTCAACGATCATCATTTTGCAATTCAATGCAACGAAAGACTAGAAGACAGGTTCATCTTTAACTTACTCTTTGTCAGCACTTCTGTGTTGTTAGCAAATTGTTTTTCCTCTAACCAAAATTAGAGAAGACCACTGATCATAAACGAAGAATTCCTACGACTATTAGTCCTGCATTTACATCCTCAGTTTAGAATTAAGAAGTTGTATAATCATTCATGTGGTATCTCATCCCCTTGGATCACCTTTACTTACCAGCTGGAGACTAAACTCAAGTCTAAAGAAGTTAACTGAGCGGTACTAAAAAAATTTTCCATCTGTTTTTATACTGATATTCGTGGTTGCAAAGCCGGGTAACACCAGTATACCTTCAATATAACGTGTTACCTATTTATTGGTAACGGAGAAGAATAACTCTATATTTTAAAAAGTATCAAATACGTATTCAATTCTTTTCTGACAAGAGGCGGACTAAGTGGGTACTTTAAGTAGCCATTCCTGTCACCAGCACTACTTTTAAAGAGATACTACGTATTCTTTTCTCGTCTCTTGAACCGGTGTATACTATGGATGAGGTGACATAATGCTTACCTAGTAAACAGCATTCCCGGTGCTACTTTCACCGGTAGTGATTGTGATTGATATAGAATTACTTTATTACTATCAACTTCAGTTGGTGTTCTTTGCCTAACTGTTAATCCTGCTTCCCAGGGAGAATGATCTCAACCACCTCTTCCAACCCTCGCGGGCTTAAGTTATGTTACACAAAACTCAAAAATTACATATGATGACAACTCGTGGCTATAATAATTAAAGCTGGTGTAAGGAGATATGAAGGGAGGCGAAGAAAGACAAGGTCTCTTTGGCCAGAAGGGCCAAGGAAAGAGCTATAATTCCACTGGCGACATACCCGATAGGCATCTTCCTAAGTCGTATTCTTCTACACTTCTTATAACGCGGAGAGATGCCCGAGATGGAAGAGATGACAGAGACGAGAGTGATAAATACAGTGTATTTACACAGAATATGGGCGACCTCAGAAGGAAAAGTGACGACGCCAGGTCCAGGAGTAGCTTTCTTAAGGATTTGGTTGGAAGTTATCAAGCTGTAAATAACCCATATAGTGGCTTGCAAAATGATATGAATGCAGTCGGTGGCCATTTACCCATATCTCATCCTAACGTTTTTGATACACATAGAAATATGCTGAACTCATGGGATTTAGAGCGTGATCAATTGACAATGGACTTTCTTAGAGATATGCGCCCACAGCGTTTGGTCGGCAAGTATAAGAAATTAGCAAACTGGCCTGAATTTTTTAAATCAAACATTGAAAAGATGAAGAGCAAAAAGGTCCAACAATATTATAAAGAACAGAACTATTTGATAGAGAGATTTCAGGAAATCGACAATCTTTTGGATTATGGCCAAGTTCATATCCACATGCTTTCCAACTACGAGCATAATGTTTCGCTTCCTGATATCGAAGAAGAAGAAGGCAGCGTCTCTTCTGCAGATATGGAACCTACTTCACCAGTCCACAAGTCCAACAGAAGCTCCAGATTCAATGCTATTCCAGGAGACATTCGCCACCTGGGTGCTCATTTTTTGGGTTATGACGAAGAAAAAGATTCGAGAGATATTGTTATTGCGATCTTGATCAATACAGCTGTAAATGTCGTATTGCTCTTGGGTAAAATTGTTGTCAGTTTGCTTACGCATTCATTGTCGATTGTGGCTTCTTTGGTAGATTCGATTTTAGACTTTCTTTCAACATTTATTATTTATATTGCAAACAGACTTTCAAATTCGAAGAGCTGGAAGTCACAGCATTCATATCCCGTGGGAAGATCCAGACTAGAGCCATTAGGGGTATTGATTTTCTCTATAATAATTATAGTTTCGTTTTTTCAAGTTGGTATGGAAACTGTGAAAAAATTATTTTTGAGTGGACCTGAAGACAGAGTGATTGTTAAAATTGGAACTAGCCTGATGCTTATTATGGGCTTGACCATTGTGAGCAAGGTTGGTTGTTGGGTGTATTGTGCCAATAGCAAATCAACTTCCGTTCGAGCTCTAGCACAGGACGCAAAGACAGACGTCGTATTCAACGTGGTTTCACTTTTGATGCCATTACTAGGAGACTATTTGTCATTATGGTGGTTTGATGCATTAGGGGCTCTTTTATTATCTATTTATATCATAATAGCATGGTGTGAAACAGCTTACGAACACATCGATAACCTTACTGGATCTGTTGCAAGCGACTTAGACTATAAGGTTATTTTGTATTTGACATACAGATTCGCTGAATCCATAAAGTGGATTACCGCATTGAAAGCATATCATGTTGGTGATCGTTTAAATGTTGAAATTGACATAGTCTTTGACAGTGAGAAGTTTGGTTTAACACAAAAAGACACACACGACATTGCAGAAGCCTTACAGTATGCGATTGAGTCATTACCAATGGTAGAAAGAGCATTTGTTCATACAGATTATATGGAAGGTAATTTTAAAGGTCATTTAAACTAAGTTATCTATAAAAAACCTCTTCTATATAAATCTTAATATATGACAGCGTACAACATTACACTATACACATTAAAATAAATAGAAAAAAAAAAGGAAGTTTTGCTTAATCCTTATCCCACCCAGGAAAAGTTTCATCTATAATTTTTTGTAAACCTTCATAATATTTTACTATTATGTTTGAGCTATAGCCCCCAATTTTTTCGAATTCCCAATGAGTTCATGAATATCTGCGAGTACTACTTCAAGGTTTGTATTTCCATCGAAGCTGTTAACCACTTCTAATTGCTTAGTATCCTTGAGATAATGAAGAATTTTTAAAAGAAAAAGAGCGCCGAAGTAAAAGCAGAAATGTAACTGATCTGAAAGATAAGCAAAATAAGAGTTACTTTCGACCGTTTTGACAAACTTTACTAAGTCATATGAGCTTTCAAGCATTTTTCTTAGTGATTTACCGTCACTGTTGTCCAATATAAAATAAATATTGTCGTTCTCGTACAAATCAAATAATTGAAAAGTAGCTTGATTTGTGTTTAGTAACGATTTTTGAAAGTTGTAGGCATAGACAACCACCAAAACACAAAAATAATAACATGGTTCCACGAATTGTAATGATGGTTGTTCAAAAAGATAGCTCCACTGGTTATACCAGTTCTCAATCTCCAGTTGTACTTCTTTATAGCCAATTTCCCTTTCTATAATATCCATTCCCATAGCGTTGTGAACGCTCTTCTGAATGAAATTATAAGTGACGGTTAAAATATTGATTTCACTAACCATTCTCCCGTCAAAGTTTGTAGAGCTAGGTAACCCTAGGGTAGCAGTGCAATATCTCAACTTGAGAGCATCTATGACACAGCTCCTGCCAGAGAAAATCGAGTTTATCAAATGTACTAGCACCAAATGATTGTATATCCGTAAAAGCGTAAGCAATTGATGGGTATCACCATCAATGTCATCGAACAATATTGAATAAGCGCTGTTATCATTAAACTCATCATCTGTCAATTTTTGCATAAGTGTTCCAAAGGTAGATCTTGATAAGAAAGTGGTTAGTCCGATACTTGAAAGATACCAGGCATCTAGGTTCAAGTGTGCCAACGAATTACCTTGCCCGATTGTGCCTTTACTCTCATCCGTGAGGTTATAAGATGCTAACGCCGACAACGAGAGAGAGTAAATGGATAAAATGACCAAAGCCTGAAGGAATTCCACATCGCCATATCTGTAGTTGCCATCTTGGAAAGCCGAGACCTGCAAGATTCCTCTACCAAGTTCAGCTAACAACAGCTGTATCAAGTCCCTGTAAATTTCTTTGTTACTCTTCGGGTTATCGGGAAATATGTCCTGATCGATCAGGTACCTCAACGATATACAGCAGCATGTAGTTAAGAGCAAGGGTGATTTGATCCTGATCCGACCTATTAGCTGTTCGGATGGTATATTTACAGGAAACAGTACCCAGCGGCCGTAATTGGTCCTAAAATCGTTGATCAAATATGTAGCTTCTAATTCACTTAGAATGTTCAAATCGATTATGTCACCATATGCTTTTATTGGGAGATCTTTGCTAGCCGG
Source organism: Millerozyma farinosa (assembly GCA_002196765.1). Classification (NCBI taxonomy): domain Eukaryota; kingdom Fungi; phylum Ascomycota; class Pichiomycetes; order Serinales; family Debaryomycetaceae; genus Millerozyma; species Millerozyma farinosa. The sequence goes on along the minus strand of NBND01000002.1, from coordinate 2,222,125 downwards.
ATGGTCTCCTTTCAAGTTGATGAGCTTAGCTATGGGGTTTGGGATCGCCTGCGGTGCCGACTGGTTAGACACTATCGAAAAGGGCGCCATCTTGAACGAATGCATGTGTAGGTCATACAACGGCAGAATGCCAACGTTACCCAACGAAAACACATCTTGCACACCTGCCGCACCGATATTCTGCCCTCCTAGGTGATGCTTCGGCTCGGGATCTTGTCCACCAAAAGGCAAACCAGAGGTTGCAATCGATCTTCGGGCATCGTCCGCCGCCTCAGCAATCTCCTTCGCTTGATTCAGCAATTTGTACGAATCGGGCGAAGAGACGTGTGCCAATATTTCTCTCACTCCATTGTATATCTGGTCCAACTTGTACTTGACATCCAATTGGTGAAGATCTTTTCCCTGCAACAGACTAGGTGCGGAGTCTTGAAGAACTTTTTCATGGGCGAACGAGCACTCTTTTTTCAAAAAAGTGCATCGAAGGCAGGACGTATCTTCCTCCGAGGCCTTGAAGCATCTTGTCTTTTGTTTTCGGCAAAAATCGCAAGCCTTGAGTGTCCTTGTAGCTTGTGCATGTCTCCGACTAACTGACACTTGCCGCGGAACCTCCGCGGTTCTGTTCTTCTTACCACTCAGTCTCTTTCTCTTCGAGTCAGATGCTATTACATTAGAGTTCTCGTGTAAGTCGCCCATCCTGTCTTTGAGAAGACTTCAGCATATATAGATCTTAGTTTTCAGCCCATATAGTAATGTAAAAGAAGCTAATATTCGAAATATATATGTACACTCGTTCTATTTCTTTGTTATTTCCGAATTGAAATACGGTCGCACAGTCGCACTTTCTTTCTTATCTAGGATCCATAATATTATTGGCCTTAAGAACAGAGAGTGCCTAAACAATCTTGTATTTTATAGTGCCTGACTCGTTACTGTTTACAAGCATGTCGACTTCAGAAAGCTTTATTCCGCGATTGAGTAAGATATGGTTAAAATCTATGCATCCTTTGTATTTTATAGTGCCTAAATACGAGTCAGCATTGTTAAGCAAGCGCACCTGCCCACCGAATCTTATGTCGTAGCTCTTCGGCAGGGCGATGGAGGAGGCTTCACTGACTTCCTCGGTTGTCTTTGTTGGCTGGGCAGCCTCGAGTTTATCTAGCTTCACGCCTGCAGCTATTGCAAAGTCGTTTAGGATGGAGTTCATATTGACCAGCCTGATTGACCACGAAGCACGCAAGGACGTTGTGTCTCGCGTCGAGTCAATGTCAATTTTAATTCCAGAAACAGTAGGATATTTCGGATCTACCCATATTCTGAAATTCTCAGTGAACAATGCAAAATCAAACGGCACCTTGAACATTTGCCTTATATTACTGTTTCGAGACAATTCCTCGAGAATTTTGTACTTGATGTTCTCTTCTTCCAATATCTTGGCTACCAGGTCGACGGTGAAATTGCCGTTGACCGTCCCCTCCCGTGGTAGCTGAGCCTCAAAGTACCTATAGCATTCAGGGTCTAGGTATTTCAAGTCTTTCGGAAAGCTGTAGACTTTCTTGGTGTATATGTGTGGATGAAACCACAATGGAAGTAAGAACGACTTCTTGACCCGGTGTTTCTGGCACTGGTATAGCTGGACCCCTGAGTAGGCCAACATCGTGATAGAACTCGTGCATGCAATAATAAGTAGTATGATCCTGAGTGGTAGTTTTCTATTGAGGGTGGTTTTGCTGTATGCATTGGAATGAGCCCCGATAGCAGAGTCAAGGATCTTCATCCGCATGTCTTCATCGTGCTTATTGTAGTTCAAATCTTCTTTTTTGAATCTTGATTCCGAATAGTATCTGCAGTTTGCAAGCCGCCGTCTGACCGGCCAGTCTTGATTCAGCAGGCCCAGTCGCCAGAGATGGATGCGGAGTCCCTGCCTCGCATATATGAGCAGCGTACGAACCAAGGATTCAGGGTTCTTAAGCATGGCGCCCCTTTCTTCCTTTTTGTGATTTTGCTTGTATTTGATAACAGTGGTTAATTAATATACCTCTAATCAGCCAATTTTGGCATCTCGCGATGTTACGTAAACAGCTAGTAGTAAAGACCTATAGTGGTTCTAATATTAAAAGATGTCAGTTGGCAGTAAGTGAAGGTAACAAAAGAGGAACGTACTGGTACTGCTATAAACTTCTATGAATGGGTCTTTTCGAAGAATCACTCGTCGACCAAATCGGCCCAATTTGCGGATTTGTCAGTTAATTTATTGAACAAATCTTTGATCTCTTCATTGAGTTTCTCATCATTCTTGGGTAGACTAGGAGTGCTGTCTTCCTTGTTTTCTTTCCTGGTGTTTTTCTTTGGTGGTCTGTTGCGACGTTTTGAGTGGTGCAGCTCTCTTGTAGTATTCGAATTTTGCGATGGCTTTGCTTGAGAACCTTCTTCCACACTCAATAAGCCTAGCCTACCAGCCAAGCTTTTGGCAGCCTCTGTCATAGGGGGCTTTTCATCGTCTGAATCACTGCCAGCATGATACGATGATTGATGTTCATCCACATCTTGATCTGACTGCTCGATGTCGCTCCAGTCATGAGCATCATTAGTCTCAATTTCCTGAATGTCCGAAGGTCCCTTGAAAGACTGTCTATGATTATTGTCATGCGGAGACACGGACAAGCCCAATCTAGCAGCAAATGACATACCTGCCTCGCTCATACTAGTTGGTTCATCCTCATCTTCTGATTCTTCCGCAGACTGTTCCCTAGATGGCTTCCGGAGCCTATCTTTTCTGGGCTTGCGAGGCGAAGTTCGCTTGCCCTGCTTGTCATTGTTAAACTGCCCGAATCTGTTTGATAACTGCTGCGAGTCATCACCTGTGCTTGGAGGTGAAGGTAACTGCTCGTTGATGTTTTGTCTGTCATCACGAACCCCTCTGTTTCTGGGCTGTTTCTTCTTAGACATGTGCAGAGAACGCCCTCCTCCAGACACATCAGGATCCTTTTTTTGGTCTGAATCGTCGACTGTTGCCCATTTGCTTACTAACGGCTTGCTTTTTTCGCTTGTGATGCTTTTTGACAATTTAGTATCCTGCTCATTACTTCTTGTATTAACGTCTTTGGGCTCTTCTCTACTTCCTCCTTTACTGCTGCGACGCACCTTGGGTCCCGCAGGAGGCCTGAACTCCTCTTCAGAAGCCCACTTGGATACTAGCTTACTCATTCTTTATCCAATGTACATTAATAAAATACAAGCTTCGTCTCCTAATTAATAAACTATTATTGCGAACTATAGGGTATGCCGAAATTTTTCAAGCGGCTTAGGTCTTCTACTTATTTTACTACGCTCAACGTTCTCTACTTTGAACCACAATCAACCTTATGAGCTTCGCTGAGAGACACCTTGTAATTGGACTTTCAGTTGGAGATCTTGTTTTATTTGTTCTGGTCTTTTTCCATCTTGGTGGTTAGGGCCTTCATGTACCGATCAAAAGCGGAGCGTGGTTTTACGAATCTCAATTCAGTGACCTTACAAGTTATGGGATTTCAAGGATCAGGCGAATAAACCCGTAGAACTATGACGGACCTTAGCTATGCCCATATACCAAGACATATGCGCCATGAAATTTGCTATGATAAATTGGTGTGAAAAATGGGTAGCAGTAGTAGTTCATATAATTGATCACGCACGAATACTAATATATATGGAGAAGAACCGACCGACGGGTTTATAAAAAAGTTATTAATCCAAAGAAACCATTTGGGAGTAGAAAGTTTAACAAACGGTTGAGCCATGTCGTTTTCAGATTTTAAGTTGTCGAGCGAATTGCCATCTTGGTCCAAGTTGGAGACCACCTATAAGGAAAAGGGAGCAGACTTCAAAGTGAAGCAAGCTTTCGAGAAAGACCCAAAGAGATTTGAAAAGTTCTCCAAGACCTTTACCAACCACGATGGTAGCAAGATCTTGTTCGATTTCTCCAAGAACTTGATTGATGAGGAGATTTTCGGTCAATTGGTTCAATTAGCCAAAGAGGCTAAGGTTGAAAAGTTGAGAGATGCGATGTTCAATGGAGAGAAAATCAACTTCACAGAACAAAGAGCTGTATACCACGTTGCGTTGAGAAACATCAGCCAGAAGGCGATGAAGGTAGACGGAGAAAACACCGCCCCTGAAGTCCACCGTGTATTGCAGCACATGAAGGAGTTCTCTGAAGAGATCAGATCCGGTTCATGGAAGGGTTACACCGGCAAGGCTATCACTGATATCGTCAACATTGGTATTGGTGGTTCAGACTTGGGTCCAGTGATGGTTACGGAAGCATTGAAGCCATACGCCAAGGAGGGCTTGAATGTTCACTTTGTGTCCAACATCGACGGTACCCACGTCGCCGAGACCCTCAAGAAGTGTGATCCCGAGACCACCTTATTCTTGGTTGCCTCCAAGACTTTCACTACTGCTGAGACCACCACCAACGCTAACACCGCTAAGAAGTGGTTCTTGGCCAAGGCAAAGGATGAGCTGCACATCGCCAAGCACTTTGCCGCTTTGTCCACAAACGCTGAGGAGGTCGCCAAGTTCGGTATAGATACCAAAAACATGTTTGAGTTTGAAAGCTGGGTTGGTGGTCGTTACTCTGTGTGGTCTGCAATTGGTTTGTCGGTTGCCATCTACATTGGTTACGACAACTTCGAACAATTCTTGAAGGGTGCAGAGGCTGTTGATAACCACTTTGTCAACACACCATTGGAAGACAACATCCCTGTGATAGGTGCCTTGTTGTCTGTGTGGTACAACAACTTCTTTGGTGCCCAGACGCATTTAGTTGCTCCATTTGACCAATACTTGCATAGGTTCCCAGCTTACTTGCAACAGTTGAGTATGGAGTCCAACGGTAAATCTGTCACCAGAGGCGATGTGTTCACCAACTACCAAACCGGTGCCATTTTGTTTGGTGAGCCAGCCACCAATGCGCAACACTCGTTCTTCCAATTGGTGCACCAGGGTACGAAATTGATTCCAGCAGACTTCATTTTGGCTGCTCAATCTCATAACCCTATAGAGGGTAACTTGCACCAGAGAATGTTGGCCTCAAACTTTTTCGCTCAGGCTGAAGCCTTGATGGTGGGCAAGGACGAGCAACCTCACAAATTCTTCTCTGGTAACAGACCAACCACCTCCATTTTGGCTCAAAAAATTACTCCATCTGCTCTTGGTTCCTTGATTGCCTACTACGAGCATCTTACATTTGTTGAGGGTGCCATCTGGAACATAAACTCTTTCGACCAGTTCGGTGTTGAGTTAGGAAAGGTCTTGGCCAAGGCTATCGGAAAGGAGTTGGACAACAAGGACTCTATCGCTTCCCACGATAGCTCGACTAACGGCTTGATCAACCAATTCAAGCAATGGTCTAACTGACTATTTAGCCCAAGTAAATTTTGAGTGAATAGCTTTCACATTAAGCTTGGTGCTTCTTTGAAATACTAGCCAGTTGGTCTATGAATATAATAAATAGTATGAACGTAATACCTTAAAATTATATTTTGCAATTTTTTTTGTAGCATATTTCTGATATATTGATGATCTCATCTTAGGCTTTTTTTCCTCCTCTCTTCAAAGTGATTTCATTCATAAATCGGACGAAAAGTTTAAGTGAAATATGTCAGAGGAAGAGGGATTACCCCCACACCTTGTAGAGCAAGGAGGTTTAGACAATCCGTTAAGAGCAATCATAGTTCACAAACCTAACGGAAAAGATGAAGGTGAGATGGAAGAAGCGATGTTAGACTCAGTGCAGACCTTTGATGAAGTAGACGCTTTTTTTGACAAATTCGATCAGGAGATTGCAATGCCAAATCAAGACAAGATAAAGTACGAGGTCGGCAGCGATGGCTTGGTGGTAATCATCGCTGAAACTGTTGAAGTCAAAAACAGTATTCTTGAGTTCATTGAGAAATACGTTACAGCAAAATCTAATCGTGAGAAAACAGCAAAAGACGACAAGAATGGCCTGGACGCAACAAAGGACATAGATGACGACGACATAGACAACACTCAACAGAAGAAAAAACAGAGAAGCTCATAGTCCATCGAGTATATAATGCTGACATGACACTACAAGGCACGAATGTACACTTTTTTTTGACACAGCTCATATGTTGCCTTGTTGTGTCTTAAGCCAAACAGAGCGTCTTAGCTAGTGATGTTCATAGCTATCTCCATTGTAAAATAGATGTAAGAGCAACGAAGTATAAACTATATACTAATTCTCATTTCTCGGTATATAACATTGGCGAGCGAAATTCTTAGGGGAAATTACACTAGTTGTTAGATAAAACGAATACAAGTGTTAAGTTTATCAGAAATGGAAGACTGGAGACGAATTGATATTGATGCATTAGAGCCTGAGAAACATTTATCGAAGGAGGAGTTGATACCTGATTTACCACCAGTATCTTATGAAGAAGTACAAGCTGTTTCCAGACAGTGTAGAACAGCCTTATCACTGGGACAATTCTTACAAGCATTAGCACTTGCTTTAGAATCACCACCATATGTTGCAGACGAAAGAACAAAGAACTTGCACGCAGAAACAGTCTTCGAAGTATTATGCTCAATCAAAAACAATCATAGCAGTAGCGATTTAGGAGACTTCGTGAAACAACTTGACAGAAGACAACAGGATACTTTGATCAAATATTTGTACAAGAACATGGGAACGCCATATGGTGCTAAGCAAGGAGGATTGCTTTTGACCTGGTTCGAGAAAGCAGTTGAAATCGGAGGATTGGGTCCAATTGTGCGCTATATGACAGATAGAAGAACTGTATGAGCATCAACATTTACTTAAAATACATTTATTATGTTCTAGATAAAAAATAAACATGCAAAATTAAAACTTATACATTATTAGGGGAACTTAATTTGTAGCAGATTTGATCTCATAACCTCCAATAGACTTCTTCTTCTTCTTATTCAACTTTTTGCTAAGCTTAGCTATCCGGTTTTGCTTATTGTCGAGTGAAGAAACATTGGATGGTTGTAAGACGTTAGGCTTCATACTGGAGCCATGGTTCTCGTTTGACTCTCCCTTGTTTTTCTGCATTTTACTCTGCATCCTAAGTTTGAGTTTGTAGTTACTGGCTTCCGACATTGCTTTACTCAATTGTTCTTTGAGCTCCTCATTATTATTTTTCAAACTCTCAATGGTTTCCCTGAGCTGTGTTTTCTCTTCACTGTCCTTTGCTCCACTTTCGAGAGGAGCTTCAGACTTGTTGTTAATTAAAGACTCGATCTCTTCTTTTTGTGTCGATATAAGTTTGGTGAGCTTCTCTTCAGATTCTTTATGAAGGGACACTTCTTCTTCGAGAGCCTTCTTTTCTTCACCTAGTCTTGATATCTGTTCGGTCAATCCTTGGTTAGACTCTACTGTTTCTTTTAAACTAGAAATAGTATCATTAAGAGTGGCTTTTTCATCAAGAAGAACGTTCATTTTTTCTTCCAAAACAGTTTTCTGTTCATCAGATTCCTTGCTAGCAATGCGAAGCATGCTAACCTCTTCTTGTAGTTCTTTAGCTAACGCATTATTCGCTTCAAGCTCCATTTGTTTCTTCTGGATTGATTCTACCTCTTTGGATTTTTCAGTCACAGCATTATCAGCCAACAAAATCTGGTCTTTCAATGCACCAACTTGATTCTTAAGCTCATTGTTTGCTTTGGATAACAGTTCATTTTGATCCTTCAATAACTCAGCATTGTGTGAATCTTCGAATTGTTTGGAATACATAAGTTCTAATTCTTTTTCAATCTCAGACTTTCTAGCTTCTACTTTCTGTTTCTCGTTTTCTAAATGACTTATGGTACCTTTGAGCTCAGAGACGCTATCAATGAAACTACAATGCTCTTCCTTGAAAGTTACAAATTCTTTGGCAAGCTCTTCCACCTTTTCCATTAAAAGTGTTTTCTTTTCCTCCATCTCAGATGATTGGGTCTTCAAATGTTCGAGTTCTCTTATTTGAGTTTTGAGCGAGCGGATTTCTAGCTCTTTTTCAACCTTGAACTCTGTAAACTCTTTCATTAAGGCGTTATTTGGGCTGCTTCTCTTGGTATCAGGACTAAAGTATCCAGGTTTGGAAGCTGGTTTTTCGAACAAGGGAACATTTTTGTCAAGCTTCGTAATGTTCTGAGCTTTCACAATTGGCAGGCTTGCAAATGCCTTTTCTTTAGTCAAAGGCGAGGATTTTGATGGGGACAAAAACATGTTTAAACCCTTGCTAGTCCTGGTACTGCTAGCAGATTTAGGGTTTACATGGGTATCAAGTTTGCTGGCTTTACTCCTAGGAGTGATGGTTCGCTTTGGAAAAGCAGTCTTGGCCATGTCTTTCTGAGGACTCATAAATGCCAAAGTAGGCTTCGCATAACGGGGGACGTTTCCCGTCTTATCTTTCTCCATCATTCTAAGATTGTACAAAAAGTTGAAAGACTTGGAAAGAGAGGCAGTAACATTCAAAGCCGATTTGACCAATTTCTTTTCTTCAGTAGAGCTCAAGGAAACTATTATCGTGAACTTCGAAAATCTCTGATTTCTTATCACTAGGCTTGTGATATAATCCGAATAGGAGCTTTCCGGTGATCTCGCTCTACGTGAAATTTCTGTTAAAAAGGCAGAATCTCTCTCACAGTCCCTTTTCAAAGAAGACCATTTCCTCTCCAATGATGTATCGCATGCCACATCCACATATATGTCCTTGGATCCTTCTCCTGAAAACACAAAGACCTTGCTTTTTCCTTGGACCTTGCATCTCTGCGACGCAGCCAATTTCACAAGTCTATCTCTGCATTCAGCTAGAGGCTTCTTCGCTAGCCGCAGCTCTACTAAACCCCACGATACTGCTTTTGTGTGGGAGCGTCCGAATACATCATCGACTTCATTGCCATTGGTCTCGAAAACTTCAACCTGCGCAGCCTTTCCTAATCTCTCCCAGTCTGCAATCGCTGCACCTATGGTTTCCCTTTGTGCAACACCCTGGAAATCGATCATTAGAAAACACCTGGTTGCATTAGGGCCACCGTTCTCACCCCTGCTTAATTGGCCACACAAGCTGTTCTGATGGGTATCAATCTTGTCAAAATGAATGTGTTTCCCCTCCATTTCAACGGTGTTATCTGACTCTTGCACAAACGTTGCAGCATTATTACCCGTTTCCTTCGCTTTTCTGATTACTAAATGGGTTTCAAGCATCCTGTCTACTTGTCAGAAATGTCTTAACTAACCTAACTCCTGGAAGAAGAAAGTGCTTTGATAGTGCTATCGCCCCTTTCTCAGTACATAATTAAACCATAAAATATGGTTGACGCAAACGATGGTGTTTACCTTTTGTCGTATTAGGCCATACCTACTATCGCTCAGATGTCGTACTCGTGTCGCAAATATGTCGCACTTTTTTGCGGAAAAACGGCGGAAGATCTCACGGAAATTCGCTACCTTCAAAGATCACAACCAGTACACTTTCATCCGCATGCTGTAGTTCATGACCAACCCACACTGAGAGCGTCATCGCACGTAATACACCGAGCAATTTGCCTCGCTGGGCTTTACGTTACAAGTATCTTTATTTTATTTCTCCCCATATACTAGTCCACACTATGCGGCTAACAACCTCATACATATGCAACAAGTAGACAATTCCTCAATTAGAGACAAAAGAAAGTGAACTAAGTGGGGTCAAGATTGAGTATAGGTTCATGTTTGACTTCTTTAGTTCTGCGTCGCAACCGAGCATTTTCCACCGCACTGATACCAAAATCAGGCCAGTTAGCAAGTATAAATTGAGTAGTGCAGCACTAGAAATTTCCACGGTCCTTAACATATAACATATTATTTCTACTGGAATTAGGAATATCTATTAAGGTTAAAGTGAATCGAAAATGTCTATCAAGTTAAACTCCGGATATGATATGCCATTGGTTGGTTACGGTTGCTGGAAAGTCAATAAGGAAACCTGTGCCGATACCATCTACAATGCTATCAAAATAGGATACAGGTTGTTTGACGCCGCCCAAGACTATGGTAATTGCAAAGAGATCGGACAAGGTATCAACAGAGCACTTGACGAGGGATTGGTTGCCAGAGACGAACTTTTCGTCACATCTAAGCTTTGGAACAGTTACCATGATCCAAAGAATGTGGAGAAGGCATTGGACAAGGTGTTATCGGATATGCAATTGGAATACTTGGATTTGTTCTTGATCCATTTCCCCATTGCATTCAAGTACGTTCCTATCGAGGAGAAATACCCACCAGGGTTCTACTGTGGTGATGGCGACAAAATTCACTACGAAGACGTACCTTTGTTAGACACATGGAAAGCTATGGAAAAGTTGACTAAAACCTCGAAAGTCAAGTCAATTGGTATCTCTAATTTCACCGGTGCTTTGATTCTCGACTTATTGAGAGGTGCTGAGATCAAGCCAGCTGTTCTCCAAATAGAGCACCACCCATACTTGCAACAGCCCGAGCTCATTGAGTATGTCCAATCTCAGGGAATTGCTGTGACTGCCTACTCGTCTTTCGGTCCTCAATCTTTCTTGGAAATGCAAAATGCAAAGGCATTGGGCACTCCAACATTGTTTGAGCATAACACAATCAAGGAAATCAGCCAGAAGTACAAGAAGACCCCTGCTCAAGTATTGTTAAGATGGGCCACCCAAAGGAATGTCGCCATTATTCCAAAATCTAACAACTTAGACAGACTCTTGCAGAACTTGAACGTAAATGATTTTGATTTGACGAAGGAAGACTTTAACGAAATTGCTAAATTGGATCGTAACTTGAGATTTAACAACCCATGGACTTGGGATAAAATACCAATCTTTGTCTAAGCTCTGTGACTAAATCTACAGTTGCTGAAATAGTTATGTTGTAATTTTATAACTGAAATATAACTATTTTACCAGCTACTCTTACTATGTAGTTATAGGGTTGCTAGAATCGCGTCCCGGCCCAAGTTAAGAAGCCTTACTCTAGAAACGAAATCGTCTCTGTTTATATAGGCACCACACATACGCCTTTTGCCAGTAAACTCGGTCCTGGAATGGAAACATCTCCAGTTGTCAAATATGAGACATTGTCCAGGTCTGAGCTGGTAGAAGAACTCATTGGCAGGGTCCGAAATAATTTTATACCAGCATTTGATAGCGTTGTAAAATTTTGGAACGTCATCCGGACTAGACCAGTTGCTCATAGTAGAGCGATCCGATTGGTTCCACCTAACCTGAATAAGCTCGCCTTCGTTATCCAACTTGAAGATCGGCTGAGGAATATCAGGTTGTATGCATACATTATCTTCTCCAGCTGAATGTGCATCAACAGGTATCTTTGTCAAAATATCAAAGTGTTCTGGGTGCTCACGCTTCATTTTCATAGCACACTGGAATGCATCCACCAACGAGGTTGTCCCCCCGGTTCCATCGTGGTAAAGTAAGTGAAAGAGCTGCAAACCTGGGGTATCTGACCAATATGTACCATCCGTATGCAGAGCTATATCGATGTTGGTGTATGCAGTATCATTTTTTGATAGATCACTTGTGAAGTCCCAAAAGCCTCCGTAGTGTGTCGGTCTTATGTAGCAAATCTTCTCGCATAACTTCTCTGTTTCCTCGGGGTCGACTGGAACGTTGTCTATGAAGCAAAATCCGTACTTCCAAATCTTGAAGCACCAGTCTCTGATTGCATCCTCACTATCTGATTCTTCGCTGGATCTAATAATGCAGCCGAAATCAGTATGGGGCAAGTTATCCTTAATTGTATCAACTGTCCAAAACTCCCTATCAAGAAGATCCTTTTCACCAGATACCTTGTACTGCCGTGGTACGATTTTGGGATCGTAAGAGTGTAAGAAAAGCCACTCAGCCCCATACTTACTCTCATGCCCCTTTTGACTCCACACAATTTTTATGCTAGCCCGATCTGGGGTTATATCTAGCCTCACTGGCTTAATATCATCAGGGATCAAACAAGAATTGAACAATCTTTGTTTTGTAACATCGTAGTAGCATTCTTCGCATCTGCAGTTATCCCGAAGCCAGATATTATGGTACTTGGAAGTGATGCCAGAGTCCCAAGTAAGGAGCACTTGTGACCCATCCGTAGATACCTTTGTTTCTTTTATTATTTTTGATGCCTTGTCCATTATCCTACGTCTCAATTCCTAAATTTGTGTTGACTTGCTAATGCCTCAATTGACAATCTGGGGATCTCCAACTCGCTATAGCGGGATAAATGGTATGCCTGTATATAGTCCCGGATTCTGGTGTGATGATTGAATAACCTGCTAATACCTTGATAACATATTTGATGTGCTGAACAGTACTTTCATAAGAATTAGTTCTTGAATAGCACTAGTTTATGTGCTGAGTGGAATATTCAGGTCTATTAAGTTTTTTCTTTTGGAGTTTTTCAACAATCAAGGATAACTCCAGGAAATCCTTATTTGTTATATCTTGCCTCGCGGGCGCTGGTACTGGATAGCCAGAGAGCAAAGAATACGATATATAGTTGCAAGGATGTCAGAGAGTGATACCATATCGATGCAGTTACTGCATCCGGATTGGGTTTCAATGGACATAGATAACTTAGGGAAGTCCCTATACACGGGCGATGGTGTACCTTTAACAGGGACTATTCAAAATTTGAAGGTCCGGACAATCGAAGATGCACTCAGCCAGGGAAAACACAGTGTCCTAACGGAGTGTCTGAGATCTACTGAAGGTTTGGTGAATAATAGGCTTCGGCAAAAGGTATGGCCAATGTTGCTTGGTCTCCCAGCTCAAAATTCAGACCACAAACGCAAAGATATTGATTTGGAAAACTCCTTAGGGTTGAATCATCAGTCGGCGTCCTTTTTCTTGAATGATCTAGACTGTAACGATCTTTCTCCTCATAAAGATGAGGAGCAAGTAAAATTGGATATAAATAGGTCGTTCTCGATTTTAAACCACCTCCAATCATTTGAACACCTTCCCAATGAATCCTTTACGAATATATTTTCTTCTTCCGATATCCAAACATTGAAAAAACATCTTTTAAATATAATATTCAAGATTCTTCGAAAATATCCTAGCTTGAATTATTATCAGGGGTACCACGACATAGCTTCAATTATCCTCATAGTATGTTACCAGGAAGATCAGACGCATGGAATTATAGACGAAGAGCTAGCATCTCGCATGTTGGAACACTTGACCTTATATCATTTGAGAGACTTCATGCTTACTGACATTAATTTATCTGCTACTCATTTGCGATTAATTCCGGCGCTTTTAGAATCAGTTGATCTGGATTTATTTAACCTTGCAAAGTCCATTAATGACTCATATGTGCTAACCAATGGCTGTTACTATGATTATAACTTTTATCAAGCATTATCTCCCATATTGACTTTGTATAGTCATGACTTGAATAATTTACGTCAATTACTCCTTATATGGGACTTCTGTTTAAGCTACAACTCTATAATACCTAATATCTACCTATATGTATCGATATTAGTGTCAAAGAAAGAGAAGATTTTTGAAAGACTCGGGGTTAAATGTCAGACATGGGATGAGCTGTTTTACGATACTTTGGATAAAGACCTTATTCACTCATCCCTATCTCCATCATACTTACTACTGTCCTTAACCGACTCAGAACTAATCAAAATCCTCAATTATACTGAAGAGCTTCTTCGATTAAATCCTCTAGATTCATTGAAAAATGTTGACCAAACTTATTCTTTGTGGTTTGAGCAGTATAATAAAAACTCTGTGTTGATGACTACATCAAAACTAAGCATGATTCCTGGTGAGGACATCCAATTTCAAGAATCATTAGACACCGAATTGCAAATGGATCCAGATACTTTAAGTGGATTAATGCATATTCAAGACCGTGAAATAACTAGGCTTAGTGCATATGATTTATCAATGCAACAGCAAATTATGGATCAGCAGGATGAAATGAGCGCTTCTTCTACAGATATCGACAGCAGTGGTACGAACCTGCTTTCCTCTTCACTCTCCAGCTTAACATCGGCTACATCTTCCATTAATACGAAGATACTTAATACATCTTCCATTATTCTCAAGAAATTACTTCACTCAGAAGGAGTAGTTCACCATACAGAGGCTGATTCAAATAACGATAATACAATGTTGAAAAGAATTTATAGAATGAGTTTTGCGGTTGGATTTATTGGCTTTTTACTTCACTTTCTTCTTTCGAAGAATAATGCACTGTATCAGGAATATATGAAGTTAACTAATTTGTCTCATATCATGTCCTACAACTTTAACTCTCTTTCAAATAAAGAGGTTCTTGAAAACGTGATAAATTTCATCAAGACAAATTCCTCATTTCTCTTCACCAGTCTTACCATCGCCGTGAATAATGTATGGCAATCGTTGAGAGAAAATGGAGGTTTGGGTCAAAGTATAAATATGGGACAGGTTGGCTTGGGTACATTGAGAGACAATGTATACGGTTTTTCTGGAGAACTTTAAGACTTACAGTTTGCACAGTTTATATTAATGTATTTAGTAAATGAGAATTAATTTATACTTTAGTTCAAAATGTCTATCTCATATATCAATACCGTGTCCGTGAAAGATGCATGTCCCCAACCTCTATTACCACTTGCACTTACCATGAATCTTCCCGTATCATCTACATATAAAGAACTCAAAATACCACCGTGGTGACCTGGAATGATTAAGAATGGGGTTGCTTGCAGTTTTTTGTTAGTGCTTGTCGTTTGGAAATCGTCATATAACTTCAAATTATATAATCTGATGTTATCACTCGAACCACATAGTAAAAAGTTATTTGAAGGAACTGTTGATATAGCGCTTACGGGACCAGATATCTTAGGGAACAGTAATGTCTTCAGCACGTTCGGTACCATGGTGTCCTTCATATGACCAGTCTTCGATCTTCTATGAGGCGCCTTTATGGAAAATTCTTCCACTGTACTATTTCTTCTGCCAGCGTAAATATATTCACCACAATTTGACCATGTTGCGGACATACACCAAGGTGGTACACCATCAGTAACTCCTAGTCGTAAAACTGGATTATAATTACTAGCACGAGCATCCCATATATTAATTGTTCCATCAATGCTCGAACTCATGAATACAGAATCATTAGAGTATGTTTTTGTAGTCTTTGATGATCTTTCTTGTTTAGATGTGCTTGCCTTGTCTTGTTTCTCTTGTGCTACTCTGTCCTTTTCAGCTTCATTGTCATTATCATTGTCATTTTCATCACTTTCACCGAATAGAGAGTCCATGTCACTGTTGTCTTCCTGGTTGTCACCCTCTTGAACCGAGACGCTCAAGTCGACCAACCCTGAAGGTCTATATTGAATGGTTGATATTTGGCCTGAGCTACCTAAAAACAAGTTGGTGCATTTTCCAGTGTTAAGGTCCCATTGTCTTATTGTTTTATCCCATGAGCCGGAAATCATCTTGTCCTGTTCGGTGTTCAATTTTATCACAGAAACGGCGTCGTTATGCCCATTATCAAGGCTAGGATTTTGTTTCTTCTGACCATGATTGAAATAATAGTGAATAGCGCCTTCGTTATATCGCATAGTGTAGAGACTAATACCCCCAGAAGATAAACCTGAAAGGCACCAGTACCCATTTCTTTCCACATCTAAAGAATAAACAGGGTTCACCTCGGGTTCATATAAGGCACTGCCCGTATTGAAATCGCTTTCTTTTATCTTTGGATTCGATCTCATAATCCCTGACTTTGTTTTCGGCTGTTCATTTTCCCAGTAAGATGATATTACACCGGCTTTGGTGACGGAATCCACCAAGTTATGTTTTTGGGCAACGGTCAACGGACTTTTTCCCTCCACCGATGCAATGAAGTTGTATTTTCTGATGAATCCATCCTCTCCTCCAGTGATGATCCATTGGGGCCCGTCGGTGAACGCTATAGCATGGCATTCCGACGCGTATGGAATGGCGACGGAGGGAATGATATCGAACTCCTTCGCTTCTTTGGCTTTTGCCATTAGATTTTCTCTGATTTGCTCGGTGGATAGTTTTACTCCCTCTTCCTTCGTGTCGCTTTCGCCATCCTTCTCAACGTGTGTATCTCTGTCCCCGTTGAGGTCTGAGCCCTTTGTCTGGCCTGCTTCGGGCGCTGGCTTTTCTCGCGCCTCCGTGTCTTCACCGTCCTTCGCCTCAGACGAGCCCTGCTTCGAGCCATTATTTGTGCCTGCGCTTTTGCCCTCCTTGGAGTCGTCGCCGTCTTCTTCTCCGTCTTCCTCTTCCATATCGACGTCTTCGTCCTCCTCTGCGTCTTCTCCTTCTCCTTCTTCTTCTTCATCCTCGTCCCCCTCCGCATTATCGTCAGCCGATTCGTTCTCCTCATCGTCATTGTCGACATTAGCCTCATTCTCTTCATTATCTTCGTCTCCATTTTCGTCGTCTATGTCCTCGGCATCGTCCATGTTCAAGCCTTCATAAGAGCCACTCTCGACATCCTGAGGTTTTTCGTTGTCCATGTTAAGCATTGCCTCCTCATTATTCTGACTGTCAAAAAAGTTTTCATCCATAGACATGTCTGCTGACATATTAACATCAATTCAGCGGCTAACTGTCTGAGAGTCTTGTTACGTTTCTACGCTTCGCATCCAACCACTGCTCGAACCTAGTATTAGAGATTTTGATACTGGTAAATTACGCACGACCAAATCTGAAGAAATTTATGTTTATTTAAATAAGACTATAAAGGCTAATGGTATATTGCAGTGTAATGGTCTGCACTAAGACCAGACACGCTTATTCGTAGAGCCAGTTGAACATGGCGGCCTTGTACTCAACCAATTCCTCCTTCTTGAACCACAAGTTGATTTCCTTTTCAGCGGATTCAACAGAGTCGGAACCGTGAGCGACGTTTCTACCCATGTCAATAGCGAAGTCACCTCTGATGGTACCTGGAGCAGAGTTCAATGGGTTGGTGGCACCCAAGATAGCTCTACCTTGCTTGACAACGTCCTTACCTTCCCAGACAGTAGCCAAGACTGGGCCGGACAACATGTAGGACAACAAGCTTGGGAAGAATGGCTTGGATTGCAAGTCGTCGTAGTGGTTTCTCAACAAGGACTCAGATGGCTGGCACAACTTGATTCCGACCAATTTGAAACCTCTGTTCTCGAATCTGCCCAAGATGGAGGAGATGAGACCTCTTTGGACACCGTCTGGCTTGATAGCGATGAAAGTTCTTTCGTTGTTAGACATGTTTGTATGTTTAATGCTGGACTGTAAAGTAGCTAGAAGTATGTGCTTGAGCGCTGAAAAATTTATTACCCTATTTATATTCGCCCACAAGCCTGAAAAATTTGTGTCTTGGGCTGTACACGACCCGCTTCAACAGCCTAGCCTGGAGCCGTCTCGGGAGGGCGGTTGTAGCAGCCAGGGACGGCAATGGGGATGGCGGCGACGGGGACGGAGCCTCGACTGCGGCCCTGGCGCTATATGTAAAAGGGCAGAGCGACAGTGGCAGGTATGTGTGGCGGCCTGCTGGGCGTATAACCCACGCGGTGCGTGGCATTCGAGCAGACTGAAGCACCCGGGGTTCCAACACTGTAAGACGTTTAAATCACTTCTTCTACGCCAGAACGGCTTTATGTACCTCTACCAGGGCCTACACCGTGCCGTTGCCTTTCCTGGACGAGTAGGGCACTCCTTGCAGTACCGTGAAGCGATTAGCAGCGAAAGCAAGAGGGACCAACCGATTTTCGGACAAGGCCGCTGGCCATCTGCTAGGGTCTTGCTCTATACGCTACCACACATCGGTATCCGCAAGCGTGAGCCTCCAGTGTCCCTGCTACTGCCTGAGAGACACCAGCAGTTGCAACAATTCTTCGATGGCATAATTCGATGGTCCTGCATATATGCAGGGCGGCTTGTTTACGTCTTACTGAGCAACATAAGCACACAAGTGTTATAGATCAAAACACCCAAAACACCCTACTATGAGTGAAAACAGATCGGTGTTGCAGCCTGAAGACAACATACTCAACCATGAGGTAACTGCAGATGCCTCTATGCTCCTGGGTAAGATGCACCGACACGATTTTGACCGGGATAACGCTGTTAAAAGCCAGGCGCAAAAGAGAGGCGCTTCTTCTCCCGTTGCATCACCAAGTAGCAGTGGAGTTACTCGAAGGAAACTTGAACTGGGGCATGGAGAGACGCCGCGTGTCCTCAGTTTTGGCGATAGGGATGAGCCTGGTGTAATAGACTTGCATTATCAAAACTGGAAACTAAAGAAATACATTGAACGACAAAGTAGCATTATCAAGTTCTTAGAACTAGAAAGGAAATTCAGCATAGAGATCGATTAGGCTACTAGATGCTGGCTAATCGAATGCATACGGCGCATATATTATAGAGTTTATACAATTCCACGGGTGGCCTTGAAATAACTGTTGAACCTCAGCTCGTCTCCATCAAAGTACTTCCCGTCATTATCCCAATTAAGGCTTCTCTTGCTTTGCTTCTCCTTTTCGTCCTCTCTGGTCCCGCGTATATGGAGGTCTTCTTGGATCCAAGAAAGTGCTAATGGATGAAACGACTTTACCATCGGAATCTCAACGCCATCGTCCTTTTGCTTGACTTGGCTCCCGTTCGGCGTGAAGTTTATTTCGTCGGAGCTAATGTCGCTCACTAACTCTCCAGATCTCAAATGCAATATTCTGTCACACCAATCTGTGCTGAACCCGTCAAAAATATGAGTTGCGTATATAATGCAGCACTTTCTTTCAACACATTCTCTCCTTAAGAAATTTAATAGCAGTTTACGTACAAGTACGTCCAAGTCTACCGTGACTTCATCTAATAAAAGTAATCTCCATGGTTTAAGTAATCCCATCACGAGCTGAACTCTGCGCCTTTCACCATCTGAGATATAGGCCATGGACCAGTCAGGGTCAATATCAAGAAGCTCGATCAACTCGTCTCTTCTGTCCGAGTACACTTCCCCGCCTATAGAAGATATAAGTAACCTCACCGGTATATCTCTTTTGACGGATGGGTTACCGGCCCACTCTGTCCCCAAATATGTTATCCACTGATTCATATCAGAGTTATGTCTATCGTTTCTATCAGATGTGAACTCAAATGGGTCAAAACCAGCAATCCTTAGTTGTCCTTGTTTAATAAGGGTCTTTCCTGCTAGTATCCTAAGCAAAGTAGACTTTCCTGCCCCATTAGGTCCAATCAAGAGATTGCACTTTCCCCATGGTATTTTCAAACTTACGTGACTTAAACCAACCTTGTTATTCAGTGTAAACTTATAACTAAGATCTCTTGTCTCAATTGCATACTCTTGCTCTGTATGTTCTGTCATGTTGCAATAGTACTGTGATCTCATTCAAATCAGTTGTCACCAAAATTACCTGAACTTATATCTCGCACTAGTTACGAGCTCTACTAGCAAAATTATATTATACAGTGATAGCATCAATTTTTAAATACCTATACTCTAGAACTATATTTCATCTAACCAATTCAATATGTCATCTTTTAAAGTGGTGTCTGACACTTCGTCAAAGGTAGCTTTTATTGGATCTTTGTAGTTTGCATTGAACTCACCAAACTTTCTCAAGTAACTCTTCAATAAGCCCTTATACTCAAATAATAACCACTGGTTATCAATTCTTTCCATTACGTCTTCATTCTCAATCTCTTCTTCCGAAAATTCGGTAACAATCTTCAACGGATTATCTACTTCAGCTTCTCTTAATGAGTTGAGAGTGTGATTAATATTCTTGACAATGGAATCAAACAAATTCAAAATGAGCTTGTCAGACCCTTCCTTCTTAATCTGATTCAGTAAAACACGGTTTATCGATTCCATACAAGATATATTATCGACAATTAAGTTATGGTTGACATCTAAGGCCTTCTCTATCAAGTATTGGGGTTGTAAAATTCCAAATTCAATGAGATATTCTAATATGAGGAAGGCGACTTGAGGTTGACGTATCCAGATTCTGAAAATTGAATCAACAATCCAACGCTGTCTATTGGCAACTTGAGTCTCCGAGAGCTCGAGCTTGGTGAACTTGAAATCTGTTCCCAGATATCTTTCCTCGTTTATTTCAACACCACTTAAGAATTGAAGCTTCACGATATCTCTTTCAAACAAACTAACCACAGAATAGATCGACCTAGAACCGATGTATGCGTATGTCTGGAAAATAAGATTAATTAAAAACTTGTCTGAATTTATATCTGGGTGTTCACTAACGCTTTCGAGAATTTGATCATATAAGTTCTTAAACTCATCATTAGGTTTCCAGCTTGCAATGATAAAGTCATAAACTGTCTTCGATATTTCATTCAAGGGTAATCCACTATTCGAGAACACGTAAACTAATTCTTCTTGGGGCAGTATAGTATTACTGGTAGAAATTTTTTCCTTTCTCTCATACTCCAACTTGGCCAAAATTTCCTTATATTCATCATTGTTGCCGAACAATTCACAATCATAAGAAATTATATATTTGGATTCGTTAGGAAATAATGAAATGTTCAAATACTGGTAGAATTCATCAAGTAAAACGAGACTTTCAGCTGCATTTGGATCAGGATTAACCGTAACGAAACTCTCGCGGATTCTATTCTTGTTGGAAAGTCTGATTTCTTTAGCTATAAGATTTTTTATGAAATTCCTCTTAGGATGATACCTTAAGTTCCTGAACTTTTTAGAATCATTAACCCATTCATCCCACTTCCAGCTGAACTCAAAATTGGATATTTGTATAGTCATCCAGTCCAAATAACGGATTTTCAACTCGTAATCCATCATCTCAAGATTGTTATAAAAAAACCTAATGGCTCTACCAAAAACTGGAGCAATTGATTCGGGACTTTCCCTGCAACATACTATTAAAACAGTGTAGTAGTAAATCTCATGGTGTAATGGTAAAGGAAGTTGGAAAATCATAGTCAATATACTTTCCACTGCAATATCCTCTATCTTCCACGTTGACAAAGGAGGATTGTTCTCTCCCGATACATTGTCATTGTGTACGAGAGACAATTGGTCTATGGATGAGCCAGGTGGAGCAAATAAATTCTTAGCAAAGTATAAGTCGAGAATTGATAGCTGGATAGAGGCCTCGTTCTTGTTGAAAGACAAATTTGTTAAAATATCGAAAGCTAAGTCCCTGAATAGTAAACCATGGTAAGACTCCAAAGATGGGACTGTTTCGAAAGGAGTAGTGGTATTGTAGACCTGGAAGAGAAATCTAGTGTTCTTGGTCCATAACAGGTCAATTAATCCTTGAGGTTTGAACGAAACCAACTGATCTTTTGATGGGAGCGAAAGTTGGGGTAAAGAATGTTTGATTAACTCGTTAGAAATTGTGTTGTTCTTTAATGCGTTTTCAATTATAGGGTCAACAAACTCTTTGAAGTTCAAGAATAGTTTGTTATGGAGATTACTCCAGGACTTATCCTCTCCTTGTAATTTTAAAATAGACGGATATATCAAGTCGATCATCCTTTTGGGTTTGTAAGGGATCTCAAAGTTATCGAGTTTTGAGTCAAAAGGTTGGATCAAGTTACATGGGCTATCGTTGCCTTTTATTGTGAACTTTGAGGCCAACTCTACCAACTCATTACAGTGGTCTCTCATCTCAGAAGAATGGTCATTGCACATCAAGTAGGGAAGAGATATTAATGTGTTGTAGAATATCTCCTCTGCAATACCGCATCTTCCCTCTTGCTCCTCCTGCAACTCAACTGCCAAATTCAAGAATTGGCGGAAGAGGTTCACCACTGCAAAGTTGTCCACAATGGGCGACAAGCATGCAAGAAACTTTAAAATTGACTTTATATTATTGAAGGGACCTGCGTCTTCAGCAGAAGCTGTTCCTTTTTGTACATCATTTTCATCAGTAGACATTTCTCCCACCGAATCTAACAAGCCCTGTGCTTTCGAGTGGATATATTCAATCACATATTTGGACACCAAAAAGTTTTTGGAATTGCATATCAAGACAAGAACACTTAAAGATGTTATTTTTTGGGGTTGTTCTATCGTAATAGCGTACAATGTGTCTAAAATCGAGGTCCTGAGCTTGTCTATCTTCTCAAATTCTGCTACTATAGGGTTCGAAATGTATGATATGTCATCAATTTGATTAGCCAAGTTGGCGTTTTCTCCAATTCTTCTGATATCTTTGCAAACGTTCGAAATTAATTCTGTAGCTGGGTCTACGTGCTGCTTCTTCGACCCAAAATCGACATCGTGAGGAACACTCTCATCTTCGAACTCGTCTCTGGTTCTCTTATTACTACCGGGTATATCCATCTTAATTTTCGTCGATTAGTGCTTTGATGGCCTTAATCTTATATTAAGTGAAAAAAAATAGGACGAAAATCTACTGAGAAAATCTCAATTTACTGTGGAACAGTAAACTAACTATGCGCCTTGCCGTGTATTTCTAAAAATTGACATGAAGGAGGTGTTGAGTGAAATACCAGGTAATCAGCAGTTGGTACTTGATGGGGCCCTTGGAACAGAATTGGAGAGTATCATTCCTCCGACTTCGAAGCTGCAACCTAAAAATGATCCGCTTTGGTCCACAAGGGTTTTAATCAACGACCCTAAGCTCGTGGAAGAGGTCCATTATAGATACCTAATGAGCGGGAGTAACATTATCACAACATGCACTTATCAAGCGTCTCTCAATGGATTGCTCAAATACGGAGACCAATTTTCCAAGGAGGATGCACTTGGCCTCTGGCAGAAATCTGTTGATGTTGCGAAAAGCGCAGCTCGCCGTTATTACAAGGAGCATTCTCAGACTCAAAAGGTTTTGATAGCGGGATCTATAGGCCCCTACGGAGCATACTTGGCAGATGGGTCGGAATATACTGGGAATTACGGAGATTTTTCGAACGAACACCTCGAAAAATTCCACTTTGACTTAATGAAGTTTTTGATTTTGAATAAAGATGTGGACCTCATAGGTGTTGAAACAGTCCCAAGTCTTCGGGAGTTCAAGGTACTTTTCAAGTTATTCTTGAAGCTTTCTGAGAAGTATAACTCCACTAAGAAGATTTATTTTAGTTTCAACTTCAAGAACGAACATGAGTTGTGCGATGGCAGCAGCATGGAGAAAGTCTTCTTTTTCCTCAATAAGCACTTGGCAAAAACTCCTGTGCTTGCTAAAAGTGTTCTCGCCATAGGCTGTAACTGCGTTGACTACAAGTTGGTGACCTCAATTCTAGACCAATTCAAATATCTTAACACATTTGAAATCCCTGCAATAGTTTATCCTAATTTCGGATTTGCCTACAACAAAGATACTGGCAACTACGAAGCCCACAAGGATCTAGACAATTGGAAAAGATTAGCTAATGAGTGGCTAGATTACAATGTCAAGATTATAGGAGGTTGCTGTAGCACTGGACCGCAGGAAATCAAAATTATTTCAGACTTATTGAAACAAAGATAAACATCATACTAAAAATACATCGACAGCATATAAAATATCAATTTTTTTGCTCCGCTCTCTTACTGTGAATCTACATAACAGTCTTCATCTGACGGGTACAAAGTTTCTATACTTAACTCATATTCAACATCATAAATATATTTCTGCATTCAAACATTCTATTTAGTATTAAGAATATTAAGTATTATTAAGATCATAATATCATGATAAGTTAGCTATAAAAAAACCATTCAGCTCATGTTGCAGCTGCTGCTGGACTTCATTCTTTTCACAAGCCAATCTCTATAAGCCAAAATGAGCATCTCCCATGCCATGAATAAAGCCACCACTCCTAAAGACAAGTTGAGTGTAAACATGGAGGTAAATCCTCTATACTCCAAAGCAAGGACAATTGGATCAGTTGACTCCATAAATATTAATCCTCCACAAAGTAAGGTGAAACTAGTGATCAATTCTGTGATCGGCCTCAGAGGCTCCGTAAACCTATTATTTACAGGTAAAAGTTGTAGTAAAACGTATGTGAGGAACCGGAACAATGTTCCATACACAAACATATTACCCCATTGCATATGAATCTCTGTTGATAATGCCGATGCCTGGGCATGTTTGGACATGAGCACGCCTGTCCAAAAAATAGTCAAAATTGGGAAAGGATTTGGAGAAAATCCTGGAGAAGCCTTAAGTATCTTGTGTCTTGATGCTTCAGGCTTAACCTTGGCAAGATTCTCCAATGCCTTCTCGTGCCTCCAATTGGAAAGCTTTATCTCTGTTAAAACACCACACAAACCGCATCCGATGTAAATGAAAGCAATTGAAACATGCTGCAAATCCTTGGCGCTCCACTCACCACCGGGGTTCGATAAATGTTCCAAGAAAATGTTTGTGCTTCCATAAAACAAGATCAAAGATGATTCCAACATTTCCATGGTGACCAATCCCTTTGATTGTAATCTATTCCATCTACTTTGGCCCACTTCTGTATTAGTTATGAACCTATGATTCCATGACCATCCTTTATTTGCAAAACCTCCACTATATCTGGCAAGTGATAATAAACCCAAAGAGAAAAAGACACCTCCCTTAATAAAGTGAGCAAGGAGATTAAAGACGCTCTTACCTTGTCCTAAACAGAAAAAGGTTGCAACGGCAGTAGGAAGATAGACAAAAAAGTAGAAAAAATGAGTCCATGACAATATGTTGAAGATGTAAACCGAGAATCTTCCAAAAAATGTAACTACCCTGTGTATTATTGGATAATTCACAAGTTTGTTCATAATCTTAGAGCTAGAACTTTTCACTTCTCTAGGATCTAACATGGAATTGTTGGATGTCTTCAAGTGAGCATCGGGATCCAAATCATTGAGTTCAAAAGAGTTCCTAGAGTTTCTTCCCAGTTCGGTAGAATTAAGTGTGGGTGATACACATGTCTCCAAATGACTCTCCTCGTCGGAAATACTGAAGTAATCCTTGGGGCTGTCACCCCCAATTGCCTTGAAACCAAAGCTTATTATCGCAAAAAATACCAACAGGATAGTCTCAAAGAAATAGATCCAGGTCATCTTTGTATAAGCATTATTAGGATACAAATTGGGTGCACTACCAAAGAATACTGATAGACAGAAGAAACTTGTTATTGCCAAGGTTGAATGAAGCAACAAGGCTAGATAATACCATGATGATCTAACGTTATTCAATACGAGGCATATAGGATAAATAAGCACAAAGCTAACGAAAAGGAAACCGATATGATAGTACAAAGCACTTTTATGTTCAGTTTGTACTGTAAAAAATGTGGTAGTATTGTAGTTTTCCCAAAATTCTTTTTCCAAGGGTAAAAGTGGGGTCTCTAAGATGGGCATGCCATGATGATGCTTATCGACATGTGGAATTGGTGTCCCCAGACTCAGTGCATGTTCATCGGCGGTTGTGGAGACGGTCTCGCTATCCATATCAGGCGAGTGACCGTCTTCCTCATGGTGCATGTGCGTGTCCAGGTTCATATCCATCTCACCGCGCAACGCAAACGGCAGAGATGCCAGTGCTGCCGAAGCAGCACATAGACATAACGCAATTGCTGTTTTCAACTGCATTGGAAAACTTGCTTTCTGTGAATTAAATCTGGTTGGTCTAGCTACTGATTCGCGTTGCGAATCACGGCTTACTTATCTCTGGACGGGTCTTCGGAGATAACCCGCTCGAAACTACCGATGTGCTCTTATGTTTGTTTCTTCGAAAGCCTGACCGTCTGCTGGTGGTGCTCTTGGGCTCTGATGCTCTCGGGCTCTGATTCGGTGGCACGGTTCTTGCGTCTACCGCTACTGAGCTAAGGCCGATGCAAATTTGTCTCAGCCGCTCGTAATCGTTCTGCGCTGGCGCTTGGGCTGCTCTTCGGGTCGATACGCCTCTCGGTGCACCGCTGTTCGTCTGTCGCCTCCGTGAGCTCCTGGCGGACTTTCTTCTAGTGCCGCTGGTGTAATTCGCTTTTTGCAAGTTGATGCGTCGTTCGCCGGTCGAGGTTAATACCGAACAAGCCACGGGCAAATGTCTAGTCTTTCTCTAACAACGTATGCTAGCGACTCTCACTGTCGATCTTTTTCTTCGTTTGCCGCCACTGCTGCCTTGCTCAATATCGTTCTCAGGCGCTGTAGTTCGCTTTAAAATCTTACTTCCGGACTTGCCTAGGTTTCTTCCGCGAGAATCAATTCTTGCAACTCTGCGCTGTCTTGGCTATATATCCCTCTCTGTAAGAATGTCTTTCCTTACAATTGACAATAAGGTTATTAATTTTTACTCAAGGAAAGGCTGCCTTTATAAGCTTACTAACTTGGTAAATTATTATAATACTAATGTATGATGTGATACATCCTAGCCGTAATATGCTAGTTTCCTTGCACGATTATTTTTTTTTTTTTTTTTTAGAATGAGATGCACCTAAGACTTCTTCTTACTAGTTCTACAAAATAAGCTGAGCAGATTACAACTAGAAAACAGTCTACATGTGATTCCAGAAGCCCATGGCGAGACGTGTGATGCATTGGGATGGAGGGGAGCTATTTTTATCCGTCTCGATCGTTCTCCAAATATCAACTTGCCTAGCGTACGGGCGAGCGAGTTGCCGCTCCCTGAATCAGTGCGTCACTAGGGCCTCTGCAGTACTTCCCGCCGGTGTCTAAGAAATGAGGTGATAGAGGATAAAGAAGACACAAAGCGGCCGACAATAAGAACGAGCGCCGAGTAGCCTCACACAAACCGTAAATAGCAGCGATGTGCGGAAGGAGGACGGCTCGGACGAGCAAATTGTCTCAGACGGGGGTATCGAACTGGGAGCGGTCACAGCAATCGGTACATCGGTGGTTGCCTAGAACGTAGCGAGGGGCTCTTGGTGGGCACAGTGGGAAGCTTGAGGATGCTGTTCATGTCAATGGCAGCGGCACGGCGCTCACACCTAGTGCGGGATCACGCTCGGGACTGGAAATGTGAGCCGAATCCAGCGAAGTGCCCTCGGGAGCCAAGAGTGGAGTGAGCAGCACCAGGCAGCGCATTAGTCAGAATGAAGCACAAGAGAGGAACCGCAACCCAGGTAAGCGAATCTGATTGTGTGCAGTCCGGGAGAAGGAATAAGGGAACATGTTTGAGACATGATTCTGTGCAACAGGGCAATAACTGCCCAATGCGGTAGGAGTATTTCGCGTGCGACGCATGTGGAATGCCATCAGTAACCGTTTGTATGCTGGAACCTGGGGGGTCAGTCAAAAAGCCGCTGGACTTGCAGACAAAACTGACCGGCTTGGCGCATCGGGCTGTTCGGATCCTGCGCTCCGGAGTTAAAACTGGCCGAGCCGCACCCCAGTATGTAGAGTAGACTATATTATTCAACAGTATCTAACGGCACGATGTCTGCAATACGCCATATCAACGAATGTTGTAGTATTATATTTATGATAGATGGCATCATTTTACTTGCTAAGCCTTGCTATTATACTTCTATTTAAAATAAACTATGTGTAGTTTACATCTAGTTTCTGTGGGAGGTTGCCAGATCCTTGGGCTTCGGGCTTTTCTTTGCAACCGATTGGCGGCGGTAGCCGCCGGCGGTGGCAAATGCTGTCTTATGCCGCACTTGTGCGGTTCAGGGGCCAACCGCTTGTGGCGAGTAGTTTTGCGTCTAGCCCGACCGGCGGTTCGGCCGCGATTCGGGGTCGGTTCAGATTACCACCCGGTACCGGCGGCGAAGGTCGTATTGGGCCGTCTACCGAGCCATACGGCCGAAAGATGGTGAGGGCAGCGTGGAGCGTTCTGCGGTCAAAGATACGGCTGCGACAAGCAGCGTCCGTGGAAACAGTAACCGGTGGTGCCTGGCGGCTTCTCTAGCCACTGGTCCCGTTAGTTGCGGCAAGTGCGAGCTGTGAGCGAAGTAGCCGGTCAGCGCACCTATGGGGCGGCGAAATGTGTTAAGTATTAGAGCATAATGCCCCCTGCACTGAGTCGGGCCGCCCATCTAGAGGAAACTACAGGCTGCAAACATTCGATTGTTGAAAATCAAGGCTGTACATTCTTACTTTTGGTTGCTAACATAGAAGCTCCCGTAAGGCTCCACCGAAGCCGCAGGACGAGAGAAAGAAGAAAAGAAAAAGGATGTAACTAGAGAGCGTTCTTCCTAGTAAGATAGTCGAAACGCGAGTAAGTATACCCAATAAATGGAAGATCCTCCTTGATGGCAGAAGGCTCGTTCTGATCTGGAGGTCTGGATGGTGCCGGGGCATCTGGAACATTCTCGAGCTCATCAGTAGGAAAGAATCGGGTGTCAGTAATAGAGCGTAACTTTGGAATGAACGGCGCATCGACACTGCGGATAGTCTCCCAATCAACTCCCCTGAAAAATGGATGGCGCTTGATTTCTTCGGCACCATGGTATCTACCCAAACGGTTTTCCGCGTTGGTGAGCAACCGTCGGACCAAGTCCTCTGCTTCAGGAGAGAGATGTATATCGTCGGGAATGAGAAGTGATTCCTGCCAGTTCAAAATCTTCCTGTATGTTTCGTGTGGAGTCTCTGAGCAAAATGGCGGCCAGCCGATTAAACATTCAAACATAATGGCGCCAAGCGACCACCAGTCACATTCCTGTCCGTAGCCTTGATGGATAAATATTTCTGGTGCAATGTAGTCAGGTGTTCCCACGGTGGAATACGCCATGAGCCTCCTAGACTTCCTCCATGTCTGCATTTGTTGTCTATTCGACATCGTTAAATGAATTGCATCCACCATCATGGAGTTTCGGTTACCATTCACAGAGGGGGGTTGCAAGTGATTGTGTGTCTGCGGGTTCTTACTTTCCTGTTCTAATAGTTTCTTATAATAGTTCGAATCATGCGTCTTGTGAAAACCTGTCGACAAACCGAAATCCGATAATTTAATATGACCTCTTATATCAATCAAAATATTGTCAGGCTTGATATCCCTATGGATGAAACCTAACTTATGAATGGCTTCGATAGCCAACACACATTCTGCCATGTAAAAACGAGTTATATCTTCCGTGAATATTTGCCATCTAATAAGCATAGTCATCAAATCGCCTCCAGGTAAGAATTCCATAATTAAATACAAATATTGTGCATCCTGGAATGAATAATATAATGAAACGACCCAAGGTGAATCCGAGCCAGCCAAAACGTCTCTTTCAGCCTTGACGTGCGCCAACTGGTCTTTCTTATACATCTCAGATTTCAACAATGTCTTCATTGCATATATCTTACCAGTATCTCTCTTCTGAACCAATCTAACTTCACCGAAAGCACCTTTTCCAATAACTTTGACGGTAACAAAATCCTCAAGCGATAATTTTGTACGGCGTAATCTCAAGAATTGAGACTCCTTTCTCCCCAAGTTCTGGAGTTGTCTATTCTTTCTTTCGTCCGAGGATCCTGCTTCCTCGGTAATTAATTTGTGTTCAAGATCTACTCTTCTTTGATTTCTCTCGATTGCATGAGAAACTGACATTTGGTAGTAATTCTCAAACTTCAATTTCATAGCAGCCGCCTTGTCTTGCGTAGTCTTGCTAAGCTGGTTCGGCTGTCTGTTGAAAAACACGTAATTCGATTTCTGGTTGGCATCGTCTCTTTCCAGTCCCGACATATGCTCATTTCCAGATTTTATGTTCAAATCCGATGCAAGAACTCCTTTGTTCCCTCCCCTAACCGGGGAGTTGTATTCAGTAGGCTCTGCGTTTTTATTCAAACCCTGTTGTATCCTCGAATCATACGTTTCTCCAAGATTTTTGAAATTGTTCTGCCCCTTGTTTCTGAGAGGCAGTCCCAGTGTCTCCGAAAGATTTGTGTTGCTATTGTTGCTAAGGTTGGTAAAGTTTGGCATGAGAGGGGGGTTGTAGTTTAGTGATGCTTCAGAGTCGACTGATTGTAAGCGATCTTCGAACTTTCTATCCTCGTTATACATGGTGCTGTATTTTAAGTTAGAAGTAGGTTTTTGTTTTAAAGGCGATGGATCGGGCTGGACTGGTGGCTCCTCTATAATACTGGTGGACCCTTCGTCCATAAAACTGTCATTATCGTTTGATTGCACGTCTGGCTGGCTGTGGTTAGGATGTTGACCAAAAGCGAGATTTGGTATTTCCTGGCTCTTTAAGAACTGAGGCTGTTGAAAGAACTGCTCTCGGTTCTGGTATCCCCCTCCTAACTCTGGCTGTGACATATTGCCGTAAAACTGATAATGAGAGTTCAATCTTTGAGCTTCCTGTTGTTGTTGTTGTTGGTGTTGTTGTTGTTGTTGATAATATTGATGCTGTTCATACTGCGCCTGTTCGGCTTGAAGCTGTTGTAGGTATAGTCTTTGCTTTTGTTCATCACTTAGCTGATTGTAGTCCATGTCACCCCTTCAACTTCTTTGAGTATACTATTAACAGGATCCAAAGAGTTGGTTTTCACAGAATTCTTTTTCTCAAAAAAGTGATCTAGAAAATATCGCGCGTACTTAGTACCTTTCAGCATTCTTCTGACAGGACGATCTGGCCACAAGATTTAAACTACTAGGAAAATTGCTATGCACGAGGAATATCCTCCATAGTACAATCAAAGAAGAAATCCTGTCACTGTAAATTAATATTTAACATATACTTGATAAAAGTAGATAAGTATATAATAAGTTTAAAATTGCAAAGCTTGACCCTTCTTCTTCTTGTCACCACCCAACTCAAAGTGCTTACATCTCTTCAAAGCCAATTGAGCCTTGGTCTTGCAGACGACACACTCCAATCTCAAAACGACCTTCTTGGTAACCTTGGCTTTCTTGTGGAAAACTGGCTTGGTTTGACCACCGTAACCTCTTTGCTTACGGTCATATCTTCTCTTACCTTGAGCGAAGAGAGAAGCCTTACCAGCCTTGTATTGGGTAACCCTGTGTTGGGTGTGTTTACGGCAGTTCTTACCCTTGCAATAGGTCTTTCTGGTCTTTGGGACGTTAACTATTAAATGTTAGTACTTGGAACCGCAAGTAAGTTTTTTAATACGATGACATCAGGTATGCTACGTGGTTGTGGGAGAAATCGAGCTGTGCTCACTGTGCTTGTCGAGCAAAGTGTGGGTCAGGGCTATACATTCTGCAAGTAATCACTTGCGTCCGACTAGAGACGGAGGCAAGTAGAATTCATTCTCCCAGCTGGATTCAGCTTCAACATTTTTCATGAGATATTGTCTTTATCTGGTCCACAATCAATTTGAACATAGTCTTCCACTCTAGTCCTTTCTTTGCTCCCGTAAAGCTATAAACCCTGAACAACGACTTGACTTACGTAGACCTCCGACAATATTTCGAATGGCACCATTTCCTATCCACACCAGTGTATCATAAACCTTAATGTGATCTCTATAGTCACTATCACATACCCATTTCGTCTATTCAATACTGTTTTCTATTGACGAAGTTACGTTCTAAACTTTTTTCTACCTAGTCTTTAGCTACACACCTCGCTCTGAAAATTTTCTGACGATTGTCCGTGCGATGCACAATAAATTAGTAGTCGTGTATCACGTGGTAACTGGGGCTCTAACCCTGAATGATCTTCTCACAAGTGTCCGATTTAGGAAAGTAGTTGCAAGCACACAGAGCTATCTTAACCACAGGCCAATGCTGTGCCAAGTCTGACATGGTGTCTGACCTAACTTGAAGCTGCTATGACTGACTCTTCAGAATGGCTACATAGGGCGAAATTGGACAAGTAATAGATATAATAATCACTTTTGTATTTTCTTTTAGACTAATGTAAGGGTCAATAGTTTATCATTTGTAAAAAAGCTTAACATTAAAATAATAGTCATAATATAAACGAAAGTAATGGTAACAGTAATCAAAAAGAAGGAAAAAGAACTAATCTGTCGTTAAGAGTATGCAAAAAGGAGTGACATGACTCTTAACCTACGACTTGGTGACAGTGTGATATTTGGTTTTCGTCGATGTAACGGTTTCAACAGAGTCGTTAGCATCGTAGTAGTCGTAGTTGACCACACACACACCAGCAGAGGTGGTTGTGGCGACATTTGCTATAGACCATTGACCAGTGGAGCTGGGTATGCTGTTTCCGGTTATGGTTGGGGTACCTGCTGCTCCGTTATTCTGTTGAGAGGATGCAGGAGAGCTGGTTGAGCTGGAGGCATCTGAGGAACTGGCTGTTGGTGTGCTCGACGATTGAGCTCCATCCTTTGGTTTGCCTGATGCCTCAGCCAACGGCGTGGAAGCCACGGTGGTATAGGTCTTTGGAGTACCAAACACTGTAGATGTTATAGTGGCAGTGTAGCGTGTTGAGGTAGTGGTTGACGTATTGATTTTCACGTTAGTCTTGGTGGTTGTGGGAGAGCCTTGTACGACATGGGTATTAGTTTGCACGTCGTGGACTGTGCTGGTAAGTTGTACAACGACTGGATCATCATCCCCGTCTCTCTTATCCTTTGGACGAGTTGGGGCACCAAGCGTGTCTGGCACCATTACGGCTAACGCTAACATTTTCAACATTGCTGAGAACTGCATTTTCGGTATTTCTGTTTCGACTTTTAAAATTTCAAAGGAATGTACTTAATCACTAGGATTTAAAATTATAAGGGAATGACTGTAGTTGGGTGGTATCAAAAAATATTGTCGAAAAACTTTAAATTCTTCTCGTTAAACGAATGTAATCTAACAGTGTTTGGCTTTGACCTTTCTATCTAATGTTTTATTCTTGAACACTATAAAAAGCTTGTCTCTCAGGTTTCTCCTCATGCCAATGTATATATATATCTGTCTTATTTTTTTTTTCAGAAATGCGTCCATCTTACCATGCTGGTCGCTTTTCCCACTAAAGCACCCTGACTTGCTTTTTACGTCTACCTTTGCTCTAAGCCTGGTCGATGTTCATGCTTCTTCCATCTTATGGCTGGCTGCGAAATACTGGAGTGGTCGCGCATGCTGGTTTTCGGACATTTTAGGCAGCTTTCCTCTTTTTTTCAGCGCAAGCTTATTTCCTATAGATGCTGGGTTTAACCCCGTCCGTCGTTCAAACATCCCTTTCTACTACGATGAATGCTCTTCGATGAACTTGGTTTCAAGTAAATACGTGTAGTACTCCCCAAAGGAGTGCAACTTCTGGGAATTTTTCCATTTATCGCACTTTATGCCAATATCTGCTCAAAGACCTTCTAACCAAATATTATCTTTGTTATTGTTGAAGAGCACTGGCTTGCTTTTCACCACCAGCACTTCTAAATCACATACTTTCATAGGCATCGTTACAGGGCCTCTGTCTCTATTTTGCAGCCTTAGCTGGCGAAAAAGCGTACGACACTATAGGGCCGGTTTAAACCGGTAGTGCGACGGTGCAAGGTTTCGGCAGGGACCCTTATGCTATAAAATACCAAAGACTACGAGTTAAATGCTACAGGTATGGCTGTATGTTTTTGCTAGCCTACAGTAATACCGTAAGCGATCCGTAAGGCACTATATAGTAGAAACCTTAACAGTTAAGAACCGTTAAGCGATTTTGAGACCAAGGCTGAATGCGCACCCACTCCTTTTCCGGGCGCCCCCGGTGACCGTTTTTGTTGGATTCCGGCTTAGTTTTTTTTTTTTAAAAGTAAACAGGCTAGTTTGCAAGGGTAATATCGATTTATCTAAAGGAATACGGGATGAGCTACTTCAGCAGTGGGAATAATCCACTTGCGTTCCCTACATACGGCCAGGCACCGCTTCCTCAACGGAGTCTTACCGGGTTGACTGGAATCCAGCAACCGCCACCACCTCAATTAGGGCAAATCCAGGAACATGGCCATCCCCATGGTGATCCATCTTCAGCGGCAGGCCTTGGACATGGACAACAGCAGGTACAGCATCAGGGAGGGGAACCAATGGGTCTTCGAGCGCATCAGGTTCAAGGTCCTGGTATCGGCGGTGTGCCTGGACAACAGGGGAACCTGAGCGCCCAGGCGCAAACAGCCAAGAACACACATCACGCGGTAAGGAAGGAGCGTAAGAACAGACCCGGACAGAAGTTTGGAGCGAAGAAGAAGTCATGGGTTTGGACGTGGTTCATTCAAGACTCACAAGACCCTAACGTGGCCGCCTGCGACTACTGTGGTAAGATCATCACTCGGTTGCCCTCCGACAAGGGTTCGCCTAAGAAGTTGAGCGAGCACTTAAAGACACACAAGTTGACGAAAGACTCGATTAACGACTCACGACCCATTCCAATTGACGGAAATGGTATTACATACGCGTCTAATGGCATGCCGTTGAAGTATGCTAGCAACTTTCAGACTAGCCCCCAGCAGATGGCGCTCCAGCACGCAAAAACCCCTATCATGGGTCCTATGAAGGGCCAGCTAGGTGAGGATATGGATGTCGAGCGCAGAAAAAAGGCTAGATATAGCAAGGCAAAGCGGAAAGCTCCAGAAGGCTCTTTAGACACACCTTTAGAGTCATACGATATGCAATCCAACCGACGATTCCTTTCATCTGAGTTCGATAACTCACCTTACTCTTCTATGAAGTTCCACAAGCACTTGATGAAGTTTTTAACCGAAAATAAGTTGTCGATTAATGTGATAAAGTCCCATTCTTTCCAACAGCTAATTTACGATCTCCGGTCTGACTCGGTAACAGAGCTCCTTGAGCTCACAGGTCTCTACTCTTCGTTACTCGAAGTGAGCATCTTTGACTCTAATGACAAGACATCTTCCAACGACCATAATCCTGACACTAGTTCCTCGATGCCCCCGGCAAATCAGCCGAACGTGGTCAATGCCATGCCTCTGGGCGTTGACCTGAAAATTCATAACCCAAATTCCATATGAGAGCTCCTGAACAGATGCAAATCAATAATTACGATGATAGATTACACATTTGTGTATTGGAATAAGCGGAAAAAGGATTTATATGTTCTATGGGTATTTGTATTAGTTTAATGTTATTTTCAAAATATTTTGGGGTGTTGGTAATCTGACCTCAATCTTATGATTCCCTTTCATTTTTCTATTTTTATTTCTAGCCAGGTTATTTGAATGATATAGGATATTTATTAAACGAATATCTACTTATAATTTAACTTTTTCAACTATAATATCATTATGGTACGGCGTAACCGTCCACATTTTTTCAATGTGTGGATTCATGCGGCGAAGACTACTATCTTTGCTGCATAATTGAAGACCCTGAGCAATCACTTCAATGGGAATCGCAAATGTGAAGCTAGGTACTTTCTCAATCTTGTTTTCCTGCAGCACCATTGGTTCAGGTAAGGCTACTTCTATATTGGAACAAATCAAACCTATTAGCGCACCAGTTCCTCGACTAATCAATGCGCCGCCTGAAGAT
This sequence comes from Millerozyma farinosa, assembly GCA_002196765.1. Taxonomy (NCBI): domain Eukaryota; kingdom Fungi; phylum Ascomycota; class Pichiomycetes; order Serinales; family Debaryomycetaceae; genus Millerozyma; species Millerozyma farinosa. The sequence continues at coordinate 2,186,762 of NBND01000002.1, read as the reverse complement.
CCGTTCCAACAAGAGCTTGAAGTAGCTATAAGGGTGGTGCTCAATTCAGCAGAATCCTCAAATAAACGCAGCTTGTGTTTTGCTAATACGTGCCCTATTGTCTGTAATGGCGAGACAAGCGATTCATTATAATAGAGTCCATATCCTATGGCAGACACACTATCGCCAATTTCGTAGTCATAGTCTATGCTGGGCAGAACGAGGCCCGCGGTTGCCAGTCTGGCACTACTTTCTCTTCTAAGCTTTATGTATGCCAAGTCTACCGATTTAAAGGGGACAAAAATCTCGTCTTCTTGCGAGATTCTAATGGACAACTGACGACTTAGTTTAATGCTACAAGAAACCCGCCTGCGATTCTTGACGTATGATTCAACAACATGAAAGTTTGATGCAAACACCGAGTCCCCCAAGTACACACAGGAGCCCCAGGCGGACAGCAGTTTGTCTGATACAACAACCGGAAAAACGCTGCATTTGCTGAATGAATTTTCTGTTGGCAGAGCGGCCAGCACTTGCCAGGGGATTGAAATGCGGTTCATATCAAGGATGTGCAGCATTTGAGACCAGGGTAAAATGAAAGCAAACTCGCCGTCACCATTCTTCTTGCGCAAGGCCCCCATCAAAAGGCCTAGAGACTTGGGAGAGCGCGAGATCTTAACCTGTGCTCCGGCCAGGTTCTCCAAGTACTTCACATCCGACAAATACCCCACAAACACACCGCCCATACTCACCTTAGATATCACGGTGCCGAAGCTGCAGAACTTGTTGAATATCAACGGGTTTGTGAAGCTGAAGGGAAATGCTTCCACTGCTATGCTGCTCTGCTCATCAGCCTCGCCAAACTCAACAGTATCGGCCTCACTTAGGGGAAACACATCGGCCAAACGCGTCCGTGCGAGTCTGAGGCCCACCACGGAGACATCAAAGTCCCTCTCTGCAAGAGAGTGTCCGCCGGGCACTGTAATAAAATCCTGGGCGAGCAAGTCTTTGACAAAATTGGCTAGCGCACCGCCAGCAGAACCACCATTACTCCCTCGCACAACACTGCTATGGAAGTCGACGGCTGCCGGGTGCCAGTACACATCTTCTTCCTTGATCAAATCCCTTCCCGTTACATAGATGCGGTATTTTGTTAGCTGCTCCTTTGTCAAATGACTCAACGTGACCATATACTCTCCATCGAGAACCCCATTATTGAACCTAGCGAAAACAACCCCAGAAGAGGCGCTACAAACCTCTTCCGATATGAATCGCACGCCCACCGGTATGCTTTTCCACTCTAATTCCTGTTGCATTATTCTCGTAGTTTATCTCTCCTGCGCATTGGAAGCGGTTTAAATCAGTGCCATAAATTCCTGCGTGAGAGAGACGGGTATAAAACGCGAGACCCTTGTTGTTTTCTTCATTATAAATAGAGAAGCAGCTCCCCCCTTGGGAATTGGCTAATGGTAGGAAAGAACATTGATATAGACCAAAAACAACAAGATAGTATGGTAGAGGCTAAACAAGGAAATGGGATGGTGAATTCCCCCTCGGAATCGTCAATCTCATCTATCAACAGTAACAGTTCTACCGGCAAGTTGATTAGAGACTTGTCGGAAGAGCGAAAGCAGCTCGAAGAACACAAGGAAGACGATATGAGCAAGTCTGAGTCTACGCACACACTTACACTTCCCAAGAAGAAGGCCATCAAGTTCACAGTCCGCAAGGTATCGCATGAATCTATCAAGGTACACAAGACAAGCGAGCCAAAGTTCGAAAAGGAAGCAGTGGAAACAGCGGAAACAAAGAAGCAGAAGGAGCAGCTCAAGGCAGCGCAGTTGAAGTACGACCAGTACTCGTCGCGTATCGCCAAGATTGAGAAGGAGATTGGGTTTTTGACCAGACTCCTCCCGCCCTTCAACGTGGAGGTCGACTACGTAACGAGAAACAAGATCGGCAGGGCCATCGAAAAGCTCCGTATGAAACAGGATGAGTTGGACAAGAAGAAGTACGGATTGGGCATAACCATAAGTCGCTTGTGGCGGGACAACAGCGACACCGAGATCTGGGTCCGTTCTGTCAGCAATTAGCCGGGCCCCCGCATAACATTGCAGTACTCAATTCCACCTGTATTACTACCGTTTCATTTTACTTCACTTTCTATACGCCTGATGTACTTATTTTTCTCTTTACATCGAGATTTTAGATCTAGAGCCTCACCGTTTAATACATTTTTCTGTTCTAGTAAAAGCAACCTCTCTCCATCCCCCTTGCTATCATTATTGCCTTTTGTTTCTCCCTAATCTTGGTATTGTATGCTTGTGAGGCCTTACGTTTGTCCTATTTCAACTCAGGGTACTGCTGTACCATGCAATCTTACAATAGTCCTTCGCATCCCTCTTTCACCTTTGATTTCGTAATCACTAATTATACTGATTCGGTAACAAGGGTAATTTTTCAACAATCGAGGGCAACATTCTATTTAACCCAATTGGGTCTCTTTATCGTCATTGATGTACCACTTACATATAGAAGGAGGGTGAAACACAACGATGAATGCCGGTGGGTGGTGGTGGATGGTCGTAGGAACTCAGCCATTTTTTTGTACCGAGCTCATATACCCCGTGTGAGTGTAAGCGACGAATGCCTGAATGCGAAAGACACCATTGATAGGGCCCGAGACGAGCCCACAGTAGTATTGAGTTTCGTAACCACCCATTAGAGGCTGCGTCAGGCAGATCTGTCTGGTTTTGCACGGCGCTGGTTTTTCATGCACTAGAGTCTGTTCGTAGCACTACACAGGTAAATCTTACATGAGATCGATGAGGGTCTGCCTCGATAGAGAGCAACACTTCAACGTGCACGTATTCAGCATGCGGGCGACGCTCGTCACGGGGAGTGAAGGAACAGACCTAGGGTTCCGTGTGTCTCTGTGGTTACATATGGCCAGCACAGATAGGAAGACAGTTTCGCAAGACTGCTTACGAAACACGAGGAACAGAGATAATGGTCCTCGTTGCTCCCTTCCCTCCTTACGCTCCTTACAGCCCTTTGTTCTCTGTGTCGAGATTGTTTCTGGGATTTAAGATCCTTGTTGCGCAGGTAGATGCCCTCGCGGCATTATATCTGCGTCCTTAATGTACGAAGCTCGCCGAGAATTCATTACAGACTCGTACAAGTGTCCGAGGTGATTGAGGTGAGGAAAGGATACCCGAAAAGGGTTCGTTAGACGCCTAAGCTCTATCATACGCGGGTGGAGCACTGGCCGTATTTGCTTCTAGATACGAGGCAGATCACAAGATTTCGCTATAGTTTAGTTTCGCTGTCATCGTATGCTTTTCGTTTAAGACCACAACCAGGCCCCTCGATAGCCAGCACCGTATCTCGAGCAGACAGCCGGAAATACCTGTGGATGCGTCTACCTTTTTTTTTCGCCTCGGAGGGTCTAACAAACTTTGGTAACAATTAATATGAGTAAATGTAGATTTGAGCAGTGCCAAATGCCTTCCCAACCACAACCGTTGATAACTACAGGTATACCGACTAGCATACGGTGCTAAGACCAGGCGAAAACCACGTCAAGAGACAAAAGTTGATTTATGTCCAAAAGTGGAGTACAACCGATCGAGAGTGAGGCTCATCGCAATATTTTTAACAAAATCAGCGATGGTTGAAAAACCGATTTTAGGACATAACCAACGTGGTTAAAAAACTACAGAGGAAGCACATAGCATAAAAGGCATAACAACAGGAGCCATAAACTGATGAAAAGAAGTAACAGAGACAGCCATAGCAACACAAATCTGATTTACGGCAAGGATGAGTATTCTTCGAGCGATGAAACGTTAGTGTACCGTAGAAGTGAAAATAATGATTCTTCCGATGTCTCTTCGTTGTTGACAGAAAACTCAGACGTAACACTTGCAAACTGCACGCGGCTTTTCCGACAACCCATCTCGAAGTTCAGTGCCATAAAGGAGTTTGTTTTAGCATCAAGCTTCCTTCTGAATGGAGTGTATGTTTTTCCGTCCATGCATGCCGCAGAACAGCACACGAAGAAACGCTCCGGTGAAGACGGAACGCAAGGACCAGATGACTTGCCGTTGCTACAGACTTCGACATCCGTGCTCAGCATTTTCAAAAAAAATTCCCCGTTCATGACCATACACTCGTTCGTGGGAAGAAACCAAAAAGAAACGTTCTGCAAAGTGTACTTCAAGATCCTCTCCAAGAACCTCACCTGCTACATATTGGCATTTAACCTACGCGAGGGCGTGCAGATTGTTGTGTTGCTCAATAACGGAACTAGCCCCTGTGTCGACTTAGAGTACGAGGGCACAAGGTTGAGAGTTAATGGGGTCACTGGCACCACGTCGACATTCGGCAACGGATTGATACGCATGTTTTTGCTCAAGGACAATGTCGAGTCGTTATCAGACGGCTTAAAGGTGGAAGGTGTGATGAATGACCTCAGCGAATCCATAAAAAACATCAAGATTCAAATGAGCGAGTCCAATGACCTCTACAACTCACTCAAACGAGGCGACAGATCTGTTTCCCCCAGAACGTTGTCAGAGTCAAACTACTTGGTAAACTTACCTTTGGCGTCTTTTGTAGACGCGGGCGACGAAAAGATCAAGGGCTCTAATCTATTCAAAAATGGAACCATTCGTGTCTTCTCGCAGCCAATCGACTCCAGAAGCGACGTGACGTCACTCGTTATAACCTCTATTCTTCTTGTTTTGAGAGAACAGGAGATACGCAAAAACAAAGGTAATAACAAGCCATCATTTATCGCAACAGAAAACTAGTCAGAGCCGATCCAGTACTTGGTTTGGCAAATATGAATTACTTTTTAACAAGAGATTCGGGAATCTCTTTATCAGTGCTTCACACCCCCCTCACTCTATGTGCATTTTTCCTTCGGCTGGCTAACATCTCTATTTGCATTAACCATCTCAGCAAGAAGAAACTAGTATTATATAGACCTTTTTAATACCTTATTGTACCATACGGCGTAGCTATGACTAATCATCATTGAATATTTTGGACTCCCTCAATTTTGTACGATCTTAACTATGGCTTATCGGTGCGTACCTTAAGGACGAATTTTTTTTGGCACTCAGAGATTACTGGACAGCTAAAGAAAGCGTTATATAGTGAAGAGCTATTCCATGTATAATGAGCTCGTCTAGCCATGCGGCACAAGGCCGCATATCATTTAAGGAACAGATGCGAGGATTTCCAATATGGCAAATTGGCGTTGTGAGTGTCCTTAGATTTCTGGAGCCTATTGCCTTCACATCTTTATTCCCATACATTTACTTCATGATAAGAGACTTCAATATTGTGGAAAATGAAGCAGACATATCGAAGTATTCAGGATATTTGGCTGCGTCCTTTGCATTTACTCAATTCTTGTGTTCTATTCACTGGGGAAGAGCTTCAGAGAAGGTTGGAAGAAAGCCTATATTGTTACTAGGTCTATTTGGTACTTCCGTATGCATGTTGCTATTTGGCTTTTCTACTAACTTCTATATGGCACTTTTTGCAAGATCGGCAATGGGTGCATTGAACGGGAATATAGGTGTTTTGCGGACGATGTTGGGTGAAATAGCTACTGAACGAAGACACCAAGCCATGGCATTTTCGACTCTTCCACTTTTATGGAATGTTGGAACGGTGGTGGGACCCTTGATAGGTGGGTCAAAGTACTTCACCAGACCTAAAACCGGCCCCATTCTGACAATTAGTTTAGGATCGTTATATGACTCTTTTCTCAACAAGTATCCTTACGCATTGTCGAACGTGGTTGTTGCTCTCTTCTTATGGATCAGCATGGTGATTGGGTTCTTGTTCTTAGAAGAGACACACCCTAAACTCTGGAAGAGAAGGGATCGCGGTTTGGAGATTGGAGACTGGATAAGAAGATCAATGGGGTTTGAGGTGCATGAAAGACCATGGCAGTTGGATGCTATCAAGCTGGGTGCCTATCACGGAGATATAGCCGTTCCATACGATGCAGCTCACGGATCTACTACAGGATCCTCCGATGAAGTCGTTAACAGCGACGCTATATCCGAAAACGCTCTGATAGAATCATCAATTAATGAGGAGTCGTCATTAAACCGTCCAACAGCGATTTACTCATCAGTTTACGACGAAGATGAAGATGAAAACGAACAAGATGATATAGCAATCGATGGTCCTCTAAGCTCCCGAACATCCAATGCCATCATTAGAAGATACTCATCTAGTGCATCTATCGGTGATCCATTGTCTCGAATGACTACCGGTGAGTTTTCAATGACAGATAATGGGGGGTTTTCAAGCATTTTTTCAAGAGAAGTTTTTACTGGCCCAGTTATCCAGACTATAGCCAATAATTTCAGCGTTTCATTCCATTCCTTAGTCTGCTCAGAATTTATTCCGGTGTTCTTAGCATCTAAGTATGACCCAAGTCAATTAAAGTTTCCTACGAAGCTTAAAGGTGGTTTTGGGTACGATTCTAACACCATCGGTAACTTATTGTCGAGTACCGGTCTTTTTGGTGTTTTGATTGTGTTGTTTGTCTTTCCATACATGGATCGTACCATGAAGACAATCACTGGATTTAGATATTCATGTTCGATTTTTTTGCCTACGTATGCACTTTTACCATTCATCATTTATACAACTCATGGATACAATCCCCTGTTTTCTGAGGGAACTGCGTTGAAGCTCTTGTATCTTAACTCTGCAGTTAGAACCTTAGCATCGGCCACTGCATTTCCTCAGATCATGGTTTTGATACATAGAGCATCTCCTCCCAAACATAGAGCTCTTATAAATGGATTGACAATAAGTCTCACTGCTTTTGCTCGTTTCTTAGCCCCTCTTATTTGGGGTTACTTAATGTCGTTCTTTGACCTGTTAGCATTGGGCCAAGTATCATGGCTTATCTTGGCCGTTATCGCTGGCTTGACATGGTTGCAAGCCTTTTTAATGGAGGAATATAACGAGGATTTGAAACATGAACAACGCCGTATGCCTAATACCTCAGAAGATGCATAGTTTTTTTGGTTTTTATGAAACCAGTACATAGATCATGTTCAAATTTCATCGCTTTACAGTAAGTGGGCTATACTTATAAGTTGTTGAAAATTATGTCATTTCTTACTGTTTGGACAAGCAAATACCCTTAGGTTGCATTAAGTTAAGAAAAACACTTCAGCTATTCGCTATCATCTATAAAAGCTAGCTTATATATTCGAGCTACAAATTTCACAGCTTCGTGTAATCTTAGAGTTTCTGCGGTCTTGTCTAATACGTATTAATATATATGTCATATATATTTGACATAAACCTTCTATCGCAGTACAGACAATCAAGGCACGGTTGTGCAGACACCAAATTCCCCATTTAGGTTCAATGAAAACTACGTCAAACTGTTGAAGTAGGGCTGGTGAGCCAACGACCCAATGGCCCCGCCATGAAGTAACATGGAATACCACTTCTTCACTACACTACGACATTGAGAATTTGAATACACAATATTAAAACATAATTAAAGGTATATACTGATATTAATTCCCAAAAGTAATTCCCGTTTTATAAGTGTATAAAAATCTGTTTAAAAAAAATTCCCGTCATTTAACAAAAAAAATGGTATAATAGATAATAATACTTGAAAAGTTTATAATGTCCCGTATTATAGTTGATTTTATCTGAAAACTTCACAATTCACCGCTATCTCCCAGAACAGTTTTTCCATACGAAAGTACCGAAGTTCCCACCTCCGGTACCCGCGCACAGGAAAAACAACCAGCAGACAGGGCATAGGCCCCATATTATCATACTCTGGTGGGCCGTATGATATGCAATGCTTCATGACTCAACTCTATCTGAAAATACGACTACCGCCGCAATTTCGGCGGATGCTGTCGAACGGGGTTCATTGGCGCTTCAGTCTCTTTCGACGACGAAATACCATACCCCTAACGTCTCTATAGCCATTGCAGCACCCTTTCATGTCAAAGTCATTGCACTTAGAATCTTTGGTTAGACTTTCTGGCCTTAAGCTGCTTGTGGACAACCACACCAAAGATGGCACAACCGGCGCAGAAAAGCAAACAGAAAACTAAAATAACACCTGCTGGAAACATCTCTTTCCTTCTATCCAAATACTAGTCCCTTTCCTTGAACTTTAAGTGTTGTTAATTGCAATAACAATTAGCACCAACTGGAAAGAAAAAGAATTTAAATAATTTATAGGGAAAAATTTAGCTGGGAAAATGGAGCATTATATTAGCAAGACCCGAGCATAAGCGTCAATTACAAGTACCTGGCACGAAAAAAAAAAAAAAAAAAAAACCGGCAAATGAAAATAATCGTTACACAAAATTATTGGTGGAAAACTAATCTGCTAAGCAGCAGTTGCAATAGATATCTATGTGTCACCCGAGACAACGGGGAGATCGCGGCGGCGCAGAGAGGTAAAGTAGCTAGGTGGCTTGAATGTAGTTGAAAATGGGCATTTCATATGGCGGATAGTGTAGTTTGCTTCGCTGGTTAAGCGTAGAGAGCTGACGGCTGAAGTGGCCGCTTCAGCCGTCAGCGGGTTGAATTATTCTGCGAGACACAGGAAGTTTCGGAGTCCTCGGAGCGCTGATAGGCAGGCGACCAAAGAAGCATAAATGCGACCTGAGCCTTGGTGATAAGACCCGACCGAAGAGTAAAACTACAGGAATAAAAGGTAGGTATGAAGGTGGCGGATTGGCCACGGCCACTATAGTGCCCAGCCTTGGTGGTGGTCCGACGAAATGGCTATAAACCTATTGGAGAAGGACGTGCTGAAGTTTACCGACGCATTTATGAGCGATGTGTCTTCGGCTGCACACTACGCCGGAAAAAAGCGTTATATGTGGAGGTAAATAGTGGGGCTTGCAACCCGTTAGAGCCGGGTGTGCTGAAATGTACGCAGACACGCACTCACCTGCCTTGCATGCTGGTGGATCGGCTGTCGGTTGGGAACGGATGCTGCACCGGATAGTTCTAAATAGTGCTCAAGCATTGACGGCTATTTACACTTGCCGAAAGCTTATCCTTGTAAGGCAACCTTCGTTGGTAGGGCTACTGCGAGGTCGACGTAGGTGCGGCAGTCATGACCCGCCTGGCGTTGGGGAAAACCCCGAAGAAACTTTCGCTAAAAAATGATGGGGCGACACAAGGAATACACAGTGTAGAAAATCTTAGCTAGCCCGTTCCATACCTCCTGATGTGCTGTTTGTTATTCCATGTCGTGGTCTTGGCCCTTGGTGGTGTTTGTGCGATCGTACCAGCTGCTACAAGGAGAGAAAAAGAAAACAAACGATACGGAGGGTTCCACTTCCCCATCATGTGTCTCAGATCCCAGGATGCTATGTACTGGGCCCTACTTTGACCACTTTCCGAGTGTTGCGCATTTCCGTCCTGCAGCACCTTTCTATCTTTCCATTGCTACAGCTGCCTGGGAGATCTCTCGGTTACGCCCTATTCACTGTCCTCAAACTCACGATCGAATAAGTAATAATAAGAAGACCAAAACACTCTGTAAATCCTCGATAGCCGTGTTTCCGTATTAGGAATACCTTATACCTCATTGAGAAAGACGTGCGCGAGATAATAAATAGCGTTCTGGTAACCCCAATGGGGAAACAGCAGATTTGGTAAACGTAAGCTCAGTAGCAGCGATAGTAACTACGGTGTTTTATGATCTTAAAATTACATTCACTAATATACACGTAGTTGTCATAATGTTACCTTCGCTTTTACATATGACAAAATAGGATACATTTAAACTCAACCGTTCGCAATTGAAATGTTGGAACGGGTGCAAATTTGTAGAACTGGTAGGGTAGAGCTTTACGCAAGTCATGTATAACATGGATTACAGAGAAGCACCTAAGGACGCATGGGCCACGCGATCAATGATGTGGGGCTTATCGAAGCACCCAAGAGAACGGAAGACGTATTCTTTCTTCCATATACGTGTCTTCCCGCACATCAATTCTTTTATAGTCGAAGTCCTAGTTGGCTCTTAACAGCATCTCATGCTCGGAGGCGTCAATTTCTATCTTTAATGACGTCTAGCCAAGCGCATCACATCCCGAAAGACGAATCTCGAAACCTTTCCCTCCCATTCATACCTAAAACATCGGAGTTGTAATATGTTTTACATCATGCGTGCATTCAAGGAATGGGTTTTATAGACACAAAACATCTTGATAGATGTTCCGGTGTCTAGGCGGATCTTTCAGCTGGCGCACGTAGTGTCCAACGAAAGAGATATCTCCGCCAGGGAGTAAGGATCGTCGTCGTCGAGTGAATAAATGAGGACTGACGATGCTGCGTACAGGCTTGACATATGACGAATGTATCGATTCATACGTAGAACAATGCAGTCTTTTCAAGGAGGTTGTAAATTTCTGTTCGCTTAGCCTGAATTCGGAAGTGTTCCATGGGCTAGGTGTTCTTAGCACTCCATAACCAGAAGAAGTGGAATACATTCGATGTTGAGGTCTATTATATGTCCTCATAGGTAGCGAAGTAAAGTTATTGTCACGGATAACTTTGGGTGATTCTCTGGTAGAAGGTTTCACTTCAGGTTGGTCTGGGCTTCTAGTCAGGTCCCTTGTCCCTAGAATCTGATTTAATAGCTCTTCTCCGTCGCTGCTGAGGTCATAATCAACATATTCCTTTCTTTTACTTACCAACTTCTTGGTTTTATTATTTGTCAGATAAGTGTGATTAGAGGATGGACTCTGACCATTCTTTAGCTTACCATATTCACGCATGATAGTATTCCATGTACTCTTATCCACTGCGGTTTGAGCTTTAACATAAGGAATAATAAGCTTTGAGGACACCGAAGACTTTGGATCTGGTGAATCAGCCAACTTAGATGGCTTGTACTCTATCTTTTCGATTCTTCTGTCAAAGACAGACGTTCCGTTTCCAAGCAACTTACCACCATCACATTTTTCAAGAATTGCATGAATATCCAAAGATTCGCCGGGAGGTATTTTCTCAGGATGTGAAGGCGTAATACATTCCTGATTCACTTCTTTTCTTAGGACAAAATCAATATCCACTTCAGAAAAAAAAGCGCATGATTGAGGTAATTCCTTAATACCCAACTTTTCGCAAAACATTGCTCTAGTCCAGGCATTACTGATCTGAAGAAGATAAGCTACTTTGTACTTGTCCTTTTCCTTTACCAAGTACCTCAACTCATCATGCACGGTGATCAAGAGCCTTGCATCAACTTTATACTTCCGTATCAAATATTCCATCGAGATTATCAATAAATGCAAATAGTCCACTCCCGAACTTTGAATTACCCAGTTAATACGCGAAGTCAAATAAGCATTTTTATTCAAGTTCTTCGCCGTCAACGCATCTGTTATAGATGCTCCTAGTACAGGTGTTTTTGGATCTTCACCGTATGCTATGGATTCCAAAGTGTTGAAAATGATAGATTCGGAGCCACCATGATACATTCTACTTCCAAGGGCTTTAGAGGCAGAAACGCGCCCCTTTGTCCTCTTATAAAGTTCGGTTGCCATTTCCTCTGCTTGTTCATCACTCAACAGTGGATTGCATTGCTTCAATAACTGAGTTGCAAACTTCACCCCTGCGCCATAGATACGCCCGTAATTAAAAACTTTCGCTTCATTACGCAGAATACCTAAAATTTCAGCAGTTTTCGAATGCAAATCAGTTTTTTCATTCTTATCACCCTCTAAAGTCATCCAGCCTAGAGCCGTTCCCCCATGAATTCCCATAATGGAATCTCCTATCAAGGCTGCGATCCACAATTCTTCTGAATCAACGTCAGCTCCCACAAATACATAGCCCTCAGGTGCTTCAATCATCGCTTTTAGTTCAGACCCTATCCTATTAGGCTTACTGTTAGAAGCGGTTAGCCAAGTATTCTCTGTAGCTCTTCTGGTGATTGTCCCCATAGCACAGAGCTTTGGTAATATAATACCCATGTCTTCGTGCTCTTTTCGTTCGGGACGTGTTTTGAAGAACTTATTCTTTTTTGCCAGTGGGTCGGAATGCACGACAAATTGATCAAATATACGTTGTCTATTGCCCATCCAATACGATGCAGTGGAATTTAACTTTAAAATTTCCAGCGCATAGTCAAATTCAGAAGTCAATATACCTTTTTCGAAAAAAGATAGATATGACTTGGCTAAAACAGAAGTACATCGTTTGGAAGGTCCTTCAGGATGTGGTACTTTGAATAAAACAAAGCGTTCAGTATCTTTTTGAAGCGAATCAAAATATTTTTCATGATCCACATCAGAAAGTTTTGCAAGCCTATAATTTTTTGCTTGAAGCTCAATGATTATATTGTCCTTGAAAGGGACTTTGAAGCACCAGCCTGCTGAATCAGTCCAAAATAATGGGTACCCTTCCCATTTCAATTTTAATAGCAAAGGAGTTATACGAGTTCTTGTTGTAACATTTATGATCCTCTGTTTTTCTCCTTTAGAATCAACGGTGAGTTTATGTAAATCACGGTACCATTCGGGATATCCAGTTAGAAACGCTTGATTTGCCAGAGGCGTACCGTCTTTTTTTATCCTAGGTTGTTTATAGCTCCAGTCTAATTGTGAAAGCCAAGGATCGTTTTCATAATCAGGCTTTAAGGATTCATCCTGCTTTTCAATATATTCAACGTAACAATTAGCTCTCCCTTTCAAAATCTGACCAACCTCATCTCGGTTTTTCTGGTATATCTTCTCGGCGTTCTCTATATAAGAGACCCATTTTTTGGTAGTAGGTAGCATTAGAGTACCGAGATGCCTGAGAGCGGCGAAGGACACCGGATGAGGAATCTTTTGTCTAAATTCAGAAAAGAGCTTTGCGCTGACAAGGTAAGTAGCCTCGACATCTTTCGCACAATAATCCATTAAATTATTGAAGTTTGAAATTATGTCAAGCGGGTCCATACTGCTGAAAAAATCCCGATCAGTTTTGTCCATTTTTATGTTACAGTGAAAATCAGCCACGTTAGCCAATGAATTGGGAGAACCCTTAGATAGCCAAGGGTCGTCTATAAGGTCATTTGCAACATCTATCTGCGTTAACTTCCTGTCTATATCGTCAATTTCGTCCTCAAACGACGATGTTTCTTCACCGTCGAGTTGAGATTTCATTTTTTTGTGTTTTTGCCATGTCGGCCTTTGCTGAGAGCAAATCCCACTGACCGCAACATGAAGGGCCATGCCGTCTAGAAAAAAAGCTTTGGATTGCTGTATGTTGTACTCTTCGAGTAGGCGAGCCCTGTCGTAGCTCACGTTATAGCCCACCACAAGCTTGGGTAGCTGTAACGTATTTAAAGGGATCAAATGTTCCCAATTATCATGCTTTTTGTTCTTGGAATACTTTACTAGAAACGGCGAGACCCATCCGTACCACGCCTTCGGCGAGGCACACGTACATATCACTGCGTAGGGCGATCTTTTGTACATCACCTCGACATCAAACACGAGCTCATCTTCCAAGGGAAATGGGACTTCACGAGGCTGTTTGCCCTTCTCATACCGCGTCCACCCCGGTTGGAACACCCACTCGGACGCCAGCGGCCGAGTGGGTATCTTTCCTTCCTCTGAGAAAAAATTCTGCGCCATGCTTAGGTAGGGCTCAGAGCTGTCGGCACCTATCTTGTGGAAATGCTCATCGAGATCACGTCCCAACAACCTGGGGAAGTTTTCAATCTTGATGGGGTCAGATCGGCTTGTTTTTTTCCCAAGCAAGTTGTTATGCTTCAAATGCTCTTCTGCCAACTTAAGCAACTCTCGGTTCTTGGGCCGTTTGTAGCTTTTGATGGGGTTCGATGGAAAAATCTTCTTATGTAAGTCCGAAGAGATGTACTGTATTCCAAACTGATTTATTCGTGGTTCTTGCTCTGAACCATTACTCTTGCTGCTTAAATAAACAGAGTGGCCTCTCCTTGCTATACCTAGCCTCTTGGGTCTTCCTACTCTGAATATTATCATGTTGCAAACCTTGGTTGTATTCTAGCTGACTATATCTCCATTTGATTTGACGGTTTCTTTAGTGGTTAAACGTTATTTTATCTGAACTTCGATCCCTGCGCTTCAAGAAAGACTTCAATTCTTTGATACAATGATGACTGCAGCGAATCCTGGAGCAATCCTAGCTGATATTATGGTAGTCTGATCTGCTCGTTGCCTTCGGAATTTTGTAAGAAAAAAAAAAAAAAAAAAGCACAGATTCAAAGTAGTGTCCACTTGTGGAAAGAACAAAACAGCCATTTGCGTAAATACTTTATGAAAATAAAAAGGAACAAAATAAACATTCGAGCTTAAAATCCAGCCGTCAATTTATCGAGTTTGTGAAGAAACTGAAGATAAATAAATAGTGAAATAAAAAGTAGGTGTACTCCTAGAGTGTGTGTGTGTCTTTGTTTTTTTTTTTTGATTGGAAGGAACACCAATTTTTGAAAGTTTAAAGATACGTGAGATAACAAAATGTCTGAACTACAAGGACTTAAAAAAGCGGAATTGTACAGCATTTGTCGCAAGGTTGGTATCCATGCACTTGCCAAAGATACAAAGAAGGTGCTCTTCGACAAGTTAAGCTCTTACATAGAGAAAAACCCCGAAGAAGGTTTGCTTGCTGTTCAGAAAAGCTTAGAAGAAGAGACAGACGATGAAGACGAGCAAACATTAGCCGAGAACGTGGAGGAGACCGACGAAGAGGAAGACGACGAAGAGGAAGACGACGAAGAGGAAGAGGAAGAGGAAGACGAGGACAAGGACTACAAGGAGGGCGCGCCAATTGACTTGAAGGAGTGGATTGTTGATCCTCTTATTGAGAAGTTTGAGCTTGTTTACGGAAAAGTTCTCGACTTCACCGACTCGGTGGGCATCACAACATTGGACTACAATGATGAATTGAGAGAGAACTTGTCGAGCACCGTGACGCTTAACTACGTCGAGCTTTTTGCCGAAACCGTTGTGTTTCTCCTTCACTTTGTCGCGTTTGTTCCTTTGAAAGACAACGAGTCGGTGTTGGAGATTTTGAAGAGCAACATTGAATTCCTCTCGGAGAGCGAGTTGATCACCCCAGACTTCTCCCCTCTCTTTACTTTCAAGGCGTTGTCCGTCTTCACTAGTTGGTTGTTTACTGCAGTATTGTTGCCTTTGCTTTTCGCGTACTACATCAACTTTTCCAGAAGACTCATCATCTTTGATGAAGACGAAGAGGACTCCGGACTCATAACGAGAGCCTACAAATTTGATCCATTTATATTCTCGTTGTCCAAAGTTCTTTTGTATTTCTTTATCTCAAGAGGTAATGGCCCATTGATAGCCATAGATCCTTTCGGAGGCATTATCAATGCTTTGAAGACTCACATCTTGATACAGATAGATATATACAGGAACTTTGTTGACATCCTTGGATCATTCCCCTTGGTTCTTGGTATTGCCAATATTTTGACTGCTATTTACTCTCAATTTGAAGAGTATTAGTTCCTCTCTTAGCGAGCAGGCCACCTGATCAGACTTTTTTTTTATTTGAACACTTATAATTTTAGCCTCTTATTATCCTTTCATTCTCTGTTTTATTTTAACAATGTTATTTCACTTCTATAATGGGGCTGCTTTTGAACATTGTAAACTAGATAGTACGCAATCTTATTTTTATCCTTGCTTACAGAATATTGACGCTTCGTATGATTTCGTTATATAAGTTTGCGATATACTTGGCTGATATTTATTGCTAATTATGCCCCACTATGAATTTACGTGACACCATTAAATGCTCTTTGTGATCTTCAACGCAACTTCGATTCAGTTCCATTGAAAGGTTGTGCCGGCCATTTGGATTTTAACCCCATTAACTCGAAGTCACTGGCTAATTCTTGCTGAGTAACATTCTTTGGACCAGAATAGTGCTTAACAATTTTGGCAAGTAGTAAGCCTTCTGATAATTTGGGATCTGAGCGTTCCTGTTCCCCAATAAGCTTATCATTTGTTACACTTCTTCTTCCTCTTCTCTTCAAAGTTCCCGAGCTGTTGTCAGTTGCCGTACCTGTGTCTGAGCCGGACGTGATAGGGTCATAAAGGGGATTTTGGAATATTTGATGCTTGACGTTATCGTAAGTTTTCGAACCCTTATTCTGCTTGAATTTACTTGGCATATCGCCAGTTATGACATTAAATTCTTCTTCAGAATAGAGAGGCATGAAATCATGTACTAGTGGCACCTGCAGGTGCGAATGATGAGACAGATGGCTTCTTTCTTGACCCCGTGAGGCTTCCGACAGACTGGACCTAATTATGTTCTTTATATCGTGGCTGAAGTCTCTTTCTGAAATACCGCTGAATATTTTACTAGAATCCTTACTTTTTATATCGAAAATACCTTCCCTATAGCTGTTTGGATTCTGCGCCATATTGTCAAAGAGTTTTTTCTGATATTCGAAAAAGTTCTTTAACTTCATTAGCTTATTGAGCATTAGAGTGTTAGCACGCTTGAATGCCCAGTTTGACTCCTCGTAGAAATTGAGTGCGCTTTTGATGCTATTGTATTTATAGTCGAGTTTCAATTTTGTTAATCTTTCATCCCTTCTTTCTTCCAACCTATGCTTGTACCTTAAAAGATCTTCGTCTAGTATCTGCTCATCCTGTGCAAGATAACCTAATTTGCTATTCCTTAAGTTTTTCAATTTCGTTAATAACTCATTCCTTCGAGACAAATATATTTCTCTTCTATTCGAATCTTCGTAATTTTCCAATTCCTCAAGTGAATGCTTTACTTCTTCTCTTCGACGAGCCTTATTGCTACCGTTTGCTGAGGACACATCTTTTGAAGCACCCAGTAATATATCTTTAGCGTTTACGACATGGAATCCATTGGCGCTATCATCCACCAATGCTTCGTCATTTCCAAGGATATTATGCGAATCTTCTTTGCTCGATTTGTCTTCATTTTTCACGTTACTTAACCTCGAGTTGAACTTGACAGCATACTCAGGTGCATATCTGTAGTCTCGCATTCGAGGTAAACTGCGACTTTCATAGGGATCGAACTCTTCTGATATGTCAACACCGGCCGCATACTCACAATAGGAGTTGAGACTATTTTCGTGCCCATCAGCAGAAGTCTCCAGGTAATCTGATCCTTCCCCGCTGCTGCTTCTGCTATGTCTTTTAAATTGAGACAACTTCTCTCTCCTGATGTCTTCGTATTTCGTAACAGTAAAGCCTTCTTGTTCCGCCTGATTCTTAAGATCAAATAAAGTTCCAGCTGCACTGGCAACTACCATGTCAATACGAGGAAGGTTTTCCAGAGCTTCGAGTAAATTCTTGAACACGTCCTCTGGAAGTAGGGAAGACTTATCAGAAATAAGTGGATAGGGCATGTAATTGGGAGGAGGGAATGGTAATGGAGGAATTTGGACGAAATCTATCGCTCGATTCTCTTCGTGACCTGTACTATTCTGCATTCCAGTTCCGTAATCGCTTGGAATATCTTCTTGAAGGCGTATCGCTGGCGGCGGAGGGTAGATGAATGGCACCATGATACCGCCGTCAGGCGATGAGTTGTCGTTTGGGATATGAGGAGGCACTGGAGGAGGAAATTTCCTCAATATACCATCAAGCTGGCGCATGACTTCAGGAGAAGAGAGATCGGTTGTGATATCAGTGAAAAATTCACTAACCTTAAGAGACAGGTGGACGATGGGAAGCATATCGGGAGGTACGCAGTGCAAAATTGGAGCCGAAAAACGGTCTCGCATAACAGGCCCGCCATGCCTGTCAAAAGTTCCAAAATCATCGTGCTTCCTCCTCTTGCCCTGTTCGAAGTTCATCCCCATTTGCCTTTCTTCGCTATCTAGCCCGAGCGGACGCTTCTGTGGACGCATGACAGAATTCCCGGTTTCGAACTGTTGCATTTCGTTTGAATTGTGCTCTTGCTGCTTAAAAATACTTCAAATATTCACCCTATGCTATTTGTGCTTCCACTAGATGCCTGCGTGTGCTATAAATCGACTCAGCAAAAGAGAGTACCTCAACAACCAAAACTTCGAAATTACGTCCGTATGCTGTATAAAATTCTAATTTGAACGGTACGACAGATACCAAATCCAAAAAGCTCCCGGTTAACACTAAATAGGCCTAACTTTAAATCACGCCTTTGTTCCTGTAGTCTGTGTAGATATCGCTATCTTAATCACGAATATGCTTTTGACAGTAAGAAAGGTTCCTTGAAATGGTCGCAGCTTTTTTTTTTTTTTTTTTCAATAAAGGAAAACGGGTTACGGGCTTATGTAATACTTTGTCAATAGAGGAGGCCTGTGGACGGTTCTATTGGAACATTTGGTGCCTAGTATAAAGCGATTATGGTCACATAGATATTACAGTAGGTCCTTAGATATTCTGGGGAGCAAGCTTCATGCGTAGTAGACGCAGAAGAGGAGATCCTGAATGTGGAACCACCTATCAGACCGCATTTTGAGCGGAATTACGTTTTGCAATACATGACGTCTATAGGTTCCCTGTGCTGTAGGTACGTAGCGACAGCTACAAGGAGCAGAATCCCGCAAACTCATCAGGCCAAATAGTTTGCTGTGCGGGCAGACAATGTGGTCGAAACAGGTACCTCGCTGCGTGCGAGACAGCGAGAGTCCGGTAGTCGACAAGACAGTCGCATTTTGCAAAGAACGCCACAGTGCACCTGATCTGCCCCAGCTGTAGCCCATTCAGCACTCGAGGTGTCCCAGTGACTCGCTGTCGTCGACCTAGGTAGCTCAGCAGGCATTTTGCAGCTTGGCTCGTATATGATGGGTCGTGTGCGATGACAAATAGGTGCTGATAGAGCACTAGAGAAACTAAACAAATGTTTTGACTAACATAGAACAATCTTACCAGAAGCCAGATAGTTGAACTAGAGGCTTGGACACGGCAACGGCGGGTAGACGGCTCTTTCATCCCGCAATATATATCGTTTGATTGGGACTAGAGACGCGCAGTGAGACGATAGAAGGCGTTTTAAACCAACGGGAAGCTGGAAAGCCATTGCTTACTGCACTTACCAGTGTTCAGAGTTGAGATCTTGTATAATAGAATTGAGTCTAGGACAAGCAAAGAAACAGATAGTAGCAAAGAAGAGGTTCATAGGTGTCGGAGATTTCCCTTTTAGCCTTGAAATTCCCAAAATTAGATCATTTACAATAAGACACTTTGGCGCAGAGAAGCATGGTGCAAAGGAAAACAAGGGCAAAAGGGTTCCAGGAGAAGGATCTAGTGCTAGCAAAGATGCACGGATTTCCTGCGTGGCCGTCCTTTGTTATGCCCGATAGCATGATTCCCGACCAGGTGTTGAAGGTAAAAAAGAAGACCACGAACTTCTGTGTAATATTCATTCCAGACGGTGACTACTACTGGATGAATGAAAAGAGTTTGGAGCTCCTCACGGAAGAAAAGCTAAATAAGAAGCTTGGCAAGGTTCCAAAGGGACGACCTAAGCCCAAGGTGGGCGGTAAAACGCTCCATGTTAACGATGCACTATTGGCGTCGAAAAACTTGACTTTTGATAGCTTCATGGACAGACTCAATAGAAATGGTCCATTAGACGGGGAAGCCGAAGGTGAGGAGGCTCCAGAGGATGAGAATATAGATGAAGAAGCCGACGCAGTCGACGAAGATGACGAGGAACAGGGCAATGAGGCAGACTCGAGCGATACAAAACCCCAGTTAGAGAACCACTCAAGAGCAACCGGTTCGAGACTGCGCCGAAGTGGTGACCAAGACGACTCTAATAGTAGTGCAGGACAAGAACATGATTCGACGAGCAGCAAGAGAAAAGCAGCTTCAGAGAATGGAGCCCGAAAGGTACCCAAGAAAGAAACCAAAGCTAGCAAAGCGACTCCAAGTAACGGCAATGGCAGCGAACAGAAGGATCAAAAGGAAAGCTCCCCTAAGGAACGCAGTCCCGAAGAAAGACAGCATCAATTGTGGTTGTGTAGAATCAAACTCCAAAGATCTTTGATACAGCGAAACCAGCCTGTCACTCCATCAGACCCCAAGCAGTATCCTCCGCCCACAACCGAAGAGCTCCAGATCGCCGCACTCATACTACAGCGGTTGGTAGACTTCCCCATATCCGTTGAGCTCTTGCGCAGCACAAAAATCCACAAGGTCTTGAAGTGCATTTTGCGGGACGAGGACTTGGCCTACATGGACTCATTCAAAATACATGACAAGTGCAAAGACTTGCTTGACAGATGGGCTTCACACATCGACGTGCTAAAGGCAGAAAAGCACTCAGGCTCACGAGCCTCTGTCGAGGGTAGCCCTTCTTCGCAGCACACTGGACTGGCTGAAACCTCTTCAGCAAAGCTCTCGTCCAACGGCGCCGCCCACAGCGACGGCTCGGTGGCACCTGGCGCAAATATCTCAGTACTGGCCCACGAGGACTCCGAAATTTCGGCACTCGAGAACTTTCCCTCAGACCAAGCGAAGAAGGATCCTTAGTCACACCACCACAAAGCGAAGACGCTCGACCTACTACCTACTACTTCGTGTTGAGTATGGTAACGGATCCGTAACGAGGCACTATTAACGCTATTAACTACATGCTCACTTGTAACGATACTACTTCTGTACTATTTTGTTCCATAATTTTAATGCAATAATTCACCCATGAATAATGCCAGCATCTACTGGATTGCTGCTATTCACGTGTAGACCGGTAAAGGGCCCCGCAGCGCAGCACAGGCCTCCAACCTTCGAGTGCCTTCAGCACTAGTACTAGAGAGTCCGATCGTAAGCTATAGTAGGGTAACTTCCGTTGATGTTTGTGCCATTCCATAATTTACCCGCGACAGCGGAAAAAAAGCGCCTATTCACAAAGTCGTCGGTATACAATTTACTTGCGACGGGACGACAATTCTCAGATTCATCACTGGACTCAATGCAAGGTTTTTAAATGTTGATAATTTTTTTTTTCATTTTTGATTTTTCAAGTTTGAAAGAAAACAAAGTACATCAATTTGATCAAGATGGCTGAGGAAGAAGTAAGTATTCGAGGCTTGTGATCTAAGTTGGACGATGGATATCGAAAGTCCGGCTTTTTCATGTGTAAAATTGACGGTGGTGTTCAGATGGGCGAAGAAGTAGCGGCGGAGAAGAAGCATCTAGAAGCAAACCACAACGTCGACCCAAATAGACAGAAAAACACAGCATACTAACAGAACTCTAGCACGCTTTTGAGACAGCTGATGCTGGTGCCGCTTTGACCTACCCAATGCAATGTTCTGCATTGAGAAAGAACGGTCACGTTGTCATTAAGGGCAGACCTTGTAAGATCGTCGAAATGTCGACCTCCAAGACCGGTAAGCACGGTCACGCCAAGGTCCACTTGGTTGCCATCGACATCTTCACTGGTAAGAAGTTGGAAGATTTGTCTCCATCCACCCACAACATGGAGGTGCCAAACGTCCGCAGACAAGAGTACCAGTTGTTGGACATCGATGATGGTTACTTGTCCTTGATGACCCAAGACGGTGACACCAAGGACGATGTCAAGGTCCCAGATGGAGAGTTGGGTGCCCAGATCCAATCTGACTTCGACGAAGGTAAGGACTTGTCCGTCACCATCATCAGCTCCATGGGTGAGGAAGCCGCCATCGCTGCCAGAGAAACAAACACCGCCTAATTTTTTTGGTTTATTCCTAAATATGATTTAATACATCTAGTGTGTTACATTTCGATTTGGACTCGCTTTTTTACAATCTACGCCGTAGTTAAATATCTCTGGAGAACCCAATCTGTACCCCGCTTGCCTTGCGGTGTGCTGTCTCAAGGGACCATTGCTGTCTCAGAGACTAGGATTTCCATAGCACTTATGTTTGGATGCTCCGTAGCCTGTCCGGGCCATCTAGTGCCAGGCGTTGGTTGTAAGTGATATGTATATGTCAGCCTCTTTTGAGGGGGTAGATCATATATCGCTCAAAAGGAGGATTTCCACTACTGCGTTTTATTTTTGCTGTCGCCAATCAAAGAAGAAACGGTAAACTTTTAGCCCTCAAAAGATCGACTTGACCGCCTCTTAGATATAAGGGTTGATTCTGGAGCTGAAGGGCATGTATAATTGGAGCGTAATCAATAGTATATGAATAGCTTTGATTTTAACAGTAGTGGTGTTTAAACGGCGGTCTTAGCGATAAGCCCTTAATTCAAATAAATAGGCGAACGGTCGGTTTGAGGAAGCAAATAGCTAATCAAAATATAAAATAACGCAGTTTTAAATGTTAATCAGACGAGCCGCTGCAGGTATCCAGCGGTGGGGCCCAAGGACGATTGCTGAAATGGCTGCAGTCAGCAAAGAGAACACGCTCCGTTCTCGTGCAGCTTTACCGGGTGCGTCCTCAAGTTCGGATGTGGACGATTCTGATAGTGGGTCTGCTTCATTTGTGGGTAATTCTCCTTCAACGGTGTTGTTTTTTATTGCACTAGCGGTCGGGGTCATTATAGCTTTCTTATTCATATTTTTCACAGTCCGATATTTCTTCAGATCCAAGTACGGCTTACATGTGTACCCCTTATCGCACAGGAACTATTTGATGGGGTCCAGTCGGGGCACCGGCTCTGTTGGCATGATGCTTTCTAACGATGAAATCCAGGAGCATATCGACTACATTCGAGAACATCATTTCATCAGGGGGGATATTCTTGAGCGGAGGTTAATGGGGAACCACCGCCGCTCGCATAGGAACAGAGGCGGACGCTTTTCCCGTATGAAACGACTTTCCGAGCAAGAAGTCGAACTTCTTTTCCCCAAGAAAACATATTATGACTGGCTCCATGGGGGTCAGGAGAGAGATGATGTTAAACGTGATGGTGTACTTCACGAAGAGCACGAACATCTGAACAAAGACACTATTGATCTCAACGAAGAGCAAGCCACTGAGATGGCTTCTCGCTCGGTTGCACCTCAAGGAGTTCCGAAGAAGGTCGAATCCACCAGCATCGAAATGACCGAAATATCAAACAAGATGGATCTAGCGACAACAATTTCTGAAAACCCCGATACTCAGGCAAGCAACGAGGACTTGCACTTTACTTCTGGAAGTTGTGCAATCTGCTTAGAGGTGATCGAGGATGACGACATCGTCAGGGGGTTGATCTGTGGACATGTCTTCCATGCTAACTGTTTAGATCCTTGGCTTACAAAGAGGAGAGCCTGCTGCCCCATGTGTAAGCGGGACTATTTTTACAAGGATGAAAATCATAATAGCTTGAACAACAGCAGCCGTGACGCGAACCAGCGTAGGTCTTCAAGGCCAGAGGGCGATAACGCGGAGACGAACTCCACATCGAGAGGTCATTCTCTCGATTTCGACGAAATAGACATTGAAGCATTCAGAAACGATCCGTCGCTCCAGATGATGATACAGGAACTCGTCCCAGTGTCAGAAAGAGTCAGAAGCATCTTGTCAAACCCAGACACCACGCATTTGAATATAGAGCAGAAGGCGAATGAGTTGGTGGACGCTAAATACAAAAACGTGTTCAAGAGAATATGGTGGAAGCTTATGGGGATTTCGAAAGAGTACTTGTTCAATTGGGCTGTACTCGAGATATACTATAAATACGTGGACAATAGAGCTAATACGGCGTCGGGCGACAATACCGCTAATTCAAACAGCACCGAATCGAACGACGCAACGGCAACTCCTGCAAATACAAACTCTGTCAATGCAAACACTACCAATACAGACACAAGCAACACCAACACACGCGCAAACCCAGCTACTGGTCCAGAACAACCCTCCGCCGTCCCAGATGAACTGGGGATGTTCAATTCTAGAGATATCGTAGACCAGAGAGTCTAGTCTGCGAATATCACTTCAACCGATTTAATTTATTCATCTTCAGAGCTTCTCAAAATATGATTTCTCATTTATTATTTGCAATTCTTGCTTGGATAATTGTCTCTTATAATTCTCACGATAAAAGCCAATGATTCCAAGAGTTCTACATATCAAGATATCACATTTATCTACGTACTTTTATCTCAATACATGAAACATCTACATCATGAACTGTATTCAAAAATATTAATGAGCGACCGAATAAAAATTTTTCTGAAAAAATAAAAGTAAGGGGAAAACATCATAAGCGTTTTATTCAAACCACAGCAAGAATTCGATAAATTAGTTCAAGATGGGTAAGTAGATTCATTACAGGACTCCCTTATTATAAATAATGAGGAAGTGATTGAATAGTTGATGAAAAAGGATCAAAACTAACATTAATAGCACCTCCTAAGAAATCAGTTAAGATGGATTTAGGATCCTTCTTGGCGGACGATTCGCTCGGAGGATCATGGGCAGACGAGGAAGTAGACATGTCTTCCATTGGAGTCCCTATTACATCTGGCTCGGGCCATCATCCCATGAGAAGAGAGGACAGACTGTATGATTCTATGGGTGATCAAGACAGACGTGAAAGAAGAGAGTATCCTATACCAGATGAACCACCTTATAGAGCCAGGGTAGGCAACTTGCCATGGGACATAAATGAAGTGATTTTGGAAAAGTTTTTTGAGACCCGTATGCAAGCTAAAGACATAATTTCAGAAATAAAGTTGCCAGTCGATATCAGCGGAAGGTTGAAAGGCTTTGGTTTTGTTACTTTTAACACCAGAGAGTTGTTGGAAGAATCGTTAAACTTGAACTTGACCGAGCTTAGTGGCAGAAAGTTGTTCGTGAATGTCGCTGCCCCACAGAAACAGGACGTTTTCGACCTTGACTGGAGAGCTGCCAGAAGCGGACCACCAGACACCGGTCGCGGTAAGAGGGAGGATGTTCAATTGGATTGGACTTCTGCTAGAGGAAGTGGATTGCCTCCTAGACAAAGAAGCGAGAGAGGTGAGAGAGGTGAAGGAAGACCAAGAAGAGAGGAGCCTGATTTGGACTGGGGCTCTGCCAGAAATGCACAGCTTCCCTTGTCGCCTAGAGAGAGGACTGGAAGAACCGAAAGAAGACCAAGAAAAGAAGAGCCTGATTTAGATTGGAGCGCCGTCAGATCTTCTGCACCTCCTCCACCTAAAGAGTCAGTCGGCCCCCGTGCTGACCGCCCAAGGTCTGGAAGCCGTGGTAACACTAGACCAAAGAGAGCAGAGCCAGAACTCAATTGGAGTTCAGTGAGAGGCAGCTCTGGTCCTTTGCCTCCTAAGGAAAAACTGGGAGAGAGAAGAAGAAAATCTGACCACGAGTTCCAATGGAAGAAGGGCCAATCTCTCGAGCCAAAGGGAAGTCATTCAAGCAGAGGTTCAGGTAAGAATCCAAAGTCTGATGAGGAGAAAAAGGAACAGCCAAAACCACAAAAATCCTTATATGATGTTCTTGCCATTGACTCTGAAGACGATGAGCAGGACAATCACAAAACCAACACCACCACCAATGAGGATCCTGCTGTATCTAAGCTAGAGGAGGAAACTGCCAAGTTGAAGGTAGAGGAATCCGGTGAAGGTTGGGAAGTTGTGGGAAACAAATAGACTCCATGAACCACATGCTTGACTCTGTTTTTGTAAAAGGAAAAATTAATTAATCAATTTACTAATGCACATTTGTGGTTGGAACAAAGTGCATCATGTTTCATTAAATTATATACTGTATCTTTCTGAGTTTTACTCACAATTATCCAAGACCTATATAACCTATATAGATATTTCATCATTTAATGTATCTTGTCATCTTTTGGGTTTAGCTTTTGTGTCATTATGTTTCGCTATAATCTCAATTCTCTATATATGGGTCTTAATTATAAAGCTATATTTCTGATGGGTGCTGACAGTTATCTTATAGACACCGAGAGTAAGTATATTCGTTTCACGGGGAATCAGCGTATTGCTGGAAGAAGTTAGCCTATGCCTCGATCGTGAGTGGCCTTTTTTTCTTGTGATCAAAATGGTGCTCCCCCAATCTTTTAAGTGAGGAGCTCAAATGATAACTAACAAAAATAGAGAAATACAAGCTCGTCGATCCGTCGCCTCTCGAGAATTTGATAGCGCTCTACGGCCTTGAGAATGTTACAAAGTCGCTTTCCAGGATAAATCCTGATGGCTCGAAAGGTGTGAAGTTGCGTAAATCTTACAAGAACCATATACAAGATATATCTGGCAAGCATCAAATACCTCCTCCCAAGCCAATCCCTATGTCCCTTCTTGACCCAGGATTATCACAAATGCCAGACACAATACAACAGCTATCACCCGACCTTTTGCATAAAGCTCTTAAATTTGAGAAGACACCTGCCAACGGCATTCCTGGTTTCAACATAGTGGATTTGGCCATGAACGATCAGCACACTTTAATGAGAGGAGATGACGCATTGGACAACGAGGATGCCAGCCTTCGGAAAGGAAAAAGAAAGAAGAAGCTGCAAAACTACCCTGATGATATCAAAAGAATACATACTTGATTTAAATATTAAAACGTCGTCAGATTATATATTTGTATACTACAAAATTAATGTACATTATCATGAATTGTCTTTCAGTCACCATGCTGTAATTCTGTTCTGAGTTCAGAAGTATTGATGAATCCAGCGTATTCCTCTAATTGTTTTAGCGGCGCTTCAGGTATTTTCGAAGTATTCCGGCGAGAGAACTTGCTCCGAATAAGCTTCCCACTATGATGCAACAAAGAACTTATTGCAATCTTCTTTAATTCCATGGCAATATCAAGCGAAGATAATATCTTTCTCTCTATAGCAATCTCTGGCAAATGTAGATGGAAATCCAGGACGTTCAATAACCTCTTGTATCCCTTTTTACAATGCACACTAATCAGAATTGAAAGGGGATGAACTTTAAAAGATACAACACTGAAGTATTTCTCTGATCTGGAAACCATTTCGTCATAGTCGCCGCCATTTTCCAATTCTCCCGATTGAGATACGTTTACCGAAGGAGACCATTTTATGCCATTGTTACGCTGTCTGGACAAAGAAGAAAACTCCTCCGAAGATGAGTTTTTATCGTCCTTTTGACTTTCAAGATCTGAGTTGCTTTGAGACTTATTATCATATTGTCCAAATCCAGAGATCTTCGAGCCATCATTTACACCCGAGCGTAATTGAAGGTCACTTGTCTTTTCATCACTTCCTTTCTTTCCTTTTTGTGTCTTCAGCGATATATCTCCATCTATTTCACCGGGAAATATAAATTTCAATAATCTCTCACCCACTTGTTCATCAACCTTTATTTTTAAGGGCTCGGCATTCAAAGTAAAATTATCTAGCACTTTTATGCCTCCTACTTTTCGATTCAATGACCAGAATGCAGTGACAAGATTTGATTTTCCTGGGCTCTCCTTCTTTACGGGAGAGCTAAGAGGTTCCAATATCTCAGGGTAAATCGCGTTGGGTAGCAAGTTGAAAGCTTGCATCATTTCAACGTCAATTCTGTTTTCATTAGACCCATTTTCTTTTACTGCTCGTCTATACTGACCATGAGATAAAGCTAAATCTAAGATTGGCTTTCTTTCGTCATCTAACATATGTAAGATGATTTGGTCAGCTTGAATTGTCCAGGAGTCTCTGAATGTACTTCCAGAGTCATTCTGAAAGATCTCTCCAGTTAATACAGAATGCATTAACAAATAGATTTCGGTAACTGCGTTTTCCTGTTCAATTTCAAGACACGAAAGCTCGTTTTGGGCTTCATTAGACAAACTCTCTTCACGGAATCCATAGTTAGAAGACAAAAAGTCTAATAATTGGTTGTATTTTTGTAATTGATTCAATCTCGAATAGATAGCACCTAAATCCAGTACATCGATCGAAAACTTGAGTCTTTGAAGCTTATCACTAAGGTTTTTACTCATTGGTTCAACATAGAAAAACAAACTTTTAATGGTTTCCAATAAATCATGGTATTGTTTCGAAGTTGATGAAACAATTAAATCGGGCACTTCAGCTTTCAATATACGCGAGAACTTAGGTAATGGACTGCCATTTGTTTGGGTTTTTTCTTGAGTACTGATATTCTCATCGAGGTTTTGCATACCCAATGGCTTAAGTTCAATGTAAGTGAACATCATCGATGTCTTTTTAACAACAAGTAAGTCATTTGTAGCTAGATTTGGATTTTGACAAATCTCGATTCCCAACCAAGGAGGCCATCTGGAAGGCGATCCATATGATTCATTGCTAAAGATTACGTTGTTTGATGACATGACTTCCTTTTTCGTAATAACGAAAATGCTTGCGTCCTTGAGTAATGCAGCATATCTTGATTGAAGTACTCGTTCATTTATAGCTAACTTTGTTTCTGATTTTTCTAAAACAGACACAATTTTAGCATCTATCTTGGGAGTTGTAATTAATATCGAACTTTCAGGGAACTCTTCGCTCATCAACTGTATTT
This sequence comes from Millerozyma farinosa, assembly GCA_002196765.1. Classification (NCBI taxonomy): domain Eukaryota; kingdom Fungi; phylum Ascomycota; class Pichiomycetes; order Serinales; family Debaryomycetaceae; genus Millerozyma; species Millerozyma farinosa. The sequence continues at coordinate 2,158,334 of NBND01000002.1, read as the reverse complement.
GAGGGTATATAACCTCGATAAGATAGTCTTTTGAAACAGCCTCGTTTTCTTTATTATCAGTTATTATGTCGCCGAATCGTTTAATCTGATCTTTAGCATTTAGCTTCTCGCAATCATAGCGGATCTTCTCTTGCTTAATATCACTTAAATATGTAGTCAAAGCATTACTATCATCTGCGTTGATCTTATATCCATGCTTTTCAATCATTTCTTGAAGGGTTCTTATGGCATCATATGACAAATAATTCCTCAAGTATACCTTGAGGTGGACGAAATGAATGTACTTGAAGAGTAAGTTTCTGTTGCATATGTTCCATTTTAAGAACATGCATAAAAGAACAAATTTATTATGAAATCCCTCGCCAGCTTCATTTGAGTATTCTGTTCCGCTAGCACTTCCTACAGAGAACTTTCTCAGTGTTGTTTTGTTCTTTAAACCCTTTCTCAAAAAATCAATCCTGCCTTTTATATCGGACGTAGAATGACCTTGTTTCTTCTCAATTCGAAGGCGTCTTTCAAGTTCTCTTATTCTTCCGTTACTGATCTCAAGTTCCATATCGGCTGCTTGTTGGCTTTCAAGCATACAGTCATGGATATTCTCATCACCACATAAGTCTTTCTCTAACTGCGGTGGTACTTCAGTTTTAGTATTCCGTAAGTAGGAAAATCTTTTTGAGTACATCAATGGAGATACTTGGAATTCTCTACTGTAATTGCGCAATGGTCTCACAAAAGCCTCTTCATAATCATCCGTGTCAAACCAGCGCTTATCATTATCGAATATCTTGTAAGTTGATTCCTTAGGACTGTTCTGCGTTCCATATAATGGCGCATCGAAAACACAATGTACCACTCTCAAGTCTATGCCTGACAAATGCGCTTCACCAACGTTGAAATTCATTTTCATCAATTTGGTATTTTTGGATAAGCCCTCATGAACCTTTACACGCGGTTCTTTCCTTTGATGTAAGTCTACCATGAAATCATCCATCTTACCCCTAATACCAATACACTCAACTTTGTCATCCTCTGACTCAAATGTGGAGTCGTGATAAACATGAGATATGAACAATGACTTAAAGTTAAACTGGAATTTATTTGTGAAGAGATGTTGCGAAAACTTCATAGAAGCTTTGTTCTCTCCAAAAAGATTTCCTTTTCGTATCGGTAGCATCATGTTTCCAGCAAATAACTTCCACCATCTGAAGAACTGCTCGAAACTTGCGGGAGTAAGATGAATACTGTTGTAACTACTCTTAGTGTTGGCATGTAAAGTTATCGCCATGTGAACATAATCGGAGCGGAAACCTCTGTATGAATCATGGTTATCGCTGCAATATTGAGGGTTGAAAAGCCCTACTTCATAGTGTGGTTTGAGGTCATTCAGTCGCTCTCCTTCTCCGGTTTTTCTCTGGAGCATAAACCCGACTTTAAAGTTCACTCCACCATTCAAATGTACAACTTGTTTATCCAAAATCGAATCTTTCGTTGCTTGTGAAAATGAAGCACCGGAATCCAAGTAGTAACCAAAGCAAGAGGTAATAAAAGATTTTGATTTAGTCAAATTTATGCTGTTTCTGCTTTCCCTGGTCCATGATAGTAAGGGTTGACTGAGATAGTTTGGAATATACCAACTAAGCTCATTGGAGCTGATATTGAAGAATTCACGTGAATCATCCTTCTCATTAACAGTCCAAACAACATTTCCATTGAACTTCAAAATGAAACCTGAAGAAGTATAGAAAAGATCATACGGACTACGAGATCCTTTGAAGCCAACTTCTATGCCACTATCTGTTGGTGCCTCAATTTTGAACTTTCCGTGAATAATGTATCGTAGTTTATCCCAGAAACCCAACTTCATGGAAGGATCTACCGGTGGTTTTGAAAACTGATCAAAATTCAACATCATCTGTTGAATTCCGAATTGATAAGACTGTCCCCATACGAATCGCGTTGGTAATACCGATCCAAACTTAATATTCATATCCGTGTATAGCTTTACTGTTGATAAAGACTTTTCTAAGATTACTTGATAAATGTTCGATTTAAACTCTTCAAAAGAGTTATCTCTTCTCAATGGTACTTTCAATGTCCTAACATGTTCCTTCTCCGTCACAAGGCCTTCAGAAATTACCAAGTGACCAGACATTTTCAAAGCCTCTAGCTCATTCTTCTCTGCATGAGGTATATGTAGCAAAGGAAGTGGGTAATCTCTTAAATGCATTCTTAATTCTGATACACCCAAATTTACTAAGACAGGTAACATGAGGGAATACTTTGACTCTATTGGTACACCTTGGCCCATATCATGTATAAACTTCGGAAGTTCACGAAGATCAAATTTAGGCTTGCTTAAATGAAGATTCAAGTTTGTAACAATGACTGATAGTAATGGTGGTGCTTTCCAAAATGGCAAAACGTGTGAGTTCTCTTCTTTGGACAATGAGGCATCATGCCCAAACAAAAACTTACTATTTAACATTATTTCGTCAGATAATCTAGATTTGTATTCTTTTACCTTTTTAATCCATGAATTAGACATAGACTTCTGAAGGAGTTCATATTTCGTGGAAATTTCTTCTTCTAAATCTTCCTCCAGTCCATCTTTGCGATTAAGTAAATCTTGTTCCTTGGCATTAAATAAACTCAATTGCTCTAATCTTTTTCTTTGTTCCACTAGTCCTAATTGATATATCATATTCAATTCTGATTCAAATGGATCATCCTCCATTTTGAACGCAAATTGCTTGGACCTTATGTTTATGTCAGGCATCAAACGAGGCTTCGATTCTTTGGGACTTATTACTGTATGTTTTAGTGAGTCATCCTTTAAACACATGAGTAAATGCTTGAACACCTTGATTGTAATGGACAAACTGTCAAAAATCTTGTAAACCATAAGTTTGTGAGGATGAAACAATTTTATAGAGTCTGTGATTATAAGTGGTTCTGTGTTAGGTTCAAATTGAATTGATAAAGCATCGATGCTTACAAGCCTGTTCATGTACCCTTGAACGGTCGGAGAGTCAGAAATAATTCTTAAATACCGGCTTTTGAATGAAGACTTCTTACTCTCCGATATCCCAGTCGAGTTCCATATTTCGACCTTGACCTTAATTACATCCTCTAGTTGAAATATTAAGTCCATTTTCGAAATGCTACAAGCCAAAAACACTTGATCTTTCAAACTATGGTCACTTTTGCGTTTACTCTTTCTAGGACTTCCATTTTTGCGTGATTTAGTCTTCTGGAGGATAAGTGCAACTTGAGAAAGTAATGTGTTTTTGAAAAGGTTCATTGCACCCAATAATTCCTCGATTGCATAACGATCATAGTACACTGAGATAGAAGCAACGTTCACGTCGAAATTTAGTTGGTTTGCGAAATCAACTGCTTCAGCCCTGGCAGAAACTTCAGTCGATGGAATGTCAATAAAATGTTTCATCTCAGCGACGGGATTATTATCTGTTAGCGAGAGTTGTAAGCTATTGATTACTGAGTTAACACTCCAGTACCGTCTCAGTCCATTATCTAATGCAAGTGTTTCAGAAGAGCTAGAATTTATGTCGCCCGTAATGTATGACGTACTTGGACTCTCATTTGTTAATAATAACTTGCACTCACCGAATTTTAGAAGGCAGCTTTTTCTATCACCCTTTCCTTCCTCCTTGTAGTTATGATTGAAGAAAGCCTCAGTTTCCTCTTTTTTTAATAACACAGGTGCTGAACCAAGCCAAACTGCAATATCAACTAATACTACTTCAAAGCTTATAATCCAGGAAGGAAGGTTTCGGAAAATTTTCTGTTCCATCAGCTTTTCTGAATACTTGTTGTATTCTTTGGCGTGATGGGAAACTATTGCATGCAGATGTAACAACAAGTTCAGGTAATATTGCTGAAGCATGTTCATGCTGAAATACTTTTCCAATATGTCTGTTAAGTCCAACAAAATGCTTCGGATACCATTTACGACTTCAAATCTAGAAAAATCGAGGTGAAATCTATTCAAGTAGATAACTGGATTTATCTTCAAGTTCTTAAAAATACTTGTTTTGACGATAAATGAATCGATAGAGCAAACGTGGCAATAAATATCATCACCATGGCCAATTTCTTTTGAATTGAATTTTTCTTGATACTTGATACTTGGATGGGTAACTCTGCATCGAACTTCGTAATCTCTTGCATCAGTTGTAACAGTATGAATGTCAAATAATGAAAATGAATGATCTAAAAGCTTTTTTCCTTTTGTATGATCTTCTGACAGTCTGATTATTATACGAAACAGTTCTATGATTACTCTTGTATCCAATAAAGGATAGTAATCGTTTAAAAGCTTCAAAAGTTTGTCCTTGTACTTGCGCAAGACTTTGTTTTCAACATCATTCTCCTGTTCCTGATCAGACTCTACACGAGTGGAATCCTCATCGAGGTCAACCTCGAACCTCTTGGACGCATCAAGTATATCTGAGACCAAATCAGCTCTTTGCTTCCTAGCCTTATTAATTTTGAGACATTTGTTCAATAATATCACATTATATGCTAACACTGGCAACTGTTTCATATTGAAGTCTAGTATAGGGCTGCAAGCAGATGAAAATAAATCAGTTGAAGTATTTTTGAATCCAAGACCTTTTTGCAAATGATCCAAAATATTAGATTTATACGTGATATTATAGTTTGGGATATTCACTAGCTCGTGATAGTATTTCCTATTGTTACTATTGTCCGCATACTTCAACCTCAAAAGCAGCATACTCAAGTTGGTATGAAATGGAGTGTCAATTTCTGGGTTAAAGCGAACTTCGAAACCAGCTGATGATTTATCCAATTTGACAAAATTGAAAGCAAATGATTTGACTTCTAATGATAAAGAAGGTGGTGAGCTCTCTTTCTTAAAATATCCTGCCAAAGAGCTGGACGTATCCGCGAGCACCAATGGCACACCTTCAATGTGTGAATTTTCAATTACCATGGACACTTCCAGGATAATAGGGTACATTATATTATGTTTTCGAATCCAGTTACTAATCTTTGCATTCATTATCTTTTGCTTTGATTCTTCGTCCATTGTCTTTTCAGCGTCATCGTTACTTTTCCAATCTTCAATATTACTCAGTTGAATATCAATAATTGTACGCTCCCAGTGAACAATACGATCTCTCAATGAATCGAGACAGCTTATATTCAACTGATCAGCAAATATTTTAATAGACGTATCGAATATGACGCCATCCAACAAATTAAGCAGTACGCTGTGCTGTACTTTCACCGCCTCTAGGTGTGTTGCAGGTAAGAAAGGAGGCACATCCACATAAAGCACCTCTACACCGTTTGCAACCACCGACGTCGATACAGTCATATTATTACTATATCCTTTTTCCAGTTCCCTGAGTATCTTAAAATTGACAAACTCGATGCTTAACTGGTCTCTCCCATTGACGGACAACATCGTTTTCTTAAAATCAATGTCAATATGTGGTGCCAAACGGAGCACTGCCTTCTGTATATATCTCTTGAGGAGTTTGGGCAGATAAATGCTTATGTCAGTTTGTTCTTGTGGCTCGGCAGAGACGCTAGGTGGACTCTTTTTGGGCAGACCGCTATCTTTCTTCACAATCCGCACCTCGAGCCCACTGAAGATCAACTTCTTCGAGTTTCCCCACAAGCGAAACCGAATCAGCTTAGCCCTCACATCTATGCGTCTTGTCTTCAAAATTATTCCATTAAACAGGATACCGTTATTTATCGAGATGCTTCCAATATACAACCCGCACAACCTGTAAGCAACTCTCCAAAACAAAGTCCACAATATTACCGTTATGACGCAGATATACAACGCCTTTTGGACTTGCATATCAATCATCGTACAACGAAATATGGTCTTCCTGCTTCCCTAAGCTCTTCTTTCATATATTCAGGCTTATCTGGCTTATCCTTTTTCTTTACCTCACGGCGTATGCTGGTTCTTAAACTGTTCTAATATATGACAACATCCTGCACATTGTCCCCGCCCACCTTCTCTTGTTGCAAAATGGCAGACATCGAAAGATATTTCGCTTACATGTTTTGCTATGTGGGACCTTACGTCATTTACTTCCTAATTCAGAACTCTATTTTTCGGGGCTGGAGCCCTAACTGTGATTATTACACAAAGGCGTGTGGTCGTGCGAACATCCATTATGGGTATCGCACAGTCTGCTCGGCCGCTCCAGTCACCTAAAAAATAGTTGAAAATTTTTAATAGTTGAGTTTAGTAGTATAGACAAGCAACAACAAGTATGTTAATATATACAAGTACCAACGGGAAAGTTTAAGGAGAATTGGTTTACACATTGCCAGATATGAGTAATACTGTTTATTGTGGGATTGCTGGATAGAAACAGCGTGATGAGTGGACTTAATGTCGAGCTGTACTTGCAGAGGCAGTAGCATCTGAATAACGTATTTTACGTCTACAGATGATAACTAAGCATCTATCAAGGATGTTCAGACATGGCGAAAGTAAAGCATTCTCCTTGGTTTATAGCATTTGTTCATTTACTAACATAAGCAGTGGCTACCTCTGTTCCAAGAACCAAGATTGTCAAGAAGCATCACAAGAAGTTCAAGAGACACCAATCTGACAGATTTATGCGTGTCGGCGAGAGCTGGAGAAAGCCTAAGGGTATTGACTCCTGTGTCAGAAGAAGATTCAGGGGTACCATCTCTATGCCAAAGATTGGTTACGGTTCTAACAAAAAGACCAGACATGTGATCCCATCCGGCCACAAGGTGTTCGTTGTCAACAACATCAAGGACTTGGATGTTTTGTTGATGCACACTAAGTCTTACGCTGCTGAGATTGCCCACAATGTTTCTGCTAGAAACAGAGTTGAGATTGTCTCTAAGGCCAAGAAGCTCGGTGTCAAGGTCACCAACCCTAAGGGTAGAGTTTCCTTGGAGGCTTAAATAGGCTGATCCATGAGCTTTAATTTTGGTGTTGCAGGTCATGAGTTAGTTTACATATAATAATTCAAAATGTACATTTATACGGTCTTACTCAAACCATGTAAAATTTCTATTGGAATATATAATAAAACAGTGTACACAAGACATCGAATACTCAACGTCTCCTCGAGACGGAGCCATTCAGACCTACCATGCTGACATCAAGATGATTATGTTTCTTTATTCGATAGCCCAAGTCGCAAACTCCTTCTTTATCCAAATGCATCATCGTATTACTCTTGAGCGTTTTTCTTAACATTGGGTACTTCTTATTGCTTTCGTTTGATCCCTGATTCTTCAACGAAGCTTGCTTAGAATTATCATTACTCATTATACTAATATCATGGCTTGAAGCGCCAGAACCACTTCTTTTTTTTCCTGAAGCATTGTCAGCTGCTTCATCCTTGTCTTCCTCTGTTACATCAAGCCTATCCATTTTCTTCTGTATGCTATTAGTTGATTCATCAATCGAGTTACTGCTGTTAGCGTACCTGAAAGCCCTGTTTGCGACCGGTGAATCAGTGAGAGAAGACGCTGATCTTATTGAATGGTCATCTCTATGTTCACCTCCCAATCCACCATACTTAGAATGAGCAGGATAATCATTCATACCCGAACAATCTAACATGCTTCTAACCGGTGTGTGCAACTCCTCAGACAGTGAGCTTAAGGTATTCTTCCGTGAAGTTGTTCTCGAGTTATGGGCTGAAGACAGATTCGAAGCATGCGTCACAATAGGATCGACATCTTGATCAGGGTGTTCATACAAACACATTTCCAAAGTACTAAACCAGCTATCTGCAAAGACATTCTCGATCGAATACCTTCTAGATGGAGATGGGTCGCATAGCTTCCAAGCAACTCTTGCAGCACCTTGAGAATGAAATTGAGAAGCCCATTTGAACTCTGATCCAGGTCCCTTGGATTGTTCAATGCCATTTTTGAAATTAGGATGGTCACTACTAAAACGATCATGGTTGAACTTATAGTCTCTATACCCATGATCATTAGGTGTAGCCGCTCCAAATGGTATAGTTGAATAAACAATGCAAAATAAAAGCATTCCCAAACTCCAGCAATCCATCTTATAAGGATCGTAGGCCCAGTTTTTTACTTCTGATGAGTTTACTTCTTTGATTTTCATAACCTCAGGTGAAGAGTATGGAGGCGAGCCAACAAATGCGGTAGACAACTTAATGGGTGACGAAGTGTCACCTTCTGTTTCATTCCCGTAGTCACTTACTCCGAAATCACAAATCTTTGCTAACCCATTGTTGTCAAGCAAAATATTCTCGGGCTTCAAGTCACGGTGTGCTATACCAATATCATGTAAGAATTTGACACCATAGGCTATTTGTTTGAATAAACAATATTTCTCACTGAGCCCGGTTGTCTTCCATCCGGACCTGGTTATCATACTAAATAAATCACCATAACCGCAGTATTCTATTACAAATCCCCATCCCCTAGACATATGAAGGTATGACTGGATTCTTACTAGAGAGTAAACGTCTATCACATGTCTGCTTTTACTCGCTCTCTTTGATATGACATACTCCTTAGCAACTCTTTGGTAGAAGTCGGCATCTGACTCTTTATTCAAGACAGTGAACTTCTTCAAAGCATAAAGTTCTTTTTTGTGGTGACAAGCATTTATGATTCTAACCTCTGAGGAGCCTCCGTCGCCAATAGTTTTGTTATGCATATCTATTTCAAAATCATCGAGCAAGTTGATGTGTTCTTCTTTCAAGTCCTCGGGCAAGTAATCATTTGGGTCAGCTATAGGGTTGTTCAAGATACGGGAGTTGCTGGATCCTCCTTGCATGTAGAAACTAGCGTTGGGGTGCTCTGTAGTCTCATTGTTAACACCAAAAGGGTTATATTTGATCTTCTCCGCCTGGTGGCTGCCAACCCTGGAGCTGGGGTTACTAGTGCTCTTGTGGTAGCTCTCGTGACCCACCCTGTTAGCATTGCTCTTGTTGATATGATGAACGTGCGCTAATGTTTCTGCTCTGCTTAGTTTGACTTGCGGCTTATCGCCTAGATGCCTCTGCGAGCCACCAGGCTTGGTGGAGGATAGCGTAGAGCTCCTCCTAACCCTCCTGGGTGCCTCGTGCGTGTGATCGTCCAGGTGGTGGAACAACTTCGAAAGCCCGGTATGCGATGAACCGGACTCCTTTCCTCCATCTGAGGATGAGTTGCTGTCGCGTTTGAACAAGCTCTTTAACCCATGATGGTGATGACTGTGGGTACTCAGAGAGTCATTTCCTGATTTATCCCCTGGCATTTTTGATGTTTTGGTATGGGGTTTTTGTCACTCTGAGACGTCAGGTCTAGGAGTTAAAAAAACAACTGCTTTCGCCAGCCAAAAAAAAAAACCTAACCGTGTGAAGTAAGAATTTGAAACCCTACGGACGATCCACTATTTTCATATATCCCACAACAAGACACTTTCTAAGTAGTTTCAACGACTAATATATCTAAAAAAAAGATGTAATACCTACTTAATTTGACTCACTGGTTCAAATGTTGTATTTATTTAGAGGTTTGTTTTATATGAAGGAATCATGCTTCAGGCACATTACATTGGTGTTACTTCGAGCTGACCTGCCGGGGTAACATGGGTAGATTATAATAATACATTAAAACACTATAAAAATTATAAGAATCATAAAAAAAGAAAAGGGGAGGGTGTGTAAAGATTAGACAAGATGACTATTAAAATTGGAGGTATTGTAGAAAAATCTTTAGACTAACGAAACCTGATGCGGTAAAGGTATGAAGTGCAAACTTGTACTTTTTGTCGTAGAAAACTGAAAGAATAAGAAGCTAGGGAATTCAGAGACTTTCCTCATCAGACACCTTCTGGTTGTTTCTCTTAATCTTAAAGAATCTGATTCCACCGTTGTTGGACGACTCTTTGGTTTCGGTCTGGGCTGGGGCAGACCTGGTGAAAGAAGAGGCATCGGCATCGGCGTCTTGGCCAGCTTCTGGGTAGGACTCACCCCTTGCTGCACGAACTCTCTCCATGTGCTTCTTGTAGGAGCTGCTGATGTTGGCGAAGCATGTGTTAAAGTAGACAATCAAAAGACAGACGACTGCAGCCCAGAGGATGGCCATCAAGTCGATACCAACCTTGGCAGACAAGTTGTCATCCTTGAAGGCGCTCTTGGCCATGACCACGGCGGCGGTCTGGAAGGCAGCAACACCGAAGATGAAGAACACAGCGAAAGAAAGGAAGAAGATGGTAATCTTGTCGATGATCGAGAAGCAGAAGCCCAACAAGTCGACAATCAACGTAATAGCGGTGAAGCAGAAAGCGATGATGGTGAAGGTGAAAGAAAACCTCGTCAAAAAGTAGTATGTGTCTCTGTTGCTGACAAGCTTAGAAGGCACACCCTTGGTGGTGTGGAAGTTGTCCTTAGGGGATATTGGGTAAGCTGGACCCAAGGTACAGTTACTGTAGTCACCCTCCTGACAAATACCCCAGAAAGTCCATTCCGAAGTCGCTGGTGCTCCTGGGATGTTGGATGTGTCCGCACGGAGCCAGTAAAAGTGGTTCAAGGGGAAATGGTCCGATGACCCTGCCAATAAGATTAAAAGCAAAAGCAAGGACGCACCAGCCAAAAAGAATATATTCAAAGCAGTGTTGACAATCTTCATATTGGGTGTAGTGTCTGAAGATTCTAGTTCTCCTGTGTTGCTGGGTTTCTGTTTTTTTCTAAAAAATTTGAACCCTTCTTTGTCTATTTATTGACAGTGGGACTTCTGTATAAGGGTCAGTTGCTAATTATACTCCAGCTCCTACTGAAATACTTGTTATATCCCTAGTGGTTTTTTCTTGAAAAAATCAATTGAATGTCAATTTTTTTTTACCTGACAGGGCTGACTACTTTCTTTACTATAAAATATCCTAGCTCGAAGGATTTGGAAGTCATTTAATCCAGTAGTGGCTAAATACTTGACTACATCGCAATGTTGGTAGTACTTTCCATATTCGCTGAAAATTTGCTTATATAGAGTATCGCTATTTATTAATTTCCCCATTGACGCACTTAATGTTGCTATAAGAATTTCACACAAGAGTCAGCAAAGCGATGTCTGCAAGAGGTAATACTTCTGGGTTTTCAACTTCCCAATCGGTGAAGCATATGCATGGAAAGAAAACAACGGCACCCAGTACGGGCGACGGCAGCATCGAAACTGGCGGTCTGAGAGCCAATAGTTCCGTGTGTGCCAACGAAGGTACTTTTTCGGCTGCGCTGAAAATGCCAGACCCTACTTCTGCAATAAAACTAATACGGAACCGCGGGCACTAAAACGGAGGTAAAGACGACAGCCACAGGGAAGAAGTGAGAAAATGGGGTCACTCAGAAGCGAGGAAGGATGCAAGATGCAGAGCGTCATGTCGAGCGGCCGGTCAGTCTCAGGAGTGGGCACGGCACACAGCCTGCCGTGCGCTGAGAAGCGAAGCATTTATAGCGTTTACAGTTACGGCGTGGCTCGTGGAGGGCTCAGAGAACATCACACACCGCAAGTGATGGGTTTGGCGCATGAACGTCACTTTTTGGCACATACAGCCCTATAATATGGCAGAAAAACATACATTTATTGTACGTGGCCCGGCCACGACTGCTGGCATGACCGTTCACAGCTGGCGGAAAAGAGCAAAGAGCGCTATACAAAAATGCAAGTCATTGGCTCTTAGCGAGCGCTGCGTGATGACTTCGAAAAGGATGTCCGGCATATAGGCGGGCATCAGGCATCATCAGAAGCCCCACGACAGCTGGGACAACGCAGATGAGCCGGCTAGCTAGAGACGTACTTCCAGTTGAAGCAGTCCGTGCAAGGAGGTTGGTAGACGCAGGGGGCTGTTTCGTTGTAGTCCAATATGACGTCGTCTATCAAGGTGTGAATGCGGTGGTTTAGGAGATTCACCTTCCAGCCTTTATCCGACACCACGTCGTAGATGCACTGTTTGCCGGTATGGCAGGCGGTCTCGAGGGCGTAGCCAGCCGCATTGCAGGAGCTCGAAATGCCGTTGCATACACCCATATATATGGGGTCTCCTGTATTGCCAAAGTGCCAGATGTTTTCCTGGTACTTGGGAAGGCCAGGGGGCTGGGGGAGATGGAGCCTTCTCGTGGCGAGCATCTCTCCTGGCGCCTCGAATGCCACTGCGGGAAGGCCGAAGGTTCTTCCCAAGAGAGAGGCGAGGGCTCCGCCTAGAGAGTGGCCGGTGACCCAAATGTCGGTTGTCTCAGGATCGTACAACTGGGTGACATTCTGGTATATATCTATGGCTGCCTGATAGTAGCGGTCCCTTCTCAAGTGCTCCTTCTCTAGGCACTTCTGGTCGCATGTGTATGTTCCCCTGTAGCAGTCACACACGGTGGTCCAGAGGTACGACACCCGTGCGCAACAACACAGAAACAAAAGGTTGTCGTTGGTTTTATCGGCTACGGTAGTTTCATCCGACCCTCCTCCAGGAATTCCCGCTCCTGAAGTGCCCTTTATACTGATGACCACTGTCTTGTTGTCCTCGCTCACAAAAACATGTCCTCTCAATCCACTCTCATTCCATCCAAAGTTAATGGAATCGTGTTCATCATCTGGAACCCACGGACGGCCCACGTCTATCCAGTCCAGTTTCTTCTTCTCGTCGTCGTCCTTGGGGAATCTGACGTAAGCGTTGGAGGACATCGTAGCTAACGATACCACCGTCTGTTTATCCTTGACGTCCGGAATCGCCACGTCTGCTTCCTCCCACTCAAGATGGATTCTGCTTAGTATGCTCTGGTCCCCCTGTACACTCATGGCGTACGACAAGTATGATTCTATAAAGTTTGGTTCGTGCCTGTGCTTCAATCGTACTGCCCGACTCTTCGCCTCCGGACTCCTTACTGGAAGTTCTATTGTCCAAGGGTCCTCGTTCTCAAACACCTGGGGCCAGTCATGCATGTTATACACATCTTCTAGGTTTTGTATATCTATGTCAGCTGAATTGGGGTAGTTATCCCTCGCCACCTTCTCAATAACTTCGGGCGTTATATCTAGTCTTCTGTGAACCTCATGGTACTTCTTACCTACGCCGTGGTGAAATATATGCTTGATCTGAAATCTATGGCCTCTATCTGTTGGGGGGTTGTTTGTACACTTATCTGTGATCAGATATAGCTTGGATAGGGTATCACTACTTGATTTTCTAAACCAAAAAATGGATGCTATAGCCACAAAACTGACAATAAGGTATGATATTCTAATTACCCTGCTGTGTATTGCTCCACGCTTGTTATAGTTAGTGTTCTTTTCGATGAGCATTCGGAATGATCTTCCTATCTTCCATATCAAATACAAATTGGCGGTGTAATATATCTATATATTCTCCTAGTGCGGAATTGTGCATTAATATATGATACTTAAGAAATATACACGCTACAACTGTATGACTTCTAATGAGTAGCTGGGGTCCAAGGGCTCGTCGAGAGCATTCCTCAGGGATACCACCCGGATGTCCTTGACGTTTTTGATTTCGTGGTTCTTAGCTTCTCTAGCTTCAAGCTCGAGGCTCTTCTCTAGAACCATCCGTAACCTCCTAAGAACCGTGCTGATAAGGTCCGAGCTCAACTCGAAACCATTCGAGTAGAAATGGTGGGCCACAATGGCTGTGAATAAGTCGCCGCATCCGTTGAAGTGGCAATCTATCTCGTCTATCTTGACTGCAAATAATCTATCTTTACTGTGAGTATACCCTATGCAATAGGACGTCGCGTCCAACAGCACTGACGATATCACCACATTGGGGATCCGGAACTTCTTGTAGAACGTCTGAATCGCTTCCCTTAACGTCTGCTTGCTCGTGATCTTCACTCCGCTGAGCAATTCGAACTCGAACTGGTTTGGTGTGGTCAACGAAACGAACCCAGTCCGCAAGATTTTCTCGTAAAGTGGAATAACCTTCTCCAGCACATAGAGCTTCCCATTGTCGCCCAACACTGGATCCACAATCAAAGCCGGGCGTCTTTGACCAGCGTGAAAGACCTTTTTGATCTCTTCATACACAACCTCAAGAATCTGCTCGCTGGGAGTGTAGCCCGTTAGTATTATGTCGTACTCATCTGAAATATCTAGTATCTTCTCTAGTCCTTGGAATATCTCCCCTACTAGCTCTGAGCTTGAGCTGGCACCTTTGAACTGTCCGTACCCTGGGTGATTAGAGAAATTGGTGGTATTGATCGCATCCACATCCCAACCCAAATACTGCAATGGGAACACTATTGCTCTGTTTCCCACGTACCCATGTGCAACATGGGACAGTATAGAAAGAGCTGACTTGCTTTTCATGGATACCCCGTAGCCTTCCTGTCGATTTTCCGATCAGATGCGTCATAAAGATCGACTAACGATGTACGACATTTTTTGGCGGTAATGATCGAGCCTTTATTTTCATCGAACACGTAAGAACTAAAGGTTTCTTTCTCCCATTGAAGAAGCAGGGCCATCGATTTCGTCATGTCTACGAAAGAATCGATAACTATTGACTTGGGATACCCCGTCTACGCCACTAAATTCATAGATAGCAAGACTATAATAGCTACAGGTGGCGGTGGGCAAGGTAATAATGGTATTCCCAATAAAATCACCGCAGTCAAATGTTCATTCAAAGTAGCGGATAGCAAGAAGAGACTACAGAAGTATCGTGAGATTGTTCTTCCAAAGAATGAAGATAGTCCCATGTGTTTGGATATTGCAAAAAACGGAGCAGGTGGCGAGGAAGGCCATTCTGTGTTTATCGGCTGTAACCAGTCTACAGAACTTCTCAAGTCCATGAGCATCAACAACAACCTCAGAAAGTACAATTTCACCACGGAAGAGCACCTCAGGTTCGTTGACGCTGCGCAGTTAGAAGAAAACCTCAGCATCGATAATAAAGGAGACTACCCTAAAATAATCAGACTCTCTTCGCACTGCAGCTTGGGATGTTTGATGACCTCGCATTACCCATCAGTCATTTACGTGTTCAATCCTGAACTTCTCGAGCTCAACTTCAAGTACAAACCCAAGGAAGACGTTGAAATTTTGGACTTCCATCTCAGCCCCGATGACGATGGTAAGACATTGTGCTACATCACGTCTTCCTCCATTGAGACCATATCTACCATCACAAGCAACCACTTATCGTCAAGTAATTCTAATCCGGCTACAAAAAAGGAGTTTTCTTCCGTAAACCTTAGTAAGGTTAGATATGTCGATAATTCAAACGTCATCATTACTGCCTCGCTAAAGAATGGAAAGGGAGTTTGCATTTACAAGTACTCCATTAGCGAACAATCTATTATCAGCAAGTGTGTAATCTCTAAAAAAATTCGAAGCATAACGGCTTTTGATATATCATTACGCCAGGACCTTATAGCATTAGCTGGTAATGATACTAGTGTGATCCTTGTTAAACTTTCGAATTTCAAACTTCTCAAAACATTCAAGCAGTTACATACTTTTGCGATTACTGGTGTCTCTTTTTCTCCAAACGGCTCCAAGTTGGCGTCTGTGAGTGCTGCAAACACTTTGCATGTTATGAAAATTCCTCACAACTATAGTTCAAGTAGGTCTGTTGTCGGTAGCATTTTCCACTACGTCACTTTGTCGTTATTCGTGCTCATTATCGGCCTTGCTTTACAAAAGGGTTATGAAAATGGACAGTTGCTTGAGGCGATTGAGTTGTCAAAGGAGTATTCACAAATTGGTACGGCTAAAGCAGTCGAATTTTCTAAATTGTTTTACGCAACATTGAAGGAAAAGATCCAAGGAGAGAATGTAGATGGCAGTGAAATGTCAAAATATTTTCATATGGATGACTGGGATGGCACTAAATCATTCTCCAGACCACAAGTGTCAACAACATCAACAACTGTTCCAAGTTATTCATCTTCAAGCAGTTTGGATGTAGAGCCAACTGGTGGCGCTAGCCACGAAACTGAATCACAAGATACCAGTTCTGTGAAGGAAACTACCCACGTGGAAACGACAAAGGGTAGTGATGATGCTAGTACTGTCATAGATGCTCTGACTACAGATAATTATGCTAATAAGGAAACAGAAAACGCTGACGATGCTAATAGTCAAACAGATGGTGCGACTAGTAGTAGGCCAGATATCTCTTCCAGCAGTGATGCTTCTTTAAAAGACGAGTCTTATGACGATTCATCAGAGAAAGAGCATACAATAAGCGATGCCTCGGGTGATTTCACGCAATCCCAAACAACCGCGTCTCCCTCTCCTGAAGTCACTGATACTTCTTCACTCGATGAGACTACAAACACAGCTATAAAGTCGGAACAAGCAACCTCGTCGGATGTTTGGCCCACAGAATCACCTGTATCCGAAAGTGCAGATGACTCTGAGACTACTCATGATGTGACTGGTGAAGCTGAGACAGCTAAGTCAGAGCAGGAAGAGCCTGATATTGCTAACAGAGAACAGGAGGACGGCATAAACGCAGATGAGAAAACTGGGTCATCCGAAACCGAAGAACACACTGGAGAAGGCTCTACTGAAGCAACCGGTAATGAGGATCAGGAAGCCGATAACGACGTAGACAATGAAGATCCAGAAGGCGAAGGAGTGGATGAAGTAGACGATGACAGTGATATTTCGGAGTCTGCCACTCCAGAGGAGCAAGATAATGTTGAAGAGGACCTTAATGAACAAGAACTGCTGGAAGAAGAAGAACCGGTTCCAGTTGCTGAAAGCTCTGAGGAACCCAAGGAAGAGACCGGGAATGTTCAGGAGGAATCTCAAAAGGAAAACTTATCTGAGAAAGACGCTCCTGCGGATGAAGATGATGAGTCGCATTACGACTCAAATTGGCTCCGTAGATACACACTAAACCTGGATAGTGATGACAACAGTGACGACGAAATAGAAACTACCAGCTCCTCAACTGAGAACTCGCAGTCCACGTCTGCAGAAACACCAAAGACATCTAGTTCTTCCCAAACTGATGAAAAATTGAAGAAAGAGGATGTCAGTGGGCCAAAGTCGCGATTTACTTCTAGTGTAACGAACGGTGATAGCTATGATACGCTGTCGATATCCTCTGCTTCGTCTGCCACATCGGCTGAAACTGAAGCTCCTGAGACACAGTCATCAGCTTCTTCAAAGACAACTCTGACGCAACTCTCTACGCCAAAGAAAGCGGAAAAACATTCGGGTACCTCCAAACAACAAAGATCATCTTTGTACTCGCGTTCTAATTCTAAGCTGAGAAACACAGTTTCAAGTTCCAGCACACACAAGACAAGCCTGCCTTCTGAGGCATCCAGTGATAAGCCAGCAAGGCTGTCTGTTCCACCAAAGTCTGCGCCAACTGATGTGTCTGGCAAAGACAGTGACAAAACTGCTCGTCCTCTGACATCAAGTAGGACGAAAAAGATGCCTTTGAAGTCAAAAACTGGGATTAAAGGCGCGAGTCTGAAAAAGCCTGTTAGGTTGGCTTCGAAAGAAACTTCATCTACTACAGTTGCGCCTGCTACTGATAAACCTGTCACGTCGATGATCTCTTCTAAATCATCGCAAGGAACTCCGAAGAACAGTAATTATGTCGAAAAAGATAGTAAGACCCGTTCAAGACTGTCTTTAAAGAGATCTAAAAAGAAAAATTCAGGTAGGAAGATGTCATCTATTTCAAGAAAGTCATCTTCAACCACGCACCCCTCTCATGACGAGTTGTAATATTTTCATAGGTTTTTAATAAATACTTCGCGTTAGATAAAATGTGTAAATATATGCATAAAAGATTATGATTACGGTAGATGAAGAGATATTAATGACAGGTCAAATATGAGTTCTAATCCATTTTCGAAGAACTTAGAAAGTGTCTCTGATCCTTCTGATTGGAATAAAACAAAGGTACAAGGTTTGAGAGAGTTGGATTCTTTGCAGAGATGTTATATATGTAAAGAATTTTTGAAGGCGCCAGTAATGACTAGCTGTAACCACACCTTTTGCTCGCAGTGTATTAGAGAGTATTTGTTGTCTAACACACATTGTCCTTTATGCAAATCTGAGCAGTTGGAGAGTAACTTGAAAAAGATCGTACTCTTGGAAGAGTTGGTACTATGCTTCAAGAAATATAGGCCTATTCTTTTAGAGTTGTTAGCTAATGGCAAAAGCGATGAAGCAGATGATCCAGAGGCGTACAAGGAGATTAATGATCCGCAAGCTACAGCGAATGATAACAACAGCATTAATCAAGACATTATAGAAATACCAGATGACGACGTTGGAACCTCTGAGGGGGAACCTCCTTTGAAAAAACGCTTATCGGATAAAAAGCAGCTGGTCGATAGCACCTTGCCTAAAAACGATGACTTGGTAGAATGTCCTATCTGTTCGGAGCTCATGTCTGCTGAAAAACTACAAACATTGCACATTGACCAGTGTCTTAATGGCAAAAGTAATAGTTCCCACAGATCCGATAGTACTAGGCTGTCGAACCTGAGCAAGTCTCACACCCTTAGACGTAAAAATTCGCCCAAGAAGACTAACGCAATATCATCATTTTTCCGTCCCGTTGATTCATCTGTATCAGACTCGAAAAGTAGGTCCGTTAAGAACGCGCCTACTCCTTCAGAAAACCAGCCCTTGCACTCAAATGACATTCCCATTCACCACCTCAGTGACAGAAAGAGACTCCCAAAACTAGATTTCAGCTCACTTACGACCCCAAGGTTGAAAGATAAACTTGCAGCATTGAGTTTGCCTACATATGGTTCAAGAGTGCAACTTGAGTCCAGGTATAATCAGTACTATATCTTGTTCAATTCTAATTTAGATAGTAACCATCCTTTATCCGATAAAGTATTGAGACATAAGTTAAGTCAGTGGGAACATTCACATCTGACATTTTCCAACACATCACTTTTCAACACTAAATCACCTATAAACTTCAAGTCTATTACGGATAAAGACTTTCCTGTCAAACTTTGGCTTCGAACTTACAAGAGTGATTTCAAAGAGCTAGTTGAGAAAGCCAAACTGACAAATAAGAAAAAACAGGAACCTCCGGAATCAAGTCTTACGACAGACTCAAATAACACTGAAGTCCAATTAGCATCCGAGAATTTACGTAATGGCAACGACAATCAAAAACAATCACATAGCGATATTCCCGATACAGTTGACAATATGGATATCAATAAAGGCATTGAAAACAGTAGTCTTTTTGTCTTCGACGACTCACAAGAAATCGCAAATGAGGAATGATTTGCTGGCATATATTTAAACTAGGCATCATCATAGACACGGTAGCATAATTACTGACATTTTTAGCCTATAATGTATATATCTTATAGAGAGTAATAGATATTTAGAAGGAATATGCACTATTGTCTTCGATTTAGGTGATATCCGCTCTCATCGCATATCCGCGCTTAATCTGGTAAATGCTTCATGATAAATGAACGTTAGGGATTTTTTATACACCTGGTTAACGTTAGCTTGAAGAAGTCCAACTTCCATAACATACGAAGAAGAATGAATTATGGGGCAGGAAGACTTTTATATATCAAATTATGAAGCGGCTTTATCAGTGGTTGCGACTTCGATGAAGAAAGCTCGTCTTTCGATCGTTGTCTTGATAGTAAATTCATTCATAGGGGGATTAGTGTTCTCTGTGGGCGGAATGTTGTCTGATACCATACAAGGCTTAAGTCCAGATCTCAATGCGTCTAATCCGGGAATAATGAAAATGCTTAGTGGACTGTTCTACCCGATAGGATTGTTCTACGTTGTGATTTTGGGTGTGGATCTTTTCAACTCGAATATCTTGTATTTTAGCGTTGGTTTATTTCGAAGAGGAGTATCCATTGTTGACTGCTTAGTGAGCTGGGTAGTAAGCTATTTATTTAATTTGGTGGGCACTATATTTGTTTGTTACATCATATGTCACTTTTCTTTCATGAGTCTGGAAGAACAATTCAAAGCGGCATCTTACGATGTGTTGCTAGAAAAATGCTCTTTTTCTTTTGTGGAGAACTTGATAAAAGGCATGGCAGGTAATTTTTTCGTTTGTTTAGCCGTGTATTTGCTGTTGATGGCCAAGCCGCTACATGTGAGGTTTTTCTTATTATTCCTTCCAGTATTCACATTTGTTTCTTTGAATTTCTCACACGCTGTTGCTGACTTTTATGTATTAATCATCGGTCTTATAAACTCTGGACCTCTGTTGATTGGCAAGGCTATCTGGAAGGTAATGATACCAGTTGCTTTAGGAAACATTATTGGTGGTATGTTCTTTTCTTTCATGATTCCATTCTACTTGCATCTTTACGTAGTGGAATCAGACCAAGATAAATTAAACTTGCCTGAATATGATCTTAGAGATGAGCAACCAAACCTTATCAATGATTCTAGGGTGGTGAAAGGTAAATTTCCTCAGTATGACGATGAAGAAAAAGACGACCGGGATTCCTTAAAAGCATCTGATGAACCATCTATCAGCAATCATGACTTCACAAGCTCTGATAGTGTTCGTCTCAATGAAGGTGCAACAGTTCCTCAGCCATATTATGGCTCCCAAAACACTTTGTCGAGAAGAGCTAGCAGACTGTCTATCTTGACTAGATATACAACTGCAAGCAGTAGATATAACAAAAAATCACCCAGAAAGGTGTTCCCAATCTATGGCATGAACCCACCAACAAAGAGAGAAGCATCTATTGCGTCGAACAGAAAGGCGGTTCGCACCTCTGAAGACGTACCTGACAATATTCCTGAGGACTTTGATGATACTGCATCCGCTGAATTCGTGACGGACAGAATAAAACATATGTTATCGAGGCGTCCGTCTAGTGTGAAACGTGGCGATATAGAATCACGAAACTCACTTCCTAATATTGCTTTGGGTGCCCAGCGCAGTCGAGCGTCTGTTTCACCACCCAGTGACCCGAATGTTGCAAATGATCTTAATCTAAAAAGGTGTGTTACACTGCCACCGCCTCTGCATAATAAATTATATAAAAACTAAAGCCTCTTCACCGTCTACATAGTTAATCCAATTATAGATACTAATTAGCGTAAAAGCGTAAATGAAAGTAAAGTTATAAAAAAAAAAGAAATGGACGAGACCGGAGTCGAACCGGTGACCTTCTGCTTGCAAGGCAGACGCGCTACCAACTACGCCACACGCCCGTAGTCCAGAATATTTATTCGCAAATAAGTTCCATGTACAGTTTATTCCTTGTAGTTTCTCCCTTGCAACCAGATTGTGATCTACTCAAAGGACGGTTGTAAATTATTCATTGCCGGAGAAGCTATCTGAAAAACAAAATAAAAATTATGGTGTCACTCTTAGCTCTGCTTATCAGATAAGAACATCTTAAAGATCACTTAGGTTAGATGCTGGGACATTGGAGATGATACACATTTAATTCTATTAGACGGCAAGAGCATCGTCACACATATTATAGATTGTAAAAAGGCTTGTTTATTCATAATATTATCAGGAGGCGGAATGTGCAGGGTGTCATCTTGGACTTTCCTGGCAATTCATGTATTAGTTTACTAGTTCATGAGATATTGGAGAGAATCTAGGAATGGGCATAAAACTATCATATTTACTAAAATTTGCGAAAGGTGTAAAGACTATGCATGTGGAACAACTAAGATATAAGATGATGTCAACAGAGATGTCTGGAAAGATTCACATCTTTAGATGATAGACTATAAGAGCATGATAGGCTCTTCTCAAGCAAGTCCATCTGCTACGTTACTTCAGACTAGTGTTTTGCAACTTTATGGCAAAATTGCCAGCGCACACAGGAGATAAAGCTAATACATATGGAGTGAGACAATTTTAAACTAGAGTATTAAGGAAAATGAATAGACTATTTGGAACAAAAAATGCCACGCCTAAACTATCCTTGAATGAGGCGGTTCAAAACATCGACGAAAGAGTAGGATCACTTGATGTGAAACTTTCGAAAATAAATTCTGAACTTTCCACATATCAGCAGAAGATTAGCCGAATGAGGGACGGACCTGGTAAGAATGCTTTGAAGCAGAAAGCATTGAAACTCCTAAGACAAAGAAAACAGATCGAAGCACAGAAGGATCAGCTAGAAAATCAATCATGGAATATGAGTCAGGCATCAATGACGACAGATAACCTCAAAAATACTATGATAACTATTGATGCGATGAAAACCGCTAACAAGCAATTGAAGCAGACATACGGCAAAATAGATGTAGACAAGGTAGAGGAGCTACAGGATGAAATGCTTGACTTAATAGATAAATCAAACGAGTTACAAGAGTCATTGCTGACGAGTTACGATGTCCCTGACGAAATAAGTGAATCAGAACTTGACGCCGAATTAGATGCCTTAGGAGAAGAAATGGACTTCGAAAGTCAACTAGGAAACGCCGAAGATTCAGTGCCGGGATACTTGAATGATATTGGAGAAGTGGCTAATGACAACCTACCCTCATTTATTGACGAACCGGAGGAGGATAACCAAAATAAGATTGCTAATTAAGTCGTAATATTCCATTAACAAAATCCGAAAACTACTTACTTTTTCATATATCTCGTCTGATAGCCATCATGTAGTTGCCAACGTCAGAGCAATCTGTGAACTTCCAGCCATAAGCAGGAAGATAAACACATCCCTTGACATCAAGGACGCTGAACCGAGAGCTTCTATCCTTATCTTTGTTAAGCCAATCTATTATTTCAGTCAGATTTATGTATTTATCTAACGAATGTGTCCCCACAGGAACGATGCGTAAAACATGCTCACCCATGAATATAGTTGTAAACCAACTAATGAAATCACGATTAATTGTAGATAAGAAGACCCAACCACCGACTTTTACTCGCAGCAATGCCTCATCCAAAATCTGTGCTGGGTAGTTAACATGCTCTAGCATTTCAAACATGGTAATTATATCATATTCTTCAGACTTAGGAACACTTTCGATACCCATTAATTCATAACTGAGCTTCTTCGAAGAATTCAACAAAGGGTCTTTGGTTTTATGCAATTCTGCGGCCTTTAGCACGTCTGGAGAAAGGTCGATACCTTTTACGCTTTCGATAAAGTTTAATCTGGCTAAAGACTCGGACAAAATTCCGCCACCGCAACCAACGTCTAGCACATTGAGCTTATTGTTCAACAAGATTTCGTCCCTTTTTGCTTCCTGCTCCTCTAAAATCTGGTTTCTGATCTCTGGTGGTAACAAGTCTGGATTATAAGGAGGAATATAGACACCTTCTTCTTCAGACATTCCAGGAGAATTTAAAACAAGGTGCTTTCTTACATTCGAGTAGATAAAATCCATACGGAGTAGGTTCATTTTATGTAATATTCTCTGGGGCCCATTAACGTCCCACCATGAAGATGCGAGCGAGCTAAAATGATGAAGCTCCTCATCACTGGAATTAGATGAGTTTGCCAAATGAGCAGCCTGTCTAGTTGTAGAAAACCCTCTGAAACCTCTGATACATCTAATAGAATGTATCACTCTCTTAGTATGCCTTCCGCTAAATAACATCTTCGCTCGACCACCTATATAGAATCAACTAATTTCTGCGTTCTCACTTTCCAAATTTCAACTCTCAAATACGTTATATTTTTGTCTATAAACTAAATGGCTTTGCACTTAATATATTGAGATGTCAAATGAAGATACCTTAGTAGCGTCGAGAGAAAGAAGGTCCAATGCTGGCTCTCGGCTTAAAAGGTTGATTGAGTTTGAGGAGCAAAATAGTGATATTCGAAGTCCTACAAACCAAAACTTTGATGAAGATGACGAGAATGTTAACTTATTATTTCAAGAAGATGATGACGACGAGGAGTTTGTAGAATCAGAATCAGAAGAAGAAGATGCCGAAGGAGAAGAAGAAGGGGAAGAAGATGACGAAGAGGGAAAACGAGATCGAGAAGAGGAAGAAGAAGGTGCGGATGAAAAACAACGGCTGCCTCTGAGAGAAGGAAGCACGGACATTGAAAATATACAGTCTGAACTCAAGGAGTTGGAGGAAGATAATATATCTGATGATAACGAGAGCCAGGGTTTTGATACAGATGAGATGTTGTCTAGTTCTGATATCTCATTATCAGACTCTGAGAGTGATGAAGGAGAAAAGGAATTGGAGAACGTTGAACGCATACAGAAACGTAAAAATAAAAGAAAGCAAGCTGTGATACCTGCGATTAAGCGACGAGCGACACAGGATGAGCCCAAGGCTAAAAAACAGAAAATCAAAAAAGTCGAATCCGAGGCATTAATAGCCGCCAGTAGGTCATCGTCTCGATCGACGGCGATTGAGAAAAAGCAAGCTCTATTGAAAAAGTTGAAGGAAAAGGAAGCGAAAAAGGCCAGAACTGGCCATATAGTTAGGGCAAAGCATGTTGAGTTGACTCAAGAAGAAAAGCTCGCCGAGGCCAAAGAAACTGAAAAAGCAAATATTTTGTCTTTAAATGCATTTATGGAACAAGAGGTTATCAAGAAAGAGAAGCAAAGGCAGATGCTTCTTCTGAGAAGGGTGAATCTAAAAAATGTGATACGACTTGTAAGCCAAGAGTCATATATCAGCCCCAACGATGAGATTAAAGAAGCCAGGCGTTTGTATGATATAATGAAAGCACGAAAGAGGTTGGGCCGTAAGAGGAAGAATCCTCTTCCTGAAGAGACGCGTCCTCCAGGCTCAATAGATCTTGAACTTCCTCTAGTTAAGGAGGAAATGGAGGCTGAGAAACTTTCGTATGAACGTGAATTGGGAGCACTGCAACAAGCTGACCCTGCGGTCGAGTCCTCCGAGAAAAATGACCTGCTTCTGGATAAGAAGTCTGAAGTAGGTACTAATACCTCAGGCACGTCTACGCTCGAGGAGAAGGATAACTCTGACTCTCAAACATCATCCGGAGAAAACGGCAGGCCGCCTACCGATAATGCTAGCGGAATGTCATTATCTACAGAAGAACATTTAGATAAAGACAGAGATATGGAGAGTGAAGGAACTGATAACAGAGACTCCACCTTCCAAGAAAATGAAAGTACAGAACATATCAAAGAGGAAACTTCCAAGGATCCTGTAATTGAACCAAATTCTAATGAAATTGAAGATAAGAATGTGCAAGATATAAATAATACTGGGAATGATGACCTGGCAGAGAGTACCAAAGAAGATAATACGGAACCTGAACAGGAGGAGGTAGCTACAGAAGAACACCACTTGGAAAATGCCTCTTCTATTAGCACAGCAGGCGAAGAACATGGACCTAAAGACAGTCCTCAGCATGAAGATCACGAGGAAAATGACAGGTCAACTACCAAAGACGATGAAGAAATTACTTTAGTAGACCAAAAAGTATCAGATTCCAAGGAAGATAATGCTAATGGTGCCACCGTTGAAGATGAGGATACCCAGGCCAAGTTAGAAGATAATAGCAATATTGATGACCCTGAGAGAAAGCGGAAAGTAAAGTTTGTTGATGAACTTCCCGACACTTCAGAACAAAGCGAAAGCTCAAGAGCCACACCAGGTATCGAAGAAACAGATCAAGTTTATGAGGGTCCATATCAAAGGGTTGCGAGGAATACGATATATTTCATTGATTTCCAGTCTCAAGATGGTAAGGAGCCTGACCTTTCTTCAGATAAAATCAAGGAAATGTTGCTTGGTGAGCAATCCTTATGGCCAGCGTCTAGAAGATTCAAAGACTTGAAAGCATATATTAGAATTGGTAACAAGGAGAATCCGTATGCAACCAATAAACAGGAGAAAGATGAACTATTTGAGCCTGCTGCAGAACTTGGTGAAGATGATGCCATTTTTGAACCATTGAAAAAATTACCGAGGTTTGGCGTATTTGATGAAGAATACGAAGAAGAGGAGAAGAATGTCGAAGAGGAAAACGCTCCTATCGTAATTAAGACAGAAGCCCCAACGGGTCTTTATTTGCCCAATGGAAATAAAAAGATTTGCCTCATTTCCGGTACCGAAGTCAAATATTTTGATCCTTCGACCGGTATACCGTATAGTAATGTTGAAACATACCGGTTTTTGAAAACCATCGAGCAGGGGAACATACCCTGGTTATGCATACCGGAAGAAGCGAACGACAACGGTGCTGTTGAATTATACTTGGGTAGCAGAGATGGCTCAGTGAAACCCGCTGCTGGAGTGCCAGAAGGATTCGATGCTCTTACCTAAGCTGCTGCGTACTGCACTGCATTCACATCATGGCTCTATTCTACAACTATTATTTAGCCGTTTTGTATATCCTTAACTATATACATATAGTAATAATCTAATCTGTTGCATGTTGAACATCTTTCAGGTGAGCAGTAATCAAGTCTTCTTGAAACTTCAATAACTTCGCCTTTATCTTGGGAACAAGATGCTTTCTTATTTCGCTAGCATGCTCGCTTGCGTCTATGTTAAATACATACTCATCTTCATCTTGATCATGGACCAATTCAGGAACGTGAATCAGACCGCTGAAGGTTTCGCTGTCTTTCTTTTTAGTCCCCGAAACTGATAACAGAAGTTTCATGTCATAGATACACAAAACTTTTCCTTTTCTCTGCGTTACATCACAGTCTCCTGAAACGGAGTCTATGCCGTTAACTACCAAAATAAGTTCATCATTCTGGAACTCAGTATCCACTATTTCTTTGGAGAAATATTCTTTACTCCATGGAAGACAGTTTTTGTCAATCCAGTGCCTTCATGGTTGTTAGCATCACCCGTCAACGCCATATATTTTTACTATACATACCAATTATTGGGGTTATGAACAACCATAGTGATTTATGTGTGAATGAGAATGTCTAGTTGTATCTCTATAAAGATGGACTGTGTGCCAATTATAGTGCTCTTGAGAAGAGAAGGATGTTTTTGACAGATCTTCGACCAACTTCCAAGATATATACAGGGCTCACAACCTCAGACATTTTGCAGTTTGTAGAGCAGCCTTTCCAACAATTTGAAAACAGACCAAACTAAGAGAGCTATATACCTGGTTTTCTTTCCAAGCCGTCTACGCTGAGATCTCCAGTGACGTGAAATGTGATTATGTGGAGAAATATGGCCCGAAATTTCAGAGAGAAACTGACATCATCCAGAGCTTCTCAAGAGACCATAGGCCAGCACACCAATCTACAAGGGAACCCCTACTGAGATTATAGAGAGGCAGATTATACAAGGTGGGCCACAGAAGGGGGTGACCACTCAACAGAGGCCATGGTCAACGGCGTTCGAGGCGTATGTACCTGACTATACCAATGCCATTTCCGAAGCCTTATTTACTAGCAAATAACAGCCTGCTTCCTGGTACTTCGTTGTAAACGGTCTGCCACATACATATTTATGTATACTAGATGGCCATTAAATATACATCAATCTTTTCCCTATCATGCTTGTGATGCCATCGTACCCAGATCGATGAACATCGTATAAATAGTGGGAGGAGAACGCGGTAATACACTACCCTAGCAGGTAAAATAGAACAGGATAACAAAAGTCGATTGAAAAGTCAGAAATCAATAACATGCATAATAATGACATTGTGGAGGCCGAGAAAATCAAAGAAATGGTAGACTTGGAAAAGTCAGTTCCATCGAAGCATGTTCCACATCATGCTACTCGAAAATTAGTTACAGCGTTGATCTTGGAGGTGGTTATATCCATTCTCGTATACTACAAGTACGATAACATGGGCGAAAGACAGCCTTTGATTGCTCCAGCATTGTTGGGTGCATCTACAGCTGCGTTGGCACAGTCATTTAGTCAGTATCAAAGGGGAAAGTTTAATTTGCAAAGGGTCTTCAAGTTCATAGTTTGGGGAATCATAAATGGGGTTTTCACCGTGTTATGGGTTGAGGTATTGATTGTAAATTTCAATTCATTGGCATACAGAGTCATGGTGGATCAACTCGTGGGGACTCCGGCTTTCCAGCTTGTCTTCAGCTTGATTAATGCATTTTGGAATACGGGTGAGGTGTCCATCAGCACTAGACAATCCTTTTTCAAAGCCCTCAAATACAGCTACTTCTATTGGCCTTTTTTTTCCATATCGCTGTTCTTATTCATTCCGAAGAGTATGATCTTCCCTGCAAACTGCTTGGCCAACTTGATATGGAATATTATACTAAGCAAGTTGGTATAACCGGGCAGAATTACGTAACGTGTTATTTATAGGATTCGTCTGAACTGCGCAAAGACAGCGTGAAACGTTAACAGATTCCTTGTGGTGTGAGAAATTAGCCGTATATTTAACATCTGCTTCTATCGGTATGGAAAAAGCACCTTGCTTCCTTGCTCCTGATAACATTTTCATATGAATGACGATTGTCTCAAGATAGCATTTATGGTCGACCGGAATACCGTCTGCATTATAGAAGTAAAATAGTTATCACTACAAGGAAATTACGAGTATGTAGGTATGTGTACATTAATTAAAGACTATCAATTTATATCAAGTTCTCAAAGACTTTAAAGGATCAACTTTTTTGGATGATGCCTTACGCTTTCTAGGTTTGCCTTTTGTCTTGTGGAAAGGAATGAAACCTATCTTCGAAGGTGCATTCCTAGCGCTTTCAGGCAACAAATATTCAGGAACACGTTTCAAATGAGCTTGCACTTTGGCAGGATGAAGCTCCTTGTCATGTCTTAATGCTGATAAATCTTGAGGATTCTCTTCGAAAAACCTTTTAAGCTTGTCGGAAGTCAAAATCTCCTCTTTCAATTCCTTATAACGGGCTTCTTTTATTGAAACCAGTGTCACAGCTCTGAAAGCATCTTCAGCTCTGTACCTGAATCCTTCAACCTGCTTCATATCAAATTGGTACGGTTTGATATCGAAGCCACTGCGCGACTGTTGCTTGACTATTCTTCTAAGGATCTTCTCATCCTTTTTCGCTGTCTTTAAACATGCAGTTTTGTGCTTACCAACCTCTTTGAGTGGTATCACAAAAGATAATGCCATACCAGACTTTCCTGCTCTAGCTGTTCTTCCGATTCTGTGTATGTATGCTTTAGACGAGGTAGGCAAATCAAAATTAAGAACGCAAGCTACATTCTTGAAGTCAACACCCCTTGACACACCGTACTCTTTGCCATTGTTTTGTTTATTACTCTTTGTACTTTTCTTATCATTCTCTTGCGCTTCGTCTTGCTCTTGATCACTGTCAACGTCCATTTCGGAACGGTTGTTGGAATTTTCATCTGTAGCAATGAGTAATTTATATACATTCTTATTAAATTCCTCCACAATATGAATCCTAGAGTTGACTGGTAATTCACTGTTCAATATACAACTTCTTATGCCAAACTGTTCCAAGAATAATTTGAGACGATATCCTCTATCAATATTATTCACAAAAATTATTGTTTTACCCTTTATAAGGTTTAACTTGAAAATAACGTATGCTAATAAAAATTTGTCAAATTCTGTGGTCTTTGCATAATACTGAACAAGGTTATTCTGTGTGGCTTCATCATCATCTAGCTTTAAAATAGCAGGCTTCGTGCAAAATCTGGATTTTAGTTCATTAACTTCATCATTAATAGTAGCAGACATAAGGTATGTTTGCAAGTTTTTCTTGGCCGGTAAATAAGCCCCCAACTTTTGTAAATCATCCGAGTAACCATAGGAAATGACTAAGTCAACTTCATCGATGGTCAAGCTTTGCACTTTGGACAAGTTAATCAAATTGGAGTTGACGTTCTTCTCGAGAAATTGCAACAACTTAGCTGGTGTAGAAATGACGATGTCTGGCTTATTTATGAGCAAAGAGTTAAGCACTTGTTCAGATATGTTGGAAGATAAGTTTAAAACGCTTACTTTATCGCTGTTGAAGAGAAGTAATTGCTCCAAAAACTTGGTTACTTGACTCGATAATTCTCTTGTGGGCACCAAGATCACAGACTTGATGCTCTTCTCCTCTGTTTCTGAAGTAAACAAATTATTCAAAATTGGAATACAGTATGCAGCAGTTTTTCCTGACCCAGTGCTTGCTTTTGCAATGATATCCCTCTTTTCTTCTAATGCCAAAGGGATAGCACTAGATTGAACATAGGTTGGATTTGAAAAACCGACATGGTCTATAGCTTGGACAAGTCTAGGATCCAAATTGAATGAGCTCCAAGTGCTGTCCGTGTTGAGATAGGACTCTGTTGCTTTTGTACTTGCCATTATTCGATTTAGACTATGGATTTATCTCTTTGAGATGTTTCATTTTTTTTTCGATGAGGTTTATATGCATCACATATGGTTATTGCAAATTGCAAATATCTTTATTCATGATGAAAATAAAGCAAAGATAATGTACCAGAAGGAGAATTAAGAACATATAATAGCTTATTGAGTACAGCTTCTCTCTAGTGTAATAGTTTCCAACTTACTGGTTTTTCGTAGCGTCATCTGAGTCTAATTAGAATGAGTTAGATTGGTTTCATGTCTATAATACGACATGTTGATGAGCCATACACGGGACACGCCAGCTAGTGTTCAGCTAGCTTAATATGACTTTATGCCACAAATCACTCAGATGTATCTGCTATGTCACTCAAGTTTAGGACTCAAAGGTCAAGCAACACCGCCAATGGGTCCATGCTGCGGACCAAAATTGGAATAGTCAACGGGCGTGTGGCGTAGTTGGTAGCGCGTCTGCCTTGCAAGCAGAAGGTCACCGGTTCGACTCCGGTCTCGTCCATTTTTTTTTAAATTTGTAGCTGATCAACATACGGAGTAAATCTTACAAAGTGAGCGAATTGTTATCACTGGAGTCACATAGGAGTGTGTCGCAGGGCGCTAGGCCGTTCATGAAGAGGAATTAAATACGATCGCTGATGCTATATCAAAAGCATAAAAAATCGTTTTGCTCCTCTGAGGTCAGCTGATAGGATATAAAAAGTGATTTACGCGTTCACCGTAAACATACATTAGTTTCTACACTAATACCATGCCAGGGTATGTTTTTTCAGATCTATTACATATGTAAAGCATGAGACTAACTAGTTCTATAGAGAAACGGTGACCTTACAAGCAGGTCAATGTGGCAATCAGGTTGGACTAGAATATTGGCAACAATTAGCCACAGAACATGGCATCTTAGCCGACGGTACGCCAGTTGCGTTTCCCTCAAAGGAGTTTCAATATGAGCGAGAAGGAATGTCTTCGGGGTACTCAGTAAGAAACGACAGGCCTGAACTTTTCTTCAAGTTATCTAGCTCAAATAAGTTTACACCAAGAGCCATTTTAGTTGATCTCGAACCCTCTGTTATTGCGAAATGTACAAACACCTTACCTATGTTTAACCCAAGAAATGTGCATTTGAGTGAACAGGGGAATGGAGCTGCTAATAACTGGAATTCTGGATACACATATGGATATAATCATCAGGAAGAGATACTTAATTTGATAGATAGAGAATGCGATAAATGTGATAATTTTTCGAATTTCCAGTTAATACACAGTGTCGCCGGAGGCACAGGGTCTGGTGTCGGATCGCTCCTTTTAGAGCTTTTAAGCGACAGATATGGTAGTAAGAAGCTACTTAACACGTACCTGGTTTTCCCTTCAAATGAAAAGACGTCAGATGTTGTCGTTCAGCCATATAATACGATCTTGACCTTAAAAAGATTGATCGAGTTCAGTGACGGAACCCTTGTATTCGACAATGACGCTATCAACAGCATTGAGAACGCGTTGTTTGGAATCTCGACGGGCATATCGAATGATGCATTCAACAACAGAGGGTCAGGAGCATTTCAAGTTGCCAACAAGTTAATATCATTTGTGCTTTCCGGCGTATCAAACCCCCTAAGGTTCCCTACTTACATGTACAGTTCTCACGAGTCAATCTTTTCTACTTTAATCCCTTCTCCAGATCTCAAATTTCTTTCTGCATCAATAGCCCCATTTGCCAATCTTTCCAACTTCGAGCTGCATGTTTCAAAGTATAACTTCACCAGTTTAAATGAGTATGATATATTACTAGAGTTATTAAATGACAGGTATAAGATGAACAAGGTCCTGGGACCCGTCAATTACATATCGATGCTCAATTACCTCATAGGAAATAACTTGAACCAAGAGGAAATAAGGAAAGGAACGCTAAAGGTACAACAGCGGGTGAACTTTGTTCCCTGGACATCGCCTTCTGCTCACTCCATTAATTGCAAAAAATCAGTTTTCACAGACAGAGAAGGATTCAAAGGCAAGTCGTTGAACGGAATACAAATATCAAATAATACGTCCATAATACATGTTTTGTTGAAGACCGTGAAACAGTTCGACCTTCTTGCCAAGAGAGAAGCTTACTTGAACTTCTATACCGAATCAAATAATAGGGAGGAAAGAGCAAGAGTGATGGACGTATTTCAAGAATGTAAAGAAAGCGTCTTGAACGTAATAGAAGAATACAAAGCGTGCCAAGCTATGTCATATCTAGAAGATCAAAACGCAGAGATGGATATTGTATAGGTAGAATAAATCTTGTTTTACTAATTTTACTTATCTGTGGTGGTGGCTTAATTTCGCACCTTTATTCAAATGTGTGCGTGCCGCCCCTTATCAGAACGGCCCTAGTCAAGGGTCGCTTATCTCAATAGTTACATAAATTAACCATACTTCTTTTTCAAGAATAGCTAGTCTAATTATACAGCAATGGTGGTGACTTTCGAACCACAGGATTATTTGTCTGAAAAGGCCAAATCGAGAAGCCAATCTCATTTCGCAGTTCTTGATCCAGAAACTGCTCCTCCTGGCTTCAAGCCACATCCCCTGCCTATCAGTTTTCATTTCGGTAAACCGAATGAAGGGTTTTTTCCAATAGAGCAGATTGATTTAACTTTGGCGGATTTTCCCTTTCAAAATTATTTAAAGTCAGGGATCACTAATGGATCTTTGGAATCTCTATTAAATGTAAAGGGACGATCTGACGCTTACGGTCAAAACCAGTATACCGAAACAAACGCAGAATGGGAAAAGGTCTACCGGAGAGGCCTGGGGCTGGACAATAAAGCAAAGATTCCAAAGAAAGGTGCTTCAAAGGACTTGATCGATCTTGCAGATGGTCTTCAATATTCCGAGTATCGAGGATATCCGCAATTATTGAATTTCACGAAACAGTTCATCAAGAGATTACATAACCCTGGCTATGAAGAATGGGATACATTTATGTGTCAAGGAGCTAGTGATGGGCTATTAAAGATAGCTGATGTTTTGTTCAACGAAGGCGATATTGTATTGGTGGAAGAATTTACGTTCCCTCCCGTATTAGGACAGATTGCAGCATTGGGCGCGATAGCTGTACCTGTCAAAGCAGATTTATCAACCAAGGCAGGAAATGATGGTATCGACGTTGACTACTTGAGTAACCTTTTAGAGAGCTGGGGAGATGTATATCCGCAGTATAAAGGGGCGAAAATCAAGGCATTCTACACTATTCCCACCGGACAGAATCCAACGGGTTTTACGCAGAGCGACGAAACTCGTACCAGGGTATACGAATTGGCCAAAAAGTATGACTTTTTAATCCTAGAAGATGATCCTTACGGATATATATCTTTGCCTCCATACAGTGCACCAGAAAGGGCGTTGTCTTTGGACCAGTTTTTGACAATTGACGAATATCTAGCTTCTCACTTGGCTCCTTCTTACTTGCGGTATGATACCGAAGGAAGGGTATTGCGTGTCGAAACATTCTCCAAGGTGTTTGCTCCTGGGTTGAGATTGGGCTTCGTGGTGGCACACAAGAAATTTTTGAATGCGATGGGCAAATTCCAACTTCTCCGGCCCCCATCAGGGACTTCTCAGCTCATATTTCAGAATACTGTGGAGAAGCTTGGCGGCGTAGACGGCTTCATCAACTGGATCTTGAAAGTCAGAGAAACTTACGTCCACCGGAAGAATTTGCTTTACCACCACATCAAAGAGCTGGATGCCTACAAGAAAAAGTACGTTGATATCATCGATCCCTTGGCTGGCATGTTCATGAGTGTGTTAATTCGCATTCCCAAGGACGAAGACCAAGAGAAAAAGATGGGGCTATTAACATGGAAGCTTATTGCCCATGGTATCAACGCTGTTCCCGGTATCAAAATGGCACTGGACAAGTCATTTAGTAAGGACAATGCAAATTTCTTCAGATTAACGTTTGCTGCTGCTGAGAATGACGCTGAAATCTTAGAGGGTGCAAAAAGGTTCACCAATGGAGTAGAAGACTTCTTCAATAATGACTTGAATTACTAAGTAGCTAGTATGAAGTAGTGTTTATCTTTCAATTCTTATGCCAGAATTTGCAAGCTGTAGATTTACCACTATAGATTTTAAACGTCCGCGCACATATATTATATAAATTAAGGAGTTATAGTAAAAGGTTCAACAGGATATCGTGTCCAACAGTGTGCTTTAGTTGTCAACAAATAAAATGTCATTTAACTTTGCAAGTTTTTCTAAAGACTTGAAGAGCTTAGGGGATAAGTTCAGCAATGAGTTCAACAAAGAAATTTTGCCATTGGCCCAGAGAACTTCTCGTATGGTGCAAGAAAGGATTGGAAAAGTAAATGCCGAAGATATAAGCCAACTCCCCTCAGAATATACTGAATTAGCCGAGAAATGCAACAATATCGAAAGTTTGTATAAAAACGTCTTGAAGGTCACCAGCACATACGAGAATGAGAGCTACGACTATCCTTCGAATTTGCAAGAATCATTCCTGGAGTTTGGCAAAAACATTAGCACTAGAGTGTCGAATCTCTCCAAGGCCACTAGCCCTGCAGAGGCCCAAGCCGCATTGATAAACCCTACAACAGGCGAGTTCAAACCTCCCAAGACATTATACCACGCATTATCGCGTGCCACTGACGCTTCAATATTGACGTCGCACGAGCAAGAGCAGGATCCTTTGATCAAAGGCTTGGATGTTTACTCTTCCACAATAAACAAAATAGGCAATGCGAGATTGGGACAAGACCAATTGATAAAGTCAAAGTTCAACAAGCCTCTCAAGACCACTCTCCGTCAATTAATATCGCAGAGTAACAACATCCAGAAGAAAGTCGAAGAAAAGAGAATAGACTATGATTTATCAAGGACTAATCTCGCTAACTGCACTAACCCATCAAAAGAACCTCAATTGAGAGTCGTAATGGAGAATGCAGAAGAAGATTTTGCAACTACTGTAGAGGATGCGATTAACATTTTGCAGAACGTATTGGAACACGCATCACCCCTCGAGGAGTTTTTAGAGTTGGTGAAGGCTCAGCTTGCATACCACAAATTAGCAAATGAGTTGCTAGGAAATATCGTGACTGATTTGGAGGGATGTATAGAGGAAAATAACAAGGGGAACAGCAAGAACGCAAACACTAGTAGGGAGTCTGGTGATTTTGATATATAATTTATTTAGGTACAATTGATGCTTATGTGCTGCTTAAGTGTGTAAGTAAAATCTATGAATTTCTTCGAAGTATATGTACAGATAGTATCTAATAGTAAAAGTCAGTTGAGAAGATTTTGAGTGGTTTTGTAATGACAGGTGTGC
The DNA here is from genome assembly GCA_002196765.1 of Millerozyma farinosa. Taxonomy (NCBI): domain Eukaryota; kingdom Fungi; phylum Ascomycota; class Pichiomycetes; order Serinales; family Debaryomycetaceae; genus Millerozyma; species Millerozyma farinosa. The sequence goes on along the minus strand of NBND01000002.1, from coordinate 2,122,781 downwards.
TTAACAGCTTACTCCAACTTTAAGGATTCCAATCTTGAATCAACAGCATTGTGCTGAACGAATTCAGATTTGTCTTCCAACAAACCGGCGTGAATAGATCTCAAAGCTCTAAGTGTGTCCTTGTCATCAATAACGGCAGAGATATTTATCTCATTTGCACCCTGTGAAATCATTTCGATATTTATTTGTTCATCAGCCAAGACTTTGAACATATTACCAGCTATGCCAATGAAATTTACCATCTGCTTGCCAACCAAAGAGATAATGGTCATGTTTCTAGTGACATCAACCGAACCCATCTTGTTCAACTCTTTCAAGGCATTCTTTAATTGAAGTTCGCAATCGCTCAGAATCTGCAAAGCCATTGATACGTGAACTTCTGAGGTTGATATCAAATCAACGACAAGCTTGTAGTTGTCAAGAGTCTTGAAGATATGAGCCAAAAATCCGTGCGATAACGTCTTCTTGTTTGAGTGGATGTTTATGACTACTATACCCTGCTTAGCAGTAATTGCCGTGGCAGATCTTCTCTTGAGACTAGCGATGTACGACTTAGGTAATGTTTCATATGCCGCAGGTGGGTGAGGTGGTGTGGCCTCGCCTTTTCTTCCCACATTATCAGGGAAGATGATAGTACCTTTTCCTGTTGGGTTTTCAACGTTTTTGATTCTTATAGGAATTTTAGCTTTAATAACTTGCTCCATGGTGAAGGGGTGAATAACCTCGGATCCGTAATAGGTCAATTCTGCTGCTTCTTCTGGAGTAACACTATCCAAAAGTCTAGCGTTTGGAACTTTTCTAGGATCAGCTGTGAATATACCGTCTACTTCTTTCCAAACCTGTAACTCCTCGGCCTGGGTTCCAACTGCTATCAAAGCGGCGCACAAATCAGTATAACCTCTACCAACACCATTCAAAAGCCCTCCTGGTACAGTACCGAAATATCCAGTCAAAACTGGCACAACATCCTTGTCAAGGCATGAAACGAGTTTACCCAACTCTGTCGCAAGGTATCTATAGAATGCTTCATCAAAACCATTTGTGAAGTCGTAATCCAAAGGAATGATATCAGAGAGATCCAAGTACACGGACTTTAATCCATGATCATTCATCAAAGCAGAAATGAATAAACAGGCTAATTTTTCACCAATAGACATGATGGAGTCCATTGTCCGGGGACTAATTTCTCCAATCACTTGACATGCATTCAACAACTCCCTGGCTCTCGCAAGCTCTCTCTTCGTGTCCAAGACCACCTGATCCTTGATTTTACCGTCCTTGATACGGTCTGAAGCGTTCTTTAAGTGGTCTTCTTCTACCAAGTCTAGCAATCTGTTGAAGTCTCCATTTTCTGTGGCCAACTCAGCTGCCTTTATTAATCGAGTGGTGGTACCTTCGCTTTTAGTTTGAGATGAACGGGCAGAACAAACAACAGCGACCCTATTCCGTTCACTGTAGACCTTTACAATTTGATCAACGATGTTCTCGGGAAACTTTCCAACTGAAGTTCCTCCAAATTTCTGAACAATCCATTCCGGTGACTTCTCCTTTAGATCGAGTACCGAGTTATATGACAGAATAGGTGTGAAATTTCGCATATTGATAGACCTCAATTAACTTTATACTTATGATGAAAAATTAAATTTACTAAACGGTTTAGCTGGTGCTTGACTACGTTGATATATGGCTGAAAATAAGTATGAATCATCTTTTGAATTTCACGTGACATTTTTTTTTTTTAATTTTAATTTTTTTTTTCTTTTTTCAATCATCTTATTATGGTACGATGCATCAGGTCAGAGCAGCAGGGAAAGAAAATATAGATTGTAAATTGTAATATACTGTTCACGATTCTCCTTTATAATGACACAGAAGCGAGACTTGGAGAATAAGGACGGCCCTTCTGCGAAGAAGGTCAACCTTGAATTCAAAAAAGAAGAAATAGAAGGATTTTTCAATGATAAAATCTGGGACAATAAATTCCAAGAAGAGATTAAAGAACAGGTTGAAAAAAGTCAACCATATCGCTGGGGTACCATTACGGAGTTAATGAATGATGAGTTACTAAGAAACGTGAGACAAGAGGTATTGAACGAGATAGCGTTCAAAAAGAAAGAGACCGATATATACAAGGTGCATCAGTCTGGAGATTTGGCGAATTTATCAGGCTTGGACTGGGATGATTTGTCTCGACTTCCATCTTTGTATAAATTGAGAGCGGGAATCTATTCTGAGGAGTTTAGGGACATGATATCCAGGATAACAGGTAGTGGTAAGTTAAGTGGAGTAAAAACTGATATGTCCATCAACACATACACTAAAGGATGCCACTTATTGACTCATGATGATGTGATCGGATCCAGGAGGGTGAGTTTCATTCTCTATTTACCAGACCCCGACAAGAAGTGGAAACCGCATTATGGTGGTGCGTTGCGTTTGTTTCCTGCAATCGTACCCAATGTCCCTAAAACCGATTACGAAGTCAAATTGGTACCTCAATTCAACCAAATAGCATTTTTCACAGTACAGCCAGGATTATCTTTTCATGACGTGGAAGAGGTACGGGCTGACAAACATCGTCTTCTGATTCAGGGATGGTTTCATATCCCCCAAGAAGGCGAACCAGGGTACATTCCCGGCGAACAGGAGGCTACCGAGGCACGAAGTACCTTGCAGCAATTGCAAAATAAAGAGTTGCAGGAATATGATTTTCCTAAACCCATTAGAAATGACATACCAGCAGATGAACTAAAACTATACCGTGGATTGGGACAAGAGTGTGCGTTCTCGCCTGAAGAATACCTGTATTTGCGGAAATACTTGAACGCTCAGTACTTGGAGCCCAAAAATCTTCAAAGATTGGCTGATGTGTTCATGGAAGAGTCATTGGTGGAGCTAGGAGGAATACTAAACGATGAATTGGCAGGTAAGTTGATGGACTCTATCAGGGACTTGGAAATCAACACCAAGGCACCCGCACATTCATCGGAAATACACTTTCCTTGGAAGTGTGCTATGCCCCCACACAAGCAGCGCTTCATGTACATAGATGGAAAGGAGCTGCTTGAAGCTTCCGAAGAGGGTATCAAGTTCATAAACCGCACAGGGCCCCAGGAGCTTCCTAACTTTCAATTGACCGGGAAGGCTGCGACGAACACCGTCGAGGAGCTTTTCTGTCAGATCTGCTCTTTCTTCAAATCCATTGCCTTCAGGAAATGGCTCTTGTTTTTGACTCGTTTGATCCCCACCAGCGACCAGATCCTTCTCAGACGTTTCAGACCGGGAAGCGACTTCATTCTTGCTACCTCGACCGACAGCAAACTCGCCAGAGACAACACCGACGAGATAAACGCATTGTTGGAGGCTACATTCAACTTTACTCCTACGGCTACAAACCTGAAGAACTGGGAGCTGGGCGAATTTGGTGGCTACGAACTCTGCATGTCTCTGAACGCTAGCGATGACGAAGACGAGGAAGACGATCCCGCCATATACAGGGAGAGCGATCCAAACGACGATAGCGTCTTGTACACCAGCCAGTGCAAGTGGAACTCCTTGTGTCTTATGTTGCGCGACCCATCCATCCTTAAGTTCGTTAAGTACGTTAGTGTCAACGCCAAGGGATCAAGATGGGACATCAGCTGCCAGTGGAACGTCGAAAGCTCGGACAAGGACGACGAGGATGAAGATGCTGCAACAAGCTGAATCACACTCTGCTCAGCTGCCTGACCGGTGTATAGTGCTCAGATTCATTCCCGAGAAATGATTGTGAAAAAAAAAAACCACTCCCAATTTTCAGATGCTTTTCGAAAAGCGCCTTTTTTCACTCAACGCTAATCACTTTGATAACGGGCTTGCGTTTTCCCCACTGCATCTATTATTCTATATGTTGAAATAAATAGGAAGTAAAGCAGACTTCGGTCTATCTCTAGTTAATTTTAACCCAATAGGGACGCTGTAGACGGAAGCGGACTTCTTTTCTTTATCAGGTGAAAAATGTGTAGATTGCGGGTAAGTAGATTTTCGGACAAGGTTTATACTTATGGTCTGAAAAAGTGTATAAAAGCTCAACACCTGAGGTTCAAAAAAGAGCAGAACAGGAAAGATGGGAGATAATGAACCTAATCCATTGATTGTATTTACCACCATTGCATGCATAATTTCAGCAGTGGTGGCTTTCTACTTTTTCCAACAAAACAAGAAGAATTCGCCTGTGTTGAAGCCAGACCAATTCCAAAAGTTTCCACTTGTTCAGAAGACCAAGGTATCTCACAATGCCAACATCTATAGATTTGCGTTACCAAGATCCACAGACAAGTTAGGATTGCCCATCGGACAGCACATTTCCATTGGGGCCACCATCAACGGGAAGGAGATTGTGAGATCGTACACCCCAATCTCAACAAACGAGGAGCTAGGATACTTCGATTTGTTGATCAAGACGTACGAGAATGGTAACATCTCGAAGTACGTTGATGGACGTAAGGTGGGCGAGACTATTGACGTCAGGGGCCCCAAGGGTTTCTTCACCTACTCGCCAAACATGGTCAAGAAGATCGGTATGATTGCCGGTGGTACTGGTATCGCTCCTATGTACCAGATCATCACTGAGATCTTGCGTGATCCTCAGGACAAGACCCAGATAAGCTTGATCTATGCCAACGTTACTGCTGACGACATCTTGCTCAAGGCAGAGTTGGACAAGTTTGCCAAGGAGCACCCCGACCAGTTGAAGATCTACTACGTCTTGAACGAGTGCCCAGAAAACTGGACCGGTGGTGTTGGGTTTGTCACCCCTGAAATGATAGACACTCACTTGCCTAAGCCAGCAGACGACGTCAACTTGTTGCTCTGTGGTCCTCCTCCAATGATCAGTGCCATGAAGAAGGCTGCTGTCGGCTTGGGTTTCGAGAAACCAAAACCAGTGTCCAAGTTGGGCGACCAGGTTTTCATATTTTAGGTTTATATCGCTATTTCACTTTTGGATACAGCTTAAATAATACTACAGTTAGATGAAAATTCGCCGTAATGTAAAGATGCCCACTGCGGAAACTAGGACAGAATTCTAGGAAAGAACAAAAACAAATATCTGAGATGCCAGAATTCTTCCTTGGAGAAAGTATCGTATTGCCTTGCGATGTCATAGTTGCCATCTTCCAGCAACGACCCTAGTAAGCCAGCCATATTTGTTTATCACGAAGGGTCCTCCCTCTCATCGGTTATCGCTATTAATCGATCCTGTATATTGTATAGATAGCACCTCTTGCTTATCCCAAGAATCGCAATAAATACATTTCTTTCTATATAAACAGAGCATATGGCCCATAGTAATAACTTAGGAAAAGCTTAGGGAAATGAATATGCTCGGGTTATATGTGCTACTAGTGGCAACATGTGCCACGGTAGCCACGGAAAATGTAAGGTGGGAGGCCTTCCAGGGCTATTTTACTGATACTATGCATGCAAGCGAAATAGAGGTTAATAATGTTTTAAAGCTGCCGAACTTTTACAAGAATCTTCCACCCATAATAAGTGTGCCGAAACGAAGCGAGAGGACATTAAAGGACGGGGAGATTCCGCAATATGCGATAGACTACGCCCCATTAGTGCATCTTTATTCAGAAGAGAGATACATGCCATACGACATAGCGGAGTTTGTTAAGAATTTCCACGCCACATATCCGAACAGGACCAAGGTGAAGGATACACCCGACGAGTTGAAGATCACAGATTTGCCGAAGCTTCCTCGTAGTCCTGACATTTATTTGACTTCTAATTCCGATTTTGATAAAGACCCGGAATGGATTACAGGGGTGCACAATGTTCCATCCCTCATAGACGGTAAGATCGACAAGGCCCCGGCAACGTTGATTGTTGTGGACAAGGGAAATGGATGGGTGGATGCCTTTTGGTTCTACTTTTATTCGTTTAACTTGGGTCCTTTTGTGATGGGCTCCGGCCCATACGGGAACCATGTGGGTGATTGGGAACATTCACTTGTAAGATTTTACAAGGGAGAACCCAAAATCGTATGGATATCAGCACACGGAGGCGGTGGAGCATACTTCTACCGCAACCTTGAAAAGTACAAGCTTGACAGACGTCATCCTATTATCTTTTCTGCTCGCGGAACACATGCAAATTATGTTTCAGTCGGACAACATCCTCACGATCTCCCATATGAGATATTGTGCGATTTTACAGACAGAGGTCCACTTTGGAACCCTACGAAAAATTATTTGGCGTATACATACGATGGTAAGCATGTCTTCCCACAGACTAATCGCTCCGGTACCCCGACGGATGGCAGAGAGCTTTCTTACGGAAACTGGCTCTCGTTCGAGGGTCACTGGGGAGACAAGCAACTTTCTTCAAAGGATCCTCGCCAGCGCTTTCTGTTTGTGGCCGGCCACAAGTACATTGATGGCCCAAGTGGTCCTTTGAGTAAAAACCTTATTAGACTTAATCCATGCGAGAGACACAAATGGTGGAACTTTTGGAACGGCTGCAACGTGAGAAGAAACATTAAGTGGGGTCTCGGTATCGAAAGTGAAGGCTACAATTGCGGCAACATTTTTAATTGGGTTAGACCACAGTGGTTGAGGGAAATGTTCCAAAAAATAACCTGGGGCGGAGGAATGTGCTTCGCAGTAGATTTAATATTCGGCTAATTATAAAATTAAACTAAATTAAACTAGAACTATTAATGAATCTATATTATGAAAATTATGTTATGAAATCATGGAACCCATCCGTTCAATCAGTATTTACTTTGCTATATACCTAGTTTTTAATATTAATGATGATAAAGGACTAATAAAATGAAGTACTTAATTTATTAAAAGTCGTGTATAATCAGTCACGAAGTTGCAAATCTCTCAAAAAATTTAAAGTATAGTCATACAATATTTAACTAAGGAATGGAGTGAAATGGCTTGCAAAGAAGACGAAAGCACTAAAAGCAACTTGGTGCTTGTCTCTAATGATGAAAACCTTGAGAAAGGATATTTTCACGGAGGAGGCAAATGGCAGTCGTTTGTTGATTCATTTCGACGCTTTGAGGTAAGAGATGAGCCTGAGTATGAAGAGTTAGAGGACTTAGAAAGAGCAAACATTAAGACGGCTCAGTCGCCACTCAAGCGTAAGCTCAAGTCAAGACACTTGCAGATGATTGCTATAGGGTCGTCTATAGGTACGGGTCTTTTCATCGGGTCAGGCTCGGCCTTGAGTGTGGGTGGGCCGCTTGGTGTTTTAATAGCATGGGCATTAACGGGGTCAGCCATATTTTGTACCGTACAGGCTATGGGAGAGCTAGCTGTTACATTTCCCATCTCGGGATCATTTAACGTATACGCCAGCAGGTTTATTGACCCATCTGTCGGGTTTGCGGTTGCATGGAATTATTTTTTTCAGTTTTTGGTTTTGCTTCCCCTAGAATTAGTCGCCGGTTCGATCACCATGAAATATTGGAACACAACAGTGAACCCAGATATATGGGTCTTGATTTTCTACCTCGTTGTTATCTCAATCAATTTTTTTGGAGTCAAAGCATACGGAGAAGCAGAGTTTTTCTTTTCTGCTGTAAAAGTCATAGCAGTTATTGGATTCATAATAGTATCTATAGTACTTGCTGCTGGGGGTGCTCCCAACGGCCATTCAGTGGGTGCCAAGTACTGGCATGACCCTGGTTTATTCGCTAATGGCTTCAAAGGTTTAAGTTCTGTTTTCGTGACGTCTGCCTTTTCTTTTGGTGGAACAGAACTTGTCGGTTTAACAGCGGCCGAATCCGAGAACCCTAGAAGAACACTTCCTAAGGCCACGAAACAGGTTTTCTGGAGAATTTTGATGTTTTACATGATATCACTTACTCTCATATGCTTTTTGGTTCCCTATGATTCTAAACAATTGTTAGGAGCTAGTTCCGTTGACGTGACAGCATCACCATTTGTAATAGCCATCAATAATGCTGGAATCAGCGGTCTTCCTTCGGTTATGAATGCTGTCATTTTGATCTCCGTCATTTCAGTTGGCTCGTCGTCTGTATATGCCACTTCTAGAACATTGACAGCTTTGGCCGAACAGGGGCTAGCTCCACAGATATGTGGCTATATCGATAGAGCAGGAAGGCCGCTAGTTGCAATCATCATTACAAACGTATTCGGCTTGTTAAGCTTTATAGCTGCATCAGGTAAGCAAGCCCTTGTCTTTGATTGGCTTGTACTGATAAGTGGATTAAGTTCTATATTCACATGGTTATCGATTTGCGTAGCGCATATCAGATTTAGAAGAGCTCTTTACGTGAAAAACAGAAACTGCGATGAGCTTAGTTTTACATCACAAACCGGTGTGATTGGATCTATGTATGGTGCTGTTTTGAACATTTTGGTTTTAATCGCAGAATTTTGGGTCTCTTTGTTTCCTTTGGGAAAACTGCTGAGTGCAAGTGGGTTCTTCCAAGGTTATCTAGGGTTTGTTGTATTAATAGTTTTCTATTTGGGACACAAGATTTGGAAAAAAAATTGGATCCTTTGCATACCAAGCAGAGATATAGACATTGATGTGGGTAGACGAGAAACCGACCTCGAGGCATTAAAACAGGAAATAGCAGAAGAAAAAGAGATCATGAAAGCAAAGCCCTTATTTTATAGACTTTACAATTTCTGGTGTTAGGCATGTAAATAACGTTATCTGTATAGAAAATAATTTTGTGCGTTTGAGATAATTAAGATCGAAATTTGACGATTTAGTCTGATAAATAAGAAAAACTGTGTCTTGAATTCTGCTAGGCGTAAAAGGTTGCTCAAAGATGCTGTCACTGCATCCTTTCGTAAGCGGATCTACAGGGCTTGGTGATGTTTTCAAGTCACTCACTAAATCATGGAAATCAAGCTCGACAAAGAAGCCCTCAGCTCAAGCAGCTTCCTCATCAACGGGAGGAAATGCGACTCAGAAACAGTTATGTGATCAGCTTAAGAACGGTGAATTATCTGAAAGGGCATCTGCAGCGGCACACTTGGCGGAAACGTTAAAAAAGTACAGTGTGTCATCATCAATGGAAATTTGGTTATTAGCCAGGGATTTGGTCAATAAGAATAGACAGACATATATTAGGCGTAATGGCTTAGAGCTATTAATAGAGTGTATCATATGTGACAGGTCAAGTTCTGTGGGTAACATGCTTCTTTACTTCAATGATATTGTGTCTTTTTGTGATATACTGGACAATAGTATAGATTCTGCATTCGACTTATTTTTAACCGCATTGATTAAGTTGACTGATGATGCCAGAGAGATAAGTAATTTGATCATCTACGACAAGGAGAGGAATCTCATGAAATTCTTAGATTCTTGTTTGAGTTCTATGCAATCAATTTTATCGAGCTCAAGCAGGGCAAGTGTTTCAGAGAAGGATAGAGTTCTTAGATTTGATATGGATTTAATCCAGTTTTTGATCAAATGTGTCATATCAAATCAACATAGCTTTAAGGGATCACTTATAGACTCAATGATACTGAGGCTCATTTCAATGAGTACCGACGTAAGCGATGCTGATTTGCTTTCGTTGTGCCTAAAGTTTCTTCACGCCGTGATACACTCAGGTATCTTGAACGCAAAGTCTCTCGACACTGTGCTTCGCTTTTTGTGTTTGAAATATGATACAAGTGAAGACGACAATGTATTTATTTGGGAACTGATAATTCACATAGCAAGGGAGTTTGGTGCTCAGATAGCCATAATTCAAATGTGCGATATCTTGAAGTCTGCAGCCGAGTCCCCGATAAGTGCTACTAACTTGAAAAATCGTTATGAGAACAAAAAGGGAAATGGTCCATCTGAAATTGAACTTACGCTATCTTGTAATATTATAAGAATTTTACATGAATTAAATTACAATTTAGCTCAAGATGAGAGTTATATTATAGATTTTTCGTATTTTACAATACTCGCTGCTTGTAATGTGGTACTAATGCTCAAAAATCCTAGTTTGACCTTTACTTTCCTACAATCTTTCAATAGAATGATAGCACAAGATTACGTGTCTATAAGTTCCTCGCTTCCTTTCGAGAGACTAATGCCATTTAGGTTATGGTATTCCAACAATTTATCCATCTTTAATGTTTTACTGATAATTCATTTGAGTAGCCCAGAATGCTTCCAGGAATGGTCAGATTTATGCGACAAATTGCAGGTACTATTTAAATCGCATGAATTGATTGCTCCTCAAGATAAACTTGTGGATACATTTTTGAAGAATCATGAATATATATCCGAAGAATGCTGTCTCTTTGTCTTAAATTATTTTGCTGAAGAGAAGCTGTGTACTGTCATGAACAGCTTTTGGAAAGAAAACTGTGGTAAACTCTTAAATTGTTTCTATTATAGTGAGAGAGATGTGGCTAATTCAAGGTATCTCTACCATTCAAGTTCTAGAGTGAAAAGTGAGACATTAAATGTCTTGTTTGAAGCATTTTCTATATCCAACTTGATACAAGATGAACAAGTTATACAATACGATATACTCCTCGAAATTTTCAGACGTTCTGCTAAGTCGACAGACGCTGAAAATTTAGCACATCTTGGGGGTGTCTTTCTAGAAAAATGCCTAGTATCATTCCCTTATACTTTTTGCAAGGATGTTTGTGATATCTTCCAGCTGACTCTCGTGGTAAGACAGAACACTGAGAGATTGAGAAGTATAGTGTCAATCAGCTCATTCGCTTCATCAACACATAGTGCCAGCTCTCAAATTATTTCATCAGGTTCCTTTTTGAATGCTATCTCAGAAACCTTATGTAAAGTATTCATTCAGTGTTCCATTGGAGGTTCAAAAAAGTCCGCAAGGATATACAATTTGCTCATCAATTTATTTCAACATGCAATAGACACAGAGAATGCTGATGTGCTTCTCGCTATAGCTAAATGTTTAATACGTATTCGAGTGAACTCTGACCACTACATCTTTTTTACTTCTCCTGCTGATATGAATGGATTATCAGCTGCTTTGTACAGAAATGTACATGAATTTAATTTTGATGATAGCAAGCCTTATAAGTGGGTGTATCCCGAAGACTATCCGCACTTGCCATCTCAAATGCTTAATGTTCCCTCGAAGGCGTTAAAGCTTTACAATGTAAAGAGCACAAAATTAGATATCGAAGAAGATAACATAGATATCACGTATTGGTTCAATATGGTATTGCATATTTTTGATAAGTTTGTTGACTGGGAAGTATATTCGTACCTATGGGCTCACTTCTGCTCCCAGTTATCTAATATGAAACTATTTAGCAATTGCTTGGAGCTAACACAAGCTTTAAGGAAGATTACATGTGATCAGCTCATGCTAAATCTACCCACAAAATTATCTCTTCCTACCGAGGTGACGAAAGCTGACTTGCAAGTTGTATTTGTTAGAACGCTTTCATCATTGTTAGCATACAACAAAAATGCAAGTAAATTAGAACAGGATGATATAATCAAGGCATTAGTATACGGATTGAGCTCTTGGGAGAAAACTGCAATACCCTGTATAAATATCTTAACTGTCTGCTGTTATGAAATACCTCAATCTATTAAGAAATACCTTTCCGTCATATTAACAAAATTACAAACAAGAGTAACAAGTGCTATCGCAACATCCTTTACGTTGGAATTCTTATTGTCCTTGACTGAGATACCGGTACTTACTACTAATTTCACTGCTGATGAATTTAAGACCGTTTTTGCAGTTGCGTTCAAATACATACAATATGCGAGTGACATAAGGGATAGGAGACAAACAAGCAGAAATTCCGGTAGTATACAAATGCACGGGGTGGATGCAGCGATTGAAGAGACACCTACTACGCAAATGACCGAAATAACGCCGATTTTGGCTGAATACATTTCTTCCCTCTCGTACAAAGTCATTGTATCTTGGTACCTAAAGATCAGTGTCAAAGAAAGAAAGAATTTCTCTTCTTTTATCATCCGTAACTTGATATTACTGAACAAAAATAGTAATCAGTTGGACGAGCAAACATTAGCATTTATAGATCTTATTATGAGGTTCACATACTCCAACAATGCTTTGAAGTTCAAACACCCCAACTCTATTCAAAAACATATAGAAACACGATCTAATGGGATGAGGGTGGAGGCTGCTTCTAGTGTCAGCAGCTGGATTATCGGACATTCAGTGTTGTCTATCGACACTTATGAAAACAGTCCCTCTACATTTTTGACATTTCGACGGCCTACCGACACATATGTGTTGCAGGTTGAATTTGAGGACTACAAAAATGATGACTTACCCAATATTACAGGTATGTACCATATGGCAGATTCTCAACCTGTGCTTGATGCGAATCATATTATTTTGCAGCTATTTGATCACTTGGACCTTTCTGGCCGCGAGAAACCCATGCCATTGTTTAGCGATGCGGCGACGATGAGGGCTGTTTCGTCGCTTGATAGGATCCCTGTGGTGGAGTTCCACAAAATTGGAATTATCTATATAGGGCCTGGGCAAGTTGAAGAGTCTGAGATTTTGAAAAACAGGGCCGGCTCGCCGGAATATCATCGGTTCATAAATGCTGTTGGGCAGCCAGTAAGGCTCTCGCGCTGCAAAGATATATACACAGGCGGACTAGATACGGAAGGCGGCATTGACGGCCAGTACACACTTGTATGGAGCGACGAGATAATGCAAGTGGTATTCCACACGGCGACGATGATGAGCTTGGACGACATGCACCAGGCAGAGTTGAAAAAACGGCACATAGGAAACAACCATGTCAATATCTATTTCGACGAATCGGGCTTCGACTTCAATTTTAACGTCATCAAGTCGCAGTTCAACTTCATCAACATTGTCATCACGCCCCACACGCAGCCCTCGGCGCATTATCTCGGCGACTCAGAGAGTGGCTACCTAGGCCCCGGCAAAGACAATTTCTACAAGGTCAGGGCATATAGACGCCTAGGTGTGCCCGGTGTCTTCGCCGCGAGTCACTTCAAGATCCTCAGTGAGGAGCTGGTGGCCTCGTTCGTCCGTAACCTCGCCATTACCGCCGACAGTTTCGCCTCGGTGTGGCACGCGAGCTCCAGCACCGCCGCACGGTCGAACTGGGCTCTCCGCGCCCGCCAGATATGTGATCTTCGCGAGAAGACCCTCGCGATGCACTCGGCCTCCAAGACCGACTACAACAGACACGCAGCGTCCTCTAGCACCCCCACAGCGCCCTCCACAACCGTCAACGCCGCCCAATCGTTCTTGGAGCAGCTCCTGCTCGACTCGCCGACTTCGTCTCCTCAGAGCACTCATTCAAACCACTCTAATCCGTCGGACATATCTAGATATCTCCGATGATGAAATTTCCCTGAGCTCATATCAGCCCTTCACTTCACGAATCGTACCGTTGGCGTCACTCTACGCCAACACTTCTGTATATACTTTGTACTACTACTGACGACAGTGTCTAATTCTGCATAGCATCATCCTTATCTATATTACGCCCATTGTAAAATGCTCGACGCAAGTGGCATCTGGAACGTGATGTTGCAATCCATATACGTAATGTAGGATATTTAAGCCATCTGTATACGAGTAAATTATAACTAGAAGTCTACAAGACACCATAGAAGATAGTAGCTCTCTCCGACAACTGGGCCGTAGGAGTTTGCCAAAGTGTGCTCCGGTAAAGTATTAAATCAAGATATTTGCACGCATACCGTGGCGATAAAAAGTTTTTTGGTTACTAATCGGGTTATCAAGCCCTACACGGAATATAAGAGCCTTAAGGAAGGCACAAGGGCCAAATAGCGGTAACGATCGGTACTGGAAACGAAGGGGAGATAGTGAGAGGTATTGGACAGTATGGAGGCAAATAAGTATCGTGAAGGGTTGGAGTCTGTCCTGCGGACGCTTTTGAACCAGAGCCAAGCAATGAAAAATATGGCCGAGCAGTACAGAGAGTCCACGTTTGCACAAGAACAGATGGCGATATCGTTGCTGATCCTTCAGCGGAGTGTGAAGGAGCAGGGGAAGATTGTAATGTGCGGCGTGGGGAAGAGTCATAAGGTGGGAAACAAATTGGTTGCAACGATGAACTCGTTGTCGATCCAAGCGGTGCTTCTCCACCCGTCGGAGGCACTCCACGGGGACTTGGGCATTGTCAGGGATGGCGACGTGCTCGTTTTCATCACAGCGAGTGGAAACACTCCCGAGTTGCTCCAGCTTCTCCCGCATGTGCCTTCGAGCGTGCCCGTTGTCTTGATCACCTGCAGCAAGACGTCGAAGCTCTCGAGCCACCCACAGGTCAAATCGCTCATGTACGCCGAACTACCTGCTCATTTGAGCGAGGACTCCATCCATGGCATACCTGCGCCAACAGTGTCGACCACGCTCTCCTTGGCTTTAGCAGACGCGGCTATATTAGCGCTTTCAGAATTAATAGAAGCAGATGTGCACAAACGAAGGAAAGAGTTCTCCATGAAACATCCTGGGGGTTCGATTGGCGCCGGATTGAGCCACCTCAATGACAATTTCAGGTCGGCGGAAACCGATTCGTTGGCGCAGGGAAAGTGCTTCTCTTCCCAGGTGAGCTCTTCGTCTCTTCTAAGCTTAACACAAATACAGAAAAGCGTCACTAATAATGGCCTGGTTTCGAACTCGGGCTCGTTGGATTCTGATGATGAGCCTGCAATCGAAAAAAATGCTCTACAGAACTCCAAGCAGCCACCCAACTCGTGGAGCATAGACTCCACTTGGACTAAAACAATTACTATGAACCAAATAAATCCTACTGATATGTCTGAGTTGTGCTTTTTAAAATATCTTACGTTGTATGATTATCTAGTTTTGGAAAAGGAGGACGGTTTAAAATCGGTGGTGAGGTGCAACATGTTGAAAGCCCTATATAAAGCAGAATTCGAAAACTTCACGGGTTCGCGTACATGGGAATCATTCCTTTTGCTACTCAAAGATTATTTCATATAACACTGTCTTCTCGAATCTCCTTTATTCGAAATCACTTGGCTTCTTCCAAGTTTTTTATAATATTATTTCTTATGCTTCATATTTACGGTGATCCATTCGACTCTTAACGATACTTACGTATAATTTATGAATCTTCTCTCTTTGAGATGTAATAAAAATTTAGTTCGTCTTATAATAAAAACCTCCGGTGACTTTACATTCTTCGAATCATTCCACTTTGACTTGTAGAAACGATTAACACATATTTACAAATTTAACTACTCAAAATATTAATCGGCTATATAGACATGAAATCAAACTTAAGGTAACGATACCTTTATGTACATAGAATAATACCACAAGAATTTGATGACTATTAACTCTGAACATCAAATGAAATAAATAAACCACAATTATACCACTTGAATACTAGAAAAAAAATTATTACCAACACCGTATTACTCAGTATTAATTCAAGATTGGATGGCCATTCTTTTGAAATATTAATGCAATCAAATTATTCTTCTGAAGTATTTTCGGCTTCTATTAAAGCAGTCTCAGCCACGATAATCATCTTCTCCACAGAAGCTAAATGTTTGCCATAATTATTCTTTGACGAGATCTGTTTCAAATACTGCCTAAGCTTGACAACCAAAATCTTCTTTTCCTCACTCTGGGCATCGAAACCTTCAACTAACTTCTGGATGACATAGTTTGCATATTGATCTTTCATCATCAAAGCCAAAGGTGAATCGTCGCCAACCACCTCAACATTGAAATCCTCATTACCAATCATCACCTCTTTAAGTATTCGTTTCCTCTGTTCAAAGTCACCATACTTGATGCACTTTTCAATCACATTAGAAGCAAACTTGTGTTTGGAGAAATTTACGACCGATCCTAAAACGACTTTCAATATTTCTTCACGATCTTCACAAGATCCCCTCTCCAATATATGCTGCATAACATAATTTCCGTATTGATCTTGAATTAAATAGAAGATGAATCTGTTTAGTTCATCCAAAATTTTTCTTTGGTCATCCGGAGAAGAATATTCTAACAATCTTTGGATAACTCTGCATCCATAAGGATGTGTCGAGAGATGGTATATCTGGTTATCTAAAGCTTCAAGGACGAACTTAATTCGCTTAAATGGGATTTTTTCAATTGACTTCTGAATTACGTGGTTACCATTTTGGTCTTTAGCACAAACTAGAATATGATCCTTGAGTTCTTCGATTATTGATATCTGTTGATGAACTTTGATGGCTTCGAGAGCTCTTTGAACCACTCTACACCCGTACATCTGCATGGACAAAGTGTATATATGACCTTTCATGCAGTCTAGCAAAACCTCTTTTTGAACATCATTCCCATGTTCAAAGTATTTTTGAATTACATAGTTACCGAAAACGTCAGTCATAAGCTCAAAAGCGATATCTCTGATTTCGTTGAAAATCACTTCCTTCTCTTCGTCACTTGAAACTGGAAGTTTCTGCTGTATGAAACGAGACCCATGTTGATCTTTGGTGAACTCAACCGCATGTCCATAAATATCCTTCAAATAATATTCTTTGGCTTTGAAATTAGAGCGTACTTCTTCGAGTAAAGGAGAGCGGTATATAAAGTTTGCCGATTTACCAGCAGGGGGAGCTCTTCCGCCTTTTCGTTTGACTGTTGATGCTGTAGGTGGATTGCTACGTGCTCTGCTTTGACCAGTATTAACTTGCGAAGACTCAGATTCCATCATATTGTCTAAAGAGTTAGCAGTAAGTGAAGGATCCACCTGAGGCTGCGCTACTCCTCCAACCGGCGAAACATGGGGAGATGGAGTTTGGTGATACATTGCGTAAGGGTTAAATTGCGGAAATATAAACCCAAAATTTGGTGGGACCTGGCCCATCAAGCCTATTCCCATATGATTAAAGTGTTTTGACATATCATTAGACAATTTTTCTTCACCATCTTTTTCTTTTTTGGTATCAGGATTTTGTGGCATACTTTGATCGCCTGTTTCAGCATTTGTATTGTTTGCTCTTCCATAAAGACCTGGGTCAATGAAAGGAGGGGGAGAAGGAATCATAAATGCTGGAGCAATAAATGAAGGAGGGTTTTGGTTCTTACCGTAAGTTGGCATATGAGGAGGTGCCTGTATCCCACTGGAAGTGTTGTCCATGAAGTAACTATTAGAGTTAGGAGTGAAGTTTGGTGCTGCTGCAGGATTCCAGAAATTTTGCGGTAAGTTAGCTCCTACTGGCGCAGAAGCTTGGTCTGTGTTATTTGTAAGATCAGAGTTGACAGAAATTGCAGCACTTCCCTGAATTGGTGAACTATTATTATATTTGTCGATTTTCTCACTAATAGATTGGTGGCGTGAAGAGCGTGGTAAGGGGATGTTCAAATTCTCGTTTAGAGAACTATGGGGAGATGCCAATATATTCATCTCGGTCAATGGATTCAAAACAGCTGGTTTTTCTCCACCAGTAAAGCTGGTTTTGCGAGAACCAGAGTTATCGAGAGACAAGTTTCTCAACGTGTTAGATAACTCAATTTCACGCGTTGCCTCTGCGACAGCAGAAAACTTCAGCAAAAAGCTATCTTGAGGTGGATGTCTACTGGCGATTCCCCCACTAATGGAAGCGGTTCCCAAATTATTTAAGCGCTTACCGCCAGCACCAGGGCCAGGGTTGGGGTACGCCCCCACAGGGGCTGTAATCGCAGAAAAAGACCCTCTTTTCACCCCAAACATACTTCCATCCATATCGCTGCCATCATTGAACGAGAGCCTCCTCCCGAAGCCCCCATCTTCAAGATCCTGTAGTGGTGTTGAGCCATTGCCGATAAACAGTCTAGCGACCTCCGAGTCAACATCGCTCAACACGCCCTGATACTGGTTATTATCCTCATTCTGAACACTAGTCCCGGTTCGTTTAGACCATATAGTTTCCGCCGGCATTTTCGACGTGACTAGTTTATTACTTCAATCTCCAATATCTCTTAATGAATGAACTGGTTTCAATATTTATTGGTTTTGCTGATTCAACGAAAGAATCTTTAACCTTTTTCGATAAATCAAACTCTTAAATCCCTGACTTTTCTAATAGTTGTCTCGTACAAGTATTAGAACAAATCAATCCACCACCCTATATTCTATTGTCGTAATGTATTCTCGTTATTTATATTACTATCCCGATTGTTTGATTCAAAGGGAAAAAAAATACTTCGCTAATTTTGTGGTACAATCTCAGTTAAATTGATGTGGTTTTAATAGTTAAGGAAAGATGCTGCAAAAGACACCCAAGCAGACTTCTGAAAGGCTTCTAAAGCTCTTATATAAGACCGCTTCGACAGAACTAGCACCAAAGAATCCTATAGTCACTAGATACTTATATGAAAGAGAAGGTGAGGAACATGTTAGCAGCAGCACGTCTGTCTTGGATGACTTGAGAGCAAACCAGTGGCGGCAGAAACCCATAGACAGTGTACTTGAGGATATTCCAGCGACGGCAGAAACGAAAGAGAAATCATGCATCTTGAAGTTTAACTGTCCCAACTCATTCTTGGACTTCAGTGATTTTTACAATATATATCCTATCAACAGAGAACGGAAGTATTTTTTGAGCGACGATCTCAGAAGGGGCATTCAGCTAAAGACAGTGAAGGCACGCAGTCCCTCTAACTTGCTTTTCATGGGATCCTACTATCTAGTTTTCCCGAATTACAAGCATGCATGCGTCTACTGGATGGAAACTGTGGGCAAGCAGTTAAATGGCTACGACTTGAAACTCAAATTTGTCCGGCCCAGCAAAGAAATAATAGAGCAGATGTCTTCTCCTTTCTTTGATCCAGATATAAATACTAAACTATCTGGCATGAGCGGAGGGCTGCCGCTTTCGAACATCAAAAGAAAATCTATATTCGAAATTTCTCCGGCGAAGCACGCTCTTATCGATAAAATCATCCATACGGATAAGACGAGACCTGTGAACTATGAAACATTGGATATTGATCCCGCATACGAGGACTTGTGCGATTTCCTAGACTTGAAAGAACGTGTGAGCCTGGTGTTAGTGAGAAACTTGCCTTTTGGCCTTTCTAAACATGCATTACCCAAGTTACTATGGGACTACGACTTTGCACCCCTACCAAACCTTTCAAGCTGTTTTACGACTATACATAACGATCCTACAAACCAGTTACATTTAACTCTCATAAGATTTGCAAATAAGGACAATGCAGTCAGATTTGTTCGAAACTTTCATGGAAGACGATGGGAAAGCGTTCAGTCTGGTAAAGAAAAGAAACTACATGAACCCCTTTTATGTGAGATAATAGATTAAACTTTCTTGTATTTAGCTCATTTCAATTACACTTTACTTCTTTATAGTATTTTCATTAATAGATTCATCCTTATAACGGTTATTCATATATTATGCTCTATGTACATGATGCCGTAGACTTATTCGTCGAAGCCGTCTAACCTTTTCCAGCTAAAGCGGACTAAATCCCAAGCAGAGTTGCTATTGGGATCTTCAGGATTTGTTTCACCTTTCCTTTCTACTATTACGTATTTTTCCCATAGTTTCTTGTTTTTCCACACTATGATGACGCTGTCGTTACTAGCCCAGCCAACAACGCCCACATCATTCACAGAAGAATCATCTTCCGAGTTATCTGTATGAAATTTGTTTGTATTAATCGAGCAAAATGACCATACAGATTTGAAGTAGTTAGGGACAGGAATTGGCAACGGGAGAGAGCCTAGTATATGGTGCCTATTAGAAGGGTGGCTTTTTTGGAAATTTGTGAAATCAGATGAAACATTCTGTATTTCATTGACAAAGGAAAGATCATATATGTGTAAAGTGTTTTTGTCGGATAGAACCGCTAATTTGCTGTCGTTATGCGAGAACTCCATCGATGTAATGATTGCTCTATCAAGGCCTCTTCGAAACTCCCACAAAAGTGCAGTGTTGTGAGTCGAATGCACGCGTATGATAGTCCCGGTTTCCGATGCGGAGGCGACCATTGTACCAGATCGATTCAACGTAAGACACCGTATTCTGGACTTGTGTGCCTTTATAATGCTAACTAGATTTTTCTCCTGACCTGCTGGAGATATATCCACAAGTTGAATCTGACCCACAGATCTACCTGGAAATGCTAAGATTTGGTACTTCTCCATTCTACTGGAAGAGGAGAGGGACTGCGACAGACTAAGGGACGCCCCAGAGTGTGCGCCCGTCGCAGTATGAGGATAGCTTGTCGAGAGATCCGCTATGCCATGCTCGTTGTCTATTGTCTCGTAGATAGCGTACTTTTTGGGGGGTGACGAAAAGCCATACACCGCCACATGGTTCTTCAATACCACTATGATACGCATCCTTGAAAGAAGTACGTTCAAGATGGGATTTAGGAAATCAATGCTAAGACTATTCTTTCTTTTTAAATCATCCCATACAACTAATCTGTTGCTGGGGTATTTGGGGGTCTTTCCGCCCCCAACAAGAGCCAAATAATTGGTCCGGTGGAGCATTGCTATATGCCCAATACCAGACCCGCTACTAGAACTGTTGTCGAAAGTACGATTGACCCGCAACTCGAACGGATTCGTGTTGTAAACTAGAAATCCATGCTCGTGGCTTACCGCAAAACAACCCTGATCTTGATTAAACTTGATACACAAAATGTTAGATCTTGATGACTTTTTGCTACTTATTACCGGATTATGAGTATTCATCCTTCATTGAATTTATCTAGAATCTAGATGGTCCACTCCCTTAATCGATATGTTTTATATGTCCAGGGGTTACCGTAGCTATTTAAACAATCATGCTCAGATCGTGTAATCTTTCTCTATCCACAACAGGAAAGACCTAAGCAGAATTTATATTTCGCATACATTAACACAAAATATACTATTGTGAGGTAATTGATAGAACCCTGGGCCGTAAAAGACATACAATGAGCCATATATAGACAGGGGATTTACAAATGGAATTTTTATATTAAACTCTATAACCACTTTTTTTTCCTAATACGAAAAATGAACGCTTCACGAGTAGAATCAGTCACTCTCGATTTCCATTACTTCGTCGTCATCGGAAGAATCATCACCCCTTTTCAATTCCTCTGCTAAATGGGCTACGTCGTGTAAACTGCCATTTATATCAGACCTGATACCAGCAGCATCGCTAGCTGTGGTAGATTTTCTTGCACTGGCTGATACAGGTTTCGTTTTGTTGCTCAGAGGAGTCAAGAACTTGTTGCTTGAGGATGTTATATCAGCCAAGTGCTGGCCGCTCTTCGTTTTAGACTTTTTCATCTTATATTGAATAGTATGCTTGTTGAGGTCGAAAAGCTTCTCCGCGGTGTTGCGCAAAAACAAAGAGCTGTTATTCTTGTTGGACTCCAATGCACGCTTCAAAAGATCTGAGGCAACAGGATCAGATGGGGCAATGGCTAGCGCGTCATGCAAAATGTCGATGGCCTTGAATATATTACCGAGCTTCAAGTGAATCAATCCAATCGCCGATAGAATGTTGGGGTCGCTGGTGTGGCTTATTTTCAACACCTGGTTGAAGCAATCGAGAGCCTTGTATGACTGGTTAGCACGTCGATATACGTGGCCCAAATTAGCGTGAATAGATATCCAGATCTTAGAATCAGAGTTTAAGTGTTTCGCCGCGCCTAATGCTTCCTGGAAGTATAGTTCGGCCTTCGCTAGTTCATTCTTGTAGAAATTTATTACCCCAAGTTCGTTCAATACTAAAGGATCACTATCACATATTTGATAAGACACCATCAAGTATTCTTCTGATAAACTTAAATTGCTCATCTGCAAATGCTGCATACCAAGGAAAAGATTAGGAAGGTGTGTTCCAGGGAAGAGTCTTGCAGCAAATGCATAAGCACTAATTGCCTGCTCATGTTCTCCTTCAGCAGCAAATGTGTGAGCGAATCCGATCCATGCATGCCCAAAGTTTGGATTAAATAAAGTGGCTTTACTGAAAAATTTTCGGGCCTCTGCTAATTTGTTCAAAGATAAATAGTATACTCCGATAGCGAGCCATGTCATCGGACTTGTAGGATTACTCTCTGCTAATTGATGAGCTTTCAAGAACAATTTATTCTTTCCACCTAGTTCGTGTAGACAGCTGACATAGTTAGGTAATACATTAAAGTTGTATTGATCCTTCGCCAAAATCTTTTCACAAATAGCGAGACAATCATCAAAATTACACTGAACATAAAGATGGTCGGCCTTACTCAATAGTATATCACAATTGTCCCCAAGATCGTATTCCTCATTAAGTATTGCTTCCGCTTCTTCGAATTTCAAAACATTGAGATATTTGCTTAATCTGGTGGTATAAAGTAGTCTTATTAACTCGTCATTATCATCAGCGTCTCGGAAATTCAAGGAGGACAAAAATCCCCATTCTTCATTAGGCGTCATTAAATTATTCGTGATAAGCTCGTCGAAGGCTTCAAAGCACTTCACATCAACCAAAACAGCTTCTTTATAAGATTCTTTAGCTTTCTCGAAATTGTTTTGATTGGCATATATCAATCCTCGAAGATAACACATGGAAGCCTCGAGCTTGACGCCTCCATCGCTGGTTCTTTGCTGAAGTTCTTCGTCCTTCTTGAAAGGATTTGTTTCGCCTATAAGGTCTAATGCATCATCCCAAAGTTCCAACTTTATAGCGCAGTACCCTGCTAAATATCTACAACTCACAGATTTTTCGAATTCAGGTTTTTGAAGCAAGAGCTGTTTCGCACGTTGGTAGTTTCCACTAGTAAAATAGACTTGAGCGAGCCAAAATGCATCATTAGGGTCATTAGTGAGGGCTAAAACTTTATCGCCAATATATTCAGCTGTTCGGTAGTGATGCTGCATCAAAGCGTCATGACGCCACAATCTCAACTTTTCAACTTGTGATAGTGGCTCGGTTTCCTGGTTCTTTCTCAGAAAATCATTAGTGCTATTCCTGTCTAGGTTAAAAAACAGAGAATGATTAGAACCAGGTGTATCAAATAAAGTTGTTGGTGGATTGGGAGGAGTGACAAACACATCCTGATTTTTATTATTTATCAACGGTGAAATATATAGCGTAGAGTTATGCTGAGACGGAGTCTTCTGATTCTGGACCATTCTGCTATTCTCTTCACGTTTGTTCTCTTCCCCCTATTATATTTGTCCTTCTCAATCACTATAGTGTTTGGATTTGATGTGCCGCAAATGTTATCATTAAATGTCGTACTAATCCATTGGTGCGACATTATAAATTCATAGGTTCGATACAGGAAGTGATGAGCAGACGAAGAGTATTCATAGTAAAGTAATAGGGAAAATGAAGGGAAAGGACACTAGACATAAAGAGAATAATAAGACACATAACACGGATAAGATGAAAGAAGGCCACAAGGAAGTTGAAAAAAACACTGCCAACTCAGGCGAGAAAAAGACCTCACAATTTCGTATTATTGTAGGATCTTATGAACATAATCTTCAATGTCTTTCTGTTCTCTTAAACGGTTCACAAGCGGTATTTCAACCAATATTCCATTTTGAGGCACATTCACTTTCAATAAAGGCCATTGATGTTGCCAGAAGGTACTTGGTTACTGGGTCTAATGATGAATTGATTCGTATTTTTGATCTTCAAAAAAGAAAAGAGTTAGGAACACTTCTTGGTCACCAAGGAACTATAACCAAACTTCAGTTTTCCCTTGAAGGTGTTCCTGATAACGAAACTATTTCAGAAAAGGCTGAGAAGTCTGGTAAGTGGTTGTTATCGGCATCTGAAGATGGAAAAATCATGATCTGGAGGACAAAAGACTGGGAAATGTTTGGCGTTTTGAAAGGACACAAAGGAAGGGTTAATGATCTTGCTATCCACCATTCAGGAAGGGTTGCTGTGTCAGTATCTGTTGATATGACGGTACGTCTTTGGAACTTGATGACTTCGAAAAAGGCAGCTACGTTAAAGATAGAAGGAAGAGACCACTTAGGTCAAGCTCCAGAATTCGTTCGTTGGTCTGCAAACGGTCAATATTTCATAGTTGGTTTGTTGAATCAGATACTAGTTTACAACACTTCAAGAGCTAAAATTGTGAAGAAGGTCAAATTTAAGACCACTTTAATGTGCATGGAAAATTGGATTATTGATGGTGAAGAATGGCTTGTTTTAGGACAAAGCAATGGAGTAATCGAGTTTTATTCACATAAGAAGGACTTCGTTGTTGACTTGGATACTCAAGAGGCCCTCTTGGAGAGTGATTTAAAACCAAGTTTCACTTTGAGAGGACACACGAATAGAATTAAGGATTTGGCCTTACATAGAGAATCTGGTGATATATATTTGATATCCGTATCTTCAGATGGGAAAATCGTCGTCTGGGATATGGATCAACAAGTTAGAGACCAGATCGCCGTTTATGACACTGGTGAACGTTTGAACTGTGTCGTCGCCTGTTCTGAGAACATCGAAAAAGCCTCGACAATGAAGAGGTCTTATGCCGACAGTCAGGAGCATGATTTCACTGAGTCGGAGTATGAAACTGACGCAGAAGAAGTGAGAAAAGTTATGTTAAACGGAAAGCAGCGCAAAAAGCTGAAATCTAAAAAGGTCAAGGTTACGTTAGAATAGACGCTATATATTAAATTTTTATTTTCGTAGAATTTAAGACATCTAGAACTAATGCATAATTCAAATTAAACTGACTTAATTCAACCTAGCAACGTGTTTGTCAAAAAGTTGCTTGGCTCTTACCCAAACGGGGGCAGTGCTTCTGTTGGGCAACTCCAACAAGGTTGGTAATAAATCTTTAGAGAAAGATTCAGAAGCCTCTCTAGGGAGCATAGATGGAAGATGGTCAATTGAGCACACAGAAAGCTTTGGTCCCGCGGTAGTCTTGACAGGAACTGTTGGCTTGTTGAAATCTGTGGCAATTGTGTAAACTGGAATAGGATTATGAGGATTAGTTGTGTCAGCGGAGACATCAACAATAGTCCTCAACTTTCTATCTTCTTTATTCAACAAATCAAAGTTAATAAATGGAGCAATTGGTTTAGATAAGTAGATACAGTTTACGAAAATATCGGATTCTGCAATCTCCTGGAATGGACCACCACGGGCAGTTTCGTTCATATCCCATTTCAAAATATTATCGTCTGGAATTCCAACTTTTCTGAAGAAGTCAATAGCACCAGAACCACATCTACCTAAAGCACCGATCACAAGGCACTTTGGATATGATCCACCATTCTTCTTCAATGCAGCATCTAACTCCTCCTTAACTTCGGAAATAAGTTTTTCCTCGTTTGGATAAGGAGAAAGGTTAGTGAGTTCTTCGTCGTCAGAGTGCAATTGTTTGAAAATCCAATCCTTCACACCAACAGCTGCACCAGCAAAACCAGCGTAAAAACCGAAAGCTGCGACTCTTCTTCCTTGATCATTCTCCAAAAATTCTAAATCGTATAAAGTACCATTTCCAGCAGGGAAACGGCCCAAAACGTCTTTCCATCCTTCTTGGTCCTTGTAGCAGTGAGCAAATTGGATGTGCTCGTGTACTAAAGGAAAGCTTTCTTCTAGCAATTCCTTCAATCCGATGATTAATCTTTCTTTTGGTGCCTCTTTCCAAGAGCCTTCTGGAACAATAGTTGCTCCAGCCTTTTCATACTCGTTAATATCGAAAACTGATTGAGAACTTTTCTCCACATAAACTTTGAACCCAGCGTCTAAAAGCTGTTTGGTTGTAGTTGGGGTCAAGGCTGCTCTAGCTTCTAAGGGCTTTGTTTCAGCCCTTAAATGTAACTCTACTGGAGAACTCATGTCGAATATTGAAAGCTAAGTTATTTCGTTAGTCTAGTTGTCTGATAATTAATATATATAGTAGAAATGAATGAGTCAAGTGCGCTTAAATTTCCTTTTTGGGATCAGTACTATTTAGATGAATAAGATGTCGTGGTGACTCTTAGGTGACTATAATGATTTTAAATACTCTAATAAATAACTTTTTAAGACCCGTTTCTTAGCTTCGCTGTCTTCTAGTGACATCACATCACCGTAAAACTTGAACAAGCTTTTTATCTTTTGGATATCATTTTCGTGCTGTATGACACCATTCTCCCTGGCCTTCTCCATCATCAAATGGGCAAATTCTCTATCCTGATGATACAAGTAAACCATAACAAGACTTTCTGTTAATAGCCCTGCTGATGACCTGCCATTTGTGGCCTTTAAATCTTTTGACACTTCGTTTATATAGTCGTTATAAATTCGTAATGCGTTATTTGCATCAAGTGCGCCGAGAGATAGCATAGATGACTGCAATAGCCTAATGGTCAAATCCCCCGGACTGAGAGCTTGAGCTATTCCAGCCAACTCTTGACTTCCTTCAAGCGCAGCATTATAATAAAATGAGTGAACTAGAGCATCAGAGACATCCTGAAAACCAAGCTTTTCGTGAGTCAGATAGTTATGGTAGCGTTTCAAAGCAGCCTTCATATCTTTGAAAAAAATGCCCTTGCATTTAATCACATTTATGCGAATTCTGAGCGATTCGATGTCATCGCCTGAATCAAGTTTCAATTCCTCTATATTGTCTAAAACTTCCAAAGCCATGGAATTGATGTCATCGAATGAAAGTGTCTCGTAACTTCGGGTTGCAGCTTCTTCTGTTTCCATAGTTTGGAGTAAATCTCTGTAAGTTTTCAATTCCTTCTGATTTGAATTATTCACCTGAGACTTATCCAGCTCATAGACCGATTCTAAAACTCTTACCGCAATGCGCTTAGTTAATATATCTTGGTTGTTATCGGTTCTATCGAATAAAGCCTTAAACACTTTCAAAAAGACTAGTTCATCTACTTCAAGAGTCTCTAGAACATTAACCGCAGAAATGGCATTCACTGGAATCCATTGGAAGACGAATAATGCATTTGCTGCCTCTAGCTTAAGTATTAATTCGGAAATTAGGTGCTCATCCTGGATCGGATCAATTCTTTCACTAATTTTCAAGATTTTGCTGATCTTGTCACAGTCAAGTGATACTTCTCCTTCCTTAAGTTCTGAAATTTCGCCCAACAACAACTTCTCCAAAACTTTTTCGTATACTTCACTGCTTTTTATATGCTTTTCGAATTGTTTCAAGAGGTCAAATGACAGCAAGACTCTTCCTGGGTTTGAATCAATCAACTTAATTATCGCAGTATCATTCCAAGCATGGTTTAAGTCTTTCACTTTATAATATATACTAAAGTCAGATGGAATCCCACTCGAAATCAACTTGTTTATGCTTTTTGTTTTAACAGTATTGTCCAACGTGGGATGTCTATATATTTCATCAATAATGGGCCTAACGTACTCTAAGTCTTCAACATCAGATTCCGATTTTTTTATTAACTCTTCAATACCAGTAAGATGATCTGGTGAAAAATCGGACGATTGTTTCACAATATCATGTAGATGTTTCAAGCTGCTAATACTCGAAAGCTGTAGAGGTTTTGAGCTGAATGAACGTCTAAACACTACTGAAAGCATTCTTTAGATAGAAATGGATGAAAAATTTACTGCGCGATCTAATAAAATCTAACTATAGTATTTAGTTTATTTAATGCTTCAAAGATTGTTCCATTTTTGAAAGCATTCCCATGCCCTCAAAATAACCAATCCAATTATCCTCCGTTTTCAAGCTTTCGACGTCTCCAAAATCGAAATGTTCATTGATATATACGTCATAATCGACCCATTTGTTTTCCTTTTCGCAGTGGAAACTCCAACTGGCCTTATAAGCCCCTCCCAAAGCACAAGCATCTGGAATTTCAACCCTGTAGTTTCCATCACTTGGCCCCATGATAGAACCCATTTTCTTCACTATGCTGTTATTTTTAGAGGCTCCACCTACAAAGAATACTTTGTGTGGCCTTGATGTAAGAGAAGCCTTTGTCTGTTCCTTTCCATCGGTGTAAATTGATCCAAATTTCTTATGTAAGTCTTCATAAATTTTATCATACTCAGTATTCAGTGAGTTATTATTCAAATTGGACCCACTGAGCATCGGTCCTGCCCTCATTCTGCAGCTTAAGGATTGGGATTCCACAATGGAACTCACGTCTTCCTCAGGATCCCATGACTCAACATCAACTATATTATACTCAGAATCGAGCCTAGATCTTTTATATTGGGCAGGTGCATTTGGTACTATTTCTCCTAAGGGAAAATATATGCCAAGCTCCTTGTTGAAAGACTTGGAAGTATCCAATAATTCATCAAACTTGTCCCAACTACCTTTCTCTAAACCATACTTTTTATTAACTTCATCACGGATACGTTCCCTAGCCAAAGCACCATTGCAATAGCAAATCATACCCATATAGTGACTGCGCATTGTTGGATGTTTGAAAAGATGGTATTGTGAGGAGGGAATGTAATTCTCCGTAATAAGCAAAACAGTGGTAGAAGTACCTAAGGAAAGTAAAATATCATTGGGTGATAAAGGTAACGATATAATTGTTGCAAGGTTATCACCCGTGAATGAGTATATCTTTGTGTTGTTGGAAAATCCGTATCTCTTACAAAAATAAGGCGAGATACTACCACTAGCTTCGTAAGAAATTGGTTCTATTTTACCCAACTTTTTTTTTCAACTCACTAACACCATTCTCCTTGTCACTTTGAGATGTGCCATCAATCTCGGGATGAACACCAGCTGCCAACGATAAAAGATTATCGTCATAGTCCTCCTTCTGTACATCATACAAATTCATTCCACAAGCTTCGGCTTGTTCAATGTTCGTGATTGAGCCAAGCAATACACTTGCAACAAAGCTGGAGACTAAAGAAATCCTTGCAGTCTTTCTGTACACATCTTTGTTCAGCCTCGAAGAAAGTTTTCTTATTTGAAGACCTGTGAACCTATAATGAGCCCTGGATCCTGTGATTTCTGCTAGCTCCTCCGGACCACCAACAGCTTTTTCGAAGTCGGCTATTTCTTTACCGGTCGAGTGGTCTTGCCAATTTGGAGATAAGGGGAAAGCAAGAGCGTCCGCTAACTGCTCGCTCAAGGAATGGTTTTCATCCAAATTCTTTAGGCGTTCATTTGCATTCTCAGCCCAATACACAGAACCATGTTGTTGTCCAGAGCCACTAATACCTTTCACTTTCTCAAAAGGAAACTTTTTATTCTTCATTTCCGTAAAAACATAATCAAGAGAATCCAACCACATGGCTACCGGAGACAACACCTCTCCTGTTTCGTCGTTCACAACGACTCCCTTTTTGATCCCATACTTTTCGCTATATTTCTTGTCAAATTCGACATTGAAAGTCTCAATATGATTGAGTTGTTCGTCGGTAGCAATGATCTTTAATTGCTGGGTGGACAAATCAAGCCCTAAAAATACATCATTGCATTTATCATAACTCATATTGAACCTTCAGCCACTTAACAGGGTTCTTCTTATATATAGGCCAGCTGGGTAAAACAAGCAAAAGTATAATCAAGCTTATTGCTAAGAAAGAATAAACCAGTACTGTAATGTCTTGCGCTATAAGTCCTAAGAAAAATGAGGTGACAATTGCAAGGTAGTTCCCAATTTTAACAATTGATTCGGCTTTTTCTTGTCCTTTGAAGTCTATTGGAAACTCAAGCTGTTCGGCAATTGAATCCATGTCGTGTTCTTTGAAAAACGGATCCTCCTATTTGTTGTTAATTAGCTTTGCTGACCGAAGTTAATGGTATCGGGTAGTGTACTGTGCTCAAAAATCTGTTCATAATCTATAGCGCAAATCCTACTAGTTTTAGCGAGTAGTTACAGAGGGTAAATTCCTTCTATAAATAATTAAATATTTTGAAAGCATGTTTTATAAATAAAGGGCATAAATCGTCAAAATGGATAGAGAAACTAGTTCTCTAAAGGTTTGTTTTCAACGTAGTAACTTAGATCGTTATCGATCAATTTTTCTTCCAAAAAATCTGTGACCATATTATACTTATCTTCGTGCATAACAGAATGAAGCGTATTGTCATCGGAAATGTCCTTGTTAAATGTAAAGTCGTAATTCATTGTAGTAAATTCTGGTAAATCGTAAAACCTGAAGCATTTACTCTTCTGGGGCTTTCTAGAATCCGAAAATGATGAGGTGTTAGTGGATACCGTCGTGGACCTTGTGAGAGACATCATCGAGTTCTCGTCTGTCTCTGACATCGCTGATGGTGAAGTTGTTCTTGAAAGAGCAGGTGAATCACCTTCGAAATCGTCGTCGTACTCGTCGTCCAACTTGATGTAGTTGAGGACATCATCATTCTCGTAATCTGTTTCATCAATAGGAGACGACAAGTCGAGGCTGAACGAACCAAGTCTACCAGGTTGCTGTTGTTGTTGCCAATCAGAGATCGTGCTTACGAGATCATTGGCCTCTTCCGCGGGCGCCAATTCTGTGTACAAACGCTTTCTGGAAGTACTGGGGCCATCAAACTCAAGTTTCTGCAACATTGCTGACTGGGATTGACCCAAGACCTGGTTCTTCAAACGCTTATAGTCGTGGATCAAGCAAAGAAGGTGGTTCTTCAACTGTATGTTTTCGTGCTCGATTGTCGTCATGTCTTTGTTAAGTGTGTCGAGTTCACTCTTCCCGGATGTGGTGCATTTCGCTTCACGGCTTACTAGAGCTGGATCTTTTGACAAAGCTACAGGTCCAGTTGACGTTCCCGCTCCCGATGCTGCGACAACCTGTGTCGGTCTGGAGCCAGTCTTGCTTTCTCTAGCCTCTGAAATGTCTTTGTGTTTTTCCTTGTCACGGTTCTTCTTCTTTTCTTTGTCTGACATCTCGTTCACGGGCTTCCTCCCGGGCTTGGGCCGAGGAGGCAAAACCCACTGCTTCGAGGTTTTTATAGAGCACAAAGGTGCTATGCTATCTAGCTGGGTTAGTAAATCTGAAAAAAATATTCGCTCAAGCTTTAGCGCATGTCATGAAAGGGCTACAATGCACACGCTATTGTCTGAGCGAAGAGATTCGCCAATACGGCCGCGAAGCGAGACATCCATTTTTCACTTCGTTGCCTGTCTGACTTCAAAAAACCCAAATCAATACATACTGTTTGATGTGTTAAATGTTTGTGTGGTTGACATTCTAACGTGCTATGCTTCTTATTCTCATTATAAGATTTTCCGGGCGTTTTTGATTGAATATGTAGTGCCGCCGATTCCTGTTATTTCTCAGCGCTTTGCTTTGCTGAGTCCACTGCTTTCTCTGATCTGGGCAACTTTATCGAGATGTCGCTCGTAGCAATGACGCAGTGGCTACTCTTGCTTGTGTCTGCGTTGCTTTCAGGTCGCCAAACAACAAATTTCTCAAACGTAGAGAATTGCTGCCTGTGTCTGTCCCCAAGTGCAAAAGCCTATGTCTGAACCTATCGCCACCTCGTACTTGGTTGATGGAATATGGTCAACACGCCTGAAAAGTACCCACTGTGTTTCAGTTCAAAACAGTGTACTAGAACTCAAGCTTCTGATCTCCGATGTCCCTTGTATTTTCACCAACTGTTCCCTGTACAATTAGCTATGCTGTTAGATGTTCCTTCTATACTCCTTCGACACTGGAGCCTCCTTCTAATGTCTCAAAACTTTTGCTTATGCCGTTGAACAAGTCTACTCTAAAGACAATACTCGCTTTGTGTACTTCAGCGATAACTATGTCTCTAGCTGTTTACGTTTATGCTGTCCAATCTATAATTTTGAACTGTGAACTATCTAAAATGCCTTGTTGAAATATTCTGGGGTTGAAAATCTGCTGTTTTTTGCTTCCTACGTAGAGAGGGAAATACATATATAAATGAAAAAAAGAAGACTACGCTGTAGGAACCTAAAAAAAAAAAAATACTTGATCGCAACAGTCGGCTTGAGTCGGGCTAAAACGGAACATCCCTTAATAATGATTTTTATGCAGCTTTCTACTGGCTACAGCTGCTTAATACCGTGGAAAACTGCTGTATTGGCGGAAAGCTGCTCCTAGAGATGAAGAAAGCGAATATATGCGTCGACCCCAGGAATAAGAGTCAACCAGGATGCTGGACAAGAAGGAGTTTAGCAGCACCACTAGGAGGGCCGGGACTTGCAGATATGGGGTCGCTCTGAACATACCGTACATTGACGAGGATGTGCGGAAGTTTGTTATGAGGCCGGCTACCATGGAAGTGGGTCTCTGTCAATGAGCCCACGGCAGGGCGGTCATGGCGGCAGAGTGTAGATTGAACGGCCTGGGGCCGGTAAACAGCTAGGGCGGAAGAGGTTGATGTAGTCGTGCGCTGGCGCATCACGGTGAGGTGCGGAAGCGGCCAGAGTGCGCTGGCCCTCATGCGTTACGGCCCAAGGGCGCGACACCAGGCTGGCGCCGCCAGGAGACTGGCTCGCGGTGGGCCCGGGACACGCTGGTGTCTACTTTGCGATCGTAATGTGGAGCAAAGTACGAGATCTGGAGCGGCTGTCTCGGAAGATTTGCAGGGCTCCATAGGCTTGCGCGAAATCAGACCACGTCCGCTTTTGCCAGTGTGCTCGGCGAAGGTTATGGAAGGCGGCACCGGGTGTGCAGGCTAGCCTGGTGTTAGTTTTCACACGGCGGCTGCGCTGCTAGTGGCTAGAGAACGGCCGCGCGCCACAAAGGACCAGGGCTACAAGGTGAGACAATATGACTCTCCCGGACGCAGTCGAGGTTTCCCCGGACGGGTGCTCCTGATGCCACGCCGGCGTTGGGCTTCTGACACCATTACCAGACATACACCGAGCCTTAGCCGCTTCCGAGAAATAAAACACGCAAACTTTTTTTCGGTTACACAAAGCCTCTCGCGCTTATTTCCAACGCTGCTGGCGGCGGCGGCAGTAGCGCCAGTGTCTCACCTTGCGCTAGCGGAGAACGTAAGCCGGCACCCTCCGCGACCGAAAAAAGACACCCTTAACGCCTTTTCGTCTGGGGTACGAAAAAAGCGGCCCGAGCGGCTTCGGAGCTTAGCGCTATTAAACAGCTGTCTCAGAACGCCAGGCTGGGTAATGTCGGACGCCAGCTTACGTACGCATCACATTGGAGGGTCGAATACCGGGTCAAGCGACGTGCGAGCGTTAGCCATAAGCGCAAGCTGCCCTGTTGTAGATCTAACGCCTTTCCGGGACACCCAGGCAAGGTACCTCTAGCTTTTTACTGGAAAGAGAAATTAGTTATTAGTCGCAGGACGAAGGAGCAGGCAGGCGAAAAGCAGAATGCAAAGACTGAAACAGGATGTATACTACGCACTCTGCCTTTGGGGAAGTCTTGGCCGGAGTTTATGTAGAGATCTGAGTTTAGCGCGTCTTCTAAAATTACACTCGTGCATGGCGAATGTACCTAGTGGCCAGGTAAGCTAAAGTTGTCTCCTCCCACCACTAAGATGGAATAATACTTGAGGCAACGTAACGCCGTCCTTTCAGCTTTTCCAAAGGCCGGGCTGTATCAAGATAGGGGGATTAAGCGCTGTATCAAAAATTTTGCACAATGACAACACTTGGGTCAAGAAGTATACAGTTAGCTCATAACTTTATAGTATATTTGTTTTTATATTTCCTATAAATACGGAGGGTTGGCCGAGTGGTCTAAGGCGGCAGACTTAAGATCTGCTGGACGATTGTCCGCGCGAGTTCGAACCTCGCATCCTTCATTATTTTTTTTCCATTTTTGTCTCCTTTACTATCAATGAGATAGCTAATTGCAAAACTCCAGGATGATAGAAGAGTCAACGCTTTACTGTCTACGTTTATGCAAGGCTGAATAAGAGTGTCTTTTTGCTATATTTTGAATGTATAACTAGTTTTTTTTTTCCTAAACACTCTGTTTTATGTCGCTACCGCTTAGGTTTGAGTAGGCATGGAGACAGAGGGCTTTGACAGGGGCTCAAAGGGAGTGGTTTTCCACAATGTAGTGATAGTCTTCGGCTGAGTAAGGAAGGTCATACCAGCCTTACCATAGAAGTTCAAGTCTCCAAGAAAAGAGGCTTTGTTTCCTGTGAATGAGAACATGGGTAAAGGAACAGGAATAGGTACATTGACACCCACCTGGCCACAGTTTATGTTTTTAGTAAATTTCTGAGCAGAGGAACCTGATGAGGTGAAAAGTGATACTCCGTTTCCATACTTGTTGGAATTTACGAGCTGTATGGCCTCATCGAATGTGTCAACATTAACAACAGATAAGACGGGTGCGAAAATTTCTTCATCATATGCCCTCATTCCAGGCTGAATGTTCTTCAAAATGGTGGGACCTAACCAGTTGCCCTTCGAGAATTTCTGATCAGGATGCTTGAATCCACGACCATCTAACATAATCTCGGCGCCTTGTTTCACCGAGTCGTCAATGATTTTCTCAGCCCTTTGCAATGCCTCGGGACTAATCAATGGACCTAAGTCGGTCTTGGAATCAAACCCACTTCCAACTGTAAGTTTTCTGGCATCAGCAACAACATCATCAAGCCAACCATGTGTCTCTTTTCCGACAGTTACTAATACGGAAATCGCCATACATCTTTGACCTGCGGCGCCAAATGCCGCACCATTAACAGCATTGACAAAGTGAGCCTTGTCAGCATCAGGAAGTACAATGAGATGGTTCTTAGCACCCAAGTTTGCTTGTACGCGCTTTCCATTTCTTGTCGCCTCCTCGTATATATATTTCCCTGCACCATCACCACCGACAAAAGTCACAGCCTTAATTCTGGGATCCTTGATCAATTTGTTCACTGTATCGTGTTTCCCATGTACTATGTTCACCACCCCTGATGGTACTCCTGCCTCTCTGCATAACTCTGCGATTATCATTGCAGCACCTGGAACTCTTTCTGAAGGTTTTAATACAGTTGTATTTCCAGTAACGAGCACTAAGGGCAAAGACCAAAGTGGTACCATTGCTGGAAAGTTAAAAGGACATATCGACGCAATGACACCAAGAGGCTCTCTGACCATCTTAGTTTCCATGTCAGAAGCAACCTCCAAAGACAGAGACATCAAATCATTTGTAACATTGCATGATGCTTCTGCCACTTGAAGTCCCCTCAATACGTCTCCCCTAGCATCCTGGAACGTCTTACCTTGCTCCAATACAATCATAGATGCTAGTCTATCCATGTTTAGCTTCAATAATTCCACAAATTTGAAGGCTATACTCTGTCTCTTTATCACAGAGTACTCTCTCCAGGCGTTAAACGCAGAGTCCGAAGACGCGATTGCTTCCTCTAGCTCCTCGGGCGTTGATTGTGCCACTGTCAGAACTACTTCATTTGTAGCAGGATCGTGAATATCGTACCATGTCTTAGCCTCTGATTTGATAAATTCGTTATTGACGAAACTTGGTGTGATATATTGATCTTCTTTCGATATGTGCGTCTGGGGGTACTGATGAACAGTAGTACTCAATGTCAAGGTGGATCTAAGTCTCCTTGATCCAACTCCGAGAATTTGTCTTCTCCTTAATATCGCAAAGCTTCTCATGTTTCTTAAAGCCAGAAGACCATGAATTAGTTGCAGAGGCCTTGCTCTTAAATACCTGTTCTCAAGCGGCTAACCATTTCCGTTCCAAGTATTCTTGTGGGGTCAAAACCGCGACATTCTGTTTATCGCATGTCTTCATCATATAGAATGTACACTAAAGGCAGAAGGTAGAAGCATAAAGGTGTTTGTTTAGATTTATGTTATCGACTTATGATGTCTGATTTTTATTGTATCAAAGCTAGGGTTAACAGTCTTTATTGGTGTCTAGGGGAATACAAAGATATAAAAAATGTGTATAGCCTGTATAAGCTAAACTCTAAAGATGCTAAATAACAGAGAACTACGTTGTTCAGCCACCATCTAACGTGATCTATCATACACCATCTAAACACCGTCTATCACGAAAAGAACATTGTGTATCGTAATATAAAAATTTACTTCAGTTCATGGAGAGTATAAAAACGACCGGTTTATGTCGTTTACGCGACATTGTTGCAACCAAGTAAAAAGCTCTTTAGGCCGGCACGGGAGATCAGATCGGACACAGAGAATCACTAGACAAACTTGTTGTGTAAGTCATAATATAAATCAAGTATTCCCGATGCACTCCAAGCTTGTGTTGGACTTGAATCATTGCAAAATGCACCGTCTTTGTTGGTAAGCTCAGGCAACCCGGCCCAAGGGCTGTTCTTTAGCCATATGTCTAAGTTACGAAGGCGTTCGCCCAACTGGCTTAAAAGCCACAGAGATGGCTTTCCATCTGGAGCCTTTCCTTCAGAGCTATGAAGCCAGT
This sequence comes from Millerozyma farinosa, assembly GCA_002196765.1. Lineage (NCBI taxonomy): Eukaryota > Fungi > Ascomycota > Pichiomycetes > Serinales > Debaryomycetaceae > Millerozyma > Millerozyma farinosa. The sequence continues at coordinate 2,086,511 of NBND01000002.1, read as the reverse complement.
GGAACAACGTAAATGCTCGCAAAAAGTATCCCGTGAGCCAAACCCATTCGGGTCCTTGATGATAATTTCTTCCCTTAGCTGTAGCAAAATCATCACTATCCTCAGAATTCACATAGTTTGGTCGATAGTTCCAGTCAGAAGGGTCTAATGTCCTCATCCCCACTGGTCCCCGTATTACTTCGTCTGCAATGTTCAAGGCTGTGAGTGCTTTGGAGGGCGTGAATAATTCTGGTGCAACAGTCATTGCAATAGGAAAGTTTGCGCGCAATTGGTAGTCTTCATAAGGTTTTCCTGTCTTATACAAGTCCTTGTATATTCCGCGTCGATTCACAATCGAAGGGTCAATATCATATTCATGGTCTTGCTCCGCATTCTCTGGCACGTAAAACTTCTTCTCAAAATTCTCTTGTAATAAAGTCTCCCAGTCCCTCAAAAGCATTTTATGACCGTCACTCTTTTCTACCGAAGTGTATGAAAATTCACCCTCTTCGTGAAGCTTGTTAACAAACAGTAAAACGCTCTTTAAGAGACCCTGGATTTCGATCGCTGCACCATCTCTGGGTGTTCCCGGGACTCCTTTGTTACCTGCTTTCTCGCTTTCACCCATTTTGTCCATCCATGTACCACAATTGAACTGGGATCCTCCATGTATGAACCCTGTTTCCCAATCAACATGAACTTCAACATTGAAGCCTTCATCGCTCATTTGTGAGTCCAAATTAGGGCCAGCTTTCGCTTCTCTGTACTTTATACCTTTAGCGTGGCGACTCAATATTTCATGTATGATATCATGAATTGAGGTTTCATAACTAAATGCCCTGCTATCATCAACTGTGATATATGTGTCGTCTAGAGGAAACCTTCTTGGCACCTTTTCTTTCAAGATCTTGCTACCGTTGGGAACAAATTCTACGTAGTCTTTTACTGATTGCAAGAAAAACCAAGCTGCATCTCGCGCATTATATCTCGGTTCACGGCCCGCGTCCAACAAATTGGGTATTAAGCCATGCTTCAATGTCCTAGCAAATGCTAGGATGTGCTCCCTCGCATCATCAAAGCGGCCAGTCACAAGGAGCAATCCCCTGAAAGAGATGAACACATCACGTCCCCAACATCTCATGTATTCAGTACTAAAGTGAGGCAATCCGGCAGCCATACTTGGAACAAGTGAAAAAGGTAACAAAGAGGTACTATTCATTTTGCTTACCATTTGAATTGAGACCAATGCAAGGCTTTGTATAAAGCTCGTCAGAAGTTGTATATCCTTTGGGAATTTTTGCAACGCTCTGAATCTACATGCTTCATAGGCAACACCGATCACTAACGCAAAATAGTGCGGAATCAAATAGTAAGGAACTTGTTCTTTGATTTTCTCCATTCTTTCTCTGAGCCATTCTTGAAAGGCTTTCAACGATTCTGATTCTTTAGCGTATTTATCTAACCGCTGATGGGTGTAGTCCAATGCCCATTTACCGTCCCTCAAGTGATCAGCTAATGGGTGCGAAAGGTTATTTTCCCATATAATGTATTTAAGTACAGATATCCAGCCTTGTAGTCCAGCATACACAATCTTCCCATATCCCGGTATGTCGTAAGTTCCATCTTGGTGCATGCTTGAATCTCTTTCTTCGGCTTCAGATCGGTAGAGGATGTTGTTGAGATCGTATAAAGTGAGATCATTAGTAACATCAAAGGCACCCTCACGTAATAAGTCGTCTAAACGGGCGTCAACTCCCGGGATTTCTGTTTCATAAACTGCTATAGATCCTGGTACAAAACTATCATCAACCGTTATGTGACTATTTCCATTTTCGTATACGACATCAGGAAGTGTTACTTCTTTTACCTCAGTGGGGACGCCTTTTAGATATTCTGGGTCGTCCTTGAAATCACCAGCTTGTTGCAAACAATAAGAAAAACTTAATTTGGCTTTTGTACCAACTAAATTGACAGGATTTAGACTTTGCTCGGCATAATGTGGCGTGAACTTTGTTCTTGCTATTAAAAACCATCCCTTTCCGGTTCTAGTGTTGTACCGCTGGATTGTGATATATTGTCCTTCATGGTGAATATACATTTCATGATCCCTGCCAATATCTTTAGTCTCTTTGATAAGAGACTTCCTCACAGAATTCAATCTTCTCCTTAATTCTCGTATACCATTCTGACCATATGAATATGTCCTTGTTTCGGAGACAAGATTCAACAATGACGGATAGCCCTCATCATAACCGAATACGGAACCAATTGCGGAAGAGCAGAAAGAAACTAGAGCTGCATTGGGAAGTGTATCTTCTACGGTTCTCTTTTGGTAAGGAGGTTCATTGTCATGAGTGCAATCCATAAAGAGAGCATGCGGTTCTTGAGGAATAAGCACTTTAGGAACGCCTACTTGTGAGTAGGAGTCGAATCTAGTTTCTACCTGAGGTCTCTTGTACGTCAGATATGCGAAATCATCCAAAGGAAGCCAAGTGAAAGACCCTATCGGCCTACCGCCATGCTTATGCACTAAAGTTGATAATTCTTCTACCGTCCATGCTTGCATTGCTTCTCTGATAAGACTATTGATTCCTAATCTCTCGACAAATATTTTGTCCATCTCTTCTGAGCCACTGAATAACTCAGCGACAACATATAGGTTCGGATTAACAGATCGAGCTACATCGAGTAATCTTTGCCCTACATGCAAAGGAGTAGAATGGCAGTTATCGATCCTAAACCCATTGAAGACGGAAGCACAGAGCTTTGTATAATCTTCCATTCTGCGCCAAAGCACGGGTGAATCTTCAGCCTTTTCCCCATATCTTAACTTGATACAGTCGCTCCACACAATCACTTCACGCCTCAAATAAGCTTTTGATTTATCAGATGCAAAATCTTCCAAAGGATTTCCTCCCCAGATCCAACCATTATTAGCTAGTTGCCATTCTTTACCATTATTATCTGTAAACCTAGTAAAGTACGCCTCTGTAAGAGGTTTCTCCTCTGTCACCGGTCCCAATTTTGGTCCATTTTCATCAAGTCTGAGATATCTTATTCTATCCTTCAACTGATTTTTAATTGATAATATATCATCATCATAGGACGCGTATAAGTCTACGTTTATATTGTCAATCATCTCTGTCCCTTTCGTTAAGACGTAGTCTAGATTCAAATCAGCATCTTCCAGTTTGCCTAGAGAGAGAATTATACTAAGAACCTTTGAAGAGTCCAAAGTATTACTAAAGCGGTCATTTAAGACTACTTTTTCCCTTATATTGGCTTCTTTCAAGACGAATTGCGCAAGGTTCTTTTTGTTGTTTATGTCTACATCAGAAGGGATGTCGATAGGACTCAACAGCGAGCGGTTATCAAAGTTTTTTGCGATTTCCCCGAGTATACTTTTCTTATCAAATACGTAGAACTGCCATAACTTTAAAGGTTCAAGCACATGTTGCTCAATCCCTCCCAAAATAGAATCTAAGTCTTCTTGTGTTTTTATATTACTAGTGAAGCCTAGTTTTTCTATATTTGCCGAAAAATCAAGTAGAGCACCGTCCAACTCAATGGCAGCCTTCAAGTGTGGTGCAGTTTCGGCATTGTACCCAGCCTCTGGCGCATGCCTTATCCATTCCGAATTGTCAGCTGTATGGTTCCATACTACGTCTGTCAAAGATAGCAAATCAAATTTTCCCAATTTACTCTTGAGTGTTGCGATTGCATCATCGTTATTCCTAAAGAGCTCTTTATCGAAGCTTAGCTGATCAAAGATCGAATATGGTGAATTTGAGCTGCCCCTTACCTGAAGGGGTGTGAAATGAATCATGTTGAATCCCTTGAACGCAATTTCATTGAAAATGTCCTCCCACTTGTCTATTCCTCCCGTCCACTTCGAAACAACGGTCTCGATATTCAATCCATTAAATGGTAGTAGTTCATCTTGCAATACAATCTGTGGAGGCACATTGAAATAGACCTCCTTGCTTTTAAGTTTCTGTCCATCGTAGCTCTCGTATGCTATGAAGTAGCTGAACGATCCTGGCCTGTAAATTGGCACTGAGATCGTTATATCCTCGTGGAACACTCTTTTCAAGGGTATTTTTTGAAATTTCCTACGATCAAAACTTTCGTTTTCCTTAGGAACATTGATATTTAATTCCCCGGCATTTGTAATCACTGCAGATCCATCCAACTGTATATCCAATACGACAAGTGGTTCCCCCTTTTTAATCAGGTACGTAGGGAGAATTAACACTCCATTTTTTGGCCCCGCCTGAACTGGCTCTCCGTGATCTGATAATTTTAATAATACTGTATTCTGCATTTAGATTGGATATATGTTTCCTTGGTATATCGGTCTCCTGGTTGATCCTACTCTCCATAGATTTAGAATTACCCCAATATATCTCCTTTGAGAACCCAAATTCGCAGCTGCACACAATCGTAGCAACCCTCGACTTGTGCCATATTTTGTCTCACAATTTCAGCTAAGCGATTTCAACATGTAGTGCCACATAGTCAGATATCCGCTGATGGCTTTGCTGATGGACCATGGTATTGCCATGTTATATTCTTTTTGTCGGACCTAGAACAGAGTAGCCCCGTAATTCTCGATGCGTCGGCGAATTCACGTATGGCAGAATGTTGCTCTTATACTATTTCACTAAGGCTACCATGTGCTTGGTGCATTCTCATCTCCAAGCACCTCTATATTGAATGCTGTTATGCAATAGCTTTTCATTGAAAGATGTAGATTTGAGGTTTCATTGCGTACATTAATACATTCGATGCCACTTCGATGAGCCTGAATACTAAGCAATGCTCTTGGTGTCAGTACGCAACACTTCATGGCAAGAAGAAAGGAAATATGGTAGATTTGAATGCTAATTCATTCAATTCCATACTATTATTGTAAGAATCCTATAAATTCTGTATTCGTACTACGGTCTTGCTTCTCGTAAGTCAGATACATATTTTCAATTAATCCAGTATTTTTGTAGAAATCTTTTAATAAAGGCATATTTCAGACAGAACGCAGGTTCATCAGAAATCCTTCCCCTCATAGTTATGACCAGCAAAAGCTGTCAACGGAACTGTATTAGTTACAAGAGTATAGAGTTTGGTGCTCTCTTCCCTGTGAAATGGGTGCAAATCTGCTCCGTACAATGTGCAAGTAGTCTTTTTTTTTTTTTTTTTTTCTTGATAAAAAAATTTAAATGTATGTAAAGACCTAAAGACTATCTTAAGTGAACTCTATATTTAACAGATAGCTGTAAAAACAGCATAAATGCCCTATCGAATATCAAGGCACAGACAATAAATGACAACCGGTCAAGAGTCAAGCTCGGCCAGATCCAGCGTATCGTCTTCTCTGAAATGTTACAAGTGTGATTATCCGGGGTGTGAAAAATCCTATACAAAGCCATCATTACTAGAACAACACAAACGCTCACATACCGACGATAGACCTTTCAAGTGCACTTATGACGGATGCGGGAAATCGTTTTTGCGTAAATCGCATTTACAAGCGCATATTCTATCTCATGCCAACCAGGATAACAAGCCATTCCACTGCTCCGTCTGTGGAAAAGGAGTTAACACTAAGCAGCATTTGAAAAGACATGAAATTACCCATGTAAAATCGTTCAAGTGTACATATGAAGGGTGTCCGGAGTCATTTTATAAACATCAGTCATTGAGACACCACATTTTGAGTGTCCACGAGAAAACATTGACATGCAAAATGTGTAACAAAACGTTCAGTCGACCTTACAGACTAGCTCAGCATAATGTTAAATTTCACAGCAACTCTCCTGCCTATCAGTGCGATCATCAGGGATGCTTTCGTAACTTTAAGACATGGTCGGCTCTTCAACTACATACAAAAACAGAACATCCGAAGTTAAAATGCGAGATTTGTGGGAAAGGCTGCATAGGAAAAAGAGGTCTTGAGTCTCATATGATCATTCATGACAACTCAAAGGTAGTGAAACTCTGGAATTGTAATTACTGTGACATGGGTAGCTTTTTGAAAAAGGCTGACCTTATCAACCATTACTGCCAGTACCACGATAAGAATATACCAGATGACCTTTTAAATGATCATGAAAAGTCACGCTTTGATTCGCTAATAGAGGATTCTAACTTAGAAAGTCAGGCTGCCGGTCATTTACGACAAGGCCATTTCTCTCTCGTTAAATCAGACGATGAAGAAGATGACCGAGAGGGAAGCAACTTAAGCTCAATATCCATCACACATAACACCAAGCAATCTTTTGAAACTTCTGTCTTTTCTAATAATAACTTCGATGTGAAAGACATGATAATGACAAGTCATAAGAGGAAGAAGATAATTTGCCCGAAGAAGAGTTGCAACAGAAAATTTTCAAGGGAGTACGATCTCCAGAGACATTTGAAATGGCATGCAAATCAGTTAATTAAAATAGAATCTTATTTGAAAACTCTTGAATCCGATGCTCAAAAATATAATAATGGGGTCGAAGAGAATTCAACCCTAGAGAGAAATTGTGATAGCATTTTGGACTCTAATTCGGTAAAGCAAGATCATTCAGATAATAAGGAAATTGTCACGAGTGATAATGACCTTGAACTAGATGATTTGATCGATGTTGAACTTAAAAATCTCCAAGCCGGCCTGGGAAGAATTAAATAGTTTGTATTGATTAAATTGTTTATATTAGAGTTATAGAAAACTATCTATTATTTACGTAAGTGTTCTTAACTTAGTGTCTTTGTCTTTTGTCGTATCCTCTGGTATTAGCATTATACCCGTCGTATTTGCGCTTATCATATCTTCCACCATTCCATTTTCCTCCATAACCTTCATTTCGTTGATACCGGCCAGAATGCGGCTTGGCATTAGCGGAAGAATTAACTGGCGGAGGAGGAGGAGGAGGTGGTGGTGGAATGGCTCTAGCTGGCTGTGTTCTAGAACTAGAAGGAGGGGGCAAAGGTTGATGGTGTGGCTGTTTATTGACAGGTTTATTTTGTGCTGCCAGCTGTGTCTTTTGAGGAGCTCGACTGAAACCCTGATTCGTACTATAATCACGTTCATTTTTATACTTTGAGTCACGCAGAATATCTCTTTTGGCCATAACATCCTGAGGTGGCAATGGTGCTCTTCTAGCCTTTGGCTCACCAACCTCTCTGGTTGAACCAGAGTCCAGGGACTGCTTGTCTTTAAGTCCCCCAATTGAAGTCTTACTATCGCTTTCATCGCCGTTTTCACCACCATTTTCACTGTCCGATGGCTTACTCAGAGGTGTACTTACATTCAGTCCAGATTTTATATTGGACGATTCTTTGAGTTCTCTTTTCGCTTCTCTAATCCTTGCCTTAAGATCAACCTTAGCAGCAATTGATTCATTCTTTTCTTTAACATCTTTTTCTTTCTCCTTTTCATTCTCAGGGCTCTTACTGTTGGTTATCAAATCAGGCAAAGTGGCAGCTTGTTCATTACCTTCACCCAAAGGTGTAGATGATTTTTCATCTTTAGTAGATACTTCACTCTTCGCTTCTACGTCATTGTCGTCATTCTCAGCTTTTGAGGGCTCTTCTTTTGAAGGCGTTTTCAGAACCTTGTCTTCATACTTAGAGTAAAAACTACGACGAGATTGCGTAGACTCTAAGTTTCTAGAATTGGGTCTCGAAGAAGGGGTAGATGTCTCTTCGTAGCTGAAGGAAGTAACAGCTCGTTTTTTTTCTTCTAACATACTCTTTTCCTTTTTGAGCTTCTCCCTTAATTTCTCCCTTTGTATCTTTTCTCTCGCCTCCTGTTCTTTTTTTCTTCGTATCTCCTTCTTTGCTTCTATTTTTGCTAGATACAGACTTTTAGCATCTTCATTCATGTCTAAGAAATTCCACAACGGTATCCAGTCATTGGATTTGGATTTTATGTGACCTTTCAAGGCATTGGATGACAATTTGAGGTCCTCTCTTGATTCACTCAGAGCAATATCATCAATAAAATCGATTATATCCTCCGAATGTTCCTGAATAATTGGATAAGTACCAACCAATGTTTTCAAAAAGGTAATAGTATTTCTCCTTGTCATGTAGTTATCTAGCAACAAGCCATCTTTTAGATTGGAAAATAGTACACAATGATAATCATAAACTTTTTGTTTGTAGTTAGAAAAAGTGAAGCCATTTTCTGCAAGACTTGAAATGTTTTTGTTTTCCAATAACTCTGAGTTGAAATTGGATTCATCTCTCCACTTGTCCAATATCTTCAATATCTCACAAAAAAATAAACCTAAATTCTCAGCTTCAGTGAAGGTTGAAGTAAAAAGGGTTCCAAACAAAATATTTCCATTGATCAAAATGTCAATGAGAGCTAAGAAAGAGAAGTTCTCAACATTTAGGTTATGCAAGAAAACTAAGAATTTGGCAGAGAAAACAGCATCAAATGATGAATGTACAGCTCGAGGCAAAATGCAATACTGCAAAAAATTTTCGTGACCCTCAAGTGACATTTCAGGACTTGTTAAGAACCATGCCTCATGAAAATTCTTGAATTTATTAAAGATTGCAATGTTATGATCCTCGTGTCTTTTAGCATCTTCGGGAATGTTGCGAATGAATTCTTCATTTTGATGCAACTCATCCTTCAATCTAGTCATTGTCAGTTTTGAATCCTCGTTACTTTTACGAGTAATAGAAATGGTATCATTAAGACTTGTACAGCTGGCTTTCAACTTTTCCAATTCAGTATCATACAACTCCTTGGAATAATTAATGTCATGTAAAGATAACTGCCAAAATGTCACATACAATGACGTACTCATATGGGAAAATATTTCCTTGAAGGAGCTTAAATAGCTTGCCTCATCATTATAATCGCTTGTTGTAGCCTCTGTCATTTTTATACTTGGTCTCCAAATTTCGAAAGCCCACTCCGGTGATATTTTATACTTTCTAATAAAATCAATCCTTGGAAGCAACTTTTGCTCCACCTCATTTTGATAATCAAAGAAAGTGACTAATTGCGTATAAAGATGTATCACATTATTGAGGTCATCTATTTTACTTGCCAAAACCTTCAAGTGGCCTTCTTTTTCTTCTTCTCTTAAAAGGTCGTTTTTCAACTGACACAATAAAATAAACAACTCATTGGCAGCATCTAAGTCAACTAATGCTTTTACTAATGCTTCTCCTGATCGAGTCTTTTGATATCTCTGATCATCAATTATACGATAGACAATCTTTTCAAGAGAGGATCTGGAGTTAATCATGTTAACTTGACGTAAAGTTAAATTGGTAAAGGTCTGTAGACCACCCATCTCAGCCAAAAGTTCCCTCAAAACGATCAAGGCAGACGTATCCTTGGAATGTAAAGATTTTATTATATATGAAAGTAACGTCTTCAAATTGATTTTATCTGGGTACCTCAGGCAAATCTTACCAATAAAGGAGGCAAGTGATTGTATCCATTGACGATCATTCAATCCATCCGCTTGTACGTTTGATCTTCCAGCAGCAGTAAGTCTCATCAATAAAGCTAGCGGTAAAACGTCCCAACCATAGCCGTTAAAATATCTAGCTGTTTCCACCACCAAAGAATTTAAATTATCATAACTCTCAATTTGTTGCAAAACAGTCAAGAAGCAAGGCAATGGATTCGAGTAAGTTATTTTTGCTAACTTCCTCATCATAGGACGTACGTTTTCTTTAGATAAACGTTTTAAGACATCCTTAGTCGCTTTCTCAGCTTTTCCATACGAAATTTTTATGTGAGGATTATTCTTTGACAAAACCTGATGCAACTCGCTATACAAGTTGTAACGTTGTTCAGTCAGGAAATATTCAAGGACGGAGAATGCTTTGTCCATGACAATGGGATTTGCATCTATTAAAGGGAGAGCAGGAAAAATAAAATTTCTGAAATAAGTGAACCATTCATCTAACCTTGAGTCTAAATGACTGTTGGCCTCTAAGTCGGTTGTTGCAATGTCACAAATTTTTGCTAAAAGTTGCGTATCAGAAGCTAAATTTGGTCCTATGAATTTCAAAAATTGCTTAGAAAGGTCGAATAATTCCTCGACACTGTTCGCCTTTGGAATTTTCTTATTCCAATTGGAGTAGAAATAAATAAATTTCTTTTGGCTGTAACTCTTGATGGTTGGTTTGAAACTCAACAATTCAGAGCAAGGATATGTTTCATAGTGTAGGTTATTGAAGGGCCTCGAAAATGCTATTCTTTTTGATTCTTGGAAAACTTCTAATTCTTTATCGGTGAAGGGCTTGATGCTATTATACAAAGGAGCTATCATTGCATCAAAAAGTCTGTTCATCAAATCAATTACTTCACTATCAATATGTGATAGAAATGGATATTCGGTCAAAATGTAGAGAGAGGGTAAGTATAACCCGTTAGCCAAACAAACCTTTAAAAATTGGTACTTCATGTTGCCATTCAAACTTGATTGAATTGATTGTTTATCATCAGCTTGAGCAGATTTTGTAGACGATCTATTTTCACGAGTGTTAGATCCTTCATTGGAATCCTCATCATCCTGTAAAGGAGCAGCTAAGGCCAATGCGCTCGCAGAAGCGCGGAATACTCTTTCATTCAAGTCTTTCTTGAAGAGCTCCTCAAGAGTCTTCATTTCCTCATCGTTAGGTCCCATGTATTTATAGACAGAGCCGAAGCTTACAAATCCTTCCTTGATAAGACACGCAAAAAGGATTTTCAAGGTTTCAGGAACATCTTTGTCTCTAGGATGTTTTAAAAGACGAAGGCCTATTAATTTAGAAGCCGTTTCATTACCCCCAATCGATAAATTCTCAAATGAAGTGAGGCAATCACTCTCAATCTCAGGCCACCATCGCATTTTTTTTAATAGAGTAATAGCGAAATCTTGATTTCCAACAAAAGTATTACTGTATACTTCGAATATAATGTCAAGACATCGATTAGGATCTAGGCTGTAATGTCCTATTAAACTCTCGATGACTTTTTGTGCATAGTCAACCCTGTAGGCCGAATCTCCATCTCTCATCAAGTCATAGAGTTCTACTATGAGCTTCGAAAATCCTTCGATCTCTTCATGGATCAAGTTATACTTTTTCTGTGTGTAGAAAGCATCCCTCTTATGAACGTTTAGTTGCTTTGTCAACACATCTGCTGGAACTATACCCAGGGCTTGGATAAATTCCAAAGATATACATTTTGATATGGTGGAGAGCTTTATGACATTTTGGTTCTGATACAATCCAACCAACAACTTTTGATACTCTGTGGTATTCGGGAATATATTTAAAACTTGGCAGAATATCTCAGCCGTGAGTTCATCTTTGATGATCAATGCAAGGAATTTCAAAATGGATTCAATCGAAATGACGCCTTCTTTATATCTCATTAAGAGTTCAGTGAATATCACTGAAGTGTGTGATTCTTTCTCATCCTCGTTCGGAACTTGCAACAATTGCGCTAGACTCTCAGATCCAGGTCCATCAAATTGCTCCACTACCTCCTTAGTAAGGTATTGGAACGAACTAGAATCAACGTTCATCCTTACCTTCGAAAGATTCTTTTGCGCCTTACAATGTTTAGATAAAAATTTAATACTCGCGCATTAAATCGATTATTGGTGAACATTTTCAAAAGATAGAACGATTGCAACCTTCTAGCTCTTGCTTTGGTTCTTTATTCTGACCAGAATTGACCTGTATTAGTGGACTGGACGATTTACAACTATCTAAACAGCAGCCAGACGAGCAGAAAAGGTACATTTTTACTAGTAGGTCTTGAGCTCGCTGCACACATGAGAATTTCATGCATACTATGCCAGATTGAAGTCAGTGGAATCGGGGTCTCATGAGTGGACACTCCAAGAATCTATATTGAAACATTTGAGTTAATACTGGGAATTACTTAGCTGAAGATCGGGAAGACATTGCAATATACAAAGAAATGTTCCTTATAAACGCAGTGCGTCGTGTAAGAATTCAAGGATGATGCGGTGGCTCAATGGTAGAGCTTTCGACTCCAGATCGAAGGGTTGCAGGTTCAATTCCTGTCCGTGTCATTTCCTTCTTTCTTTTTTTTTTAACTGTTTCAATTTGTAGTTCTTGTATTCATACTACGAAACCCACGGACGAAGAACCCAAGCCTTTCCGGCGTGTTAGAAATATCAATCGTTAGTAAAATTATTCTACAAGAGTGTAATGCAGCGAAAGTTTCGTATTACTATTATACAACCGTTAATTAACAAGTTTGGAAGCTCTTAAGTTGGCATGCCTTCTAACCTCTTGATCCATGAGATCTCGTATTCTATGGGCTCCTGCTATGGCAATAGCTAAGAGATCTTCCAAATTATCGAGAGGTATTTTATCTTCGAGCAAGAGAAGAGAAAGCTTTTCGCTATTTCCTACGACTCCGATGGTCAAGAAGCTCATCCCATTCTCTTCTAGAGTATTCAAGTCCAACAATGGAGAGACATCATGAAGTCCCGCACTGATCCCTGAAATATAGTCATACATTGAAATACCTGCGTCTATCAAGGCTAAGGTCGAAGCATTGGTCAAAGCAGCCAAAAGCCCTCCATCCTGAGCTAAAACATGTAAATTTACCAGTATAGTGGTTCTCGGATATAATTTTCGTATAATACTTTGTTCAAATGTCCTCTCTAACGTTGTATTGAGCTCGATTATTCGTTTCTCGTTCTTCAGTCTCTTTTTTCTGTTAGTTGTGGAAAAGCTGGCTATCGAAACGTTGAATTCGACCACAGCACCCAGTGAGTTCTGCTGAGATTTATTAGAAGGTTCTTTTGGACCCAGAACCATGCAAATTACTTTCGTGTTTCCCTGTTCAACATATGATGACCCGTCTGCGGATTGGGGGTGTGTATTGATTCGACAGTCAAATCGCCGTAATTCATTCCACCTTCTTCCGTCAACCCTAAGTCCTTCGGGCGAGTATAGCTCCAACCTTGACATTGTAAAATAGAAAGGTATTAATGCAAAAGTAAAAACTAAAACGTCTATTGTCTAAGTAAATTTTTATACTACATTTTTTTTAGTTCATCGAGGTGCGCCTTTATTGCAAAATCATATTTGCAATAAGGTCTCAGGTAAAAATACAACTAGAAATATCCTCTATCAAGTTGCCTAAGATTTTGCAATTAGACAAGAAGAAAAAGAATGAAGAATAAATCAAGCCTTTATCAAAGGTACTTTTTCCCTGAAATTCAAGTTGATAAGCAAAATACAACCAACTTGATTGAGATAAAACCCATAAAAGAAGATTCAATATTCCTCTATGACGGCGCCATTTTTCTGCATGTGAAAGCCTAGCCAAAATATGAGGAATAAAGATGATGTACCAAATAAAATATTGCGATGTAATGACTTTGTTGAATGTGACGAATGCAAATGTTTGAAGAAAGAAACATGACATCAAGTCTTTTTTTGCAAAGACTATTGGAATGGCAAGTATTGATATGAAAAACTGAGGCAAAAATGCCAATTTCTCTAGTGGAAAGATGACATCTTCGAGCCCACTATGAGTGTCTATGGTAGATACGTAGTACAACACAATATTGTAGACGGAAAAATTGTGCCTATGATCCAATCTCTTGAAATGGTAGAAAAATGCATTTTCTAGGAACTCGTAGCCGTAAATTTGGTACATTATAAGGTTGAGTAACGTAGTGACGCCTAATGTAACAATAGCGTAAAGTAAGTTGTGCTTATTAACATTGCAAATGAATGGCACTTTGAAAAACAGTGGTCCCTTGTCGGAAAGAAATATGAATACACTGGCCAAGTATATTATGGGGTATAGTTTCAAGTGGACGGCAGCACCCATGAATAGCGCCGATAAGATATAGTTTTGTTTGCTCAATAGAAAATATGCTGAACTCATAATTAAAACTGTTAAGATACTCTCTGAGGAGCCCCTAGTACTTATAGTTATGACCATTGGATTCAATAGCCACAACGACGAGAAGAGAAGTATCTTATTCTGGCTTATACTTTTCCCGGAAAACATGGTCTTGAGTAGGGAGAGTATGATAGCTCCGGTTATGATATCAGATAACATGAATACAACTTTACCAAAACTGTACCATGGCCCATCCCAAGAATTTGGTACAAGTAGCCAAGCAAGAATCGGAGTGTATCTATAGGTCTCACGCATGTAAGGCGAGAACCCATTCGCCACATATCGAGCAGCATCAGAGAATACCAAGTAATCTATGTCAGTATACTTCACTAGCAAATATGCGTCCTGATAAAGTCCAAATATAAAGAAACCAACTCTGGTGAGTACAGCAAGTACTATAAGTTGGGTAAATGTTATTTGCTTCATGCTTTATAAAGTCATATATTACGATCCAATCTCCTGACTTTTGATTGACAGTTTTTCCTGGTCAAATATTCACGCTATTGATTTTTGCAATGTCTTACACATGTAATAAATACTGGAAAATTTAATATCACCGATATCAAATTTTAATAATTTGCCCCACAGAAGAAGTAAAATGGAGCCAATAGAAAATGTATACAGAGAATTCATGAACTTCGATTGGGATTCAAATACTGAATTCCAAGAAGGCTTGAAGGAGATTTTTGAGACTCATTTGATGCAATTGAAAGAGCAAGATCCAACCATAGAGAGCATTCCAACACAGAATAAAGCACAATTAACTGACCAAGCAAAGAGTTTTTTCTTCTGCTCTCAAACAGGGCACATATTGAGCTTGGATGACTATTACCAATGGAGAGCTCAGCACGGAGGTAATTTGCTTAACGATACTAACGAAACAACTGGAACTACAGAAGAGACAGAAGCCTCCGCAAACGAGACCAATAGCACTCCCTCAGAATATTCCTCGAAGTACAAGGATATCGTTAATATGATTGTAACTGGACAAGAAATCCCCGGGATCAAACAGATTCCTGATACTGTATTACTGGAACAAAGTTCTGAACATAAAGCTCAGCAGAGGGTTAAGCCTTGGGAGAAGGAGAAACAGTAAAGAGAGTATATTTAATGCAGAATGTAGTAAATTGATTTGATTTTATTAATGAAGGAATCTCATTACCGCTTCAAACGCAGCTAACGCAGCTGCGTTTGCAGGGAATGATCTCAATATGGAAGGAACAAAACCTTTAGTGAAACCTTTTAGGCCGTTTTCTCTATATATATACTTTACAGCATCAATCCATCTTGGGAACTTCTTTTTAGATCTCACTGGATCATCTGTCATGATGGTTTGCTTGACGACATCTGCCGGATACGCAAAGATCCAAAAGACAGTAGCCGAAAGACCCCCCGCCCAGAAGTTAATGACTGGCTTTGATGCTTTAGTGTTTTCCAGAAACCACTGAGTAAAGAGCTCATATGAACCCCACCAAAATATGAAGTTTGTTCGAAATATCATTGTTGATAACAATCCACTATAGATACCTCTGATACCGGCAATGTTGTATAATTTCTTGACAACATCAAGAGGTCCGGAGTATATCTTACTCTTGGCATCATACTGAACTTGTAGTCTGGCTTTGAATTGTTCAATTGGTGCTGCAACGAAGGACACAGTCCAGCCACTACCAACACCAGCTATTACATGTCCCAATAATGGCAACTTCTTTTCTTCGGGGTAGAGATTATCCTTCACAACTCTTCTATATATATGCAAAGATCCTAACATGACAGAATCCATGAGTACCCACCCAACTAATGGGGGTGTGAACCCTTTATAGAACCCTTTGGGGCCCTCTTTACGAATTGTCTGAAGCACGCAATCTAGAGGACCCTTGAACATCCCCTGAGGAGCTGTTTGTAACCGAACCTTGATCGTGTCAAAAGGATGCCCAACAGTGTTCTTCATAACCCCAGAAAACATACCTGCAACGAATCCCACGAACTTGGGAGGAGGAGGCTTTTCGTGCTCTTCAAGTGAAATTTGCGCTTTACCGGCATTTGTTACCATTCCATTTTCGGGATTAGACATACTGTACTATAAGCAAAAGGCGATCTCTTGTGTCAGAAGTACTGCCACTACTAATAAATATAAAATCAACGTAAAGATCTAAAGTATCTATGAATCATGCACTGAATTTTTCAGTATATGTCAATATGCTGCTCGAGTGCGAAAAATCTCCGGTAACGGTCCTTGTCTTTACATGTCTTATCCATAATACTTTTGGGGCAATGGACAAGCTGTTTCCCGAAGCATGTTATCTATATAACTGTCTTGAAGGCATCAACCGTGGCTAGATGTCTTCGTCTTCATTAATGGGATCTTCAAGTTGGGAATTCTCGTTATGTGACAAAACACAGATAAGCCAAAATTTATTCTGATCATTAGCGCAAAATCATCGACAGCGAGATGATGGTACAGAATATGTGGATTCAGGGATATGTGAAGAACTTTCCTGTAAATTTCTTGTATAGTTGGCCTCTGCTTCAGTATTTGGAAGGGACGTAGATCCTGTCACATGACGAAATTTATCATCGCGACATTGATGTCGCGCCTTTGATACAAGGTCTTAAGTAACGAGAACATAGTAACTTTTCATATATATATGAAATAGAAGTGTTATGAGTCTGCTGCCAGTGAAGAAGGAAACAAATATCAAGAAAGAGGATAGCGATAACATACTATTGGATAATTCTGCGTACAAGAATGAGCGAAACACTTCTCAAGATGGATGGCAAGAGATTCCTTTGAAATGTACTGGTGATGATATTCAAGACATCCGTTGCCATATTATGAAGTTTCACTCGAAACAAGATGTTGATATTGGCAAGAACTTCACTAGGCCAGTTAGGTTGCATAGAAAAGACCCCAGAAATATCCAGTTTCATTTGACCCGTGAGGAGATCGATAGAAGGAAAAAGGAGGAGAATGAGGCAAAGGTCGACAAAGAACAAAAATCGGAGAACGAGGAAAGCAACCCCAATGAGCCCGATATGTCACAGGTTGCCCCTGATGGAGGAGCGAGGAGGTCGAAGAAGAGTTTGTTTAAGAGAAAGACAAGACAGGTTAACTTGATGGACCCTAAGAAGAGAAAATTGCGGTATGAGGAGTATTATCCATGGGTCATGGAAGACTACGATGGTCAAAATGTGTTTGTGGGAAACTACGAAGCAGGTTTATCAGACACGCAGCATGTTCTATTTGTTTTTGACAAGGATGGGTTCAGAATGGTGCCAGCCGAAAAAGTCTATAAATTCACTCCTCGTAACAAATACGCTACGTTGACTTTGGAAGAGGCCGAGGCGAAGATGGAGAAGAATTCGTCGGTACCACGGTGGCTCATGAAACATATGGAAGAATCTAATGGGCAGGATGCTACTCCTGACCAACGATTCAGACGACCAGCGTCTAATGGTAATGTAAGCGTTCCTTCAGCAGCAGAGAAAAGAAGACTTCGGATGGTATCAGGAGGAGCAAATCCTAACGATAGAGATTCCGATCATGATGAAATAGATTTTGATGAAGAGTTTGCAGACGATGAAGAGGCTCCTATAATAGATGGTGATGAGGAAGAGAACAAGCTCTCTGAACAGAAGATCAAGAAAGAGATGTTGAAGGCTGCTCATTTTGACGGACAGTCTGATGCAGAGGGCGATGATGATGATATAAATGACTTGTTTGAGGTTGAAAAGTCTCGTAAGGTCGACAAAGAAGGAAGAAAATTGAGAAAGTTCTTAAACAAAACAGAGGGAGGCGTTTATGATAGTGATGATGACGATAATCTCAACCCATATTTGTCTAAATCAGATCTTGAGAGTAATGACGAAAGTGATGACGAAATCACAGTTAAGCAGGAAGATAATGACGCACTCTTGAAAGATGGAAGTGACGCTAAATCAGGTCGCAGAAATATATTTGTGAATGATGTTGGGAACGGGTTTGTTGTTATTAAGGCTCCACTTGAGTTCCTTAAGTCATTCCCTCCTGGTGATTGGAATCCAAATACTCCTAAACGGGCATTTAGTACTGAAACCGAATCCAATAAGAAAGCAAAGAGAGACGATGACAGCTCTGTTAAACTCAAATTATCTCTCAAAAACAATGGCAGCAGTAGTAATGGAAATACACCCACTCCTTCGGAAACTGGAGCATACGACTTGAATTCAGCAGGGCCTGGTAACATGTTAGTGACAGTTAATGAGGTTCTCGATATAGTGAAGAATAAACCTCTCACTACTAAGGAATTATTGTTCAACTTGAAAAGCAGAGTTAATTCCCATAAGGATAACAAGCAAAGAATTATCAATATTGTGAAACAGAATCTCAAATTAGCTGACGGAAAGCTTGTTTTAAAAGAACAATAAATCGATAGGCTAGATGCTGATGTTTAAAATAAATAATATTTAACTTTAAGACAAATACTACCTAATGCAATACAAATTATACACTTACAAAATTTCTAAAATTTTATCCTCTTCTTCTTCACTTAACTCATCAGTAGGTTTAGGTGCCTCATCTCTCATTAACAACTGCACTAATTTTTCACACAAATCAGCGATTTGGGGATCGTCAACGGCCTTGTGAAGCTCCCTGACCAATGGATAAACCGAATTTTCCCTCAAGTACTCCCTAGCCTCCCGTGTGGTACAAAGCAAAAGAAGAGATTCTAAATGGATGCAGATTATCGAGTTCATTGGATCTCTCTTTTTGTCAGATGGAAGTAATTGTAATTCATCAGGTAAGTTAAACATATCGTCCTCATCTAATTCTTCAGGACCCGCAATTGGGAGTAGAAGATAAGGTAAGAGGTTGATCTTTTCATTGGTGAGAAGGTTCATGTGTGCTTTAATGTCGAAAAGACAGTTTTTTATTGTCACAGCGGCACCTTCTCTTCTGATTCTATCATCATACTTTTCGGTGAAAACCAACAACTTAGATATAGGCGTAATACCATCGTATTCCTGCTCAGTGACAAAGTAAGTTCTACCTTTGACAGAGCGGGAGGCGTCCGCAAAGAAATAAGACAAGTACTCATATGAAGCATACTTGTTCAAAGTTCTATCGAAACCTTTCACAAAACAATCCATTAAGCAGTCCATGGCATGATTTGATTTAAATATTTTACTGTGTTCTTCATCGTGCTCATATTTGAAGTCAAATACGCTCGCTATACTGTCGTTCTTAGCAATGTTAGCCAACAAGATGCACATTATATCAGCATTACTGTTCTTGGTGTTTAAAATTGACTGTACTAAAAATTTCAAAAAATCCACATCCTCTGCTATAATGTCTCTTATAGTCAAGTTCTCACATAGGTTTGCCAATGTGGTTACGGATTGAGTTACTGTTGTTCTTCCCTTATCTCTCGCAAGGTTTTTTAAATCTTTTATAGGTTCATAATTATTAATCGTGAAAATATCCAGTTGTGGTCCCTGGGAAAACCCCACCAAGTTATCCAACGCAATCTGCTTCACAGCAGGCTGAGGAGAATGAAGAAATCCTACAAGTTCTTCTAACTCTGATGGCATAGTATATATTGTCTGAAAAATATTTAAAATTTTCGGAGATGAGTATTCAAATGCGACATCATACTGTAAGTCACAAAAAATGATCTTGATGATGAGAACTCAAATTATACTAGAGCACGTCTCCTAAGGAATCTATTACCTGGATGTAGTAATAGTAGAAGGCTATCAAGTATAAATGGCTATCGAAGGTGAAGTACTCATCGACTGAATGTATGTTACCAGCATTAGGTAACATCGGCAAGTAACGGTAAATGTTCCTCGAAAGGTCCCAATAAAACCTGGTGTCTGTATTACCCGTACTTATGTAGGGAGCTACAACAAAAGTTGAGTTATCATTAGGATACATCATATCCTCATACAAGTATCTCAAAGAGCCTCCGTAAATATTCCAGACAGCGTCGTTGATTGGGCTCACTGGGGCTGGCATCAATTCTTCTTGAAGTGTATAGTTAAAATAGCCGTTATCTGTGGCGGGCAAGATTTCCTCTTCGCCAGTGAAAACACCATAGTTGTACTTCTTAGCGATTGAGATTATATTTTCTAGGATTTTTTGTTTTGTCAGGTCCACGGACTCTTCAATTGCTATTCTATGGTTCACAAGGAGCGAAACAAACTGGGGCAAGGCATTGGATTTGACACCGCCTTCGATGATGTCGGCAGCTTGTGAAGTGGTGACCAAGAATTTTGTTTCTTCGTCTTGGGAAAGGTATTCTAAAATTTTCTTATTGGCATCTTGATCGAAGTGAGCACGTAAGATATTTTTACGTAACTCATGGTCAAGTCCTTTTGAGTGCTCTGCAAGACATTGAAGCTGATTCAAAACGGGGTTTGCATTTGTTACTATGCTTTGGAATGGGGTTTCCTCAATCTCTTCAATAAGTTTAGCTATAATACCAATCAGCGTATGTGGAGGTGGCACAGATGAGTGACCGCCCTTCGAGTGCAAGTCAATGATAGAATTCAAATGTCCTTTTTCACCAGTGGCCGGTAATATAAAGTTTGTTCCTTCAATCGTTGCGAAAGCATCATTTCCCTCATCTATAACAGCGTAAAACGAGTCCTCTCCATATTTCGCAACCAAGTGCTTGGAGATAGCCTCCGCGCCAGTTCCGGCGGACTCTTCGTCATAGCCAAACGCCACAACTATAGTCCTCCTGGGAGTGAATTGTCCCTCTTTCAACAAAAGCTCAAGAGTCTGCAAATGTCCAATTAATAAGTTTTTACAGTCAACAACTCCTCTTCCGAACAAGATTCCTTCATCGTACGTCGCATTAAAGGGGGGGTATTTCCACTCTTTCAATGTTTCCTTATCCACAGGGACTACGTCCATATGGGCAGTGAGAAGAACAGGCTTTAAGTCTTCGGTCCCCTTCCAGGTGTAGACTAGCCCAAACTTGTTAACTTCCTCGACTTCCAATTTCTCATACACAAGGGGAAACGACTCGGCAAGATAGTTGTGGAAAGCTTCAAACGGCTTCCAGCGAGGCTCCTCCTTGTAAAGCTCTTCACGCGTATCTCTCACATTGGGATTCTTCATGTCATCATAGACCTGAGTAGGGATGTTCACGGCTCCAATTAACTTTTTGAGAGCATCGCTTCTGAACTCCTCGTCTTTTAAGATATACGATGCAAAATCCTTATTGTATAAGTACTTCGAGGGGTCGATTTTGTCCAATAAAGGACATAAATTGTCTGGATTTCCGCTGTCACCAACCCCAAAGACATTCTTTTCATCAAATCTGTTCCTCATGTCATTCATGCATGATGGTGTTGGCTTTGTCTTCGTTCTTAGACTAAAATACTCTATCAAACATATACAGATAAATAAAAGAACGCCTCCCCACTTGCCTTTTCTGGGCCTTTCAGCACCATTAACTGAATGATACAGAGGAAGCAATTTCTCGTCTTTCATTTGTAACTTGGTCATTCTCAGAACCTCTATGGATCAATTATTTGCCCGCTGATCCGTCCTCCTTACGTACCTTATGACATATTTTGTATAGATAATAGCGATAAACGTCTACAATGAGTCGTGTAAATGTTACAAAAATAATACTATTAGCCGTATATAAGATTAAAATCTGCCAAACCAGAATAATTGATCGTTTATAGTCTTGGTCATGGCATATTTGACATCAGGAATCGAAGGGTCACCCTTGATGGCATATCCATGAGAGACGCCAGAGAAAAGAGCGACTTCGTACTTAATTTTGTTCTCGGCCATGATCTTCTCGGCAGCGACTCTCTGGTCTTCGGGGAACATAACGTCGTGTTCTGGGCAGCTCAAAAGCATTGGTTTTGTGATGGCCTTGATGTCGTCCAATCCGACAAAGGATGGGTGGGCGATAGCACCGGCGGTCAAAAGACCATCCTCGAACAAGTGAGGGACCACGTATTTGGCACCGAAACAGTAGCCAATACCGAAAAGGGCCTTAGGCTTGAGCTCAGTTGTGACGTATTTCAAAAATCCATCAACAATTGGCTTGGTGACTTCGGGGCCGTGTTTTGAGATCCACTCAGGCAGAACAGACGTCTTCACGGGATCTCCTTTCAAAATGTCTGGGATGAGGACTCTGTATTTACCTTGTTTGGCCAATTCGTCTGCGACAAGCAAGAGGTTCTTGAATTCATTGCCGTATATATCGGTGGCGATGACAATGATTCTGTCGTTGCCGTGCTCAGCACCGATCTCGTAAGTCTTGAGTCCCCCGATCTCTTTGTGCTGCCCTTTTGGTGTACCTTCATGGAAAGTTCTCTCTAAACAACAAGCGTATGGATAAGTGGCCATTTCTGCTATCAATTGTTATATGTGTATGTCTAGTGATGATGTATTCTAGTAATAATCTATGGTAAATTGTTCTTGTTGGTGGTAGCTGCCGATGCCTTATATATTTCTCATGAAACTCTTAGGTAATCGGCCGAGCCGAAAGTTCGGGAAAATTACCAAATTGTCGCATTGCTCTGAACCTCGAGAGTGTGAAGCGCAGTGCCAATAGCCCATGGCCCAGTGAAAAGCTAGATGTGTCTAGCTACATGTACTATCAAAGCTGATCCTACGAAGATCAATTCCAAGCGAAATTTATTCTTATTAAATGAACTATATCTTTATATCGTCAGAGAAATAGAAGAATATAATAATTGCTGCGATGCATTATTACCAACTTTTTGCATCGATACTATTAGCTTCTGTTAGCTTCAGCAGACATCTCGGCCTGTCTAATCAAGTTCTTGCTTGCATCTAGACGTGGCAACATGACTTCGATCATACGAATCTTTGAGTTGTCACCGAAAGCCTTGTTACCCAAAAGTTCTTCAGCTTCACCAACAGTGGAGATTCTGGTGGTTTCGTAGTCCTTGGCATTGAACAATGGCAACAATTGCAAGTTGTTCCAGGGCTGGATGTCGTTGTACAGCGCGTTTTCACCATGGATCAATCTCTCGATGGTGTAACCGTCGTTGTTCAATACGAACAAGTAAGGCTTGAGGTTCCAACGAACCATTGTGGAGATCTCTTGTACTGTAAGTTGCAATGAACCATCACCGATGAACAATATGACTCTCTTCTTAGGGTCGATCTCCTCGGCAGCCATTACGGCACCCAAGGTAGCACCAGTCGTGTACCCAATAGAACCCCACAAAACCTGCGAGATACCGATGGTGTTGTTAGGGAACTTGGCCTGTATGATACCGAAAGATGATGTACCTGTTTCGGTGATGATGATATCACCCTCTCTGAACCAGGAGGAAACTCTGGTCCATAACCAGTCTTGAGTCAACTTAGCGCTCTTAGGTGCTGGTGTGTTAACAAGCTTAACCTTAGGAACAGGTTGTGGCTTGTAGTTAGCGGAGACGGAGCTGATCTTCTTGATCAAGGTCTGTAAGATAGGCTTCATCTGCACATCTGGGAAGGTGGCCTGCTTGACCTTGGTGTAGTCGGTATGGAATTCCACGATGTTTCTGGTTTTGTAGTTGTATGAGAATGATCCTGTGTTGTAATCGGAAAGCAAGGCACCGATCGACAACACCAAATCGGCCAGCTCGACCATCTCCTTGACATGTGGCTCGGATAAACTACCGACATAGACACCACCGAATCTTGAGGACACGTTGTTACCTGTCTTCAATCTGTGCTCCAACTTGGACACCAACGAGGCATCCTCGATCAACATGTTGTCACCAACACCACCTTCATCGATGGTACCCTTACCTAATGGGGTGGAGAAGACAGGGAATTGAGTAACTTCAACCAATTTTCTGGCCTCCTCCTTGCATCTGTGTCTCAGACAACAAGCATCGACGATGATGATTGGGTTGGTGGAGTTCTCCACTAATCTCAAGATGGCCTCAACAGCCTCCTCTTCAGTCTCCTTAGGGTTTGGATACAAGCTCAAGTCGACTGGTGTGTCCAAGAGAGATGCAGGCACAGTCAAGTCGACCAAGTTAGCGGGCAACCCGACGTACACGGGACGCTGGTTAATGTATGCCTCCCTAATACATCTGTCGATCTCCGCGGGGGCAGATCTGATATCAGACAAGAACGCAGAAGTCGAGCTGATGTTGTTGGACATACGGTGGAAAACAGTAAAGTCACCGTTACCCAAGGTGTGGTGCAACAACAATTGCTTGGCCTGCGATGTGACTGAGGGGGTTCCTACCACATGCAACAAACCAACGTGCTCAGCGTATGCACCTGCCACACCATTCAACGCACTCAACTCTCCAACACCAAAGGTGGTAATCAAACAAGCCAATCCCTTCACTCTGGAGTAACCATCTGCAGCGTATGCTGCGTTCAATTCATTGGCGTTACCAGCCCATCTCAATCCGTCCACTTCGTAGATCTTGTCCAACAATGTCAAGTTGAAGTCACCTGGCAATCCAAAGATTGTGTTAACTTCCAATTGTCTAAGTCTCTCAAAGAGGTATCTTCCCAACGTTATTTCTGCCATGTTTTACTGATCTCTTCTTATCTGCTATTTCGCTCAGTACTTATCTGTGCGCTAATGGTAGATATGTCTTAAATTGCTGTTCTAAGCTATCTTCAAATATTCCGATTTACTCGGTTTCTTGATATATCAGAAACTTAATCTAATCCTATAGAACTACTCTACCATGCAATTGCTACCCCTACTTATATATACTTGTTACATGCGGCCACTTGCTATCCTCACTAAAGGACGAAGTTAATCCGGCGCACCATTCCGACGCATCGGACTTTCATCTGAAATCCTAAGCGCATAACACCGGATGACTGTATGCGCTTATGAGATACGACATAATGTATCTCGTCATTTGTGCTGGCGCCAGAAACCGACAAAATCGTATGAGCGGCAGAAGCACGGTCACGGCCTGCCCACAGGCGGTCCTGTCATGGAAAGTGCGGACCCGGTGGTGGTCAAACTAACGCTGGAGCATAGTGGCATTAAGGAGGCAAAGCAACCTAACTCGCAGGGTTGAAACGAGCCTAGGCGGGGTGGTGGCCGCGGCATCAGGAGCAAGCATACACTGGGAGTCTGCGACCGCTGTTCGATGGCGAAAAATATTCGAGGTGTCTACACCACTAGGCCGGTGATTAAAGTCCTGGCACAGGGGCTTCACAGCCGCCCGAAAGTTAAGGTGGCACAAGAGCTCAAAAAATCGCAGTCGGACGTTAACGGTCAGAGCGCACCCGGCGCAAGGCTAGTGCCAATGCGGACCCGGAGGTGGTCTACGAATCGGTCATTCGCTTAGAGTGTAGTAATATAAGGGCGGTTTTGTGTAAGACTAGTTAGTGACGGTTCCTAGGCAGATGTCGGTCTATTTCATGTATTTGATGGCATAAGATGCGTTTAAAGATGCTCGGACTTTACCCATACAAGGGAATGAACTGTGTTTTCTCATCATGCGGCATGGTTTACGCTGGCGTGGGCATCCACGCGTCTGACGTATTTCCGATCTACAAACCAGCGTAGTCTTCGGGCGATGTCTCCAAGAGTCCATCGCTCTCTTCGTGAAGAGGTAGCCATTTGACATTGGAGAAGGATTGGTCTTTTTCTGTGGTTTGAAGCATAGTGGGGATAGCGTCCTCCAAGACGAGTAAGCAGATGGCGTCGAAGCCACCGGCGCCAGGAACAACACCGCCAAGAACGCCGGGAAGACGACTGCATCTGTCCAAGAGGGCTGTCTGAGATGGTGGTTCGATATCGGCGCCCGTTGCAGTCGTAAGGGCGCGAAGGTGGTCGCGCACCGTGGCGATGGCTGCGGAAACCCTGCGCAACGGGTTCACTTCAGCCATTCCGGCGCCACCCTTCATGGCAACCTGGTAGTCTTTGAGCGTAGCGCTGTAGGCCGCTTCGTTCGCGCGCTGGAGTTCGTGAAGCAGTGATAATGCCGCGATGAGCGAACCATTGGCCTTATTTAAGCTCTCAAATAGTTTCTCGCCCTCGACAGGGTTTTCCTGCTTCCACTTGAGCACTAGCGATACCAATTTGGGCGTCTCGCTACCGACCAGGACGTCTCCCATTACGAGTCTGACGCCCGGCGGCAAGGCACATTTTTCTATTTTGAAATGCCAGTCAGAACCCACTATGCTCTGTAGAGAGTTCTTGTAGTCAAGCGCTAGCGTAGAGTCACCTTGCATACTGTGAAACTCGTGCTTTAGTATTTCGTCGATCAAGCTAGGCTGGAAACGGCGGTACACAATAGAGCCGTACACAGCTGCTGCAACATCGAAACCAGACCCGATCTTCTTTTGGGCGTGACAGTGAGCTATCTGCGTGCAGTTATGGACCGTGTTGCGGAGTGAATCAACGTCGCGGTTGCCAGTGAAGTAAGAGAGCAATGCCGCCGTTACTACTGACACCAATCCCGCCGACGACCCAAGTCCTGTTTTTGCAACCTCGTTGATTTTCTTCTTATGGTATAGGAATTGCCGCTTGCCGTTGCTTGACACACGGGTCGTCGTGTCATCTCTAGTATGGTACCCAGGATCAGAGAATATCCGGATTGTGATGTCGAACCCAGGTCTGCTGTCGGCATCAACAAATGCCAACACGCACATTAATGTCGCCTCTAGGAACGGATTTCGGCGCCCATGGACCTCTTTGATATTCCCAAACGGGATATTCGAATCCAAGTCGTACGACCAGATCCCCTCAGCGAACTGCGAGGATTCTATGGTTATTTTGCGGATATGTTTTTCTGTTTCCTGACCTCTCACCAAAGCATGCATTCGAGAAGACAATGCTGTCACATAAGAGTCATACTCAGGGTAGAGAACCAAGTAACCCCCGGCAATCAAAGCCTTTCCAGGAGCACTGAATGCCCTTTCCACTGGCCCCATGATATGTCAATGTTGTGATATTTGTATGTTTGGAATATGTTTAAAAAAATTCAGTTTTTTTTGTCGTACGTAAAAATTACCGATCTACTATCGGCGCGTTCTTTAACAGTTTTTCTTTTATTGAAAGATCAAAGATTTGGGCTTTTTTGAAGGGAAAATGGAGCATACAAAGCCAAGTATCAAACAATTACAGGAGCAGAAGGTCATTGGTATAATTGGTTTGGGTGACATGGGGTGTCTATACGCCCGCCGTTTTAGTCAGGCCGGTTGGAGAGTTGTTGGTTGCGACAGAGAGGATCTATATGAAACGAACAAGACTAAATTTGCCAACGAGAGCTTTGAATTGCTAAAGAACGGTCACCTCGTGTCAAGACTAGCAGACTATATCATATACAGTGTGGAAGCCGAAAACATCAACAGAATTGTGTCGTTATACGGACCATCCACAAAGATAGGCGCTATTGTGGGAGGACAGACATCTTGCAAGGGGCCCGAAATTGCTGCATTCGAAGGACATTTACCGTCAGACAACAAGATAATATCGCTTCATTCGTTGCATGGGCCCAAGGTCAACACGGTAGGTCAACCGCTTGTGATTGTCAGACATAGGGCATCGGACGAAGACTTGTACTTTGTCGAGCAGCTAGTATCTTGTTTGCAGTCTAAGAAGGTTTTGTTATCGGCCAAGGAGCATGATAGAATAACCGCCGATACACAGGCCGTGACACACGCAGCGTTTTTGTCGATGGGGACTGCTTGGAGTGCAATTAATCAGTATCCGTGGGAAACTCCCCGCTGGGTCGGTGGTATAGAGAATGCTAAGGCCAACATTTCCATGCGTATATACTCCAACAAATGGCATGTTTACGCTGGTTTAGCCATCACGAATCCTTCTGCTCACGAGCAGGTTTTGATGTATTCTCAATCGGTAAGTGAACTTTTCACATTAATGATACTGGGCGAGGAAGCTGTTTTGAGAGAGAGGCTTCATAAGGCGAAAGATTTCGTATTTCACCATGTTGATGAGAATGACTTGCTCCTTGATGACAACATTTTAGATAGATACTCCTTGAGCAAAGAGCCACCAGGGGGAAAACAACCCAATTCGCATTTGTCATTGCTTGCCATAGTCGACAGTTGGTTCAGGTTGGGAATTATCCCGTACGACCATATAATTTGCTCCACTCCATTATTTAGAATCTTTCTTGGTGTTACGGAGTACTTATTTTGCAGGGGGAATTTGTTGGACGAATGCATAAAAGTCGCTGTGAGTGATACTACCTTTAGACATGATGACTTAAATTTCACCATGGCGTCGAGTAACTGGGCAAATATTATATCATTCGGCAATTTCGATCTATACAGAAGAGAGTTTGAGAAAACTCAAGAATTCTTCAAGCCAATGTTGACCGAAGCTAACGCTTTAGGAAATCAAATGATAAAAACTATATTAGATAGAGTTAGGGAAAAGGAAGCTGCTGCCGATGCAAAAATCCCTTGATACACACGACGCTGCATCAGGCTATATACGACCATTAATGAGGATTCTATATGATTAATTCTATATCTTTATTTTTTTTTTATTTTGTATTTTTCCAAATTCTAAATTCAATTCAGAACCCAGGACAATCACATCTGCTCTTCTTTGATCACATCCATGAGCCAGTCAAGCCCTTCTGTCAAACCTTCTCCCTTTATTGCACTAGAGGCCACAATACTCCAACTTCTATCTTTAAGTTCTGTCAAACTAAGCGCCTGAGACACCTCTGCAGCTGACATAGCACCTGGCTGATCCTGCTTGTTGGCAAACACAAGAAGGGCACTCTCCGTTAGCTCCTCCTCCTTCAACATTAAATGCAATTCTTTACATGCGACGTCTATTCTGTCTTTGTCTGTAGAATCAACAACAAATATTACTGCTGCTGTATTGCTGTAGTAGCATCGCCAATATGGCCTTATGGATGTTTGTCCACCCAAATCCCATATATTCAAGGTCAAGTTTTTATATTTCAAAGTTTCCACGTTGAATCCGATCGTCGGCTTTGTTGTGACAACTTCACCCATTTGAAGTCGGTATAAGATAGTAGTCTTACCTGCACCGTCTAGACCTAGAATCAAAATTCTAACTTCCTTGTTGACACCCCATAACTTGCCAAAAATATTAGCAAAGCTAATAACTTGTCCCATTTCAAATTAAACTGTTTTTTAGTAGGTTCAATTAACGCTGTCACCTCTGAATGCCTTTATAACCACGTCTCTATTCCAAAGCCGTTGAAACTAGTTGTAGCACAAGCAACTGTTTTTAAAAGTTAAGTTGGCTAACAGAAAGATTCCTATTTTCTATCAAACGCAAGTATTTCAAATCCAAATCGTAGTCCGCTCTCTTAGAAACCACGTATTGTTATGCTTTGAAAATAAAAAAAACTGTACGATGTTCAATGTGTTGGAGATCGATTTCTAAGAAAGAGCCCAAAAGGAAAAAAACACTGTGTACACCGTGTGATCTCGTGACTGTTCACGTGACATATTTTAATGATCATTCTATTTATTATCAGCGAGCTGGAGAACCTTCTGTGAGAACCAGTAAGAACCATGTCGTCGAGTAAACCAAGAGGTATCTTGAGGAACAAGCAAGATGAAGCACGCTCAAATCCTAATGCCGAGTTTTTGGATAGACAAGAAGTTATAAGAAACACTAGATTGAACTCGAAATTAGCAAGCGATTCTTCACAGGGAGATAAAATTAGAGCACAGATAGCTGAAAAGAAATCAAAAAAAGGCGAAGATGATAAGTACCCTGAGCATTTGCACTGGGATGAAGTCAATCTATACAAAACAGAACAGGAGAAATCAGCTACCATGAAAATTGATGAACCCAAGACTCCATATGAAGGTGGATTCAATCCTGAGGGCGAGTATTACCGAGACGATGACGAAGAACAAATCCCTGAATTTGAATTGGGGCAGGGAGAAGAGGATGAGGATGTAGCAGAGGATACACCTGCCCAATCAACATCCAGATCCTTGAATGGTGGTGAAGTTGTTCCCTCCTTAGAGCAGGAAGAAGAGCAACCCACTAAACCCGAGACAGCTGAAGAAAGACATAAACGGTTCGAAGAGAAGCGTAAGGCACATTACCACATGAAGGCTGCTCCATTGAAATTCAATGCAGCTAATGTTGATGACGATGATGAAGAAGAGCAAAAATAAGTAATAAACGTGACTGTGTAATAATGTAAGTTATTTGGCCATTATTTCTCACTTATATATTGTACTATTTAACCTAGTTATTGCATTTCAAACTTATTTGAAGTATTTGAAGTACGAGCGATCAACCTTACCCTCGTTGGCTAATTCGGAAATGACATCAGTGAAGCTCGACTTAACAGTGTCTGCTGATGCGTTTGTGACCTTGGCAGAAACAGCAGCCAACTGGGTCTCATTCAATTTCTCAACCAAAAGTTCAACATCAGCCTCGATATCAGCGGACTTAGCCTCTTCACCAAAGTAGCCAACTTCTTTAACGGAACCTCTGATTGCTCTCTTTTGCTTCTTCTTGGCTGCCTTAGCTGCCTCCTTTGCTTTCTTGGAGTCTTGTTTCAAGAGGGAAGCCTCTTCAGCAGCCTTCTTGGCGGCGGCTTCTTCAGCGGCCTTCTTGGCAGCAGCTTCTTCAGCGGCCTTTCTGGAACCTGCTTCTCTCTCCCACTTCTTTCTTTCCTTCTCCTTCTTGGCATCTTCCTTGAACTTCTTGATTCTTGGATCTTCAGAGTAAGCTCTTTCAACCAAATCAATTACTCTCTTATTGTCCTCTTGCTTTAACTTCTTTCTATTAGCTATGTTTTTACGCTCAACATAACGTTTATGGTCTCTATTTGCTGTGTCATCTGGCACATCTTCGTCTTTGAACTCAAAGGTCTTCCAGGAGTCAAATTTACCCCAGAAGGAGTAGAACTTGTCTACTTCCTCCTGAGTAGAATCCATGGTTCCCAACAAAGGAACTGGCTGTTTCTTTGAGAATCTAGCTTCGCTCTCAAATACTGGGCCCCATGCCTCGAAGAAATCATATTTGGTCTTAGGGGCAGGAGGAAGAACATCAGCGTGCAGATCGACGGAATCGAACTGTGCTCTCTTGGTTGGGTCTAACATGATTTCGAATGCCTTTTGAATAATCTTGAAAAATCCGTCTTGCTCTAAACCACCAGAAGCGGATTTTTTATCAGGATGATGCTTCAAAACTTGTTTACGATGAGCCCTTCTAATCTGGTCTTCAGTGGCACGGTATCTCAACTTAGATAAACCTAAGACAGCGTATAAATCTGCTGTCTTCCATTCTCTTGGGTCATGAGATAACAACTCTTCATCTTGGTCTTCATCACCAATGTCATCATCCGAGTTTTCTTCAACCACCTTAACGTTCTTTTCGGCCTCCAACTTTTCATAGTCTGACCAGGTGTGTCCTCTTAAAGTTCTAGTTGCGTGCGCTAAGAAGTAACGACCAACTGGTTCAATAGGACGGCGAACTGGAGCGGAATACTTTCCCGACACCTTGAAGCTTTCACTAGCTCCAGAAGTCAATGCTGGAAGAGTGATAGACATGTTATAGGAATTATTGATTATGTTAAACAAGTCGATGGATAGCTCTAATGTTACCTCAATCGAAAAATTTTTGGTGAGAGAGAGAAGTGCTGTATATTACTACGAGCGTGACTAAATATACCCGTGAAGAGATGAGGAAATCTACAACCTCAAGGACTCTGAGAATATGATCTCTATGCATTGTACGTGATAATTTCGAAAGAGAGCCAAATACAGCGTTACGCCGATAAACGTGCCCTTTTTCTGTAAAGTTTATACGACTTCTAAGAAAGTCTACAAATTTGAGTACTCGGTCCTGTTCTGAACAAGGTAGAATAGTTGATCAGTTTTCGCTGATAGCAGCCATATCAAGCACTTCAATAGACCCATCAACTTTTTTCGCCTTGCTTCCATCGTTGTGTAATATTTCAACGATTTGTCTGTAGTTTACTGGGTCAATAACTCCGATGCACTCAAAAATGCTGTCATCTTGGCTCTCGTCGATGATTTTGTGAATCAAAGGCTTAATCTCATTATCGAATATTGTTTTCTTTGCCTTGTTTGACAAAATGATTTTAATTTTCATCTGTGCTCTTGCTATAGGTATTATTTGACGGGCGATAAGAAGCTTAATTGCATCCAATGCTTGGGTTTTCGTTGGCTTGTTGGGATTTACGTGAAATTTGAGCTCAGTAAGAGCCTTCTGAATCATTGTAGGCGGGTACCTCTTCTTAGACTTGGGGTTGATACATTTGGTGGAGATGATATTGAGGAACTCGTTGTTTTTTTGTTGAAGATTGGCGCTTCTTTCCTTTTCGTTTAATTGAATTTCTCCCTTCTCTAAAATTTCAAGAATAATTTTGTCATTATCTGTGGAACCAAAGCACTTGATCAAGTCTTCATTACTGGCTACCTGGCCTTTCGATACATTGAGAAATATCTGTGGTATTTGTAAGACTTCGTCTAAATTTTTCTCGATTCTCAGTCTCCAATCTTGTACTTTATTTTGGTAGCAGGCGATCTCAAACCGCTTCTTGCCCTTCTTCATCCTCACCAAGGACACATTTGTGAGCCTAATTTGCCCAGCTGGTTGATTAATTACAGCCATGATTGCTTTACTTGTCTATTTCTATGAAAGGCTTTCACTTTGGTTAAGTGATGCGCTTCAAAACACGTGAGAAGTAGAGGAAAGTCCTACATGGGTAACTTTCGAATCTTATGCTATTTGTCTAAGATAGATGATATTCACTGCTATAAAATATACTCCATAGGAGTGCTTACGGTTTGACCGCAGAAAGCAAAATGTTTTCTTTCCTTCTGTTTATTACCAGCTTCCAATAGTAATTATGTTTCGAAGGCTCTTCAACCCTACGCATGTCGTTTCTGTCAAAATGCTTGACTGTGATGCTCACCTCCATTTCTGAAGAAACTCATATCACACACGGAGACTGTTTACTCGTCGTCGTCTTCGTCTTCGTCTCCACCCTCAAGGAACTTACCCTTGACATCTTTCCACAACTTGCCTCTGTTGTGGTATTCGTACCATCTGTTCACACCGACGTCGAAGAATGCTTGGAAAGAAAATGCTCCGACCAAGATGGTGGCAACGTAGACCGAGTTTCTCTTGAATAAAGAAGATATCTGCTTATGTTAGTTTCTATGCGTTCCCGCAATGCATTCTTGTAATTCGTGTTTCCTGTCCTCTTAGCCTTCTTGACCAATTCCCGCTGGATCACTCTCACCTGCACCTCGAACCCGAGTACTGTCAGCTTCACAGCTAGCCATACAACCAACCTTCAGTCTCCGCTGGAGCCAATGCCACGCTCCGTAGTGAGGAACGTCACCGAAGCAAACTGACTCCTATTGGAAAAAAAGCATAATAAGACGAACCAGAGCTCGCCGAACCCACAACTCACTCCACTTAAACAGAGAAACAACCGTCACCTATGCGATGTGTCAATACATACCATTTTCACTACTAACTCGTGAAGAAACTTACTATACTGAGAATTGTAGCTAAATGCTCAAGATTTTCAATTAGTCGCACTTTTTCACCTTATGATGATTGGCTCTTTGTGATTGATTACGTAAAAGATGACTAACCGGTTTTGTGTGTATTATGGATCAGTATCATAGACTACAGAAGAGAAGCTGACTTGATGCCTTCGGCAGCCTCAGCGACGGTAGGAGATGCATCTTTACCAGCACCAGGGTATCTAGTACCCTTGTTCTTAGGCTTTTTCTGCTTTTTCTCCTGCTTTGGTTGAGCGACAGGGTAGCCCTTTTCGGCAGCCTCTTGGAACTCTGGGTCGGAGTCGAAGCTCTTCTTTATTGGTGCCAAGAGCTCAACGATGCTGTCTGCGACACCGGACTTCAAGTCGACGGGAGATAAGGAGCCTGCTGCGTAGTCGGCCTTCAAGTCGTCCACGGAGGTGTAGGTGATGGGCCCGCCGTACTTGTCTGGTCTATTTATGAAAAAGTTAAAGTGGTTGGTGTTTTCTGCGGCGAGCTGCTGGACTGGTTGGAGGACGTTCTCAACGAAGGATATGACACCGTTTCCCTCGACCTCACCAGGAGCACAGTAGGCACTGCTGATCTTCTTTCTGATCTGCTTGGGCTCCTCCAACATATCGATCTTGGAGTTGGGGTCGGATGCACTCATCTTGCCGCCCTGGCCCAAGCCGGGAACCATGGGGTTCATCAAGTGTGCCCTCTTTTTGTACCCGAGCGATGGCAAGTTCTCCTCTGCGAGCACAAAGATCTTACGCTGATCGACACCGCCAAACTGCGCATCGACACCCAAGT
Source organism: Millerozyma farinosa (assembly GCA_002196765.1). Lineage (NCBI taxonomy): Eukaryota > Fungi > Ascomycota > Pichiomycetes > Serinales > Debaryomycetaceae > Millerozyma > Millerozyma farinosa. The sequence continues at coordinate 2,052,354 of NBND01000002.1, read as the reverse complement.
ACTCTTCGTCCAACGCCTGCATTAGGGGGTAAATGAGACCAGACAACAATGGGTTGGCCACCTGCTTCACCACATCGGCACCAGCCCTCTTGGCGTCGTTTTGCGACACCACGTTCGACAAGCGGAACAAATCCATCGTGTAGTTCTCCGACGTCTGGTATGACGAGCCCAACACAAACTTGAGCTTTTCCACGGGCACATTGATCGAAGCCAAGACGCTCTTTATGATCTTCTCGTAGAACTTGGCCCTGTATTTGACCACCTCGAGTGGCGCCTTCATGTTGTCCAAAAACGCATGCAAATCGGCCACCAACACTGTTACCTCGCATCCCGCCTTCAATAAATGCGCCAATTTCACCATTGGCACAAAGTACCCACAGTGTGGCTTACCTGTGGGTGCGGTACCCCAATAAACCTTCAAAGGCCTCTTCTGCACTTCAAGTACATCCTTGATAATGTTCTCGTTCAACACCTCTTGCAAATTTCTAGTTATAAGCTCTAACTTCTCCTCAGGGCTCTCGACTATACTCATTTTTTGATATGTTCTACTTTCTTACTACTCGAGTCCCTACGTCTCTATTGTGACTCGGATAGATCCCTTCTCTGTATTCAAACGGGGCCGTCTAAAGCTTTCAGTGGTTTTTTTGATGAGTCAAAAAAAAAAAAAAAAGAGTTACGCTTGAAGCGATCCGCACACTACGTGAGACGTCACTTAATAGCATAAGCTCGGATCGCTAAGAAGAAAGTTTAGCAAACTGATGAAGCAGACGATAGATCTACATTAATAGTATGAGTGTAGATGAGCTTAAGAGTTTTTTAACTACGTTGCCATCCAAATTGGATTATCGGTCACATCACCTCCTACGACTGAACTTATTCAAGGCGCTATACTATGCCGCTACAAATGATGGTCAATATTTGAAATCGCTTTACCCTTTTATAGGAGAAGAGGAGGTTGACTCTATGGCTAATTATAGATTTGATGTGTCTAAAACAAATGACCAGAAGCCGTTTTACAATTATAAGCAGAAGAGAAAGTACATTCACGCACCAGGAAGTGTTTGCGCCAGGCCATTCAAGCGTGGAGAGCCGGTGTATCGATGTGAACAATGTGGATTTGACGACACATGTGTGTTGTGTGTGCATTGCTTCAATAAGGACGACCACGCCGACCACGACGTGTACATGTATATTTCGCAGGGGAACAGCAACGGGATCTGCGACTGCGGAGACCCCGATGCGTTCACGAGTGAATTGCATTGTCGATGCCAGTCGGAGCAGGCGTCTGAGATAGACTCACCAGAGTTGCCGGAAGACTTTGATATGGCCTTGCGCGAGACTATCCGTGTTTGTCTCGACTACATATTGGATGTGACAAACTACTCTGTGCTGACCTTACCGTTCATCCACCGGTCGATAAACCGTCCTAACTGCGAATTTACGTCGCAATTCTTGTCAAACTACTCATCCCTACCAGCAGACAGATATGGGGTAGAGGATAGCAACTCTGAAGATCTTTGGTACTTAATACTATGGAACGACGAACACCACAATACAGAGGAAGCTATACGGGATATCAGATCAGCAATCAAAACGAACCGTGGCCGTGCAGAGGTTCTTGCTGGAGAAGTGACTACAAAGGGTAGGTGTATTTTACACGAAAGTTCCGATTATAAGTCTCTTTTACCAATTCAAAAGCTAGTAGAAGTCGAAGGATTGGTCGCTTCTATCATGAGTGCCAGAGATTTCATGCGTGAGATGATAGTGCACCATATTTTCAGCTGGTTGATAGACATAATACTGTTCACGTCACATACAAGGTTCCGTGAACAGAGTAAGCATCATTTTGGCGAAATACTTCTCGAACCCAATTTCTCTTTTGCAAAACCATTTCCTAGCGATGGAATATTCTCTATGGTAAAATATATATGGGAAGAGGTAGATTCACGGGAACAGTTTGTGAGAAAGTTTTTCGAAAATGGACTTCTTCTCGAAGGACAGTTTATTAATATTGGAAAAACGAAGGTACATCCAAATATAACTCCAGATAAATGCGCAACCAGTATATCTGGCGTCTTGGGGCCTGATCCTCGATTAGATCGGTTACAAAATTCCAGACTACAATATTTATTAGACTTCCAAATAAGATTCACATTAGCAATAAGGAAAAGACTACCAGATTTGATAATCCCTGCCGTAATCTCAGACACAAGAAAGAAGAGTATTTTCTGTGAACAGTTCATCAATTTATATCCTGTACTTATTACAAGCATGGCTCGCGCTGATAGAGAAGAGCACCTCAACTGTTTGCCTGAAATTACAACTCAGTTATTTACCTGTCCTACCAGTGTCAATTCAATATTGAAAGACGGCAAGTTGGGATACGTTTTAGGATCTGTTGCGGATATAATTGAAAAGTACTCTAGCGAATGGAACCCGTACTCTCAACTTCCTAATTTCATTGAAATCGCCAGGGGGCGTCCTTCCAATTATAAAGCTATCAAAAGAGCTATTCTTGGAGGAATTCGTGATATTGATCACTTAGTAGATAAAAGTAGTGGACAAGACTCTTTACCTGTTCTTTTGAGCAAAGATACCATCGTTTTTCTTATTTTGTTCTTAAGGAACTTTCAAGGGTACTGGTGCGTGAAACGCAAGTATGGAGATCATGTTGAACGAGAGATTTTGGATTTTGTAATCCATTTAGAATACTCTGTTCCCGTCCTAAACGTTGTCAAGTCTATAACGAGCAGAGAGACCAATGATACCCAGTTAGTCATAAATTCTGTAAAACTTATCATTGAATTTTTAAGTTTAAGAGAAATAAAATGGAAGGCTCCTGGAATTGCCGATTTTAAAGTTAGTAAGGAACCTGCGTCTTTTGTGAATGCAGTTAACACATTATTGTCGTACATTATACAGTTCCATGGTTTTCAGACTTTGCAGGATGTGTTAAGTACCTATGAAGGTCCTTTTATGAGGATATCGGACATATCTCTCAGAAGCATAGTCCTAAGCTCACAAGTAAAAGTAGGATTTTGGATCAGAAATGGAATTTCGGTGTCTCGTCAAGCATCGCTTTATACGGACTCTCTCATGAGAGATCTGGCCTACTTTTGCGATTTCTATTTGAATCAGATAGCCGCAATTTACGATAACCCAAGCACAACCTTACTCAACTTCCTAGAAAGATGGGAACTTTCTTCTTGGTTCAATAACGAGACACCTCACAATGAAACTATCTATGAGGACAGATTCAGTTCTATATCCAATAGGTTTGTCGTGTTCTTGTATAACCTCATAACTGATAGAACAAATTTCTTGAGTTTGAGTTCGAGAGAAAGGGTCTTATATAGGGCTGAGCAAGCTATATGTTATGCTTTGTGCAATAAACCCAAGCCATATTCTTCGTTGAAATCTGAGGTATCAATTGAAGTAAGTGAACTTCCCGAGTTCGATTCATTATTGGAGAAATGTTGCGATTACCAATCACCCCAGGGATTAGTAGATTCAGGAATGTATCGTTTGAAGCCCTCTATTTTCGAGAAGTTGGACCCTCTAAGTCTACACTTAGATACAAGCCAGTCTCAAGAGGTAACTGAAGCTTTGATAAAAAACATAGCACAAGATAGAAAAATAAGCGAAGACAGCGTTGTTTTATCGCCTCAGATTCAATTAACCGATATTCCCTTGGTTGATGAACATCTTGCAAGCTTCACGAAAACAAAAGAGTTCGCTAAGCTTATGTATAAATACTTACAAGTTGCAATAGATAGTTCGGACGAGACATATCTTGGAAACTTGCTTCATTTATTGCATGCTGTCGTCAAAGATGATGAGCTTCATTTTTCAGAAAACTATGTATGTCCACATTTCATCGACATCCCTATAAGTGACCTTTTATTTACCCTCAGTGAATCGTCAATGTCAAAAATTATTGTCAAGAAAGCCGAATTCTTGTTAAAAAATTTAATCAGGAAAGATGAAAGGGTAATACAAAGTCTCATCGACTGTTTTGGTGAAGAACATATAAAGGCTTTCCAATCAAAGCATATAGACTCTATCAAATCTGAACCAGAAAAAAGAAAGTTATTAGCTGAAAAGAGAAAAAACAAGGTTATGAAAAAATTTGCTAAACAAAGAGAGAAGTTTTTACTGAAAAACGTGGAGTACAGTTTGGATACAGACACCAATACTCTTAACACGTCTAATACACACTTAAGAACATGTGTTCTTTGCGGAGAGCATGAATCCTCGGATGATGTGTTCGGACTATTAGCCAGTTTCAATTCGTCCTCCGTATTTTGGAAAGTACCCGAGGACGATGTAGAGTTTTTTCAACTCGCTTTCAAAGACTGGGATCAACAGTGGTCTCCAAAACAGAATGGTGTGTACGGAAGGGGTTATAATTATTCTTCTGCAAGGGCAGGTTACCAGAATGCAAGTCCAGACGGATACGTACTTTCTACCTGTGGTCATGGATTACACTTACGTTGCTATTATAGAGCCTCCGCTGCATTCAAGTTTTATCCATGTTCACTATGTCGTAACTTGAGTAATATTTTTATACCCAGTTATATTTCACCTAAACATAATGAAACAGGGGATGATATTCTTTTCAATAATCAACCTATAAATGACAGGTATAACCAATTAACTTACGGTACTTGCACTGAAAAAGCACGTTTGCTAGTTTCTAAGTTGGTGATTGAAGATTTCCAGACGTTCGATCCCGAGCAAATAGAAAGCGTTTGCAAGCCTATTGACTCGGATGTATTCTGTGAAATATTTATTGGTCGGTTCTTTGTATCAGGAGGAAACGAAATTCAGTTTTTCAACAAGTTGCAAAGCTTAGCGAACCTATTGGCTAACACCATCCGAATGAATGAAATATCCACACGTATAGAGGGTACTCGTAACTTGTCTAACTTTTTAAATGACATTCCAGCACCATCAAAAACGTTAATGAGATCTTTGATGCAAATTTTGGCAATAGCATACGAGAAAAGGCATTTGAGCTTTTTTTTGGGTTCTAACTATGATTTATCAAAGCAGATAAAAGAATTTTGGGATTCGGAGTGCTTACTTGATAGTATCTTCAACGAGGTAGTAGCATTATTTTTCCAGACAGATGAATCGTTAAAAACGTTAATAACATGGGGCTACACCAAGTACGTTACTGTATGCATTAACTCCCTATTACACATGCTTCTGACTAATAGAGAATACTTTGACTCGTTCGCAAGTATAGATTTGCCTCAGATTAACCCACAAATACTCCTGAGTTTAGGGACGCTTTTGTCAAGTTATGAGAACATTGAAATTCCTAACTATCTTAAAAACAAAGAGCAACTCACCATCATAGTATGGACTGCTTTGAAAAGGTTAATACTTCCATTTTTAAGACAAATGGTTATTTTCAAGGATCTTTTGACTATGACTTCTGAAGGTGATAATGAATATCAAAGTATGCCTGAGCTTCAAAACTTGAAAGAGGAGATATCAAACCAAGAAGACATATATGCTGAGGACGCCTTATGTGATGTTCTAGGAATTCCTAATTTGTCAACGTTTTTACTTAACTTAGTTGAAAGCCAAGTGAGTGAATTCGAACGTAAAATTTTCGATATTGTTCTTACTGCAAAGATTCCCAAGTATATGGATCAGGGGATATTAAGTCTTGACTTCCCAGCTGTTGTCAAACTCATCGATTTACCCGATGATTATAATACTTGTGTTATCGAGTATGACAGTGGATTAAATAGAGGACGGTATGACTATAATGTTTGCTTACATTGTGGTTCTAAATTACATTTATCTGAAGATTTTGGCCACATGAGGAAGTGTAATATGACATCGGTATTCTTTCATCCTAGATTGAATTTGTTAAAATTAGCTACTAGGATAGCAAACAGTCCTATTTATATTAAGGTATCAGCTCCGTACTTAACTTCTCATGGAGAGGTCAAAAGACCAAGGAGCTCAGGAAAAGCTACGTTAAGTCATTTGAGATATAATCATCTCAATAAATTATGGCTTAACCAAGGTTTGAATGGGTTCATTACTCGAAATATGTTTGGAAGTATGGATGAAGGACAAGAGATTGAGCCAAATTTCACTTTTCCTGAAACTACTGAAATGGACGACGACGAGGACGATGACTTTAATTTCTTTTATCAAGATGATATTGCATTATGAATTCATACGTACAAATGTACAACTCTATAAACCGATACATGCTAAACGTTCATAATGTATCCCAGCCACCTGCATCCATAACACTGTCTAGTTTTCTGACAATGTAATTAGGAATATTATGTTGTAGCCAGATATTTTTAATGAAATCTTTATAATGAATGTTACTTAAATACAAGGTCTTTCCTCGTTTTGTATCCCCTGGAAGCTCTCCATGCTGATCTAAATATGGAGCAGTAAAAAAGGATCCCCCATTTTTATACATCAATAACATGCACCTATCTTTAGGTAATAGGAATATGCCCATATTATTTGAGCATTCTTTATTAACATGTGTTGTGCATTGCCCTTCTTCAGATCCTAAAGAATGTTTTTGTGCATCAACTACTTTAGCACAGAATAAGCATATAGCTGGATCTTCGATTCTCAAATGGGGATAATCATATCTATCCAGATAGTAATACTTCGTGAAAAAGTCGTCAAGCCGTTCTGGTAAATCTATCAATTTGATTTGTCCAGGATACTCAAGATGTCTGTGATATTCATTAGCATGCTTATCATCTAATGGTGCCATGCTTAAGTGTTGTATGAAGTTATCAAGTCTACTTCTCTCTAAAGATTCGTTATCTGAGTTCATATTGAAAACCACTTCTTCGATTCTAGGCAATTTCAAAAAATCGGCTAACTTCTCTGCTTCAATGTTCAGCACATTGGGCTCATAATTATCAATTCGAGCACAGCTTACGAATGAATAAATGGCAGCTCTTCTTAGGAAGGTATTGGTCACTCTAAGAACAATAGAGTACAATACTCTGCCAAATCTGGAATCCGAATACTCTGCACGCTTTGCATCTAACCCAGGGATGTATTCAACAATCCTTTTGAATACTGAAATGGATCCATGCGCCAAGTCATCAGATATGCCAGAAATTATGGGGAAGTCAAGAATACCACATTCACAGTCCTCTAAATAATTCTTATTCGCAAGCTCTTGACCGACCACGTGAAATGTTTGTATTATGACACCTAGGTAGCATAACCTAAGTATCAAGCTAAACGTAAAGCCTGAGCTCGGAAGTGGTAAAGTTTTTACCAACAACTCAAAAAAATCCATCTCGAGTATTGTCTGATTGAACGTGTTCATTTGAAACGTTAAAATATGTGATAAAAGCTTTATATATGCATCATTTTTAACGTTCCTTCCGGTTGGTCTATGATTTATTTTCATGTAAAGGCTCGTTAATCTAAATTCATTTAACATCCGTAGGTTTACAAGACAATTATTGCTTATCTGATTGATTATCAATCCGTTATTTGAAGACATGCTCCGAAGTCTTATTTCAATTGACTTCATGGTATTTGTTAGTATTTCAGCGGACTCTGCTTTGTATAACTGCGGAAATGCTAATAAAGACGACACTTGAAAAATATTCGATAGTAGCATTCTGAAATGTTGATCTGCATTATCGCTAACCTTCAAACTATTAGATATCATTTCCTTCGAATAAGACGTCAATGTTGTCATTGATTCAACATCACGGGCAGTCACCTCTGTAAAATTTCTGAACCAATCTTCCCTATGTGAAACTGCTTCGTCAAATATTGTTAAGTCCTGCTCTTTGATTATAGGTAAAGGACTCAAAAAGCTTGCTAATGATCTATTATTTGCAGTCCACAAAATAGGAATAAACATATTATTTATGGCCTTGCATAGCGGACATAAAAATTCACGATGTTCTGTGTTTTCAGGAGAATTTCTTGTAATAGAGTTCAGTTTGTTGCGATTACTATTCAAAAAGTTAACATAACATTCAAAATGCATCCCATGTCCACAACTCAGAGACACCGTCCTACTATTAACGTATGACTGGTTATCAAACCCTGGTCCCATAACGTTAAGACTTTTCACTTTCTCCATATAATTGGTATACTTCTCAGAATACTCAACAGGACCGGCAGATTCCTCACTTACATCCAAGTTTGGATTACCAGAAAAAGCCTTTGGGCCCCAATAACTGTCCCCGAAAGGAACTTCTCTAAACTCTGAGGACTTATGAATATAGGTGATGATACCAAAAGGACCAGCATCTTCTGCCGCATTCTGGCAAAGAAGACAATGAGGCTCTGGGAAGCTCCAGTCACCCTCCTCGCAATCTGTCATTTCGACATCGCTGTAATCTTCTGAGTGAAGTATATTATTTTTCAAAAACAGTGACTGTTGTTTTTTGAACTTTGCCATTAATTTTGATTGTCGCTCTTTAGCCAATCTTTTTTTCTTTTCGAAATCGCTTTCCAACAGGCTTGAGTATGATTCTAGTTTCACAACCGAATAATCAAAATTTTCAATTCTTTCCATCAATATTTCTTTTATGTTTGGATTACTTTGTTCCAAAATGCTAAAAATGGTACGTATTTTACTATGCTGTTCAGTGTATGAGCCGGTGATCAAAATTTTGTACAAAATTCCAACTACTGACTTCCCGTTGTAAATCTTGATCAAGTTATCACAGAAACAGCCATATTCGTGGGTATTAATGTTTCTCTCTAACGAGCATGTGTGAATCAAATGCAAAGTAGTTTCCATCAAGTTGTCCATAATGTTTGTACCTTGGTAAGAGATGTACTCTAGGACCCTTATGAGGAACCTGGCGAAATATGTTGAGACAGAGAAGTTTCCAATAAACTTGAAGACACCCAAATTTTCCGAGTTTATAGACACGGGTTGTATTATAATATCTGAAACCTTTCTCTTCGTCTTCTTACTAATATGACCCTTGATTAATTTGATGGCGTCATCCTTTGTGTTATTCGAATAGTTAAAGTAATATGGATTTGCTTGGTCAAAGTATTCCTCTTTCAAATGGTAAATTCCTACATCTTTGCAGCCCTTAGGTGGAACGAAATTAGTGAGATCCTCCAAAATAAGGTCAAAACGTTTTTCAGAAACAATATGATCTGGGATATGTGCGCATAATTTTGTATAGTTCATCGGTCCAAAGCAAAGATTATGAATGATTTCATTCTTAATCCGTATGTCAGTGATAGATTCTCCTCGCGACTCTTTAATGTACGAATCTTCGGACATAATATGTATGAAAAAGTTCAGTATCTCTTCAAGCATGTATGGAAGTGTTTTCTGGTCGTAAATATTATTATAATCAGGCTTCTCTCCCTCGTTATCTCTTCTGAATATAAAATCATTCAAAAGCCAACGACTAAATATCAAGAAGCAGGATAGATCTGGATGTGAGTAGCAGATAAATATCTGAATAAGAAAAAGATCTCTTAGATAACCACTCTCTCTTAATCCAGTGTTACGATAAAGTTGCAATTGTGACCTTACCGTAAACCCATTGCGAACCCAAAAACCTGACTTTATTTGAGACATCAAAACAGTTGTCCTGACAGGGTAGTCAAACAACGATACGATTGGATCAGGGTAGTTTTCCCCTGTTATTTCATCGTGTACAGGATATGAGGAAAGCTCTGCTGCTGCTTTCAAAATATCTAATGTATCAGGCGATGCATCAAAATTAGTGGATTCCATGAGCCAAGACAAGAATGAATGAAGTGGATGCAAGAAACTTACTTTTTCTTGATCTATTCTATAATCTCTTATGGGCGTATTTGTCGATGGTTCCCAAATGAGACCAACTTTATTACTTATATCCGAGTTCTCATTCACATAACCAATTAATGACCTCTTCTCTAATTTGAGAAGATAATTCAAAACATAGAAAACGGCTTTTTCTGCATATTCCTTTCGTCTTTCTTTGGCTAAATCTCTCAGTATATCCAAACATTTCGCAATATATTCAGCAAACTGGTAAATGACCAGAATTGCATGGAAAAAGGCAGTGTAATCAGTATTTTCATATTCCACATGAGCCTTACCTTCTCTTCGCAATGTAGGTTTCCCTTGAAAAAGAGCTAAGATATCACAGGCCATCGGTATAATATTACCTGTCAAAATTGTTTTTATGTCGTCGCTTCGACTCAATATATATCCTATGTCGAAAAATATTTGGCCCCATATGCGATTTTTCAAACTCTTTATAGATATATCCTTGTCCAAATCTATGTCATTTTGCGAGACAATCTTGTCTAATGTTAAAAACCCATATATAGAAGCGAACATTCGAGACAAATCTCCATGTTGTACGATTGCAGTAGCATTCGAGGGAGACGTAAATAGCTGAGTACTCAACGTACACATGACATTTAATTCGGGCTCTCTGTCTTTTATTAGAAACATGTCAACAATCATGGGATAAATGTCGACATATTGGCATGAAATGACATTCTTGTATGTCAAATTTGTTATTATTGACGTCGAATACATATCGTGCAACAATATTCTGATTGACTTCCAAAACCTTATGTCAAAATATATGAGATATTGAAACCTGGAGCCAAGGTGACCTTTTTCTGGATGGTAATCGTCTATAGTTATATTGTAATCACAGTCCTCGCACTTTTCCTGAGAGAGGTTCCATAGTGAAGGTTCAAAATTCCAATGTGCTGTTTCTGATTTTGAACAAGAAACCAGAGAAGGTATTTTAGGGATATTCAAATTCTTGCTCAAGATACCAGTCTTGTAATTAGATTCTGAAGTCCATGTATCACTTTCTGCTAGACCATTATTCCATCTACAGCAAAATGCTCTGCAGAATAAATCTCTGGCATCTTTATTTATTCTGAAAAGCTCTGAACCTGATATAGAGCTAATCCATTTTATGATTTCGTCACACATCTCTTCTCGGAAAACATCTCTATCATTCCTTATGCATGTTGCTAATCCTGTTGCGCCCAAAACCGCCTGTTTTCCTTTTAAGAGCTCAATGTCAGAAGAGCAAATAACCTTTGCCTTACCGTAACTCTGTACTTTATCAGCGACCATCGTTGCAAACTGTGTAACCTTTTTACTAGTCAAATGGATACGCTGTATCGCATCTCGATAATGCCTAACCTGATCATTGTAAACCATCAAGCAATACTTTTTACTCTGCTGGTCGGTAAGTATAGGGTATGTATCACGGTAGCCATATTTCTTAGGATCAAGACTGCTTTTGGCGGCAACTTCTTGTATGGACTTAACATCCATCTCTTCTGGGTCCATTATGTGCGCGTCACTGTGAGACATAACGTCTATGATAAAGTCTAGGAGTGTCTCAATAGTTTTGAAAAATAAATACTCTAATTTCTCTGGAAGCTTCTTGTTCAATATTTTGAACTGCCCTTTTAGTTCCTGGGCGTAGGGACAGTCATACTTCCGCACCCATGCCTCTGGGTCACCACAATCGCAGACACCGCCGTTCTCTCGCTGGCAGATTGTAATGTGGACTTTATGATCTTTATGATATTCTTCCTTAAAGCAGTACGGGCACAATGCACATGTCTCATCATACCCACACGTTAGACATCTATAAATCGGCTCTCCTTTGCGAAATATTCTAGCACAAGGCAGTCCATAATGGTATACATGATGACTTTGCGCATAGTATTTAGTGTCCCTACTTGTGAAATCGGCTTTGTAGTAATCATCGTATTGCCATTGGAACCTCTCCACTACTTTCTGTTTCTGAATATTATCTGAGTTAGAGTCTATGGCATTTGGAAAAAACCATTCCATGAACTCGCCATCGTTGGAAATGGTCAAGAATAAGTTCTTTCGAATTTCCTTTCTGGCTTCTCTCGATAGCGTGAATTGGTTATTTATAGGCAAGTCAAACAAGAACCTTCTGGTACTTGTTAGCCTTTCCTCTATCTCATTCATATTTGTTTTAAAGCTCCTGCTAAATTGTTTGCAAAATTTTGGCCGCCACTGATTCTGTATACTTTATGTTTATCTGTCTTCGTCTTTACCGCACTCACACAAATTTACCCATTCTTAAATCTTTGACATTATCGTGAACTGATCTTATTAGACAGCCGGGGGTCATATTCTAGTGTGTTGAGGATAATCTGTAGATGCCACTATGTCTCAGAAAAGGGAATTGATATATTATATTCCAAATATTGAATCAAACAAGAAAGATTTACAATATGTGCACGATGTGACTTCCTTGACACTTGGCATCGGATCAGGCATTCTAACCCTCGAATCGTACAAGGGCTTTTTACTATACATATTTGGCTACACGGCCGTGAACCTTATATTTTACTTTGTCTGCTGCAATAAGAAAGCGGCTAGCTTCTTCAGAAAGCCTTTTCATGAAATCTTCTTAGAGGACATCCTCAGCGATATGCCGGGCTTTGTGATGATGTGGTGCTTGACTTACGCCTTAGTGAGATAAATGTGCTATACTAGATGCTTACATGTGTCGCTTGCTACCTACATGAGCTCCCCGGTCTTCGTGTATGGAGAAAAGCAGTCTTCAATGAAAAATGGGCCCATAACGATTGAAATAAACCAGATTTCCAGCAACAATAGCCCATGTGCTCGTATCTTAGATGGACACTGATGTCCCACAACCTTTTATGCTCACTTGCAGCCTCGGATCATGTTTAGGAGCTCTCTAAAGACTTTCCATTTCTGGCTGTGGTACTACGGTTTTATATTTCTCCTTTCTCACATCCGTGGCTGTCTATAACACTCGGAGCACATCAGTCAAGCCAAGCTGCTCCTAAAGACCTTCAATTATCATTTATATAGCGTGTATTATAATACAGGCGTAGAACGCTGTCATAGTTGTAGGTTACTAAGTCCCACGCGCTATAAATAATTCACAGTAGAATTCGAATATACTTAATAACTTCAGGCTTTGTCGTCTTAATCAAGTACGATTGAAGGAAGAATTAAAAGAAATTGATAAAATGGAACAAATTGACTTGTCTAAGAACTCAAGGAAGATCCAGGAAGCCTACAATGATGTGGTGAATGGCAATAGTGGTAAAAATTATGTGGTTTACACAGTGGAGAAGGACTCCAGTTTAAGTGTGAGTGAAGTCGGACAAGGGAGTTTAGAAGACTTCGTCGAGAACTTCGAAGACGGTACTGTCCAATTTGGATTGGCAAAGGTTCCTATTCCCGGATCAGATGTATTCAAAAACTTGCTCGTCGGTTGGTGTCCTGATAGCGCCCCTGCGAAATCAAGATTGTCATTTGCTAGTAACTTTGCTAATGTCTCGAAAGTTTTGAGCGGATATCACGTTCAAATCACAGCCAGAGATCAAGATGACTTGGATGTGAATGAGTTTCTCGAAAGATTGGGTGCCGCTGCTGGTGCAAGTTACTCTGGACTGGGCGTAACTCGTCCAGTAACTGCAGCAAAACCCAAACCTGCTGCACCTAAACCTTTTGTCGCAAAGGCGCCAGCTCAGAGCTCAATTCCAAAGCCTTCTGTCCCTAAAAGCACCGGCAAGCCGATCACGCCAGCCGGAAAGCCATCTTTCTCGGCCCCTAAGCCTACCTCCGATGACGATGAATGGGGTGGTGAAAAGCAGTTAGAAGAAAGAGACTTCACGAAGAAGCCCCTCGAAAATGTCCCATCAGCTTATAAACCTACGAAGGTTGACATTGGCGAGCTCAGAAAACAAAAGTCTGACACAGTGTCCTCCGCTCCTCGAACTCCATCTTTGTCCCAATCAGGTTCAGCGGACAAACCTGCGGAAGAAAGAAGCATATCCATCTCCGAAAAAGTAAAAGAATTCTCGAACAGCGATGTGTCTGATGGAAGATTAACTTCTTTACCAAAACCAAAGGTCAACAACACCGTAGCTTCAAGGTTCAAACCTGTGGAGGAAAAAACCGATAAACCAAAATTTGGCGCTAAACCTTCCTGGAATAAGCCATCGTCTGATAAAAATGATAAAGTATTGGGTGGCTTCTCCAGAAACTTTGCTACGGAGAATGGTAAAACACCAGCGCAAATTTGGGCAGAAAAAAGAGGCAAATATAAGTCTGTATCACCAGAACCTGATAGCTCCGATAGCAAAGTGAATCAAGTCTCAGATGATTTAGCAAAGAGTCAAATTTCCAATGTCGAAGAATCGCACGTTGTGAAGCCTTCTAGCTCCCTGTTCGGTAGCTTCAATCCTCAGAAGAACGAGCGTGAGGAGGACCCACAGGATGAGTCTGAAAAAGAGGAAGTACCCGAAGAAGAAGAGGAGGAAGAGGAAGAGGAAGAGGAAGAGGAAGAGGAGACCAAGCCAACTCCTGCACCGGTTGCTCGTAATCTTCCACCACCTCCACCAGCAAGAGAAACCCCAGCCTCGGTTCCTCAACCTCCCTCCTTGCCATCAAGAAATAGTGAAGTTGGAAGCGCTACAAGCACACCAAAAGAAGAAGCACCAAAGCCTTTGCCTGCTCGCAACCTTCCTCCACCACCAGCTTCTTGGTCTCAAAACAACACTCCTGCAAGCGGTCCTCCTTTACCTCTGCGCGGAGGGGCGCCTGCAGTACAGGCTGAAGTACCATCTGAGAGCCCTGCCAAAGAAGATGCTGAGGAATCTACTAGTGGAGTATCAGCCATTGCCGAGTATGATTACGAAAAGGATGAAGATAACGAAATTGGTTTTGAAGAGGGTGACTTGATCGTTGAGATTGATTTCGTAGATGAGGAATGGTGGTCTGGTAAACACTCTAAGACAGGTGAAGTTGGTTTATTCCCTGCTGCTTATGTTAATGTCCAGTCCTCCGAACCAAAAGCGCCTGAGCCTGTAACTGATAATAAGGATACAGGAGCTAGCGATGCTGGTAAAACAACTTCTGCTGTCGCTGAATACGACTATGAAAAGGATGAGGACAATGAAATCGGATTCTCCGAAGGTGATTTGATTGTGGATATTGAGTTCGTTGACGAGGACTGGTGGTCAGGAAAGCATTCGAAGACTGGAGAAGTTGGTTTATTCCCAGCAAACTACGTTAATTTGGTGGAAAATTGAACGAGAAGCTGAACGATTATTTTATGTAAAACCATCGTCTATTTAACTGAATACAGTTTAGTACTATATATGGATAGTGATGAAATAAATAAAGGACTAGAGTGAAAGGAATTTGATGAGAGCGTCACCCCAAGCCTCTCTTCTTTTGTATGCTGCTAAATCGTTAGGTAAGTTTTGAATAGCATATATTAAGTCACCTGCTAACCCTTCATCTTTGACTTTTTGAATTGGTGTAAGATAAGTTCTAACAGTCATCACGTTCGCTCTCAGCTGGGGTAAACGAGTTAACACCTGACGTTCTGCTCGCAAGAAAGTTTTTGAGAAGTCTACATCTTCAAACTCTAATTTCTCTACCTCTTCTCCTTCATAGGCATGATTACTATCAAGAACAAACCATTTGTCCCCGATCTGAATGGTCCAATTGTGCCTTACCCATAAATCTTTTTCTGTAAGCCTATTGAAAAAACGAGACATGGAGAGTTTGAGCCTGTCTTCATACTGGGGCACAGGACCATGGATATACAGAATCGGTTTGTTGTAGTTTTTTGCAGGATCAAACCCGGAAGGAAATCCAGATACACCAGCTCTGAAAATGTATTCTTCTTTTTCATCGTGAGGGTGGTCTTTTAACAAAATGAAAAAATCTTCTTCTATATTTGAAGCCAAATTCTTCAACAAAGTAATACTGTCTATGGCCGCACAGTCCCTAAATAATAACTCCCCGTTAATGTGGTTCTTGATCTTATCGCCACTCCTAGAAAAGTACTGGGGGTACTTGGAACACAAATGATGCACAACCGTCAGATAAAATTCATGTACAGCATGATACGTAGCCTTCTTGTCGTATGCCAATACTGTGTGATCTTCATTAACCTCTACAAGCTCTTTTTTGAGTCCAGTGACTTTCTGGTAGGTATCTTCAATCAAAAACCACTCTTCAGGTGTACTGGAGATGTTTTTTATTCCCATACTAGGGTTGAATGATCTTTTCCCCACAAATGGACGCAATTTTCTAGGTTTCTCTCTATCCCATACCAACATCTCGGAGGCTTTTAGCTTGATGGCATTTAGTTTAGATTTACTTCTCTGGTAGCGATAGATCAGCGCAATCACCAACACTGCTAACACTCCTATCTGTAGATAGCGCAACATATCCAACATTATTGGCCTTCTTTGACAATTATGATCCACCAACTATAATACTTTAGCGGGTGATATCAGCCCATATGACATATCTACGAGAATGACTTATAATGAATGTGACGATCTTACCTCACACCTTGGCTTATATATATAAATCTATAGCTATCGTATCTTATCTATATCAAACTTGGTCTGCATACTGCAAACATTTACCCCATCGAGCCACGCTCTCGCGTGGATTGTTGCAAGGGTACCAGCCTTGCAATAACTTATAGGAAAGCTTAGTGTGGTTCATGGTTGAACCACGGAATATGTAACAGAATTAAAAGCAACTGGAGTGGAAAATGAGTGACATCAGGTATGAGGATTCTTCAACAAAGACCGCGAACAAAAAGCACGGTACGTATTAACCCCATATATTTTCAATGTAGGGAATTGTCTTTATCGAGATATAAAAATCTGTGGTTCAGAGTGGAAAGGCAGGGCTGTATATCTCTACTCGTCATCCGTGTTTTTCGGCTGTAAAGGATCTGCTTCCGTAGCAGAATCAAACATATGTCCATGATCACCAGCCTCGTCCCTGGTGCTCTCGGAAAAAGCAAAGGAATCCACATTTTCCTGCTGAGGGTCATTGCAAGAAGCATCCATAAGAGAATGAGAGGCAGTATCCTCCGCATCCAGAGGACCGGAGCTGATTCTGTCATACGAAGGAGGTTCATTGGATATTGTGTTGAGAGTTATTCTTTCGTCATGGGAATTTACATCGGCGTATGCATCATAGCTGCACTTGTCTCTTAGTGTGGCATCGTGGGGTGGGTTAATTTCCCAGAAGTTTGGAGGAAAGTCATTTTCACGCTCGCTCAAGTCATTATCATCGTCTATTTCAGAGCGTTCTAGTAGTATGTCCGAGTTGTATTTGTTGTATGCTGGTGGAGCTGGTCCGTTGCCCTCCAAAGGTCCATAGCCCCATTTTTTTACGTTGGCCTCCACGAAAACATAGCCTATTTGACCAAGATTGACATGAACAGAGCACAAGTTGCTGGCTCCAATTGTGGGGAAAAGTTGACCATGTTCAGGGACCTTGAAATGCTTGATATGTCCTCCGATCTTCTGTTCGTTGACCTTCTTACCGTTCCTGGTGAAAAACACGGTACCGCTCCTGACACGGTACCCAACACCAACGACATCACCTTCGATAAGCTCGGGGAAAGGAGCTTCTCCCTTGGGCTGCAAGGGTTGATTGAAACGGCGGTATCCATTCGAGTCGTAGCATATGCTGTTGGCATGGCGCCCGGGTAATCTGAACCATGGATACGGTTTGATACTCAAACCAATAGATATCCTGGTGTTTGCAGGGTCAGGGAGGCTATATATCTTGCTTTCGAAGTAGTATACGTCGTTCTGGGTTGGCATGGGGAGATTTGTCTGTATAGAGCACTCAAATTGCTTGAAAAACGTAATCTCGCTGCGATTAACCACCACCAAGTCGTTGTTGGTCAACATAGCGTCCTTTACAAACTCCCACGCCTGCACTCCTTTCTCCTGGATAAGGAGGTTCTGCGAGAGCGTGAGGGCGTCCCTGAAGTACGGGTTCGCCGCCAAGTACTCCTTGCTCTGGAAGTAGAGCTCCTGCTCCTCAGAGTCAAGCTCCATGTATACCTGGTTCTCCTCTTCCCGCTCTATGTCTCGGTCGCTCATGCCAAGCTTTCTGCGGATCGAAAGCACCGCCATTAAGAACAAAACAAGCACCAAGCTGAGCGACGAAAAACAGAGAATGAGAACCATCATTATCGCTCCCCCTTCTTCCTTACTGACATATCCCACATCTGAACCATCTCCTGCCCTCTCTTCTCCCAATTCGTACACTTGCATTATTCTCATCTCTTTCCTTCTTCTGTCCCTTCTGGCTGCTTATATCTCCTTCTTCTAGGCGGCAATTTAATGTAATAAATTACTCTGGTTCACAAGACCGTATATGCAGGCCTCATGATGCTGGCAGCATTTGCAGTTTTGATACTTTTTGCATACTGTTTCCATACCGGTTGGTGAATCAAGGGAACACTAACAATAATGTGGAGGCAGATAATTATCAATGGCAACGGTGCAGGTTTGTACTCCGGCAGCGACAACGGCGGACGGGGCCGTTGAAGTACGATGAGTTGGCGCCTATACGCGTTTCATTAAACTTCTAAGATTAGCAAAAATCAAATGTTTATGTTGACGAGCGTGCCTTGTAGGACGCATAAAAAAGCAGTATAAAAGGTCAGAAGCAGGGCGTAGAGGCGATGATCAAGCGAACAAAGAGACAATAGGTATGAGACTCGGTAAAATATTGGTTGCTGCCGGATTAATGAGCAGCGCGTTGGGTTGCAATCCGCTCAAGGAAGATGGGTGCAAACCGGACCCAGCGTTAGCGGGATCTTTCAAAGAGGACTTCCATGAGAAGCTGAAGTATTTCAGCGAGGTCAAGTCTAATGGCGTGTCTTACTCGGACGACGGGCTCGAGTTGAAGCTTGCTAAACGTCTCGATAACCCGACTTTGCAGTCAAATTTTTACATCATGTTTGGTAAGGTCGAGGTTACTATGAAGGCTGCGAAGGGCAGGGGCGTGATCTCGAGCTTCTTCCTTCAGTCTGACGACTTGGATGAAATTGATATTGAGTTTTTTGGAGGCGACGCGTACCAGGTGCAGCTGAACTACTTCTCAAAAGGTGATACCACAACTTATGACAGAGGGGAGTACCACAACACTCCATCCAGCCCGTTAGACAACTTCTACACGTACGGAATTGACTGGAGTAAGGATTCGTTGCTGTGGCTGTTGAACGGCAACGTCGTGAGAACATTATATCCAGACAACCTGGAGGGTTACCCACAAACTCCTATGTTCATCAAAATGGGTGTGTGGGCTGGAGGTGACCCCTCTAATGCACCAGGTACAATCGAGTGGGCAGGAGGTCCTACCGATTATTCCGAATTACCATTTTCCATGTACGTCAAATCTATAATCGTGACTGATTACTCTACCGGTTCCAAATACGAGTACTCCGACAAGTCAGGATCGTGGCAGTCTATCAAAGCTGAAGGCGGTGAAGTGAATGGACGCTCTGAACAAGCTGACAAGGACTTTACCAAGTTGCAAAATGGTGGCTCCGTAGACTCGGACTTTAAACCATCGAGCTCTCAGTCTAGCTCTTCTTCCTCGTCAAAATCCTCTTCCTCTTCTTCGTCGGCTCCTTCTTCTTCTTCTTCTTCTTCTTCTTCTTCTTCTTCTTCTTCTTCTTCTTCCCCATCTTCTTCCCCTTCATCCTCCTCATCTGCTTCCTCTTCATCTTCTTCCCCTTCTTCTTCAGCCGCCTCTAAGTCGGCCTCATCATCAGCTGCTTCTTCGACAAATAAACCAAGTGCATCACAATCGAAGACTACTACGTCCCAGTCACTGAGTACAACTCACTCTCAATCACAAACTTCCAGCACTCAATCAAACAACGGCGATCAAGGATCAAACAACAATGAGGAATCAAACTCAACGCAGTCCTCACAAAGCACTACTACAGCAAATAAATCTAGTTCTACAAGCCCAGCTACAAGTTCTCTGTCTAATTCAGTTCTGAACAATTCAAAGGATCTTGGAGCTTCGATAAAAGCATCTTCGGTTTTAACCTTTTTTGCATTGATAGCTTCTATTATAGTTTAATATGGTTACTTTGCTGTTTATCAATTAAAAGTTTTCACTCGAAATTAGATCGTATAGTTCATCCATCGTTAATCTATTTGTATTCATATCTGGTCCTCTTGTATCCAACATTATAGCACCAGCTAGCATTCTTTTCTTCTCTTGAAGAAGTAAAATCTTTTCTTCCACTGTTCCACGAATAATCAATTCATATATATCGACAGACAGTTTTTGTCCTATTCTATATACTCTATCAATCGCCTGTTCTTGAATTTGAGGATTCCACCATGGGTCGAAAAGAATAACTCTAGAAGCACATGTCAAGTTCAAGCCAACAGAGCCACATTTTAAAGAACACAATAATACGTTATGTCTGTTGCTATTCCTGAACTTGTCCAAAGTTGTTGAACGTTTACTTATATCCATGCTTCCATCAAATATAAGAGAGTCTATCTCATGGCTTTTCAATATGTCTTTAAAAATTGGAAATAATGATGTAAATTGTGAAAAAATGATAGTCTTTCTGCTTTTATCCTTCTTAACTATTTCTAGCATTTGCTTTGTTTTAGATGACATATTTTCGGACAAATATAAGTCACTTGACTGTTGGGTGGGTGAACATGATACTATTTCTTGGTCGTCCTTAATTTCAAAGGAATCCAAGTCTTCTATTAATGATTCAAGATTGTCTTGCTTTACTTCACGCTCTAACTTTTTCAAAAACACATCTATTTCAGCTTTGTTACTTGCGATTAAATTCCAACTGCAACATGCCTGTCTCAATCTCAAGAGATGCACCAACAAAGACAAACGCGAATAGGAAGATTTGACTTTTTTTGTATGTGGAGTTTTCTTTGTATTTGCAGAAACCTTGGATGGCACATCTCTGCTTGAGCCAATTAAGCGAGACTTTTTTATTACCATGTTAGATATTGCTTTCATATTGGAATATACCAACTTCTCAAATTCAGAAAAGTCTATAATCACCCTATGGGTCCTTTTCTCTGGTAACTTGAATCCCTGACTGTTGTCCAATACTTTCTTTGTTCTTCTTAACATGAGTTCTTGTAGTTGACTTCGTATCTCGGATATTACAATATCTATTTCATTACCTTCCTTTAGGTGGGAGGCAACTCTCGACATCCATTGCTCGTCCTTGGACAAAGGACCTATTCTCAAGAACTTGAAAAGTGCCCTCAAATCATTAAAGCCATTTTGAATCGGAGTACCCGTTAAACACCATCGCCTCTTAGCTTCAAGATCGCAAACTGCTTTATTTTGTTTCGTTAACATGTTCTTTACCTGGTGTGCTTCATCCAATACTACTCTGTGCCAAGTAGACTTAGAGTCAAAAAAAGGTGACGACCCATGTTTCAGATACTCGCTTGCTAAGGTATTGTAAGATATTATCACCACGTCGTATTTTGCTAATGCCGCAAAGCCATTTAATTTTTCCTTTCTATTGTAGGCATAAGCTACCAACCCCTTTGCTTTCGTCTCTATTTCAAGTTTCCATTGATTAATCAATGACACGGGACATACTATTAAAGTTGGTTTATTTTTCTGCGTTAATTTATTGTAAACCAACAAGGCTATAATTTGAACCGTTTTTCCTAACCCCATTTCATCGGCAAGAATACCTCCACAATGTTCATCCGTAAAAGACTCTCGATGTAACAAAAATTGCAAGCCTTTAACCTGATGGGGTAATAATTCAACTTTCAAGTTCTCGAGCCTGCTCTTATCAATGGCTTGTGCTTCGACTGAAGAGCAGCCTGTGTCTAATCCTGAATCGTCCTGTAAATTATTAAATATCTGTGACTTTGACAACAAGGAAGAACCGTGGCTACGTGTGGTACTTCTTGGTTTCAAATTTCGACGATTGCCATCGTCTCTATATCGATCCCATACCTTAAACTCCTGTGTCGAATTCTCATCGTGCGCTTTCGGCACTTGTAGTGGTACGGCTTTACCACTGCCTTTCTTGTGCTTGCTCAAAGAAGAATAGTCCACTTTTTTAAATGTACTTACAATCTTGGGAGCATTTGAGACGTTTTGTTGATCATCTTCTTTCATTGACTTTGTAAACCCATTCTTCATCTTCTCCGGTCTTATCGTTTTACGTGACATGAGGTCTTCCAGGATAGCTTTTTGGTCTTTCGGTAAGCCCTTGTTCAAATATGTCGTCTTATGGTCTGTAATACCACTAATATCCCTTTTTTGGCTATCCTTTTTGTTCGATCTTTGAGCTATGGTCATTCCTTTGAATGCTTGAAGCATATCATCCTCATCTCTTGTTTGTCTTTCATTATCTACTCGGGTTTTGATACGTTTGTCTTCATTCAGTTCCCTCGGGAGCCTCTTACTAGTCATTATTCAATTTTTCCAAGCGTTTCTCTATGTAAAAAAAAAAAAAACGTCACCATAGCTTTACTGTTGATAAGCAATGTACGTTTAGTCCATATTGCGAATGAGCGTAGATATTCTACTATGTGTAGTAGAAAAAATTAAGCGACCTCGGTGAGGATTGAACTCACGATCTTGCGATTAACAGTCGCACGCCTTAACCAGCTTGGCCACGAAGTCCTTTTTTTCTACTTTTCGTTAAACTTGAATATATACGGTATTTCCGTTTTGAATACATTAATATCTGGTTAATGAAATGACATTTTTCTGTATAATAGTGCAATATTAATACAGCTGGTTATAGTTTTACTATTATTTTGTAAACTTGATCTCACCTTGTTATTACTACGTATACCTATATTGTTTTTTTCTGAACCTTCGAAGTTGGGAAAAAATTTGAAATTTTGCAATTTACTGCTGATCTTGAAAATGTTCAGTTCCGTATATGTCCATATGACGGTAAAACATATTCTGCAGAGCATATTACTAATGTAGGCAAGTGCCAGTTCTTATAGAACTTTCAGTTTGGTGTTATAGTATAGCTGATGGAGATGAAGCGTCTGTTAAGCTCATCGGCAAAATAATTTAAGCCGCAGCTTGAACAATAATACTGGATACCATAACAATAACAGATCAAATCGAAAGGTACACTAAAGGCGAGCATGATGCACCAATTTACATTATCAGCAGCACTGGAGTGTCCTTGAACGAAGACCAGCGGATACCATGTCTACTGTTTTGGTTGATGTCAATGCCTATTCGCTTTGATCTCAGCTGTAAAACGGAACATAAGCTATTGTGCATATTGAGTTATATTTCGTTATATACTGTTTATCATATTACGCTATTATTTATGCGTTGAATGCAACTTACATAATTGTGGGGGTATAAGCAAGTTGCAATATTCAAGTCAATTTTAATTACTACAAGAAACTGTAAAAAGGTACAGAATGTTCTGATATAACTGGAATAGACGAGGATATGTTGTAAACAATTTTTTTGTCATAAGAAAAACGAAAAGGAAATTTTTAACAGAAGAACATGGAAAAAGGTATCATATAAAGTTTTTTTTTCCTTTTGTAGATTGGGAAATCATTTGCCCAAACCACAGTTCAAAGAGTACTTCAAGCTTCCGTCGGGCTTGAAAACACCCCAGTATTTCTCAACATCGTTTGAACCATGGGTCTCAGGCTTCCAAGCCTCATCGAAAGCTTCGAAAACAGCAACATTGACACCCCATGCTCTAAGGGCACAGATGGCGTCTTGCCAGTAGTGAGCAGCATTGTCAACAGATGGCTTAGAGCTCTCGAAGTTGGAGCCCTGGGATGGCCATCCGGTCTCACCAACCCAGAAGGTGATGTCAGTCTTACCCTTGGTAGATTGGATGGTCTGCAAAGCTTGCATGATATCATCAAAGAAAGAGTAGGAAGCGTTGTCTTGTGTTTGACCTTGCCAGTAGGAGAAAGCGTTGGCAAAGACGAAGTCAGCAGCCTTGATAGCGGGCTGAGCGGCGCTATCGACCAAAACGTTCCAGGAGTCGACGGTTCCAACAGGAACAGAAGAGTAAGACTCACCATTCTTGTCCTTGATGTTCTTCAACAACGACTTGACGTCGTTGATCTTCAGTGCCAACTCAGAGGCACTCATGTCATCTCTGTACAAAGCCTCAGAACCGACAAGGAAGTACTTGACGGTGTTCTTCGAGATGTGTGGCAAGTACTGTTGCAAAGCCAGCTTCTCAGCGTCGAAGTGGGACTCGTCATTTGGCCAGATACCAAGGAAAAGCTCAAAGCCTGCCTCGTCGGCAGCTGGTCCCAAGTTCTGCAAGGTGTTGCAGTCCGACACTGCATATGTCTTGACAGTCTTGGAGTAAGGCAGCAACTTGGAGAAGTCTGACTTGTACTGATCCGCTGTCTTACAGTTACCGTTGTTGTCCTTGACACCCAAGTTGAACGCAAGCTATTCATATGTTAGTATATTATGTTTCTTGTCTCCACTTTGTTTTGTTGCGGATATGCCGATACTTACGTCTCCCATAGCAGAGGCGGCAGCGATAGCTGCGGCGAATACACCTAATTTCTTGAACTGCATCGTTGTATTCTGACTATCTTTCAAACGAACGAGTGAAAACCTTTGTCTTTTGAAAGAGAATGAACGTTTGTTGCTTGTTTATGAATGTTGCCTGAGCGCTCACAAAATTTGATCTCGAGTTTACAAAGTCTAGAAAGTGGCTAAATTTAGAAGACCCGGTTTCAGACTCAAATTTACGTAAGAATATGCCGCGTTCAACCAAACCTTAGGTAAATATGAGTACAGAGCCTAGAACATCTGGTACCTTAGGGGCATAGGGGCACCTAGACACGGGAAGGTGTGAGACGGTAATAGGTCATGGCTATTAAAGTATATACTTGGCTACTTGGCTAAACGTGCAAGAACCGTTGCAGCGGGAGCACGAGAGGCGGAAAAGAGCGGTCGTTTTTGTAGGTTTAGTCTGAGAGCTTGGACAAGGCTATCAAAGCAGCGTCCTCTATGCGAGTGGAGTCAGGAACCGGTAATTGGCCATCGAAAAACAGCACTGACGACTCCAACGAAGGGAAACTCTGCTTGTCGAGAGCAAAGCTGTAGTCTAGGTCCTTGATATTGCCTACCACTAGCAAGATGGTTCCCTCGGCAGGCATGGAGGATGCCAGCACGGCCGGGAGCTTGCTCGCTGCCGTGGCCGAGGACGAGAAGTAGTCATCAGACCTGACGTAGATGGACTGGGTGTAGCCTGCAGGGATGGAGCATTCGGTGAAGACAGCGCTGAATTTCTTGCACAAGCGTACATGGTAGCCGAAGGCCAGGTGGGCCCCCACCACGCCGTAGGCCTGCGCCGGGGAGACCACCTTCTTGTTCTTTATGTCGACGGTGACTCTCACGTTTACAGGGACCTCCAGACTGAGTACTAGCGGTGCGTCCAGCCCTATATTGACGTACTTTGTGGAGTTAAACTTCCGGGAGACGGGCTTCTTATTCTTTTTCTTGATTTTGAGTGCTTTCTTGGGCACCGTCAAGCCTTCTTTAAAATCAGAAAATACGTTGTTGTTGCCCATGAATGGCAATGTACTTATCTTTGGTAGCTTACGAGCGTATTTCAACTTGGACAAAAACTCGCTACTACCGAACACCGCTTTCACAAGATAAGGCGGCGTCATGAAGAACTGTAAAAGGGTGGCAAACAACAAGCCATTGTTAGGGTCTGCCACATGCTGGCTGCTTCTGCTTGTGTAGTCATCAGCTTGGCTGTCTTTCTCTCTGGGGGGCTCTATAGCTTCTTTGTCGTTCAAGTTAAACTTGATCTTTTTCCCTCCCTTATCGCTGCTCAGCAGTACCACTTTTGTCGCCTCTCGCTCTTCTAGTCTCTCTTGTTCTTCTGGCGATGGGATATCCAATATGACAACTTCGACTACATTGTAAATGGTAGCGGCTTTGGCTACCTGATATGCAACATAGGTTATTTGTTCCAAATTTTTGGCGTTAGAAGCGGATATGATGGAGGACGGTATGCAAAGGGCAAATCTTCTACTTGGCAGTGCCTTCGAAGGAACCTTCGTGGAAACTTCTTTCTTAGCTTCTCCCTTCTTGCCCATGTTATGACGTTATAGTGAGTTGAATATTCAGTCAGTTCCCATAATTTTTCACTGGCTCATCGCGCACATAAAGGTACCAGTGATTTCGAATTTATGTTTTATTTATAAGTATTCGATAAAGTGTCTACAGTGATGTAGTATATAAAAAGCTAGTGCTATATTGCTATCTGTAATTTTAAGCATCAGTCAGTTCTGGTGCAGAAGTGGCGTCAGCTTCTGATGCTTCTTCAGCCTCGAGCTTGGCGATTCTGGCCTTGGCCTTCTCGATGTTAATCTTGGTTTGTTCCTCCTGCTTGTCCTCAAGAGCACTCAAGGTCTCTTTCAAAGTCTCTATTGTCTTGGGGACATCGTCGGCTTGCGTGGGGAGAGGGATGTTCAAGTTACCCAAAGCGACAATAATGTCGGGCTCAACGGTGAAGTTCTTGGCCTTGGATTTCTTGCTTTTGCTGGCCTTCTTGCCTTTGGTGCCCTCGAAGAAAGACTCCTGTTCCTTTTTGATGACGACGACGTCTTCGGGCATCTCAATCTTTCTGCCCGAGGAGGCGCTGTTGGCGGAGGAGCCGTTAGAGGCTGCAGCCAATGGCGACTTTGGCTGTGGCTTCACGTAGGAAGGATCAAAGTACGACAATAATGTGTGGATCGAGTTGATTTCGTCGGTGAAAGCTGGCACGGAGGCCTCGGCCAATTCCTTCTCGGCATGCTCCTTTCTCTTTCTCTTCTTCTCGCTCTCCTGCTGCTTTTTGTGCTCCTCCTCCTGCTTCTTTTTCTCCTCGGCGAGGAGTTTTCTGAACTTGTCGAACTCGGCGTCAAAGTCGGCTCTCAACTTTCTGATCTGGCCGTACTTCTCGTCCTTGGCCTTCTTGATTTCGTTTCTCTTGGTGAACAACTGGTTTCTCTTGGACACAATGCCCTTGTTGGCGTCGTTGATCTCATCCAACTCCTTCTGGATGCGCTCAAACTCCTTCTGCACCTCCTTGTTCTGGATGGAGTTCAATTTCTTCTTCAACTCAGCGATCTTGGTCTTTTGCTCATCGACCTGCTTCTGGTCCTTCTCGATGGCCCCGAAGTCCTTACGCAACTTGCGCAATGCGCTCATTTCCTTGACGAATCTTCTCTCGTCGGCCAACTTCAAGTCACCCGCGTCGACCAATTGGTCCAAGTATGCCACTCTGGCGTCGATCTCCTGCACGTTTTTGAAGTTGTGCTTCGAAGTTTGCGCCTGGATCTCGCCAATCTTTCTCTTAAGAGTTGCCTCGACCGCCTTGATTTGATCCAACACTGCGTTCCTCTCGCTCTTGATGCTACCCTGCTTCTCAATCACCTCCTTCAACTGCTTCTGCAATTCCTTACGCTTCTCCGCGACCTCCGGCTTGGTAACAACCTTGTTCAATTGCGCGTTGATCTCGTTGTTACTCAAGTCCAACTTCTTGATCTCCTCCTTTAATTTTTCAATCTCCTGCTTCATGGCCTTGTCATCTGGACGCTTGACAAACCTTTTCTGCAGACGCTCTGCTGGCCTTTCAACTGCACTGCTCATTTTGTCCTTGTATTTTAACCTCAGAAAACTTGCCTTGCCTCTACTTATCTGAGAATTCTTCCCTAGATAGGTTACTTGACGATTCCAAATTTCCACACTCGACGTTGGAAATTTTTTCGCAGTGGGTTTAAACGACAATTATGTCTATAAATTTTTTTTTTTATTTTTTTAAATATTTATTCGACTTTTTGCACAGCGGTGAAGCTTTGAAAGACACAATAGTCATAAGACGCCAACAGCGACAGCATAGAAGCGCACACATAAGACACCAAGCCAACAGCGGCAGCAGGAGGATACATCAGTGAATTAAGTATAGCTTAATCGCATCACCTGCTTTTAATTTAGAGCCTTGGTAGGATTGTACGACAGGCGCGTCGTTTAGGTAAAGCAAAGAGTTTTCGAACTGGCAAGGCAGTAATAGAGACATAAAAGCACGGGAGAAGACATGAGCGAGTACGAGAAACTCGTAAAGAGTTTATCAGGGGCCGATATTTTGGAGAGATGGCCGGACGTGACGCCGTTGAAGCAGATTTCTGGGGTGCCCAAGTCAGAGGGCAGCAACGACGATGACAACAACAAGGATACGCTCTTCGAGGGCCACGACCAGGAGCAGATTAAGCTCATGGACGAGCTCTGCATTGTTTTGGACTACGAGGACCAGCCTGTGGGGGCTGGGACCAAGAAGTTGTGCCACATCATGAAAAACATCGAAAATGGGTTGTTGCACCGGGCGTTCTCGCTCTTCGTGTTCGACCGCAACAACAGGTTGCTCTTGCAGCAGCGGGCGGACGAGAAGATCACATTCCCAGGCATGTGGACCAACACATGCTGCTCGCACCCGCTCTGCTTCAGCGACGAGCTCGGAGTTAGCCCCCAGGACGGCTACAAGACCACAGACCTCGCGGCGGGCATCGTGGGCGCCAAAAGGGCCGCCCAGCGCAAGCTCGAGCACGAGCTTGGCGTGCCGGTCGACCAGGTCGCCATCGAAGACATCCAATACCTCACCCGTATCCACTACAAGAGCGGCAGCGGCGCCGACGGCAAGTGGGGTGAGCACGAGATAGACTACATCTTGATCCTCAGAACCTCCCAGGACCTCTCCATCAACGCAAACTACAACGAGGTCAAGGACTACAAGTACGTCAGTGAGGCTGATTTGCAGCTGATGTTCGAAGACAAGTCCTTGGTCTTCACCCCATGGTTCAAGCTCATCTGCCACACCTTCTTGTTCAAGTGGTGGCGCAACCTCGACAACCTCGACAAGTTCAGAGATGACTCCATACACCGCTTACTCTAATATATATATGGCATCTCTGCTAGTACTATCGTTTTTGATTCGGAGTCAAAACAATTGACTCGGATCAACATGACACAAAACCCACCAAAAAACTGTACGGTACTTCCCTCAGTAAGATAGAAAATAAAATATCTCTTCTCCTCTTAGATACGCTTATTACTGAAATAGACGGCTACGTTTGCAAGTTTGCAGTTCTTGAGATACAAAGACTCGCGTACACTGATTAACATACATCTTCTAGACTTGTGGTTGTCATGATATCTTTGAAGAGTGTTTCGAGGGGGTCAGTGACAAGGACCAACTGGTTCTGTCGCACGCTAGCAACTGCTGATTCAGCTGAAGACAGCGGCAAGCCCAAGACCAGAAGAAGAAGGACGGTGTTTTCCGACTCGTTGAACAAGGGACCATCGTTTGAGGACTTTGTTAGCGGCAAGGCGTCCAAGGTGGTAATGGACCCACTCGAGGCGGCGAGAAGCGACCCGAACCAAAGATTGCCAGAGTGGTTGCGGGTGCCGATTCCAAAAGGGCGCTCGTTTAACGACTTGAAGAAGGATGTGAGGGAGTTGAAGCTTGCTACGGTGTGCGAAGAGGCCAAGTGCCCCAATATAGGCGAGTGTTGGGGCGGTAAGAAGTCCGAAGCAACCGCTACAATCATGCTTCTAGGCGACACATGCACGAGGGGGTGCAGGTTTTGTTCAGTCAAGACGAACCGGAGCCCTTCGAAACCAGACCCAATGGAGCCAGAAAACACAGCCGAGGCTATCAGCCGCTGGGGGTTGGGATACGTGGTGCTTACCACCGTCGACAGAGACGATTTGCCCGATGGAGGTTCAAACCATCTCGCCGAGACCGTGCACAAGATAAAACAGAAGGCGCCCCAGATATTGGTCGAGGTGTTGAGTGGTGACTTCCGCGGTGACCTTGACATGGTATCCGTGCTAGCAAGGTCTGGTCTCGACGTGTATGCCCACAACCTCGAGACCGTCGAGGACTTGACGCCCCACGTGAGAGACAGAAGGGCCACCTACAGACAGTCGTTAGGTGTGTTGCAAAGAGCGAAGGAGACTAAGCCATCGCTTGTGACGAAAACGTCGCTCATGCTCGGGTTCGGTGAGTCTGACGAGCAAATCTTGCAGACCTTGCAGGACTTGAGAGACATAAAGTGCGACGTGGTGACCTTTGGCCAGTACATGCGCCCCACAAAGAGACACATGAAGGTCGTTGAGTACGTGACGCCAGAGAAGTTCGAGTACTGGAAAAACAAAGCCCTCAGCATGGGCTTCTTGTACGTGGCAAGTGGCCCCTTGGTCAGGTCCTCCTACAAGGCAGGCGAGGCCTTTATAGAAAATGTCATCAGGAAAAATAGACACAACGTTGGCGAAGCCCCAAGGTTAGCCCACGATATCAACCCTAGCTTGGTTTCTCAGAGATACTAGGCCTTTGGAATATCCGCGGCAACCACTGTCGACCTCTACTGGCCATCTCAACCTCACAACAGTCACCTCTCCGCTAAGACTACATCATCCTTATGCTCCTTATGCTCCGTAATGTACTAATAGAAATATAATATATCTCTTTACGTGGTTCCCTCCCCGTTGGCAATTTCCTGTAGATCTCGAAATTCATTTCGTACCTAATATCGGACGAATTTAGAAACCCAAACAAAGATCTCATCAAATTCTTGCTCAACGCACATTACGCAGCGAAGCAAAAGACAATATTTAGCAAGTTTTCGGTATTTAAGGTAGCAAGGTATTAGCTTTAAGACCAAAGTAAACGTCTTACGGGGAAGACAGAGGGAGTAAGATGTCTAGGATACGGAATAATGATGAAAGAGATGATAGTGAGGAATCGTTGATTTCGCAGTTTGAATCAACACTCACTATTAAGCCGTCGTCTAACGATGTGGCAGAGACGGAAGATGTCTCTATTGACCATACAGTGTATACGTACAACAACACTCTATCCACATACATTCGGGATCAAACTATCGCCGATATAGATGAAGAGGACGAGAGGGAAGAAGACGACAGTAGCAAGATCACGGCTAAAGAACGCGTCAAGGACAAGCCAGACAACCGAACAGTACGCAGTAAGCTCATCGAGGAGGTTCTACGGTCGAAGGAGGCGCGGTACCAGAAGATTTTGGCGCCGTCGCCGTTCGTCGACATTCTGTTGTCGAAGTTCACAAAAACGTTTGCCGAGTTTCTTAACTCCAACTCTCACATCCAGAAGGAGTCGCCGCGGTTCGCCAGGGAGACCGACAAGACATTGGTGGTGGTGTCGCCCTTCTCCGCTGAGCATGCGTTTGGAAGAACATGGGTCAGTAAGTCGTACTTGGCCACGATATTCGAGCGTCCTCAGAGGTTATTGGCCGCAAGCATAGGTGTGTCGGCCGCCGTGACGATGTATCCCTTTTTCTATAAGGTTGTCAATAGCACCAAGAGGGGCGACCTATTTGCTCCCTATGTGACCAGGGTGCACGGGAAGAAATGGCCCACGATGTTGTATGACCTCTGTTTGTCTTCCTACGACAAATTGTTGCAAGAAAAGCTCGAGGTGCCAGAGGACTGGAACACAGGCGATATATACCTTACTCCTAAAACTATAACTGCTCTAGAGGGGTCTATAGGCACGATAGAGACCACAGTGGATTCTCTATTTAAAGATAAACACGACAGCTACAATTTAGCATTCGCGATGATCAGGCCTCCAGGCCATCATTGTCACGCATCTCTCCCAAGTGGGTTCTGCTTGCTCAATAATGTTCAGGTAGCAATTGAGTACGCTCACGAAAAGTATGGCATCACCCATTGTGCCGTGTTGGACATTGATTTGCACCATGGTGACGGGACCCAGGATATTTGTATGGAGAGAGCGGGGTTCCTTGGCGACTTTGGGAAGGACGAAAACGAAACTTCCAGCTCTCGAGATGACTACGGGAAAGCTGGCGCATCATTCCCCAAGGTAGGCTACTTTTCGTTGCATGATATTAAATCTTACCCCACTGAAACAGGATACGCAACCAAGGAAAATATTGTCAACGCGTCAATATGCGTCATGGATCATGACATCAACATCTGGAATGTTCATTTACAAGAATGGTCGACAGAAGAAGAGTTTTACAAGCACTACCTGACGAAATACGTGAACATACTCAACAGAGCGAATCAGTTTTTAAATCAGGCCAAAAGAAAATACGAGAAAGAGTATCAGGAATACTTGATCGAGTTGTCAAAATATAACAAATACATTTTCCGTCCTCATCTTTACCATCAGCCGGTGGAAAAGCCGGTGCAGCCTGCTTTCAAGCCGTTGATCATTATATCTGCTGGGTTTGATGCGCTGGAGTACGAGAACCCTCAGATGCAAAGACACGGCATTAATGTTCCCACGTCGTTTTACGCGACATTTGCAAAAGATGCAGTCAAGTTGGCGAAGATCCATACCAACGGTAAGCTCATCTCCTTCATGGAAGGTGGCTACTCCGACGGGGCGTTGACCACTGGCGTCTTTTCGCATCTAATAGGCTTGACTAACAACCCAAAAGAAAGCAATCTAGACGACACACTATTGTGGAACAACACCTGGGGAAGCGAGATGGTAGCTAAAGAGCTTATAAAGGGTTGTAAGAAGTCCTGGACGCCGTATAAAAAGCCCCAGACTGACGTCACTATTTGGGCCAACGAGGTCATAAAGCTCGGCCGTTCAATGATCCCAAACGCCATCTTGCCCTCCAACTATATGCATAACTTCGAGGAAAACGTCCCTAAACACCCTTCTCCGGAAAATAAAGCATTACTGAAGATGGAGAAAGAGTTAATAGACACAAAAGAACAAGACATCCCTGTGTCGGCTCCATCTCCACTCAAAAAGGACCCAAATGATTCTAGAAAAGTACTCCGTCACACCAGAGCCTATTACAAGAAACTAGCATTAGCTCAGAAGGAAAAAGATAGCAATGCCTTGCCCAAGAGTCCATTACTCTAGCGCTTCCTACAGCGATGGGCCCTTTTTTCTACAAAATTTCAACAAGATACCTCTCTGTTAAAATTAGTTGTTCATAACAAGTTCACCAGCTTGACATGATCCATGTCTATAGATCACATAGTTAGTTAAGAAGACGTTCAAGGTACCTTTCAAGCTTGAGCTTGCGAACTAAGTAAATGTGAAGTATTCACAAATCGGCGCGATATCTTTGAGTTAAAGGCACACGTAAAATTAAACTATATACACAGTAAATGAAAAGTCATTAGACCCTTGAAAGAATACAACAGAACGATTTGATATAATATGACAGAGTCAATGAATATTGACATAAGGGATAGGATAAGGCTCAAAAGTGATGAGTTGGGACACATTAATGATAGTGCAAAGCATGAGTACACGGAAGGTAAGTCTATGAACATTCAAGAATTTGAAAAATTGATAGAACAGAATAAGGAGCTCCAGGAGCTCGTAAGTAGACAATCTAAGGTGATAAAAATCTTGGAGGATCAATTAAAGGCTAATGGGATACCATTGCTCAGCAGTACTACAGCTATGATTCTCAATGGAGGGGCTACTAGCGATGTGGGCGAGCATCAAGGTGTGGTGGAAGATGTTCCAAAGAGATCTACCAGGAGGAATCTAGCGACAGCAGGAGAGAGACACGAGCAGCTCCCAGAAACAGTGGTGGCATCACCGGCTCTCAATGTGGGTGGTACAAGTGGAAGTGAGCAACAACCTTTTGATTCAAACCGCTCCTCAGTGTACTCGGAGTACGATCAGAGCCCTGCAAACAAACCAGATCCGCTCTACGAAGATAATACCATAATAGAAGATGCTACAGTTGCCACTGTAGCTACCACTGAAGACGTCAAGGCACCCGAGTCCTCTGCTAGCACAATACGCGTGGTTCAAAAACCCCAGAATAACGCGGTGCAAGAAACTCAAGGAAACGAAAAGGAGTTGGTCGTAAATCGCTCAAGAAACAGCATTCCAGAAGAGTCTAGTGAATCTAACGATTCTCCTAGTTCAATGAGTGTAGCTAGCTTCAAGTCACGCATACGATTACCTTCTTCTCTTCAGCAGAGAAACATAACGGGTGAGTTGTCTAATGATTCTTCAAGCAGCTTGAAGTCTCCATTTTTCAGCGGTAATACAGAATCGAAAAGATATGGTTCAACAGACCAGTTGTCCACTCAGTCGTCTTTGATCAATAACTCAAAAGTCGATTCTCCTTTGACGCAGAGCACATCTCACTTCAGCAATTCAGAGCAATTAGCTAATAAAAGAGTTCCTTCGACTCCAGAAGCATTCCTGTATCAGCGCTTCAATAACAAGAGCGCTGACAATATTTCCCGATATTCGAATGACCTTCTTAAGACTCCTACGCTCACCGAGAACACTACGTATGACTCGTCTAAATACCTGGCACAAACAAATAACTCAAACTCACAGTTTCAGATATTACACAATACAAGACCAGAGGATGACGATACCACTCTTTTTGTCAAACCTGAAGACTTCCATACTATTACTCTAACGGTGGTTAGTACGATAGGACCTAATTCAAATGTTAAAAAGGAAGATCCCGTTTGTACAATAGCTGTTAAAGATAAAGCTTCTAAGAAGGAAATGTGGCGTATCCGTAAGTCTTATACTCAGCTTGTTGCTTTCGATAATGATATAAGACCTATAATCGAGTATTTTGGCTTACCTTACATCCCAGATAAAGCAGTATTTCTTTCTACAAACCCAACAAAGATTGAGAGTCGTAGAGTTCAATTGCAAAACTATTTCCACTCAATATTCACGATGCCACATATCCCACACATGATCACACATAGAATATGCCGATACCTTTCATTGGATTTCGTAAATCCACTAGATGACTATAAAAGTGGTGCCAGAAAAGAAGGATTTTTGACGCGGCGTTATAAGGGTTTGGGAACTTCCTGGAAAATACGCTGGTGTCAGGTTGATGGTCCTTTCATGGAAATATATGACACTCCCGGAGGTCCTTGTGTCGAACTGATCAAATTAAAAGGGGCTCAGATAGGAAAGCAATCAGATGACTCAATAGCGGAAGAGAAGGGATATCGACACGCTTTCTTGATCATGGAATCGCAGAAAAAACTATCTTCTGGTGGAAAGCACTTTTTCTGCGCTGAGACTGATGAAGAAAGAGACTTGTGGGTTGAAGCTCTTGTTGAGTTCAGCTATAGCGATTCTACCGCTCCTGAAATTGAGGAACCAGCAGTACCTGAAGCTGCAAGCTCTGAGTATACAGATGTCGAGAATTCAGGAAAGCTGGCTCACTTAGGAATACACGGGCTGTTGTCAGCATTGCTGATAAGTGGTATTAGTAATTCATCAAACACAGATTTACCTTCTGGAAATCAATACGATGACTCTGCTTCTCGGGAATTAAAGGAAAATAAGAAGGTGAAAAAGCGTAGTATATTTCCATTCAAGTCTAAAGGCTACTTCAATGCGCCTGAATCTAACCAACAGGAGGCAGATAGCAACTTATCTCGGGAACCTTCTAACCAGCAAGAATCTAATGTTCAACACTATTTGGATCAGATGAACTTGGAAGCCGAACCTGTCGACGTTATTTTTGGAAGAGAGTTAGAAAAGGCATTTGAACTTTCACATCATGTATTTTATGATAGAGCAATTCCTAGTATTTGCTACAGATGCATTGACTTCCTTACCAAATCTGGTGCAGTGTTAGAGGAAGGTATTTTCCGTTTGAGTGGTTCTGCGTCTGCGATCAGACAACTCAAAGATGAATTTAATACTCATTATGATATAGACTTATTCAAGTCACCTTTGCAACCAGATGTACATACTGTGGCTGGTTTATTTAAAACATATTTAAGAGAATTACCATCGCCAATAATGGGAGGGCCTCAATATTCGGAATTGAAGAAGATCGTTCAATCTAAGGGCGACACATATCCAAAATCCTCTTTGGCTCTAATATTCCGAGATTATTTGAATGACCCATCAAAGATCGATAACATTCACTTTAATACCTGCTTTGTCATTTTCAAATTTCTTCGAGAAATCATTAAAAATTGTAATGCAAACAGAATGAACTTAAGAAATATGTGCATTGTTTTTGTTCCCACGTTAAACATTTCCCTAGATGTCTTGTCTGTATTTTTGGTTGACTTCGACTGTATATTTGCAGGAGAAGCGCCTGTCGATGATAGCAAAAGAGAAGTTCTTGATTTATACATACCAAGCTTCTAAATTACTATTATTTCAGTGCTTGGGACTAGACTACTAATTTAATTCTGCGATACCGCAGACAAGGCGAGAGATGCTGGCGCACCTTATACAAAGCATGAAGTTACGCCGTACTTTCAATTCTTATAAATGTATATTTTTACTTAATTTACTATTACAATAAATGTTTTCGCACAAATCGTTGCTCATTTGAGCAGTTTCTATCAAATAATATTCTTTCTGTCTCTTCGAGTCACGTAAAACACACCCGTGGAGATGAATGTTATGAAAAAAAGAAAAAAAAAGACAACATTACCATTCACTCTCGCCTGTAGCTTTTTGAAAAACATAATCTTTACCATTAATATTGGCAACACCTTCTTTCAAATTTGATTTCCATTTGTTCCTTACTCTTTGTACTCTATCGTATAAGCATAACATTATTTGTCCTTCTTGATCGGCATCTTCCTCATCGGATTTCTCACTTTCTAAACCATCATCTAAATCTGAATTTATGTCGTCACTATCGTTGAACAAGTCATCCTCGTCTTCATCATCTTCATCGTTTGCGCCATCTGATTGACCTATTCTTCTTTTCATTTGTTGATTCAGTTTGATGTCCTTTATTATATCGCCGCCTTTATCGGTAGAAATAGTGAGTTCAAAGCTACCGTCTGATTGATTGATTCTGGGGAGCATTAGCCCAGTGCCATTATCATCGTAATCTTGTCTCTGTGTCGAGTCTATGTTTGGAAACTGTATCTCACCCCCACTTGATGGATGATTCAAGTCTGCTGTAGTATTATATGTTAACAGAGCATCATTTTGTATATTTGGTAATTCCAAGCCCGACCCGTTGTCCAAGCTTAATGAACCACTTCCCAAGGCTGCGCTTGCAGAGTCATCCGGAATAGGAGGCACTGGTCCCCCTAAGCTATATGAACCAGGGATGTTTTGTTCTTCGTCCCATGAAAAGTTTGCTACCGATGTTTGGCTTAATTTCTCACACCATATCTTACGAAGCTCTGTAAGAGTAGACTCATCGATACCGCTATCCTCAAAGTCCTGTCTTGAGTCACTTATAACTTCTTCGATAATAGCCTCGTATAGTTTACTAGTCTCAGCATTAGACATGTTTCCGTATATCACAATTATTTGACGTCAGATGCTCGAAGACAATTAATCTATCGTTGCCAATGCTATGAATTGGGCTGATCAACACCCTATTCCAAAATAACCGGAGTTTCAAGCTAAATTAATACCGATTTATTATAAATAAAACTTTAGAGTAATCAATCGTGTTACGGTCAGTTCGAATAAATAAGATTACACAAAAGCGATATACTTAGTATTTGATTCTACGAACAATATTAATGCTTGTACGACTTGGGTACAGCAGTTTTCTTTGGACTCAATGCCTTTCTATCACCAACGTTAGATATGGACTTATACTCATCAAGCAAACGCAATAATTGGTCTTTTTCCATAGTCACTGTTTCGAGCTTCTTTTGCAAGCTTTCATTTTCTCTCACGTGTGATTTCTTTTCTATATTTATACTATCAAGCTGTTTCTTAAAACTAGCTCTGATCTGATTAACCTTAAGCTCGTGCTTCTTAGAATATTCATGGTATAGCTGCTCGGCGACTTCTTGTATTCTAGCGTTTGTTTTATCTTGACCTTCGGAGATTTGCTTCTTTAATGCTTCGATTTCCTTATGTAAATGAGAATCATCCTTCTTTGACTCTGATTTTTCTAATCTTTCGAGCGACAGCGAGTAACTCTTTTCATACTCTGCAATAGCCTTTTTCTGCTGGTTTACCTTTGACATTAATTCATTTAGTTTTTTAGTGTCTCCAGTTATTATTTCATCTTTTTCATTATTAGCCGATTTGAGTTGTTCAATCTCAGAAAGTAAAGTAGAGTGTCTGGAATCAGATTCTTCTGCAGCAGACTTGAGTTTTTCAATGGTTTTCTGAGTTTCTTCAGACTGCTTATGCGAGTCATTTAGTTCATCCTCCAATATTTTGACTTTCGCTTCAAGGTTTGCACGAAGTTCAGCTTGTTCGCCAAATTCTTCCTTCAAGCTTTTTAAGTAAGATTGTGTTTCCTCCAAACGACGAGTTAAATGTTTATTCTCCTCAGTTGTACTTTCAAGACTTTCATTCACTTTCTTTAACTGCAGCTCAGCGGAAATATGTTCTTGTGTCTTATTATCGAGAGCAGACTCCAACTTTCCAATCTTATCCTTAGCCAAAGTTTCTAGATTGTCGAGCTCATCCAATAATTCTTGCTGTTTACTATTCAAATCTTCTAAGCCTCTATTCTCATCCCTGAGTTTCTCATTATTTTTGAAAAGGTCTTCCTTGTCTTTTGAAAGACTCTCTATTCTTTCGCTATTTTCTATATTAGACCTCCTCAAATAACTAATTTCTGTATCTTTATCTTTTAAATCAGACTCCAAGTTGGAAACATTCGAGATTGCTTCTTGGTATGACTCTTTGTATTTTGATAATTCATTTTCTAATCCCGTGATTATGTCTTCTAGGGTTGCTTTTTCTTTCTCTAATTCATTACACTTCTCCCTGGTAATTTTCAAGTCAACCTTCAACTTCTCGCTTTCTTCGTGAAGCTTTTTGACTGATCTATCTTCATGTTTGAGTTTCTTTGCAAGGCGAGCTAATTCCCTCTCAGAGTGAGCAAGCTGGATATTTGATATTTCTTCATTAGCAAGAAGCTTTCTCCGACTCAGCTTAAGCTCTTTGATTTTTTGGTCAAAGAGAAGAAATTTGGAATTCGTTGAAGAAAGTTCCTCGGAAAATTTCAAGATTTCTCTATTTTTTTGATTAACTATTTCTTCTAAGGCCTCTACTTCCTTGTTCTGTTCCATTTCAATCTTGCGTACATGATTCAAAGAAAAGACAGGCCTGGAATTGGGAGACATCAATGTGTCTGATAGCTCTTCTTGATCCAGATCAGAATCTTGGTTGTCATCATTATCGAAACCAACTTCATAAGCACTGACACTTTTGGATAGAGAAGATACTTGGTGATTTTTCAAGGGACTGGTAGATATTTTTGGATCATGGGTTGCGGAGTTCATTTCAGCAACACGGTTGTTCTGTGAAGTTGCTGGGCTTTTAGCCCTTGGCTCAGTATATCTTTCAGGCGTAACGTAGTCCTCTTCATTAATGGATCGAATTATCTTGGAGACCTGAGTTACCTCGGGTTCAGAAGGCTTCATTGCATTAACATTATTCTGTTTCTGATTTGCCGAAATGACCTCGCTTTCATCCTCATCTACCACAGTTCCTATATTCTCTAGTTTTCTTGGAGAGTGCGAGTTGCTGAATCGAGTGACTATGTCTTCCTTACTGAAAACATCATCAACTTGTATCAGATCATTTGCATCCTGTTGTTGATCATCTTCTTCTTGACTTTGCTCTTGATCCTGTTCGTCATC
Organism: Millerozyma farinosa; assembly: GCA_002196765.1. Taxonomy (NCBI): domain Eukaryota; kingdom Fungi; phylum Ascomycota; class Pichiomycetes; order Serinales; family Debaryomycetaceae; genus Millerozyma; species Millerozyma farinosa. The sequence goes on along the minus strand of NBND01000002.1, from coordinate 2,012,903 downwards.
TGTCACAAGCCGGCTTTTTTCGGGACCGTCTCCTTCAGAGTCATTGGCGTTTGTGATGATCTTTGAAATTTTGAATGGCAATTTTTCTATATCAACATCAGCTGCACGCTTCAAAGTCAGTACTGAAAATTGAGAAGCCTGTGCCACTTCTGAGGCGCTCAATTCTGGATTCTGAACAGGAGAACCAGCTTTGATTGGCGACGATTCAAAAAGACTTTTCTGAGAAAAAGAAGAGCTAGCCACACTGGAAGCGTCGCTGGCACTAGTTCTCTTACCTTTTTGCTTCAAGGCGCCAATGTTCTCCTTGTTCGAAGGGCTGCTGTATGTGCTAGGAGACTTAAATTCGAGCAGTCTGTTCTTGAACATTGCCTTTGCCTTTCTAAGCGACTCCAAGTTTGGTTCGTAATGCATGCGCGGAGAAGTGAGTGGAAACCTTCTATCGGTACCTTTCTCTAGATCAGAGATTTTCTGGGTCAGCGGAGTCTCTACTGTCTTGCTGCCTCCAGCGTGGTGAATTGTGTTCCTTCTGGCGTCATGCTTTGCCCGCAATCCATGTGGATGCTTCGCCAAAATGTCCACCGCTGGTGCCTTCATTGGTCTCACTTCAGTGTCAGGTAACTTAATAGGAGATAGTCTGTCGCCCTCACCTAAAGACATGGATCCTTCAAAGCGAAGAGGAGACGTCATTTTGTCGAAATGTGCTGGCTTGTTTTTTATCCCGCCGCTCAGCCGCTGTGCTTTTTCTCTGATTTCTATTTCTTGAGCTCGTATTTCTCTCAGAAAACACAACAGCAACCTGCTATTATATATCACCGATATATGTATGGCCCGTAGACTCTGTACGCCAAAGTCAACTACCTATTCAATAAGAAAAAAAAATACAATTAGATGCTATCAACTGATTTTGACAGTCAAAAGAAAACAAATTATCTTTTCCAGCGTTCTGCAAAAACGAAATAAAAATGGGTAGGAATCCTTAATTTAACGTCGGCTACTATACCTTCTATCTATGAGTTAGCACGTTATTGCCCTCAGTTCGAAACGTTGCTAAATATTAATGTTGTTGAAAGCCGCTATCAACTGAGAAGAAAACAGTACATAAATATACACACTTTTGTACGCGTTTTTATTTTTCGGGTAAAGAGCATGGCGGCACTTTATGTACTACTCACGACAAAGTGTACAGCTGGGTGCAAATAGCGCTAGGTAGTACAGTAAATGATGGCGTAAAATACAAATAGTGTCAATTGAAGGATATTAACAATAGAAAATATGAAGTCGAACTACAAGAAAGTAATCAAGTTTTTGTGGTTTGTTAATTCCGACGTAAATTCACTCAGATATCATTGGAGATCAAGCAAAGCTAGCATCTCCAAGCATATAAAAGTTGGCTGCCATGAGTCTGTTGCAGACCACTGCAGCGAGAACTTCAACTATATGAGAACCTAACAAAGTATGTGATGCTGACGACATGTGACAGCACACAGCATCAGACGTTAACCTTGTGTTGGGGACCTAAGGAATTTGCGTCATTGTAGCGGAACCAACAAGATTTAAAGGTAGTAGAAACCTCTCTTCCTGTCGTCAGCACCGTACAGCGATACCAGTGGAGCGGCTGAACCGTGGTAGGTACCGTTTTGTGCTGCGGCGATCAGAGTCTTGAGAGAGGGAGCTGCGGTTGCGGTGGTGATGGTGTGGGTGGATGTCACCTGCACGTAGCTGGTGAGGGTAGTAGTTTGGCCACTGTGAGTGAAAGTGGCTTGGACAGGGAATGAAGTGGTGAGTGTCTTGGTCAAGGTGATAGTGGAGGATGGACCAGCGGTGCTAGAAGAAGCAGGGGTGGTTCCATTGACGGTGACAGTCACGGTCTTAGGGGTGCAAGCGCCATCAGCAGCACCAGCGGCACCTGAGGCGGTTCCGGTGGATACTGGGGAGGTGCTGGTCTTACCCTTCAGAGTGATAGTGGTGTATCTGGTAATAGTGGTGGTCTCAGCGTCCGAAGAGGCTGCTGCGGCGGCAGCAGCACGAGTGGTATAAGTGTTGGTTGCGACAGTGCTCTTGCTACCGCCAGACAACGAGATGGTCAGGAACTCAGTCACAGTGCTGGTCTGGTCGCCAGACGAAGCGGCGGCCGAGGTGGCAGCGTGGTTCTGCTCCGCCGATGACTTAGGGATAGTCATCGTCGTGGAGGACAAAGTGACAGTCTCGTACTTGTCAACCGTGATGGTGGAGTCCAGAGACGAGTTGTCAAAACGCTTGTATGGCACGGCGTGCGCGACAGAGGCACACAACATGGCGACGACGGTGGTGCTGAGCTTCATGATTGTTTCTGTTTAAAAGTCCTGTGTCTTTTCGTCTGCTTCTACGCCAGTTGAGTCAGGGTCAACGGCGGTCTTAAGGGTATCTGAAAGGAGTGGACGCGATTAGGTACGCTAGGACTGCTTAACGAGTGTCTGCTATTTTTTTTCGATTTTTAGCTGCTTAAGAAAGAGTTATTTCGCTGGCTTGTTCCGGGAAATAACTTCTTGTCAACTGTTTTTGTTTACTGTAAATTCGATACTTAACCGCTGTATGTTTAGGCCAATATCGCTGTTGTTTTTCTTCGAGATATCTGTTTCTTCAAGAATATCCGATCACCTCTTTCAACTGTTTTCAATGTCGAATCTTCCGTACGAACGTTCGCTGAAACTATGTTTCGATATGGTACAGCTTGTGTTTTCTTTGCTTTATAAAATTTATAAACGATGTTTTTTTACTGTTGACGCTGAAACATATATATATATGCGCATCCTTTAGTTTACATTTTTGCCTGAAGCCCGGGCGTGTGCCTTCTCGCAGTGGCAACCTTCTGCTTGACCTCATCTATCATTGTTTCCCTTTTCCCATTGGCCGGATCTAGCGTGTCGCTTCTATCCGCCTACTGTTCTTGACGTAAACAACGTTTGCACAAACACGTAAGAAAAGCACAATCTGTCCAGCTGCTCGTCTAGGTACATTTCCAAGCCAGACGGTTTTGTGGTGCATCATCGCCCCTTGTATCAAGTCAGATTGCAGGGCCTAGTACAATAGCGTAGGTAAACATTGCACCCATTGACAGTGTTTTGGGACGGGTCGCGCTCGACAGAAACGCGACGTGGAGCCGCTATGCGTCGGGTATCATTGTTCGGCTAGCCCAATGAGGAATGTTTACCGACGTGGTTTGAAAGGAGGGCGGCTAGTTGCCGATCCCTCGAAGCGGCAGCACTGGCGCCCGATCGTAGCAATAGGACGCCCTGGGGTGGTGACCAAGACGCCAAGCGAGGGGCTCCGTGTCTCCTCTTTACGGTAACCGCGATCAGCTGCGCTACCAACGTTGTTTTCGCGCCAGAAGCTTCGAAGCCGTCGTGGAAGCCAGGGTCGTGCGCACGACCCTGGTGTGTGGTCTTGTGATCAGCAGAGCATCACGTCGCACTATCGTGGACGGGGGTAGATAAGCGCTAGCGCCAGAAACAGATATGCCGCCTGCACGTGACGTACGGCGCCGCTGGCGCCATGGTATATATAACAGCTTGCGCGCGGGCTGGGGGCACCATCCAACCCCAATCTACAGCACCAGCGAGAGGTAGAGAAGCCGCCGGGGATTAGCAAGAGTAGTAGCCACAGATACAGACATGAGAGGATTGGTAGCGGACGCAGAAGAGCAACGGTCCGCAGGCGCCGCAAAAAAGTACGCTCGGACACGGTTGATCGCGTTGGCCGCGCTCGCGGTAGTGACATTGGCGCTTGTGTTGAGCGACGCCACTAGCGTGCTTCGAATCAAGATGCTGCTGGAACTGCGCTATGCGCAGACGTGCCCATTGCGCGAGATCAAGCGGCCGGCCAGCTTCGCGGTCGACAACAGAACCGCATTTGCTGTCTTGAACGACGCTACTTTCAGGAAGCGGTCTGCCGCCAAGCTCGGCGCGGCCGTGCAGGTCGACACCCAGGTGTTTGACAACCAGCCGCCCGTGGACGAAGCGCCCGAAGTGTGGGCCAAGTTTGCCGCCTTTCACGAGTACTTGGAGAAGACGTTCCCCTTGGTTTTCGAGCGTTTGACTGTGGAGAAGGTCAATACATATGGACTTGTGTTTACGTACAAGGGCGCTGACCTGGACCTCAAGCCGCTCGTGTTGATGGCGCATCAGGACACGGTCCCAGTGCAAAAAGATACTTTAGACAAGTGGACGCATCCTCCCTTTGAGGGCCACTATGACGGCACGTACATATTTGGGCGCGGAGTGAGTGACTGCAAAAATGTTTTGACCGCGATCTTGGAAACGTTCGAGTTGCTTCTTTCCAAGGAATACCCATTGCAAAGAACAGTCATCGCGTCCTTTGGGTTTGATGAAGAGGCCCTGGGTTACCACGGTGCGGCGTATTTGGCAAATTTCCTCGAGAAGCGCTACGGAAAGGATTCTGTGTACGCCATCATTGATGAGGGAAACCTGTTGACGCTCGACGAGGAATCAGGTTCCATCGTCGCTGTCGCCGGCACAGGTGAAAAGGGCTATGTTGACATCAAGCTTGAGTTGCAGACACCAGGGGGGCACTCGTCGGTTCCCCCCGACCATACCTCCATTGGTTTCCTTTCCGAATTGGCATCGCTCATTGAGAAGGACCCCTACGAGCCGGTTTTGACCAACAGAAACCCAACTTTGGAATTCTTACAATGCAATGTGGTACATAAACAATTAAAGGCGTCATCTTTCTTGAGGAAATGCATCTTGAGAGCAGGCTTCGACAAGTTGGCTAACAAGAAAGTTCTTGAGTTTCTTGGCAATTCACCCATCACCAAGTATCTCGTGCAGACTTCGCAGTCATTAGACATCGTGCGTGGCGGAGAGAAGAACAATGCTCTTCCGGAACACGTTTCGCTTCTCGTGAACCACAGAGTGGCAATTGAGTCCAACTATGAGGAAGTGAAGAGCCATTTTGTGGAGAGAGTTTTGTCCTATGCAAAGAAGAACGGCTTGGGTGTCACTGCATTTGGTGAGGAATTAGTGCCTGATACAGGACTCGGGTTCTTCACCGTTTCCGTAGATGGCAAACCCTTGGACACAGCTCCTGTCTCCCCTACAAATGATGTCGTGTGGGACTACTTAGCTGGTGTTACAAGACACGTTTTTGAGGAGGTGGCATATTCGAATTTGACATCTCCCGTCGTGCTCACTCCTGGTATAATGACTGGAAACACCGATACCAAGTATTACTGGAACTTGACGAAGAACATCTTCAGGTACTCACCAGCGGTTAGTATCGATATGATAAAAGAAGGACATGTGCACAGTGTGGATGAGAAAATTAAGTTTGACTCTCACTTGCAGCTAATTGCCTTTTTCTTCGAATACATACAGGCCGTTGACAGCAAAGATGCTAACAATCATTAGATAGAGAGTACGGTACCAGATGGACAATCATTGAATGGAATTGGAAATTCTAGAACTATCATTTTATATCAATAAGACATTCGTATAATCAATATCAGATCTCATCAGGCGCATAATTGAAGAGATAGAAAGTATTTGCTATTCCTTAAAGAATGCTCCAGCCAATATCGATCTTCTAAGTGTTTACGAGATCTTTAATTTGGTACCTGACGAGGTCTAAAGTGGTTTTGTGTAGTCCGTTCTCGTATTCCCCCGAAGAGCAAGCATTACCCGTAAGTCATTATTCGTACTCTTATCGCATTCGACCGCTATATGGTAAGGATTACACAAAATTATATACGGTCTTTACCTTCAGCCCTTGTCAAATATACCCAATAACATGTTAGGGCTTCCAGAGGACGATAATGAAAGGTGGGTAAACCTCAAGCAGAGATTACTTCAAAGAAAGAAGTTAGTAATAGTTTCAATTATCGTGATAGTGCATTTGATTCTTTTTTTCAGCACCAATGCATTTGGATACTTTAAGATTCTTATACAGCCTACTGGTGACAAGTCGATTTGTCCAATTGCCGACTCTGTTGGAGCCGACTGGTTCGCTGATGATAACAGCACCATCATTGAGATTCTTCAAGATGAACGATTCAGATTGAAGTCGGTTGAAAAGTTATCTCGTGCAGTACAAGTAGACACTCAGATTGGAGACGAACATCCTAACGTTCCTGATGCACCTGAGGTCTGGGCCAAGTTTGAAAAGTTCCATAAATATTTGGAGAAAACGTTTTCTGTCGTTTACGAGAACCTTGAAGTCGAGAAATTAAACACCTATGGGCTTCTTTTCACCTGGAAGGGGAAAAATGCTTCATTGAAACCCCTTTTATTGATGGCGCATCAAGACACTGTTCCGGTTCAGGCAGATACACTCAAGGACTGGACGTATCCTCCTTTTGAGGGACATTATGATGGAGAATACATTTACGGGAGAGGTGCATCAGACTGTAAGAATGTTTTGGTCGCAATATTAGAAAGCTTGGAAATTTTGATTGGAAAGAACTATACTCCTGAAAGAAGTATAATAGTCTCCTTTGGGTTTGACGAAGAATCTTCTGGGAGGTACGGAGCAAAATACTTGGCTGCACATCTCGAGAAAAAGTTGGGACCTGACTCAATTCACGCAATTGTTGATGAGGGTCCAGGCTTAAGCCTTGATGCGCTTTCGAACCGTATAATCGCTACTCCTGCGACTAGTGAGAAAGGATTTTTGAATCTCGCAGTCGAGTTAACCACACCAGGGGGTCATTCGTCAATGCCTCCTGATCATACTTCGATTGGAATTGTGTCCGAACTTGGCTATTTCTTGGAACAAGATCCATATGGCTCTGAATTAAGTGCCGATAACCCAATGCTAAAGTACCTCCAATGCGCTGCTGTTCATCTGGACCAAGTACCTGCCTTAAGCAAAAAAGCTATTTTGCGAGCAGGTTTTGATAAACTTGCAAGATCAAAAGTTCTTGAAGCATTGACCAAAAATCCTATTGCAAAGTATATTGTAAAGACAACTCAAGCCCTTGATGTGATCCGTGGAGGTGAAAAGGCCAATGCCTTACCTGAAAACGTAAATTTGATAATCAATTTTAGGCTTAATATCGAATCAACCCTCGATCAAGTGAAACAAAAGGTCATTAACTATGTGTTAACTGTTGCTGATAAATATGACTTAGGTGTTACTGGCTTCGGTAAAGAGTTGAAGAAAGGAGATGGAAAATCTGGATACTTTAATGTCACTTCTTTGCACGAGTTACCTGCTGCACCTGTGTCACCTACTGAAATTTCGGCATGGGACGAATTAGCAGGAACAACAAGATACGTGTTTGAGAACTTCGTATTCCCTGGTCTAGGATATCCTATTATAAGTGCACCTGTGATCATGCCTGCAAATACAGACACCGCTCAGTACTGGAATTTGACAAAGAACATATATAGATACACTCCAGGATTCTTGCTGAACGCAGTTAAGGATACCAGGATCCACAGCGTTGACGAAAGGCTACCATTTGACAATCATTTGCAGTTGGTATCTTTTCTCTACGAATATCTTCAAGTGGTTTCTATTCATGCAAGTGACACTAAAACTAAATAAATTTTTATATACTTTTAGCCTGAAAACATGTTATATGGTTTTATCAATCTTTAAGAAGTATAGATTTTGACATTTCTGTAGTATACATGTGTAGGTCTAAGTCATCGTTCCCCCTGTTGGACTAAGCGACGAACAAAAAAATAAAAAATAAGACAAAGTGAACTTCCATTCAATTCAAACATAACATATAATATATCTCCTTTTGACCTAGTTCATTTCCTTCTTCTCTAATGGGTTGTACCTCAAGAACTTCTCAATCAAGTCAACATGGGTCAAGACCATTCTTCTGCAACAATACCTCTTCAACTTTAACTTATCTAAAGCATCACCTTCAGTCATGGTATCATCTTGTAAATATTCCAAGTACGTTTCCCATTTATCACCGACAACTTTACCACACGAAAAACAACGTATTGGGATAATCATTTTGAATGATGTTTTCGATGTATTACAGAGTAGTCGTTAATTTTCCTTTCATTTTTCATATAATCAAAAAAAGTCACTTGACTTCTCATCGGTACACAAAAATGAATTTTTTCACTAATGTTCAATGAAATCTGAAGAACAGAGATATACATATCATTAGCTGAAAAAGATGGCTAAATCTTCAGGAAAATGGTCATTACAAATGGCTACCGGAGGCAGGGTTAAATACTTACCCTTTTCCAATGAAGCTTCTTCCGTGATCACTCCTGATGGTCGTTATTGTATTGTTGTATTAACTCATCAGATGAGGATATACTTTATATCTACAAGACAATGCATCAGGACTATTGACATCGATATCAGTAGAACCGTGGACATAAAATTTGATCCCAGCGAGCAGAATAATGTCTTGTTATTTCAAAGCAGTGGTGAAGTGATAGAGGTTAACTGGATGGATAAATCCGGACATGGTGTAACAAGTGTTAAGCAGATTGAGTCTTCGAAGCCCATTCTTTCCGTGATCGCTGTCGAGAAGAAGTACTATTATATCATCTCAGGTAAGACCGACAGGAAAAATTTATATAGTCCCCATACAAGACATGTTTTACGTATCTCGAGGGAGGATTTTTCAATCGATGAGCTAGTCGAAATAGAAGACGTTACTCGCTATTCTGTCTCCAATGACAGCACAAAGGTCGCTTTCTTAAAGGCTAGTCATGAAGTGGTTATATATGATATTCTGCATTTATTGAAGGAGGCCAGTGGGGAGATGAATGGTGATGCTGGTCCTCAAGATGTCGAGCACAACAAGGATTACGTATCTGAGGAAAATAAGGAAGTCATTGTATTTCCATACAAGGCCCCCGTTACGGCTCTTGCTATTTCCAATAACTCAATAGTAGCCCTAGGTACCGCTTCAGGAGCGATTCAGGTACTTTACGGTGGATTAGTAACTGACAAACCTCAGAGGTTATTAAAATGGCACATTGATCAAGTAAAATCTTTGCAGTTCTCGTCTGATGGAACATATTTATTGTCGGGTGGTTTAGAGAAAGTATTGGTGTTTTGGCAGCTTGATACCGACAAGACGCAGTTCTTGCCAAGATTGAATGGCACAATTCAAAGAATACAAACAAACCCTAATACCGACCATTATTCTTTAAATTTAAAAGTCAACCTGCAAAGTGAAAGTCAGGCCAACCAAGATGATTTTTACGAGCTTTTGGTGCTTTCTTCAGTGGACTTGGTGTCAAGATTATCCGTTAACACCATTAGACCAAATATTGCAACTAATGTCAACCTATCTTTGCATAAAACCAAGAAGAAATACGATAAGGCTAAATCTAATTTTGATTCGACCAAGTTGAGGCATGATTACTCTTCGAAATTTTTGGTGCACCCTAAAACAAAGCATTTGTATTTTCCATCAAACGCTGTTATCCAAGCTTTCGATCTAGTAAAAAATGAACAAGTGTTTATTCAGTCTGCTGCTTCGACCTTACCTACTGGTAAGGTTAGATCCGAGATTAAGCTTCCAGATCCATCAATAACACAATTCGCATTCTCTTATGACGGTGAATGGATGTGTACCTACGATATATTGGTGTCACCAGATGTAGATAATTTGTTATCTCAAGATGATGTTCAATATTCACTTAAATTCTGGAAGTTTATCGAGTCCCAAAGCCAAAAGGGCACAAACAGTAACACCAAGCAAGGAAACTGGGAGCTTTGCACTAAAATAATAGACCCGCACGGAACGGCAACTCTGGTATTATCTATTACACCAGCACCATCTTCAACCTATTCTGAACCAGCGTTCTTGACGGCTGATAACAAAGGAGGTGTGAGATTATGGAGACCTCGTATCCCTAAGGAAATATATCAAACTGTGAAACAAGAAACCAGCAAGCCTCAGCAAACTGCATGGACTTTAAGAAAGAGCTACTCAGGAGACCAATATGCATCAGATGCTGTGGATGCATGCTGGTCGGAAGATGGATCGATTATCATAGTAGGTCATGAAAATACGTTAAAATTGTTGAATTCTCAGACATTCGAAGAAATTCCCAAGAGTATTTTTAACCTCCCTTCATTAATTGATTCAAGGGTCAGACTGTTATCAATGTTAGGTAATACATTGGTTGTTTTATCCAAAACTAGAATAACGTGTTTTGATCTATTAAAGGGAAAACCTACAGCTTTGTCAGCAAGAGTTAATACTACAATTGGAGGAAAAAATCTACTTGCGGTTGATTCTGTCAAACAGATTATATGTCTTGCTGTTAACTACTATGGCGAGCAAGATGGGGACTTTGGTATAAGATCTAAAATATTATTGTTCAAACCAGATAGTTTGGAACCAATATTTGAATATCATCATAACCAAGGTATATCTTCCGTATCATACAGTCAGTCGTCATTCTTACTTGTTGACCTTAATTTCCGAGTAGCAGTTATATCGGAGCCAAGTCCTCTTCTGAACTTAGAAGGTGATTCAGAAGAAGAAGATTTAGTCACCGGAATGAATAAAGCACTTGTCCAAGCAAGAGCAACTGCTGACCTTATGAGCTATAAGGTGTCATCGAAGAATCTCAGTCATGGTAAGGATACTAAATTTACAGACATTGACGACAGTATGAGAACGAGGAAAACAATAGATGCGCATACATTCGAACCCATCTTTGAGAATCTAGAAGGGGTTAGATCCGATCTGTTATTTGAACGTATTATTAAAGTGATTAGATAATTGAATTATAGCATATATATACATAAAATTGACGTACAAAAGTTTTATTTCGATGCTTCTTTGAGATCCATTAAGCATTTTTACCTTGACCAGCTAAAAAAAGAGTCCTTGGGCTTCTTCTCGTCTTCATTCAAACGGTTTAATTTGCTTCTTTGAATAGCAACCACACCTTCAATTTTATTTAAAGCAGCTTCCAACAAATCTTTTCTTTCCTGTAGCTCGATATGTTTTTTAATCTTCGGATCTTCCTTTGCAAATAATTCGATTTCCTCGTTCGAAAGCGTATCAAAAAATTTCTTATCTAATTCTCTCGGAAAATTGTAGTAAAAATCACTAAGTAACTCAACGTTTAAAAACAAAATAGCAGTCGATGTCAACTTGCTAGAAACCACATCCAAATAAACTTCAGGGCATTGATATTTGTTTTCTTTCTTCTTACACTTTTTAGATGATTTCAAGAACTGGTGTCTCATCTTTAATAGCGAGAGACGGTCTCTTAAGAATATTGCATCTTGTCCCTTCTTTATTAGATTTGAAGAAAATCCAAGGGCTTCATTTGAGTTTAAGTCGACCTCAGAAGTGTTCTGCTGGTGTAACTTTTCCAAGTATGTGACAACTTGATTTAACTTACGACCACCGACTTGCTTTTTCAAATCATTATATACTTCTTCACATTGTCTCATTTCCTCCTTGAGTAAGCAAATAGAGTTTTCACGACTCAACTGCCACTCTCTATCTTCAATCTCTATTTCGTACTTGTAAGGTTTTATGCAATTCTCGACCTGGTCAGCAGTCGAATAGTATTTTGCACTCAATACTGATTTGGCTGCTTCTTGAACAGCCCTTTTCGCCATAGGATGGTTACGCAATTGGGTGTTATCTACTAAGTTACCGATTTCCATGACTAATGCATTAGTGACAAGGTTTGTAGATAATCTTCCCACACCTAGCTTGGTCAAAGAATTTGAAGATAAGTCCAATTTTCTGTGCCAATAAACATCACCATCCATATTATTTAAATTGGCAAGCTCTTTCAAATCAGGCTCAATAACTGTCTCGCCGTTTAACTTAAATGGCTTGTTCCAATATCTTTCAGCTAAAAGATCTAAAACTCGTTGATCGAGCTCGTTCTTGAGGATAGCTCTTAGCTCCCTTCGAGAAAAATTATTACTTAATTCTTTAGTAGCCAACTTGAGTAAGTCGATATTGTTAGCCAAATACATTTGTGGGGTCAATGGACGATCATTAAATTCAACCTTAAATTGGTATGATGTTTCTTCTAGTTCTTGCTGAATCGCAAGATGAGTTGGCCTCAATGCTGTAGCCATAGATTTCTCCAAGACTTTTATTAATTTACGTTTTAAGTTCTTGGTACCTGTGGTAGTACCAGTAAAAGAATCTCTGCTCTCTTTGAAATAAGAGCTTTCGAAGTTCTGTTGGGCAACAAAAGCCTGGTGGCTGTTGATAGGCCTTCTGGAGAACAAACTGGAATTTTTCCCAGCAGAAGGTGCTTTTGTGATGACACCGACATACCCAAGCTTTAACGGATATTTTCTATTGGTCAAGATACCCTTAGCCTTTTCAGGTTCTACTAGATCGACTTTCGTGATTACACCTATTGTTCTGTCTCCCAGGGGATCAGCAATTTTCGAAGCCCTCAAAGCTGCTGAGTTTGCTAAATCCACATCTGCCGCAGATATTGCTAGTATAATATTGGGAGGATCCAAGTATTTTTTACACAAATCTCTGATCTTCTGCTTTAATTCCATGGGTTGATCTGCTGCTTCAACCTGAATATATCCAGGTAAATCCACCAAAGATAAATCAGGCACACGAGGAGATCTAATTGTAATTTGTATAGGATCATCTGAAATACATTCATATTCAGGGACTGCTTTGTTCAAGTCAAAAAGTACATTTTGAACCTGCTTAAAGTCTGTGATGTTGAACATTTTTAAAGCAGGGAAATCTGCTACCTCGGCTGCAGCCGAAGGAGTGTTAACTAGTGTTAACTCAATAGGCCTTCTAGTGACCATATTTGAACCTTTGGGGAGAAATTCTTGTCCCACTATTGCCTCTAAAACCGATGACTTACCGCTTGATTGAGATCCTATAACTACGATGGCTGGTAATCTTAAGGTCTCAGAGTAGTCCATGGATGCAAGTATGTTTTTCAATTCAATCATTTGTTTAGTTAAATTTAACATGTCGTTTTCTATTTCCTCATTCTGGGCTTCATTATCTTCGTCGTCCACCAATGTTTCCTCATCATCGTCATAAATGTCTTTTGGAGGATCATCAGACTCCTCATCCGGTGATAAACCAACAGCAGCCGCTGTGGCACCCAAAGCTGCAGCGGTATCACCATCGCTACCGCCTCCACCTCCATCTGCACCACCTCCAGTGGAACCTTCAGACCCCAAGCCTTTGAAGAAATCCCCAGCCAGGTTAAGAAAGCCATCGGTAAAATCCTTCACGTTCGAAAATTTATCTTGAGCAAAATTAGAAGCCTGTTCTACTTTATAAGCGATATAAGATCCTCCAGCAGCAACAGACCCTCCAATATACACGGGAAGTCTTCCTGCCTTCGCTAGAACTTTCACGAATCCTATATTTCTCGTCGTTATCATTAACGACCCATTGATCTGCCGCCTTACATGATTAGGTCTTTTTGTTATTATGGAGAAGGATTTGGCATTCAATGCAGATCTTCCCGAAAACAAATGATGACGGGCATGAGCTAGCGCCCCGCCTGATCTCAAAGATGTTCCAAACATTATAGGAACCCTTTGCTGTTTTGCAAACAATTCGTTAATGGAGTAGTAAGGTAAATATATAAAAGCTTTGCATCTAGCTCATATATGCAAACAGTGGCGAGGGTCAAAAAATATAAAAAAAATGTGTAATAAAAATTAAAAAGTTATGCCCCCTGCCAGAATTGAACTAGCGACCTTTGCATTACAAGTGCAACGCTCTACCACTAAGCTAAGGAGGCATTTCTTTAGTCGAATATTATAAACTTAATTACTACATACTATAGTTAGAGTTCTATAAAATTCAAAAAAGATGATGACGGTAGTCGAGGTTGCAGTCATGGAACATAGTATTTTCTATGTGTCGATCATTATAACCGCGTTTTCTAACAGCAAAATGACTTGAACATTAAACCAGTTCGAATTGTCCGATTACAAACTGTGAGTACGTTAATTATTGAATATATACCATAAAGCCAGAAAAAATGTCATAATATGTAAAGTCGAAACAAATAAAAAAGAAAGTCGTGTCACATCACCTTAAAAACGGATTACTTATTAAAAAACCATCGACGCTTTCAGTGTCCATAATGTTCAATGCCTTGTTGTAGCCTTGCAATTTGAAAGCATCTGAGGGTAAAGTGTCCTCATCTAATTCTGACAGTAGAGACACAAAACTGGATGGGTTTCCCTTTACCATCGAGCCACCAGGGGACGTTACACCCTTGCTGAGATGAAACTCATTTCCGTTGTTGCTTCTGATACTCTGGTGGTTCGATGCATGGGGATGCGTATGGGCGTGATGTGGCTTAAATACGTGCCCGATGTTCTTCAACTTCTGGTGGGAGGGCGAAAAAGGTCTATGAGTTAAGGAGGATGATCTTCTGATAGATGCTGAAGACAGACTTGGTGCCATAATCGAGCTCAAGCTGGTGGGGGAGTGTATTTGATGATTTTCGAAGTCTGACGTCAACGATGTAATGGAATTAGATGTGTAGTCATTGGAGAACAAAGACGCTCTCGTAGGATGGCCCACCGACTGGCTAGAATCGGTTTCGAAATCTGAGACAAAGTCGGAGCTACCGGGGATCATGAAATTCGACGAGTAACCTCCCAATGAGAAGTCGTCCAAATTCAAGGTTTCGGTCAAGCTGTTTGACATGGGCGACTTTGCAGAGTCATAGTCAGCCACGCTGCTCGTGGTCTGGTATGAGCTTCCTTGCAAGTCTTCTCCCTCGCCCTGTACTGGACCCTCCTTCAGATCTGAGTCATCGCCCGGGCTCCTCAGCAGCTCCGCTGAGTAGTCCCCGCTAGACTGCTTGTCATCGTTGAGCTTGAGCTTGTGGTTGTGCTCGTGGAACTTTTCTGCCGCCAGCTTGACCTTATCAGTTCCATTCTCGAGGTTTGCAGCTATAAGTGCACCTTTCTCCCACTCAACAGGTAAGTTGCTCAACAACCCCTTGTTGTTAATGAGATACAGAACAACCCGATTTATGGGTACCGCCTCATCTTCTTCCTCAACCAACTCGTCAAGGAACGAGAGGTGGGGCCTAGCAAGCTGCACCATTTTCTCTAAAGATTTTGTAAGCAAGTCAAGACGGGTCTCTAAAAGCTCAACGTAGCCGCTTGGATGTGGCTTTTCCTTGCCCTTCTTTTTATCGGTAAACACACAGATCTTGTTGTCCATTATACACCTGCTACAAGGCTTCTTTCCATCGCACTTGGTCTTCTTTATCCGACACGAGTCGCATGCCTTGCCTACTCTCTTCTTCTTGAAGTGGTGGTCATGCTCATCTGCTGATGATGGTGATCCTGTCATTTTGCACTAGGATGAGTACCCACGCAAATTGCGCTGCTGCTAGGTGTTTTGTCTTAGATATAAAAATGCTCCAAAAGCCTCGACTTCTGCGAAGCGTACTAATCAGGGTGCCGATTAGTAATAACAGATTTACACCTGTACACCCACGAACCTCGTGAAAGTACCGGCTCTAAATAAATAGATATTGAATAGGTATCAGACAGGTCCTGTAGAGGAACCTGGTGTCTATTATGTGGAGTTCGGCAGTGACGAATTTGCGGCCGCTCTCTCGGGCAATCGCTGCGATCGCTTCGGTCTTTTCGGTCGGTCGCTTCACACGTTTATCGGAGGAAACTCTAAACGGAAGTGAGACACCCGTATATTATACTATAATATACTATCTGAAGTGTACTCACGTTAGTGCCGTCGAGCCTCGATGCCGTTCCTTGTGTTCTAGTGTTGCAGCGGTGCGTCCTCTGTCCTCATACACCTGCTCTGCTCTTTCTCCCGCTATTCTTGCACGAGAGATACCACTATCGTTGCAGAGTATCTGATCCACTTCCTCTGTTGTTTTACTGTTGCTGCTATTCCTGCTGCTCAACTGAGATGAAGCCTGCTTCCTCAATACCCAATCTATGTATGTCTCACTGAAAGTGCTTCTTCAGAGACTGTTGAGAAAATAGCCGTGTTTATGATCAGTTCAAACTTACCGAAACACCTGGATGACATGCACTTATATATTGCATGTTTTTTTCCACATCACATTATATCCCTCTTCTGCCATCTCCTTCGAATTGCTTATTACGTGAACCTGCTCTGTCTTTTTTTTTTTCCTATGTTGTTTTAAAGCCGTTAAGATCCGACACTATTCCGCTCTCATAAACCGCAATATTCAGTCCTAAAACGTAAAACAAACATCTGCTCGGATAGTGGGTCTAAAAGATTCCGACGGTAGTGATCCGACTGCATGAACGTCGGCTACACATGCGTTTTGCCATGGCTGGAGCCCAAGGTCACACCTTACCGTAGGACAAATTAGTAGCGAAGAGACGAAACCAAGAGAGCCCGGGAAACGGCTAGACGGGTTTTTTTTCACGCGGAAGAAGCAGCGAAGGGCTGGAAGGGAGGCTGGTAGAAGACAAAGGGCTTACATGGAAGGGCTGAGGGACGACGACCGAAGCGCGACCGAAGATGGGACGACCGAAGATGAGGCGGTCGGGGGAGTTTCTGCAACCGATGGGTGCAAATGACGGAGCTAAATCCGGCCGGAGGGGCAGCAATTTTGACCTACAGCAGGAACACACAATTCCAGAAGAGCCTTGAGAGCGGTCTTAGAAGTGGAGCTCGGCGTGCGTACAGTAGAAACTGGAGCCATGCAACGCATCGTCGCAGCACTGACCGGGGAGCAGAGCCGGAGTGTTTGACGGGCCGATTTACGACCTTCATTAGCGAGCGCGGCACGACCTGCCAGTGCTGCTCGCGAACAGCCAGAAGCACTGCTCGCGCGCCAGGCACTTGGCCGCTCCCACATTTCAACTCGCCAAAGCCGGGAAGCAACCAAGGCCAAAACTACCAGCAGACAATCTCGTAGTTTGCAGTCCAGGAACCAATGGCTAGACTCAGCCCTGCTCTGATCTGCCCGGGCCTGGAAACGGGACGGTTGAGGGAAAAGTGTCATCCTGCAGATAGTCCGCCCCGGTGCCCTGATCTGCCTCTGAAGCGGCTCCGTTCGTAAACAGTGCGCAGGATGTGCCCATGAAGCTTTGTTTGCGATGCCCCGTAGGCCGCCCACAGTTACGCCCAACAAGTCTAGCTGCCGTGTCCCAGTACCGAATAACGCCCTGCGGAACTCTCCTACCTGAAATTGCATCAGACTCACAACCAAAGTGTTACGTCTTTGGCGGGTACTATGCGATTAAGGCGTTCGCTAGGAGGTATCCCCGAGCGCCAGGGCGAATAGCCGTGCACGACTGCCGCCTGCCTCAGACAAAGACCCGGCGAGATATTCCTTGGAACGTCGTGCGTCAAACAGCGGCTTGGTGCGCGGGTATTGGGGCGTCGTATTCAAGCTTGGGAGGCTGTCTGACTGTACGTCAAACGGCAACTAACATTCTCCTGGTAGAGCCGCTCATCGCAGCCGCTGGTGTATCAGAGAAACCAGCAATGCAGATGTTGCCAACTTGCTTACCAGTGCATCGCGGGCTACTGAGGGGTTCGAGTGGGGCGATCCGCACCAGGCTCGGTTCACTATGTGCTACGAGCCGACGGCCGATCGCAGGCGGCGACTCTGCGGCTGACAGACAGCTGACTGCTCAGGCACCAGGGTGTTGGTGCTGCACCGACACCCGTAGACATAACGCCTAGGCGCTCGCAAAGTATACACCAGTTTGGGTTGTACAGAAGCACGGCAAACGCTGTTCTCGACGTTCGCCATTAGGTCTAGAAGCATATTAGCGTTCAGTGATGCCGTGATTGCTGCTATGGAAGACGAAAAGAGTTCCTAGTCAACCCATTCTGACAGTCTCGGCTACAGGGAAAGAGGCTCGGCCTAATCTAATCAAGGGATATGTCCATCGCTGCTAACAATAATAATAAGGGTATAGGATGGCTCAGTCGCAGCTCTGTAAGACGTACGTATTATCTGGCACGCAGTTGCAGCGTATATTGCTTGCAGATCCTTGTGTTGGGAACAAGGCAGTCGTCAGTAGGTGTAGATCAATTGAGAAGTACGAACGGCTGCGGGTGTTCCATGTTTGGCACCACAAAATACGAGAATTGCAAAAAATGCCAAACTTTGCTAGATACCAGCTCACTCCAGCTCACACCACCGCGAAAATGGCCCCTATAACCCCCTTTCGTAGTCTGAGCCGAGTGCGAAGGTCGGAACCCGAGAACATCCACTTGAGCACCAGCATTTGATTGTGTGTAGAAAACCAGTAGCAAACTTTTGGTTGCTTTCGCACATGTGATCAGCAGCCCTCATTGGCGGAAGATGAGCCGATTCAGTGCACCATATAATAGAAAGAAGCTAACAGTTTGCCACTGACCCCAATTGATCAGGAAGGCTACCCAGATCAGCAGAAAGTCAATACACTTTACGGAAACATGGTGAAATTGCTCAAGTTGAACTCAGGAAACTACATCAGCCAGGTAGGTCTAGGTTGTTACGACATTCCTAGACATGCCACCGCAGATGTGGTGTACGAGGCATGCAAAGTCGGATACAGACACTTTGACACGGCCGTGCTTTATGGCAATGAGCGAGAGGTTGGGCTGGGTATCCAGAGGTGGATCGACGATGGCCACGACCGCAAGGAGGTTTTCTACACCACCAAGCTCTGGAACAGCCAGTGCGGATACAACTCCGCCAAGCGCGCCATCAAGGACTGCTTGGCCAAGGTGTCGCTGTTAGGCTACATTGATCTCTTGCTCATTCACTCTCCCCTCTGCGGTCCTGAGGAGCGTCTCCAGACTTACAAGGCGATGCAGGAGGCTGTCGACGATGGCTCTGTCAAGAACATCGGCGTGTCCAACTTCGGCAAGCACCATATCGAGCAGCTCTTGGCCTGGGACGGATTGAAGTACCCACCCGTCGTCAATCAAATCGAAATAAGCCCCTGGTGCATGCGTGAGGAATTGGCCCGCTGGTGTCTCAGTAAGGGGATCAACGTGGAGGCATACGCACCTTTGACCCACGGGTACAAACTAACCCACCCACCCGAAGAGCTTAAGCCCATCTTGTCCAAGTACGGCATTGACATGGCCCAGCTCTTGATCAAGTGGTCCGTGCAGAAGGGCTACATCCCGCTCCCCAAGACCAAGACCGTTTCTCGTCTCAAGTCCAACATCGCGCTCGACAATTTTGAGCTTACCCCGGACGAAATGAAAACGGTCGAACATCCTAACGCCTATGAGCCAACCGACTGGGAATGCACCGACGCCCCATAGTGGTCCCGGGCACAAGCAAAGTCCGCCAGGCTCCCTATGATTGCGGCGCATTTTTCCTACATTCACCGGGAGGTCGCTCGCTGCGATTCTCCTCTCTGTATAACACTGTATAGCACCCGGCCTTAGGCCTCCAATACACAATTGCACTGGCCGCGAATAACGTAGACGAACGTCGCCGTGGAGGAACGGCACACCCCGGCGGAACAGGCCCTTCCAGCGCAGCCCTTCCCTCGGTGAATGGCCGCCAAGGTGGTCGCTCACGAGCATCACGTTACCCGGCTGCGCCGGCCTTAACTGGTGGACTGTTGCTGCTGCTGGGCCCACGATTGCAAAACCAGGGCTACCGTCGGGGCCCTCTGATCCCTGGCGTGACAACATCAAATGCGAACCTGGCGCTGTAGCAGCAAAATGCCCACACTATCATTTGTCAGCGGTGGCATGCTGCCACTGTCACTACATGGGTAGGATGCTTCCGGTCACAGATGTCGAGCACAAAACGGGGACCAGTGCGTGCGCAACTCAATATCGATGGAGTTCTTTGCCCCGGGCAGCGTTCCCCAGGAACTATATAAGGGGCGTATTTTACAGCGGTGGACATACAGACATCAGAAAACTTCAGTTGTTTACAGGGTAATCAATTGACACATTAACAAAAGAAATACAACAAAACAAAATGGCTATTAACGTTGGTATTAACGGTTTCGGTCGTATCGGCCGTTTGGTCTTGAGAATTGCATTGAAGAGAAAGGACATCAACGTCGTTGCTGTCAATGATCCTTTCATTGCTCCAGACTACGCTGCTTACATGTTCAAGTACGATTCTACTCACAGAACCTACGAGGGTGAAGTCACCTCCAAGGGTGACGAATTGATCGTCGATGGCCACGCCATCAAGGTCTTCGGTGAGAAGGACCCAGCTTCCATTCCATGGGGCGCCAACAAGGTTGACTACGTCATTGAGTCCACCGGTGTCTTCACCAAGACTGAGGGTGCTGAGAAGCACATCCAGGGTGGTGCCAAGAAGGTTGTCATCACTGCTCCTTCTGCTGACGCCCCAATGTTCGTTGTTGGTGTCAACGAAGACAAGTACACCCCAGACCTCAAGATCGTTTCCAATGCATCCTGTACCACCAACTGTTTGGCTCCATTGGCCAAGGTCATCAACGACAAGTTCGGTATTGAGGAGGGTTTGATGACCACCGTTCACTCCATCACCGCCACCCAGAAGACCGTCGATGGTCCATCCCACAAGGACTGGAGAGGTGGTAGAACCGCTTCCGGTAACATCATTCCATCCTCTACCGGTGCTGCTAAGGCTGTCGGTAAGGTCATCCCAGAGTTGAACGGTAAGTTGACCGGTATGTCCTTGAGAGTCCCAACCGTCGATGTCTCTGTTGTTGACTTGACCGCTAGATTGAAGAAGTCTACCACTTACGAGGAGATCTCTGAGGCCTTGAAGGCTGCCTCTCAAGGTGAGTTGAAGGGTGTCTTGGGTTACACCGAGGACGCTGTCGTCTCTACCGACTTCTTGGGTTCCAGCTACTCTTCTATCTTCGACCAAAAGGCCGGTATCTTGTTGTCCCCAACCTTCGTCAAGTTGATCGCTTGGTACGATAACGAGTTCGGTTACTCTACCAGAGTCGTTGACTTGTTGGAGCACGTTGCTAAGGCTTCCCAATAACTATCCGACCCGAAGTTGTGAGCCGACTTCGCTTGCGGAGTCAGTGTAAGTAGTAAATCGAAATGCTAAATGAACTTTACACAAACGTTTTCATCATTAATTGTAGGTTCCAATGTAAGACTGATGCCTTAACTACTATGTCGTGCGTGTGCGCGTAAATATATGATTCAAAACTCACGTTACTGAAGTACTATACTATTTAATACGTACCAGTGGATAGAGTAGACATAGAAAGAAGCAGTGGCAAATGTATTAAGGCATGTACAAGGACTTCATCGACCAGACATTCAAGGTTTACAAGAGCAACCGAAGTTTGCCCTTGCTAACAGAATCGCAGCTTGAGTTGATCAAAACAACAACAAGCAGATTCTTATACCAGACGGTAGTAGTCGACGATCCACACGACATTAAGTCGTCAGTGGACTTGCTACCCGACTTGGAGGTGCTCAATTACTCAAAGAGATTCCAGGAGTACACCGTGACGCTTCTCAACATCAGATACGCGGGCCTCCTTCCACGGCAGACGTTCTTCTTCGTACACAGAGATGGTGTACCGCAGGACGGGTTGAAGTTCCGGTCGCTAGCATTGATCAGATCGACCAATTCGACGTACTTGGGGCTTATGCTCCAGGTGCTACAGAGTTTCGACTACGACGTGCCGTTGGTCATCAAGGATATGCGGTTGTCCGACAGAAGCATCAAGGGCATACTTAACGAGTTGGTGATGAAGTTGCACCTGGTCTGCAATGCAGACCAGGTGCTTGGCGATACAGCCCTTACATATGACCTTCAGGACGTGGTATCGAACGGCTCCCTAAGAAACATAGTCATCGACGTGCCGCAGACAGACCTACTGTGCTTGATAACAGAAGAGGGATTTGTCCGCAACTTGAACCTTTTCTTGAAGAAAACATCCGCATTGGACTTCGACCTTCTACCGCTCTCCAAGGTAACGTCTCGCCTCATCAACATGTCACTGGACGGAAAATTGAAAGTCCATGGCGAAAACTTGTATCTAGTGGACAATTTGGATCTAGCAGAACACGGAATCTCCCAGCTCCCTTCCACCACAGACACAATCGATCAACCTCTTATTTGGTTCATAATCCTATCTATATATAACGAGACTAATGAGCACTAATGTATATATTGGCTATTTAATGAAATCATTCTGGACAAGTGAAAAAAAATATCGGAGTAGGCGATTTTGCGATTCATTTTGATGCGTCGCTCTCTTTTATTAGAAAACACGTAATTAATTGTTTTTCAAAATTTGTTCATTTACCTTGTGACAAAATGGCTACAACAGGAGCGGACTATTCGCAGAGGAGACAGCTCCGTAGTAGAACCAAGCTCACTAGTGACAAGAAAGATGAGGATTTGGTAAAAGACTATCTCAATGATGAAAGCGCAGAAGAACAGGAAAAACGAGCAAAGTATGAAGACTCCAAAGAATTTGTAGAGTCGCTCAAGAAGTTAGAGTCAATCTTTGCGCCTATTTTCTTCACGATCTTGTCTTTCGTGGTCAGACTCTACAAAATAGGGATCAACAACCATGTTGTGTGGGACGAGGCCCACTTCGGAAAATTTGGGTCGTACTACTTGAGACACGAGTTCTACCATGACGTGCATCCACCCTTGGGTAAAATGCTCATTGGGCTTTCGGGATACCTCGTTGGATACAATGGATCATGGGACTTCAACTCGGGTGAGACCTACCCTTCGTACATCGATTACACCAAGATGCGTGTTTTCAACGCTACTTTTTCCGCATTGTGCGTTCCTCTTGCCTACTACACGTTGAAGCAGGTTGGTTTCAGCATCGCTTCCACCTGGCTTTTCACGTTGATGGTGTGCTTGGAATTGTCGTACATAACATTGGGAAAATTCATTTTACTTGATTCCATGTTGCTTTTCTTCACCATCTCGACGGTTTTCTGCTTCTTGAGGTTCCATACCATCAACAGCAGCGAGAAGAGCTTCACAAGAAAGTGGTGGAAATGGCTTCTTTTGACGGGTTTCTCCATCGGTTGCACATGCTCGGTGAAGATGGTCGGTTTACTTTCCACTGCTCTTGTCGGTATTTACACAGTCGTCGACTTGTGGGTTAAGTTAGGCGACAAGAAGATGAAATGGTCTGTTTATATCAGACACTGGCTCGCCAGAATCTTCTGCTTGATCATTATTCCCTTGTTGGTTTTCATGGCCTCTTTCAAAGTCCATTTCGACTTGTTATACAAGACAGGGACTGGTGACGCAAACATGTCTTCGTTGTTCCAAGCAAACTTATTGGGATCCGATGTCGTAGGAGGCGCCAGAGAGGTTACTATGGGACATTCTGTTGTCACTTTGAAGAGTCAAGGGTTGACAGGCGGATTATTACACTCCCACGTTCAAACATTCCCTGAAGGATCGAAGCAGCAGCAAGTTACTACTTACTCACACAAGGATGCGAACAACCACTGGATCTTCCAAAGAGCTAGAGGTCTTCCAAACTATGATACTGAAACCAGTCAGGATATCGAGTACATAATTGATGGTATGGAAGTCAGATTGGTCCATCCTTTAACGGGCAGAAACTTACATACCCATAGCATTGCTGCTCCATTATCCAAGAGTGAGTATGAGGTGGCTTGCTACGGTAATTTGACAATTGGTGACTACAAAGACAATTGGATTGTGGAAGTCGTTGATCAACAAGGCGACGAAGACAAATTGAGATTGCATCCTTTGACTACATCTTTCAGGTTGAAAAACGCAGAGTTGGGCTGTTACTTAGGTGTCAGTGGTCATGCGTTACCTCCATGGGGTTTTAGACAGGGTGAAGTGGTGTGCTACAAGGACCCCTTCAGGAAGGACAAGCGCACCTGGTGGAATATCGAGAATAATGAAAACAAAATTTTACCACCTGCTCCTGCTGACTTCAAATTGCCAAAGACAAGATTCTGGAAGGACTTTATCCAAATTAACTTAGCCATGATGGCCACAAACAACGCCTTACTTCCCGAGACAGACAAGCAAGATGATCTCGCCTCCTCTGCATGGCAATGGCCTACACTTCACTCTGGTATCAGAATGTGTACCTGGGCTGACGATATTCCAAAGTATTTCTTGATCGGATCCATCTCCACCACCTGGACCTCTTCTGTGGCCCTTATTATCTTTATGTTTGTCGTACTTTACTACTTGATCAGATGGCAGAGACAGTTCAACGACTTCCCTGCTTCTGAGCCTAAGAAGTTCGATTTGTTCATAATCGGTGGTGTTTATCCATTGCTTGGGTGGTTCTTGCACTTCTTCCCATTCGTCATTATGGGAAGAATCACGTATGTACATCATTACCTCCCTGCATTGTACTTCGCAATGTTCGTGTTGTGCTACTTGTTGGAGCTCTTCACATCTCCTTTGACGAAATCTACTAAACCAAGCGCCAAATTAACATATGCGCTTATCTATGCTGCCTGGTACGCGTTTGTGATCGGAGTCTTCTGGCGCTGGAGACACATCTCATTCGGTTTAATAGGCCCTAAAGAGAACTACTCTCACTTGGACCTTTTGCCCTCATGGAGAATAGCGAATGATAACTATACATAAAAGTAATCATTTTATATAGGTGTATATTTTTGTAATGCACACGATAACTTGTATTTAAAGGCCTAATTAGTGATCATTATCTCACAAACTTTGAGTGGTTGAAATCAAACTTTAACGACGAAATGATACCACGGACTTGTTTAAAGAGATATGGCGTACTCAGAGATAGCTTGCTTCGTATGGAGGCAGCATATGTCACACGGAGATCGTTTGTGAGTTCATTAGCATTTAGGAATACATCCAGTCCAAGTCAAGCACCAAAGGTATTTCAAGCAGCATCTTTTGCACAACCTAAAGAACCTCAAGCCAAGGAGCAGAAAAACGTGCTTGCTCCAGAGGTACCACAAGAAGATATAGACGACTTTAATATAACAAAGTTGGTACACGGCAAGACCGATATGAAAATCGCTATAACAAAGCGAGCAAGTGATAAGCTCACGAAAATAGCCAAGGATGACCATAACCCCGATGCGGCCCTTAGGATATCGGTTGAAAGCGGTGGCTGTCACGGATTTCAGTACAACCTCTCCTTGACCGACTTAAAGAAAGAACTCAAGGAAGGTGAGGAAGATGTATTAGTCTTCAAGCGGGACGAGGGTGACAGCATCGCACAAGTAGTCATAAATGAGTCCTCGCTCCAGATCCTACAGGACTCAAAGATAGACTTTACAAAAGAATTGATAGGAAGTTCATTCAAAGTTGTGGATTCTCCATATACGTCTACTGCGTGTGGATGTGGTGCATCATTTGATTTTGATTTTGAGAAACTAGCTCAAAAGAAGAGTCACGGCGAAAGCTAGATTTCATAGGAATCAATTGTATATATGACTATTATGTATTGGCAATACAAGCTTGGTGATGAATATTTTAAAAGTAAAAGGTACGTAGCCACAAACGTTCAAAAAAACATACGAGAAGAGAATTAAACTTTAACCAGTTAGTTTCTTGATCTCCTCGATACTTTGGTCCGAGTAGTATCTCACATCGAAATCCTCATCCTTACTCAATTTCCCTAATTTGCTCAATATTTGTTCAATGAGACTTACAGAGTTGGGGATAGTATCTTTCGCCTCTACCAAAGCCTTTGCGATGACCAAATAGGACTTTGCAATGTTAAATCTTATGTTTGGAACTGGATCATCGGCAAAACTATCAACAAAAAGCAACAACTTGTTTTCTACCGTGTGCACATCAACCACTGGTACGAGATTTGTGATCGTAAATAAGCAAGTTATCCTTGTGATGAAGTTGGAGTAGTCTATCTTTGAATTTTCGGTTACACCATCGCCCTCAGCGTTTTTACTCTCAGTCTCGTTGTTCAATAACCTGCTAATTATCTCTTTGTTAGCCCAGTCCGAGCCAAATATTTCGGTAAGCTCTCTCAATATGTTTACTGCGGCGTCTCTTATAGCAAACACTGGATCCCACAACCATGATAAACACAAGGATAACAACTCATCATTGAAGAAAGATTCTCCCAATTGCTTAGCCAACTTTGGGATATACTCAATGATAGCCAATCTGACTCTCCATTTGCCATCCTGTGCCAACTCGGTTATAGCAGGCAAAAGATTCACCGAAAGCAAATTAATACCTATTATTTCATTCACGATCGAGAGATTAGAAATGATGTTTAATCTGACCTCTGGGAACTCGTCCTTAAGCATGACCAAGAATATTGGTAACAAGTTATCAATAGTTGATTGTTTACCCAAAACAGGAGATAAATGAGTGACAGACAATGCAAGAGAGGCTCTAACGTTTTCGTGTGGGTCCTGGCTCAACTTGTCAATAATTGGAACAATCTTTTCGAGAATTACGTCTTTATTTCCGGCATATTCTCCCAAGTACTTGCAAAACTCTGGGAGTTGTTTACATATAGCTTTCCTTACTTCACCTTCATTGTCGTTCATCAAAGAAATAAAAGGATCGATCAACTTTGACAAGTCAGCGAAGTTCTTGGAAAAGTTTTTGGCTATTTTGCTAAATCTGTCAGCAGCAGTGTATCTGACTCTCCAGCTTTCGTCGCCAATTAACTTCAAAGAGCTTATTAAGAACTCAGAGTTGTGTGACAGATCGTTCACGGACTGGAAAAACTCCAATATGGCGACCAACACATCAACACTCAAGAACTTTACCGAATCCTGCTCATCGTTTATAAGATGCTGAAATATTTGCGATATGATTTCCCAGTCTTTATTGTCGACTTTGTCTTCGCTGTTGGGGTAGTTCTTAGTGAACCAAGTCAATTTGTTAATCAATGTGGGCAAGTGAGACGCAGCCCCTCTTCTAACCATAGGGGAATCATCACTGGCAAGCTTGTAGTAGATGTTGAGCAAGTCTCTTCTCGTGGCGGCGTCCACTTTTATGAGCACGGATTTGAAAAGTCCGCAACTGGCGACCTTCTTCGAAAACCAGTTCCCCTGGCTTAACGAATCGATCATGGGCAAATATAAACGGAGCAACATATCGTGTGGTATCTCAGTACTGATGTGATTGAGCGAGTCTATCGCCTTGTCTCTCACGAGAGGCTCCTCCATAGATGCTAGTATTAACAATATCCTGATAAGAGGCTCACAGTGCTCAGGTCCGCCGATGAGTGGCACAAACTCACCGAGCTTCGATCCTAACACGGCAAACACTTCCTCCTCATCGTCTTGGGCGACTTCATTCAAAAATGGCAAGAGCTCGTTGACGGTGCGTTCTGGACCTAGAGCAATTGCGATTGTGTCCAACTTTTTCATCGCGTCCACTCTGTTGGCGACATCATCATGCTTCAATTCATCCATCAACAACGCCAATGGATATAAATCATCGTTGCTATTATCCATTATGCCTACTATAAAATTCTTCTCTTTATTACAAACCGTCCAGTACCCTGTTTATACTATCCTTTTGTTCGAAATTATTGGTTTGAACAGCACACGATTTTTTTTTCTTTGGCTCTAGTGGCAGGCCAGCGAGGCAACGTTGAGGCTGCCTGGAGGACCCAGCGGTGAGCCATTGAGGAACCCAGGCTCACAGGGACAAGCGAGAGATTACGGAGCAGAGTCCAAGCTTAGCCTTGACAAACCCCTGGAACCATGTGGTGCCTGCGTCAGTCTTGGCCAGTACCGGAACGAGGATACTGCTAAGGACTAGGGCCCCGCGCACCGCTCGAACATAAATAGGGCCACTGATCCAGCGCAGCACAGAGGAAAAGCCGGATAATGAGCAGCGTATCGCAACTAGACGTGTTCAACTCGGACTTCAACGGTTCCGACGTAGAGAAATTCCATGCTCGCAAAGCAGCGTATCAGCGCCGCAGCGAGACCTACTGGGACTTCGAGGTGGTGGATGGGTTCTTCGTGCAGTCGAACACCCGTACAGATGATCAGAAGTTCAACTACTTAAAGGAACATCTAGGCCGCGCCAGGCCGTGGCAGGAAATCCTTACGGCGCTCGAGCAGTTGAATGCCGCGGCTGGGCCCGACGAGCGCTATAAGGTATTGATCTTAGCGAGACACGGCGAAGGTTTCCACAATGTGGCCCACGAAAAATACGGCGACGTCGCCTGGAACGAGCACTGGTCGAAGCTCACGGGCGACGGCGAGCTTGTATGGGGGCCTGATCCACTCTTGACGGCCACTGGCGAGGCCCAGGCCCGCAGCAACCAGGCCGCGCTCCGGGAAGAGATCGCTGAGGGCCTCGCACTCCCCACAAAATGGTTTGTGTCGCCCTTCTCGAGAGCGATCGACACATGCATTCTCTCCTGGAGCGACCTAGTATGCCTCGCCAATCTGCTGCCCGAGATCAAGGAAAAGGTGCGTGAGACCATGGGCGTCCATACGTGCGATAAGCGGTCGCCGCGACGCACACTCGCCTCGAAGTACTGCGACGCAGGTTTTGTGTTTGAGCCTGGCTTTGCGGAAGAGGACATATACTACAAGGATGACTACCGAGAGACGATCGACGAGCATGCTGCCCGAGTGTACGAGTTCTACCAAGACGTGTTTTCCTGCGACGACCATCTTGTGTCTGTCACTAGCCACTCCGGGTCCATTCGGGCCTCTTTGTTAGCATTCGGCCACCGTCCCTTCGCGGTGCCCACCGGGGGCATTCTCCCTGTGTTTGTGAAGGCTTCCAGAAAAGTCAGCCGCTAATCGCCTGCGCAGCGCCTGCGCAGGCGCTGCGCAGGCGCCCGCTTAAGCCCCGCTAGACAAACTAGGGTGCTCCACCTCTAGCTAGCGTGCGCGTGATGCAGTCCGCTATGGTCTTGCCCTTCGCGGAAGGCTAAAATTTCCCTACACGGTCCCCTCCATGCCATTTCCTTGTTCCCGCCCTCTGCTGGAGTGCCTGCTTGTATAGTTTATGTATATGTATACTGTATAGACAACCTAAGTCTCCCATTGCAGACAGCCGTTTACAGTCCTAATGCGTAGAGCAGCGCAAGATGGTCCTGTGGACCTGCGCAGTCCATGTGTACCAATGGATCGGGCTGGAGAAAATTTTTTTCAAAGACCCTATGCCTCTGTATGACTCAAGGCTCTAAAGCTCTACTGACTATACGGGAGACTAGGATTCAATAGTGAGCAGCGAAGTAGCCCGCCCCCGCCTCCAGCTAGAGACGATAAAGCCTACTACACATGTCGAGAAGTATCACCAGACTAAACCCATAATTATCGGCCTCCTGCGACTCAAACATATAGCTCTTCCGCCCGCCCACTGCGCAGCACCAGACGCATGCGCCTGGGTGAAATATGGAAGTATTCGGTAGTCGCAGTAGAAGAAAACAGCGATAGGGGTATGTGCAGTACGACATTAAAGAAAGATATCATATAAAACTAGCGCTGGGCTGTATAAGAGGGATAAAGGACGACAGAACAGCACAGAAAACAACAGAAACAAGCAAAGTCGAAACAGCACATATAGAGGCCATGAAATTCGGCCGGATGCTACAGCATGTATCGATACCGGAGTGGAAAGAATATAACATCGATTATAACGACTTGAAGCAGAAGATACGACGGTTAACAGAAGAGGACAGCTACACAGAAGAAGAGCTCTACGATGACTTTCTTTTCAATTTCCGACGCGTGAGTCTGTTCATCAGCATGCAGCGCCAGGTGATTGCACGGCGGGTGGCGACGGGACGTGGGCAGTGTCGCCGGATTTTAGCAGACGAGCGTTTGGATGTGGTCAGCAGGCAGGTCGCACTCGACGAGGCACTTGTCGAGATCATGAGCACGTCCGTGGCGCTCAAGAAGCTCATTCAGTTCATTTTGGTCCAGAAGATCGCGTGCAGGAAGCTCTTCAAGAAGTTCATGAAGCACTACGCGGCCAAGGTCCGGGCTAAGAGGTTGGTAACGCACTTGCGAGCTGTGCTAGAACGCAGCAAAAGCTCATTCATCAACATCGACGTCTCGCCATTGACGCTTGAACTCACCATGTGGTCGCACCGCGTGAACTACGAGCGCGACAAGTTGTGTAAGCTCTCTAAGCATAACCCACCAGGTGTCCTCGAGAGTATTTCGTCTCAAGGCAGCTCTTTCGGTGGTAGGTCGTTCGAGAAAGACTACGAGTTGGAAGTTAGTATGTTTCTCAAAAAGAACTTCCGCTTGTCGTTCTTGTTTTCTGACGACTCGCACCAAGTAAATGAAGTCATCTTGAACTTGAACATTCACCTCGGCCTAGACAACTGTGATTTCTACAACAGCTCACACAAAACCGCCTACATATACCTATGCGACAGATCTTGTATTACGAACGAGCCATCAATCATAATTTCAGAAGAGGGCAGAAAACTGTCTCTTGTGTTTAGTTATACAGGTGGTCTACGTAAAATTGCCCACTGCTGTTTGCCCAACACCTATTTACAGGAGCTCCTCGTATACTTATCTGGTCGCAGTCCCGAACAACAACCCCCAGCATTGCCCACGGCTTTGCAGTTTGATAGAACAGTCAATTTATGCATCAATTCGATTTTGGAGAGCAACCTGGCCCCAATGTTGAAAGTAGTCTTCAATCGCCACAAGTTTGCTCTTCCTGCAAGAAGCCCTTGTGATGACAATGAAAACACCAATTTCTCTTCGGACTATCTTTTAATTTTTGACCAGGACATAATGACAACAAGTAATCCAGATTTAACATTAAGCTTGGACTTCAATGTCAACTATGATTTT
Organism: Millerozyma farinosa; assembly: GCA_002196765.1. NCBI lineage: Eukaryota > Fungi > Ascomycota > Pichiomycetes > Serinales > Debaryomycetaceae > Millerozyma > Millerozyma farinosa. The sequence goes on along the minus strand of NBND01000002.1, from coordinate 1,982,251 downwards.
TTTGAAACATTTCCCTTCTCGAAATTGGTCTTAGCTTCAAATGATGCATGGCTTTTCAATTTTAACGGTTCGCTCAATACCACCATTGCTAATGGAAAACTTGACAACAAGTTTAGCACTGGGGCGCTTAAAAAGCTCCCCGAGAAAATCCAGCAGCTCATACAGATGAACAAGTCTCGCATGTTCAAAAACTTTGATCTTTACAGATACATGTTATCATGTTATTTTAACATCATCCCTCCTGCGGAATACCTCAATAATCATTTCTCTAACATCTTGAACTTAAATTTGTTGAAATTTCTTGAGAACGAGCAGCTGTTCGATCTGCATAAGTCCCTAGAGGATAAAATAATACGCGACAATTCACACAAGGTGCTCAAACACCAGTCATCACTAAGATCTTTTCATTCAGAAAGATCTCCGTTGTTGTCAGATCATAATGATGCTGCATCATACTTCCATAGCGCGAGAAGCAGCCAGTCTCCCATATTAGATATTTCTGGGTCTTCCTCGGAGGACGAGGCAGAGAATAAGGAGACTCTCATAAACTACAGCGATTTGATCTACCTGAGAAGTGACTTCTCTGATACTTTATTCAACAGGATAGTTTTCAGCTTGTTAAAGTTCCGCCAGCTGTCGTCGAAGCTCTTGGGCGGGTCCGACTACGCAAGCATTCAGAATAACGAGCTAGGGCTCTCGGCATTGGAGGAGTACCAGTACTTGTTTGAAATCGAGTATGATCGCACCTTGTCGTTCTTATACTTCATATTGGCTTTTCTTTCTTTATTCATTTCGGGTGTCATAATGGGTGTCGTGAACAGCATCTTGACCCTAGAGCAGGATTCTCAGCAGTTCAACTTCGTCTACAATATGGGACTCATTTTCATACTTTCGGCGGGCATAGTGTTGTCGTTGTCGTTGAGCTTGACTAGCTTCCAGCTTCTCTACAAACGATTAGGGCCACTCCCCGTGTCGCACAACATCATAGTTTTCATCAGCTTGACTACCTCGGTGGTCTCGGTCATTTCATTCATTTTGGTCTTAGCGACCTGAACCAGCTGCAAAGATTGAACGTTTGCGTTGGTCATCCCAGCATTTGGCAGTGCCTGAATATATAATCTATGTGCACTCCCCGGTAGACAGGTTGTCTATATTCATTATTTACTTCATACTTTAGATACTTTATTACTACTACTCCTCTAGTGCCCCACATCATGCGCTTTGGGACTGATACTTTAGCTTCATTTGCTTTACTATGTAACAATAATCATATTCACACTATATTCACACTATATGCTCTCGCTCGTATCTGCTCGCGAGACTGTGTATCACAGAGCAGGCTTGCACCCTTCGCTGTATTCCAGCTTTATTCCATAATCCATCATGCAAGTGATTACACATGCAATTAGGTCTCATATCGCCAATAAATACGTTTTCTTTGTTCAGAAACACGCTCTGGCCAGATCGGTCCTACACCAAGTCTGGGACCGAAATCATGCCAAAGACGATAAAGAAATCATGAAAAAAAAAAAAAAAAAAAAAAAAAAAAACCGAAAAAGAAACCAAATCGGAAAACTTTATCTACTGTGCGACAAAACGCCAGAAACCCGATGCAGCCAATTACACCGAGATAGATTACCGAATGTCACGTGCTATTTGCTGATAATGACGAAGTTGCGGATGGTGATAGTACAAGCGTCACTAGCCACAAATTGCGTGAAAATCACACCTACTATCGGTACACGAACCCTTCTTAACTATGGGAAATTTTGTGTGTACTGTATATAAACAAGTCACTAGCCTCAAGCTGATGGCTGCACTATAAGCGCTGTATATATATGAAAAGTGATAGAGCCAGAACGCAGATTTTGTTGTACTCATACAAACAAGGTAGAATCAGTAGGCGATAATGGGGAACGAGGTTGAAGCTAGTAAGTATTTGACAAGAGCAGAGAGCGTTGGGGCCGAGCTGCACCGAGGAAAATGGCTCTTTGGAGTGGTGAAAAAAATTGGGTACCTAGGAGCAGAGGAGAAAAAGAGGGCTTCCCGGGGCAGCTTGATTCAGCGCCGACAAAAAAACAGATGTACTAACAAGCAGTCTCAAACATCGTGGGTAGCGCATCTCAATCGGTGTTCATCACGCAGCCAGCAAAGGCTGTGACGTCGCCGTTCAAGAGTTTGTTGCCGGACGCACATGTGTTGCTCAGCGGTAACGACGCATACGAGACCATAGGGGCCTTTGCGGGTCAGAACGAAGACGCAGTTGTCTCTGTACTCACCAATGACGCTACAGTGTTCAGCAACCTTCCATTTTTATCATCGGAAGTGGTAAAGAAGTCCAAGATTGTATCGCATGTGGAAATACAGAGCCAGGATTTCAGGTTTGTCACTGCTCTCCGTGACTTGAACTTGCCAGTTATCATAACACAGAACATAGAAGAGATTTCTGTGTGGTCTAGTGTGGCTTACAACATGGCTGCCAAACTCCACCAGCCTGTTTTCCACTTTTACGTCGGCAGTTCTGCAGACTCTCGTCTTAAGGTGCCCAAGCAGCAGAAAAAAGTACTAATCGATAACGTTAATGACTACAAGCTAGGCGATATCTTGAAGTATTTTGACGTGAAACCCTTCGATACACTCAGCTCCGCAAATACTGCGTCTGACTCAATAGTATTCTTGGGAGAAGTCTCCGAGGCTTTAGTAAAAGCTTTCAAGAAGGTGGGCGTATTTGCTCTTTCCATAAACCTCTACAAGCCATTTGACTTGCAAGCATTATTATCTTCTATCCCTGCTTCAGTTGAAACTGTTACTTTCATCCAACAGACGGAATTACCTGCTGCTCCATTTTCTCCTTTGCTTTTGGACTTTTTCCAGGACTACTCCTCATACCAGTCATTGAAGAACTTCACCAAGGTTGTTTCAGCCTTTTTTGGCCAAATCGCTTCCCAAGACTTCGAGGAAGTCGCTAAGAATATTGTCAACAATGCTCACAAGGATGTCCCAGAACAAAATGTTTACTATGGTTTGCAAGGGAGCAGAACTCAGGATAGTCGATCGGTACAGTTAAGACAGGACAGTGCCAGTGCTGCTCAAAAGGCATACTCTTTGGAGCAAGCTTACTTCAAATTATTGCAGCAGGCCTCACAGGCTTCGAATTTGAACATCTTGAACGAGTTCAATAACGATAACATTGGCCTCCAAACAAATCCTGAATATGGTTTTGGTTACTATTTATACTATGAAGAGAAGCAGAAAGAGTTGGTTTCTTTAGTCAATGCTTCGATTCAAGGAAACTTATTCAAATCAATCGATAACAACAAGTTGATACACAATTTGACCCAGTGGTTGATTAGTTTGAAAGAAAATACTGTGGTATCCAAGGATACGATAGCAGAAATTGTGGACCTTTTGACAAGTGACTCTCAAACTGAAAGTACCCAGGAGATACTTAAACTTAAGGAGTTCTTGGAAGTCAAATCTCACTGGTTGGTCGGTTCTGATGCTTGGTCATACGATTTGGGCTCTTCCGGTGTGCACAGTTTAGTGACATCCGGAAAGAATCTTAATATGCTTATAATAGATTCCGAGCCATACAAGGAAAAGAAAAATCCCAAGGAAATCAATGGTCAACGTAAGAAGGACGTGGGTTTATATGCCATGAACTATGGGGGCTGCTATGTTGCATCTGTGGCCGTATATTCTTCTTACACCCAGACTTTACAAGCTTTCATAGAAGCTGAAAAATTCAATGGACCTTCTATCGTGATCGCATACTTGCCTTATGATTATGAAACCGATGACACGCTTACTGTTTTAAAAGAAACCAAAGCAGCTGTCGATACAGGATATTGGCCATTATATCGCTTTAACCCAGAAATCGAGGACGAGGAGCAGTCATTCAAGCTCGATTCTTCTGTCTTGAAGAACAAATTAAGGGAATTTTTAGACCGTAATAACAAGTTGAGTATGCTTGCAAAGAAGGACCCTGTTTTATCGCGTAATCTTGTCAATAATGCTTCGACATCAGTGAAACAAAGACAGACAGAAGTTGCTAATGAGTCATTCAATAAGTTGTTGCAGGGATTATCTGGACCACCATTGACTGTAGCATTTGCTTCGGACAATGGTAATGCTGAATCTCTCGCCAAGAAAATAAACAGACAAGCCGTTGGACGCGGTCTTAAGTCTATTATATTAGCTATGGATGATTTGTCAATCGAGGACTTACCCAATGAAACTAACATAGTTTTCGTTACCTCAACGTCTGGTCAGGGTGAATTCCCTACAAATGGTAAGCAATTCTGGGATGCCTTGAAAAATGCTAACGATCTTGACTTGTCTTCGATCAAATATAGTGTTTTTGGTTTAGGTGATTCCGAGTATTGGCCTCGTAAGGAAGACAAGCATTATTATAACAAACCAGGTAAGGATTTATTCGCCAAGTTGAAGCTTTATGGAGCAGTTGAATTGGCTAATTTGGGATTAGGTGATGATCAAGATGCCGATGGATTCAATACAGGTTTTAACGAATGGATTCCAAATATATGGAAAGCTTTGGGTGTTGATAATGTTGAGGGAGTTGAAGAGCCCAAACCATTGACCAATGAGGACATGAAAATACAGTCTAATTACTTGAGAGGTACCATTGTAGAGGGATTGGCAGACCAATCAACTGGTTCTATCAGTGCAGTCGATCAACAGTTAACCAAATTCCATGGTATTTACATGCAAGATGATAGAGATGTTAGGGAGGAGAGAAAAAGTGAAGGACTTGAGCCTGCTTACGCTTTCATGGTTCGTGTGAGATTACCAGGTGGTATCGCTACACCTAAGCAGTACTTAAGGATGAATGAGCTAGCTGATGAGAGAGGTAACGGTACATTAAAGTTGACAACAAGAGCAACTTTTCAGCTTCATGGTGTTGTCAAGCATGACTTGAAGCCAGCAATCAGAGGTATGAATGCAGCGTTGATGGACACTTTAGCAGCCTGTGGTGATGTAAACAGAAATGTGATGGTCTCAGCGTTGCCACACAGGGCCAAAGTACATGAGCAAGTTTCTAAAATCGGTGGTTCTATTTCTGAACATCTTCTTCCAAACACAACTGCCTATCACGAAATTTGGTTAGAAGGTAACGATGAAGGAGATAAAGCAGGCTATACCAAGACATGGGAGAACAGAAAAGAAGGCCCTCAAAAGAAGAAGACAATGGTGGCTGGAAACGCTTTGGAAGACCATGAGCCATTGTATGGACCAACATATTTGCCAAGAAAGTTCAAGATTGTTATCACTGTCCCACCTTTTAATGATGTTGATGTATACGCCCATGACGTCGGTTTAATCGCTATTGTTGAGGATGACGAGGTTCTCGGGTTTAATGTTCTTGCTGGTGGAGGTATGGGTAGTACTCATAATAACAAGAAGACATATCCTAGAGCTGGTTCCATGTTGGGTTATGTATCCAAAGATCAGATCAAAGCTGTTTGTGAAAAGATCATGATTGTTCAAAGGGATAACGGTGATAGAACCAACCGTAAACATGCAAGATTGAAGTACACAATAGACGATATGGGTCTCGATGTCTTCAAGGGTAAAGTTGAAGAATTATTGGGTTTCAAGTTCGAAGAGCCACGTCCTTTCGAAATCAAGTCTAACATAGACTATTTCGGATGGTGTAAAGACGAATTTGGATTGAACCACTTTACCACTTTCATCGAAAATGGTCGTATTGAAGATACCCCAGAATTACCTCAAAAGACAGGTTTGAAGAAGATTGCTGAGTACTTGATCGACAATAAGAAGCTGGGAGAGTTCAGGTTAACAGGTAACCAACACTTGTTGATCTCTAAAATTGAGGATGAAGATTTACCAGCAGTCAAATCCTTAATGGCGGAATACAAGCTTGACAACACTAACTTCTCTGGATTAAGATTGTCATCGGCTGCTTGTGTTGCATTCCCAACTTGTGGTTTGGCTATGGCCGAGTCTGAAAGATACTTGCCTGAATTGGTATCAAAATTGGAAGTCGCTTTGGAGGAGTACGGCTTACGTCATGATTCTATTGTCATGAGAATGACTGGTTGTCCTAATGGTTGTGCCAGACCATGGTTGGCTGAGGTAGCTTTAGTGGGTAAAGCATACGGCGCTTACAATTTGATGCTTGGAGGAGGTTACCACGGTGAAAGAGTTAACAAGATTTACAGATACTCAATCAAGGAAGATGAGATTCTTGCAACTTTGAAGCCACTTTTCAAGAGATGGAGTTTGGAGCGTAATGAAGGTGAGCATTTTGGTGACTTCTGTGTTAGAGCTGGTATCATCAAGCCTACATTGGAAGGTAAATTCTTCCACGATGATATTCCAGAGGATGCTTAAACGCTCCTGCTTATTTATAAACGATTGTATATCCGCATTAGTATAATCTGAAGATTGAGGTGAAATTAAACACTATATAAATATATCTAAATTTCGTAATCATTAAGTCATTTCGTAGCTTCTCGAAAAGATGCATTAGTGCCATCGCTTTTTAGCGGTTGTCCACCATGGCCCGCATCCGGATCAAAACTATCCTGTAGTTTTCGAATATCTTTTAAAATTCGTTTCACTGTCGGCTTGTACTGCCTTTCTAGCTCTAGCACGTTCTTTAACTTGATATTCCATAGCGTAACACTAACTGTGTTTAATCTTCTCAACACTTTCCGTTCGCATTCTCTCGAAATTCTGTCTTTCTCAGCAACGAGCTCTTTCACACGGTCATCAGTGTGTTTCTTGAGATGCTTTATAAGCCTTTCCTTCTCTGCCTTGGTGTACGCCATAGGTTTACGCCATATATGTTTTGGTACTATGTTTTGTTATCCCAAGTATACTGAATCTGCATATAACTATTTTCACTGTGCGGTGGCGATTTCTTGAGTAGCCTTGAAGTACTCACTTAGTAGATACTATCAATATATCATAGCTTGTTCGTTAATACAGTGTCAGATAACATATTAGTCGTTTTCTGGAGGAACTTTCAAACTTTCTTTCGTCAAAGATTCATTAAAAAGCGGGAAAACAAGACAAATATCGAAGCAAAATGGTTCTCGAGGCTACGATGATAGCTATAGATAACTCTGAATACATGAGAAACGGAGACTACGTAACCAATCGTTACGAAGCACAACTCACGGCAACAGAGTTTATATTCCAGAATAAGGTGAACTCGAATCCTGAAAATACGGTCGGATTACTTGCATACGGAGGAAATGGACCTCAGGTTTTGGCAACATTAACGACGGATTTTGGAAAGATACTTTCAGGAGCCCACGAGACCAAAATATTTGGCGAAAACCACTTCTCGAGCGGTATTCAGGTGGCTGCTTTGGCATTGAAGCACCGTCAGAACAAGGTCCAGAGCCAGAGAATTATAGTGTTTGTAGGGAGCCCAATTTCTGAATCAGAGAAGGATCTTGAGAAATTGGCCAAGAAGATGAAGAAAAACAACGTTGCAATTGACATTATAAATTTCGGAGAAGAGGCAGTGAACACCTCCAAGTTGGAGAAGTTCATTTCTATAATTAATAATCACGACAACTCGCATCTCGTCACTGTTCCCGCAGGACCCAGACTCCTCTACGAGGTGATTGCTTCGTCGCCGATATTGGTCGAAGGTGGTTTTGAGGGCGAGTCTAATGACTTTGGTGTCGGTTCTTTCGGCCCCGACGGCGACATAGTCGACCCTAACATGGACCCCGATTTAGCCTTGGCTTTGAGGTTATCCTTGGAAGAGGAAAAGGCAAGACAAGAAAGAGAAGCACAAGACAAGAACAAAGCAGAGGCGTCCGGCGAGAAGCCAGAGAGTCTGGAAGGCTCAAGCAAACCTAACGGTAAAGATGACCCGAAAAACGAGGATACAGAGATGAAGGATAATTGAAACGGCTGCTCACTCTCAAATATACTGAATGAAATGCTCATGTTATATATCATACATATCTACTTTCTCTTTGCATAACTCATTGTCGGGATTTATTAGAATAGATACTGTATAACTTCAATATCATCGATTTTGTGTCAGGTACAAATCTGATATGAATTACCGCAAAACAGTAGTATTTGTGATTATATTCTAAAATGCAGCAACATATATACAAAAATACTATAGAAAATAATCAGGGATCCTCCTTATCCAATGAATGAGAAGACAGGGGAGTCAGCAGCCCCGAGGACTGCAAAGAGTAAAAGAGAACAAGCAGCGACAGAGCATAAAAGCTCTAAACCAGCTGTCGCATTCTTAGCTCCTTTCGACGAGAGCCAATTGACGCCCCTTCCGCTAACCAAAGCACATTTTTTGGATGCTTATTCAAAGGTATGTATCACACATTACATAGAGATTTAAAAGGATAATATGTTAACATAATTACAGGGAAAATGGAATTTGTCAAATGTGTCTTGTCCACCGTTCTTTGAAAACATTGGATTCATGCCAGCTCCAAATGCATATGTGGAAAGTAGCCGAAGGAAGCCCGTGGAGCATTATTTGTCACTCAAGACATGGGAAGAGAGGAGCATTTTTCGCAAGTTCATCGGCCAGCTTAGAAAATCTTACGGAGTAACAGGAGTCTCGATATCTTTACTAGATAAAAACAGACAAATTATTAAATACCAGACCTTATTGGATATGCTTGAAATACCTCGAATAGCTTCCATAGATGCACACGCGTTGCTTTCCCATGAATATTTCTTGCTTTTGGATGCGTCGAAAGATTGGCGTACAGCGCACAATCCTTTTGTTAGTGGAGTACCATATATTAAGTTCTACTGCGGAGTACCATTGGTAACGTCTAAGAATGATGTTATAGGGATCCTTGCAGTATACGACCCTTTTCCCAAGCATGAATTCCTGGAAGAAAAGATCAACAAATTAATTGCAACAAGTAAAGAAGTCATGAAGGTTTTGGATACACCTTTAGATGAACTCAATAGTTCAAACAAGCAAAAAGTACGCGGTAACGATGTTGCCTCTCGCAAGACTGAGTTGGCAGAGTTGGCACTAAAATTTGGGAGAGCAACCAGTCGAGGATCGTCCATGACAGTATTTGAAAAAGACGGTTCCGGGGGTCCTTATTTCCAAAACAATAACTTTCGGTTCACCAAATTAAATCAAACAAAAGACACCGAGCTGGTGAATAACAAAATGTTGTTCGATAAACTTTTCAATGTTGGCAGCCTTAAGAATGCTGCTTATTCACTAGCGAAGACAATATCAATTAACTTCAAGATCAACTTTGTTTATATTTTAGAAATCAGGATCGCAGAACCTTACCAAATAGACAGATTATACTTCCCTCAAGAAAATAAGATAGATGCAGAAAGCTTTAAATACACAAACAAGCTTGTCAAAAGGGACGATGAGGACAATGATTTTATGACCAGAATTATAGGTATGTATGGATCGAGCAATTCGGCATTGAACTTTGAAAATCTCATCCACTATAAAGCATTCACATCAGAATTCGGTATTCTGTATAAGAATACCAAAGAAAATTCTTTATATAATAGTGGGATCATAATGCCTTTTTATCGCCATAATTCAAAGTTGGTTAGAAAGAACAAAATTAATAATAACCCGGGAACCAAAAAACCCAAAAAAGTCAATTTGTATTTAAGATCTGGAGGGTATCTTATAGCGTTATTCAACAAATCACCAAACCATGATTTCAATCCCGACTTGGTTTCCAAAATATTTGACAAGACGAGCATATTAAGACGTATCTACATTACATCGTAAGTAGGAAAGAAGATTTATTTAATTTGCTCTCTTAGATCCCTAGTTCCCTCATTACTTCGTATTCTTCGTCGTAGTCATCCTCGTCTGGAAAAGGCTCGTCATCCTCCACAACAGTATTTCCCGTGTGGCCCTTCTGTTGCAGTACAACAGCTTCACCATTATTTATAGCTTCATCATTTGGCTGTGAGTCTAACAATATGTTATCCGTCTCGTTAGAGTTATCTTCATTTGGTCTTTGTTCAGGCGCTTGCTGTTCATGCCCAGTGTCAAGCAGCGCTGACTCCTCTGTAGCAACGTCTTCCTGGCCAAACGACACGGGCGAGATACCATTTTCCTGCGGACCATTACTTGGTTCTGGAGATCCGGGTTCCAAGCCGCTTTCAACCTTGGCCTTATAGATTTCTCTTTCGACTAGTTCTCTTCTGTAGAGTTTCAACTGACTGGACTTGCTACCAAAAGCCCTTAACATCTGAATGCAATCTCTGAAACGCGCCTTGGGGAAAAGACCGTGGCACCATAGTTGGTAAAATTGAAGAATAGAAGTCATGTTTTCATATTCCACCTCGTGTTTGATGTGTTTCTTCATGTCGGAACTCAATGAGTGATTACGATACTTTTTCCATATTCTATTTTCGTTGCGTTCAAATATCTTTTCGAGTTTCCTATGGTTCTGTATTATATAATGAATGCCTTTTTGTTTATTGAAGATCCTTTCTTCATCTATTTTAGCTATTTTAGCTCTGGTGGTAAGTTTAATGCTCTGATCAAGTCCGAGTAAATCATCATTCTGGTTTTCCCTAACCAGACCTGAATTATCATCTTGAGAGGGCAATTCGGGCGCTTGCTCCTGTTGATGATAGTAGCTCAATTCTTCTTCTAAGTCCATTTATGCTATTCTATTATATTACTCCAAACTATAAAAATTATTTGAGATAAAGACGCGTACATGTTATGATACTCGATTTTGTTACTCAATTATATATATATATATGTATATACACATCTTTCAATCATAGACAGCATATTGTGGTTTCTGTAGGGTCTCACAAGATCTGTATATGATATACTAGCCTCCGTATTATGCTGAAACATAAATTTCATTGTCGCTAACTAGCTGATCACTCTTTTGATAATCAGCATAATATGAAACAAGCGGGTCTTATAACTGCGAAATGCCCTCCACAAAAAAATCTCTGGCTACATGCTATCAGATATACTAGTGAAGAGAGTCATATCCTCTATACATAAGAGTATAGCTTCAAGTCTCCAACAAGAATAAGTGAAAATGCTAGTTTCTCTATCATTTCACACGTTGTTTTACGTTATTCCGTACCTAATGTCACTCAAGGTTTTAATCGGTAGTGCTAACAGTGAAGCACTGAAAAGAGAAAAGCGCTATGAAAGCATGGAGTTTCTCTTGAGCTATTGGGTCTGCTATGCGGCAGTATGCTACTTTGAGTCTTTGCTCCCTACGAGTTTTGTATTTTCGATAATTGGAGTCAATAAATTTGCAACCTGGTTTTTTTCCTCCATCAAATTATGGCTTTTCTACTGGCACGGATGTCTTCTTGTGAACAACTTTTACTTGGGGCTGCTATTTATGCTGCTCTGCTACAAGCTAGGAGCGGCCAAACAGCCCTATAATTCCTTTGAGTATTTTGAAAAAAAGCTCGTCAACCCTCTCATGCGGTTTCTCTTTATCAATAACCAGACGCTATTTTACGCTTCCACCTATGCTTCCAACATATTTGATAATTACAAAGTCGTCAGCAGTGTCTCAGCAAAGCTCTTGAACCTTCAGCAGATGCTAAGAAACGCGGACAAGGAAAACCAGTCGCTAATTGACACAGTAATGGACCAGACATGCTACATCGACAGCGACGAAGAATTGAAAGTCAAATATGCGTCCATAAATGACACATTCAGAAGCCAAGCCACAAAAGCCTTGGAGTGCATTCTCCATGACATGCGCTCTGATCCGGAGTATCCCCTCAAAGAGCTCCAATTAATGCACAGAAAGGAAAATCGATATAGTGTCGATGGCCGACTATTATCTGGCGATGGCTTAAATTCGCAACCAAGGACCAAGACCGACTATATTCTGCCCACTAAAGATAACACACAACGCGTAACAGAATTCTATAACTTCCACTCTCAGTGGCTATTAAATCCAAGGTTTACAGGTCAACTATCTACCAACAGGATACAAATGGAACCCACCAATGTAAAGCAAAAAGCCTCTAATGGCTTGGAAACAGAAAAGAACACTCAAATATTGACTAAAATTGACTCATGTAATAAAGGAGTCGGCACCATACTAAACCCCTATGTCACATCAAAATCTTTAAAGTCCAGGAAATTGAAAAAAATCGGTAAAAAGCTCCAGGAAGAGATGATGATGGTCAATTGAGCTCTGTACATGTAGTTACTATATAGTCAATATTGAATGCGAAAAATAAAAAATCATAATTTGTTATCAGTATTAGCGATGTACTTGGCTGAAGAGTTTTCTAATCTAAACTCGATATCTATTAGTATAGAAAATGATCAAATAACGCCTTCTTGTGCTATCAAGCTGATTAGAACTAAATCTAGAGGATCAATCCAAGTCCTTATTAATGAATATATGGAAGATGTGACCTTACCGATTGACTTGAAAGAAGGAAACGAAATCCGAATTAAAAACTTAAGTAGAGGGCAAAATTCCCTTACATTCAGTATACATACGATTAATGGAACGCAGAAGGTTGATGAGAGCACAATGCTGTTCATGGATGGAATCTACAATTCAGGCACACAACGGTGGTCATGTAAAGATCTCCAACAAAAAACGCCGAAGCGTGGGAATAAGAATGATTTTAAATTTTGTTGTATAAAATGCTTGTCACCGATTGTTGATTCAAGCAATATCAGTATGTTTTATGATATGCCTTCGGAGTTCTGGAGCGAGATGATGGAATTTTGGCATTGTCACAAGCCTGACATCCATAAAAATGAATTCAGTAAAAATTACAACGGAAACTTGAAACCTAAGGGTAACGATGCAATCATAGGATCATACTACGTACTCGTTAATTCATCAACTGGCAATGTTAAAGATGGTCAAGTTGTGTGTGGTCAGTGCAATCATGTCTTAGGATCTCTAATGGAGAATACGCAAAGATTATTGAAATGGAATTTGAAGCTATCTGCCGACGAAAAAGTAGATACATACCCACCATCGCTCCACTTGTATAACTTACTAATGAATGAGGTCAATTTGTCTGCTACGAGAAAATTCATAGTCAGTTCAAAACACAATGATGAGATCAGAAACTTTTATGTGTGGGTGATGAACATCGGAATAAATGCATCATTTGGGAATACTATAATTAACCGGGGCATAAAAGTTGCATACAATTCTGACCCTTTTGCTTCTGGTATTGATGTCCAAAATGTGGAAACTATAGATGTCCCTCCTGAGGTTTACGATGACTTTTTAACAAAAATTACAAACAATAATAGCGTACTACCAAGTAAGAACAGATACACGATACTATCAAGCAAGGATTCAGAAATTAAATACTATATAAGCTATATTGGCTGCTCATAACTTTATGTTCCCAATAGCTTCCTTTACTAATGGTACGACCTGCTTCCTAGACGCAGATAACTCTCCCTGGTTAAATAAAATAAGGTTTGCATTTTCATCAAAGTCTGATAATATCCATTCGAATTTTTCAATGTGGTAAATGTCACGATTTAATTTCAACTTACCTTTAAGCATATTAGATAATTCATTAAATAAAGCACTATTTTCATTGCGCTTCTCAAAAAAGTAGGCAAACTCTCTAGTATATTCGTCAGTTTCCTTTTTCGAGAATGAAGTGGTTATTACAAGCAAGTCAAGCTTTTGACTGGAAACAAATTTCTGGAGTTCTTGAAATATTTCTTTCTGCCCGTATTTTGAGGCAATCCATTTGAATGATTTAGATAGAGAGCTAAAACCAACATCTATAGCAGAATTATCATTTCTTTCGAAGCTGAAAAATTTATAATCCTTTTCTAAAACATCATAAAGAGAAAATCCCTTGAGATCCTTCTTGGCCTTCTTTATGGCTTTGTAATATGCGTCTAAAATGTTCTCGGGGCCAAAGGATTCTAGTTTTAGTTTCTTTGAGTAAGTTCCCACTAACCAGTTATGCAACTGCGATTCTCCTAAAGGATACTTTTGATAGCTCTCAAAAGCTATCTTATCATCCTCCTCCACTTTGCTCGACATATAAGAAGTATCAATAAGTAATGGAGCTAATAGTATGGGTACAATTTCACAGTTTTTATCATCGAACTCTTTTTCATCGAGTTGTTTCGACCAGTAATTGTAAACCAACGAAGAACAAGAACCACATGGTTTAATGATTCTGGGTGTGGCATCCAAAAAGCATTTCTCATCCTCGTGATGATCAATTATGGCCTTAACGTCAACTCTATTCTCATCAAAAAGATGTTTAAGTACATCACCCTGTATGTTGCAATGGTCTACTAAAACAAGATTTACCTTTTGGTCTTCTCGAACCATATATTTCAAGTCATCAGCAAAGTATAAGTGCAGGGCATTGATCGAGTATATATCCAAAAGAGTCTCGATATCTCTCCTTAACTTGAAACGATCTCTTGAAACATTTATCAATGGTATAAGAAATGACTTGTTCTTGACATAGTTGAAGTAAGCATAACTCAAGGAACTGATCACTGAATCCAAGTCCGCAGACTGATTTCCCGTTACTACATTTAAAGTACCAAGGTCCCGTAAATTCTTATCAACATGAGCCTTTAGGCTAGTCAAGAAGTTTTTCAAACTCATTGTAGTTTGTTTTAAATTATCATGATCTATTCTATTGATACGCAAAATTCGCTGAGATCTCGATTTATCCAATGTTGAGTGTAGATAAAACAATATATTTTATAACGTATATGACTATTTAGAGTAATGTAATTTAATGTCTAACCATTGTCTCTTAACAACCTCTTGAGGTGGTAATGAGACATCACCGTAGATGATTGGCCTGAAGTAAAAGAAAAACCAAATTACTGGAATCAGCAATGCAGATACCATGATAATAAGTTTGGTGATATGTACACCCTTCAACCTACGGTTATCGAGATTTGAGTTGTTTGAGCAGATAAACTCCACCAAACCACCGGTGAATAATGCTGCTATCAAGTGGGCAGGTAAGTAGTGATGCAAAAACTTTTGTCTTGACATCAAATAGAAAGGGAAGTAATGTGCTATCCAGCCAAGGAACAAGAAACCCAAAGAGTTATAGAGCCTCGATCTTGCTTGCCTAGTCAATATGTAAACGTGACGACGACGTGTGACTTGATCGGCTAAGATCAAACCACAGTATATGGCAAGGAAACAAACCTCTATCCAGAAGCCAATCACGTTTCCTGTGAAGAAAACTTGTTTCTTTTCATCATTGTCGTTCCAGAACGAGACACCAGACAAAGCCAACGGCCAAGACTCAGGCAGCGAAGCAAAGGGATGCTCGGAGCTCAAAATATTATTATGGTAGAACATAAGAAATTGTAATTCCCACCATTTCTTCAAAAAGGGGATTCTTCTTATGATCTTTGGGGTATAGCTATTTCTAGGATCGTCAGCAGGTAAATTGACAATTGTTTCAAATGTCCAAACATTGTCAACATCCTGTATCTTCTTATTTCCGCTTACTTCTTGTTGCTCGAATCCCCAGTCAGGCAAAAGTTCATCGTCATGAGTCCACATCGCAACCGTCGTGTCAACATGTATGAGTCTGAAGTTCGTTGCTTTTGTTCGAACTAACTTCTGCTTGGTCGATGGTGATGTTCCGTCCAGGAACCTGAGCCTGAATAAGGTTTCGTTGAATCTCTCGGCTGCTTCATCGCCATATGCGATTGTGAATTCTTCATTAGTAGGTCTCAAGGGGGAAGCAACATCGTGTGTCAACAAAATTCCCAGGGTACCAATATGTCTTAATCTAATCACATCATTTGTAAAGACTTTTTGGCCATGCTTAGGCTCATCAGACGCAGGTAAAATTTCCCATTGGTTGTTGACATCATCTTCCTTTCCGTCCTCGTTTATTACACACGTTACTTGCTGTGTGTTAGAGGATATTCTACCATCTTCATAACGCAATGGGTATATTGCCTCATGAGAGTGCAACAATGCTCCAGTAGCCTTGTGCTGTATAGTAATAATATCGTGATAGTGGACGTCTTTAGAAAGTCTTGCTAATGGTGATTCCTCCAAGGATTCTTGAAATTCAGCAGACATGAAAGAGTCACCAGGTCCAGACTTTGTCAAGATCGCAAAGTGTAAGTAGAACCAAAACAAGTAGATGATGAATGGTACGACAATCAAAGCCCATAATCTCGCAAAAAAGTGTTTTGCAAAGTCACCTAATGACAAACCTCTCTCGTAATCCAACAAATACCACAACTCGTACAAAATACCAATTCCAATTGTAACATACGTGAAGACACCAACATACTTTGTTGAGATCACGCATGACAAAGAGATACCAGTTGCATATAACCACAGCCACCACTGTTTTGAGTAGGGCTTGTTGCGATACGTAGTGAATTTAACATAGGTAAATATTGAAAGCGCAACACTGAATATCAAGGTAGCGTCCAAGAGTATAAGTCTACTTTCGATAACCTGGGCATTATCGAAGCATACCAATAGACAAGAAAGGACGCAGGCAGGAACAGAAAACTTCAATGTCTTCATGGTCAAGTACATCACTGGTATAATGGCAACACCCAAAATGGCCAGAAGAGAGCGGAAAGCGACGTATGGTACGTTATTGTCAATGTACAGATCATTGATGTTGTCAAACTTGAACTTCCCATCATAACCAATCAAGTATCCCACTAGGGTAATAAGCAACTTTGCGAATGGTGGATGTAAATCAAAAAAGTAAGTTCTTTCAAGATAGTACGAGGCAAACTTTCCGAAATGCACTTCATCGAAAACAACTCTTGATGGTGTACCAAGTTTGGTGAATCTGGTATAAGCCGCCAACAATGTTACTGCGACTAGACCGATATAGTGGGCCTTTTCAGAATTCTTGTAGCTGACCGGAGTCTTTTCCAATTCAATATCATCTTCTTGATTTGTGACATTAGAAACATTCAGCTTCTTCGTGCCCCTTTTCCTTAAGGACTGAGACATAATGAATTGAACTACGAAGTTGTTTCTATTAAAATATAGAACATTATGGTAAACGTTTACAACAACCAAGCCACTACTTACAGTTCGTCGATGCGACAATTTTGTACGCAGGATAATATCAATTTGCGCTCCAAATTTCTTCGTGTAACGCGAATGTTGCAATCAAATATGTCTCTTAGACCGTCTCTGGATACCACCCCTGCCTCTAAGCGTAGGCTGTACGGTAGGATTAGATCCAAGTAAAGTTTCTCCAAAGTTATTATGCTTTCTGGTGGCTTCCAGGGAGTAAAATTCGGTGGTTATGTCCGCGTTGTGTGATGGTCCATTAATAGGGTGGGAGAGCATAGAGGAACTATGCATCTTTCCAAGCATTGGGATCTTCTTGGATGTAGACAACTGAAGGATTTTGTTGTTTTTCTCCTCGATGAAGGAATCGTATTTTTGCATTGTCTTAGTGAGATCTTGAATCTTCCTCTCCGACTGAAAAGTCAAAGATTTTAGTTCGCTGGCTAGTTCGCCCTTGTAGTTGTTCAATTTGTCCTCAAGGTGTCTGATTTTCGCTTGATACTCTGCTTCTACCATCTTAGCCGACTGGGTGAGCTTGGTGTTCTTCTCAGTTAATACTGATATCTCATTTTGTAGAGCATATATCAGTTTGTCTGTCTCTCCTTCACGTATAGCTTGGTGCTTCTGTTCTTGGAAACGCAAGCTGGTGCTCAATGGCTTCTCTTTTAAGGTTTTCAACTCTGAATTAGATTCATATAACTTATTCTTCAAGAGGTCTATTTCGCCACGCATTGAAACAATCTTGTCTCTCGTAAGCTCCTCATATTTCAGCGTAATATCGGCCAAATGGTTTTCCGAATAATTTAGTTCTTGCTGCAACCTGGTAGTTTCTTTTTCGAGGGATGTCACTTTATTCATTAATACCGTGTTGCTATTTTTTAACCTTCTGGCTTCTTCATCAAATTGTAAGTTTCTTGAGCTAAAATCATTACTTAAAGCTAGATAACTAGCTCGTAAAGAAGAAAGCTCGTTAGCTATATTGGATGCATCGTTATGATTATGAGTTATGACATTACGCGGGCCAACTTCCATGAGTGCATTAGCAGCATTATTCTTTAAGAACACATTAAATTCCAACTCGTTTTTCAATAATAACACCTCTCGTGTACAATAACCTGGTGCCATTGTGCCATTATTTGTAGCTGAATTGATGCTTTTTTCGTTAGCCCCAGATATTTGATTAGTGATGTGATCCTGATATGTAGGTGACAGATGTGCCTGTCTTTTTCCCAATTCGTCTGGAACATGACTCGATGAAATAAGATCAAAACTGTAAAACCTTTCGCGTTCATTAAGCAAATCTATAAGTTTCGAAGTTTCCTTGATCGTCGCTATGTCTGGCAGTATTTCAGGCTGTAGTTGTGGACGATTTATCGCTTCCTGAGATACGCTAATTGGTCCTCCTATGGTTCCCAATCGTGGATTTATTCTCCAACATGCCTTGGAACATAAAGAAGGGTCATACATTTCAGATTCATCCCGTAAAAATAACTGCAACGGGCAATTCAATTCCTCGTCTAGAGTCATAGGAGGAACCAGAAGAAAATTTGGATGAACCACAAAATTGTCCAATTTAGTATGTATGACTTTCATTGTATATTGATTTAAAGTTCTTTGAGTGGAATCTATGCTTGAAAGTTTGCTTTCAAGATTATGCAACAAATTAAGTTCCAGTATGCGAGGATATCTATCAGTCAAGTAAGCATGGGGATCATTAAGGAAGTAGTTAAAGTTGAAGGGAGCTATTACGTAAAGAAGAGTAGTCAAGAAATCCAACATCTTCATGTCGGATTCACGATTTTCAAAATGCCGTAAGACTATGTCCGGCAAACACTCGGTAGCTTCCCATGATGAACCATTAGAATTAATTTCTGTAGCTGAATCCTCTGAAATAAAGGCATGCAGACCACTGCAGATCACTAGGTGACACCTAGTAAAGGCAAGGAAAATGAATGGTAAATGGTGACAAATATGTGGGAGCGCAGACATGATTAAAACCGAAAGTAAGTATAGAGAGCTCATCACCACTGTGTAGTCTTCATCATGGCTCAAACATGCTAGAAGATTCTTCATTATATTTGTATCTTTGACAATATCGCCATTGTAGCGGCGAGATACCACGAAAATATTCGTCAACATTAAAATATGTAGCCGTTTTTTTGGAAATTGAATATGGTAGTTCAAAAATGTTAGATATTCGATAGGGTGAGAATGACCATAACCTTGTAAAAGAGATAAGCAAACCTGTTGCATAATTGTAAATCTCTCTTCGTAGCTTTCAGTATCTTTATCGGTAGTTTTATATTGAGATGTTTCCGTATGTGATTCGATTTCACTCGTGAACAACCTTATCAACTCTTCGACGAGAATTTGTCGGGCTCTTTTCATTTTCTCGAAGCTTTTATCGCTTTCATCGGGGTTTTCTTCAAGGATCTTCCTGAAGAACTCTCTGGATTTCAATACTAATTCTCTGTCTAAGCCTAAACTGTCAATGCAAGGTTTAAAATGTACTTTTACCCACTCGTTTATTGCATCGGTATCCAAAACCTTTAATAGTGATATCAAAATATCGAGAAAGAAAACCTGCTTTCTAACTCCTTCTTCTACTTTCACGTATGTGTTGTAAATAGATGTAAGTTCATCATTAAGTCCCGTGAAATCCTTTCTGTTAGACAGCGAGTCATAGCGATCGCTAAGATTAACGGCGCTTTCTATAACTCTATCATATGCATCTTTAGGGATATTGATTTGGCCGTACCTTATCCAATCCTCAAATGTGTTTCTTATCACCTTTATCAATTCCTTTGGGATCATAGCTTGACCTCATACTTTACTTTCAGTTTCGCAGTTTCGAGATAAATTAACTTCATATAATTGTCCTATAATGCAAGAGGTGACGTTTTTAAGTTTAATTGATAGGGTAGACACCTTTCCCTATAGCTCTACTGATCCGTATTACCAGCTTTTAACCCACGACAAAAAGGCATGTTTAGGTTACGTGCACCCTAATGTGGTTGAATATTTTAAAGATGAGAAGGACCTTGTAACTATTCATGGAGAGAAAAAGTTGATATTGGGGTCTCATTTAGATACCATGGAGAAGAGAAACACGGCCTTTCGAACTATAGCTAACAAGTTGCGGAGCGAGCCCGAATTCGATGAAATGGATAAAGGGTGGAGGAATGAATTGTATACAATCCACTATCCTACTCATGAGCCTTATATGTTGGTTGAAAGAGCGTTCTCGACATACATGGGGGTGATAACATATGGTGTCCATATTAATGGCTTTGTTCCGCCCGATAAGTCATCCAATGGCAAGCTCAAGATGTGGATACCCCGTAGATCAAGCACGAAGCCAACATATCCAAATATGCTAGACAACACTGTCGCAGGTGGCTTGGGTTACCCTCATGGCATAATGGAAACCGTCATTAAAGAATGTTTTGAGGAAGCTGGACTTAAAGAGGATTTCGTAAAGAAACACATAAAAAGCTCTGACGTATTGCTGTATATCTATCTTCCCCACCCACATAACGTGCAACCGGAAGTCGAGTACATTTTCGACATTGTTTTTGATGACGAGGATGAAGTCTTACCTGACCCTCAGGACGGAGAAGCCCAAGACTTCAACCTCTTAGAGATTGATACTATAATTGAAAAATTGAAAAATCGTGAATTCAAACCTAATTGTGCCTTAGTAATTATCAATTTTCTACAAAGACACGGCTATATAACACCAGAGTCAGAGCCAGACTACTTAGAAATCACTCACAGGTCACATAGAAAATTACCATTCCCTACAATTTAGACTTATATAGATATAGTACAAGTCGCACCAGAAATCTTTAAATTATATTTATCTACTATAGTAGAAGATGGTCAGTGGGTTCGATCACTCGACTCCGGATTCAATTGGCTTTGCAAACCTGGGTGAATTCTTGGGTATAATCAACACCTTTCTGAAGGATCTTAGTTCGAGAGGAACAGGATTGTTAGATGAATCACCCACGGTCTTTCTGGATCAATTGGATAGCTTGACAGATTATTGTTTTGAGATTAAAAGTATACTAAAGAAATTTGAGTTGAAGTCACATCATGTCTTGTGGCTAGTATTGTTAGATGATTTCATACAGACTTTGCTTCGGTTCCAACATCATTTCGAAAAATTGGAGACATCAATCAGTGGGGGACAGGAGTTTGCCAATCAATTTGAGGTTATGGAGAACAAATTGGGATATATTCTTTCTACCTGCCATTCGACCTTGGTTGAATTTTTCAGTAACATCTCGTATGACTTCTATCATTTCTTTATGACTGAACCACATGGGCAATCATTACTCAGTAGGATAATATCTATTACAGGTAATGTTCTCACTTTGATATCCAGTGATAATGAGTCCGTTATGTCTTACATATGTAACGGTACAGAAATATTACTGTCAGTGGATATGTATTTCTATGCACTTTCTAACAAGATGATGAGAATTGAAAAAGGGCCTTCTCTGAATTTCTTTAGCTCTACTTTCCACGTTTTGGGACAACTTATACGAGCAATCTATCTTCTAGGTGAGTCGAGGCTACTCACGAAGTATATTGAAACAGACACACAAGTTGGCCCCATAATAACTCCCGTTTTACCTCTTGAAGTTTTAAAGGAAACTAGAGTGAATTTGAATTCTCTCTTGAAGTACTATAAATATACAGCCTTTTGCCTAGTGGAATTAGCAGTTCGATACAAAGATTCTATTGATCACTCATATACTCTAAAGGCTGATATCTACTTCAAGATACTTCTAAATTTTCCAAATCAGAGGTCTTACGAAAAATTTGACTTAAACAGTTTAAATTCGGAACGAAGGTATAGTTTGGACACTACGAAGACGCATAACTATGCTATTCAAAGGCAGTTACTAGAGAGACAAGAGATATCCTTGTTATATATTATAAATTATCTATTGAGTCTTACTGATGTGAAAGACTTCATAGAATCGGAAAACTATTTCAAATCTGAACTTTGGTTTATTCGTAATTCTTTATACTCGAGTAACTCAGATGAAATTCACCGAAGCACATCAAGGTTAGGAAGCACATCTTCATCTTTAGGCTCCATAAGCTCGCAAGCGAATATGAGCGAATGGTCTGCTATGAGAAGAGATTCTGTGCAAGGGCGGCAAGTAACTCATAAGTACATTAGCTCTATTTTATTACAAGGGTCATATAAAGAGAAACTCGTCCTAATTATCAAGTTTTGTGACCATTTAAATCTGACACCATTTACCCTTCCTTCTTTCTCGGAAGTGAAATATGGGGATAGTTACGAAAGTGAATTTCAACATTTGGTATCAATCATGGACGAAAGAAAATACCCCGGAAAAATAGTCTATACTAATAGTCTTCAAAAAATATTTCGTCTATTGAAGCTCTTGGCGGTCAAGCATTTAGTATACAATGGTGGTTATAATAAAATACCGGAAAATTATATTATAAACGTATTCAGGTCTAACGAACTGTTCTCAGAATCCTTGAAAGTAAAGAATCTTATTAACTGCCAAAGATTAAACAATAAAGATGGTGAAGTAATATATGCATTTGATAGAGATATGGGCAAGAATCATGATTGCAAGAATGAAATAAAGAAGCAACTTGAAGTTTTGGATAGAATAAAATCTTTAAATGGTTTATCAAATTTACTCAATTAAATTAATTCAATTCCTCTCATTTGAGAGAATACTAAGTTATTCGTTTTTTTTTTGTTTTTTTTTTTTTGGAATCTGGCTATTCATTTTTATCGTTATCATTCCTAGTATTATCACTGTCATGAGAAGGTGTGAGGTTATCTCTACCTTCCAGAAATGATGGTGTGGCAATTTTTTGCCTTTTTATAGCAGATAGGTCATCAAAACTCTTTACTCTTTTTACAACATTATCCTCCGTAGTATTGATAGATGCCTCTTTCAAATCTCTTGAAGAATCAGAGAAATACCCCTTGTCACTTGTGACTGATTCCAGATCTGCCTTTGTGTGCTGCAGCGCTGTGCCGTTCTCAGTACCATCTAGACGGTTAGAATTATCATAATCTGTTAGCAAATCAGAGTAATAATTAGAATTCATCTTCATGGTGGATTCAATAATCTTCTTCGAGATTTTCAAAATGTCATTAACGAGTGGGAAAAAATCTCTTTTAGCTAACTTCTTTATCTTACCTCCTGGAGACTTTGTATCTTCGTTTTCCGTCTCATTAACTGGGTTGTTATTGACTTTTCTATAAACCTGGATGAATATTGCAATCATTGTATCATCAATCAAAGATGTTGGTCCAAAACCATTATTTAACTTCTTCATATCAGAAATGGCATTTAGCATGCAAATGTGTTTTTCTAAATCCTTTGGTATATCCTTCTTTAGAGTATCCATCATGCTTTTAGTATTTGCCATGAACTTTTGGTAGGAAATTGGAGACATGAAAGACTCGGTGAAGGAATCATTAATGTGGAATAGTTCTCGAGCAAGTTTGCAAATAGACGAGCATAACTTTTCCCAAACAGAAGGCAAATTTATCATGGTAGAGTTCGATCTCCTCAATTTAGGAAGCATATTAACCAAATTAGATAAATCCTTACTCTCAGTCAATAATATCACATAAAACAAAGCATACTGATATGTGTAGTGGAAATGTTTTCCTTGTCGCTCATTTTCCGGTTTCCAAATCAGAACAAGGGTCTTATTACTAGCCCTTAAAGAGACGATCGAACTTATTTCTTGCTTTGCTTCGTAAGGACGATGTAAATCATCATAAAGAACTTTAGCCAATCTATATTTTGGCTTATGATGCCATTTTTTCTTATCGTATGAAATGACTTTTTTCAAACAAGCGACAATAAGTTGGTAAAAATCTGTTTTTGTACCTAAATTCAACGAAGGATTAATCTGTAATATAGAATCGTCTTTCAAAAAGTTTATTGACTCTTCCATGTTTAATTGTCCATTTTTAACATACTTGTAAACAATGGAACAAAGCAAGTAATGTGGTTCAATTATAGGGTCACCGCTGTTCGGTGATTTTTGAGAGACCATAATTGATTTTTTCAAGGAACTTATCACCTCTGAGGGAGGCATTCCAAGTCTTCTTTGTACTTTTGCTAAATAATAGTGACATGTCCAATCATTTGGTTTCGCCTTGATGGAAAGTCGTAAACTTTTAAGGATAACCTTCATAAACGTTTCTTGTTTGAAATTCCAAGGAAGAGATAGAGAGATCGATGTTGACCCAGTTGGATTCTTCATGAAAACTGGATGGTTTTGTACCTTGAACGCCAACATAGACATAGGAGGTTTTATAGCACTATACATTTCTTTTGAAAGTGACGTTAATAAAACAGGTATTATTGTTTTCAAAGAAGATCTCGACGTCTCATCCTCAAGCTTAGCAGACGCGTTAATCGCCATTAAGTAGCATAATAGAGATTTTCGCTGAATATTAGCGGTAGTGGCCTTTCTATCAGGTACAGTCAATTTGTCAGATGTCCAAATCAAGTCATCTTCCACTAGAAATCCATAGGCCTGTCCTAAAAGAAGCCAGCTCTCTACTCTGTCTGAGCAATAAATCAAATCGTTCCTCAATAATTTAATGATGCTTTCTAGCTCAACAAGTCTACTCTGTGTGCTCTTTTTACGGATCTTGTAAGAAGAAAAAATGAACAAGCCATGGAGATAGTATAAGCCATTTTTTATGACGCTCAGGTTACTCTTTGGTATAGCAAGGTCACAAGATTGCAAGCCATAAAAACAGTCCCTGACCAATCTTGGAGTCAAAGGAGTCCAATCCAAGAAAAAGTTGAATGACGACTCATTCTTAGTTAGCACTTCATCCATTTCAAAATCTGGATCACCCATTGCCTCATATATATCATCGACTAATGCTCTTAGATCTGACTTTGGGAGGTTTACTAGTGGATTTCTAACGAAGCAAAAAGGCAAAACAAATTCAGCTATCTCTGCCGCTGATCTAGCGTCTAGAGAAGCCGTTTTCAGTGTCCCATGATTTACTGTTGTTGAACCTTCACCTGATACAAAATAATGATATCGACAGGAGATAAGCTGGAAGATCTCATCACTGGTTTTACTGCTATCCATGTTGAACAACATATCCTGTGAGAATTTCAAAAATATTCCATTGGATGAATCACATAGACCCCTCCAGGCAAGTTGCTCATGAAAATACTTCAAAAAATTTGCAAGCATTTCCTTTGGTTTAAAATCTTTTACCGCTGAGATTTCATTAAACAAGATTTCTTTATAATAGAATAAAAGCAAAACGCTTGTATCCACAAGCAAATCTCTGAATCTATCATAAGCTTTATTAGATCTCACTTTGAGAGAAACCTTAAAACTATTGAGTAATGCTGCCTCTTCGTGAACACAAAACACAAGTAGTAATTCGAAGATTTTGAGTATTTGCAGCATGATACTAACATAGGATCCAGTTGACATTCGGCTTTTATCGAGAAAAGACCATCTGTTACTCATCAATACTCGCAAATATGACTTCAAGTGCTTCGCATATGCATCCATGATCTTGATCATATTATCGTTCTTCATTTGTCCAGATCCATTGAATTCATCAGAGGCTAGATAATTAGTAACAAATCCTAGAAAATTCTCAAAACCATATTGTAACTTATCATTCAGAATGCCTTCTTGATAGTACAGTAATAATATGTTCCATAAACTTATCTTCATGTCAATTGATGATTCTTCCAAAAAAGACTTAACAGCTGTCAAGGCCCCTTCATCTAAATCATCTTTTGTTTCTACCTCGACATCGTTAGTAATACCTTCAGAGCTTTCAATGAGAATGTAATGAAGGAGTTTTATAGCTTCTCCATTTTTAGCTTCTGTTCTTGAAAACAAAATAGATGATAAAATGGCCAAAACAGAGGTTGTCGTTAATTGGTTATCAACACTCTCGACAGATAATTCAGGAATATATTTGTAGTTTGGTAAAGGTATCGTTTCAAACTCCTTCGGTAACTTCTTCAATACCGTTGATAACAGAGTCACTCTATCACATATTTTTGTCTTGATTTCCCATGAATTTCGCTGCGAGCATTCTTTGTGTGTCATTGCCCACATAAATCTAATAAGCAATGTCATCGTTCGAGTATCTTCTTCTTTAGTGATACTCGAATAATCGAGAATATTTTCCAAATAAACTTCCCACCTAGAAATCTTGTCCCCGAGTTTTACCAATTCTAGCAATATATTGTTCAACAGAGTTTTATTCAATTTTTGATTTCCCTTTTTCAAATTAGAAGAAAATGAAGAAGTGAAATTGGTCTTAAGAGTGATGTAATGGTCAACAAGTAGCTCATATATGCTAACTGCAAAAGCGAGTTTATTTGAATCATCATCGAATATTACTGGTTGAAAGTTATTTGTGCTTAGATTTGCAAGGATTGTGTTTTCATCATACAATATCCAATCACGAACCTTATCGTAAAGCTCTTGTGTCCAAATGTAATGAGTCAACA
Source organism: Millerozyma farinosa (assembly GCA_002196765.1). Classification (NCBI taxonomy): domain Eukaryota; kingdom Fungi; phylum Ascomycota; class Pichiomycetes; order Serinales; family Debaryomycetaceae; genus Millerozyma; species Millerozyma farinosa. The sequence goes on along the minus strand of NBND01000002.1, from coordinate 1,955,685 downwards.
TAGTATGGTTCGCGTCCTCGAACTCTGGCTGCTGAACAAAACACATTAATCGCTTCAAGATTTTAAATTTTAGCGTTCCTAAATTACAGGACTCTTCATTTATCTGCTTCAAAATATTAGCTACTTCTGAATGAGTTTCATGGTCATCCAATAATCGAATTTCTTCGGATTTGTACACCTGTTTTTTCTTATCTCCGAAAGCATTCAACACTTCTAGTAATCGTATTTTCTCATCATCTTTCTTCTTTACGTTCTCCTTCACTGTATTGTCACTTGTGAAGACTGAATATTTTTTGGGGTTCCAATTATTTATCAAATGAGCGTAGTCTATAATATACTTTTTATTTTCAACTGTGCAACTCTCACACTTATCATCGACGTAAATTCGAACTATATCGCTTACCTTCGCTTTTCCATCTGTCAGCTTACAAAGTTCTTCAAAAAAGTCGTTAAGCTGGCTAATGAAGTTAGTGGTATCTTTGAAGCAATCATAAGTCAATTCAATATCCTTGATATCACTAACTTGGACCTCACTTCTATTTTTTACCCTTCTGGAACTTCTTTGCGTTATCGAAGTTCTCATAGAGCCGTTATCTTCTGGGTGTTCAGTAGTCGTGCAGGAATTCTCTTTCGAAAATGCTGCAGATTCTTCCGTTTTACCCTCTTTCATACTTTCCAATGGTGATGATACCTCTTCTGGGTTGGCCTCCAGAACTTTATCATCATGGCCATTTCTTTGGTCTTGGCTCTCTTTTTCAAGATCATTATTCATATCGTCCTGTGCATGTATGATCTCATTTTTCACATTATTGTGATCAATGCTTGTATCATCGTTAGGAATCAAAAACTTGATAACCTCGATTGGTCTTTCTGAAAAATAATATGAATCTATTTCTTTCGACCTAGATCTCGACAAGTCTTGATATCGTTCTTTGTCTTCACTAAGCTTAATAGCCTTATTCAACGTCTCTATAACATAATTCCAACTAATTTGTTTCCTATTTATATTTAATGCAACCTCTAGGATATTTTTTTTCGTGTCGTTTTCGACCTCCATTTGGAAGTCCTTCTTGATTTCTGTTAAGAAACTCAATTTCTTAGTCAAAATATCCTTACGTCTATCAAGTTCGGTCTGTTCATCAGAAGATAGTCTTTGACTGAGTATTTGTTTCAACAATAGTTCATGTTTTCTTTTTGTAGTCTGGTCAATTCCTATCATTCCAAATAAGTCATCACTTTCATCAGAGCTAGCTAGCAAGTACTCTACAGTAAATCTAGTTAACCTTTTGACGTCCATGTAAGAAAACAACTCATACAAAGTGTATAGTAACTTTTCGTCTGCCTCTTGATATATTAAGCATATAAGCATGTCGTCCATCATCGAATAAAAGAGCTGTTTTTCATCCAATCTCTGATCCTTATCTTCTAAACTATCTTGCTCCAGCTCGCTCACCGGTGGTAATACTTTATTCTTGATCATTTCCAAGCAAAGGAAGCCTCTATTTCTGAATACCAAGTACCGCAAGCTTTTTACATTAGGGGCCAAATAATTGAGTTCGTCGATGTTGTTTGCATTCATGCCATTTTGTAAACCTCGAATATACGACTCTTCTTCGTAATAATGGTTCGATATCACCTCTAATTTAAACAACTCTTCATATTTACCATAAGCCTCCTCAAGCTTTTGTTGCTTTTGGAGGTTAAGTGCTTTCTGGTATAGTTTGAATGCCTCCTCTATCTGAAGCTCTCTCGAGTGCTCCTCAATATCATTTTTAGAATTCGTAGGATCATCAAATACGTTCAACGGAGCAAACGATGACTGTTACTATGTTAGTTCGTCTTCTCCTTTTACAATTACCTTCAGTATACATACCATTGTACCTTATTAAGCAGTATTACTTTACCGCATTAGTTTCTTTATATCAAAAATATTGTCGCGCTAGGCCCAAAGTCCTTTTGATGTTACTGTCAATTGCAACTTTATCATATGTTGATGAAATATATTAAGCTTTATAAATTAAATAATATGTAAATATATATATGTGGTCTATGAATATGATAAACATTATGAATTGGGATCATGGCTGGTATACATTAAAAACAAATTTATCAGTGTCGTGCTAACATTCGTTTCCAGTTGAAGTATCATCTTCAAATTCTTTCAGATCATCGCAAAACGATCGCTCTCTCTCTATCTTCTCATTTTCTAACTTCTTCTCTCTTCTGCCGAATCTCAAGTACCAAATGATATGACTTGAGAATATGCCCATTTCTAAGGCCAAGACAATAGCGTATAGTACCATACTCATAATGTCAAGATTACCGACAACGATACTCAACAAGGATAATAAGGCACCAAGAGAATCCATGGTAAGGAATACAAAGTTTATTCCTATCACGCGTCCTTTTCTTTTAGCGAGTTCGAAATATGGAGGGATCAACCCCAAGGCCAAAAGAACAGACGCTATGACACCGAAAATAAATAGAGGCCATGTCTTTCCGTCTTCATAAAGAGGCCTGAGCCATAGTATAAATCCAACCTCAAGGCCGATAGATATCAAAACGAATGTTATGACGTACAATATCACTTTTTTGACAGTAAATGAAACAGGAGGATAGTAAAGACTTTGGGCCCACGATATCGTACAGAAAAACGTGAATAACTGGGGTTGAATTCTTAATGGAATCGACCCATTAGTTCCAACGAAATATATGGAAAATGGGACTCCACTCGCTGCCCAAAGGAACATCATCAGGCTGGGAAGACCTTCGCAATCTTTTACTTTATAATTTCTTATAATCTGTGGGACAAGTTGGATACACCAACAGACCGTTCCGATCGTCCCTAGGACGTTCTCAGCAATAGCATTATACATTATGACTATGATTCTAGGACTGGACCTATATTGTCATGCTCTTGTGATTTATAAAGTTATAGGCGTAGCATTCATCTCATATATATAGAGGATCATATGTTTTGCGCTCGAAATTTGCGCTTTCTAGTTTTCGCATAATCGCTACGAATTAGGACTCTATAGCCGATGCCTGTGCTAATTTCAATGCCATCCATTATTCAGAATCACTATATTGGAATTCAAATGACTCGTATGATCCAACATGGTCTGACTCGCCACTGGGAGGACCTGAAGCCTCTGATAAACTCGAGATATCTGCGTCCGTCCGATTAACTGTTTCATGGTTGCTCTGATCAAATTTTTTTTCTGGAACCTTACTAGTTGCAGCCGCGCGCTCATCACTAGAGTAAGCTTTCCTGCTACTGGTGTCAGAATCAGAGGCACTATCTTTATGAACAGGGGGGTAATCGTCTACATTGACTTCTTCTTGTATTTCTTCGTAATCTGGCAGCTTACTGCTCTCGTTATGGGACTCGGTCTCATAATGTAAAGTTTCCAGAGGCGCAAACGCCGGTTCTTCTGGATCAGGTTCGTCCTCTGCAAAAAAACCACCAGCCATATCTACATCACTGTCTGATGTTTCTGATTCATTAGCAACGTCATGGGCCGATGCGGCATCTGACAGTTGGCCCTTAACTCCAGGGTACGCCCCATTGCCTCTTTCATTATCACTACTAGCCCACTCAGAATATTCAGACAGCTTGGAACCAACCTCATCAGGCACCTCTATGATGTCCTTCGCATATTTACCACTGTTTTGGGTGATTGAATGCGACTCTCTTTGATTTTTAACGTAAGCATCTTTTGCATTAGTAGTGGCTGTATCCTCAATTAGTCCATGCGTAGAATCAAGTCTTCGCGATATTCGTAAATTTGTTAGGAAGAATTTCCAAAGTTTTAAAGATTGCAACTTCAATTGCAACCTTTCATACTCCTGTTCTTCTTCTTTAATAGACTCCATAACTTCTACTAATGCGTCCTTAAATTGCGAATCAATAACAATTCCTCCTTCCGTTGGTTTTGCCGAATGAGAAAATGATTTTCTTGCCTTCCCAAACTGAAACGAAACTATGGCCTTAGCATAGTCAATTCCAATTAACTTTGCTGCATATTCAGCAACCTTCATTGAGAAGTCAGAAGACTGTATCAAGTACCCATTTTCGGGAATCATTGAAGGAGTGTAAATGTCTATATTTCCATATGCATTTTTTGGTACTTTACCGCCTTCGATAGGTGGTGGAATGTAGAGTTTTGTTTGAAAATCAGCGTATAAACGAACATCTTGGTCTTCAGTATCATAGTCTAAGATGTCAGATTCTTCTTTCTTAGATCGGCTTTTAACTCTAAGAGGTTGCTCTCCAGGCTTTATAACTCTTCCTCTCATATACCAGGCTCTCGCTGACTTCAAGCTGTAAATGTTTGACCTTTTTATCACCGGAATAACCAGCTGTCCCTTATTGGATTTCCCTGAGGTTTTAGGACGGAAATATCCACATACTGATGTATCATTATCAGGAAAAACGACTTCATTCTGTTTCAATTGAGATTTAAGGGCATAAATGGGATGGGTGTGGAAATCGGTCATATTATTGGGCATCCCTTCGCAAAGATCTCTATCATGAAACTCTTTTGCTTCTAAAGCGTCTATCATGTTGGAAGAGTCTCGTCTATTCAACTTATTCAATGAACGTAATACTGTGTTATACCATGTCTTGTCTTCTTGGTTTCTATAGTCAATTCTTTTCCTGGAAGTTTTAGCATTGAAGAATTGTGCATATCGCCTTGTCACATCTCTAACGCCTCCGAATTTGTCATATGCAATCACATAAGTGAGTTGGTTGCGTGGGTCATTAAGTGCTGGTTGAAATTTACTCCTGCGTCTCATTGGTACCTGCTCTATGGTTTTCAAAGATACTGCATCGATGCTAATCCATTTCTTTGAATACTTGTCCCAAACTTCTGCCCAAAAAACAGGATACTCTGAATCTATAAAAGTAGTATCTTCTTCCTTCGGGTTACTCTGCTTCCCAAATCGCGTGCTCTGTAATATTTTGGATTTCGAGCTCAAGAGTTTAGTAAAGTTCAGTTCTTTCTTGGCGTGCGTAGAAGGAGTACTGATTTTATTTCTATCTTGCTCTCCAGGTTCTCGTGCCACGGATATCAGTGTGAAATCGGGTGGTTGTAGAGAAAATACCAATCTCGCATTTAGCTTAAGTGCTCTTAGTAAACTTACAAACCCTTGAGCAGCAATATCTCTAGAGCCTCTGTGTGACTTTATCAATTCCTTGAATTTAGTGAGGCTAACATCTTTCAACTTTCTAGGCTGGTACTTACCCAATTCACCCCAATCCTTATATAATAACCCTTGATGGGTGATTCGTAACTTTGAAGAATACATATACATGAGTTTTCGGAGTCCATCCAAGAACTTCCTTGATTTGGTTAAATTCGTTTGACTATCATTTACCTTTGGTTCCAATAGCAATCTAATTTCTTTTGAAACTACTTTCAGTAGAACTTTCTGCAAATCTCGATTATTACACCACGAGTTGCGGTATTGGCCATGGATTAACATCGAAACCACGCAGAACTTATGTATCATAATTCTTTTGTGTCGTTCTTCTTTAGATATTATCAAATGCTTTTTCTTGTTGACTTTGACTTCCTCGGTAGAGTTGTTCAATTTAATCGTTATAACATCGTCTTTTGCATTATGTGCGTCTTCTAAATCTTGATCAGTAAATCCTACCAGATGAAAATCTTCTGATTCATTAACAACGTCCAGCTCATCAGCTGGTTGAGCATTGATATCGACATCTTCAAATTCATCAGAATCAAAGTCATCCTCTTCGCTACTTGAATCAAGAATTTCAATCACTGAATTGTCATTAGTTATCTCTTCACCAACAGAATTGTTTGGTGGGTTCTTCCTTCTTCTTTTTCTTTCGCCATCGTCTTTCACATCACTTAGATCAACACTTTGCTTTAAGAGTTTATTATAATTATCGAACATAGATGTACATTAGAAATTCAACTTGACTTTTATTAAATTTAGTGCTTAGATATTATAAGATAAGTGATGTAATAATATCGCAGCATTTTTTTATTGTAAGTTTTTCACGTAACTATATGGCTTTAAACGATTGTTAGAAATCACTACCAAGTACTAAGATTTTTAGAAATGAGCCTATAATGCTACCTCGATGGACCTGGATGAGTAGTCCAAAGTTGTCCTCCCTAAAAGGTTTCCGATGTTTCAATTTATGGAATTCAGCTAAGTGTTTTTCAACATATGTGAATAAAATCGAAAACGAAGAGATAGCGCAGAGATTGAGGGATAAGCAACATAGAGTCTTGTATAACAACCTCGAGAGAGAAAAGAGACTTTACAAAAAGCAAGATATCACAATAAAACCTACTATTCCATACATATTAGTACAGGTTCAGAAAGAGAGAGAATCGAAGTTCAGTGATGTTAAATTATCGAATAGCTTATCGAAGGGTCAAAAGAAAGATGAACTATTGGAGTCAGTTGTATTTCATATGTTCCTCTTACTTCGTCTATTAATCCTACGTTGTCCGCCGGATGATGAGTATGTGCAGCGACAGTTGCAAGGACTGAGAAGGCATCTCAATACGATCTTAGATCATGTATGTAATGCCGACATGTCAATGAGTTATGAACAGAGAATAGCACATTTGGAAGATTCCTACGGCTCGACAATTAGTGACATGATCGATAATTTTTTGGCCGAATTGGGCCTTCGCATACTGGTGGAGGCGCCTATTTACCAGAATATCGAAATGGTCTTTGCATGTTTTTTGCTGTTGAACGAAATCATTTACGAGAAACAGTATTCATTAATGGGTGATGTTGTTCATTGGCTAGAATCAATTTGTTGTTCAAATATTGTGAAATGCTGTGAGTCTTTGAGAAATTTGGCAAACATTCCTCCATTTATTCTTGCTGACGTTTTATTAAGGACACCAATGAGTCTAGAAGAGTATCATTTACAATTGGATATCTGGATTAACTACATGAAACAAATTTCTATTTATTACTTCAAAAAGACAAAGTTTTTGAAAACTTGTTTCAATAATTTACTATTTTATGGAGTTCACTATAATTCACGGCAGTTATGTTATGCTATCCAGGAAACACTTCAGCTTCACTTCGATAAAAGGACAGGTTATCATTTTTCCGTATTTGCTGACAAGTACCTCAATTCTCTTATTTGGAAGTTAGCATTTGATTACACCCGTAGTAATAATTCAGAAAAGCAGAAGAAGGCATTCATTTACCAAATTATAAAAGCACAGGAAATTATCGTCAAGTACCTATCCAAAGTATCTGACAGTTCATCAAAACAATCGATTAATTTAATGGTTGAAGGATACATGGGCGTCGTATTAGCAGTAAGTCATTTGTCAAGTGACAAGGCTGAAAAGTTGATGAAGACAATCGAAGCTAAGCATACATCTTTCATAAATTCGAAAGAGTCTTCTTCATATCATTTTACATTATTGCTCCTTTCTAAAACACCCGAGACTCTTTTGAATAACTTCAATAACGCAATTCACCAGCATCCGCGGTCTGCTACTTTATGGTATGGATTCACAAAAAAGTTGCAAGAATTTGGTCTACTCAATCTCAAAAGAGCAACGAAAATATTAAGCAAGCTCGTAGAAGATCAAAATCAAATATTGATCACCAAGGACCTTTTCTTAATGTTACTTCATCCCATTTCGTCATTGAGTGACATGGAAATCTTTGTTTCTACTTTAAATCCAACCAGAAATGACAAAGATGCCTATACAAAATGCTCACCATTACTAGCATCACATGCAAACTCCTTGTTATTTAAATACTTCAGCATATTGTACCTGCTAGCAGCGTCTAATCGAGCAACAACCGGTTTTGTTCCCAAAAGCACCCATACATTCATTGCCAACCTATTGGAAAGCCAACGTATCGAAACCCCAGGAAAAGACACATGGATGTTTATAGACTACGCTAGATTCTTGTATCAGCACGCCTTCAAGAAGAAGACTTCAAAGATCGTTGGCGTCATGCTCAATGGCGAGGCATCGCTCGAGCCAGAAAAGATTTACAATCTCTACAAATCTGAATTGCAACTAAACAATTTGAGTCCTGACGAGTCCTGTCTTTCAGCACTACTCAAAGCCGCGTCAGCAGACCTGTCGAAAGCCGATTCTTACGTCACCTGGGATCTGATGTATGCCTCTCAAATAGCTGTCAGCGAGTTCAAAAATAACGTCATAACTTGCTTAGACACCAGCAATGCCGGCGTCTCAGCAAGAGACTCGGTGCAGTCGCTCAATGACTCCTTGATCTACCCAACTGACGAAATCTGGCAAAAATATATCAAACTACTTGCCAAGTACGATTACGTTTCTGAGTTGGCTGACATACTTCAATGGTGGGACAACCTCAACTTTGTGCCCAGTAGCCTTACATTACTAGAACTTTTAGCAGCCCTTCCTAACGACTTCGCTTTGAGACACATTGCCCATATAGAGAAGCTACGGTCAGATAGCGTTCAAGCGACTCAAACGAACCCTGCTACAAACGATTCAACTCGCAATAATAATAGACAAAATTGGCCATGGCCACTATTACAGGAGTACCAGCATTTCTTGTCTTTGAAAAGAAGGCACGATAGACAATGATATAGACTAACATTTCATCTGTACTATTTGCATTATTCACCTCCACCTCGTGTATATATCAAGAGCGAAAGCATATAGAACTTTCAACTAATATTTTTTCAGCCAATCAGATTTGTACGTGCTTTCGGTCTAATGGTATGTACCGAAAAACTCCGAGCTCACTACTATTTAAGCTTCAACGAACAACCCCAGATATAGTTTCTATGGAAGACAATCACGAGCATAACATGTTGAAAAACACATCCAAATATTCGGCTGCTGGCCTTTCTCATTTGAGAAACTTTTCATCCGGAGCCTCTTTGCTTAAGTCCACTAGAATTGAAACAGATGCATTTGGAGAGATCGAGGTTGATGCTTCCAAGTATTATGGAGCACAAACAGCCAGATCAAAGATGAATTTCAAGATCGGAGGTCCAGCAGCTAGAATGCCATTGCCAATTGTTAGATCATTTGGTATTTTGAAGAAGGCTGCTGCCATGGCCAACGAAGACTTGGGTCTTTTGGACTCCAAGTTGTCCAAGGCGATCCAGCAGGCCGCTACCGAAGTCGCTGAGGGTAAATTGGACGACCACTTTCCTTTGGTTGTGTTTCAGACAGGATCGGGAACCCAGTCTAACATGAACGCCAACGAGGTCATCTCGAACAGAGCCATTGAGATCTTGGGTGGTGAATTGGGTTCCAAGAAGCCTGTGCACCCTAACGACCACTGTAACATGTCTCAATCGTCCAACGATACCTTCCCAACCGTGATGCACATTGCTGCTGTTACTGAGATCTCTAAGCACCTTATACCAGAACTCACCAAGTTACGTGATTCTTTGCAGAAAAAGTCTGAGGAGTTCAGCGACATCATCAAGATCGGAAGAACCCACTTGCAGGATGCCACTCCTTTGACTTTGGGCCAAGAATTCTCTGGATACGTTCAACAAGTCACCAACGGTATTGAGCGTGTCGAAAAGGCCTTGCCAAACTTGCAATACTTGGCTCAAGGTGGTACCGCTGTCGGTACTGGTTTGAACACCAAGAAAGGTTTTGACGTCAAGATCGCCGAAAACGTTAGCGCATTGACCAGCTTGCCTTTCAAGACTGCTCCTAACAAGTTCGAAGCTTTGGCTGCTCATGATGCTATCGTCGAGGCATCTGGTGCTTTGAACACTGTTGCCGTTTCTTTGTACAAGATTGCCAATGATATCAGATACTTGGGTTCTGGTCCTAGATGTGGTTACGGTGAGTTGTCTTTGCCTGAAAATGAGCCAGGTTCTTCCATCATGCCTGGTAAGGTCAACCCAACCCAAAACGAAGCCTTGACAATGGTCGCAACCCAGGTTTTCGGTAACCACTCTGCTATTACATTCGCTGGTGCTTCAGGTCAGTTCGAGTTGAATGTTTTCAAGCCTGTCTTGATCTCTAACCTCTTGTCATCCGTGAGATTGATCGCAGATGGTGCTGCTTCTTTCAGAGAGCACTGTGTTGATGGTATTCAAGCTAACAGACAAAAGATCGAAAAGATTTTACATGAGTCTTTGATGTTGGTTACAGCTTTGAACCCAAAGATCGGTTACGATGCTGCATCCAAGACTGCTAAGAATGCTCACAAGAAGGGAATCACTTTGAAAGAATCTGCCCTTGAATTAGGTGTTTTGAACGAAAAAGAGTTTGACGAATGGGTCAGACCAGAGAAGATGATTGGTCCAAAGGATTAGGTGTCCTTCCAGTAAGTAGATGAGTATAATGATTTCCAAATCTTATATTTTATTTAGATAAGAAGTCGTGTATCTGTAATAAAAATTCTGAAATAAAACTAAAACAACTGAATCATAGTAAGCCAGCCGTCTCGTATCGCCCAGCTTTCACACCTATGCCATTAGCCGATATATTGAAGCAAATTCAAAAGAAGGGAAAGTTACCTGATCAATTTGCAGAACGTTCGGCTAACGATAAAACACTTAAGACTTCACATCTGAATCCTTCAAATTCTCGGGACACTGGAATCAAAGATGCCGGAGGAAGCATTCAACGGAGCAAACCAGTAGACGCCAAGGTGGCTAAGTTGAAAGAGGCTAGGAGATTGGAAAATGAGAGCAAGAAACTTAAATCAAGTTCGACATCCTCCTCGAATCAAAGTCGGATACAGCTGTCACGAAAACAGAACAACAGGTCATCGACTGCAGAATCTAAAGGGGAGGATAAAAAAATTAGTAGAAGCAATATAGAAGCAGCTAGCGCTGCTTCCAAAGGTGCCAAGAGGTCAAAGTTCAGTGATCTAATGAAAAAAGCTTCTCAGGTAGACAAAAGTAAGTTATCTGTTTCCATCAAGTCAAAATCCAAATCTCCGGAAACCACCACATCCGTGAAAGGCAAGAAGAATGCTGTGTCCGAAAAAGCTGCTTCTCGCACACCTGTGGCTAATGACTCGGTAAGAACCCGCAAAGATCAAACTAGAACCAAAGCAGCACCGGCCCTGAGACTCCAGAAGCCTCAGAAGCCTCAGAGTAGCGCCCCTCTTCCTATAAGAGGACCTTCGTCAAACTTGCAAGAAAGACTTAAGCAGGCGGGGAAGTTGAAGAGCAACAACAAATCTTCTCTAAATGGACGACAAAACTCTGGCTACAGGGAAGAGTATGACGATGAATACGAAGACGAAGACGATAGCAACTTGAACGATTTTGTTGTGTCTGATGACGAAGAAGTAGGAGAACTGAATCCTACTGATTACGATAGAGATGAAATCTGGGCCCTTTTCAACAGAGGTAGAAAACGCTCGTACTACGACCGTTACGCCGACTATGACTCAGATGATATGGAGGCTACCGGTGCAGAAATCTTCGAAGAAGAAAGGAAATCCAGAATGACTGCCCAACTAGAAGACCAAAGAGAATTGGAGGAAGAGCAGAGACTTGCTGCTTTGAAGAAGATGCGTAAAAACAAAAGGTAATTTAATAACTAATGAATCATAACTGCATTTTGTAAATATATGTATATATAAAATTCTATGTAACCGCACTATTATTTTTTAAGGCATCTCGAGATCTATAGTGAAGCGAACAGTATAATGGACGAGTTCAAGAATGAGTTTTCGATAAATTCAATCACTAAAGAGCTAAAAAAGGAGTCATTGTGTGTAAAGAACCGGCTACAATCTATTCTATATGATTCGTATTATGTTGAAAAAGTAGCATCCCTGTTAGGTTTACCTCTTGTTCCAAACGAAAGATGTGGATTATGGTATGTTTCTCCAAAAAAACGTTGTGATACGGCATACTTCAAGTCTACCGATGGGCATCATGGATATTGGAACTTTTCTACAAGGAGATTGAATTTACATATACTCAAGCATTTAAAGGCACATGATGGAATGGTTATTGTAGACTCAACTCGAAGAGGAAAATTGATGCCTGATGCATTACTGAAAACCATTCCAATATGGTGTGCCGTGTTGAACTATGTCATGTACGAATCGGAAGAAGATGGAGATATCATCAACAGCCTAGGCTTGGACTATAATGATGACTTGAGTATGTTTCTTTTGAGCGTAAAACGCAACAACTGGCTCAGGACGAGCGATGAGATCATCCTGTCGAGTGAAAAGTCACAGATCATTGAGCGCATCCCAAGCTTTGCCCTTGAGTTGAAGAAGGTAGGTATAACTAAAGAAGTCCTTGTTAAGCATCTAGGAGGAGATAGGAGGCCCATTGTGCCGTTATTTCAGTACCCGCGTAAACCCAAATCCAACGACCAACTTTTCACAGAAGAAAACACAAGATCTTGTCCTAAGTTCTACCTGGTCTACTGCCTTACTGCGTCCATCAAGATAGAGAGCCAGTTTCATCGCATGGTTGTGGGAGTACGAGGAAGTAAACCGTCAGACATTCATGTGGCTTGGAATTACGTGCAAGGTTCTGCCGACGACCACGAGTCCTGGGCAACATCTTTCAACTTCAAGCTAGGCCCGGATTTCTGGTGGAACAACGTTTTCAACAGCGACGGTCAGCATAACACACAAGTAATCGACCTGCGAACAGGCTACATACATAATGATCTAACTGATGAAAAATTGACAGAGATCATCAACGCAATCCACCATCGCATTCAAGACGCACATTCAGGCACCATAGCCCCAGTCGATGTTACCCGAGTTCAGTATGAAGGCACAGACACAAAGATCTGGTTTGGACAAATCAAGTCGGCGCTAGCCACTTCGCAGGTGTTGCAGGTATACCCGCGGGTAAAGTTCCTAGTGGTCCTTAGTGCCATTCACAGCGTGTCTGTTCCTGAGAACTCAGAGGTAACTGTCATCCACCACGATGTGCCATCAAACAAGAAAGGTTCAAGAATGTTAAGAGACGTATCGCCGTCCATCTTATCCCAATTGAACCTATCTCCGAGAGACGAAATTATGATACTATGTGATTCAGGAGCTGATATCAGCGTCGGAGTAGTTCTCTTGTTGCTTTGTACTCGCTTTAATGCTTCGTGGACCTCCAGGGATGTGAAGGAAGATAGGCTTTGTAAAGAGTTGGTAAAAAAACATTTAACGAAATTGCTGCAAATCAGAAGGGTCAATCCAACTAGGAGCACATTACAGAGTGTACATAGCATTTTATTCTAAAAGAGCGCTGTTTCGCAACTTCTATTTTTTTTTCCTATATATTTTAGAAAACCATGTCAGCTGTACCAAGAAAGATTCTTTGTCTCCCTGGATATCTTCAAAGTGGGAAGATCTTCGCTGAAAAGTCATCTGGGCTTCGTAAGCCACTCACCAAGAAGCTTAACTTGGATTTGGACTACATTAGTCCCCCAGTTGTGCTCAACGATAAGAGCGAGCTTCCCTTCTCATTAGGTACTGATGAGGAGGCTGATGCGAAGTGGAAGTCAATAGTAGAACTGGAATGTAATCGCTGTTGGTGGAAGCACACTGAGCCTTTTGGATACGAAGGATTTGACGAATCGCTCAAGTACCTTGTGAACTACATCAAGGAAAACGGACCATACCAAGGGATCCTTGGTTTCTCTCAGGGCGCAGCGATGGCGGCAGCCTTGAACAACGTCATAGAAGACGTCTTGCCAGGGCACCCCAGCTTCGAGCTTGCGATTTTCATTTCGGGTTTCGTGTTCACCACCCCGGTCAATGAAAACGACGACAAGTATGATCTCTTTGAAATTCAAGACGTAGATGTCTATAGACAAAAGGTCAAGGTTGTTGAAGGATTTGAGAAGTACTTCGATGCATCCAAGGCTGCAGGACATATAGTCAACATCTACGGAACCGGTGACGCGACCGTCCCTTCTGTGAGATCGAGGCATTTATCCACCATTTACGACTCTAACAGATTGTCTGTGCTAGAGCACGATGGTGGACACTATGTGCCTAGTAAAAAACACTTTGTCAATCCTATCATTGAAATCATCAAGGACGTTTTGGACACCAAGTCTAATTTATAGAGTTCACTACATAGAAGTCATTAGTAGAATAAAAAATACCAAGACTGCTAGTGGGTGTATTGTAGTTTCGCGGTAAATTTTATCAATCCAACATTAATTAGAGGTGATTTGGGTTTTCATATTATCAATTACAAGCAAGATTTCTCATTATGAGTGAAACCGATCAGCCACAAGGTGGGAACGAAGTTGAGAAACGGCCTGAGGATGGTGAATCTAGTGGAACTGATGTTGAACATCACAAAGAAAAAAAGCAAAAGACTGGGACAACAAGCCATGCAATACCAATATCTCGAAGAAAGTCATACGATGAAAACCCGAGAATGTCTTCAGTGTATGGAGAAGAGAAATCGAACGTACCGGCATGGATGAAGAGTCGTAGAAGCGATAAATATGAAAAGTATGAAAAATACGATAAATACAAGGCGCCCGTAATCGCATCGTCTGCTCCTGAAAATAAGCCAGACGAGCGGTATAATAAGTATATGGGCGCACATGATACCAAAACAGATGACAGGATCAAGAGATATGGCTCCAGTACTACGCCTACTCCGGAACCTGGCAAGAAAAGAAAAAATAGCGATGACGAGGACTCTATACCAGCACCCTACAGCAACATACCTATCACTAAAGGCGCTGATCCAGAATATCAACCTTTCCAAAGCCGCATACACGATAAGCTGTATAAAGACATAAATAGTATTGTCCGAGCACACTATAACCAGAGGACGCAGCAATCGAAGTATCAAGGATCGAGAACAAAGTCACCTATTTACAAAATGCGTAATTTCAATAATGTTATCAAGTACATCTTGCTTGGTGATTGGGTGAAAAAAAGTCCTATTCCAGAAAAACCAACTGTATTGCTCGATTTATGTTGTGGTAAAGGTGGAGATTTAAATAAATGTGAATTTGTCTCCATAGACCAGTACATTGGGGTTGATATCTCAGACCAATCCATTAAAGAAGCATTCTCGAGATACTCCAGAAATAAAGTACATTTCATACCTCAGAATGGTTTGAAAGGTAGAGAAAGAGATACTCGAAGATACAATTTCGAAGCATGCTTTGCAACAGGTGATTGTTTCGGTACCTCCATTCCCGACATACTCGAGCCAAACTTCCCAGGTATTATCCAAGGATTATTTCCCGTCGATTGTGTATCCATACAGTTTGCCTTGCATTACGCTTTCGAATCAGAAGAAAAAGTCAACACTTTGCTCAATAATGTGACAAAATCATTAAGACCTGGAGGAACATTTATAGGAACAATACCTTCCTCTGACTTTATGAAAGACAAAATTGTCAAGAAGGAGTTTCTTGATGAGGGCGGTAAAAAATTCGGCAATGAGCTATACTCCGTAACATTCCATGATGATCCTCCAGCAGATGGAATTTTTAGACCCCCATTTGGTCACTGTTATAACTACAGTTTGAAAGACGCTATAGACGATGTGCCCGAATATGTTGTACCTTTCGAGAGCTTTCGTGCATTTTGTGAAGAACATGGTCTAACTCTAAGATATAAAAAGAATTTCATTGACATATTTAATCAGCATATTCCCAAGTATTTCTCAAAGTTGAATAAAAATTTAATAGAGGGAATGAAACGATCTGACGGGAAATATGGTGCTGAAGGCGCTGAAAAGGAGGCCGTGGGCTTTTACATTGGGTTTGTTTTTGAAAAGGTCCTGGCTTGAGTTTGACATGCCTTCTGAGTAACAAATTTAGCCAGTAATAATCGTCTATAAGACCCATATGTGATTAGTGATCACTAGACAGCTTTTCTCGATTTGGGTTAGACTTTTTTGGGAACATTGGAGACATTGCATTATATTGACCTCTCCCAAGAAAAGCGGAGTATATTTTGTATGATACTCCGCTGTCCATATTTGTCAGGAATGGTTCCTGTCTAATCTGCTACATTTTAGATATTTTGAGCTAAGTAAGTTTTAAGCCAAATATATAATTCCACGTTTAAATCGAAGAAAATAAGTAATACTAATATAATCAGACACGAAAAGTGTAGGCTCTCAACCCTTATTGAGTCAGATAATCTAGTAGAAAGTTATTCAATGAAAAATTTAATCTGGTACTTATTCTTTATAATAAAGTCATATTCTGTACTGCATTTGTTGTTCACTGCAACTAAATTTTGGTAACATAGAAAAGATTTACGGAGCGCAGATCACTAAGGTCTATGGAAATGAATAATCTGGATAAGGAAAAGCTTCCTGTTTCTGAGGCTGAAACCGGTCCCTCAATTTCAGAAGAAATTACGGTGCCTAGTTATCAAAAGGAGGAAGATTCCAAGTCAATTGAAGGACAGGATCAAACACCTGTGGAAAATCTGAATAGTCCAAAAGATCGTACCGAAGAGAATCAAAAGGAATCACAACAAAATTCTACAGAGAATGATCAAGATCAACTAAACACTAAGCCAGATACAAGTGATAATAACTCCAATGCTATCACTGACAACAAGAGTCTGAAAAAGAGCAAAAAGAGACTAACGCTTCAAGAAAGGCTAGCATTAGCTGCCAAAGGAAAAAAGACAACTACTGCTCCAGCCGATAATAATAAAAAGCAAAGTAGCGATTCGGAAGCTATTGATGAAAAGAAAAATCTGCAGCCTGTGGGAGAGCATGAGCTAAAGACAACAACAAACACCTCATCCGATATAAATAATCACCCAGAGGGTAATGTCTCGCAGACAACGAAAGATATTCCTACAGAACTGAAACTTCCTCCCCGATCGACATCTTTGAAAAAGCGTGATGACAGTGAAACTAAACACTTACGTGAACAGATGAAAAAAAAAGATGAAACAATTGCTCAATTAATGGAGGAAGGGCAAAAGTTGTCTGTTAAGGAATTGAAGTTAAATGAAGCAATTAAAAAGCTTAAGGCTCTGAACACGGATCTCGAGTCCTCCTTAGAGGACTACTCAAAGAAACTTGAAGAAAATTCATCCAAGTTACGAGCGTTAGAGTCATTTCTTGGTTCTGAGAAGCTCAAGTCGCTTGATCTGCTTAAACAGTCTTATACAGATTTAAAATCTAGAATATCGCTGAATGAGGATGAACATAATAAGTATACTGATCTTGAATCCAAGTACGACGAATTAAGAGCAATTCATGAAGAGGAGGCTAAGCTTCGCGTTGAAGTAGCGAAAGAACTTGAGGATTTGAAGATCCATGTGAATATGCTAAAGAATCAGCATCATCTTGAAATAAAAGCCAAAGAGACCATCATAGAAGAATACAAAGAAAAACTAAATAGGACTCGAGAAGATACCACTGATGAGATTGCAAGATTGGAGTCTAAAATCGAAGATCTTAGGATTGAGAAAGAAACTTTATCAAATTCCAATAGCATTACACATGAGGATGACTCACGTCAAAAGACCTCTGGAGATGTTGATTTCTCCAATCTTTCAAGGAACCACGAGATTTTGCAAAAGCAGTATTTAGTTGCCCAGGAGAACTGGAAACTTTTAGAATCCAGTTTATTGAAAAAGATCGAAGCATTGAAAAGCTTATTAGACCAACTGAAAAAAACACAAACGAAATTATCCTCCGAATTAATAACCACCAGGGACTCCTTGGAAAAAAAATCTACCTCGTATGAGTCTTTGCTTAATGAGTTATCTATTCTAAGAAAGGAAAGAGAAGATCTCATGCTTCAGAATGAGATCAAGGCAAATGATGTTTCCAACTTGCAATCAAACTTGGAAAAAATACGTAAAATCTACAATTCAGACCTTCAAAAGCTCCAGGACCAGGTTAAAAAATTAAAAGCCAATGAAGAATTATCTCAAACGGGTGAGGATAAATCTCAAAGCTTTTCTGACATAAAAGCACCTGATATGAGCTACCCTGAGATCAGTATCTCTCAGGAAAATACTCATGTAACTGACGACGAAAACCTGTTTCTAAATACGCCTGCAAATCTATCCGACATCAATTTTGGTGAATCCTCTAGAACGCCTGCATTATCTAAAGAGAACTCAGGTTTCTTCGATCGTTTCCTGAGGTCCTCGATTTCATCTGTCAAAGGACTTAAAGATGACACAAATATATCAAATGCTGAATTGCATCATTCGAGCCGCTCCAACAGTTTCAGTGGCCCTCAAAGTGGAACTGTCGCTGATAATTTTAGTTCTAATAATTCCAACTCGCATATTCTTTTAATTAATAAGATGAGTTCCAATATCAAAAGGTTAGAGGTCGAATTGAATTCATTAAGAGATGAAAACCAGGTTTTGGTAAATGACAAAGAAAGGGCACAACAAGAATATCTAAAGTCTTTATCGAAACATGAAGAAATAAGTTCATTAAAAAAGCATGTTGCAGATTTGGAATCTGAACTTCAAGCCAAATCTGTAAAAGAGCAAACCATGTTAGAGTTAATCGGAGAAAAATCCGAGAAGGTTGAGGAGCTCACCGCAGATGTTCAAGATTTGAAAGAAATAGTTCGGAGTCAAGTCCAGGAAATTGTTTCTCTACAAACGATGCCAAAAGACTAGACGAAATTCTTTTGTTAGTAGTCGTGTAAATCTCAAATAATACCTCATCGAAAATTTTTATAGACAATTTATGATGCAAATTCTTTTGATATAATGATAATATGTCGACCATGAAAGAAGTAGTAGGCTCCCTAGATCCCACGAATACGTATTACGCCAACATTATTCTAAAGAGTGGTAGAAATGAGTTGCAGTTTTACCAAGTGGACGGAAGCTTTCTGGAAAAATCACGTACCACTACTATTAGCAGAATAGAACTACAATCCGATGAGAAGATATGTAGCTTCTGCTGGGTCGTTCCTAACTTATCCCAGGAGAACTCAACAAGACGAAGAAGCAAAAGAAAGGCAGCTTCTGATGGCCCAGTGTCTCCTTCATTGGATAGTACACCTAATCTAGTGGTAAGCCTTGAGAATAGTGACATATTATTTATCTCTCCATCTAGGGGTACAATAACGCAAAGATTCACTTATTCAAATCCTCTTTTTGGAATTGTCAGTGGATCAGATGACGGATCAATTTGGGGTATTGCTAACTCAACCTTTGTGGTGCAAATATCGATTTTCAATGGAGAAGAAACCAGGAGATATACTCTCCCAAATAAACAAAAAGTCAGATCTATCCTTCCTATAGAAGACGCTCAGTCTTCGGCTCAGAAAGTTGCCATAGGGTCTAAAGGGTTACAAGTAGTGGAATTCGGAAGATCTAAGAAGGCTAAGGTTATAGACTTTCCACAAAAAAATATCAACAAAGAATTTCATAGCATAATCAGGTCTAGTTCGGATCCTAATATTGTGGCTGCTATTGCAGAAGACAGTGACGTGATACTGATCTATGATCTCAACAATCCTGAGGTATTGACATTATTACAGGCATCTTCTTCCAACATCGAAAGTGCGCATTTCATGAAAAATAGTTCCTCAGGAGATGGATACACATTGGTTGCTTGCAATATAACGACCGATTTTTTCCTGTTCAAATTGAGCGGAGATCAGGCCATTGTTTCGCCAACTTTAAAAGTTAAAGCCAATGCTGGTTCCTCTCTGAATGTCAATATCGCATTCTCAGACATTATAGAAAAAGAGGATGAATTCATTGGTGTATGGTACGACAAATTTGAGCCTAAGTTCTCTAATTTTGTACTCGAAGGTAATTCGAAAGAAGTTAATGTCGACATAAATTACGAAAAAAAAAACAACGAGATTGTGGAACAAAAGAGAAATGGTATAGCTGTTCCTCAGTCAATTCAGATTAAGAACATCTCAGTAAAAGAATTATACGAAAAGCTCAACTCATCATTAAACTCTGAGGACGATCAAGAAACATTAAATATTTGTCACTCGAATGACAATGAGGAAAACATCAAGGATACAGTCAAAATGTTTTCTAAAGTAGATGACCAATGCCTCCTCAAGCTTTTTGATATAATTAGTTTTCATGTGAGTAACAACCCATCTAAAAATTCCTCCTTAGCAGTATGGCTCAAATGGATTCTTTTGATACATGGAAGATTTATTGCAGAGTTCCCAAACCAGAACGAAAACTTGAGGCGTTTATCTGAAGGTTTATCTGATGGTATGAAACTCATGCCTCGATTATTAACCTTGAAGGGTCGTTTACAATTACTTCAAACTCAGATTTCAATAAGAAAGAATGAAACATTTTCTGATGATGCCGCTGAAGATGAAGAGCAAGTAGTAGAAGTTAATGATATTCATCAGCTGTCTAACAATCAAAGTAGTGCTTATGATGAAGTTGACGCGGAAGCATATAGTGTATCTGACATCGCAAATGACAATTTGGCTGGCACTTCAGAC
Source organism: Millerozyma farinosa (assembly GCA_002196765.1). Classification (NCBI taxonomy): domain Eukaryota; kingdom Fungi; phylum Ascomycota; class Pichiomycetes; order Serinales; family Debaryomycetaceae; genus Millerozyma; species Millerozyma farinosa. The sequence goes on along the minus strand of NBND01000002.1, from coordinate 1,935,295 downwards.
AATGAAAGCATGGATGAGGATGAATAGAGAAGTTTCACTTTGCATATAGATTTTTAATTATATAAAGAATAGGATATTTAATTCTTGACATGATCGAGAATCCTATGCTCTCATAATAGTATTTATTAAAAATTTCAGTGTTGAAGGCGCGAGTAGTTTAGTGGTAAAATCCAGCATTCCCATTGCTGGGCCCCGGGTTCGATTCCCGGCTCGCGCAGTTTTTTTTTTTTTTGGAAGTATCGATGGGTTATGGGATCAAACAAGTTCTGGTCTCAAGCTCAAACTTTTTTTCCGTTTTTTCAAGGTCCAACATTAAAGCATGGATACTAATTTATTACTTCAATGGTTCTCTGCAACCTTGGAGATAAACCAAGAAATAAGACAAAATGCAGAGACTCGACTTAAGGAAATTTCAGGCAGTTCGGGATTTTTGGGGTGCTGTCTAGATATACTCTCGTCCGATAATGTAAACCCTACAATCAAAAAGGCGGTTGCAGTCTATTTTAAAAATAGGTTGGTGAAAATATGGGCTCATGAAGGTGTGGATGAGGGTGAAAAGCCTTTTATCAAAGATAATCTCTTGTCTGTGATAGTAAAGAGTGATTATAACATCAAAAGACAACTTATCCCGGTTTTAAGAGTTCTAGTCTCATATGAATTTCCCAACAAATGGACTAGCTTGCTTCCAAGCACTGCAAGTCTTTTGCAACAGGCTCCGGTCAATGTCACCAAAGTAGATGAGCTTTCTCTGCTCTACACTGGTTTACTTTGTTTTAGTGAGATATGTCGTAAGTTCAGATGGGTTTCAAACGGCGATAGAAGTAACGAAATTGATCCTATAATTGACCAGGTTTTTCCTCATTTATTAGACATAGGAAATGCGATAATAGCAAACCCAGAAGAAATATCTGAAGTCTCAGCTGAAATCTTAAAACTAATTTTAAAAGCATACAAATTCGTGACCTATTTTGACCTACCTGTCGTTCTTCAAACCCAGAAGGCGCTAGTATCCTGGGGTGAGTTCCATGGCGCTATTATAAACATGAAACCACCCGCCTATGTCCTTCACTCTAATTTAAACGAACAGGAAAAAGCTTTTCTACAAATCTCGAAATGTTATAAATGGGCTGTAGCCAACATATATCGAGTATTTACAAGATATGCTTCGCAAAGTTTGTCTAAAAAATTTGCATATACAGAATTCCAGCAGATGTTTTGCAATGAATATCTTCCTCATTTAATTCCTAGCATATTGTCCATTATTGAACAGTGGTGTACTGGTGAAAGGTGGATTAGTCAAACAGCACTCTTTCACATTATCCAATTACTTAGTCACTGTGTTACTCAGAAAGTAACATGGGAAATTATCCAGCCTTATTTCGAGAATTTAGTTTCTCATTTAATATATCCGTTGTTATGCCCTTCTGATGAAACATTAGAAGTTTTCGAGAATGATCCTCAGGAATATATTCATTCAAATATAGATATTTACGACGATCTTGATAGTCCTGATGCTGCCGCTATTGGATTGTTAGTGACTTTTGTTGAGAAAAGAAGAAGGACCACGTTGGACCCTATTATTCAGTTGGTATACAACCAATTAACCTTATTGCAATCAATGCCAGAGACCCTAGAAGTAGCAAAAAAGAAGGATGGTGTTATGAGAATAGTTGGTGGTATCTCACATTATTTGGTTCTTCCCCTGTCTCCCTATAGCACCCAGATGGAAGGTTTTCTTAAAACACTTATCTTTCCTAATTTCGCATCCAACTTTGATTTCTTAAAAGCTAGAGCTCTTGAAATATCACTGAAATTTTCTGACTTAAAGTTTCTGGAGACACAAAGCTTGAACGTTTTGTTCAAGGGAATTATCGAAAATTTCAAACTGACAAACGAAGCTGGCAGCTGTTTACCGTTGAATCTCGAATGTGCGCTAGCAATTCAGGCATTTTTGCATTTATCTGAATTCCAGGAAATATTGTCTGGAATAATTGTACCTACTATGTCGAAATTACTAGACCTTTCGAATGAAATTGACAGTGACGCCGTCTCAATGGTAATGCAGGAATGCGTGGAAAACTTTTCTGAGCAGTTACAGCCATTTGGTATTGATTTAATGAAGAAATTAGTTGATCAGTTTTTACGATTAGCTGTTGAAATTAATGAGGCCTCTCAAGTTGACATAGATGATTTCAATCATGACTATGAGGATCAAACAGATAAAGTGATGGCGGCAATTGGGTTATTAAATACAATGATAACAGTTCTTCTTTCATTTGAAAATTCGATAGAGATATGTGTTAGATTAGAGGAAGTCGTTGCACCTGCAATTGAGTATGTTCTTGCTAACAAAATTGATGATTTTCTTACAGAAGTAGGTGAGTTAATAGAAAACTCGACTTTCCTTTTACGCTCAATAAGCCCCACAATGTGGAAAATTTTTGATCTTTTATATCTTTCTTTTACCGATGGCATTGCGTTAATGTATACAGAGGAATTAAGTCAATGTATCCAAAACTTTTTGATTTACGGGCTGAGGGATTTGGTGAATTCGCCTGAATTGGTAAGCAAGTTCTTTGAGATCTTCAAAATTATTAATGACGGAGATGACAGTCAAACAGGGTACAACGATAAATTATTCGCATGTGAGCTAGCTCAATCATTCATTTTAACGTTGCAAAACAACTCTGAGGCCTATATTCCACAAATAATAGATAGTGTCATGGACATTTTAATTTCTATAAACTCACAGACCCAGAATGCCCATGTTAGTGCTTTTGATATCAATATACTTGACGTCGTCATAGCATCGATGATATATGGCTTGAACACCACATTGATGAAACTCCAGGAACGAAATCAAATTGAGTCCTTTTTAAGTAGATGGTTCCGTGCAATCCCCAATCTTAAAAGGGTGTACGATTTAAAATTATCCGCTTTAAGCATAATCAGCTTGATGAATAGTAATGATGCTTTGCTTTTGTTAAACCAAGACATGCGTCAAGAATTGGTGCTGAAACTCGCTCACATTTTTGAAGCTCTTCCCAAAGCTATTGAAAATCTTGAGAAAAAGAGAAAAAGTTTTAGCGAGTCTGATTTTGTGGGTAGTGGCGCCAATTTCAATGACTATGATGATGCCAATGAAGAAGATATAGAAGAGTATCTTGCGAAGGAAGATGCTAATGATAGTGAGCATGTTCACGATTCGGAGAGTACCACAGAGTACTTGAACTTTTTACAAGAAGAAAACCACAAGCTCAAAAACTCAGGCTTTTTCGACGAAGATGACAACCTGGCTGTCGAAGATCCTTTGGCTACCACACCATTAGATGGTATTAATGTATTTCAAGTCTTCAAAGACTTCAGTGATTCTCTTCGGGTGTCAGACACGGAAAAGTACGTCTTTTTTTTCGGGAACATGCCGGAACTGCAATCTAGCATTTTTTAAAATGTATACGCTGTTAGTCAGTAAGTAGACTGGAAGGTATTTTCTGTATCACTAAATATATATAAAGTTCTACTCGTATACTTAATCAGACTTCTACAGGCTCTACAAGTTCTATTTTTACAATGGTGACTTACTTCAGTTATTCACATTTGCTTTCTTTTCATGGATCATATCATGTACCAGTGCATTCTCGTTTATATACATTAACTTCTGCGTAGCTGTTTGGTCATAAGATCGTGTAGTATTTACAGAATATGGGGTTCTTCGCAGCCTTTGATAAATGTTAAAACCTGGAGAAGCCTCGGTGCGAAAAAAAAGGGCTACTTAAATTCTGAAATTGATTGAACCTCATCTAGACAGTTCACTACAAGAGCCATCATGAGTTTGACATCAGAACTGATATTGAGAAATGAATATGATTTGGCTATGAAGTTTTTCGTGAATAAAAATTTCGAAAAATCGTATAAAATCATTGAAAATTCATACAATCTAGCGTTCAAAGAGTACCCATCAGGATTCGCCGACGATTCTTTATTCATAAAGATCTTATGTTTGTATTACGTTGAGATTGGTATCCTCATCAATCCTTCTAATAATGCCAATCTGTTTCTTTCAGATGCAGAGATAAAGCAGCTAGAAGCCACATTAAGGGAGAGTCAGTATTTAGACAAGCTTTGCGAGAGCTTTGGAGACATAAATCACATACCATCAGAAGTCCTTTACAATTTATTTCTATTGTATTCTGTGAATGGGGACGTTGTTAACATAAATGCATTGAAAAAGAAGTATTATGATACAATAGAGAAAATAAATTGGCACTATAAGACTGATGACATATTTCTGAAAAAATTCCTTGATTACTTCGTGTTTCATATATTACCAGAGGCGGGTGATTTCGAGGAAGCAAGGTACATCATAGAACAAAATCCCTTATATTCTTCTTCTGTTGGTAGCTCCACCGAAGAATTGGAGAAAATCAAGTCAAGTCTTGAAAGGCAGAGGAAAGAGGAAGCTGAGAGAAACAGAAAATTAGAGGAGAAACAAAAAAAGTTGGAATCCCAAAACCTGAGAAGTAAAGAACAAAAATCAAAGCACTACAAGTCTTTGAACGAATTACGTAAAACTAAGTTGATCGATGATGACAATTCTGAATCCAAAGAAAAGAACCTTCAAAATGTCAATACAAACTCCCTTGTAACGAGAATTAAATACCTCATCCATCTTATCCACAATCATGTTAACGAAAACTCTATACAGTCGATAGGCTTAATGCTTCTAGTTCTTGTTTTTCCATTAATTTTCAGAAGAAAAAGTGCTCAAATACTTGGAAAGTTGAAAGATACTATTAAAATGGCTGTCAAGATATCTTATGTATAGCATGTTTTGAAAAACACTAAGCATGAATAAATATATTTACTTTTTTGAAACTATATCATATAAATAAAGGCACCTCTATAATATTCTGCCCTTTCTTCTTCGACCGCTTGTCATCAATTCTCCGCCTTTTCATTTCCTCGTGCTCTGCATGGCTATGCGCTTCAGATTCATGCGCAACTCTTCTCTTCTCTGTAGGCACATCGGTACCAGCCTTATCAGATTCCATATCTATTCGCTCTGGAACTGGCGCGTTTTCGTTGTTGTATATCAATGTATCATCGTATAAGATATACTTAAGGCTTGCATCATCGTCCGGCGACATGCTTGTACTCATATAGCCCAAGTCTGCATTTTCTAACATATTTAGCATTATCAACGTTCCAGAATATTCAGGTATCTTGGAATCATCGCATAGTAGTTGGACCGAGAAAATACCAGATATATCCTTCATTATTTTACACTTTGATGATAACAGAACAGCTTTTCGAATCCTAGAAAAATTTGAAAATGCAAAACGAGAAATAATGGAAGTGTTAGCTTGATGTAAGGTCGAGGCATCTTCTCCTCTTTCGTAGATTGTTAGCTTTTCGAGAATGGCTCTTTCATTAGGGCAAATTAATTTGGAATTTCCAAAAGAACCCTTCGATATGAAGTTGAGTTTGTTACGAGATAGTCCGAAAACGTTATTAAGCCGGCCGTCAGCAGTACCATTTTTGCGATTATCAACCTCGTTCGAAATGAACATGTATAAGTCGATTGTATTTATCTGCTGAAGATCTCTTATCACATTTGCAAAAACATCACTCTTGAGTATAATCTCAAACAATATTTCGTTATAGTTAATAGTCAACTCGTGTGTTTGGTCGACATCATCATCACCAGTTCCGTGAACGTTATCAATGTAAAATGTAGGAAATTCTATCTTCTCGCTCATCAAACTGTCTTCAAATTCCACGATCAAAGGATGTCCCTCTCCCTCGTAGTATATGTAGCACAACACTTCCTCTCCGCTGCCTGTATGGCCCGATTTATCTCCCTTTTTGCTTTTCTGCTTGGAGGGCAAATTTGAAGCAACAGACATGAATGAATCACTGATCAAACCAAGATCAACACCCAACTGCACTTCGTTTTGTTCTTGCCCTGGAAAAGAGGATCCTAGGAGAAAATTAAACTCAGAAAACAAGGATGGTTCTATGGTAGCCTTTGCATTGCAAATCCCTTGGTGTTCTGTATAAACAGACATGCCCTCCTGTGTCAACATTAGCACTGCTTGTGTATTTATTGCCGTTAAAGAAGAGAATATATGGGCCAAGTGAGTAACATCTTTTGTTAAAGCTGAAAATGAAAAATCCAATTCCTTGTCATCCCCTTCGTTAACCATATTTGAACCACTATCGCCTCTGCTATTGGCCATTATGCATTATTCAAAGGAAGAAAAAAAGAATGTATAACTTGGTATATATGTATCATCAGAATAATACTTGGATCGCAGCTTCATAGTGCGATTTCTACGCGGCTGGACTATATTAAGTGAACAAAGTATACAAATTAATGACGTATATAACTAATAGACGGATATGTAGTTTTCGATTCTATTTCTCTGGTTTTGAGCGATACATTCTGATATCCAGGTGATGTTTCTTATCTCTTGTTCTTTCGACCTTAACCAAGCCCAGACTGTTGCCATTGTAAATTGCTGAGTGAACGCATTCTTACAATAACGCATTTCAAGACTATAGAACCAGTTTTCCAAATTCTTGGCCTCTCCTGAAGCAGCATCGTTATCGAACAACTCCTTGTACTCTCCAACAGATTCCACCAAAGACTTCAACTGTTCGACGTCGTCAACTTGAGACAAACGGCTATGGTAGGTTGGGTAGAGTAAGCCGTATGAGGGGAACAAAGACAATTTGTCCTCGGGTGTTATATCTGGATTGTTCAATGAGTTCATGGTAATGTTTATCACCCTCTTGTCTGCTTCAAATCCAAGTAATCTGTTCATTATTTCTTTATCCGGGGAGGAAAATTTCTTGTTAACGAATTCAACGAATGCTTCTAAGTAGTTTTTGTAGAGCTTGTTTCTGATAATCTCAATGTTCAAGTCATCCAAGTCCTCAGCGGACAAGCAGTTTTTGAAGAAAGGGGCCAATGGCGTGTCAATCAATACCGTACTATATAAACTGACAATATCTGTTGCGATCGACAAGGTGGGCAAAGTATCAAACCAACCCAACGGATGACATTTGCTTAATATTTCAGAACGGTCTCTTTCATGCACCGTACCAGTAATCATTAACGAGACGTTGTCTATCATGTAGCCGTAGCAAATGTAATCTAAAAACTCACTCATTGCTCCTGAAGCCTGGGTTCTCAAATACTGAAATTGCTGATACAACTTCTTGGACAAATTGTTTTGAATAACTGATGTGGTGAGAGGGCCCGAGTAAGAAGCAAGAAAGTTACCATAATCCGTGGCAGAAAGTTGTAACTTCAAGTCATCCAAATTATCGCACTGAGTGAGGTTGGTATACTGATTACCGTTCAAGAGACCTGACTTATATCCCCTCACAATAGCTTCAAGATAGCCATTTTCGATATTGAAGAACAAGCCTTCCATTTTATTACTTTACTAGCGAATACCAGATTATCCTCACACAGGGAGTTTTAATTTACTGAACAGTTTAATAAGTCCAACTCGCGACTTTTTGTGCGAAGTGAAATAAATATACTACACTACGTAAGAGAAACTATAATATAGGTGATAATGGACATATTGATTGATACCCTAGTGCTGGGGTTGGATCCAACCTTACAGCAAAAGATTACGGATGACCCTGAAATACGTGAGGAATCGAAAAAGTACTTGCAAGAGATGTTACTCAATACTGAACTTCTCTCTACTGAAACCTATACAACAAATACTACTACCAGTGAGAGTTCAGATAGAAAAAGGACATTAACAGAAGAAATAGCCGAACTTGATGAAGATCAGAGAAAATTGGGTTTAAAACTCATCTCTATAACCAACGAAAAGCAGGATATGATCATTGACGTTAGCAACGACATAAGTTTAATTAGAAAGAGACTTGATAAAGACTTCAATGAGGTAACAAACTCAATGGTTAACACCATTGGCATGAGCGATTCGAACAACAGCCACAGGTTTGAGGTGCAAAGGAACGAGAAATTGAACTCTTCTATCAAGTCGGACTCCACTATCCTTTCAAATATAGACTCGGTATTGGACATCTTGGAACTTCCGACTATTTGCAGGCTTTGCATTCTTCAAGGTAACTACCAAGAAGCATTAGAGGTATCCATGCTCGTACAGTCTTTCACAATTAGGTTTCCCAAGATTTCCATACTCAATAAAATACTTCAGCAAGTTCAAGTTGAGTTGAAGCAGATGGTAAAGGGCCTTGTGCGCCTTTTAAACACTAACTTGAAACAGAACCAAATAGTTAAAATATTCCAGATCTTACGAAGACTCGATGTTTTGAATGGTGACATTATTGGTATATCTGAGACATACGGTAAAGTGTTGGACGGAGGCGTCAAAGATAAATTCTTAAAATTGATCTTTTTAAATTCAAGGTACAAATTCATATACAGTGAGATTCAGAATCTTCAACCTTTGCTTCTGTATAGCAGCCTCAGCTACGTCAAAAGAGTAATTCAAGTTTTCAGGGAGCATTTGTTCTCGTCTTTAACGATATATTCTACTATATTTGAAAGTCCTCAAAATTTAGAAAAAAATCATCAATTTGAAAACGACACCATGGCCTCTGAATTCATACAAAATATTGTGTTACTATTGATTGAGAAGATCAGGATATATTTCAATGACACTGTCGATACTGTCGATGATGTCGTTAAATCTCAAAAGGATGGAATAATGCTCCAACTTTTATACTTATGTAAATCGCTTTCGAAATTTGGTGTTGACTTTGAGACGATAATCATACATGAACTTTGCTATGGTAAAGATAATGTCATAGCTGAAGAAGAATGGCTACATAATTTGGCGAAGCTCAAAAAGCTAAGGGCTTAAGCATTTAACATAATGAAACCGCATTTAATATATATTCATGAATACATAATTACCTGAGAGAATTTAAGCCGAATAAATATCCAAGTTCTTTCCTTCCTAATGAGCTTACGGATTTCATTCCATTTTCATCTAGAGCACCACTCACCAACTCCTTCTTTTCATTTTGCAACCGAATGATTCTGCTCTCCACCGTTCCTTCTATTAATAAGCGATGAACAAAAACCTCTCTTTGTTGTCCAATTCTATGAGCCCTATCCATTGCTTGCTCTTCCACATATGGATTCCAAAAGGGGTCCATTATGATAACATGAGATGCACAAGTCAAAGTCAACCCAACATTTCCTGCTCTTAGTGATAGCAATAGTACCCTAGTATTTCCTTGATAGAACGACTTTATAACCTCGTCTTTTTTATCTAATGATAAAGAACCATCGTATCTCAAGTGCGTTATGTTGTGTCTATTCAATTCAATACGAAATAGGTCAAAAAGTGATGTGAACTGTGAAAATATAATGATTTTCTCGTCATCATTATTATTTAATATTTTCCTTATTATCTGGACACACTTCTTCATCTTTGCAGACGCCTTGAAATTCAGTTCATTGCCTAAAAGTTGTGATATACCTTCCTGGACGGGTATACTTTTGTCTGAAGACAGACCATATAAACTTTTCTTTATAGCTTCTCTTGAGCAACCTTCAACAAAGACCTTGTGAAACATTTCATAACTAACTAGTCCCTTTTCCTTGACGGAATGCGAACATACATGACAAGTACCCTTTCTATCTTCTTCAGGTCCTTCCACAAATACATACTTATCGAAGTACGTCGATGCACAGCTATCACACAACATGTGCCCGCATTCTGAAAAAAGCATCATTTTTTCATAACCCAACACATCAAAACAAACAGGACAAGTGAATATATCTTTTTCCTTTCTTTCTTCTTCACTAAACATACCAACTGCGCAACTTTGTTCAATTTCCTCTACAATACGCTTATCAAGCCGCAAAGTAGTTTCATACATTTGCTCCCATGTATCAATTTTCAGCGATTGTGCAGACTCCCTGGAAGCGACACGAAGCTCACCTAAATCTACTAACAAGCTATGGCAACAAGCTTGTCTTAATCGAAGTAACAAGGTCAAAATACTCGAAGTAGCGCCTAAGCTCTGAGTCGCAAGTAAGGTTTTCGCTTTCTTCTGAATTCCCTTTTCAAGTGAATTATAGTACTCTAGTTCTTCTGATTCCATCGCTACATTATCTGTTAACAAATGTTTTTCAGGTAAGGTAAGAATTGGTTTTCCATCTATCAATGAATCCTTGGACCTTCTCAACAATATTGCACGCAATAATGCCCGCAACTTTTGCATACCACGCCTTCGGTCGTGACTGTCGTAATCAGACGATTTGCTCTTAATTGGTAGGACTATGTCAGCCCTAAACTTGAGTTCGTCATTGTACGGTTTAATCCTTAAAAAGCGTAGTAATGGATAAAGCTCTTCTACGTTATTTTGAATCGGAGTACCCGAAAGACATAATCTGTGTATCCCTTTGAGACAGTACAGTGCTTTAGAAGCAATTGCATTTTTGTTTTTTATATTCTGTGATTCATCCAAGATGATTCTGTAGAATATGGAACTTCTGGAAAAGAAGGGGGAGCAGTACATGTTACCACCCGCGTCCAAATCAGGAACGACATTCTGATTCGATGTGATATTCGCTGACTCCAAAACATTACCGTAATGTTTCTTCCACTCAGACGATATGGTACCGTAGGATGTTAATATAATATCATACTTGCCCAACATTGCGAAATCCGAAAGGTTTTTCTTTTCTAATCCATGATATATACCAACTTTTAAAGATGCGTCAGGCTTTATCTTGAATTTAATTTCATTTGCCCATTGTTTCAATAGAGACACTGGAGTAACGATTAACGTTGTTTTGCATCCATTCTCGCTTGATTTATTAGCAAGTATTAATGCCAATGCCTGGATTGTTTTACCTAAACCCATATCATCGGCCAATAGTGAACCTTTCGATGCCGAATTCTCCATCCTCAAGAGCCAAGAAAGGCCCATTCTTTGATGTTTCAACAAAGACACTGATAATTCCTCGGGCGTCTGTGCCATTCCATCCTCTAGCTCTTCGTCGGGCCTTATGTTATTGAGGAGGTTTTGTATATGTCTTTGGTCACTATCTGCATATACGTTATTATATGCTAGCATTTGCAGATAATATTGGTTTCTATTAAGCCCCAAATTATTATTAGATGTTCCATTCCTAGGATCCAAGGATGCTAGAGCCAGCCCAGCATTCCTTATATTCAGTTGTACGAGAGAAAGTCGACTAGATATAGCCCTCAAATCTGCTGTCTTGGAATCCCGGTTCCTTCTATAAGTATTGTATTCGTCACCCTTAAATAAAATAAGATCCCTTAATGTATCAGATCCTACTTGATTGTTTTCTGACACAGATCGTCTTAAGTCATTTTGTAATTCTGTGAGTTCTTGAAGAGACATTGCAGCCATCTTTGCGGATGAGGAATACTCTTCTAATGCAGCCTTATGCTGCGCAACTAGCTGATCTCGAAGGACTATATTTTCTTCTAATATTTGAGTGGAACGTGATATATGCTGTTTTTCTATTTCTTGTCTATCATCCAGAGTATAGTGAGGAACAGGAGCTGGGTTATTATAGAGTTCTTCCGGATCAAAGGACCTCAAATGTTGGCCTATAGTCGAATATGGGGCTTGATAGCCCGATACGCCATTGAAAATGCCTTGTCTGTCAAAGGAGGTTTTCTTGAAGGCACTCTTTTTAGTTGCCTCCTCCGCATCCAAAATCTGTAAATCCTCATCTTCGTCCGAGTCTTCAGCTTTCAGCTTGCCATTGGATACACCTACCGCCCCTTCGTCGCCTGATTCGTCACTTAGTATAATTATATCGCTTGACGTGTGATCTGGTTCGTCTTCTTGGACATAGTCTGTTCGTGCTGCATTACCCATAGCTGCATGGTCATCAATCCCCGCCAGTTCTCCATAGAAAGAAGGACGTACGAATGCTTCAAAAAGGCCGCCTGGGCGCCCATTACTATTCGATGTTTTATATAAAGAATCTAGTCGCTGTCTTTTTGATTGACTTGATTCTTTATTGTTTTGATAGGGCTGCTGATCTTCTTCATGCAAGATACTGGAACTAGTTTGGGGTCCAAAGTTACTTTCTTTTTCTCCTTCGTCATTTTCTTCGTCTGAGGTAAGATATATGACGTCTTTATTGGTTTCTATAGAAGACATAGAGCATGCATATGGTTCTTGTTTTTGATATGATAAAAGAAATCGTAGTTTTTCTCAATAATCAGTACTTTATCTCATTTTCGTAGAAAATGAACCACCAACTTGTAGCAAATACAGAACTAACGAATACAATAAAAATTACAAATGTCGTTAATTTTTATATAAGATTATAGGTATTTAAGTATGAATAAATTGAATGACAATATTAAATTTTTGGTTACGTTACTCCTGTCCAAGGCTAAGTTGCGTTTGTTATCTTACAAAATATCACCATTTTCCTCTAATAATTTGTCCAAGCAAACCTCGAGTTCGGTGTGAAGTCTGCTGTTATTCTCGTCGAAACTCAAGCCTCTCTGATAGTCGGCTTTTGCTGCTTCATAGTTCCCCAAGAAGAAGTTGGCAACACCTCTTCTTAAAAAGTTATCAGGGGTGCTGAGGTTCATACCCAAAAGCATGTCTGCGTCATTGAAGGCCTTGAGATAGTTCTTGTTCTTCAACTGAGCGTCTGTTCTGCTCATTAAAAATAAACTGAGCTCCTGCAAGGTGCCCTGGAATGGTTCAAACTTATGTCTTCTAATGATCATTTCAATGCCGATGTTAAACTGTTTTACCGATTCGTCAAACTTTTCCTGTCTAAAAGCTTGCACTCCACCATCGTAAAGCTTCTTGATCATTTTGGATAAATCCTTGTTGAATGTATCTGGCGATGGCGTTGGTGGTACATCTGCTCCACTGGCTATTAAGTCTGCTGTTAACGTATTTAATTGGTCGATCTCAAGCTTAAGATCCGCCGCTTCTTCACCGATATCCTCTGGGAGAAGGATCTTCTTGCTTTTCGAGTCATATCCTAACGCCACGTTCATCTTGTAAAACGACTAGAGGCTTCTATGCTTTATGTTGACTATATCTTGAAGCTTGGAAAATTGACACGCTGCGATTTTTGATTATGTAATAATTTTGTTTTAGGCTGCAAGAATTTGTGGTTCCGTACAAAACCACAAGAAATGGTTCAAAGAAACTTTACAATAGAATGCATAATTGGGATCGCCTAGGGACTCGAAACAGAGAATATTAAGGCGTCTTTCAACATGAGTGGTGATTTTGTTGATGAGGTTTCGTACATCTCATTCTCAAACAGTTCGGAGAATAGCTGCAACACAACGCTAGGCATCTTGCTCAATTATTTCAACGCTCTAAATGAGACACGGGATAACGTTATTCTCAATTTGAGCGACGAGGAGCAGGATGAACATGCGATCCCGGAGCCTCCCTCTGAAAGAGTTCCCGTTGGGAAATACGAAAATGACAATTATAGGCCATACCAAAACGAGCAGATTTCGCAAGAGCCAGTATTCAGAATACAGTCAGGTCAAACTGAAGGAGTAAAATCTTTCCAAGGAAGCATAGCGGACCAGTTTGTACCAAAGGAAAGACAAAGGGGAAGTTTAGTTTTATCGAGATCGCCTGAACCTGTTGGAAATCTCAACGTCGAAAGCATACGCGGAGAGAGGAGAAAAAGAATCAAAAGAAAGCTTTCGGGTGCTTTAGAATTCATACAGAGCTCCTTTCATAAAGAGAACAAGAACACGGTAGCAAACCCTTACTTGCGAGAAAGGGAAAAGGAGATGGAAGAGACGAGCAAATATACAAACACATTAGATGAGAGCAAATCAGCGAAGAAAAAGCAAATACGGTTTTTCGGATCTTCAACTAGAGATGACAAAAAGCCTCTCAAGGATTGGCACGATACACAGCCGAAACAAGGAGAGGGCTCAATTATCGCCGCAAAGCTTGGTAAGGCATTCAAAAATAAAGAACACTGTCCCAACAATTCATTTTCGGCTTTGAGGCTTTTCAAAAATGACTTGAACGATGAAAGCAAAATCCCTAGTTCAAAGACAGCATTTGTTCGCGTGGCAACGTCCGGCGACGCACACAAAGAAAGAAATAAAACTCATGGTACTCCACAAGCCTCTGAAGACATTTCAGTTGGTCATATACTTGACCTATATAATTTATCCGGAGGATCGTCAGCATCAGAGACAGCACATCTTGAGAATACTATTTTCTCACCACATACACACAGACCATCGATAAGAGATATTTCAAGCATTGAAACGTTACAACAGAATGTCACGCAGAATGTCCAGCGAAATGGCGAATCTCTATTCAGAGATACAGATTCAACAATTAGCGATTTTGGCGAGACTGAGGCACAAGCTGATGACTACCTCGGGAAAATAAACGAGAATGAACAATCCACTGGCCTCGGGCTGATCAAATTGCGCTCACCAATTCAGATCCAGACATCCCGTTCAGATTGGACTTCAGATAAATATTTGGGAGCATTGGCACAATCAGCCAAAACCGAGGCCGAAAATGAAACATTTTTGACACCAAGAGCCAGTCTCTCCGAAAGCTTTAGTACTTTGAAGGGTATTGTAAAACAAAAGTGTAAAAGCAGCATGTCACGGAAAAGCGAAAGACGGCATCCATCTCTTCATGTGAGGTTCGTCTCGCCAATATTTTCACCTCTGAGCAAGAAGTTTGAAAATAAACTTTCACAAGATTGCAGAAAGAATATGACTCCCGTAGAGGCAAAACAACACCCAAAAAACTATCTATTTTCTCAACCACTCCAATGGGACGAGAGCCGCAAGGACGATGATTTTGATCTCGAAGAGTTTCTTGAAGACATTAACAAATCTTCTTACTATAAATCCAAAATAAGAAATACCGAGCCCATTGAGTATTTCTAGCACAAGAGATAATTTTCTTGTGGGGTTTAGTCCCTCTTCTTCTTTTTCAAGCAGCCTAATATGGTAACCTTCTTGTACATACCCTTAAAGACATTTTCCAACTTATAATTCGGATCTGATACCTTATCTCAGTAAGTAGTAATTTCCTGCATATTCTTCTGACTCATATAATGATATAAGTATACGCTAGTTTAGTTAAATGGAGACATCGACATAGAAGATACCATGTTCGATATAAGTAAAATAATAAGGCCAAACATACTCAGTTTGGTCCCTTACAAATGCGCTAGGGACGATTTCAAGGAAGGAATTTTACTTGATGCTAATGAAAATACACATGGATCTGCTCTTGAAGAAATCAGCCAAAAGGAAAGAAGCTTGGATTTGAATAGATATCCAGACCCCCACCAAGTCGTCTTAAAACAACAGATCGTAGACTTTAGAAATGAAAAACCAAACAAAAATGTCGAGAAATTCGATGAGAACAAATTAAGGGTGGAGAATTTGTGTCTTGGTGTGGGTTCAGATGAAAGCATTGATGCTTTATTCCGTTGTACGTGTACCCCAGGTAAGGACAAGCTTCTTATTTGCACTCCTACATACGGGATGTATTCCATTTGTGCTCGCGTCAACGATGTGGGGATTGTCGAGGTCCCCTTAACGTTGCCAGACTTTCAGCTCGACGTGGATGCCATAAAACAGAAAATACAGAGCGACGAAAACATAAAGTTGATCTACTTAACGTCTCCTGGTAACCCCACCGGGAAGTTGT
Source organism: Millerozyma farinosa (assembly GCA_002196765.1). Taxonomy (NCBI): domain Eukaryota; kingdom Fungi; phylum Ascomycota; class Pichiomycetes; order Serinales; family Debaryomycetaceae; genus Millerozyma; species Millerozyma farinosa. Next base: position 1,919,590 of record NBND01000002.1, on the reverse strand, counting down.
TGGAAACATCTGATATCATAGGATTGGTGAATTTTATCGAAAAAATCTCGTGGAATGGATTATTGATAGTTGACGAGGCCTATATCGACTTCACTGAAACTCCGGATGATACGCACAGCGAGTCGATGTCAACGTTGGTAAACCAGTATCCCAACTTAGTGGTCTTACAAACTCTTTCGAAGTCTTTTGGTCTAGCTGGTATTAGGCTCGGAATAACTTACAGCTCTGCTGGCGTCTCAAGGTACCTCAACTCCTTGAAGTATCCTTATAACATTTCAAGCTTGGCTGGCGATATTGCTATAAGAGCTACATCACCCGCCGGTATAAAGACAATGAGGTCACTCGTATCGAAAATAATTTTGGAAAGAGAAAACATGCTTAAGCGCTTGAGCAAGATAGAAGGGGTTGGAAGAAATATAGGAGGTGTGGACTCTAATTTTGTGCTTGTGGAAATTTTAGATAAAGAAGGAAACCCTTCTAACGAAGTCGCGCTTGAAGTTTATAATAAAATGGCACGTCTGAACAACGTCGTTGTGCGCTTCAGAGGACGTGAGCCTAACTGCACTGGGTCATTAAGAATATCCATCGGTAATAAAGAAGAAAACGAAATTCTCTTAACAAAATTAGAGCTGTGTTTGAAAGAAATTCGCAGTAGTTAGAATAGATTTCGCAGTATTTTAGATACATGATTTTCATTTAAGGTGCGGGTAACTCGCTTGACCGATTTTTTTTTCAGTAGTTCAGGTAATTGTAAAAGTGACGATTCCATAGTTAACAGTAAGATCTCTCAGGATGGCTAGGCAAAACTTTATAGGTCTTGTTGTGTCTCAAGGAAAGATGCAAAAGACAGTTAAAGTGAGGGTGCAAACGAAGACGTATGATAAACAGGTCCATAAGGAGGTTTTGAGAAGAAAAGACTATCTTGTTCATGATGAAGGAAATCTTTGTAAGGAAGGAGATATTGTCAGGATTGAAGCCATCCCTAAGATATCTGCTAGGAAGTACTTTGCTATTGCCGAGGTTAAGGTGAACAAGGGTCAACAGTTTGCACTTTACGAGAAATTGGCCAAAGAAAAAGTGACTCAAGAACAAGACGAAAAGATAGGTCAGTTTTTGGAAAAACGTAAAGAGTTAGAAAGCACTATAACGCAAATCCAGGACTTGAGGAAATTAGATCAGCTCCACGCCAGCTTTGAGAATAGCAAAGACGTGGATAGGGACTTCCTTTTGAACGAGATCGAAACCATTAAAAAGAAATACAACATCAAATCATGGCCTTCTTCCGAGCCTGTATTGAGGTTGGAGATATCAGAAGAGTCTAAGGATCTTTCTTTGATAGAGAATAGACATGCACACATACAGACGATATTGCAAAAATTGATGAGCGAAGAATACACTCCACAGAGAGAACAGATCTTGTCTCAGCTATCCAAAGCTAACAGCAACGATTTGAAACGTCATACCATTAAGAACATATTGAGGAAGTACGTTTTGGACCCAAAGAATAAGTGTCCTGTTACTTTCTAGACCATTTTATTATACTAAAAGCTCTCCCGTCCTTTTTCTACCGGTGTGTACATAGTAAGCAATAGTAAATAGTAGGCCATAATAAAATGATTGATACGACAAAAAGAATAATTCTATAACAAGTTGTAGGGTTTACACGTGGATGCTTGCTTATTTGCATCGATAAAACTACGACAGTACTGGGGGTAGTTGCAGTGAGATGTAATTATGCCGAGTGAGGCATCAGTAACAGCTATCGCGAATGAATCTCACCTACTTGAAAGACTACAACGTGCTAATAGCCGAAGTACGAATGAATCTCTCGTCTCGAATATTAGACAGCGCAGATCGCAGGTTCAGAAGAATGATACATCGCTTGACGATATTCCCAATTACGTTAAACGCCTTTTTGCAGTGGACATCGATGCCATTTTGACCTTGTCTGTGAAACCAGGTGAATCATTTTTTTTGGTCTGGTACTTTATATCTGTCTTTCTCCCTGTTTTGACAGCATGCTTAGGACCGTTTGCGAATATGATTTCGATTGTGGCTTTGGTGGAGCACTGGAGATTTGACAGCATGCTTCAGCGAGAAATTCCTGAAGAAAGATATCTAGCTGCAATTAATGGATTGAGTTTGGCTTTTGGAATTATAGGTAACATTTCACTACTTATGAACTTCTCTGGCAGGGTAAAATACTTGTTTACCCAGTGCATCTCTATCATCTCGTGGTTTTTGGCTTCCATGCTTCTTTTAGTTGTGATCATACAACTGGATAAGTCATGCATTCAACACGAGCTGTACCACCGAACAGAAGGTTTTTGGTTTGGTGTTATTACTGCCTTATTCTACTTCATTTGTTCCATATTCCTATCAGTCAATTTCGTAGGCTACAAGCTAGATAAGTATCCTGCTACATTCAACTTGGATAGCAGACAGAGGTCTTTGATGATATACACAATTGTGCTTGCGGTGTGGTTTGTTGTGGGATCCATATGCATGGAGCATTTGATACTGGGGTTAACATTGGGCCTGTCCCTCTATTTTTGCACGGTTTCAATATTAACAATTGGTCTAGGCGATATTTTACCAGTATCCGCAGGGTCGAGAGTCTTTGACTTGCTTTATTCATTAATCGGCTTGTTGGTTTTGGGGTTAATTATTGCGCTGATCCGACTGGTAGTCCTCTCCTCGGCGCTGCCTGTTATTATATGGCACATTATGGAGAAGCGTCGATCAAAATACTTAGATGAAGTGAGGCTTGGAATTAAAACATTCGAATCCTTTCAGGCTTTTGACAAAATGCGAGACATTAGAAGAAGTGCAGAGAAATATGAATTAAACATCTCTCTAATATTATCAGTAGGAACTTTCACTATGTTCTGGTTGATAGGTGCTTTAGTTCTTTCAAGGGTCGAATCAGGTTGGAGTTATTTTGATGCTTTTTACTTCTGTTTCTTGTGTTTATTGACGATAGGATATGGCGATTTTGCTCCAAAATCTAGCTTCGGAAGAGCTTTTTTTGTAACTTGGGGGATCTGTGCCGTCCCATTGATGACTATACTTATCTCAAGCATAGGTGATAAATTGTATGACTTTGCGGAGCTGATGAGTTCCTTTCTCACGAAATCTACAAATATTATTGCCAAATATACCATTCATGAGCCGTTTTGGATTCGAAGGCCGAAGAAAGAGAAAAACCATGATGACGATACGGAACAAGTCTTCACAAACAACTCTTCGTCAATAAAAACTTTTCCAGAAAGCATGCACAATGCGTCATTGAACTCAGATGAAGTAGACAAAACAGCTATTTCGAAAGCTGCTGACCTCGCGAGGCATTCGGATGCACTTGAAACACAGAATGTAGATTTCATTAATGCATTGCATTCTGAGATCAAGGATATGCATTTTGCCTTGAACCATCTAAGCGATTCCATGGACCTTCTTCAAAATTTGCTCGCAGATTGTTTCGAGCAGCCAAAGAGAATTTATACCCATGACCAATGGCTCGATTTTTATAAAATAAAAACTACAAACTTGAAAAAACCTCGAGTATTACCTAAGGCTATGATACATGGCGGCCATCAAGCAGAGTTTTGGCTTAGCGAGAAATCGCCATTAGCTATTCCTTTGAGTGAACCAAATTACTTGGCTGTTAGGGTTCTTCAGAAGATAAAGCGGGATCTAGAATATCTAACCTCTAAAGAGGCTGATACTTTGAAAAAGTTCGATGATGCGTTTGCTCCAGATTAACCCTTATCACATACATAGTGCATGTACGACTGGGGGACTTTTCGCGTTCTTGTATATTATATATTCATAAATTATAACGTTATTATAGGCTTTAATACTAATAGCATGAATGATAGAGGTACAGAAGGTGAGAGGGCATCAGAGACGACGCCCTACAGTGGAAATGATAAGGCTCTTTTCCAAATAGGTGAGAGTGTAGTGATTAGACAGTCGCTGATAACATACGTCACTTTTGTGAGCATAGGAATAACGCTTTTATGGCCATGGAACTGCTTCTTATCAGCAACAGTATATTACGATGAAAGGTTTTCTAACTCACCTCATTTGGCAAAGATATACTCATCATCCATGATGGCTATTTTCACGGTCACATCTTTGGTATACAACTATTATCTTTCCAAAATCCAAGAAGGTGTCGATTATCGCAACAGACTTGTCAAGGGATTCATTATCACTTTTTTTACGTTTTTGATAATGGCTTTTTCATGTGTAATGAAGTTTTTTGTGAAAATGAACGACGTGGTATACTTCATAGGACTCATGTTCATGGTGGTAGTATCCTCGATATCAACTAGCTTATCGCAGAATGGAGCCATGGCCACTGCGAACTTGCATGGAAGCTTGTACGCCAACGGTGTGGTAGTTGGCCAAGGGATCGCAGGCGTTCTACCTGCACTTTCATTGATAATATCCATATTGCTAGCAGGAGAAAAGACTACTGCCCACGCCAACTCGAATAAAAAAGACTATTCTGTTTTCATCTACTATACGACCGCATGCTTGGTGTCTGCTATCTCGTTGGTCCTTGTACGCTTTTTAAGATCAAAATCTCCTTCTGAGAACCATTACTATCCATTGGGCGATAGTGAATCCATAGAGAGAAACGAAGCATCAGAATCTGTCTTTGCAGAAGAAAGACAGGTCAGTTTTGTTGGTTACGACGTATTATGGAGCAAGTTAAAATTCATTGTAATGTCGATTTTCGGTGCATTTAGCGTCTCCTTGGTTTTTCCGGTATTCGCTTCCAAGGTGGAGTCTGTCCACACTAATAGCTCGAATATTTTTTTCGAGAAGAGAATGTTTGTACCCGTTGTCTTTCTAATGTGGAATTTGGGCGACTTGGTTGGAAGAGTCTTATGTGGAGTTGCAAGGTCCAAATTCTTGATCGAAGATAAACAAAAGTTAATCAAATATACTATCTACCGAATCATATTCATATTTCTTCTACTAACATGCAACTGGAACTCCCGTGATGGAGTCAATGCTGCCCTCATTAAATCTGATACATGGTACATTTTGGTGCAATTTTTATTTGGTCTCACTAATGGACATCTTTGCGCTTCCAGTTTTATGATAGTGGGCGATAACTGCGATACGGATGACGAAAAAGAGGCCGCTAGCGGCTTTACTACAGTGTTTTTGTCACTAGGCTTAGTAGCTGGCTCAATAGTAAGCTTCTTCTTCACTTTCTTTTTATGATTATGGAACTCTCATTATATACAGTATAGAAGTAACTTATAACTACGCCAACTTAAGAACTATCGATATATCAGCGTCCTAATGTCTTTTTTCGAAAATAATAAAGATAAATTCAAGAGTGTCGGGATATCCACCGTCAAAGGGATAGGAAAAGGAACTGCGGCCGTTGGTAAGGCTGGCTACCGAACATATAAGAAGAGTGAGGCGCGTAGAAATGGAACTGAGTATACCGAGCCATCTTCGACTGAACAAAGCTCATACCACAGCCCTAGTGTACCCATCAATAAAGTTGATTTGTCTTCCTTGCCAGCACCTCCGAAGAGGAATGTAGGCATTAACCAAGCACCATTACCAGATAGTATGGTACAAAATGCTTCCACTAGTACAGTCGCTCAACGTCCTCCACTCCCGGCAAGAACCTCCGTCCCTGTCGTAAATCCTTCTAGAGAGGCGCCTGGTTTATCAAATCCCCCTCCATCATACACAGCAGCAAACCAAGAAACTTTTCAGCCGGTTCCCCCTTATACTGCTTCTACACAAGAGAGCTTTACCCCCGTGGGGACTGCATCTTCTGATGTAGCGAATACCACAAACCCTACCAGTGCTCCGACAGTTTCTTCAGCAAGAACACAACAGAGTTCTACCCCGATAAACCAGATTGATTTGTCTCTGCTTCCACCACCTCCTTTGCATAAAGACAGAGGTTCTCCTAAGCTTAAGGAAGCCGCTGTAACTGCGCAACAACCCAAACGCCAAAGTCTAGAAAGGGTTATCTCAGGTCTGAACATAACTAACACGCAAGCTTCGATTCACGACAATTCACCGAAGCCTCCACCCTTACCGCAGAGGAAACTGTCTAACTCTCCATTTACCTCGTCATCTGCCAATGCCCAGGTAATCAATGATATACTGGAAAGATTAAGACAGAACTCTATAGGACCTTCGGCAAGTACAAACAGTCTATCACAAGATCAAGGCGGCACGTTAAATTTGAATAGCCGTCCAAGTTCAACGTTTGCTGGACAAAATATTATGGCCGCAAATAACCTTACCGGGAACACTAATCCGGAGCAGAGCAAGCCTACGATCAAACAAAAACCTATACCAAAGCCGAAGCCAGAAGTCAAGCCGAAGCCAGAGGTAAAACCCAAGCCCGAGGTTAAGCCGAAACCGGGAGTGAAGCCTAAACCTGAGTTAAAGCCAAAGCCTGAAGTGAAGCCCAAACCTGAGATAAAGCCCAAACCTGGTTTCAAACCACAGGCAGATATAAGAGCTGCTCTAGATGCTAGATTCAGGAATGAGCTTAATCCGTCTGTTAGTTCAAAACAAGCAACTGACATTGGTTCAGGCGAAAACCTGGCACCACACTCGATGAAAGCTTCGTCACCTACTCCGCCAGTTTCTATTGTTGACACTAAAAACACTCAATCAGATGCAGAAAACCAGACACCGCCTCCCATACCTCCACGGAGAAACTACACACGATCCAATATAACACCAAGTGATATCACGAATGCACATTACGATTTTTCAAGCATAGACCTCGAGCTCCATACGCGGTGGTACGAGAGCCAGGATTTAGGAAACATACCTTCTTATTTTCGAGGTCTCAATTGCCAAACAAGTTTGCAGTATATGACATCAGGATCCGGCAGCATGTTCAAAAGAGAAATATCTTTCTTGCTTCGTGACTTGTCAAAAGTTACATATGAAATTACCTGGGGCGATGGCCAAGCTCCAGAAGCAAAGGTGTCCAGTTTTGTCTCTTCCCCGTTCAAGACCGTAAAGCCGTCCGTTGCCGACCTTGTTTCGTACCACGAACAATTTGGTAATGTAATAGCGTCGTGGTCAGAAAACAAGAAAGGTCAGCAAGTTGGAAGGGGAGAATGTTGGGACCTTGCTCACGATGCTCTCGTGAAAGCCTGTGGAAAACATGCATTTGTATCCACATACACTCATCATGGCTTTCCTATACTACACTTAAGGGGAACTGGAAATGGCTTTGAATCACTTGCGCTTGAAACACCTTGTGACCAATTGAGAAGAGGAGATATATTGCAATATAAACGCTGTATATTTAGAGACAACCAAACAGGGGCTACGACAACTGCTGGTGATCCGGATCATACCTCGGTGATTATAGGAACACTAGGTCAGAACGTCGTAGTAGCCGAGCAAAATGTCAATAACATTAAAAAGGTCGTCACAAACCAACTAAACATATCTTCCTTAGTTCAAGGTGATTTGATAGCATATAGGCCAGTACCTGCTGAGTTAATTCAAACGGTATAGCTCTTTTTATTATAAAATACATACTGCATATAATAAATACATGTATATTGAGATGACTTAAATTTCTGCTAGTCAGCTCTACAGTAGACCACAATGACCCAAGAGAGCATAGTTCCTCCTAGTCTATCGACACATCAAGATGATTCAGTCTTTGAATTCGATAGAGCTCAGACCAAAAATAGTTCCAGAAAACATCTTCACGGGATCCATAAATCTGGTCAGGATTTAACTGAGGCCATATATCAGTACTATAGTATTGACAATATTGCCAATTTCATAAATCAAAAGGAAGTCAACGCAGATGGAAAGGAGACATTCAAGTACAAGGCAATAACGTTACAGTTTCCAGATGATTTGATTTGCGATTCAGCTACTATAGTTCAAGCACTTCAGGATAGGAACCAGACCAGTGAGAAGGCTAGCGAGAAAAGAGAACCAGTACAGAGCGAGGCTACCATAGAGCCAAACACATGCGGGAAGTGCCAAAATGTGATATTAAATGATGAGCAACAGGTCTGGATCTTGGCAGACACATCGTATTCGCCTTGTTGCGTGGATGAAGTTGCAGCAGAGCATGTAAAGAGTGATTTGGTGGTGCACTTTGGAGATGCGTGCTTAAATCCAGTGAGAAGTATTCCCACACTTTACGTATTTGGCAAGCCTTATGTTGACGAGAAGAAGGTAGTCCAGGACTTTTTGCTGAAATATGATAACGATAGAGAAAAGAAAATTGTATTGATGGCAGATGCGCCTCATTCACATTGCTTGAAAGGAATATATGATGAACTCATAGGTTCTTTCCCTAACCTAGTTTATGCTGATTTGAGTATTGATGCCGGCTCTCGTTATTTTGTTGCAGGGAGGGAACTCACGGGGGCAGGAAAGGTCTTCAAAGAGTTGAACAGAGTCGTATTAGGATTGAATGATTTCGAAAAACTTAAGGACATAACTCCAGATGAAGAGGTTGAATTCTTACAAAATTACGATTTATTTCATCTTGGTGTTCCAACGGCTCCTAAGCTTCTTCAACTCACGACATACTTTCAAGATTGTGTCTTATATGACACCTCTGATTATAAACTTGTAACTGGCCCTTTCCCCAATTTATTGAGGAGGTATAAGTTCATGAATGTTGCTCGTACTGCTGGTACAATAGGGCTTTTGGTAAACACTCTTTCACTTTCAGATACGAAAGACGTCATCAACAAACTTTCACATAAGATTAAGTCAGCAGGCAAGAAGTATTACTTATTTGTTGTGGGAAAGCCGAACGTAGCAAAGCTTGCTAATTTTGAATCCGTGGACATATGGTGCATTATCGGCTGTAACCAAAATGGAATCATCATCGACGAGACTAATGAGTACTTTAAACCTATAGTAACTCCGTACGAACTTTTGCTAGCATTAAAGGACGAGGTAACGTGGACCGGAAAATGGTTTACTAGTTTTAATTTATTGCTAGATGAAATGCAAAAGGAAGCAAATGATGATAATGCAAGCGAAGATGAAGGTAAGGACTCTGACGAAGACGAGGCTCCGGATTTTGACCTCGTTACTGGAACCTTTTCAAGCAAGTCGAGACCCTTGAGAAGATTGAAACACTTACAAATTTCACAAGAATCAACAAATAGTAATGATGACGAAGGTAAATTGGTAAAAAAATTATCTGGTGCCGTTGTACTTAATGGTACAGTCTCGACATCTGCAGAACATCTTCAGCAAAGAGCATGGAGCGGTCTTGGTAGTGACTATGACGCTAGTGGACTAGATAGCTCGGTTGGTGCACTTGTTGAAGAAGGAAGAGATGGCATTGCAAGAGGATATAATTATGATCAGGAGTCAACGAACTAATGACACAATCATTCTCACTGCATTCGTATATATATAAATATATATTGTAATTTTATAGAACGTTTAATGACCATTACATTATAACTGCAAAATGTTAATAACTAAGTGCGGCGATCGTATTTTTTTTGTTAGAGTAAATGATGCTAGTGGGAGTATGGAATATTGACAATTTATTGTATATTCTGTGGAAGTTCTCCATATCATCTGTGATTTGTTGGACGATAATAAAGTATGTTAAATTTTATGTGACTGAAACCAGGCTCTATACTAACAGAAAAGGCATGATACAATAAGCATCTTAATAACATCATTAATACTTTTGATTTTGTTGATAAACCATATCTTTCATGTATATACTCTTGCTGATAAAGAATATAGAGTACCGGTGAACACAGGAGACATTGTTCTCATTACTGGTGCCTCTAGTGGATTAGGAAAGTCATTTATGGATCAAATGATCAGCAAAAAAGTTAAGAAGATCATACTCATCGATAAAGTAAGACCAGATCAAGAGTATTTCAACGGCAGCTTTACAGAATTATTGTTTTACCAATGTGATTTATCTGAAAAAGACTCCATTACTTCTATAATGACGAAAATTTTGGAAGATCTAAATGAAAGAGGAGAGTACATTACAATTTGTATCAACAATGCGGGCATACGAGGTAGTGGGTCTTTATTGTCCATGGATGACAGGGACTTCAGAAGTGTGTTTGAAGTTAATACTTTGTCTCATACATACATCATGAAGAAGGTTTTACAGAACTACGTTAATCAAGTAATTCCTACCTATGGTAAACATAGAATTTCTGTCGTGAGCGTTGCTTCCGTGCTTGGCTATATTGCACCAAAGGATTTATCAGCATACTCCGCATCTAAAGCAGCCGTCATCCAAGTACATGAAGCATTACGAAAAGAATTGTCGAATTTTTCTGAGATCAGGCTTTTGCTTATTACTGCTGGGCAGTTAACTTCAAATATGTTTAGAGACGTAATACCACCTCGAGAATTCCTAGCTCCAATTATCAATCATGAGGAATTGGCAAAGAGGATGGTTGAAAAAATAGACATTGGTCAAGAAGGAAGTCTCTCATACCCATTGTATGCTAAATATTTACCGTTGCTCAAAATTATGCCGCTATTTATTCAAGATATTTGTAGAAAGTTTTCTAAGATGGATGAACAAATATAACTAGCTTCTTGTTTATATAAACTTAAAGACTGATATAGACTATCCGGAATGACTAATCACTTTTTCTGAAGTTGTGCAATTTCTTTTTTGATTCTGGCTGTAAGCTCATCTTGTCTAAAATGGCCAAAGGCATCAAACAACTCCAGATAGTTGATATCAAATTCGGTTTCTTTAACGTTATGACCAAGAATAACAGTGACTTTATACAATGGTTCGAATTTTGGTGAGTATGACTTGATAGTTATTTTGTTTCCTTTGTCATCGTACCCTATATATTTGACATCTTTATATTTCTTCGCTGACTTGAAATAATATAACACGGAACTTAACGTGAAATAGAGAACGATTAATACAATAGTAAAAGTGTATATTTCATCAAACTCGTATTTTTTGTCCAAAAGGAATAAGATCCCTGCTAACAGCACAGTAACTAACCCTATGGCAAGCTGACTATCAGTGAACGCAAATGATTGTGTGTACCCCAATTCACTCAACGAGTTTGGTAAATTGTCATCCGTAGTAGTACGTAACTCCACAATGGAGCTTGATAATTAGTTAGTATCAGACCGCTAAGTTTCTCTTGATAAATTACATACTTTAAGTTACTTTTCTTAAGACCAGCCATGACATACTTTACAAATTATCTAATAGTGAGTGGAATAATTTACGTGTTATGGAATATTTAAAACGACATAATGCGACATTCAAATATTCATCACCATGAAGAGTTTGATGAGAGAAGCACTAGTTTCTTCTTCTTCTTCTTACCCTTGGCGTTACCTTCATTATTCTTACTGTTCTCTAGTTCTTCCCTAGCCTTTCTTAAGAGCTCTTGAGTTCCCCATTCGTCATTAGAATCAGAATCTTCGCTCTCACGCTTAGGGATCTTTGTACCCCAAATAGTCGTTTGTAAGTCTGTCAAAGCTTCCAGCGCATCTTCAACATTCCGAGAAGAGTCAGAAGATAGAGGTGGAAGGTTTCTATTATCAATTATGCTTAAACTACCAAAATGCCTTGCTACCTCGTCTTCAGACTGATAACCAAGAACTCCATTATTTTCGTTTTCGAAAAAATTGCGGGTTCTTTTCTCTTCATTTATTAGAGCTCTTTGCTTTTCTCGGTCTTCTCGCTTCAACTTCCTTGCAGAGTTCCTAGACCTCTTGGTTAAGTCATCTTTAAAACTATTCCACGTTCCTTCATCTATATAGCTACTTTTAGACCAATCACACTCCAAAAATCCCAATGAAGTACCCAACGGGTAATGAGCTAGATACTTATATTTTTTAGTGGCAGCTTCTTCAGTGAGGTCTTCGTATTTGATGTTTTCCACTTTTGCTATAATAGTTGACGGTAATTTCGTGTAATCGTTCTCATAATTAGTCTTCAAAATTTTTATGTCTAAAGGAGATAAAACATACTTTGTAGAGGCGTTGAAACCCGTTTGGTAGTAGTAAAACAGACCAGAACTGTGAATACTCGAATCGTCCACTTGCAGCACATGAGATCTTTCCAGTATCGTCTGAGAAAAATAATTTGTCCAATTATCAACATCAGTTTCAATGTTCTTTAGTGCCTTGGCAACATATTTTGAATCTTCATCATAATCTTCAGAATCGTTTCGGAAAGTCTCAAGAATATTACGCCTGTCCGTCTCATACATATCTAAGATATGCTCCAAACCTCCCCTAAATATACGCAGATATTGATGATATGAACTATTCTCATCGATCATTGGAAAATCATCATCATGTCTTTGTAAATTCTTAGGTAAGGATATTACACTGTCTTGGTATCGAGACATTAATGTCAATATGACTTCGTCATTAATCTTTGGAATTTCGAACCGCTCATCAATATTCTCAATTACCACTGGTTTTATTTCCTTTTCTCTTATAACAGAGAAACACAACGGGCATTCTCTGTATTTTTGAGGAATCGTATATTCATCCTTCTTGTTGAAGGTTGGAATATCGCTTTCCAATAGCGATATAAGACATGTAAGACATAAGATGTGACCACAAGAGCAGATCATCCTCGGAGCTACTGGATCATCTGATAAGCAAATAGGGCATGTATTGCCTTTAGGCACAATGATTTGTAAAATATGTTTTAAATCGATGGGCACATTTGGGTCTAACTTTTGAGGTATGCAATTATATCGGTAATCCACAACAAACTTGTAGTTAACATTGATGAAAGACATGCCCTGCAACTGTAGTTTATTGTGGGTATCACTATATTTGCGACCAGAATGATATCTTGCTTTGCTTCGATGGCCATGCGAACGTTTATGTTGATACTCTTCCAGGTCTTCGTAGGACTGAAAGTCAAGCAAATGATCTATAGATATTTTGTTTTTCTTATTGAACCCATTAATCTTCTTTTTGGTTTTCAGCTTGTCCCCCATATCAAGTACATCCTTCTTAGAAATCTCGGTTTTCTTTGGTATCGTTCTTTTATGATCCTTGCTGCTATTTGACGCTCGGTTTTGGTCTAGATGCTTCCCTCCACTTTTCTTCTGTTTGTCTTTATGATTATGACTAGGAATTTCTTCCTTAGAATGATGATTTTCCATATTTCTGTGATGCAAAGTTAGCTTAGGTCATGAATCTGATTGATTGATTCGTAATCTTTATTGCCATCAATAATGTCAGCCGAGAAGAGCTTGTCACAAGACAAATTTCCTTTGCCTATAGTTTCACCTGGCCTTTGCGGAAGTATATATATAAGAAAGGATTATGTTCCTTCTCTTGTAGATATAAATCCTATCCGGCTGAATTAGTGATTAATGTAGCTTGAGATGTAGCATGGTTCAGAAAACTGTAAATAAATAAAGTTTACAGTTTACTGCTCAACCGCAGTAATATTAAATACGGAAGATAAATGAAAGATAATATACGTCTACATAGGCTGATGGAGACATGCCTTACCAACCTATTAATCGGGCGGGCACTGATATTCCTATAGATCCACCTCAATATGATGATCTAGACGTACGGTATAGTGGCAATGATGGCATGGAACAGTTTGAAATTGAAGACATACCATATATGAATGACGAAGGTTTTTTTAAACGGGCCTCCTTTATGACAAAGAAAATTGCACATGATTTCAACAACAATGTGATGTATCCCATGAGAAGAATGATAGATCCGATAGCTGAAGGTTATTCCTATTTACGAACTTATTACGAGAAGACTATACAAAAAATTGGAAACCCATTAGTCGTGAAGCGATTATTTTATGTATTTTTTATCACGGTTATTGTTTTTGCAGTGACAAAATACGATAATGATGAGGCTGTAAATGGATTAAGTGGAGGAGGATTTTCATCTGGCAAGTTCTACGACATAGACAAGCTCAGTGCAAACGTGGTGAGTCTAGTGGATAAAAAATTAATGAAGGAGAACTTGGAATACTTTTCATCCATGCCTCACACAGCGGGCACGAAAGGTGACCTTACTTTGGCTAGATATGTTTATGATTGCATGAAAAATAACGGAGTTCGTGTTCTAAATTTTGATGAGTTGCAGAGCTTCATAAATTACCCTAAGTACGACCGCGACAAGACTTACTTGTCCCTTTCTGACGGAAGCCACCAAGCTGAATTATTTGAAAGCCACCGGACAGAGATGGAGTACTTGTCTTACAATCCGAACTCTTTAAATACTAATGAAGAGTTGGAGTCACATTTCTTGTATGCTAATTTTGGTACAGAAGAAGATATTAAACGATTGGTCGATAAGTTTGGATCCATAAAGGACTCCATAATCTTCGTGAAGTATGGTGGATCAATACCAGAAGCAAATAAGGTTCGAATAGCCCAGTCTTACGATGTTAAGGCAATGGTTTTCATTACTCCAAAGTACGAAAGCAAATCTAATGATGATACGTTTTCCTATGAGAATGTTATAGAGAAACATAATGTTGGTCTTACGAGAAATAGCCCAGGCGATGTTTTGACGCCAGGTTGGTCTTCAGAAGATGGATATGTCACAAGATTACCTTGGTTCAAATCCGAGTCTTCGCCCAAGATACCGACCGTACCCATGTCTTGGGAAGATGGTATTACGTTTTTGAAAAAACTAGAAGGAAAGGGATATAAATATGAAGACGGTTTCCATTCAGGGTCTCTGCAAGAACAAGAAAAAGTCAAAGCGAAATTAAGAATAACAAATGAACATCGTCCAGCACAGCATATATGGAACGTTATAGGTTCTATTTTGGGACGGGAAGAGAACGAAAAGGGCATTATAATCGGGGCTAGTAGGGATTCTAATTGCTTTGGAACGTTGTCAACAAATACCGGAACTGTGATTCTTTTAGAGGTAATCAGAATATTGACTTATTTACAACGTCGATACAACTGGTCGGCTTTGAGGACAATTCATTTCGTGTCATTTGATGCTACCGAGTATAACCTTGGAGGGCTGACTGAATGGATTGAAAGCAGGAAAGAACGCTTAAAAAAGCAAGGTTATGCTTATATAGACCTTAGTGATGCAATAAGTGGTGATTTGTTGCTGATAAAATCGCATCCATTTTTCCACAAGATCATAAAGGAAGGATTGAAAAAGATTAAAGCAGAAGAAACTAATAATGATATCTCGACTGGAAACAACCTTTATGATATGTTCAAGAAACAAAATAGTAATAAAGATACCATTTCAAATAACATGATAGAGCAGAAAAACTATATTCCATTTATCAACATGGTCAATATTCCGACGATGGAAATTAAGTTTACTGGATCCAAGTATCCAAAGAATTCATGCTTTGACAATTTTGAGAATTTTGAAAACCGTAAAATAGACTCGGACATGCATAAGCATCAAAAATTAGTAGAGTCATTAGTACGGATTATTTTGACCTTGTCGGAATCGCCGATCATCCCATATGGCTTCACTGACATGGCTGATTCTCTTAATGTCTATATGAAAGACTTGTCGGCATATGCTGATAAAAAGGCTAAAGAGAAGGGTCAGACTATTAACTTGAAGTATGATCAACTCTCCTCGTCAATAAATAAGTTGAAGAGTGTCGGACAAACTTTCCTGGAATGGTGTGAAGGCTGGGAGAGATTTGTTATGAAAGATGCTGACGTGGAACCCTCCTTGCTCGCCATGAATAGGTGGAGATGGAATGACAACATGCTTGAATTTAATAGCAAATTCTTAAGCCAAGACATACTTATGAAGCGACAAGGGTATGTCAATCTTTTGTTTGGGGTACCTTTCTCTGCGCCAGACATCTGCAATGATGAGCATGAATGGAATAGTTTTCCGAAGGTTAGAGATGCCTTAGACGCATTTAACTTTGATAAGGCTCAAGAAGAAATAGATAAAGTGGCTAGCTACATTAATCTAGCTTCTGATGACTTCCTTAACATATAAACGCATACTATTTTATATAAATTTGTTCTCTATACTTGATTTGAGAAATACACGTGTATGACAGTAACAATATTTAAATGTAGGCTAAATCTACCCGGCCACTCCCACTTGTTTTATTTATGGCAAAACTACCGAACAAATTTAAACAGCATCTGGCTGTGCCATTAAATGGCATACTTACTGGATTCTACCTATAAAATAAGATCTACAGTATAAAACAGTGGCTATTTAGTTCTATTGAGACACTTTTTTTCTAGAAATCTCCCGGTGGCCAAGCTGGCTAAGGCGCGAGACTGTAATGTTGTATCAGAGTAATCTTGAGATCGGGTGTTCGACTCACCCCCGGGAGAAACATTTTTTTTTACTCTAGTGTATTTTAATGCTATTATATTTACTTAGATACTTCTCTAGCTAATTTTTCTAGGTAGAAATCCCTAGACCTACCTTGTTGGTCCAAGTGCCTCACCAGATCGCATAATTTGAGTAGGTATTCCGAATTTAATCCACTTGGACCTTTGCTGTGTCGGATGACGTTAGCGGTGTCTTCAACTTCCTCGGGTCCTACAAATGACTTGTTATCTAAGGTGCCAATGTAGATGAGTGATTCTATGATGAGGTCGCCAGACTCGTTTCTAGGCAAGCTGTTCAAAACCTCTTGTCCCGAGCCGGAGACGTCTGGAACGTCGATAATATGGAAGGGCACTCTGTGTGTGGTGTAGCCATCTTGCTCTCTCACATCCAAGTACGCTTTGATCTCTTCCACATCCTCGGGTGCAACGTAGTAGGCGCAGCCCCAGACCTTCAAGTCTTCGTCGACAAGGTCATGTACATGTTTGAGCACCTTCTGCACTTTACCAGTGTCTTCGCTCAGCTCGTCAAGTAAGCCTGTCTCAAAGTCTCTATTTCTCAATTCATACATGTATAGATCGTCATGGAACCTATCGTTCCGCTTAAGATCGTCCAACAGGACTAATGTGACCACTCTTCCGGGCGACTCTGGTGTTCCTCGATGATCCGATGAACTCTGCCAGAATCTTCTAATGAACCCTCTCAAATACCCATTCACCTTCAATTGGTAACGTGGAAGTGGCTTGAATATTAGCGATCCATATCCGATAACCCATATGCCTTTATCGCTCTCTCCCATCTCTATAGTATCGTACAAAACAAACTTTGGTCAATTAAATGCGATAAAACAGATTAATACAGGTCAAGACAATGCGCACTGGTGCCTTACTTTTTGCAATTGGATCTGGCGATGAGATGGGGTCCATATCCGTAATTCGTGTATCTACTAGGCGCCAACTCATCTCATAGGCCCCAAGCCTTATGGTATCTACACATTATAAGTCGGCATCTTAAAAAAAAAAAACATCATGTATGCCCAGAAATTGTAGTACAGGAAGTGTTTTTGTGCAACAAAGGGGAAAAAAGATATCTTAGGTTAATCATAATATAAAGTTGCTTCAAACACTTCTTTATTTTCATAATACTAATGTACCATGGTGTGGTCACAGTTAGAGGTAAGTGCAATTTTATGCACATGGTGTTTTGCCCGAAGGCATTTTTGATGTATCTTCGCAGGAAACTTCATAAGGGGCGTTTATTCGGATGTAACGATAACTAACATTAACAAGCTTGAGAAGCCACATATAGCGTACGCCTGTGTTGGAGTATTTTGTATTATATTTTCGTTGGTATCCTTGTTTGTGAAGGAGAGATTATATATTGGCGAAGCGTCAGTGGCCACTATAGCAGGTCTAATATTGGGTCCGCATTGTCTAAACTGGTTTGACCCAGATTCTTGGGGGAATTCAGACTTCATAACTTTGGAAATATGCCGAATAGTCTTATGCATACAGATCGTGGCTGTAGCGGTGGAACTTCCCCGTAAGTATATGAAGAAGCATTGGGTGTCGGTAGCTATATTTCTATTGCCGGTGATGACATGCGGCTGGCTCGTAGTTGGGTTGTTTATCTGGGCACTCATACCACATTTTTCGTTCAACTATGCGCTTCTTGTCAGTGCGTGCGTCACAGCTACTGACCCTGTTTTGGCCTCAGCTGTTGTGGGTAAGGGTAAATTTGCCGAAAGGGTTCCTGGTCATTTGAGAAACTTGTTGACAGCAGAGTCGGGCTGTAACGATGGAATGGCCTTTCCATTTATTTATTTGTCAATTAATTTGATCATCCATTCCGGACATGGAGGGGAGATAGTCAAAGACTGGATCTTGATTACAATTTTGTACGAGTGTGTTTTTGGTTGTTTGTTAGGAGTCTTTCTCGGGCTTCTCTTGAAGTATGCCGTTGCTTTTGCCGAAAAGAAGAATTTAATTGATAGAGAATCTTTTCTTGCATTATTCGTTTTCCTAGCATTCATTTCTGCTGGTATTGGTTCGATGCTTGGTGTTGATGACTTGTTAGTCTCGTTTGCGGCAGGAACTGCTTTTGGCTGGAATGGCTATTTTGCTAGAAAAACTGAGGAGTCACACGTTTCCACCGTGATAGATTTATTATTGAACTTGTCTTTCTTTGTTTATTTTGGTGCCATTGTGCCTTGGCCCCAGTTTAATAATGCAGATATTGGTCTTAATTGCTGGCGTCTCATTGTTTTGGCTCTAGTAATCATCTTTTTGAGAAGACTTCCAGCTGTTGTTATGCTCAAGCCTGTAACTCCTGATGTGAAGACCTGGAGAGAAGCGTTCTTCTGTGGTCATTTCGGTCCTATTGGAGTGGGAGCAATTTTTGCTGCTATATTGGCCCGTAAAAGTTTGGAAGCTCCTTACACTACCGAAGAAACACCATTGGCAAGAATACCTGACACAGAATACCCTCATTATCAGGTGTTAGCTACGATTTGGCCCATTGTATGTTTTGTCGTTATTACTTCAATCATCGTGCATGGGTCATCAGTTGCTGTCCTCACTTTAGGAAAGAGACTCAATAGAATGGCCATAACCATGTCATTTACTACAACAAATACCCAAGACCAAGCATCATCCTGGATGTCTCGTCTTCAAAAGCTCGACAAAGCTTCTACGTCATTTTCGTTACATAGAGTCGACACTCAAGTAAATAAAGATCAGGACAATGAAAAGTTGGCTCAGTATAATTCAATTGAGACTAGTGGTGTTAAGGTAAGACCTGCAGGTGGTGCAAAGAGAAGAAAGCATAAGAAGAAGAAGCATGATTCTAGTTATAGATTAAGACATACGTTATCGAAGTCTCGGGATCAGGAAGAGTCGCCTGTTTCGCATAGGCAGAGACCTCAAACTGAAATATTACAACTTGGAAAGGTTCCTTCTGCTGAAACTTCTCAGCAAGTGGAAGAATCGCCAACCACAGCGGTTAGTGGCATTTCACAAGAATCCAGTAACGAGAAAGCTTCAGATTACTCTGAGGCTAGGAGCGAGAAGAATAGCAACGATATCAAGGAGGATGAGAGCAATGTAATTCATGATAATATTGAAGATAACAAGTCTGAATATGATAATCCTGTACCAACTACAGCTTATCAAGAGGGTGAACAAATTATTGTTGAAGATCAAAATGGTGAAATTTATGAGACTTTGCCATTGAAAGGCGCCAAGAAAGAGAAGCCTAAGGAATCAGCTAATCCAGACACCATGAGTATCCATTCGATGAACTCCTTGCGTCGTAAATTGAGCCAGTACTCCAAGGTGTCTGAACCTTTTAGTGACACTGAGGACAAAGCAAAGGCTAATGTACCAAAGAAGAAAGAAAAACAAAAGGCAAATAGTAAGACAGCTTATCATAAAAAGGATGACCCTAACAGTCGCCTTGTTTATGCGCATAGAGTCGATAACTTTATTTTCATTGAAAATGCAGATGGTGAGATCATTAGAAGATACCGTGTTAACCCTCATACTAAGGCTAAAGAAGATAAATCCAATCAAGGAATCAATTCAGTTTTCAATAAAGCAATTTCTCTAGTAGGAATCAAAAACAAGCCTAAGGCTGATGAGAATAAGAACAATACCCAGCAAGACCTAGAGAAAAATAATCAGAATGTTCTTGTACCAGAGCATGATGAAGAAGATAATAACAACCATCCTCTCAAAGATCCTAAGATAGAGAGCAAAATTGAAAATAAATTGACCAACTTAATATTAAACAGTTCTAATCGTGAGAAGATTGTTAAACAAATGGAAGATCCAAAAAGACACGTTGAGCCACACTTCTTAGTTGTTAATCCTGCTTCAGAACATACGGTTTCGGAACCTGAAGACAGCGACGATGACAACGAGGCCGATACTGGAGCTGCTAGTATGGATAGTGAAGATGAGGATTTGCATGAGACCGAAGTGGAAAGAAAGAGACGTCTTGCCGCTTTGGGACATATGCCTACTAAGAGAGATGTCAACGATGAAGAGGAGTAAATCAGAAAAGACTATTAATCTCGTTTAGCCTAATTCTGCGAAAACTTCATTTTGTCGTAAACTTATATACGTATATTAAGTATATTCATAGAGTTTTCATGTATTTTATTCAGTGGTCCGTTTTTGGACAGCTAGGTAATTTCTTAAGAGACGATCTAATAGCCTCAACTCCCTTTAATAAATCATGTTCACTAATTACCAATGGTGGAGAAAGCCTGATAATATTGTCATGAGTAGGTTTGGCCAATACACCATAGTCTCTCATCAATAAACAGAGATCCCATGCAGTTCTTCCATTTGTTTTACTTTCGTCAATAACAACGGCAGTAAGTAGACCTTTTCCTCTTGTTTCAGATATAATCCCACCGGATTCTTTTTGCAACTCTTTCAACTTCGAGAGCAAGAACTCACCCAATTCAGCTGCTCTCTTCACTAGATTCTCTTGCTTCACAACCTCCAAAGCAGCTATCGCGACTCTGCAGGCTAAAGGATTACCGCCAAAAGTAGAGCCATGAGAGCCTGGTTCCAATGTAAGCATGATCTCTTTAGATGATAATACAGCTGATACAGGTACCACACCTCCAGATATAGCTTTACCAAGCAAGACAATATCAGGCTTTACGTTTTTCGAGTGCTCGTAACATAACATCTTTCCTGTTCTGGCGATACCAGTTTGTATCTCGTCACAAATCAATAATACATTGTATTTACGGCATAATTCTTGAACTTTGGTAAGGTAGTCTTCAGGAGGTACAACAATACCTGCCTCACCCTGGATTGGTTCCAACAATATGGCTGCAATTTTGTCACCCGCGTTTTTAAATGCTTTCTCCACATCTTCAATTACACCGTACCTCAAAAAGGTACCAGCAGCCTCTCCGGGGATTTGACATCCAACACCTTTCAAGTATGGACCGAAATTGTCAGTGGCCAGTGTGTCTGTAGACATTGATATGATTCCCAAAGTTCTACCATGAAAGTTGTTCACTGCCGAAAGAATTATAGCTTCTCCGTCAGCGATCTTCTTTTGTTTGTACCCCCATGCCCTTGCAATCTTCAAACCTGTCTCTACAGCCTCAGCACCGGTGTTGACGGGCAACACCATGTCGTAGCCAAAGTATTCCGTGATGTACTTCGCATATACCCCAAATACGTCTGAAGAGAAGGCCCGCGAAGACAACGTCAATTTCGATGCCTGGTCTACTAACGCTTCAACGATCTTAGGGTGACAGTGTCCCTGATTCACAGCAGAGTAACCGGACAAGAAATCAATGTATTCTTTTCCTTCTGGATCCCAGACGTGGGCACCCTTGGCTCTCAGAAACACAACTGGAAGAGGATGGTAGTTGTGGGCAGAATACTCCTCCTCATACTTTCTAGCTGTCTCCGAGTTAACATTAAAGTTTATTGTGCTACTCATTTTGAAATCTATATCTCTTTTTAGGTGTTCCAAAGCGTTCCTTGCTTTTTATGATACTTATAACTCCAAATTCTTGGAGTAGCAGCTATGGGTTTAAATACTTATCTGTTTATCGGCATTGAGTGCCATATACAATACGACGTGATAGTTCGCGCTCACCTGCTGTTCAGAGTGAAGTGGGTTTGATCACGTGAGTCAGTCCGTGCTTTGAATATTGCGATTTTAATCATTAAAAGTAAACCTTTTCAACCAGAGATACGAGACGAGTTGTGTTGCTGATATGAACATGAATCAGCATAAAAGACAAATGAATGAACCAGTTAAGCCTGGCAGCAGCGATCCATATATTGCATCGTTAGCGACTGTTGGTATGCGCGTCCGAAAGGCGGTCGCCGAGGGGTATAATGTTCCGGATAGAGACAGATATAACATCAGCGGGTTTTCGCAGAATAGCATGGACTACGCCAGAAATGGTTATGGGGGACATAGTGCTGAAGAAAATAATTCGACTGGATTTCGAGTGCCACAGAGAGTGCCCCTTCCAGCGCACATGGATGGACCTCCAGGTTTGAGCGACAGTCTTCTGACCGCCGAGTCAGGATCCAACCTTCTGGAGTGGGAGGCCAACTACCGTGAGAGATCTATAGCGTCACATATGCAACGTTTGAGTCCTCACGAGGGTGCTGGAGGAAAGCGCAAGTTTGAGGACGTGGAACAGCACGATGGATTTGGCACCCAGACTCCGATTCTCAATGACTATCGCGCAAAATATGGAGACTTGCGCTTTGACGAAGAATTCTAACTCCAAGAAATGCCAGAAATGTCCTTATTATGTTTTTACTTCGTTTTCCATACGACATGTCTAGTATGCGACTGTTTTGCGACTTGCAGACGCCCGCAGACGCTCCTTCCACTGTTGTGAAGCTGACTTCACGGTGGCTCTTTTTGTATACTTCTTTTGCTTTAGACAAATATACCTGCCTGTGTTGCATTACGACTAGATGTCGATGCTGCTAGACCTTAAATCTTTATAATATGTAAAAAATTCGAACAGTCTGCCTTTGAATGGAGATGCAAAGATTTCCTCAAACACCGTGCCATCTTTAGAGTCTTCTCTGCCTTGCTGTACCTCCGAAGTCCGCTGGTGTATGTCTCTGACTATCTCTCGATGTTCCACTCCATAATTATCTAATTTTGTAGTACTGTATATTGAATATGAGTCTCGAATTTGGCGCGATCCCTTCACTAGGGTTCATAAAAAAAAGCTAGCAACAAACCATCTAAAAAACTTGATAAGTAGCTTATAGACCAGTTCTACTATACATTTGAAGTTGGCCCAACCAACGGTTTTCCTTTGAAACACGCAAAAACATTATTATACTTGGTGCTATCTACCAATCTGCTGAAAGTTGGTTATATTTCCTTCCCATCAGCTCAGGAGTATGACCATCTAGGTCAAAATGGCACTACATACTCTGTTTTTTCGTTTAGGAACGTTCAAGAATTTATCAGTTAAGGAAAGAATCTTACAGCTATATCGGTTTCTTTCTTGTATTATAACTTTGATCCTCATCCTAACCACATTGGTCAGTTCTGTATTCACGGCACACATATACATCGCTAGAATCAACTGTCAACATTTAGACGTGTCTTATGGATTGTACAAGTCGCTCAGGAACTCGGTCTCTTCAAATCCTGTTATTTCACAGAATTCCAATGACTACGTTTTGCCGGTGGACTCGTCGTTGACAAACTCTGAGATATCGATATTAACATCGTATGCTGAGTCTCAAGTCTTCGATGCCCCTCAATACGTTCTTACATCTTTTTGGAGTTGGTGTTATGGTAATTTTAACGTCACAATCAGCTACACACCAACGGGAAAAAAGAAGATTACCAAACATCATGCAACTGTGACCTGCCCAAAACATAGCAGCCTGTTTCTTTATGATTATAGAAGCGAACTAGAGCAAATAGGATTGAGCAGCATCTTAGCATATGCTTACCATAGTCGTAAGTATAATGACCAGACATACGACACGGCAACAGCAAAACGTCATAAACAGTATAACCTAGTTTTCCCAGGGCTAGTCTTCACAGGTGTTTCTCAACTTGTTGTTCTAATTATGATGTATATTTTGTACAGCAACAGGGGTGACAGAAAAGATTTGACTAAAATTCCAAATTTTTTGCTAAATATCGTGGCTTTTATATCTCTTGCTTCTTTCATGAGCTGTACTATTTCATGCGGTTTAATAACTAATTTATTATACGGTATAAAGCAGGATATTAGCAAAAGCTTAGGTGATTTTGGGATTTCACTTCATTTCGGTAAAGTGTGGTTTCTGTTAGCATGGTCTACTTTTTGTCTTTCCTTTTTCTCGATGCTTGCCTGGGTATTGCCTCTCTGGTGTGCTAATCCGCCATCAGACTTAGACAAGTATGAAGAGACTTTAGAAGAGTCTTTGGAAGATACTTCATATCAACCTGAAAATGACATAGAAGACCAGTCTGCTCGTAAAATACATTCGTCTTTAGGGAGTCGATTGCGGAAGAAGAAGTTGGCTATTCGTCAAAAATTCTCTGATGATAAAAGTGATGGATCAAGATCTGAAGGAGACTTCTCTGATTATGAGTATGAGACTAATATTTTCACTCCTCAAGTGGGACGCTCTGCCGTTGATAGCTATACGGATGAAAATGAGCTTCGCAGATTGGGCGAAACTTTTTCGAGAATGTCATCATTTAAAAGCTTGAACAAGACGCGCAGAAAACAGAGAGATAATCCGTTTGTCACAGTTAATGAAAATGAAGACGTAACATTCGACAACAACGAGGACATGAAAAATATCTTATATCAGGACTCTAAATTCCATGAACACGCATATCCTCTTTCCTCCAACGCTCTCGCGCATTATAGAGAGCAGTCATACGATGGTTATGCTAATAGCAGGCAGGCTAGCTCTTCATATGGAACGCTTCCTGCAGGACAAAGATCCAGATCTACCTCTGTTCCTAGTCAGAAAATTGACAGTTCTTCTTCTCGTAATATAACTAGTGATAGCAGGGATCTTTTGGGCAACATTCCTCTATTGGCTGAAAGCTCAAATGTACCAGACGCTAATCGTCGGAAGACGTTACATAATCCGAAGAATAACCCTTTTTTACATGATTAGGTGACTTTAGCATAAAACTCAGCATATCTATATTAATAGAAACTTTCTCTACTTCAGTAAGACCTTAATTTTAGTTCTTGTATAGTTGGGTTCACTTTTTACGGAAGTGTTCCCTAATAAGACAATTTGCAGCATTTGTCGAGCAATTCGCACACAATCGTAGAATTTTGTACTTTGTGATTGCGACACAGGAAGAAAGAACGTCAGCTAAAATACGCTTAGGGCATAGAAAACCAAGTATGAACAGAAGATATGAAGATAACTCTTTTATCAGGAGAGCAATGATGGCGCTTGTTCCTCAAAAAATGAAAAATGGTGGAAAGAATGAATCAGCAAAAAAAAATAATAATGGTTCAACAGTGGAGCTAAGAAACTATCGTCTTAGTAACCTGGAATATGAAACCCCCAATACTGGTACTAAAATGAAGCTGGAACGAGAGCTAGAGGACTTAGCATGGTCCATAGATGATTTCGA
This sequence comes from Millerozyma farinosa, assembly GCA_002196765.1. Lineage (NCBI taxonomy): Eukaryota > Fungi > Ascomycota > Pichiomycetes > Serinales > Debaryomycetaceae > Millerozyma > Millerozyma farinosa. The sequence goes on along the minus strand of NBND01000002.1, from coordinate 1,894,150 downwards.
GGTTCCTAAGGAAGACAAGAAATACTATCATCTATTTTCAAGCAAATATTTGGTCTCTCGTTGCTACTTGAGGTACTTACCGCTTGCACATATCTCGCATCAATGCCTCATATGGCCTTGCAGTTCAGGGAAAATTCCACCCAGGGTACAGTTTTGCTTTCAAGCATCAGTGAAGCACTCAAGATGATATCGTATTTAGCTAAAGACTTGAGTGTCACATTGAATGATAACGAAAATATCTTGAAGGGACTTGACTATATCAAAACCATTGATACCTTCTCTAGTGACTACATTTACCTATTCAGCCCTTTTCAGTACTGTAGGTATAGTAGCAAGACACTGGAAACGACCGTCGTATCTACCGCAGGACTAGATGTATTTTCAAGCTTGGTGATCGACATTGGATTGAAGCTAGGTGACATCTCCAGGGCAGAGAGTTCCGAGAAAATGGCAGAGTCCTTGAAAATAACGTACTCACAGACCGTATCTCTTTTACATAAAATGTTCGCTGACGAAGGGAAAAAAATTACTCTTCAGAAGAAAGATCTTGCGATGTTGGAGGTTGTTAATGGGCTCAAGTCTTCAGAAACATACGGAAAGGCTGCGTTACTTATATCAATTGCCATTAATACGCTAAATCCTGTTTTATGCATTTGTTTCTTCATTCTTCTCATTTCTCCTTCTCATCAGAAAAAGTGGTTGCAGCCAATTCAAAATAATTTCTTAGCTTACCTAATTCCTATAATGGTACTATTCGTCCTCAGTTTTGGCCTACTTTTATGCCATTGGCTTAGTGAGATCCTCTATTATTCCAAGGTGTCTTCGTTCTTCAACAAAATGAATATAGCAAAATTCAGTTTGAGTAGCGGTTTTATTATGCTTACAGTGTGCATTTTCTTCTATGTGCTTACAGCTTACAGATTTACGTCGGTTTTATGCAGGAGCAGCATTTAGTTCCCAACGTCTTTCCACAATATCAACATCGTTAGAACGTTATGTACTATGATATTTATACTTATTTACCAAAAAGCTTTTTGAATGACTGTTCAAAATCATTTATGATATCGTCAATAAATTCAATACCAATTGAAACTCTAATCAAGTCTTTAGTCACACCTGCAGCTTTCTTTTCTTCTTCTGTCAACTGCTGGTGAGTGGTATAGTAGGGAGCGATGATCAAAGTCTTTGAATCACCTACGTTGGCCAAATTGGATGCAATTTCCAAATTATCGACAAATCTAGGACCAGCCTCCTTGAAAGGATCGTCAACGTTTTCGCCAGTTTCCTTAATACCAAAAGACAATACACCTCCGAACAATTCTTTGTTGTTCAAGTATTTCTTGCTCAATTCGTGATCTTCGTGAGAAGGCAAACCCAAGTAAGAGACCCAGCTGACATAGGGAGATTTCTCAAGATATTGGGCTAACTTCAAAGCATTATTTGATTGTCTTTCAACTCTTAAGGATAAAGTCTCTAAGCCTTGCAACAACAAGAAGGAGCCAAATGGGTTCAATGCTGGACCCAAATCTCTTAATAATTCTATCCTAACATGGCCGATGTATGCAGCCTTACCCAAGGCTTCACTCAAGACCAAACCATGATAACTGTCTGATGGCTTAGAAAACTGGGGAAACTTTTCAGGGAATTTTTCCCATGGGAAGTTTCCAGAGTCTACTATGACACCAGCGATCGTGGTTCCGTGGCCTCCAATCCACTTAGTGGCAGAATGGACAACAATGTCAGCTCCGTGTCTAAGAGGACTGATCAAAAACCCACCAGCACCAAATGTGTTGTCAACGACTACAGGAACACCCTTTTCATGGGCAATCTTGCTAATCTTCTCGAAATCAGGGACGTTGTACTTAGGATTTCCGACACTCTCGACATAAATTGCCTTGGTCTTCTCGTCTATGAGCTTAGCAAAGTCCTCGCCCTCGTCTCCATTGACGAATCTTGTTTCAATACCTAATCTTCTGAACGCAACTTTGAATTGGTTAACTGTACCTCCGTACAAGTAAGATGTGGAGATGATGTTGTCACCTGCATGGGCCAAACCAGCAATGGCTAAGAACTGGGCACTTTGGCCAGAAGATGTTGCTACAGCTCCGATACCTCCTTCCAATGCTGCAATTCTCTTCTCAAAAACATCATTGGTGGGGTTCATAATACGACTGTAGATATATCCAGGCGTCTCTAGTCCAAATAATTGAGCACCATGTTTGGAATCATCGAAAACATATGAAGTTGTTGCATAAATTGGAGGAGCCCTGGCTTTGTGGGGCTTCTCTGGCTCTTGTCCAGCGTGCAACTGGAGTGTATCGAAATGGGAAGGCATTTTACACAAATTTTCGTCAATTGTATCTGTAAGGATACCTATACTATACAAATACCTACAGTCGAATTGTTAAGTCCTTTTACAAGGGTATAAATAGTCTGGGTTTTAGCCTGCCTGAGGCTCTTGGGTGATTTTCGCCGAATTAGCTTAATTGCACGTGATCGGCGGAGATTTTCGGTTTTCACGTCTTTTGGTAGATCAACTCCACCTCTCTTTCCATACATAAGCATTAAGTGGGTATTGTTTAGAGCTACCTCATATGAACTACACAGGAGTGCAATAAGTTTCTCATAAGAATTGGGGTGAATATACGCGAACGTCATACATATTGAGACGAGTTTCCTGCTCTCCATGAACTTATTACCCTAAATCACAATTGAGAGTGCACAACTGTGTAGAGTAGATGCCACAGATTATGAATGAATGTAGAGGTATCACAAGTAAAAATACAAAATGTCGACGAAAAGTAGCTGAAAATCAGAAGTATTGTTACCAACATATAAATCAAGGAGCACCATTAAAGAAGCCAATACCAAATAAGAGGAATGGTGGTAAGGCAGGATACATATACATATTTACTCTTCGTAAGTTGATAGCAGAAAAAGGGCCGTCTACTTGGTTTTCTGTGAAAAACATGCCGGATGCGAAAAGTCGTGATAAGAACATGTGGGTACCATTCGAGGCACGAAAGTCAAAGTACCTTCTTGTTAAGGTGGGAATGACCACCCTAAACGTTGATAGAAGGATCAGACAGTGGGAAGAAAAATGTCACCACGAACTTGCATGTGTTTATCCGGGATCAAATTTGAAGGTGAAAGGCAGCAGTGTCGATCGGCTTGTTATGCAATTTAAAGAGCTCATGTTGTCCGAAAGGAAACTTCTGACTTACGATGCTGCACAGCATGGATTTTTCTGTCCTGGCGATGTTAGCAAGGCAGAAAAGAATATTCACGCAACATTAAAGCACATATACGGGAGAGGAGACGTGTATTGCAGTGGATGTAGAGATACCGACCAGGGAAGTAAAGTCCAGTCCCGGGCTCCTCGCAAAAGAGCTCCATTTGATGGTGAGTATAATATTCACGTCGAGTGGTTCTCAATACCGAAGAAAGACTTGACTAAGTTGTACAAAATTATAGATGATACTTGTTCAGGACCTTAATTTTATTACTTTTGTAAACTATAACATTACATATATATAAAACAACTTCTAATCTAAAACAGATTTTTTGTGTTGAGAAACTACTGTCTTTCAATCAGGTGTTCATGTAAGTAGAGGGGTCGACACCTTCCTCTGGGAAATCGGTGATCTTGACATCGAATCTAGATTGAATCTTGTTCAAGATTTCCTCATCAGCCTCCGAAGATACGAAGGAGATGGCCAAACCTTTGGTACCGAATCTACCAGCTCTACCAACTCTGTGCAAATACTGGTCTGCCTCACTTGGCAAATCGTAGTTTATAGCCAAGTTGATTCTCTCGATATCAATACCTCTACCGAAGACATCTGTAGAAACGCAAATTCTCTTGTTGAACTCCTTGAACGATCTGTATCTCTCAATTCTCTCTTCCTGTGGCAAGCCAGAGTGAACTGCGATAGATGGGAAGTTACAGGCGCACAACAATTTGTTCAACTCATTTGCTCTTTGAGTGCTTTTCACAAAGATAATAACTTGGTTGAATTCAAGAGAATCCAACAAGTCAGACAACTTTCTGTTCTTTTCCTTTTCGTCCAATTTGATGTAGTATTGTTGCAAACCGTGAAGGGTCAACTTAGCTTCATCATCAACATAAATCTCCAAAGGATTTTGCATAAATTTCTTACAAACAGGACGGATATCTTGAGCTAAAGTAGCGGAAAACATCATAACCTGCTTTTGATGTGGAGTATTACGGAAAATATCTTGGACGTCTCTTCTCATGTCGACAGCCTCCAAGACTTTATCACACTCATCGATAACAAAAGACTTGACGTTGTTCAAACGGATTGACTTTTCAGTTACCAATGCGTGCAATCTACCTGGGGTTGCGACAATGATGTGAGGGCAAGTATCCTTATTCTTTAATTTTTCAACATCCCTTGCAATTGGAGTACCACCGTAGAAAACTTCTGTCTTCACGTCTGGCATGTACTTAGAAAATCTGGCATACTCATTACGAATTTGGTAAGCCAATTCTCTGGTGTGACAGATTACCACAGTGCTAATTTCACCGGGAACAGGGTCCAATTGCTGCAAAGTTGACAAAACGAACACAGCAGTTTTACCCAAACCGGACTTAGCCTGACACAAAACGTCAGTACCAAGAATAGATTGTGGGATACAAACCTGTTGAACTATAATTTAAAAGTTAGTGCGTGATCTCATGATATATGAGTAGTTAAACATTTCACATTTCCGTCATTTCTCTTCTTCTAACCACAACACCCTCAAGCGTCTCAAAGATGCGTCGTAATTATCAACTCTCTATATAAAATGCGCGTGCAAAGCCGTTCCCATATTGAATATTCAAATTATGAGAATTATGGAAGTAGTTTGACTTTTTAAATGATGATAGTTGAATTAACAAAAGCAGGAACGTTGTAGGTTCATTGTTCCGCCGGTAATTTCCAAGAAAATCACCCTGGGCGTACAAGCTTAGAAGAATGAAATCAACGTAAAATGCAAAACATTTTACTCCTCGTTGTAGCGATACGAACCTTCAGAAGGATGCTCAAAACCACAGTCACCGATAGCCCTTAATAACTCAGGCTTCAACAAGAAGTCTCTGAAACCAGTAGCATGGATTCCTACGTAGGAACCCTTTTTGTCGGCCTCTTTCTCGTTTGCTCCTTCTCCATCAGCAGAAGCATTTTGAGCAGTGGTTGGGACCGCGATTTCCTCTGAGTCGGAATAGTCTAATAATTCTTCTTGTCCTTCGTGTGACATTCTCTCTTGATTGATTGAATTAGTATAATAGTGTCGAGTTAAACAGTTAATTCTAGAAAAACAATCTATATGTTTCTGAAAATTGTTTTAGTGAACCGCACGACTTTTGGATTTCGTGGTTTTTGGAGTAGTAATTTAGCATCAATTATATAGCGCATATAACTGCTCAAAATGAACGGCTCCGTCATCCACAGAGCATTGAGGTACAGCGTCTTGCCTAGAGCTTCAGTACCTCGGGTTTTACTGTCCAATGGTACTTTGTTTACCTACAGAGGATTAAAGTCTTCCTCGAGGATTTTTCAAGAATCAGACAGTGAAAAAGCTGCTAGGATCATTTCAGTTTTCCGGGAGAATCCAGACATAAGAGCTTCTTTAGAAGATTTGCAATCTAAGCTTGCCAAAAAAGGGGTTACTCCAGATGGAAAGCAGCCATCATTAATGCAGATGATGAAGCTCCTTACTGACGGAGAAGTGAAGCAGAGTTTAATGAGCTTCAAGTCTGCGTTGGATAAATCTAATATTAAAATCGACCAAGGAGACATTGATGCACTCATGAGCATGTACGGATTGAAGAAATAGATGACGCCGGTTATGTTGCAAGAGCTATCCTCTTGTGTTAACGAAATAAGCTATATATGTGTATGTATTATTTATTATACGTATTACGTCTTACGTCCTATGTTTCATTTTTTCTTTGCAAAAGATGCTGAAATTTTGGCCGCCTCTTCAACACCTCTGGCAACACCTCCTCTTACACCGGCGTCTTCCATCTTGAGCAAGCCACCAATGGTAGTTCCACCTGGGGTGCAGATTTTGCTTTTCAACACCGCAGGGTGTTCATTGGTCTCTTCAACCATTTTCGCGGTTCCCTCCATGACCTTAGCAGCCGATTCCTTAGCAATGTCATAGGGGATTCCCATCCTCACGGCACCGTCGATCAACGACTCCAAGAAAAGCAAGCAAAATGCGGGTCCCGAGCCTATCAATGATGTAGCAGCATCCATATTTTTTTCAGGGAGTTTGATGGCCTTACCAATTGGGTTTATTAATTGCATGACTAGCTCGGAGTACTTAGATTCTGCTTCAGGCGAGAAGGCGATACCTGCCATGCCGCATCCAAACTGAGCTGGTGTATTGGTCATTACTTTTGCTACGTATGGCGACATAACTTGTAATTCCTCTATAGTTACTCCAGCTAGTAAGCTGATGACAAGCTGGTCTTTGCAAACGTCCTTGACACCCTCGTAAATAGACTGAAACATATATGGCTTGCAGCCTAAAATAATCACATTTGCTTCAGAAACTGCCTTCTTGTTATTTTCTGGCCCGAAAGAGTATTCTACTTTATCGCCAAGTTTAGATCTCAATTTGACACTCAGGCTCTCAGTATTAGTGCAACATATAATCTTAGAGGGGAATGGCTCAGCCTTGCTACGAAGGATAGCAGATATAACTGCTGTGCCCATCACACCACATCCTAGAACTGTTATCGTATAGTTTTCCATGGTTTTATCTTTTGATACTGTCAATTTACGAGTATTTGATTCTCAACATTATTTTTCAGCGCATGCTACTAACATTATTCTGCATTGACGCAGAAATCGTATTGCTCAGTCTTTTTTTTTTTCTTGGAAAAACTCGAAAGTAACCTTATTATCGTTTAGATACTAAAGGTAAGTTTATCCTGGTAGTATATTCAGTTATTTAAACCTCGAGCTGCTTTTACTCTGGAACTTTGGCGTCCATATTTCTGGATATCCTGACAGGAGCCAAACTTAATCTGCGAGCACGAACTCCTGGTTCCAAAAATTCGAACTAGGGAATAGTTGTCTCACGAAGTAGATATTCATTGAGGATTTGCTTTGGTTCTCGAGTGGTTATTATTTTGATTCCGATAATCAACAGGAGGCGGTCAAGTTGCGAAACTGGCCCTGTTAATATTGGATTGGTCTATCTAGTCTTATACAAGGGTTTGCTGGCATTAACTCTACAGAAGTATGACGGACATGGAGACTCATTTTGACAAGAGCTTTATAGAGCCTTGCCCGGTGCTAAGGCCCTCGATGGAGGAGTTTTCAAGTCCTTTATCATACCTTTCGAGGCCCGATATCGCCCAACTAGGAAAAGAGTATGGTTTGATAAAGCTTATCCCCCCAGAGGGATGGAAACCTGATTTTCTGATCTCTCCTGAGTTCAGATTTCATACAAGGATCCAAAAATTGAGCGAGTTAAGTCTTGTGACAAGATCCAGGAAGTTCTTCATTGACGGTATAAATAGATTTCAGAGGATGAAAGGAAGACCACTACTTAAACTGCATTTTCGGGTTGGTCCATCAGATGTTCTTGATGATGCAAATAAGCATCCTTTTCGTAAATGCAAGATCTATTACTACGACGTCTACACCCAAGTTGAGAAATATGGAGGGCCCTTACTGATAGATTCGGCTCCCTGGGAAAAAATTAATGATCATTTTGGCCTTAAAAAGGAGTCCACGGTTTTGAAGGAAATATATCAGAATAGGCTCAAGCCATATGCGCTGTTTTTGCTGCAAAACCAGGACGATTTCTCATTTCCCGAGACCGATTCAGAAGACGATGGGGACAATTGCGTAGTATGTGGGTCTAATGACAGACCCACAAGGACTTTACTCTGTGATAATTGCGACAGTGCTCACCATATGGACTGTCTTGATCCTCCTTTAGAGAGAATTCCCGACGGAAATTGGTATTGTCAAAAATGTCTTATTGGTACAGGAGACTATGGTTTCGAAGAACAGACTGAAATAAAATATAGTCTAGAAGAATTTCGCACTATGTGTGAAGACTTCCAGAGGAAGTTTATTCAACAACATAATGGAGGAAATCCGCTCACGGTTGATGCTATAGAAAAGAAATTCTGGGAACAAGTCGGTTCGCAAAATAGTGACATAGAAGTTAGGTATGGTGCTGATATTCATAACCTTAAACCCGGAGAAATAAGTGGATTCCCCATGAAAGATAGCGTGGGGATCGATTCAAACGATTCAAAGGCACAATATTATATCAATCATCCCTGGAATTTAAATAGATTGCCCTATGCCGAAGGTTCCTTATTGAATCTTATCCAGACGTCCATCTCAGGAATGACAATTCCATGGATATATATCGGGTCTTTGTTTTCCACATTCTGCTGGCATGTGGAAGACCACTATACACTTTCTGCCAATTACTGTCACTTGGGAGCAACCAAGAAATGGTATGGTGTACCATCAAAAGATGCGGATAAGTTTGAAAAACTTATGAAAGAGTCAGCACCTGATTTATTCAAAAAACAACCTGACCTTTTGCATCAGTTAGTGACACTATTTTCTCCAATGGAATTAAGTAAACATGGAATCAAATGTGTCTATGCTGATCAAAACCCAAATGAATTTGTGATAACATATCCACGTGTATATCATGCCGGGTTTAACTGCGGTTTCAATTTCAACGAGGCTGTCAATTTCACAATGAAGTCATGGCTTGATTTTGGTGAGAGGTCTATTAGTGATTATCGCCTCATCAGAAAGGAAAACATATTTGATCATCACAAGCTCGTAGAGAACATTCTTCACAAAATATGGAACGGAGGCCATCCCGAGGACGTTGACACTGAATTTTTGGCGAAGTGTATAAAGCTGTTTGAAGATTTTATCGATGAACAGGCTCGACTTTTGAACCTGGTTGACCGTTCCAAGTTTATTGAGCGATTTGTTCCTCATGAGACACCAGTTAATGGAATCCAAGTCAAAAAAGAAAACGACGATGAAGACGTGGACGAAGAACTCTGCGATCTCTGTCGTACTTCTGTCTCGTATCTACACTGCATCATTAACAATGCCGAGCGTAATTTCTTCGAAATGTGCGAAAGAGACCCTGGTCATTATAAGAGGAAGTATCTTCCACCTGCTAGAATAGTAATTCTGCAGCTTCTCACACCCGAGTCCTCGCCGCAAAGCTGTATAATCAGAAGCGGTATGGATTCAAATAAGGCTCTGCGATTGTCCGAGACTGAGTCTTCCTTGCTTCTTTCCACCATCCGCGACGACTCTTCGGCTACGTCAAACATCGACTCGCAACCTTTGGCTGCGAAATGCGAACCACCGGCCCGGGCATCAATGCCTCCCGCAAAAAGACTTAAACCTGCCCCAGATCTGTCTTACACCAGCGTACCTCAACCTCAGTCAAGTCAATCGGGGAAAATGAAGGCTATGGCGAGGAGTTCAAGCTTGAGTATCCTTGACCAAAATCCGAACATCCGCCTTTGTTTGCCATGTCTCATTTCGACGTGCCGCTCGAACTTTGACTCAATCCCCCCTAATTCCCTCCTCATCGTCCGCACCAACATCCATCTGTTACGCACTCTCGTCGGCCTGCTAAAGACTAGGTTACTCGCTCCGTCGTCGCCCACCTCCAGCAGGGTACCAGTATGAGCATCCCGTATGGTCGTCACGTGATATAACAGTTTTCACCAACGCCTGGCGGTCCCTGTCTTGGACATCGCTGCCCTCCTCCACAAAATATTCTCTACGTTCATACTACACTCACGTCTCTCTATATAATAATGACACACCCTATTGCTCAGCGCTGTTGTAGGCGATCCCCTGGCCCGTATAGCCGTGGCGTCGAGCGTGTTAAAATCCGTGAGATTTCACAAAATCAGAGTTTTTGCGGGTAACACTAATTCCGGATCCGCCCAATAATATGAATTTGAGGGTCGGAACTAGGACCAGGGTAACGGATGGCTGTGATTGGTCCACCATAGTTTTGGAGAGAAAGTATGGAGGCCGAAAGTTGGTAATAAATTGAAATTAATTTTCTTCCATAAGTTTTTCCTGGAAAGATCAAGGTTAACAGATTTTATACCAAAGTTTATTACAACTATGGTTCTTCCAAGATTGTTTAACTCAGCTTCACGCTCTGCTTTTACTGCTGCTAAGCGCAATTTCGTGTTCAACAGGGGATTGGCTTCAGCAGCACCAGCAGTTGGTAAGGTTAGGTAAGTAGTGAACACTTTTAGGAATTGAGGACTCGCAAAAGGGCATTTGAAATGTGTACGGGGAGCAATGGATGTCAGATGATAGACCGGTAGGTAAGCCGCCGGACCTTTGTCACAGATCGTTGGTGTGGAGCAACATAGACGCCGAGAGGCGTTTCCGAAAAAGGAGGCAAGACTCGGCTTCATTATGGGGCGTCTAGTTAACGGGCAATTGTCTGGGGACTTGTGCCTCCAACATTGCCTGTTTCTGGGCGTCTGGTCTACAATGGACGAAGCCGGCGTTGTTGGCGGTGAGAACGAGGTTTTTTCAGTACTCGCCAATGGGAAAAAGTAAATTCGCGATCCCCGGCGAACCGACTTTTGCGGGAAACTAGGTGCCCAAATTGTGGACAAAAGAAGAAAAGAAGTTGTACTAACATAATTTTAGAGCTGTTATTGGTGCCGTTGTTGATGTTCAATTCGAAGAAGGTAACTTGCCAGCTATTCTCAATGCATTGACCCTTCAAAAGGGAGAGCAAAACTTGGTTTTGGAGGTCGCCCAACACTTGGGTGAGAACACCGTCAGAACCATTGCTATGGATGCCACTGACGGTTTGGTCAGAGGTGCCTCCGTCCAAGACACTGGTTCTCCAATTTCCGTTCCAGTTGGTCGTGAAACTTTGGGTCGTATCATCAACGTTGTTGGTGAGCCAATTGACGAGCAAGGTCCAATCAACACCAAGCAAAGAAAGCCAATTCACGCTGACCCTCCATCTTTCGTCGAGCAATCTACTTCCGCCGAAATTTTGGAGACTGGTATCAAGGTCGTCGACTTGTTGGCTCCTTACGCCAGAGGTGGTAAGATTGGTTTGTTCGGTGGTGCCGGTGTCGGTAAGACCGTTTTCATTCAAGAGTTGATTAACAACATTGCCAAGGCCCACGGTGGTTTCTCTGTTTTCACCGGTGTCGGTGAGCGTACCAGAGAAGGTAACGATTTGTACCGTGAAATGAAGGAGACCGGTGTCATCAACTTGGAAGGTGAGTCTAAGGTCGCCTTGGTGTTCGGTCAAATGAACGAGCCACCAGGAGCCAGAGCTAGAGTTGCATTGACTGGATTGGCCATTGCCGAATACTTCAGAGATGAGGAAGGTCAAGATGTCTTGTTGTTTATTGACAACATTTTCAGATTCACCCAAGCTGGTTCTGAGGTCTCTGCATTGTTAGGTCGTATCCCATCTGCTGTCGGTTACCAACCAACCTTGTCCACCGATATGGGTTTGTTGCAAGAACGTATTACCACCACCAAGAAGGGTTCCGTCACATCCGTCCAGGCCGTCTACGTTCCAGCTGATGATTTGACTGATCCTGCTCCAGCTACCACTTTCGCTCACTTGGATGCCACTACTGTCTTGTCTAGAGGTATTTCCGAGTTGGGTATCTACCCTGCTGTCGACCCATTGGACTCCAAGTCCAGATTGTTGGACCCACTTGTTGTTGGTCAAGAGCACTACGATGTTGCCACCGGTGTCCAACAGACATTGCAGGCTTACAAGTCCTTGCAAGATATCATTGCTATCTTGGGTATGGATGAATTGTCTGAGGCCGATAAGTTGACCGTCGAGAGAGCACGTAAGATTCAAAGATTCTTGTCTCAACCATTCTCTGTCGCCGAAGTTTTCACTGGTATCCCAGGTAGATTGGTCAGATTGCAAGAAACCGTGAAATCTTTCAGGGAGGTTTTGGAAGGTAAGTACGACCACTTGCCAGAAAACGCCTTCTATATGGTTGGTGGTGTTGATGACGTTGTTGCTAAGGCTGAAAAGTTGGCTTCTGAGGCTAAATAAGCATGCACCGTCTAACATATCGGATATGACTTGACATTTGATCAGTTTCATTTGAAAAAAAGACTACGTTTATTTAGAAGTATAAATGATAAAAGTTATCTATCTCAAAATTGTAATTTGTAGTTTTTTTTATTTTTCATTCTCGCTACCGGTGTATTTTACGTGTCCAGACGCCGAAAAGAAAAATAGACTATAGAGATTCAGGTTTGCTTTACCAGCTATCATTGCCCTATATTAACATTTGCAATGAGCTTAGCCAACGTATGTTCAATGAAAAGCTGTTTGATTTACGATAGTTGTTATAGATTTACTAACAAGTTAAGTTTACCTCATTAATTCGTGAGGCCAACTTCAGTTGGACAGACCTCTTAACTGGATTGACAATTGGTGAATTCACCTTCACTAGTTACCTTGACTATCGTCAATACAATGTATTAAACAAGAAAACCCCACCGGAGTCGTTAAAGGGTGCAATTGATGACGAGACATTCGAGAAACTGCAGTTGTATGGCAGAGAGAAGTTGAAGTTTGCCTCTTTCAACAAATTATTTGGACTTCTTCAATCATTGGCTACTATCAAATACAACCTTTACGCCAAATTCTGGAATTTCAGTGGAAACTTGCTTGCCAAGTCACACTTCTTGCCTTCCTCTTGGAATGGTATTATCACACACTCGGTATACTTCTTCGCTCTTTACACTTTATTTGGTACATTGATTTCTTTGCCATTCAGTTATTACAACACATTCAAAATTGAAGGCAAGTTTGGTTTTAATAAGCATACGCTAAAGTCTTGGAGTCTTGATAAAGTCAAGGAAATACTCATTTCCTTGGTTATTGGTTTGCCAATCGTCGCGATATTTTTCAAGATTGTTGATTATTACGGAGAGTCGTTCCCTCTTTACGGCGGTGCAGTCACTATCATTATTCAGCTTATCTTGCAAACTATAGTGCCAAACTTTATTACTCCGTTATTCTTCAAGTATTCAAAGGTCGAAGAAGGTGAACTCAGAACAAAGCTTGAGAATTTGGCTTCCGAAATAGGTTTTCCTTTGAATAACCTCTACGTGATCGATGGATCTTCTAAGTCTTCCCATTCTAATGCCTTCTTTTCTGGATTGCCTTGGAGTAAGCAAATTGTATTGTTTGACACATTGATTAACCACTCTACTCCAGATGAAATTACTGCTGTCTTGGCTCATGAATTGGGACACTGGAAAATGAATCATATTGCAAAAGCTCTTGCATTCAACCTGATTCAGTTAGTGTTTTTGTTTTATTTATCAGCCAAGTTCCTTTACAATGATAGTTTGTACAGAGAATTTGGATTTTCTACTGTTCAGCCTCCAATCGTTGGTTTCTGTTTGTTTTCCTACATTTTTGAACCTATTAATTGTGCATTGACTTTCGGCGATCGTATCTTTTCCAGACATAATGAATATGAAGCTGATAAGTTTGCCAACGACCATGGTTATAAAGATTCCTTGATCGATGCATTAATCAAGTTGGATATTCAAAATTTGATTACAATAGATGCAGACTGGCTTTATTCGAGTTACCATCACTCTCATCCAATTTTGCCAGAAAGATTGTCAGCTCTTGGCTATTTGCCTAAACAAATCTTAGGCAAAGATAAATAGTTTTATAAAGGTTATCTTTCCTATATGCAAAAATTAACTATTAATAAAAAGTAGTAGTGTCATCACTGTAAACGTCTCCCGAACTTCTTGTCTAGGTCATTATAATCCGCTCTCATCTGTACGTACGCCAAATGTATTTTTCCTATTAAATGATCGGCAAGACGTCGATCACTATCAAGCCTTGACAAGTAAGCGCCGCAAACTTCACAAACCTGCAACTTCTGCTGTGAAGATTGACCAACGTTTTCTGCAACATTCCTGGCTGATTCGGCTAGACGTTCTCGCTCCTTGCATAAATCGTATAACTTCACACTCTCAAATACACACTTGGTATTTTCTTTTGAATCTATCAAAAACCCGATTTCTTGTGTCATCAAGCCTATTTTCGTATCCAAGTTGTCTAATTCCTTGGTTAGCTTAGCTATTTTCGCCTTCTCTTCTGGTGTGTGCTCCAATCTTTTTAAGGCCATTGAAATGGTCCTATCGAGCCCTTTCAAATTTTTCTGGAGTGTCTTATAATACTCGTACTCAAATTCTGGAAATGTTTCCGACTTCTTCTTCGTTCTGTACTCATATTCCAACTTATGCTTTTCTAAATGCAATAAAGGACATTTTCCGATGTCTTGTTTAGTGCCTGAGAAGAGATCGTGAGGACATGTACCCACGAGAAAGCTCTTGCAAACCCTATGGCTGGTGATATCCGGTTCTCGCCTTCTTGTAACTGGTGATATTAGAGCATCCTTGCCCATCAACTGTTCTAATAATCTTCTTTGTTCCTCGGCCATGGTTAGATTATTTTGAATTCTAATATAGTGATGATGCTTAATACATTTGCAAATAGTTTTTCTGTGCGGTATTCGTACTCTACAGTATTAACGGTGATACTAATTCACCATCATTTGAGCCTGACCTTAAACCCAGCATGTAAACCTAGATCAGTGAACGCTCTTCTGTCGCTGTCAAGCATCCTTTACTTGAGCCATTGGATATATTTCTGCCATATAGGGTGCTACTACGACTGTATTTGAATGCAACATCTGCTTACGTTTTCATGTAAGATATAAATGTCTACGTTTTGAGAAAGATACTCTTTCATTTTAACGACAGTACATTCATAGCATCCTCTTGATGTCGTATGTATATAGTCTGGCACGTTTTTTATCTTTGAAACTCTACCCCAGAAAGTCTGTCTTATCGTCCCTTCGCGATCGAAGGGCATTATGTTTTATTCGAGAAATGAATTGTCTCAATTTATGACACATGAAAGAATACCAGCATCGGGAAACATGAAAAAATATCAACTTATAGGTAAGAGGAATGCCATAAGAAGAATAAGTGTCAACTCGACTTATCCGTCCATTCATTTCTACTCCCTTCCCTACGAAATTTTGGTGGAGATCGTTTCGCTCTTGTCCAATGACTTAGACGATTTACTAAACTTGGCTCAGACTTGCAGAAAGTTTGAACACCTAGTGTACAAGGAGTTTCTCTATAAAGATGTTGTGATACGAGATCATCATACATTTCACAGTTTTGCACAATCTCACTTGCCATCACATACAAAGTCTTTTTCACGGAAAACGGGAAGAATAGAGCCCAGCAGGCACATAAACTACATCAAAACGTTACATTTAGTCAAACCCCCTACAAGAGAAACCTCATACGGTAAAACACAAATAGCAGGGTCTTACGACTTGGAAATGTCACGGTCTACGGATGATCAAGTGGTCTACGATTCGTATATGGGGAACTTAAATTCGCTTTTAAATGAATGTTTTAGCATCAAGACAATAATCATTAGCGAAATATCACCACAATTTAGCTTTCCTAAGGAGAGTCATAACTTCATCACTCACTTATTCAGAGCTAAGGCAAAGCGAACGCTTCGAAAACTAGTATTGAAGGCACAAAGTGGCTGGAATATACCATTCAAAATAAACCACATGTCTACACTAGCATCTATATTCGATAGAATCGATGACTTGGTGCTACACAATTTTGTAATTGATACACATCGGTTGATATCGCCTTCAATAGCCAATAAAATAAGTATCAATAAGATTACACTTGAATCATGCATTTATTCTTCTAATTCGAGAATAGCAAGTTACACCCTACCTAGAAATGTGGATAATGATATTTTCAAAGATGTCAGTTCCCTTGCTCTTATGAATATCTACTCAGGAACAGACTTGTCTGTGATTGATTTTGTCAAGAAAAACAATAAATTAAGGAACCTTGGAATAGATTTAACTTCACCGGTCTTTTATAAGCTTTGCAAAGGTGGGACAGAGAAATCATTCGATTTCCATCGTTACAATCCTTTTTTCAATTTAATATGTTCGGGTCAAGGATCTTATGATAAAATAAAGACGCTTGAAATACTTAATTTCAACTTGGCAGACCTCGTACCTTGGCCTGCCAACGCGAATGCTGCGTCCTTTGATATGCATCATAATGAAGAGCTTAACTCCCTATTGACTGCCTGGTCTAAAGTCGAGAATGTGATTATTGTTTTGAAACCCAGAAGCAAAAAGTTGGTATCATGTGTAAAGTGTGGTTTTACGAAAGATGTTACACACACGAGACAGCACGATAAGGTTGACGTCAATTGTTGGTTCAGTGTTTTACAACCATTGTTTCAGAACGATTCTAATATAAGGATAATAGACCACAGAGGCGAACTAATGTGGAAAAAGACTCGAAGCATATAATCACACTAGTATACTAGCAAGCTCTGCTGCAAAATAGCATACCACTAGCTCTGAGAAAGCTCTAACCGCTTTCATAGACTTTATGGAGCCACCTAAAATATTGGTTAATATAACTGCTTTACGAATGCCTGTATGACCCACCACCTTTGGTATGCCTCAACTAAGTTCATTATGATCAACTCAAGAGCGCTTTCTTTTTCATTCAATATCATTGTCGCTGTATTCTGAATCGCTCGGAAGATCACAATCAGAATCATCTTCGGACGATTCCGATGATGAATCACACAGACTCTCCTCATCTTTATACATACCATTATTAAAACCCCCCTTAATACCATGCTTCCTTGTAATTTCTGACCCAGACATGTAGTCTTCCACTCGATCAATCGATTTTCTTATAGGATATACCTCTCCTGAGTTCTTGTAAAAGTTAAACTTGCAAGTCGTATCATCATTCGAAAGAGGTACAAATTTCCCTTTACGAACCTCCACGCCAGCATCAATTAACTCAAATGCAATCGAGGATGGTAGACTGCGCAGCGTATCTAGGTTACTATACGTCTCTTGACAAGTCATGCTTGGAAGACCCTCAAACTGCTGTTTTGATTGCAATTTAAAATGCATATCCATGCTCTTCTTCATTGAAGTGGCAACTTGTTCATAATTAATTGGAGGTAAGGTTTCAAACTGATACTTCAAAGACAAGAAATCTGGTAGTATCTTCACATCGCCATTGTCTTTAATCTCGACTAACCCATAGTTATTTGCTTCTTGATTGAATTCATACACTAAGCCTCCACTAAATACATCTATCATATCGGAAGAGTACAAAGCTTGAACTTCGTCAAAAACTCTTGGTGTTACTTCATTGCAACCGTATCTAAAAAAATGTTAGTATAACTTGTTTAGTAGTCTTGCAAACAAAAAAATTCCCAACATACTCAGAAAAGAACACAGGCTTATCATAGTCACTATAGTCATCCACAAGTATATTGTAACCACTAGTATAAAAGGTCTGTTCTCCACACCACTGATATGAATTGACTCCATAAAAATCAACGGAGTCTGCAGCACTCTCCTTTTCACAAGCAAGGAACTCTGAGAATGATATCCTGAACTTGAGGTCATCAGCTGCAGAATAACCAACTGGAATGAACCTAGGCGAGTTGTACTTTATATATTCTTTTAGGTCTCTGATCACTGCTTTCACATAGTTTGGAGAATTCTAATTTTGTTAGTATTTGTCCAAAATTTTGCAACTTTGCAAATATTGCGTTTTCTTATGAATACTCACTTTTGCAGATATCATATCATTAACAATTTCATTTCCAGCAAAAAATCCCAATGTATTGTTATAGTAGGAAAACTGCTCTACAACTTTGAAGATGTTCTCGAGATAGTCCAAGTTATATGTGTTCCAAGGTTCATATCGATTCAAATGATGATTTGGTAAAGGCGAATTAACGTCGAGTACCAAATATATTCCAGCAGCTGCTAGCATCGACATACATTTGTCATGGTTGAGGTCAGCGTTGATAGAGTAAACTCTGATGGTCTTATATGTGGTTAGTAACTTTGCAAATTTGTCGTTAGTTTGGCCAATACTTACATTTATTCCAAGCTCTTGGAACAAAATAATGTCTCTTGCACACTCTCTATGGTTAGAAAGTGGATCTCTGTTTTCAGTCACTCCGGAAGAACCTCCTGGTTGATAGTCTATACCTTTTATATAAAACTAACTCAGTTAGTAGATGTCTCTGTTATAACAAGCTTTTAATCTATAACTTACTGGCTCTTTGGTTACGCTATCTATGAAGTAATGGCCTTCCACGGTGATTGGATGTATATATGCACTGACAATGTCAGCTAATGCTAATGTCACCACTATTAAGCCTTTCCACATCATTGTTTTCTTAGAATAAAGAACAAATTTTAAAATTTATAAAGCCTTATATCTACTAAAGGTTGCAAAAGCATATTACCACAGACACATTAAGCGACTGAAAATTATCTTTCGACCGGTAAAGGCACAAAATAACAACCGACTTAGAACAAAGTTCAAAGTACCTACTAAAATCAGTAGACTAAGGACCCGGATACTCATGCTTCAGGAGCTAGACAAACAGTTAAATAATGAAGAATATTAAGAAAAATTTTGTACATACCAACATAAAGAGTATTCTATAACAAACAAAGCAGAAATGCCTGCGTAGCGTAATGGTTAACGCGTTTGACTTCTAATCAAAAGATTGCGGGTTCGACTCCCGCCGTGGGTTCTTAAAATTTTGCGGACTTAGCTCAGTTGGGAGAGCGTCAGACTGAAGTTTATCAGTCTATCTGGAGGTCCTGAGTTCGATCCTCAGAGTTCGCATTTTTTTTGGATAGCTTAAATTTGAATTACGACTGGAATAGAATAATTATATTACCAGTTATATAAACTAGATAGAAATCGACTTCGAGACAGATACTAATCCCCTGTCTCTATTAGCCCAGGATATATACTTGGGACTGTACCTTAAAAGCTCATCGTAGCTTGGAATAGAATTTTGATAGTTAGTACTTTCCGAAGGGTATCCTAAGTCGGCCCAGAAACACTTAATATTCAACTTGATCTCGTTAGATTCGTCAAGGATATCGGTCTGATGATCTTTAGAAACTAACAAGCTTGGTACCCACTCGAACGAAACATGGAAAGAAGATTCCCAATTGAGCTTATTCAAAGTTAGCTGACTTACACCTCCGAGGTCTTTATAAATATAATTTCCATCACCATCTCGAGAGAAACCATCCGGTATAGCAGAGCTTGTCTGACTCAGAATGTATGATGTATTTTTCTGGAGCTCATTGTAGACCGTTACCAATTTCACGGGACTTTCTTGGGCTAAGTACTTTTCCAGAGTCTTAGGATTCAATAGATCTATGGAGCACATCCTGCTGTTGGGCGAATGTATCTTAATCTCACCTGAAAGAAGAGTAAATGGATAAGATGAACTAGAAGAAGAGTTACGGATCACTTCAACCTTTAAATAATCATCGAAGCTGCTGACACTAGGAGCTAGCTGTGGCGCAAGAATACTTTTGTATGAACACTCAACCATACCATCTTGCAACAAAGAGCATTGAGGCTCTATATGATTTTTCTTGACCGATGGTAAATCATTGATCACAGACTTGATTGGGGTATTCATTCTGCCATACACAAATACGCTTGATTCATTCTTAGACACATCAAGATTTATCTGTTCGAGAACACGTAATTTTAAGGGATTTGCTGCATTGAAGGGATCTTTTGTAAAAATGTTAATAAGACCAACAAGGAAAAATATAGCGATGAGTCCAACAAGGATACGATTAAATTTGAATGTAAAGGGTATTAATGGCAAAGTGAGGAAAATCGACAGATATTCTAAAACCGAGTAAATCAAGTTCTCTGATTGCAAAGATTCTTGAATCGATTTTGTAAGACCGCTTAAAACCAAATTGATAGTATAATATAACAACAAGCTTGACAAGGGTGTTATCACCAAATATTCAGCAAACCAATCATAACTGTAATGCTTTTTAACCAGTCGCTTTGTAAAAGCTTCGTGAGTCTGGATAACATTTCCCTCAGAGGCACCAGTTTCATCACTAGCACCATAACCGCTGTCGTTAGAGCTTATCAATGGCTCATTTTCTTCTGCTATGCTGCTAACAGTTTGCAGTCTACTTTGAAGAGACCAGCCGAGCAAACCAAGAAACGCACCGGACGATTGAATAAGAACCAAAATTGGTACGAAAAGCTCACCTGAATGATCATCTCCAACACGGTTATAACTAAGTTTGAAAGTAGAATATAGCAACAAAATCCAGTAAAATGCGGAAATTTGAATGATACTAACAAGCTTTTCATCATGATTTATACTCTTATGTTTCTTGAATATTAAATTCATACCATTTAAAAAAACGTAGTTGCTTAGCAAAGCTAACGTAAAAAATGTCATTAAAGTAAGGTCACTGCCAGAGCTAGGTAAAAACTCATTTATAGTTATTACCACATAATTTGAAAAAAACAGTACAACGACAGAGGATAACACTAGTGATAATGGGATTTTGATGAAATTGTAAAAACCAATTCTCCAATTTTTCTTATACTTGAAAACTATTATCAAGAATGGAATATTGATAACTGGAATGAGTAAAATAAAGGCCAAGTTGAATAATACTAATCTTGATATTGGAATGGAGAAGAAATAATTGAAGAAACTTGCAAATACGGCAACATCATTATCTACCGGATTCTCCAGGGTTGACTCACTCAACTCTGTTTCATATCCTATTAGTTTTGATGACAAAGCT
Source organism: Millerozyma farinosa (assembly GCA_002196765.1). Taxonomy (NCBI): domain Eukaryota; kingdom Fungi; phylum Ascomycota; class Pichiomycetes; order Serinales; family Debaryomycetaceae; genus Millerozyma; species Millerozyma farinosa. Next base: position 1,873,356 of record NBND01000002.1, on the reverse strand, counting down.
AAAGAATAGTCAATTCCATTAGACAACATATGCCATAAGGATTCGATTTTTATATTTTTAATATTATCACCAGGGGTATGATAAATATCTCTGGGAGCGAAAAAGGCTAAATCTAATCCTCTTAAACCGTTCCTTTTGTACACAGTATAATCTGTATCGCTATGCACAAGTAAATTGTTAAAAGCTTGTTGAAATAGCGATGAAGCAAATGGGTATCTAACCTCATTAAAGTGTTTTACCACGCCATAGTCTGTTCCTCTGAATAAGACGGCTTTTCCACCACAGCCTGCACCTTCAAGGTTCAAAAAGTAGCCAACTTCGTTGAACCAAGGATGTGTGATAAAAGCTTGAGCTCCACAAAGCCCAAACTCTTCATTATTATTAAAATTGAATATAATAGTTCTCAATGGCTGTTCGATATCGTCAGAAGAGAAATAATTGAGAATACCCAACAAACTCGCAATTCCCATACCATCATCTGTTACACCAAAACCAGTTGGCACCGAATCAAAATGTGCGCTAAGAAGTAAAGCAGGTAAGTCCTTGTTCTTTCCATCGACTTTAACCAAAAGATTATTGCTCTCATAGTAAGTAACATCGTTGAAGTTTCTTGCAGCCACTCCTCGATACATTATGTTATTAGTGTTATTGAGATCATTGTCAAAAGTAATATATGGTTTCTTCTTAACAAACTCATTAATCCTAGTTTCTAGATAGTCATGAACTCGATCATTTCCTCTTGAGTCATATGGATGCTGCTCTCTACCAATTTCTTGCAAGTCCAACCAAGAAGACTCAAGAATTGACTTTTCAAACTTGGATCCCGGTAGAGTCACAGAATAGGTAAGACTTTGTTCAATTGTAACGACGACATATGTTAGAATTGCAGTGATTAAGACCAAAGCAGTAAGACTTGTTTTTCGGTACCCAAATAACGCCCTTATTGTTTTTATAAAAAATCCAGGTTTAGACGAACCATTAGAGCCCAGATTTCTTCCCTTCACACTAGGAGGACCACCTGAAGAGGCGCCCGAGGTGGGTTGATCGGGACTATCGGCAACTTGTGTGTTATCCATTTATTTGTTAGGTATTTAGTAAAATAAACTTATAGCTAGCCGCTCGATAAAGGAGAAGTCACGCGCACACCGTCTTCTCAAAAAGTAATCATAGTAGTTTAAGTTACGTCCATTATCAGAATATGACTGAATTTCCAAAGTTGAAAAATGACTTGATCCTTAGGGCAGCAAGGGGCGAGAGGGTTGAGCGTCCTCCTGTTTGGATTATGGTAAGTAAAGATATCTATTTTTTGAGCGATTTTCACTCCATCGTGTCAAAGTACTAACTTACAAAGAGACAAGCAGGAAGATATTTACCTGAATATCATGAAGTGAAAGGTAACAGAGACTTCTTTGAGACTTGTAGGGATGCAGAGATAGCATCAACAATTACAATCCAGCCAGTGGACCATTTCAATGGATTAATAGATGCAGCAATTATTTTCAGCGACATCTTGGTCATTCCTCAGGTTATGGGATTCACCATCAAAATGGTTGAAGGGAGAGGTCCTGTTTTTGAGGATCCATTGAGAGAACCAGCAGACTTAAAGAGGATTAATCTTCGTCCCGATGTCAAGCAAGGATTAGATTGGGCTTTCAAAGCTATAACGCTCACCAGACACAAGCTTCAAGGAAGGGTCCCTCTTCTAGGCTTCTGTGGTGCTCCATGGACGCTTTTAGTATACATGACGGAAGGACAAGGCTCGAAAATGTTTAGATTCGCCAAACAATGGATATATGAGTACACTGAGGAGGCGCACAAACTTTTGCAGGCAATAACTGATTGCTGTATCGAATTTCTTGCCCAACAAGTAGTCGCTGGTGCTCAAATGTTGCAGGTTTTTGAATCATGGGCAGGCGAACTCGGTCCTCATGAATTTGATGAGTTTATATTGCCTTATGTGAAACAAATTTCACAAAAGCTTCCTAAAAGATTGAAAGAACTTAACATCAATGAAAAGATTCCTCTTACAATCTTCGCAAAAGGTGCTTGGTACGCTTTAGAGGAGCTCTGTGACTCTGGTTACGATACGGTATCCTTAGACTGGCTTTATAAACCTGAAGCTGCAAGAGAGATTGCGAAAAAATATCGTGTAACTTTACAAGGGAACTTAGATCCAGGTATTATTTATGGATCTGATGAAACAATTTCAAAGAAGGTTAAACAAATGATTCAGGGATTTGGGGGTGGAAAACAAAACTATATCATAAACTTCGGTCATGGTACTCATCCTTTTATGAAGCCTGAAAAAGTTGAACACTTTCTTAAAGAATGTCATAAGTATGGTAGTTTATCTGAGTGAGTACTAAAATTTTTTTTTTGTCTATAGGTATCTGCACAAAAGAGTATAGTATAGTATAGTATCTAATGAATTCTATTCATATAGAAGATTACTGAATATATAATTCAAGTTAAACATGGATCTTAGCAATATTAATATATTCAATATAGATACTGAGGTTTTGGAATCATTGCAATTGCTTTTATTTGATGCTAATGCAGAGAAGGTGGATTCGAATCATAATGACCCTAACTTTGACACAGAATCGACAAAGGGCCAACGGAATGACTTGAAAGATAGACAGAAAGTAATAGGTGAACCGGTATCTGATTTGGAGAAGCTCAACCAGAAAAGATCCTTAAAGGGTTTAGAAAAATTGTCTGAGACGGAGTTTGAGAGATTCGTTGAAGAGCAATCAATAGATAGCATATCTGGATCAGATACTAGTGACAGTGAATTTGAAGCGGAAACGGGCCACCAAATTCCACGAATGGATGGGATACTAGAAAGGCTAGACGAATTCTCAATTGACAATTCAGGTGACCAGGAAAACAGCGTGAGCCATTTGAATACAAGGAGTCCGTTCATTTTCTTCAAGTCAAAGTACAATGACGATGAAAAATGTTTTGGTGTCTATAAGGAAATGTTTAGCTCTAGTGGGATAAAGGATCCTATTAAGGCGTTGCATACTTTCAATGAAGAGCCTTGCAAACTGGGGAAGTCAGCTATCCTTATGATTGGAGGCGGACATTTTGCTGGAGCAATTATATCTCACACCCCAAAAGATATCTCGAAAAACTTGAACATAAAGGAATCGAAGAGGGAGCAAGCAGTGAACATAATTGAAAGCAAATCCTTCCATCGTTACACGACAAGAAGAAAACAAGGTGGGTCTCAGAATGCAAATGACAATGCAAAAGGAAAGGCCAACTCTGCTGGTTCTTCTATTAGAAGGTATAATGAACAGGCGCTTATACAAGAGGTTAGGGAATGTCTCAACTCTTGGGCTTCTGAGTTACGTGAGTGCCAGTTCGTTTTCATTAGAGCTAGTGGAGCTTCAAACAAGAAAACTCTAGTTGGTTATGAGCATGGTATACTAAAGAGTAATGATGAAAGAATAAGGAATATACCATTCACGACAAGAAGGCCCACAAAATCTGAAATAAAGAAAGCTTGGGCTAAATTGTCATACATGGATTCATATGATATTCCCAAGTCGGACGAAAAAAAGAAAATGATTGAAGAAAAAAGGAAGGAAGCTTTGATCAACTCTCAGATAGAAAAAAAGAAAGAAAGCGATTACCTCCCATCAGTGGATGAGCAACATTCTCAAACTTTAGTTAATTTCTTGAAGAAATCTAAAGCTCCATTGTTGATGAACTACCTCCATTCGCATAAACTAAGTGCTAATTTTGCGCTTCAGCCAGCAGAAAAATACGCACATTATCCTCTGCTATTACACTATGCATCAGCCCATGGATTAGGGCACATGGTCCAAACTCTTCTTGTCAACTTGAACGCAGATCCCACAATTAAAAATAAATTTGGCAAGACTCCATTCGAAGTTGGAAACTATAACTCACGAAAAGCATTTCAAATATCTAGACATATATTAGGAGAAGAATCCTATGACTGGGATTTGGCTAAAGTAGGCCCTCCTAAGCCGAAGGAAGAATTTGAAGCCATTGAAAAGCAAGAAAAAGAGAAAGAAGAAAATGAAAAAAGACGTAAAATTGAAGAAGAGCTAGCTAAAAAGACCGAGTTAGAACTAAAGAAGCCTACTTATTCTTCAGGTGGCAGGTTAAACAATGCAGATGCAAGTCCATTAATTTCGAATACAAGTGGTTTAACGGAAGACCAGAAAAGAGCTATAATGCGAGAGCAAAGAGCTAGAGCAGCGGAAGCCCGGTTGAAGAAAATGCTGGGAAAATAATGATTAGAACCTAAGTATAAATGCTACTGAGATGTGCTTTTTTTTGAGAACATGAAAGTGAACAATTTTGGAGCCCCTTCAGTCTTGGAAACTATATTATCAATTGCTGGATCCTCTATAATTTCATTCGTTTTTTCAGGATCAAAATGTTTGTACCCCTCAAGAGCATTTCTAATACTAGCATTCTTTTTTGGGCTTTGAGTTTGTTTTAGCTCCAATGCACTGACCCAGTCAGAGGCTGACCGTTCATTACAGAAATCCTCGTATTGTGCGGACAAGGTGATTTCCTCACCAATTCCTTCACAAGAACATTGCAATAAATCGTGCGTATTGCACTTGGTTTCATAATGTATCGTAAATATATCTTTTAGATCATTAATATCAAACAAATCTAATTGGGAACCTTCTTTATTATCGACAAACTTTTCACTCAATTTTTGCTTCATAAGTTGGCGCTGAAAGATTTTCTCGTCTATACAACCAGTAGTGAAAAGTCTGTAAATGAATACAGGCTTTTTTTGCCCGTCTCTATGTATGCGAGCCATTGCTTGAAGATCAACAGAAGGATTCCAATCATTATCGAAGAGTATTAATCTTGAAGCACCTATCAAGTTCAAGCCAAAGCCACCAGATTTTGCAGAAAGTAGAAAAACTGATGCTTTTTCGAATGTCAGATTATTAAATTCATTAACTATGCTATCCCTCAGCTTCCCTTGAGTCGATCCATCGAGACGAAGGAAGGATATATTCAACTTGCGTAATACGTTTTCGAACAAGTCCAATGTTTGTGTATAATTTGAAATCAAAACAATCTTCTCCTTCAATTGGCAAATCTCAAGAAGTAAGGGTATCAACAAATTGACTTTTCCACTGGAGTATCTCTTATGTAACGATTCGAGATCGATTTTGGGTTCGGGACATGATTTAATAATTTCATTGAACAATTTATCGTTGGCTAATAACGATGGTGAATTACAAAGTTTCTTCATGACTGTTATTATTCCTAATGAATTATTAATACTGGTTTGTGACTGCAAAAAGCTGTTGAACGCCTGAGAAGACTGTATAGCTTTGAACATTAAGAGCTGCAAATTAGAGGGTGGGCAGAATATGATGATATCTGTTTTGTCAGGAAGGACATGAGATAATACCGAAGAGGAGCGCCTTAACACGAACTGCCTTGTTAAGGTCAACAACTCGTTTGATTTTTCTTCACCGAAATCCAATATCACTTTATTAGTGCAGTTCATATCTCTCGCCCTAGAAATAGGCTTTACAAATTCTTTTTGGAAATGCAGAGGCGTCCCCAAAACCCCAGGGTTTATGAAATTTACTATGTTATAAAATTCGTACAAGTCATTTTGAATTGGCGTACCTGTTAATAATATTTTCAGTTTGATTTGCATTTGATTTAATGTCTGCATTACTTTGTTTGTAGCACTCTTCAATCTATGACCTTCATCACATACTAGTAAATCTATATTCAAATCCATTAATTCTTTTCGACACGTTAGTACCTTTTCATAGCTTATAATCATAACCTGATATACTCTTGTTTTGCCAAAACTTGAAATTTGAACTTTATCATCTGCTGCATTTTGCTTACTGTTTAAAGCAAGAATACCTATTCTGTTAAGGCCCAACCACTTTTTGAATTCTTTAGACCAGTTCTGAATAAGAGAAACAGGACACGTTATAAGAACTTTTCTACAAACAGGGCTGTCTACTTCCAAGTAAGGGTTTTGTTTTAGCAATGTCCAAATAACTGCGATTGTTGTGAGCGTCTTGCCCAATCCCATCTCATCTGCCAAAAGGGCTCCGTTACCTCCAAACTTTTTAAATCCCATAACACAATCGTAAAGAAAGCATACTGCATCCCTCTGATGTGGGCGGAGATGTTTACTCAAAATCGGATCAACCACAACATCTACCACTTTGTTAGGCGCTAGATCAGGAGGTTTCAGCATGACTAAACTATCTTCGTTTACCATGTATAGCAGGCTGCGTACCTTATAAGTTTTGATACTGTTCTCTAGTCTACGTCCGCTTGGATAGACGCTTTTGAACCTGGTGTTCACGCTGCTGGCTATAGGTTTTTGTGTATCCGGTGTGGTAGAGGTCACTTCTTTGGGGCCATTCTGCACCTCAATATCCGAGATCTCATGATCTATGGTTGCTTCATACGAGCCAATCTTAATGACGTCTCCTAATGTACACTTGCTGGCTTTCGCCAACATTTTGGCATTTTTTGTCTCGATTTTATTGAAAAGCATCACATCGCCCGTTGGCTCTAATACCATTAGCCCATCATCTTCCCATGTTTTATTCTTTTTTGTTGTAAATTTCCTCCATTGTACAAAGTAATGCCGCTTAGTGCTTTCCTTGCTGTCCTTCTCTATGACTTTACTGGTAGGGACCAATTTTTGCCTTTTGTTGACATTATTCGCATCCGATGGTGTGACTTGATCAACGCGGTTATTTTGCGCTTTATGTTGATTACGATCCGATTCCTGTGAGCTTGTACCTTGCGATCCCTCCTGTGATGACAGAAATGGCCTTGGGGGCTTGAAAGGTGCTCTTGCTCCAGTAGATAACATAAGAAACTGAAGGCGATTGGTACTTTACTTACATTTATATTTACGCGCACTGTACAAATGTTGATACTATAGTATTCACGAAGAAATAAAATACATTGGCGATACTCTAACAGAAACTTTACAAAATGTTTTCTAATGAAAGCCACGTCTGTTATCTCTAATACAGCTATCTCTGTCTCTCAATAAGACGGCAAAAACGAATGCTCAGGTTTTATAGCAGTATTTTTGAATTTTTTCTGAACTTGTAATAATGAGATGCTTCTATAAGTGTTCCCTTGGAAATAAGAAGTAAAGATATCGTACACTCAATAGCCAACTCATTCAGGAGACCGAAGGTGAGTTGAAGCAGTAGCTTTGAGCGAGGCTCGCTGAAAAACTGCATGCAAAAAAGACACCAGGTTGGATTTGGTCCGGCCCTGGTCCAGTCCAAGATAACGAACTATTTTGCTTCAGAAGCCTAGCTTGCTAATCTGCGCCGACCAGTCTTCTTCGAAAAGAACAGCGTTAAGTCTCGTGGAAATCATAGTCGAGTACACTGGCACGTAGTTCAACAAAGTGTATGCTACCAAGAGTGTAATCAAAAATAAGAGAGCGTCTAAAATGTTAGTCTGCCTGCGCCTCGTATAGTTATCTCAACAAATACTTACGAATGAAAAACGTCTCCGTTTTGGTTAACATAACATGGGGAATGGAGTAGTAGTATATCTCGTAAATCAACTTGATAGGATGCATAACCAACAATCTTTAGATCTTCAGTAATTTTTAAAAGAAATAGATTGTGAATTTATCGTCTCAACATAGTATCGAAAAGCTACGCGTGCGCTTGTCCGAAAAAAAAGAAACCATCGTTTACTGTTTAATTTTTTTTTTTTTTTTGAATGTCGCAGTGCTAAAGTATGTACTGTGTGGTACATGGACTTTGATCAGAGGGCCTTGGATAGAAGCAGCATAAAATGACTGAGTGTCCTGACAAACAGGCGATTACCATAGAAGAAGTTAGGGCCACCATAGTCAATGCAAATGATTTGAGTTTGGAGGAGTTACAAACATATTTTTCAGTCTTAATACAGGGCATCTCCCACAGTAGCCAGAAAAACCTAGTACAGTATTCAGACTGTCTAGGTATCTGGTTCTCTTATACCGTCAGGAAAAATCGACAGGAGAAGGATATTACTAGGATATGCGACGAACGCCGCTGCTCAGAGATTTTCATGTTCATAATTGATCATATGGGAAATGGTGGGGGACCATTGTACAACTCGCTTTCAAAGCTTCTCGGAAAAGTTTGCGTATATATGAAGCATTTTTGTGGTCTGTATGAGTCCACCATTCAATCATGGATAGAAATAGCACTAGGGCTACCAATTTACTCCAAAAATACCTACTTTTTGCTCGAGTCGTTGTTGAAGCATGCCGATTCAGCGTATATTGTCTCGCGGCGTATCGATATAATAGAGAAATGCGTTTTTGCGTTGAAACATGATCAGTTGGCCAATATCGCGAGCAAGGTATATTATGGATGCTACTCATTCTGTCTAGATGGCCCGGCGGGAAATGGTGCTTCTCCTTCTTGGCAGGACGCACTATACGAAACTTTATTGCACAAAGAAACATACACCAATGCCCTTCTGTATTTGGCACCACTATTCTTCCAGAAGTCTACGAAAGCTTTTGTAACATTTGTCACCGAAAAATACTCACGGAGGTTGTCTGAGCTAAACGTTTTCGAAATCGAATGTTTGCTCAAACTAAGTAAACTTGGTAAAGATTTGCTCATCATAGACGAACCGTACTTGGGGGATAATCCCATTTTACCTTTAGAATTCGTGACGGAGACTTTAACGCATCAGAATGAAGATTTACGAATGTCTGCTTTTGCTTTATTGACAAGCTCCCATAAAAAATCAAGACTTATCAACAAAGAAATATACGAAGCGTTGATGCAAAAGAATCTATTGAAAGCACTCTTCCTAGATTCACAGAAATTAGAACAAAGGAATGAGTTTGCGTCAATGTTTCGTCATTTTTTGACTAGAATTCGTGACTCTTCGCATGCATTGGCGAAAGAATTGAAAAACATAAGACAGAAAAAGAGTAGTGACTCAAAAGAACTTTCGTTATCTGAAAATTTGAAAAGAGGTCAAAATTTTTTGGAATGGCTTTTGAAATTCATAAAACAAAGCATTTTGCCTGGTTCCACGTATTCCCAACTTATATTGTCTTATTCAGTTCTCGAAATATTGGTGCAACTTGATTTGGATGGGGAAGACAGAACTAAAGACTATTCAAATATTTCTAATAAGGCTAAAAGTAGAGCCATAAACAACCCTATCAGTTTTCCATTCAAAGTAACGATTTATGATCAAACAATGATAAGACTAATTTTTGACAACATTTTAAATAATTACGAGGATATTAGACATGAAAGTGTTAAGCTATTATTATTCTGCCCCCAGAAGTCTTTACAGAGTGATGAAATTATACGTGATTACAAAAATGTTTTAAAGAGATCAAATGACTTTCTTTGTGAGCTTAAAGGTAAAAATAGTGAGGGCGGGGCGTTAGTATATGATTTCTATTCACAATATTTTCGCAAGATAGGAGACAAAGATGCTTATCTCGGGTTGATAACTGATCTAACAGAAATAATACTGGCTGACACCAATTCTTCAGTTACCGGAAAACATGCGTCTTTGAAGCTTCATGGAATTTACTGTACTCTATCTTCATTAATTCCACAATCGAGAGAATGTGATGCTGATGAGAAATTAAAAAAGGTCATCAGGAAGGCTTATGATAGTGTAAACAGATCATATAAGGAAGCGGAAGCATTGGTCAAAGAATTTGACGAAGAATACACCAGAGGTTCAGACTCAGACCGCCTAGACGTAAATTATGCATGGAAGGTTACGAAGGAAGGCTCACGCTTAATATATGTTTTGTGTTGTCTTGCAGGTACATTATTATCAGCAGATAGTTATAAGACTTTTCTTGTATCAAGCTCGGAACTAATAATGAGTCAAATAGCCATCATAAAGCATGATGGGACTTTATCCACTTTAAATGAGGTGTTTATCAAATTGAACGAAGAATGTTTCTCGAATACCCGCACTGACATTTCTGAATTACCTTTGAAATGGCTTGAGGATAGTATCAATATGGTTAAGTTCAAGCAACTGCTCATTAAGAGAAGATCAGGAGGTCTTCCTCATTTGATAACCGGTGTTTTAATTGCGGCGGCAACTCGTTGTAAGGAGAAAGATGCTCAAAAACTAATTGATAGAACAATTCTGGAGCTAGTAACTATTTCAAAACATGAGTACGTCCCAAACCCCGATGAGAAGATAGATATTCCTCAGGTAAACGCTTTAAACACCTTAAAACAAATTATAGAATATCCATTATTATCCAAAAAATGCATTAACTACGCTAACGATATACTACAGCTCACGCTAAGCATATACCATAGCGAAGCATGGGCTTTGAGAAATTGTGCTTCAATGTTATTTAATGCCTTTCAATATTTGGTGTTTGGGACCAGTAGAGAGGATCGCTTATTCCAGCAGGTTCCTTCTAAACTTTTTTTTGGTCGGTTTAAAGGGATTGACCAAATTTTGCATCTGGAATTAAATTATGCGATATTACAAGATGACCACCAATCAAGGCTAGAATCCATTTTTGCTATATTAAATTTGTTACTGAAGTTGGAATCATCTAACACTAATGATTATTTGGCCAAGTTCTATTCTTCACTAGAGACTTTATTAGAGGCAAAGAGTTGGAAGGTCAGAGAGGCTGCCGCTAGAACGCTTGCCAAAATAATACCGTTTTCCCAGGCAAATGCGTACGCTAACAGTATCATATCTCAAATCGAAACAAATAAGGGAAATTACAATTTGGTTCACGGATATCTACTTTTTTTCCTCGAGATATTGAAGAAAACTCAAGATTTCCAATACAAACTTAACTTCGGACAAAATGTTCTCCACTATTTCTTGGAAAATGCCGTTCACTTTTTCAGTTTCGATTGCACATGGACTAGTGGAAAGTACTATATTGAAATTTTTGAGATTTTATGCCTCACTGCTCCTCAGAATGTTGATATCAGGTCCAACTTCGATTGCTTAATGTCTTTTTTATCCGAGGAATCGTTGTGTAGAAGATCCGACAAGCTAAACGGTACAAAATCGCTTTTTCAGCTTACACTATGTAAATGCTTATTACGCTATTTACTACAATCTGGAAGCCTGAACGAAGCAGCAGAGCTAGGCTGTTCAATAATACAAAAAAGTGACCAAGATGACTTGGTAATTCATGTTCTAGATTTACTTGACCACGAAATTTCCATTGAGGATATGAATACTGAAGTTATCCAATTAGTGAGGGATACTATTTGGAGTCTTATTCAGGAAAAAGGTTCCTGGAATCACATGTTGTCTAAGTGTTTGAATGTTTTGATAAAATTCCTTCAGTCTGCAGATGAACTTCAACCGGATACCACGAAAGAGAAAGCTGAGCAATTGCTTTGTTTGTGCTCTGTACGCTCTCACTTGACTTCTTGCAAAGCTTTAAGAGTATTATGCCCCTTCGTCACATCTCTCAATAAATGTTATGGCCCGGAAAACACTTTGGCAACTCGCTATTTTACGTTGGTGGCAGAAAAGTTGGGTTCAGACGACGACGAAGCAAGGGAATATCTATACGAGGCTTTAATATATTTTCACAATAACTTGCGAAAAGAAGACGTTTATCGTGAGGTGTCGTTGCTTTACTTGTTTGATGCTTTGTCTGATTCGCTGGAGCATATTCGCTTCCACGTTAGCATTCAATTGAGTAAGATCTTTAAAACTTTTCCTATCATGCCTTCTTTTTTGGCACTGAAATTGGCAGAAAAAATTCCTGTCATGCTATCTTCGCATCCTGTTGTTCACCGTACTTTAGCAACCATGAAGAACGATCGCTCCGACATCGTGAGAAAGCGCATCTACGATTTTTTACACGAGTCACCATATGCTTTATTTGACCTTGAATTGAGTAACTTACTGGAAAATTCAATCGAGAAGAATTCTTGTGTATCGCTTCTCTTGTCTTCAGTAAGTCAACAAAATGAGACACCTGAAGAATTTCAGAATCTGGTTCAAGAATCTCTCAAGATAGAACTAGATGCTTGTGTACTGCTACTAAAACGAATGCCAACAGACGGACCTATTGGCTGGTCTAGACATTGCTACTCATTTACAGCTATAGCTGAAACTATTTCAGACGCTCACTTTTTCCTACATAATCTGGACCATTCCGACAAGGTTGCAATGTTGAGTACATTAAGCTCACTTGCATCGCAGAGAAATTTGCACCCAATTCTAATGGAAATGATGAGGCAACCACCTGTATATAACACTTCCGGGTAATTTCTACCGGTTCTATAAAACGAGTAGAATTTATTCTGAGATGAGAAAAACCCAATAAATTTTTGCATTGAGTCAAATTGATGCCATTGACATACTCGACATGTAAGTATATTCTGCATTACTTGAGGACAGAGTATTTATAATGATGAATACATTTATTTGTTGAATTTCTTCACCTGAACAACCGTGTGGACTTAAACTACAGAGCTTTTTAACACTGATATCAATTATACCTGTCCTGAATTGAAATAATATAGGATCACAACAACTAACAAGTAAGATATAGTTAAGAGTTAGCATAATGGTAATATACAATTTGGACTCCTATAAGCTAATGTAATATTATTTTAAGCGCTGTTTGCCGACTCTCTTCGAGCGATATAGGTGGGTATTGTACAAGTGACATTGAAGCCTTCTCATGTTACCATGAATATAGCATTTTGGTGATTGAGTTTTGGTCCAAATGGACTACGAAGATCCTCCTTTTGCTCTCTGTTCAATTGTAGCCTTTAGAGCTTGAACTAAAACTCGAAGAAACACACAAGTCGGCCCCTTTATGATACCGCAGTAAGTGAGCCCTGTTCACGGGGTAAACATGTACTAACTGCTCGCTTCTTGGAGGACTAGCCCCAGGTCGTTGAATGTTAAAGCGGTTCCGTTTGAATGCTGTAGTTTTCAAGCCAAAGTAGTGCACAAACCAGATATATCTAATTGCAGATGAGCTTAGTTCATCTATTCTGTTAGTTAGCTTTTGGACCACTGATATGTCAAAGCAGGTTGGGGACGAGTTCCCTGCGTTATGTGAGAAATGTTTGGGTGACGACCAACATTTGAAAATGATGAAGCATGCAAATGGAGACGAATGTAAGATATGTACTAGGCCATTTACTGTCTTTCGATGGAAAATCAAAGATGGCCAAAGCAAGTTCAGAAAAACAGTCATATGTGTAACATGCGCTAGAGCACGAAATAGTTGTCAGTCATGTATGTTGGACATAAACTACATGATACCGTTAGATTTAAGAGATACAGCGCTCAAAATGGCGGGCTTGGAAGGGTTTACGAGCTCGAAGTATATATCAAACTCCACTAATCGAGAAGTTAAAGCCATAATGGCCGATAAACAAGAGTCAGAACATCGAAATATTGAGACAGACTCTCGAGCAGAGAAAGCAAAAGCCATGTTGGAGAAGCTTGCTCGAAAGTTTGAGGACAACTCTAGCGCTCTTGTTAAGAAATCACTGCGTAATGACCATATCGACAAAGAAGCACTCAAGCAGCTTAAATCAGCTGAGGTCAAAAAGCTCGTACGTGAACTTCCATTTAATGGGAAAATAGATATACCTGATCTGGAAACAACTGCTACATCATTTTTCATATTTGGGTTTCCTAAGGATATGCCTCAATACTGCCTTTCTGACTACTGCAAGAAATTTGGCAAGCTCAAGTTATTGAACATAGTACAACGAGCTCGTTGTGGCTTTATATCTTTCACAACTAGTAAAGCTGCACAAGAGTTTGCTCGTTCCATAATTGATAATGGGTTAAATAAGAACGTTTCCCGCCCCGGTCTTTTGATACTAGAACAGAAATATCCGCTTAGAGTGTCATGGTCCGACCAAAAGCTGTTGGGCCATACAAATGAAGAGCATCATAAATTAAGCTTAATATGTACGCGTGTGATGAAACAGCTAGCTGACCAAGAAAAGAAAACAGAAGCTATAACACAAAAGTCATCAAAACCAAAAAGCTCCAGTAGCCAAACAGTACCTCGTTCAAACCAAGAGAAAACCACTACAACTACATACAACTCATCGAAACTTGACTTTGAGTTATGACCACTTTTTGCATATATTTACTTCTATACTAATATACCGTAATACTCTGCCCTTTTGTATTTTTGACTTAGATAAGGCCACTGCACAATAAACCTATCTGATATGGGTAATAATAACATTCCACTCAAACTCAAAGACTTCACTCTAGCTAAACTTTCAATAAATACAATTCTTGTCTTGCAAAGGCCCAAAAACTTCAATATGAATATAAAATACGCCAAAGGAACACTTGTGCCAGGTCCATTCAAAAGTAGTATGGATGGAAGAACAGGGAGCCGTATGATCGCCAATGATATGCTAATAAATGAAATTAAGGTGCTTTTGATAGACAGTAGTAATCCTTCATTGACATTCCTAGCTCGTGGCACCATTAAATATTTAGGTTCTTTTTTAACAGTGAGGCTACGCTCGACCTCTTGAACTTTGGATAGAGAGGATTTGTCAGTCGATGATAAGACCCAAGTTCTTGTAAAATATTTCCATTCAATTGATTCTATTAACCTCAACATTTCACCTGTATGTCCTCCAGAGCCCAAGAGAATCATTATATTCACGTTCTTCTTCCCATCAACAATGCTTGTAATATTCGGCACTTGAGAGTTATTAGGGTTATTTGCGGCAGGAAGAACATACGCCAACCGCATCAATAAACAAAGGATGGGTATAAGAACAGAGACTGAAGCATAACAGATTATTCTTTCATCATACATTATCGATCAAAGGATGGATGGTTCTATGGGAATAATAATGAGAAAAAAAATAGATGCGAAATAAGATACCTGAGAACTTTTGAAGGAACTGTAAGGTATGGTTTTTCATGGGAAGATTCATGAGATCTCAAATGTCTTAGTTGATAACTTTACAGATGAAGCTGAGTTATATATTCTCACGCATTCACATACAGATCATTTGCTTGGGCTTCGTAAACGCTCTTTCGATGGACTCGTTTACTGTTCCGATATCACCAAAAAATTGATAGAGATCAAAAGACCATGCTTTGCTTCAAATTATTTGATACCAATTCAGTATAATCGGCGTTATGTCATTAATTTGAGTACAGGCCGTTTAAGTTTAACTATGATTCCATCATATCACTGTCCTGGATCTTCGATGTTTTTACTTGAAAATAGTCGCCATAGAGTCTTAATTACCGGCGACATCAGAGGTGAGGACTGGTGGCTAGAAGAGTTAAAAACTAACTCATTTCTACGACCCTATATACTGGGGACTTTGAGGCTTGACAATATTTATTTAGATACGACTTTTTCGTACAGAGGAGAACCTTATATAGATATACCTTCAAATTACGATGGTATAAATCTTCTCGTGGAGCAGTTGAAAAACTATCCGTTGGATGATCCCGAGATACAGTTTTATTTCTTGGATAGTGTAACAGGGATAGAAGAAGTATGGGCTTTTATAGTTAAAGAGTTTGGTGGTAGTATTCACTTGAAGAAGGTTATCGAAGAACGTCTCAAAGTCTTGTCTGAGAATGAGAAGTGGCGATCAACTATAGACCAGGTCCTTCTGAGAGCAGAATGTGAGCCACAGAAAGAAGAAAAAAGTCCAGTGTTTCATTTATGTGGTAGGAAGCTCCGGGACTGTGCAAAGAAACCAAAAATTTCAGTAAAAATACGGCAATGCATTAATTTTAATATAGTCGATTTTATCAACTACTGTCTTCCGATTAAGATAAGTTCTTTATCTGATAATGATAAAAAAGAATTGCGTTTGGAGGGTACGACACGTCGTGGAAATAAAGCATACTCTTTCAGAAATAGGTCATGGATATTATCTCTGGAAAACTTGGAATTGTTACCTACTGATTTGAGACTACTATACTCTTTCCATTCGAGCTATAGAGAAGCAAATAAATTTGTTTCACTATTTCGGCCTAAGCAAGTTTATGCTTGTGTTGATTCAAGATGGAGCTGGAAAAATGGTTTCTCGATGGCACGATTATTTACGAAATCATGTTATAATAACGACAAACACCCTCCAAATTTCTTATATGACTTGGATCTGAGAAGTAAATGGGGTGAGCAGCGAAGTGCTCTACATATTACACCAGTTATTGCAATAAATAGGTGGAATTTGAAACAGTGTGCCTCCGAATATACTTTTGTCAAAAAGTTGATTAACCTTGAGCATGGGATACATACCAGTATTTACGAAGATAACAATATGCAAGGGTTGTTATCTGACTTTGAAGAAAGCATCCGTGAAAATTATGCAGAAGGTCGGAACCTGGGTAGTCTAAATAGTTTGGCTAACATTGCGCATAGGAGAAATGAACCTCGATACGCAGATTTAATCAAACAGGTGAAGCAATTTAGCATCATGGTAAACCAGGGAATCTTGGCGAGTGAAGATTGCTTTAGTAATAAGCAAGCAGTACTTATAAACAGATTTCAGGAGTATGATTCTCATAGTTCAAATTCTAGCGATTCAGACGATTCTTCCAATTCTGACTTTATGGATGAGGTATTATTACAACAAGCCAGAAACAAAGTGGCCAATAAAGATAATAAGAATATTGCGAATCAAGATATAGAAGGCTGGGAATCTAAAAATATATATGAGATTGAAGATAGCATTCTAGTTGAAAGGGACGAATCCAACAAAGATGACATAATGCACAATGAAAGCATTTTTCAAGAAGAATTTAAGCCATTCAACAATTCAGCCAGAGACAAGTTTTATCTGAGCGTGAAATTATGCAACAATGATACCCCAATCTCTCCGATGGTTTCGGAAGCACGAATGCGTTATCAAAATCCACAATTCAAAAGAAATTTCTGCGAAGAAGAGAATATTCATACTTCGGTAATTTGCAAGCTGCGAAAAACGGTCGATAAACAGACTATTTCGACAATTAGTAATGATATAGAAAACGATCCCATGAAATGGTTTTCTTTGAAAGTTGGTTCAACGAAGTATTTTTCTAGATAGACTAGTTATGCAAGCTATAGGTAAATTAACGTCATGATGAAAACAACTTGGAACACCCAAGAATCTTGTTAACACTAGCAGTGTCTACCACGGAAGGAATAGGTTAACATGTAAATAGTACGATGACTAGTTTTCTCTCCATTTATGGCCACATTTGACACATTTGTAAAATGTAGTCATAGGCTCATCTGCCGATCTAATCTGAAGTTGAAAGAAGTACGCTTTATCTCCCCCACAGCTATCAACAGGACACTGTACTTTTGTCTGGTCCACATTTTCCCATGCACCATCTCCACCCAAAACATCATCGACGGTTTTTCTAGATAGTTTCTTTCTATCATATATCTGCATCCCACTTAAACGAAATTCGTAAGGACAAGTCAAACACTGAAACCTATTACTTCCCCCATCTTCCAGTGATATAACAAGCATATTTGCACAGTTAGGACAGAAGGTCAACATGCTGCTTTAGTTGTGACTTTTCAATTCAAGAAGATTTTGGTGATTAACGATGAAGTGATGATCTTTTGATGCAGGTCGCGAAGTTCGAAGTTTAATGAAATATGATATAAAATTTACAGCTTGAATAAACTCGATCGTCTGGAGGATAGCTTTAAGTTTAGAGACAGATCGTCGGTGGCCTGATGCATAAGAAGATCAGTACTCAATCTATTTCAACACCGAATGGCAAAAATAAAAATGATCTTAGTTCGAAGGAGAGCATTCAACTACCAACGCGGTCACCATCGAGGACACTGATACCAACCTCCATAGGGTTACCAATCTCTCCTAGTAAAAGGGGTATTTTGAGCCCAATTAAAGTTGATACAGAATCTATGGTCATTTCTCCAGCTAAAACACCCACGGGTCGGGCTGGCTTACCATCTCCCAAACGAAGATCGGTTGCACAGTTGAATCAATCTGCCAGAAAAAGGGCAATTAGAACAAGCAAAAAGTATGCTAGATTGATGGAAGAAGACATGAGCGACGACAGTGATGCAGATGATTATCTTGCGTCTAAAGATAGAATCTTAGCAGATATGATTATCAAAAAGTCAAGAAATGATGACAATACCGATGATTTCTTCCCGCTTTACGGGAGTGATGTCGAGTTTGAAGAAGATTTAACTCAAACAGGAAATCATTGGACGCAAAAACCAAGAAACAAGAATGATAAATCACCGCCACAAGAGTTGGATGACTCTGATTCTGATTCTACGCCTTATGAAGAGATTTCAGATGATGAATACAACGGCTCGCCCAGGAGTAGGAAGAGAAAATATACGAACAACCTGCATCAGCAACATGCTAGGCCCAAGAGCAAAGATGATGATGATTCAAAAGAGGCATCTCCCAAAAGGAAAATTGGTCGCCCCAGCAAAACAGAAAAAGTGATAGGAAAGGTTAAAAGTATTTTTCAAATGGACGACGAAATCTTGTTCAAAGAAAACAAGCAGGAGAAAAATCAAACTAAGAATGAGGTGGCTGACTCTAGTATAAGTAAAGACTCAGATGCTTTATTCACCGTCGATTTTGATAGTTTCACTGAACGCACTAACTTAACTATTCCCACGATAAGCGGCGATTCAAGAAAAAGTGAGGATCTTTCTAAGGATGAAATTGAGCAGAGTGGTAACAAGTTCGTTCCATTTCCTATTCCAGAAGTTGACAGTGAAGGAAATGTAAGCGCCGAGTTTAGAGAAAAATATCTTTCTAGTACAGCTAGTAAAGAATACGAAGAAAATAGGCTTGTGGACGAACGTGCTTTCTTCTTAGAAGGAACAGAGGGCTACTTTGAGCAGCATATGGGGAGACCTAAAGCAAGTACCAATTCCTTATCTCAATTAGCACCTTCGCTTGAGTATGACGACTTTATACCTTTATCGAATTTGAGCGGGCTCATAAGATCAAAAGAAAAGAAACAGTTACATGATTTGCAAAAGTGTTTGTATCATCAGTGGTGTTTTGAGATGACGTGCGGTCATAATCTTATCTTTTATGGGATGGGGTCAAAACGGAAGTTGCTTCTCGACTTCGTACAAAATTATTTTATAGATTGGTATGAAAAGCATTACAATGCTCCAGGATTCCCTAGCATTATGGTCGTCAATGGTTACAATTCCGCTGTTAAATTCAAAAAAATCATTCTAGACATCCTTTCTGTTTTTTTACCAGAGGATAAAAGAAGACAAGATAAGATTAAGTTCCCAAAATTAATTTCCGAATCTGTTCCCTTTCTTGTTAATTATATAAATGCTACGAGGAACAAAAATGCATCAAATATCTCACCTAAGCTTATTCTTCTCATAAACAACATCGATGGAGAGGTTTTTCGTGACGATAAAATACAAAGTCTAATTTCAGAGCTTTGTACATTGCCGGAAATATGGCTCATTTCATCTACAGATAATATTAATGTTTCATTACTATGGGATCTGTATAAGCTCAAGAAGTTCAACTTTCTCTGGCACGATTTGACCACATATGAACCTTATACTACCGAATTATCTTTCCGGGATATTTTGAGTATGGGCAAGTCTAAGAGGTTTATTGGAAGTAAAGGAGCAAAATATGTGTTAGGATCTTTGACTAAAAATGCTAAGAATTTATACAAGATATTGCTTATGAAACAGGTCGAAATAATGAAATCCTCGACCTCTTCGAAATCTTCCTTGAATGGATTACGTGGATCTACGAAGTTAGGAATTTCTATGAAAACACTCTACGATATATGTTTAGAGGAATTCATTATTTCAAACGAGACTAACTTCAGAACATTACTAGGTGAATTCATAGAGCACAAAATGTGTAATCTAACTAAGGACGAGTCCGGTGTAGAGATCATATTTGTTCCATTTACTTTTGACGAGGTTGAGAAGTTACTTAACGAAGAATTTATAGCTTAATACAATTTACGCACGTGACCAGGCCAGATCCATGGAATACTTAGCCTGATTTTTATACAGATTACAATTTATAGAAAAGCTAGCTAGGCTTATTCTTATAGAAAACGTATTTCTTTTGCAAGTATAATAGTATAGGTAGACATGGGTGGCCTCATTAAGCTACCCGAGGGTACAGAACTACAGGTAGGGACGCATAAAGTTATAATTGTTAGATATTTATCTGAAGGGGGATTTGCCCACATATATGAAGCCAAAAATAAAGAACCACATGAAGGAGAGGAGGATATAGCATGCTTGAAAAGGGTTATAGTACCAGATAAGAATGGGCTTAATCAATTGAGAAAAGAGGTCGAGGTGATGAAAGTGTTAAGGAATGGAAGAAGCATTGTCAAGTACTACGATTCGCACGCCGAAAGACTAGAAAATGGGGCTTACCAGGTTCTAGTATTGATGGAGTTATGTCCCAATAAGTCATTGCTAGATTACATGAATGCCAAAATTAAGACAAAGTTAAATGAACCGGAGATATTGAAAATTATGATGGATATCAGTTTAGGGGTATACGAGATGCACAGTAGGGGCATGATTCATAGGGATATCAAGATTGAAAACGTTCTCATTGACAGATACCACAATTTCAAGCTCTGTGATTTTGGATCGACCTCTTCTCCTATAATGCCACCCAAAGACCAGCAAGAATTTCAAATTATCGCACACGATATTATGTATCAAACTACCCCTCAATACAGAGCCCCAGAAATGATAGACTTGTACCGATGCCAGCCGATAGATGAAAAAGCTGATATATGGGCTCTCGGATGTTTTCTCTATAAATTGTGTTATTATACCACTCCATTTGAAGCAAATGGAGACATAGCAGTCCTTCACGCCAGTTTTCAGTTTCATTCATTACCAGCTTACTCAGGTGACTTGAGGAACTTGATAATTCTTATGCTCCAGGAGAATCCATTGTTTAGACCTAATATAGTACAGGTGATCATGATTCTTTCTAAGCAAATGCAGATCGACTTTACATCCCTTAACATCGAGGATGTATACAAGCTTGGCCCTTATAACTTCCAGGCGTTGCATGAATATCAAATTCAAAAGCAAAATGAAATAGCTAGACAGCAGCAAATATATTATCAGCAAAGGGCACTTTTCATGGGCACTGAAGCCACGAATGAAGGATACTCACCAGCATATCATGCAAACATATCATTACCTGGCGATGCTGTGAAACACAGAGAGGTGCCCGAAGAAACAAAATCGGGTACAATATCGACACAAAAAGATGGATCTCTAGCCGACTCAAAGTTGTCTGATAAATCACCGGATGTTAGTTTTTCTGAAGTGGATAACTTTAATGACATCGCCGAGCGTTACCCAGCCTTAGATGATCTAGACATGATCGAACAAAATGGCGACAAATTCTCAAATACTAAGGATGCAGATGGATCAGCGAATAAAGAAGAGAGGAAATCAAGATTGGATATTTTAAGAAGAGATGCTTATGATCAACAAAACGAACAAAACAAAAAAGATTTCAAAGCTCAACAGCCAGATGTTCAGAGAGAACCAAGTATTCAGTATCGTAGATCAGAATCTCAATCATCGGACAATAAACTCTCCTTGGTAAAATCGTTTGACGAGCAATATTCTCCGTCTAAGGTGCAAAGTCATAGTACACATACATATGCCAATGCTCCACAACATAAAACATCAGGAATTTATACTTCTCTCAATAGGTCACAATCCGAGAAGACAAAGAGACCGTCTGATTTCGAAAAAACAGAAACATGGGAAAAGCTGCATTCTAACATCGACAAGAACGCAGAAAAACTTGCAGACGATATTTTCTCCTCTAATATAAAGTCAAGAAGCCATTCGTCGAAAGCATTAGACTTGGAGCACGTATCTCAGCAGAATACTCAGGGCACCGGAAAGACAAATCTTTCTAGTGATTTGATGTTTGGTAGTAAATCAGGAGGTTCCAAATCCAACTCCTTGAACAAGGATATGGCGATAGATGCAAATACTGAAGACTCATCCGATGATGAGTCTGTTGGTGATATTGAAGTTTTTGACTCGAAGGATGGACAGTCCAAAAACTTTGTAACTTTACCAAAGGAGGAAGACAATGCTATATTTACCCAGAAAAAAGTACCTGACGATTTTAGTAAAGATCCCAGATTTTCCGCTAAATATGTGAATGATACGGATAAAACTGAGATTTCCCCAACTTTGCAGAATAACATACCACAAATGCCTGCTGCTGATACCAATTTAGACGAGTTGCAATTCTTGAAGTCCAGACACGGTAACAATGTACAACAGAATTTACCTTTAAACATAGCAGGTAGTGATGTTCGAGGAACCAGAAACGAGCAGAGAAACCAAGGAAACCCTTGGGGTGAATTCAGAACGAAGACCAATATAGAGAGGGTTCACCCAAATATTCCTCTGGCAGACGCGAAGGACAATACGCTTCATCTTCAGAAAGAAATGAACGATCTTAGTATCGGAGACCTGAAGAAAGGTACTATTTATGACGCAAAGAACAAGTTCCCTGCGGTTGATGCCTTCGATCAGAATTTAATAGATTTAAATAACGGACCTGAAACCCCACAAGCCCCACAAACACTGAAGAAACTCAATTATCCTTACATCCCAAGCAAGGATGTCGAAAGAAACAGCCCCGATTTAGGGTTAGATGACGAAAGGAAAGTATCGGAGCGTAAACCACAGTTCAAAAAGAGGATATCTTCCATTCAAAATCCTTCAAATTTCAGCTTTCAAGAAGAGATAATTGACTTCGCTTCGGACGATGAGAATCCTGAACACAACTCGGAGATGAGCAGAGTATCTATCAGAAACTCTTTGAAGAAGACCAAGCCTAGGAAATCAAACGAACATAAAAGAACTGATAGCTCCGGTGACAGGAAAAGACTTTCATGGTTCAGCTCCTCACACAGTAATTAAGCTATATATTGTTACGAAATGCATGTATACATATATATATACGAATATGTACATTCCTATCAAATGCTGACTTATGGGTTTCACCTTTCTGTATATACTGCGCTAGACCACCGCTATTTGTAAGGTTGAAAAAAATATTTGCGAAAAAGATTCCAAATCTAACTATATCTAGTGAAGACTAAGCATGGAGCATGAAAGTGAAATGAAGGAGATACTCTCCTTACTCCTACTTCTTGTACCAAAAGATACATTTGAGTCGAGGAAATGGAATGCTACTGGGTTGCTTGAGACTAGGAATATCACACAGGACATTCTATCTGGAAATGCACTGAAAGTTGTGCAACGAGATGAGATCTCATCTATTCTTTTTAGCGATGATTCTTACTCTATACTCAAAAGATTTCCTCAGCATCCCTTAAGAGATACTCTAGAGCTATATGTGAAGCATGTTCTTGACACTTTTACTAAAGAAGGAGCCGATATAGAAGGAGAACTAAAATTCCAGTTGGTAGCTATAAGTCTTCTACAATCGTTTATCCAATTAAACTTTACGGGCCCAAGTACGACGTGGAACTCAAACAAATCCCTTTTCCCTGATTTAGAAGAAGATTATGTTCAGAAGGAGTCTGTCAAGCTTTTGAGTATAGACGGGCAGCCGGCGTACAATTTAATGTCAGAGCCCTTATTAATAGTGCTAGCTCTTTTGTTCTTTGAAAAAGGATTACAAATAGACTACCATAAAACCCTCGTGAGCAGAAACAGAGATGCTACTTTGGAGGAGTTGGTGGACGATACTAAACTGCGTTTAAGTTTTTGGAAGGAAAATACAATAAAGAGCTCTTTCTTTTGGTGGAGATCTAGGGCTCTTCAAATACATTCTTCTTTGCTTTCAGAAGAATCTGGAACTCTCAGTGCCATAACTGCAGTGTTATTAAACGTTAATATAGTAGATGCAATTGTTCCCCCAGTGCAGAATAGCGATATCCGCAGGAAGCTCCAACTTATATTTTGTTTGGAATCCGCAAGAAATGCAGTTAATAGCAAGACTGAACATTTGGCCATTCCTTTCATTGAAAAATCAAGACAAATCTCTGACTTGAACTTGGTATTAACTGGTGCTAAAGCTAAAAGAACAAAATTCCAAAAGGTGCACAACTCCGCATTGGTGCTTTTAGCCAAAAGCAAAACAGATTTATCTTCTGGTCAAGGGTCTGAGAACAAGAAAAAGTCACCCGAGGTGTTTGAATTAAATTCTGACCTTTTGTTAGAGCGCCCAGAGTTCGAATCTTTGGATGATTTAGAATTACAGACTGAACAGGACACTAAAAGGATAAAGTTTGATTCCGATTATAGACCAGATGAAGGTATGCAGAATGTGTTACCAATATGCACTAGGGCTGAAGACATACCTGTTGAGTTAAAGGAGTTGAATCCCAACGAACAACCAGTATTGAGCGACGTTGATTACGTTCAACTTCTTTTGAGGTATGCGATCTTGAAGCAGACTTCGCCATACAATAACCCATTAATAGAAGAACAACTTGGTGCCATTATAGGAAGAATTTTGTACACTAAATCCACCAATGCTAACTGGTTGATTTTTTCCCGTGCACTTTGGGAAAGATCTTTACTTGAAACCAACAAAGCTCGGACGGTGGAAAGAGGAATCCTTCAAATGACATCCCTTATAGAAGAAATTGGTATTAAAATCAAAACAAGGATTATGCCTCAAGCAAGCGATGAATCTGACGAATTATTAGCCTCTTCTAGGTTGAGATATATTCACCAATTACCCTTACTTCCCCAGTGGACCCTTGATATGAAGTTAGCTGAGAAGTACATGTCATTGGGTGTTTTGAGGTCTGCTATTGAAATATACGAGAGATTACAGCTACCATGTGAAGCTGCTTTATGTTATGTGGCGGTAGATGAAGAGCAACAGGCTGAACAAATATTACTTCGTAGATTAGAGGAGTTCCCTGATGATGCTCGAGCAATTTCTATTTTGGGTGATATAAAACAAGACCCAGAGTTATGGCTTAGAGCATGGGAAGTCGGTAAATACCCAAGAGCTAAAGCATCTTTATCTCGCTATTATTATAACCCCCCAGCTTCCTCCGGCGAGACCAGAAATATTGGATTGGCAATAAAACACATGAATGATAGTTTATCTATTAATCCACTCAATTATGATAATTGGTTTTTCTATGGATGCTGTGGTTTGGAGTCTGGTCAATTCGAATTGGCCTCGGAAGCTTTCACTAGATGTGTTTCTATTGATGACATGAGCTCTCATGCATGGTCCAATCTTGCTACAGCATTGCTTAAGCTCGATAAAACGAGGCCCGCATTCAGCGCATTAAAGAATGCCATAAGAAATGTTGGAGAAGCAGACACTTCCTGGAAGATCTATGAAAACTATGTCATAGTTGCTGCTAAACTTGGAGAGTGGAATGATGTATTATTTGGAGTAAAAGAATTGGTCAGCAGTCGGGGCTCAAGGCAAGGGGAAAAAGTAGTTGACATAACAATGATAGAAAAATTAGTACAGATTTTGATGGAGACTGAGTACCCAAACGAACCCAGTGCAAGGCTCACCCATTATCAAGAATCGTGCGTTGATCTTGTGTGTAATGTTCTACCAACAATTATTACGGGCTCAGCAAGATGCTGGAGATTAGTTTCGAAAGTAGAGCTCTGGCAGCGTAAGCCTTGGGCTGCCTTGGAATGTCTAGAAAGAGCTTATAGAGCTTTAACTCAAAAAAGTGATTTAGATACGAATGAGAAAACTTGGAATGAAGCGGTCGAGTCATGTTGTGACCTAGTAGCTGCCTATGAATCCTTAGGCGAGCTCCCTGGTAGACATAATGCTGGTGATTTAGTGTGTAAGGACTGGAAATATAAAGCACGTTCGGCTATAAGGTCCTTGTTGTCGAAGGGTAAAGCTACCTGGGAAGATTCCGAAGGTTGGGATAAGCTACAGGCACTAAAGGAAGAACTCACTAATTAAGTAGCTCAACGCATTGATTAAATGGTGAATATATTTAGGAGAAAAGTGAATTTATAGATATATCGTCTTGTTCTATGTCATTGATTATAGAAAAAGAGTCGAATGCAATAGAACTCTTTCTAGATTGTGAATTGCGTGTGTCTGGTACTTTCTCAACTTCCTCTGCTGTCTGATTGATATTATCGAGTGAATGAACTGGTACAAGAACAGTAAGAAAATCGATGACTTTCTGCCACTTTTCAAGTAGAATTACCGGTAAGTGAGATTGAATCATTATTTTCGTTAAGTTTTGCAAGATCTTGTGTAGAGCAATTCTAGAATAGGTGGACGATTCCATTTTTAAGCAAAATCCTATGGTGTATAGAACAAGACAGTATGGTTGACTCTTAACAAGACTTTCCTTAATGTAAACGAACATAGTGACGAAGTCCATGTTCGCCGCAACAAGAAGAAGCGGTTCTTCAAGATAATTCACTAATGGCGCAATTGCAACTGAGAAAGAAGCATTCTGGTACAAATCATTAACGAGGTAGAGCAGCAAATTGATGAATGAGTATATGAAGAAAGATAAAGTCTTAAAAATGCTCTCTTCTGATGAAAGAGCCAAGACAGCAAATCCTAATAGATACATGTCCTCCGACTTCAAAATAGCGGCTAGAGGTATAATACCTTCAATAGCGCTCTCGGTGAATATGCTTTCAG
This sequence comes from Millerozyma farinosa, assembly GCA_002196765.1. Lineage (NCBI taxonomy): Eukaryota > Fungi > Ascomycota > Pichiomycetes > Serinales > Debaryomycetaceae > Millerozyma > Millerozyma farinosa. The sequence continues at coordinate 1,846,690 of NBND01000002.1, read as the reverse complement.
ATAGGAGGAAGCTATCTCTCTCGTTTTGATTTTTGGACTTCCTGCTGTGGGAAAGAAGAAGGGTCATATGCCGATAAATTACCAATGCATAAGTTGTTACACAGCTGTATATTGTAATGCTGTACCAGAAAGAGCCTCCTTTTTCGTTAAATAGATTTGATCTCAATGCATGGTTCAAGTACCCAGTGGTACCTAGAATTGTGAAGAAATGGGCTGCAAACCATAGAGTTTGAAGCGAGAACAAGGACGAGGGAGAGCCGCCGAAACAACTCCTGCTCCAGTTGTCAACTGTGGTAGACACTTTTTTGACGAGAGAATGAACATGGCTGTCCTTAACATCAGCCTCATTGTTGCCGAGCTGCAAAAGATATTTTAATTCAGGAACTTGCCTGACAATTGTGTCAACAAAACCCATGGTCGTAACGGGCCTAACTTGCGCCATATCTCTCTTATAAAGCAATTATGAAGACTAGTAACTTTTCTCCTAGTAGAACGAATATGCTACCTCAAAGTTCCCGGATGGGTCATTGTTGTCGTATTATGCAATCTTCCTTTACATTTGTGTAGATTCAATCTGGTACAATTCCAACCACAAATTCGTAGTTTCTCTTATGGCACGCAGGTCGCCAATACATTAATCATTCCGTAACTCCTCTCGTTTATCCGAACATATTATGCTGAGCTAGGGAGTCCGTAGAGTAAAGCTGGTGTAGCCGTGGCTGATGGCTTGTGTTGTGATTAGATCTCATTAGAAACAATCAATACACGACGAGCATCGCCCGATTTCATATTAAACACGCGTTGAAAATACAAGCCTACAAACTTAAAGAGAAGCATTAGATCAAGAAGACAGGATCGCAGAGAGATTTATCTAAAGACCCGAACACATACTTCTTGAAATAGTTTGGGCATTTGCTATTAGTTCTGAAATATTAAGAAATTTATTTGTGTTATAAGACATTTCCTGTTAAAGGTGAAGTGCTAGCTCGGAATTCGCAATGATAGAGGAGAAATATATAGGGTTAGCCCTAGCGATGTCTTCATCGTTAGCTATTGGAACCTCATTCATTATCACAAAGAAAGGGTTGATGGATGCCTCAGCGAGGGGGGGAAACAGACAAGTTCAAGGTCATGAATATTTACAAAATCCAATCTGGTGGGCAGGTATGATAACTATGGCTATAGGTGAGGTAGCGAACTTTGCAGCATATACATTTGCACCAGCTATTTTGGTGACGCCTTTGGGAGCGCTCTCTGTCATAATAGGTGCCGTATTGGCGGCAGTTTTTTTGAAAGAGGAGCTTGGTACTCTCGGGAAAATGGGATGTGCCATCTGCCTCATGGGATCGGTCATTATTGTTATACATGCTCCTCCAGACAAAGAGGTGTCGACAGTTGATGAAATATTGGGATATGCCACCAGACCGGGATTTCTTTTTTATGCCTTTGTTGTTACGATGTATTCACTTTTCATGATATACAAGATAGTGCCCAAGTACGGACACACAAACCCTATGATCTACATTTCTATCTGTTCTTCTGTTGGATCAATCTCTGTTATGTCTATTAAGGCCTTCGGAATCGCTTTAAAGCTCACCTTGTCAGGAAACAATCAGTTCACCCATGTTTCAACCTATGTTTTCATCATTATTGTGGCAATATGCATATTGACTCAGATGAACTATTTCAACAAAGCTTTGGACCAGTTTGACACTTCAATCGTGAACCCATTGTACTATGTTACCTTTACCACTTGCACATTAGCTGCGTCATTTATTCTTTTCAGAGGGTTCAACACAACATCAGCAATTAACATTATATCACTCCTTTTAGGCTTCCTTATCATCTTTAGTGGTGTCTACTTATTGAATATTTCGAGAAAGAACAATGAAGGAAGAAGTAGGGAACTTTTCGGTATTCATAATGGAAAGGATATGGCACCAGTTGACAGTGGGATTGGTGGATTTTCGTCCATGAGAAGATCCATGCAGGTGAACAGACTGGATTACCACGGAGAAGAGTCAGTGGGATTAAGACGTTTCGATAGTTTCGAAATAGGCAGCGACGACGACGACCGCCGCCCCGAACACTGATTCAAATACCCCATAGGACCCTACATACTACTGTCACTATAGATATATGAAATAGACCTTAGGTTACAGGATCAACTTATAAGTCAAGTAGAATAATGAACTTATATTTGGCTGTCAGCAGGCCCTATCTAGATACTATAAATTACAGAAATTATGCACCACTAAACTAGATATCATCAATATCCAACTCATCGTCTTCCTCCTCGTCGTCGTTGCCGAACTCGAAGTTGACATCATCGTCCTCATCGGCTCCGAATGTATCGGTTTCGTTAATCTTCGCATTATCGGGCAATTCACCGACGTTCTTCAAGGTTCTAGCTTCGTCAGAGTTGTATTTGTGCACAACATCACATTGGTCATCCTGGAAATCTCTCAAAGACACCAAAATAATATCTCCTTGTCCCATCCAGACCTTCTTTCTCAATTTACCTCTGATATGACCCATTCTTTTGATTCCATCAAAACAGCTGACTTCAATTCTACCATTACCTAACATCTTGGTAATTTGGGCATATTCTTGTCCTTCTTCTTTGTAGATCAATTCTCTCTTTTGACCTCCATTATCGTTCTTCCCTCTTCTTCTGTTCTTTCCTCCTTTACCTTTACCAGTCTTACCCATATTGAATCAATATAGTCTTTGGATAAAGTTTCTACTTAATTTTTGTTCGAAAATTTTGATGTTCACGAAGACTTAAAAATCGTCAGAAAAATGATTACATAATATTTCTATAATAATTTTTGTTCCTTCTGAAGCAGTTGGAGGTTAAGAGAAGAGGAAGCTAGTAACAGGGATGGATTCATTTGAAGCAACGACTCAGTTCTCTCAGATGTTGAGGAACATCACTCCCGTGATGCAGAATTTGACTCGGGCTGCACATTTTGCTATCAAGAATCATGAGCAAGAAGACTATTTATTTCACAGCATAATAGAAGTACTAGACGACCCTAATACAGAGTTGAATACCAAGTCTACGATTTTTCAATTTATCGAGGTGTTGATGCATGAGGCCTTCCAGGTTCTGCAGCAGCCCAAGTCACACTATTCATATCCTTACATTCATAATTTGAAAAGCTCATTGCCTAATATTTTGCTAAAGGTGTTGCCCGGTGCCAATAACTCCAGCCTCCATAACGTGTACAATAGTTTAAAGAATATTTCAAAGACATGCAAGACAGCTTATGAAGAATACGATAACAAGTACAACTCGATCAACACTCTCTTGACAGAAGCAGAATTAGAGAATGTTGATGCCAACATACCTTATCCAGATATAAAGATTGAAGATGAGATAAATTCAACCGACCCGGTAATAACTACATGGGACTTGTTGATAAAGAAGAAGAAGCAAAGTCAGTATGAACGGTTAAGGCTTTTAAAACACCACAAGGTCATTGAGGGATCCGTTAACGAAGAAGACATGTTCAGTTTCCAGCCCAATAAGACGACAAAGGACCAGGGAGATGCGTCGTCTAATGCAGCGCTCGTGTTCACCAAAAAGCAAATCTTAATGCGCATGGAAGACGACAGGGAGAGCCATAAGAGATCAAAGGAGAATTTGTGGGTTGTTAATAGACCAAAGGACTCTAACTCGTTGACTGAAGACGAGTTCCTTGTTTACTATTGGAATAAATTTGGTAATGTGACGGAAGAAGAAGACAAGTCATTCAGGGATTCTTTAAATGACTTAAACGCAATGGTAGCTCAAAGCTACAAGGACAAACAATTTTAAAACATCATAATTTATTAATGTATCCGATCGATAAGTTTAATATATACATATAACTATTAGTGTATTAAGTAGTATGCATACCAGTATTCGATAAAATACTTAATAATTCGTTCTTACCAGCGACGCTATGTGTAGCAGACGTCTTCATGTCTGTTTCAGATATTGAAATCGTCAAGACCTCGGGAATCTCACCTTTTTCTTTGAGACTATTAGCATAGTCGAAGTAAATTTCATCTCCTGCAGTCGATCCTCCACTCAAAAACAACAAGCTTATAGAGCTCTTACTTGAAGGGCTAGGCAATAAAGGTCCATCATGTACTTCTTTTATTGGCGTACTAGGGTTTGAGTTTGGAACTCGTTTAACCTTATACTGTTGAACTAACCATTCAGGATCAATTCCCTTCTGCTTCTGCTGGTAATAAGCAACCAATAATTGTAGGGCCTTGGAGAACAATTGGTTTTGCTGTACAACAACAATATCTTTTATCAACACAGCGTGCACTCCATCTTTATCAGGAAAGATTTCATTGATATGCTGAATACAATCTCCTAGAAGATGTAAGCAGTGTTCTCTGTTATCATCGCTAAGAGATTGGCCGGCGTGGAATCTAATAGTACAGTCTTCAACTTCGCAATGTGACCCAGGGAGCCTTTCGACCTTGGAGTTGATCAACTGCGAAACCTGAGGCATCCATTTGTTCAATTCTTGTTCATCGACAATTGAAACCCATTTATTAGTTCCGACAAACTTGATATAACCACCATTCTCTGCGATTAAACCGACATTTGGTGTCCTCTTGTACAATATGTCCAAGTCTGACCGCTTCATAAAGCTCACTAAATAGACATGATTATTAGGATCCGATATAATATCATTCAAAAGTGCAACTAATCTAGAAGGTTCAGTAAATGCAACATTTTTCCTATTAACCAGGAAAGAAGGTACTGAGTCACCACAATATTCCAAGGAACTTGATGATACAGATGAAGTGACATCCAAGTTTAAAATGAATATACGTCTTCCATCACTGCTTTTATGGTAAACTTGTTCAAAGATACTTTTCGTCAAAGGAATTATATTTATCGAATTCCTTTTATGCTCATATAGCCAAGCTTCGTTTATACTTTTTAAACAGTTCTTAATCCAATTCTTCGAATCATGTTTTTGAATTGTGTCAAAACAGTTCTTCCATCTTTGTAATTTTTTCTTGGGGTCTAACTCAAGCAGCTGCTTGAACAATTCTGCAAACCTTTTTACATCCCAAGGATTAATCAAAATAGCACCCTCTCCTTTGCAATACAACGAAGGAGCTGAACCCGTAAATTCAGAAAGTAGTAAAGGAGAATGTTTCTCTGTGGTTGCTACTATGAATTCGTGACATGTCAAATTTAAACCTTCTCTCATAGATGAAACAACAAATAACTCAGCTTCACTTTGTAGAGCAAGATATTGATCGAAGTTTATGTTCTTCTGAAGCAAAATAACAGGTTGAGAGACAGCAATATCTTTAGTCAACGAGTTTATTCTTCCAACAATAGACATGACCTCGCTTTCGTAATCTTCATCTGGCACCGAACCAGGACAGATTTGTATTAAGACTGTTTTATTGATATATTCTGGGTTATCGTGCAAGAATTTCTCATATGCCAACAATTTTTGTTTGATACCTCTTAATCTGTCCAACTTATCACGACTGACTATCAAGCTTTTATTTGCCCATCTCTCTCTGATTGAATTTCTCCAAGCAAGAACATTTTCAGAATTCAAAACATCGCTTAGCGAGTCCACGTTAATACCGACCGGAATTGTATTGACTAAAGTGAAAGAGCCATTATGAAATACCCCAGTTTCCGAAACATCAGCTAGAAGAGACCTGTTACAGGTTTGGCAGAAGTGTCTTACATATTCATCTGTCTGGAATGATATGCTATTTGCACCAAGCATACCTTCAAGTAAGTCTTTTCTTTGTGCAAAACAACGGAAGACCTCAGAAGAAGGAAATGATATATGCAAAAACAAACCAATTTTAGCTTCGGGAAGTTTCTCTCTTATCATGCGAGGCACAAGCAAAAGATGATAATCATGAACCCATATCATATTTGAGGGATCGTTAGGGTCAAGAAAAGCATTTTCACGCTTGTAAACTTCTACAATCTTGTCTGCCACTAACTGGTTGAGTAACTTGTAGTGTCCCCATGAATGATCCTCGAATGCTTTTGACTTAGGATCATCTGGAATCTGGTAATGGAAAGTAGGCCACAAGATTTGCTTGCAAAATGATGTATAATGCCCCTGGAAAGTTATGTCATTGGGGAATACTGCTTCGCAATTGTAATTGTCACTAAGTTCATGAGCAATGTCTGAGATTACATGTTGTGGAACTGCGTCGCTTGGCATTGATGGAGTTCCGACCCATTTTGGAGAGTTCATAATGCCGGCTTCGACAGCTATGTTAACGGCTTTGTTTAATGATATATTTCCCTTCTTGGATAATTCTACTTGCCATGGAGCCTTCTCAAAGATGTTTTCTTGGTTTGTTATGTCGAATTCTAGATCGGGGTTCGAAAAGCCTCCATATGGAATAACAGTTGCTTCTGCCCTTCCATGTAAGAGATCATTAAAGTTGAATAATTCCTCTTCATGAGGCTCCTCTTTATTTTTCTCTTCTTCCTTTGCCTTACTGACCACATCTGACAAGGAATTGGCACTGGCATTACTATGAAGCGAAAAATCTGGTCGAGAGTAAGCTAATCTGGCCCTGCTTGCCAGAGCAGCAGGAGACGTAGAATGTACGCTTAAACTAGACAAGTTGATAAGAGACTTGGACGCATTGGATGATAAGTTGGTTGTTGATTTGTTGTATTTTAATGCAGGAAGTCCAACATCCTCGTTTTCACGCTTTGGGTCCACAACCAGGCTCTGGAAAGACACATTGCTGTATCTCGACTTTGGTTGAATATACTGAGGACCAGATTTATCTTCAGACTTCAATGCCGTCTCTGACAGCGATGCGCTTGAATGTGGTGTCTTCGGTTTGTTAGAGCCAAAGAATTCTTCGGCAGAGTTTACACTGTCACTGAAGAACTTATTGAGAGTTTCACTCTTGCCTGGAGACCCCAGTGCAGACACATTCTGCGACTGACTCAAGGATGGTAAGATATCCATCGGAGTTATCCCGCTTGGCTTGTTCGAAGGACCGGCTTTCTGTCTCGTATCCTTTAAATTCTGCACTTGCGCCGCGATCTCTTTCTGCTTCAACTTCTCCCTAACATCACTATCATCTCCTATCTTGAAGTTCACAGTATAAGGCAAAAACCTAGAAATTAGTTAGTAGCTGATTCTCATGTTGCAAGAACTTGTAGTGCACTTCGGTTTAGCAATCGGCTACCCTTAAAGATAAATTGGTCCCAAGATATGAAGCACACAGCTCAGCATCGAGTAAAGACCACTAGATATACATACAATGACCCGACGATAACCGTCATTCTGATATTATAAGAATCTTACGTCCAGGAATCGGTGTATCAAAATTGAGTTTTAATTTAGGAATAGCTTTTTTAAAACATTTATGTTGCTGCTATCACGTGTTTTATAGATACGATGATAGTCTGGATGATTTCATTAGAAGAAAAATCTAGAAAATGGCAAACGTACTAAGATCGCTAAGGGATTGTCATTGTCACCTAGACGTGGATGTAAGAGTGGGAGATGGAAGAATCATTGCGTCTCACATAGAAGACCTTGGAAGACATGGTATTCCGAACAGGTTTTTCCATTTGATGTCTACAAACCATATAGACATATTAGTCTTGAATGAGATACTAGGTAATTTGAATGAAAATTTTGTTGTACCATACTTTGGCATCCATCCTTGGTACTCCCATTTATTCTCAGAGTTAAGTAGAGATGACTACGCTAGTGATGAGGAATATAAAGAAAGTCACTATCGGAAGGTATTAGATCCTGCGCCAGATCTGCAGTTGTTAGATATATTACCCATACCATTCAGTTTAGAAGAGCATTTGAAGAAAATAGAGCAGTCATGTATTAAGTGGGGCCAAAAATTTTGTGCTGGTATAGGAGAGATTGGTCTTGATAAACTATTTCGTATTCCTACGAATGGTTTCTATGGTAACCAATCCAGTCCTTTGAAGGATACGGATGTAAAGCTTTCTCCTTGCAGGGTCACGATGAAGCACCAGGAGCTAGTTTTTGTGAGACAGATGTCTATTGCTAACGAACTTCGCAAACCTGTGTCCTTGCATTGTGTAAAGGCCCATGGATCGCTTTACGAACTTGCAGCAAAAAGACTGCAACCCAATATTCCAGCCGTGACTTTACATTCGTATAGTGGTTCAGTAGACCAGGCAAATATGTGGGTTCGGGAATTTTCCAACAAGAAGAGTAAGCTTTTCTTTTCATTTTCTAACTACATAAACGGCGTTGAGGGTAAAAGAGAAACGCTCACTCAACTCTTATCCAAAGTACCGGACGAACAAGTTTTAGTTGAAACAGATTTTGGAATCGAAAAATACATAAAGAGTCCCGAGAAGATACAGGACTATTTTCAAAATCTAACTGAAATATTCGAGACAATTGCTTCTATCAAAAAGTGGAGCCACGAAAACGGATTGCTGATACTCAGTACGAACTCAGGCGCATTCAGTTCTTGTTCTGTGCCTTAATTGCTGTCCGCCGAAGATTCGGGACGCTGGCGCCCACTGCTAATGTTGCCCTACCATTAATGACTTTTTTGTAACGCTTTTAATAGAATTCTAGAAATAAACGCTAATAGTTCCCGAAGGGTAGTTTTCTGATCGGGATTTTCATCACTTGCCCTTTTCTGTCAAAATCTGAAACTACACATTGTATTGAATAATCTGCGCTCTAGATTAAAACTATAAAACACATACGTAATTTTTCATGTTTAGTTTTACAATCTTGACTTGATGATGTCAATAAATTCAGGCTTCAAAGAGGCACCTCCGACCAAGAAACCATCGACGTCAGCCTTGTCCTTGAATTCTGGAGCGTTCTTGCCGTTGACGGAACCACCGTACAAGATTCTGACCTTCTCGGCTTGGTCTTGGCCAATCAGCTTGGCCAAGTGGGCTCTGATACCCTTGTGTGTCTCCTGGGCATCCTCAGGAGTGGCGGCCAAACCTGTACCGATGGCCCAGACAGGCTCGTAGGCGACGACAATGTTGGTCCAGTCAGAAACAATCTTGGACACGGCGTCCAATTGTCTGGCGCAGACGTCCAAGGTAACGTTAGCCTTACGCTCCTCCAAGGTCTCACCGATACACAAGATCACGGACAAACCCTGGTCCAAAGCAAACTTGGTCTTGGAAGCAATGAACTCGTCAGACTCCTTGATGATGGTTCTTCTCTCAGAATGTCCGGTCAAGGTCCACTTGCCGCCCAAGTCCTTTACTTGATCTGGGGAAATTTCACCAGTGTAGGCACCAGAAGCCTTGTCGAAAACGTTCTGGGCACCGACAGAGACGGTCTTTTGCTTGTTGGTAGCGACTGCCAATCCAAGGTATGGGGCTGGTGGTGCAATTACAACCTCCACGTTAGATGGCAAGTCTGCCTTGTTTAAGTTGTCAATGATTTGCTTGACTGACTCCAAGGAGCCGTTCATCTTGAAGTTACCACCGACGAAAAATGTGCGTGCCATCTTGTTATGTTTTGTTGTATCCAATTGATTGTAAACCTCTGGTTTCTTACGATTAAATAAAATATATATAAAATCACAATTCCTTTCGACCTCGGGCTTTATAGCAAATTATGGGGTGCGTAGGACGACCTTCTCCCGAAGCACTACTTGAAGTTCCGGGTTTGTTGTTAGGCGCACATATTGATAAAATTGTAACCCCGGATTATAGATCAGAGTAGCTCAAGTCACCATGGATGTATATATAAATAGTCGCCTAGTTAAAATATATAAAGAAGAGAATCAAAATATCATGAAAATAACGCCATATAGGGAGTCAGTTGCTTATCAAATTGTCGGAACTGTTATCTAAGCTTTGATTGTCTGCGCTGTACCGTACGTGATCGAATCTCAGGCTCTGAATGGCCGGAGGACTGACTGAATTTCGCAGCATTGCCTTCTTGAATGCTTCCTTGAGCTGCTTGTCCTTCGATCTTGAAGACTTGATGGCGTCTTTTTGCGCTCGGATGATACTATCGATATCGAGGTCGTTGAGATTGTCAAGCTTATTTTTGGAGTTGAAGCGCAACTCGTCGCTGAACTCTTTCTTGACCTCCTCCTCGTCGATGCCGTCTTCTGGGAGGTCGTCCCAGGTTTTAAGGTGTGTTTTCAAGTGGAACTTGCCAGAGGAGACATCGCGCTTCATGATTTGGTATTGACAGTGCGGAATATTGCGCAACGACTCGAACTCTTCGTAGGACCACCGGAACCACTTCATGAGAAACACACGGGCCCAGATCCCGTGGGTCACTAGAATCAAGATGTTGGGGAAGTTATCATGCTGGAACTGGCGGAAGAGCGTCTCGTTGAAACTGGCTACACGGTCGTAGACATCCGCCGCGCTTTCGCCGTGCGGTATGCGGTAGAAAAAGTGCCCGTAGTGCGCTCTTTCCTGCCATATCATCTCCATCTCTTCTGCCGTGCTCTGGAAGTTGCCGAAGTCCTGTTCTCTCATTCTGGGTTCCTCGTGTATCTTGTACGAGACGTCATCCAACCCTTGAATGCCAGATATTATATCATTGCACGTCTGGCGGGCCCGCAAATACGGCGAAGTGTAGAACATGATTGACCGGGGGTTCTTGTGATAGCCCAGACAGGCGTTTGTAAGAGCTTCATTCTCCAAAAACTCTCGCAACACTCTTCCGGCTTGCTTGGCTTGCGCATGGCCCTCTTCCGTTAAAGCGATAAGGTGATTCGGCGTAAACCTGTTAACCGATTTATCGCAGTTACCCTCAGACTCACCGTGTCTGACTAGTAGAATATACTATAATATGTTAGTGACTTGCTTATCAGAAGGAGACCTATGATCCCCATCTTGGAGTGCATGCTTGTTCCAAGGTTTTATAGCAGCTCTCGTACGCCGCCGCATCCCGCTCCATGCGTCTCTTTGACCCATGAACTAACTAGCTACTTACACTTGGCTTTCCCATCTTTCAACTCCGACATTCAACAATTTCTGAAAGTCCAAAGCTTATTATATAGTCTCGTTTGAAAGGGATTTAGTGTAACAGATCCTGGTATTAAGAACATCGCAAAGGTGACACAAAATCAAGGCGGTGTCTCTCCATCAGTCCACACAACCAGGCTCCCCAGAGCAAATATGACTCCGGTAATTGCGCAAGTCAGCACTGTTGCTCAGATTAGTTATTACCAATATATTTGATCTGTGTTAAACTAACTGCGTACGTATATAAAATACAATAGAATCTACATTAAAATTTAAACTAGTATTCTGGAGCCAACTTTCTTTCAATGGCGAAACTCTTGATTAACTCCTCATCACATTTCTTTAAGATATCGTCTGTGAGCACATCTATAGCATGAGAATGCAACATATTATTGTAACGGGAGGGCTCGGTTGGCAACTTGAACACAGACCTCCACTCTTCTGGGTCCAATTCCTTTTCGCCGATCTTTGCTCTTTCCATGTTCTCAACCTTCCTCTGGTGTTTCCACAGAAGAATCTTGCTCATTTCCTTTTGATGCAATCTTTGGTAGTAGTTGTAGTTTGTCTGGTCGTAGTTGTAGGAGTCGATCTGACTGTACAACGACTCCAAGAGTTGTGCGGTGACGTTCTGGTTGGCAGACAAGTTCAACATCTCAAAGTCGTCGGTGTGCTTTGGGTTCTCCAAGTTCGACATATAGAGGTCGACAAGGCGCTGGTTATGCACATTGATAGGAATTTCCTCGAATATGTTCAAGAAAGACAACTTATGGTGCTCCAAGTCCTTGGACTTCCACTTTCCGTCCAAGTAAGCTCTGACGAAGTTCTCGGTCAACCTGAGTGCCTTCACGTCTAATTCTTTTCCGATGGAAGCCATATTGTGAATTAAAATAAAAGAGTTCTTGTTAGCCAACTGCTGTTGCACCAATGAGTCAACAAGCTGCGATGTCACAAAGTTTCCAGAAACAGTAGACTGGAAGTATCCCTGGATTTCAACACCGTATCCGAGTTTCTTCAACGCCTCCAAGATATCCTGCTGATATTTGGCTCCACTTCTCGAGCGCAAAGATCCTCCCTCGTATTGATCTGGATATGGGTATGGGTACGCATGTGTGATGTCCAAGGATCCGTTATCATCCTCAAATCCTAATAATGCACCTGAAAATAATGATGGATAGTTCTCTGACGTATGTCTAATCAAAGACAACAACGCACTGGATTCAACATCAATTTTTGTCGCCGTTGGCGCCTGATATGCTTTCCTATTCTCAGTTAGTACATGCCATTAACCGTAGCTTGATTTCAGTCTATACATACGTATGTTTAGAGGCCATTTAGACGTGCTTGGTATTCTCCTTATTACTGCTTCTCTTCAAGAGTTTTTCATCGTTGATTTTCAGTAGCACAAAAAAAAAAAAAAAAAAAGTAAGAGATTACATAATCAATGAGTCTAAAATTTTTTTTCAGCTGGACCTCAATAGATATCAGATAGCACGAGAGTTAAGTGAATATCCCTCTTTGGAGAACGACTCATAGAAACTAAGTAAGGTTCGTATAATGTCCGAAGAAGTTAATAACACTGCTGAGCAATTGCAAAAGACGTATTTGGATGACGTCACTGGCGAAAAAGTCTCCAAGACTGAATTGAAGAAGAGACAAAAGCAAAGAGCCAACGAAGCTAAGAAAGCAGCCAAGGCAGCCAACACCGCCAACACCGCACCAAAGGTGGCAAAGAAGAAGGATGACTTGGCTGATTTGAACCCTAACCAGTATTTCGAGATCAGATCACGTCAAATTGGAGAATTGAGAGACACCTCCATCAAGGATGATGCTGCTTTCAACCCATACCCTCACAAGTTCGACGTCAGCATGCAGTTGCCTGAGTTTGCTGAGAAATACAAGAACTTGAAGAGAGGCGAGACATTGACCGACGTTGAGGTTAGAGTTACCGGTAGAATAATGGGTAAAAGAGAGTCAGGATCCAAGTTGAAGTTCTACGTCTTGAAGGGAGACGGCGTTCAAGTTCAGATCATGGCCCAGGCCCAAGATGCTCCAAGCGTCGAGGCTTACGAGAAGATGCACGAATACCTCAGAAGAGGTGATGTTATTGGAATCGTTGGTTACCCAGGAAGAACCAGTCCAGCTAAGGGTGGTGATGGTGAAGTTTCTGTTTTCGCCAAAACCGTTCAGCTTTTGACCCCATGTTTGCACATGTTGCCAACTGAGCATTATGGATTCAAGGACCAGGAAGCTAGATACAGAAAGCGTTACTTGGATCTCATTATGAACGACTCCACTCGTGACCGTTTTAGAGTTAGATCCAAGATCATTTCTTACATTCGTAAGTTCTTGGACAACAGAGACTTCTTAGAGGTTGAGACACCAATATTGAATGTTATTGCTGGTGGTGCTACTGCCAAGCCTTTCATCACCCACCATAACGATTTGAGCATGGATATGTTCATGAGAATTGCTCCTGAGTTGTTCTTAAAGGAATTAGTTGTTGGTGGTTTAGATAGAGTCTACGAGATTGGTCGTCAATTCAGAAATGAGAGTATTGATATGACTCACAACCCTGAATTTACCACTTGTGAGTTTTATCAGGCATACGCTGATGTCTATGATTTGATGGACATGACTGAGTTGTTGTTCTCCGAAATGGTCAAGGAAATCACTGGTGATTACAAGGTCACTTACCACCCTGATGGCCAAGAGGGTGAAGCATTGACTTTAGATTTCAGCAGACCATGGAAGAGAGTTAACATGATTGAGGAGTTGGAGAAGATTTACAATGTCAAATTCCCAGCTGGTGACAAATTGCACACCGACGAAACCAACGAGTTCTTAAAGAAACTTTTGAAGGACAACAAGTTGGATTGCCCACCACCTCTCACCAACGCTAGAATGTTGGACAAGTTGGTTGGTGAAATCGAGGATGCCTCCATAAACCCAACCTTCATTTTTGGTCACCCTCAAATTATGTCTCCATTGGCCAAGAAAGACAGAAAGACCCCTGGTCTCTGTGAAAGATTCGAGGTCTTTGTTGCTACTAAGGAAATTTGTAACGCTTACACTGAGTTGAATGATCCATTTGACCAAAGACAAAGATTCGAAGAGCAAGCTAGACAAAAGGCTCAAGGTGATGACGAAGCTCAAATGATTGACGAAACATTCTGTAATGCATTAGAGTATGGTTTGCCTCCTACTGCTGGTTGGGGATGTGGTATTGATAGATTGGCAATGTTTTTGACCGATTCCAACACCATCAGAGAGGTCTTATTATTCCCTACTTTGAAACCTGATGCCACTAAGGCTGACGATAATTAGTTTCAATTACGATTTGTATAGTGATTGTCGTCTGTTTCGTTGCGATACTATTATTATTCTATAATACTTACAGTAAATGTATAATTTGAATTAGCCCCGGATTATTTTTTTTTTTTAATTTTGGATCTTTCCTTGTCGCTTCATTTCCAATGCTTTTTTATAAGGAGGAGCAGTAGGCATTTGAATGGGGTCAAGCAGAGCCTTTTTCTCGCTGTCTGCAAGCGTATATGTAGCGTCAGAGTCAACTGAATTCAAATCACCGCATGCGATAAAATTGGCAATAAGCCTCTCTTCTGGATCAGGCATATCTAGGTGCTCTAAGTTCCCACTTCTGCCGATGTTAGCTCCTTCGAAAAATTCTTCTGTCGATTTGTTGCTATTGAGTGATGGAATCCAGTCTTCCCTTGGTTTGTACCCTATACAAACAATGAATGCCTCGAGCGACGTGCCTCTGGAGGCCCTGGGTTTTGCGCAGATCACCCTCTCAAACAAATAACTGAGCTGGCTGTACAATAAGTCTATGTCTCTTCCTCTGAAGATCTTTGCGACGAATGTTCCACCTGGTTTCAAAACGCATGTAGTTAATTGTAAAGCAGCAAGAATTAACTGAGATTGTATATATTCATCTAAATCGTGTAAGCCTGTCACATCTGGTGCTCCGTCGCTACATACGAAATCTGCTGGCTCTCCCCCAAATATCTCAAGGATTTTTTGCAATGTCTTCGGGTGTGTGATGTCTGCTTGGATCGTGGTAATTCCTTCTATAGGTGACATAGGCTGCAAATCCACTGCTACTAATTTCACCTCTTCCTTGGGCCTCTTTTGGTATATTTCTCTCGATAACACTTGCGACCATGATCCTGGAGCAGCACAAAGATCAACTGCTCTCTTCACATCTTTAAAAAGATCAAATTCTTCATCAAGTTGAAGCAACTTAAAAGCTGACCGTGCTCTCCATCCGTCTTCCTTGGCTTTCCGGTAATACAAGTCTCTCTTGTCCTTACTCGACTTACCCATGGTGAAAAGTATAGCTTGTATATGAAAGAGGCCGTTAGACTGGAGCGCTTGTCTTGATATTGATTTTTTTTTTTTTTTTCGTAATGGTCTGTTTTGCATACAATCAAAAAAAAAAAACTTGAGAATCAGACGAACAATTTTCAAGATATCACCGGGAGTTTTTAGTAGCTAGAAAGCCGAGCCAATCAGTTAGTTACAGTACTCATAATGTTATGTCGTACTAGGTTGATGATACATGTGGTGCCTTTGCGCTCACTTTCTACATTTCGACCTCTTCTTAATAGTCCTCCTAGTCAAAACGGGCCCCATTCAAGCCCAGAGGAGTTCAAAGCTCAAGCAGAAGCAAAGAAAAGGGAAGAAGATAGATTCCACCAAAGTATATTACAGGGAGAGGTGGAATATGATCCAAAGTATTTGAGTGAAGAAAAAGTTAATCCTATAACGAGAAGACCACTTCCGTTGAATGTGGAGCTCTTGAAATATAAGCCTTTACAAGTTCCCAAGACACACGGCCACCAGGTTGCTAAAATTGAGTTCAAAGGTTATGATAGAACCGAGTTGCTCAGAGCTGCAGAGTTTGCTGCTAGGGCAGCGTATTACTTGAATATTCCTTGCTCGAGAATTGCGAACCTCAAGACAGAGAGACGTTTATATACTGTTATTAGGTCCCCCTTCGCCCAAGCTAAATCAAAGGAGAACTTCCAAAGAAAGGTATTCGGCTTATCATTGACTGCTTTTGATGCTACTTCGGAAGTAGTAGACATATGGTTGTCCTACATCAACAGACACGCTATAGATGGTGTCCAGTATAATACCACCATCCTGTTCAGAGAGTCTTTGGACTTCTCAGAGAGACTCGACAAGTTAGCAAGCACCGATATGAAATTTCCCGAATCTTTCAAAGACATCGATGACCCAATAGCGAATAGGGTTGAAGAGTTGCTCAAGTCAGATACCTTCAAAAAATTATTAGACGAAACGCCTGAGAATCATTAAAGTTTATTTAGGTTAGCATCAAAAGCTATCATGTAAATATTTATATAAGCTTAAAATAAGAATTAAAGAAGCCCTACATCGACATCATTTATCCGTATACGTCCCAATCTTCCTCCTCTTCCTCGTCGCTCAACTCCGCCTTATACTTCTCTATTTCCTTTTCTAGTTGCTCTTTCTTTAACTTCTTTAGTTCGTTCATATTGCATCGGCAAAGGGGACAGGTTGGATTAACCTTTAGCCAGGGCCCAATGCATTGAAGGTCAAATATGTGACCTTTAACTAGTTTGTTCGACGATTTGGCGCCGCATGGTAGTCTTACAAGAAGCGGATACTCGTCGTCACTATATCTATTGGTACAAATGGGGCATTCTGCGTTTTCCTTGTCGGTCAACTCGTCCATGCTTACTCTTTCTAAAGAATCCAAAAAGTCTTCAGAAACGCCTCCCTCCTTTTCACCGTGAACACTTGATGGATCATCCTGCAACGATTCTAATAACTCCAACACAACATTCGACCCTCCGTCATTATAAAGCACACGCAATGCATCAGTAAATAGCTCTCTGGAATCGGCAATTTGAGAATCGTGCTCTTCGATTAAAAATGAGTTGATTACATGTTCTAAAGTATGATGGTGTCTTCCATTAGCTTGACTTCGGTTTGACGAAGTTCGGCTGTTTAGATTATGTTCATCTATAAATCCCTGTTAGTAAATTATTCTGCTTGAGCTTCAAGAGCTATACGTAGAACATTCTTCGTACCTTCGTATGTTGCCATTGTTTGCAATAGTAAAGCTACTTGGTTTTAGGCAAAATATAAGTCTTCTGTGCGAATTATCATCATACGAAAATTGCGGCATTGAATACGACCTTATGATATCTACAGTCAGGAGGTCGTACGAGAGAGCATTATGGTCTACTATGAATTGGTTTACGATAAAAAAATATGTATATTTTTAATTGATATCTATACGTCATCAATATTTATACCTATCTCATACTCGTCGACGTCGTTATCATATTCATGATCATCACCCGTTTGAGATTGTGATTTGCTTGTCATATAGCTTTCTAGACGGTGATGGTCCAAGTTTTCAAAGTACCCCTGTTGATTGGCAAAAGCTGATGCATTTAGCCTTAACGGAGTCATAGGCGGATCTTCCAGTGGCGTCTGAACTGGGTTCAAAACTGGAGAGATATCGCTGCCAATCTTGATGTAACTTGACGACGGCGTGAGAGTGTAATTCCTAGACTTCTCCATATTTGGGTGTTTCATATCGTCATTTCGATGGTACGAGAAGTTATATGCACTAGACTGGGGATGGTTGTGAATTGGATTAAACTGTAAATTCTGAGGGCCTGTATGGCCGTGAGCATCATTCATAAATCTCGGAGGCGTTTGGTTAGTAAGCCAAAACCTCGAAGGAGAGCCACCGAGAGACGTGGGATTGAGATTAGGAGACTCGGGTATGCGCATGTGCTTTCCATCAATCGGTATTGCTTGCGAATAAAAGACTTCCTGCTGTGCCACCGGTTGACCGACGGAGGGAGGGCAGAACTTGTGGTAGGGCTGATATCTTCTCGAGGATAACTGCGACAACGACGTGCGACTACTCAAGCTTCCTAAATTATTATAGGGAGTCTTGCGATCTATATGTATGGTTTGCGGGTGATTTATGACAGGAGCACCCATAGTATGCATTTGGCCAGCTTGGCCACCGTATTGTATCTGTGTGGGCATTCCACTGTGGCTCTGGGCCGCCTCGTAGTCGTCCTGGTGCGCGTTCAAGCTCTGGTTGTTCAAAGAAAGAAGCGATATGGTAGACGACAGGGGCACGATTATTCCATCGACCTCCTTGCCCACCGAGCTCGCAAGAAGCTCGGGCTCGGGGTGTTCGTCCACAATCAGGTGATCTCGACTCGGTATTTCTACCCCGTGGCCCGCACCGTCCCTCCTGCTTGCCAAGGGTCGCGATCCATCCTCATTTTCATATCTGTGACTCTCGCCAGCGAGTGATGAAGACAACAAAGATTTTCTGGTTTTCCTGCCGTAGTCAGCCGAGCTTCTCTTGTTCTCGCTGATATGGTCTTCGATATCAGAGCTCCTTGACCTCTCCGTCCCGCTATCGCTCCTCTGATTTCGCCCGTTCTTATCATCGATGCTCAAGCTGTCTAATTTTTCATTCAAGTGATTGCTGTCGAATATCATACTGGGACCTTCCATTTCGTCTGATGTCTCGACGATTACCTATAGACAGTCTAGACGTAGGCTAGACGTGTGTAGCTGGGTTGTAAATCCGTTAGATCCTGGCCGTAACACCACCAATTTACGATAATATATAAGTACAATTTCTTCAAAACTTTTTTTTTCTTTATCTACATCTTTGTATCATTTGATTTTTTGGCCAGTGCACGCCCATCCCAGATAACGGGGTCTTACCTGCAAGTGTAGGAGAATTGATTGGATATTGTCATATTGATCGTCAATTCTTTCGCGGCTTATAGTCATTATTATCACAGAAGAGGCCTAGTGGCCAGGAAAACGACCGGGGTCATATAGTTGACCCCTTAGAGGGGTAAATATCTCTCAGCGCGAGAACGTTTTATCTATAGAGAGCAACTCGGTGCGCCGATTCGCAGCTGTGTTAGCATCATAGGGGCACACGGCGCTATACGGAAAAAAAAAGTGGTGATTGTGCTCTCGAGCACTTAAAAAACCGATATTCTCCGTTAAACAGAAGTAAGAGTGTTGAGTCATTTGTTGAAATAAAATACACATGTAAGTAACATTGAGTTACGCCACAATAGTAGTTCCAACTTGGCGCGCGGAGGATCGGGGAGCAAAATAATACAGATTGAGCAACCCTGGCTCGCTTGTTGACACACTAGGGTTTCTTTTGTTTTTATCTCGCCGTTGGCAGGCTTATCGGAGCCTCTGCAACACCCAAGGTTTTATCTTGACTCCGACCTGGCACCGTGTTCAAGGGGCAGAGGGGGCCAGACCAACCCCGTATACCACACGGACTGCTTCCCCATGTTAGAATCTCCTTTTGGTGCACCTGTATGCGAGAGTTTTTCTGTATACCTCGTATACGCATACGTTTTCGCGGGTACAGTCACACATTGCCCTAGACGGAGACAGAAGGAAACCTAAGGGATCGATCATGGCACGTGATTTGGGTTGGCACCCCATATGTTGGTTCTTGGATTACATCCAGCATAAGAGACGCCTGCGTAGCGTAATGGTTAACGCGTTTGACTTCTAATCAAAAGATTGCGGGTTCGACTCCCGCCGTGGGTTCTTATAATTTTGCGGACTTAGCTCAGTTGGGAGAGCGTCAGACTGAAGTTTATCAGTCTATCTGGAGGTCCTGAGTTCGATCCTCAGAGTTCGCAATTTTTTTTCTTTCCATTTAACCTCTATATCAAGCGTTAAACGCAATCAGCTCTCTAGCCTACAACCCGAGGGCTTGCTTTTCGGCGCAGAGGCTACATGGTATTTCCGTGAGTTTCTTCGCTTAAAATTCGTTCAATTGTCATTTGAATTTACCTAACCTAAAGAATACATAGTAATAAGAGAAAGTCCAGAAATAAAGTACATCAACGTCATCAAAAGTACCAAAGCGGTAGTCAAAAAGTGTCCTCACTTGAGCAATATCTGTGCCTGGGAAATTGAGTGTTACTTGTCACTATAAATCCAAGTAGTATTCTTCACTCAAGTTATCGTACTCTTCGAACTTTAACACGTCCGTAAAGTCGATGTCATCTAAAATCGTGTTCTGCTCGGTCTGGTCTTTTTTCGTCTCTATGCTCAAGAAAACAGCATTTTCCACCAACTTGAGATTAGGGTAAACGTCTTTAGGTGAGTCATGGTCCAATTTTTCCCGTAGGGTCTGCTTGATTTTTCTCCTCTCGCTCTTCTCGAAGTCGAGTGACTTTCTATTGTTGATGGGGAGGTATTTCTGCGACTCCGCGTCGCTTGCGCCTCCCAGAAGGTTGATGAACTCGCTGATATCGTTAAAGTTGACTGTGCGAGGGATTCTTTTCTTCTTGGGCTCTGCAAAGGAGCCGTCGATCTCGTCGTCGTCATTTATGGAGTCAAGATCAACCGAAACGTAAGTCTCAGGCGTAAATACAGACGTGTCATTGATGGGCTTCGGTGTACTGATGAGGCTGTATGTGTCACTCGATGTCTCTGTGCCCGTCAGACTGCCCGTGGCTGGGCTGCGATGAGCACTTTTCAAGTTGGGCACACTGGACCGCATCTTCAATACCCTACTTTCTCTCTTGCTAGCATTACTGGCGTTCAGAAGAAATGGAGTACTTGTTTTCCTCGTCATCTTGTGCTCCCCGCGGTTTTCTTTGTTGTCCTCGCCATCTCCCACTCCACTTATCTGCATCGGCTTCTCTCTTCCCTTCAAATATCGCTCGCTGAGATTCATTATCGACGTCGACTGGGTCAATACCCTGCTCCTTACCCTCTTCTCCGTGCCCTCGTCCTCCTCTGAGATCTTGTATACATCACTGCCGACTTTCTTCTTTGTTCTAAGCATGTTTAAAAAATTTACTTTAGACTTGCCATGCTCGCTCAAGTCCCTAGAACTTTGGCTTCGAATCATCCTGTGGGATTTTCAACGTTTCTTTCACTGCTGTAAGGTCAAGTGTATGTTTATACCAAAACTTGTTGATGGCTTTCTTTCGACCTACGTCTTCACTATTTTTTTACAGTATACTCTTCGACTGTTTTTTTTAAAAAAAAAACAATATACGCATTTGACTCCATAGTAGGTAGAAAACAAACGCGGTTCCTGAATGGAATAATAGCGCACTTACACAGGCACGAAGGTTTGAATGGTTTTGTGTTATATCACGTATATCTCTATGTACAAAGGTGTGTAGAAGGTTCTTTTTTAGGCCATAGGGCTAGATCCAGTACTTATATCTATTAGACTCATCCAACACAGTAGACCTTGTGTATGATAGCGAAGGGTTAACTTTGGCGCAGTAGTCGTTTATAGACTCGTAGGGGTCATTCGAAGAGGCCGGGATAAGATCAGCCGTGAAAGGAACAGAGCCAGTAAAGCGGTGCAATACAGCAGTACTTTTTCGACTTCCAGTTTTCTTTTCGCAATGGATTGCCGTTTTTGTCTCTGCCCAGCAAAGTTTTGTACAAGTATTTGGAGATGGGTTGTCTCGCGAGGGCTCTAACGTTTTGTGGCAAGTAGAGAATGAGCGGGTCGTTCGTGATCCGTTTCCCCGTTGGAGTGATGTTGATGTGGCCCACGTTTTGGAAGACCAAGTCTATGGAGCCGTAGAACGGAGGCACAACAAACTTGCGCAAGCCTTCGAGCGACAGCTTATCGACGGCGAAGACGCGGGCCAAGGAGGGGTAGTCCTCGATATGCTGCAACACAGACATCGCCTTTTCCATGCTGGAAAACACATGGCGCTCGAAGTTGATGCACTTGCGCACCTGGAATATGGTGTCAGACGGAGTCTCGAGATAGAAGATGCCGCCTACCGTGTAGACCTGCTCGCCTTTCAAAGTCTCGTAGGGGGAATTGTACATCCCGTTTCGCGGGACAAGAGAGCCCTTGCTTATTTGCTTGATATTCTCGGGCGACATATACCTGTATACCCCATGCTGCGCGTCGCAGGAAAAGCCAGGAACGTCGAAAATGGTCTTGCCCTTGAAATCGTACAAAATGTGGTTTCTAGTGAACCCCGGCATGTGCGAGGCGCCGGGGCCATTGAGAAGCTTGTAGCGGTCCAGCGCTTTCCTCTGCTGGCGAGCATAGAGGTTTTTTGGCAAGCCCTTGTTCACAGCACGGTCCTGGACGTTCTCCAAAGCTTTGCGCTTGTCCGAGCTAATGAGCTTTGAGTCTTTCTTGCTCGAAACATAAAGCAAAGACTTCAATAACGTCGACTTACCACTATTAACACTTCCAATGAGGTAACTATTGTCGGGGATTTCTTTCAAGATAGCTTCCATGTTCCAGTCGCTGAGACCGCTCACAGCATGGACTTTTGAGCCGTCAACGTTGTATTTTCGCCAGAGGTAGTCTCTGAAGAAAGTGGCACCGTACTTGTTGTTCATAGAAAGCGACGAGTAAAGCAAATCGCATTTTGTTATGATGAATGTGATATCTTTAGCGTTTCTGTACTGGAATATGCGGGAATCTAGCGAGAAGGGGAAATCCATAGCATTAACGAGATATACTATGTTTCCATGCAGTGGGATGGAAGAGATAACATCGTCTAAAGTCTCTGCAGGATGCTCATCCCAATTGAACTTTGACTGGTATAAGGCACTTCGACATCGTATACATTGAATATTTGTCCCGTCTTTTTCTTTCACGGGCTTTTCGTTGGCCTTACTTACATTGTCACTCACATTCAACAACTCTCGATCCTCTGGACTTAGTTCCTTAATGTACTTATCAAATACTTTGTCTTCCTCTCGAATGAGTTTAGGCTTGGTTGTGGGGAGCTGATAGTAACCTTCTTTCTTTGGATCGGTGTTCTGCAATTTCACCCCACATGATGAGCATGTTGGAAATAAGTTATACACCAACGTACTGTATTGCAGGACCCAGCTTTTTCGGTGCCACCTTGGGAAAAATGATCTTGCGATGAGTGCAGACTTCGCAAACCTGTTTAGGGAAAACATTGCCTACGTTCTGCCGTTATCACACAGTCTATATTTCAATACTTAGACTGTTTCAAATAGCCTATATTTCTCTCTGCAGCTGTAACAACGATCCGATATGATGTAATATTTGTAGATGGAGGCTTTATTTGAAATGATGAAAGACAAAGCATAGTGAGAAGCTGGAAAAAAAAAAGTAATATACAGTCCATAAAAATATCTATAGTCAAGTCCTATGATCTCGATTCACTGGTGCCGCATTAGCAACTAAGCAGCAGTATGCTCAGAGGTTCCAATGTGCCATGATGCGTTACAAACGATTTTTTGTATGTTTCACTGTTGTCGGTGTCTAAAATCATTTCCTATACGAAGGACCATCGTGCAAACAGCAGGACACATCCTGCAAGTATTGTTGATGGCCCCCTGCACCCCCTCCAACAAAAAGTAGACTTGGATCCATGCTTGTTAGGTACGAATGACATGCGACAACCCTGCATGGGTTTCCCGCTCGTTGCGACGAGAGCCAGCGCTCAGCAGCGCCAAATGTGGCTGCCTTTAAAATCCTGGAGTCGGGAAAGCACTAGTTGCTGCTGTGTAGTTCCTATTTCGTCCGTAGGGGACATACCGACAAGTCCCTGTTTTGGTGCCACATCTGAGATAATTGCCGAGGGAAGATCCGCCAGCAGCAGCCAGTGCGTTTGGGACAAACGACCTACTCCAGTGTACCACGGTGGAAAAAGCAAGACATCCAGTGACTGCCTGCAATATGATGTCTGGACTGCAACATCGGCGTTGGTCACCGCCTACAGGACGCTCATACGAGACATTGGCGGCGACCGCCGCTTGGCCGTGCAAAGGAACAGTCGCACCGATCGACCGCAGGAGCCCGAGCTGCCCGCGGTCGCTCGTCCTCACAACCTTTCTCTGCTGCACATCGCCAAAAAGGATATGCCCTCCTCTTGTGTGACGCACCTGCCATGTCGGCCCCTGAAATATCCGGGCATTCACCATCTCAACCGTACTACATCCATCTATAGGCTACATCTACACTCTACATTTCATGCGTCTCCGTCTTGCCTGTCGTTATACTATTACTATTCCAGACGCCGTCTGGCATCAGCCACCGGCCTATTGTAGCGCACAATTCGTAGAGATTCCATATATGAAACTGTAACAATAGCGGCAAGAAGTGTTGAGTATAGCCCTACAAGAAACACGCACGATGCAACGTTGTACCATACCGATCGCTGCTCGCTTATCTGGCCAGCCTAGTGTCTACTCCAGGCTGAGCTCTAATGAAAAGAGGGTTGAAGTCAACTCACGAGAGTGCTCGTCTCCAGGCCAATATTTACCCACCCTCCTTTATTTACCGCGACGGTGGGCACCACCACGATTGATTCGGTTCAGTACCATTTAGTGCAATATGCAAGCGAATGTGCTGAACTTTTTGTCTACATACAATGCTTTTTATTTCCAGCGCAGCACATTTTCAGGAGCTGTTGGATGTGCATATACGTCAGGCAGTGGAAAGTTCTCTTAAATCTCAGATCTAGGCTGTTAAGGGCAAATAGGAGAGGGATGAATAGCCTGGTGGTGCAGCACGAGGGTGTAAAAGGAAGCGAACTTTATCGACAGTGTTGACGACGGTTGTTTTTCCGTCCCCCTCTACTGTTAGCTAACGCAGGATTAAAGGTGGGTAGTACATTTCATGTGCATATCGGAGCCTCGTGTAACATGGCGTTCGCTGGCAGGGTTAGACCAAAAATAGGGCGAAGTGGCCTGAGAACGGAGCGGAGCAAACATGAAGTCTTGTTGGCCTAGATCGACCCTCAGCTTCGCCAGCAGTCGTGGGCTCCTCCCCGAGAGAAGTATGCGCTGGCAGAATTTCCTATACAGGGCGGATGCACACACGGAGGAAGACAAAAATAACTAAAATAGGCGAGTGGTACAAGCGGATCTGCTGCGCACCAGGAACATACGAAGAGCAAGGAAAGCCACTAAATAAATACCAGTCGAAGATGAAAATAAATGGTATAATATATGAATGACGTAAATGGCCAACAAAGGTTCTTTTGAGAGTCCGCGACAACGTCAGCCAGCTGTGGCGTGTATGTAGTTCCAACCGTTCACGGGAAAGAACCGCCGAAGCTGCCAGCATAAGAGCAAGTTTGCTCGACGCAAAGCAATCTGGAGAGGTGCCGTGGGGCAGGTACATCAACGAAACAACACCTTGCACAGTTACACCACGTCCAACTGTAAGGTAGCTGGGGCCTGCAAAGCTGACTTCCGCCTCAGCAAGCGTACGGCAAGGGCGAAACACGGAAGGAAAACACCAGGGCAAAAAAGGTAGAAAAAAATAAACGCCCCATGAGTCTTGCAGCAAACAGAAGCAAGTTCTAGCACCGGCGTCGATAGTGAGACGAACGGCAGAAGTATCACTGATCCGCTTTTTCCTGTAGAGGCAAGTACGTGTAGTTAATCCAGGTGGTACCTGTAGAGAATGCAGCAACCAGGTCCGCATCAAGGGCGAGAAAAGCTTGTTTTGAGATGCACGAGCGAGTTGGGATCTGGGTAAGAAGCAAGCTGGCATGATAGTGAAACTGCTCGAACCCATTTCAGGTCACGGGCGGCAGTGAACTAGCACTCCTGCCAGCACAACAGAGCCTATCGCGGGTCACGGGGCGTGCCGTCACAGACAAGGATGCAACTAGCGCATGAAAGACAGGCGCAGCGCCTCGGCTATTGAAAGATCCCTCTTTTTCGCACCACATACAGCCTGCAGAAAAATAACAATATAACGCTGCCGTACATATCGCCACCCATAACCCAATCTGCGAAGGGTGCAGAGAAATCCGACGTGCCGCGTGACTACGTTCATTTTTCCAGCCAACTACGCTGTACATGCAGCAAGCAGGCCAGACATGCATCCAGTCTCCAACACGCATAGAGCCCAACTATAGACAAGGCGGTAAAGGTCTACATATACGTGCTTCTTGGTATCGTAACGGCGGGGAGAGGATTTCTTATTCCGGCACTGCTCAACACTCCGAGCGTCCCTGCTGCGTCGGTGGTCTGCGGCTTTCGCGCCGCGTCCTTCTCCTTCGGCAGACGCGATGAATCCGCTGAGTAATTCTTCAGCTGTAGGTGTCGCCCAGGCCCAGACTTTCCCACATAAATCCAGATTAGTCTGTGGAAAACCTTCGCTGACAGACCGGCGTTCACTGCGGGCGTGTGTCCAAGGTCTCTCGGTGCACAAGCCCTGAGCGCGCCGGCGACGATTCGTGCACATGCGCGCTGCACCGGCCTGTAGCGTCGAACCGCCAGAAAGTTTATTCTGAAGGCGTTAATCTGCTTCCATCCTGCAGCGTCTCAAACCTATTCTGTTGGTGCCTGCGCACGTCTGCAACAAGACATACGTTAGACTGTCTCCATGCTCCAACGCTCGCCATACTCCGTCCGCTACGCCGGCGCATTCCTGCTCTTCGCCGTCCGCGGTGCTTGTGGCACGCCATTCTGGCGCAGCAGGCCGACGCATCAGCAGGAAAAACCGTGTGAGGCGCCGCACCCCAGTCTTACAGTACTTTTACCTCTACCTCGAGATGGCGCCCGACGTGAGGTCCTGCCGGCCCTCCACTTCGTGACACGTATTTAATTGCTCTTTCTCTCTGAGGTGTTTCTAGGCAAGCAGCCTAGGCCGTCGATGCATGCTCTGTCAACATGTTTACATGACAAAATACTTCACTAGTCGCCGAACCCGGCCAAGGCCACTACAAAGGCTAAAAAACACTGACCCAGTAAACAACAATCACACTAATAGCTACGCCGGCAATGCGCCCATCTTCCACCTCAAAGCCTTGTACCGTCCCTATTTTGCTAAGTTATAAGTTCACAAAACTAAGTTTTTCCATGCCAGTCCTTGCAGCGTTATAAACGACCTTTGTGCGTCACCGTCCTGCAGCACTTTGTAATTTCCGGTTCTGCGCGGAAGTTGAAAAAGATCGGCATGTGCCCATCACGCCCCCTTTTATCCCTTTTCGATGCCCCCACATTCCGGTAATGATTCACTTGTGCATTCTCCAAGCAAGATACAACATGCGGCTCTTGGTGCACATGCATCATGCAATGTGATAAAATGCATACAATCCGAATCTTTTCGTTACCGCATGTCTTGTCACACAAGTATGCAAAGAATCGTACGGGCTTTGACAAGACAAAGTCACTCATATTAGTGTTTGCTCAACATAGGAGCGATTTCATTCTATAAAATAAACCAGATTTTCTGATTCAAAATTTTTGTAAAAAATTTTTAAGTCGTGATCAATAGTTTCAACTTATCTGATATATTTATTAGACTGGGTACCTAAACTGTACCGACGTTCTATTTTTTTTTTTTCCGAATAATTTTTTTTCTTGCTTTCTGGCTTCATTCATTTTGATTTCCACTTGCCGCCGTTTAGT
The DNA here is from genome assembly GCA_002196765.1 of Millerozyma farinosa. Taxonomy (NCBI): domain Eukaryota; kingdom Fungi; phylum Ascomycota; class Pichiomycetes; order Serinales; family Debaryomycetaceae; genus Millerozyma; species Millerozyma farinosa. Next base: position 1,819,263 of record NBND01000002.1, on the reverse strand, counting down.
TTTTTTTTCTTACGACTTACGACTGGTGACATCAACGGCTACTAGAAGGACGGAGAATCAAAGATCTGAGATAAAACAAGGGTCAGATTGATATCGGTGAAATCATAGACGACAGAAGATAGAAGCCAAGGGCCTCATTTAGTTAAGCAGCGTTAGCAAAAAACGCATAACGAATTGAAAGTGATCGTGAAGATCTACCACAGAAAGCGTAGCCCAGAACGGTCTTATAGCGCTACCAATAGCAATAAGCGGTTGAGCTGTGTTTGCACCAAAGCGCTCCATAAACCGGCGTGTTACAGACTCATCCGATACTGTCCGTAGTTTGGAACAGATTTATTCATTAACACCAAGCTAGACATAAGCTGATCTGATCAATTCTGCATTACTTGAAGATCTTTAAGATTCGAGCTACCTGTTAGTTACTGCACCTGAGATCTAGCTCTTGTTCATATTGACTGATTCACAACCAGGTTAAATACAGCGGAAAATATCACTGACTAGAATTAGTAAGTGATTTAACGAGTGATAGAAATTATAGATATTGGGGATCAGCAGAACGATTCTTTTCCTATCAAGAGCTGTCAAATCTGAAAGATAATCTTAAAGATAATTGCAAAGTTGTGGTGCCAGAATCATTTCTTTTGATAAAATACACTGACACCTGATCTATAATCTAGCGAAATGAAAAGGAAAGGAAGTATAACGCCAGATATTAAACAGAAGAAGTTGAGAGGTAGAGAAGGTTTTGATGAGATAGCAGTAGACACATGGATTGCAGTAGGAAACTGCTCGATAACCTTGGGACTCATCACGGCAGCTATAAAGTCGTTTGAGTTTGCTCTCGGACATCAACCTGTCAATGCAGAAGCTTTAAGGCAATTGAGTCATTGCTTGCGACTTCAGGATATGCAAAACAATGAAATCTTTGGTAGTCAACTGGCAATAGAGAAACTCACCAGAGCCCTTGAAGAGCACAAGGAATTAAATAATGATCTGGGGCTTTTCAAGGAACTAGCAGAATGTTACCTCACAATGGGATTCGTTGAAGAAGCCCAGCAGGCGGTACAAAGAAGCATGCAACTTGACGAGAACGATCCTTCTGTGTGGTTATTGAATGCCGAGACATTGATCAGGAAAAATGACAGAGCACAGGCTGCTAACTGTCTTATGCGTTGTCTTTCTATGCTACCAGAATCTCTTGCTCAGTTCACTCCTGAGAATATTGAAATCGCTCGTTCGGCACATGCTGAATTGGCTGCGATATCTGCTGCCGATGGAAACATAGAATTGTCCATTGCTGAGTTAACTGTGACACTTTCTCTTCCCCCTCCTCCTCTTTCCCGTATTGACGAGCATTTTGCTTTATGGTGTGCATTAGCTACAGCAAAAGAGAGAACCAATGATATACAAGGTGCCTTGCGTGCTTGCGAAGGAGCCGAATCTATCTTGGGGGATTCGCCACGAATTTTAATGACACATGCTTACTTACTTCTAATAGACTATTCACAAGAAAATGCTGAGAAAGCCATAAAAGTGACTCAAAAAATTATAGACGCAGAAAATGTTAGTGAAAGTAGTAGTGAAGGTGACTTCTTGCCTTGGTACCTCATGGGTAAAGCCTACTCCATCTTAGGCTCTCCAAGGCTCGCTTATGACTGTTACCAAGTGGCCTTGAGAAGGGCTTCGAATTCTCCAATCACTTGGTTGGCTGTTGGAAAGCTTTACTTGCAATTAAGACAATTGCCTGATGCTCTTGCTGCCTATTCTCAGGCCTTGAGATTACATATAGATGAAAATTCACACGCAACTGCCCTTGCTTGGGATGGACTTAGTTGCGTCTATGAGCAATCAGAAGATCAACTAATGGATGCGTCGGATGCATGTGCAAGAGCTGCTGCTTGTTTCAAATCAATTGGAGATGTTGATAGTGCTAACTTCTTCGAGGAAAGAGCAAGAAACTTGATGTTAGCCTCTAAAAAAGAAATATCACCTCCTGCACCCAGAGAATGTCCTGATGTTCCTAACTTTTTGATCAGAGATTACGTAGCTTTGCTTCCTGCTGAAAGAATAGCACTTGTGCAAGGCAGTGTTCGTGCTGCTGGTCAATTTCATCAACAGCAAGAGAATGCCAGTTATCAAGCAACAACTTCATCTCAAGGACAACAAAGTCCACCAAATAGACCACATTCTACTGTTCCAGCCCAGGCACATGCTAAGCAACAGTATCCTCAGCAGAGTCCTCCTCAATTGTTCTATCCTTTGCCACAACCATACAAATCATCGAAGTCGTCAACACCAAGACCTGCATCTCAGCAGGTTTGGTCACCAAACCAACAAGCAAACACAACCTTTAACCATCCTCAGTATCCTCTGTATATGTATCACCAACCTCCTCCTGGTGTACAAATGGGGCCATTACCTGTTCCTCAAATGCTGCATAGATCACCATTGAACCCTGCTCAGGTTGTTCCCGGTGGTGTCCAATACTCATTAGCACCAATGTCTGCACCAGGTCCCGTCGGACCTCCCCCTCCTCCACCAGGATACTCCTATGGTCAGTATGGGCCAATTGTTTATGCTTCTCCTGCAAACAACTGGCAAAGATGAATGCTGGTCAACATCACAGGTCGTCTTGTAAGACCGATCTTTTTTTATACATATATACAAATAGCTTGTCATCATTAACTACGAAAAACTATTTAAGCTATAAATTTTGATGAATATAAATGTTAATGTAGTTTGGTAACGCAAAATTTGCCAGTTTTTATACGTAGATCATGTTTACAGTCAAGATTTAGTAGACTCGTCTCACTGTTCGTTGATTTTTTCTAATCAGTCTGTCTTCTTCGTATCGAGATGATTCTTGAAGAAATGGGCACTTATATCATGCCAATTACCATAATATACGACATCCTTCTCCAAAGTATCAAACTGTGACAAGCTAGAAAGGGATACATTGATCTTTTGTAGCGATTTAATTGCCGAGCCATTTTCCATCACGATACCCGCATCACTGTTCACTAAACAGGGTATGTCTGTGGAACTATCACCTATGTAACATACATCGCCTAGCGTTGAACGGACCTTTACCAAATATTCTAATTTGTCAATTCCTGTTCGAACCGACCTAGAACTGTCAAATACACCTGTGCACACTCCACCAGAAAACTCCAATTCATTAACAATATATTGTATATCCATCGAATCTTCCGAAAACCCATGGGATCTGAGTACGGACTCCATTATTAACTTGGTCCAATTCACGCTGAGTATTATTACTGGAACATTGTAGAGACGGCATTTTCCCAAAAAATCTAGAAAGTTTTCCCTTAAACTGACCTTGCTACTCTGAGCAACCAAATTCTGGACTGTGAGTCCTTCAAAGAATTTCAACTTGCATAGTTCGTTTACAGAACTCATTTCCACTTTCTTCATGCCTCTTTGAAAGTCCATCTCTTTCTCTATGGAATTCACTTCTCCCCTTTTCGTTAAGAATTCTTGTTTGTAATCATCATAGGCCCTATTATAGACGGAAACGTAGTATTCAAAAGGAGGGTCCCTCTTTTTGGTGGCATTACTAGCCTCCGCTACCAAATGAATGGTGTCGCCCTTAGTAATGGTCTCGTCCCAATCAATTAGGAATGCACTAGGAAGTTTTCTTGTTAATTTTGAATGAGCCCTTATTCCATGTCGATCCATACCAAAAATAAAGTGAATTGGTCAATAATTCATTTATCAGATGTATTCGCACCATAAATTATCATCACCAATACTATATAATGGGAAACAAAGAACTTCATTTGGGTGAACTTGGGAAGATCCCATCCCAAGAAACAGCTACAACTAAGCTTGCTGAAGACGATTTCAATCGAAACAAATCTGAGCTTTTTAAGGAAAAGAGTACCTCATCACCAGCGCACAAAGAAAAATGGCCTGGCAAGTCAGAGGGAAAAACCGAAGGAAAATTTGAAGGCAAAACTGAGGGAAGGCCTGAAGGTAAAACTGAGGGTAAGTTTGAAGGTAAAACAGAAGGAAAGTTTGAAGGAAAAACAGAAGGAAAGTTTGAAGGAAAAACAGAAGGAAAGTTTGAAGGTAAGACTGAAGGAGTATCGAATTTGAAAGAGGGAGATTCTGAGAGCAATAAAGGTGGAATTCCGCAAGGTATGACTTCAAACAAGAGCTTTGGTAAGTTTGAACATAATCAAGAGAGTGCTCCATGATTGTAATGGTCACAAAATGGTATATTCCGTTATACCTTATAGAGTAGTATGTAGCTAATCCCCCGCAATACTGCGCACATTATGAATATACGCATACCATATTTAATGGACTGATACCAGTACATATTATTGTCTACACTGTAATATTGTGAAATAAAACAATGTCTGCTGAACAAGCCGGCTCCGAGAGCACCAAGCCCGATAACAATGACCAGAAGTGGCCAAGTGAGGAGGATGTTGAAAAACTCAAGAACAGCATAAAGCAATCTTTGAATAAAGACGGCAATACTAGCCAATACAGCGACTATGTCGATCGTGCTTTCAACTACATGGGTGATATTCACAAGAAAATGGAATCTTCCGACGACCCTAAAGGTACTGCTGATGGAATCGCCAAGGACTTAGCATCGAAATTCGAGCAATGGAAGAACAACCAGAAGGATGAGGAAGAGCCGAAAGAGGGCGCTGAACAAGCTAGCAAATAACCTTTGTATAGTATGTTGTAGCAACTGTTATTGCTGGCTAGCTCGTGCTACTATAAGATATTCGTCTGGAGAAATCCAGTATTTTGCTGAATATCCATCGAGAACTTTAGTCAGAAAAACTTGTGTTCAGATCCCATGAAACACGAAGTAAAATAATAATCTAATAGTATCTAATAGTATGTATACAACTCCTATATCCGTTATAAGTGTATTTTCTCATAATGGACTCAAACTGTGTAAAGTTGCTCTAGCTATTTGTGATCTTCAGTTTACCATAGGATTGGATAAACTGACAAATGGAACTAAGTTCCAATCACATAAGCATTTCGTGATCTAGTATATATACAAGAAAGCTAAAATGTAATATATTGTATTAGATATTTACTGTACTATCTAATGTACTAAACTTTTGATGAAAATTATTGAAACTTTTCAATTTTCGATGAGCGCATCTCTATCGCATCTCTGAAATGTTCATAGATCTATCTTAACAATTATAGAGGAAAACGGCCAGAATGGATAGTATACCTGCCTGGAAAAAGCTAGGCTTACAAGTTAACTCAGATTCTTCCGAAAATGTTCTACATACGACAACTCATTTGGACGGAGACAAGTTAACCAAAAAGGACTTGAAAAAAATCCAAGAGGTTAACAAAAAAAATGCTTCAGCCAAAAGTGAAAAGAAGCCACCCAAGCGAGTCAAAAAGCCTAAGAGTGAAAGGGGTGCACCTCCAGAGAAGGACCAGCTTAATTATTTACGACAGTATACGGAAGATCGAGCCAATTGGAAGTTCAGTAAGCAGAAACAGAATTGGATCATTAAAAATCTTGAAAATATAGAAGACAAGTATGAAGGAGCTTTGTTGGCTTACTTGGAAGGGATGCAAGGAGGCTCTCGGGATAGAGTTATAGAATCTTGTCAAAATACAATCTCTCGATGGAATGATCTCGTCGAAAAAATAGAGGCTAAACTTGACCAAGAATCAGATCAACTGAATAACGAAGAGTCTAATGACAAAGCAGATACTGATGGTCAGGATAAAGATAAAGCATCTACAGAGACTCAAGAATCAGTAAACCGAGACCACGTCAAACGCTGCATTACAATACTAAAGGTCCTTACCGAGACTACTCCTCTGGTTAAAGGATTTGAATCCGAAGAAGATTCCAAGCCCGAAGAAAATTCTAAACCGGAGGATGAACCTGAGCTGGAGGAAGGCGAGAAATCTTCGAGTCAAGAAGAACCAAAAAACACTCTAATTATTGACGAAGTTGAAGTCGCAGGTCTTTCCAAAAAAGAGCAGGAAGTTCAGAAGGAAGTCGAAAAGATTCAAAATAACAGCACTCTGAGCCATTCTGAGGGTATTGATCTTACCGATAGTAACAAAACTAATGATTCTAAGAGCTCCAAGGAAAAGAAAAAGAAGAGAAAACACTCGGATCGCTCAAAAGATGAAAGTAAATCCGAAAAGAAAAGCAAGAAACTGAAAAAAGCCAAAGCTAAATCAGAAGATTAAAGAGGAGCCCCAGTGGTCTCTAATACAATTTGTCTACGGATAATAGCACCATTTCCGACTTTCATTTAATAGCATGTAATTTAGTTGCGTGAACTGATTCGAAAATATATAGTACTTTCTACGCGAAATGAACTTATAGTATTATCATATATGTATAGCAGAGAATGTCCGACATCAATATCAGCTTATTAAAAGACAAAGTACTAGACGTTGATCCTGACCTTCGGTTTATGGCATTAGAGGACTTCAAAAAGTATTTGAATGAAGTAAAACCGTCAACGTCGAACAAAGCTGTCGAGGGATTCATTCCCTTGTTGTTTCGTCTTTTGAGAGATACCAATGCTAATGTACAAAGTCAAGCAGTAAAGTCGTTCGGATTGGTTCTTAAGCATATTTCTCTGGATGCTACGTTGAAGATTATAGGGCAGTTGTATGAAGAAATGTTGAAAGAAAATGAGATTTATAACGACTACAAAATTACTACGTCTCTCCCCAGTATGGCGATGAAGTCGATTTTCAACAGCAATTATTCCTTTTCTCCTAAGTTATCGAGAGATATTATCACGATTTTCACACCTCGGATTGTAAACGATAAAATGAGTGTTGATTCTATAGACCTCCTAATTGATATCATAAAAAACGTTGGATACAGCTTGAATGCAACCGAACTATTGAGCTTATTGGAAAAGACTAATGATATAGCGTTTGATGAATCTGGAATAATAAGCAAAAGATCTGTTGCTGCCTTTAGTTTACTATTAGTCTACCTTGATAATGAGGATTTATCATCACAGATTCTTAATAAGTTAGTAGAGGAAATTCTCTCGAAAGATACAAAGGCAAACTATAAAGGTGACATTATAAATCTAAAACTTACTTTGTTTTCGTCCATATTGCAATCGCTCATCAAATCAAAGAAATATGATGCATGCATTCTAAATGATAAATCCGTAAGCATTCTTTATGAATTTGCTCTTAATAATTTAAAACTTGAAGAACTTGACGATGAGATAGATGTGGATGAGTACGATATAGATCTAAGGATTCAGGAAAACTTGGTTAAAGAGGAATGCTTAAATACCATTATAAACCTTGTTAACTCGATTCCCTATTCCTCATTCGAAAGCTATATTGCCCAAACATTGGAAATTATAGAAAAATTTTTGAGGTACGATCCGTTAAATTTCGAAACTTACGACAGTGTGAATGATAGTGATGAGTCCGATATAGAATTTTCTGATGAAGAAGGCTTTGACAATGATGAGGATGAAAACGATTATTCCTGGAAAGTAAGGGTCAAAGGTTTGGCGCTCACTCGCTCACTTGTTGAAAGGTTCAATCAGACATTGCCCCTTATATATTCGAGAATAGTTCCTTTATTGGTTGATTGTCTCACAGATAGGAATGACGTTGTCTCTAATGAATGCGTTAAATCATTTGTCTCGATCATTGATATTACTGTCAAAATGAAGAATCTGAAAGCATCTAAAAAGCTCAATCAACATGAGTCCAAGCGATCAGATGTTAGTATGATAAACGAAAATGATCCTCCCAATTTGCTTGTTAATAATGTGTCACCAGTTTTGGAAGATAAAATTTTGACAGAGCTTTTAGTTCCAAAGAAGGCTGAGCGAGTAACAATATTCTTAAAGCTAGTGGAAAGTTTAATTATTGCTAATGATAGATGCCTGCCTAAGTTTTTAGAGCGTGTTTTGTTGTCTACAAACGATTTGGGATTGAGGATCACAAATGTTGAGTATCTAAATTTTTTCAAGACAATCATTTCTAGTGACCGGATAACATCCATCCCAGCTGAGATTATTCTCAAATTCTTCATAGATTTAGCTCACATTTTGGAGAGTGATACATTTTATAGTAACATCATTACCGATTTACTTGGTGTTGTTACCATATTCCTCAGCAAAGTTGGGAACTTCAACGATTATGGCTCAATTTCTTCTGGATTGGTTACATTATTTGATTCAATAGCTCCCATTGCAACATCTCGCAATTACTCACCAGATATAAGACAGAAAGCCGTATCGGTAATAGTCGGTTTTCATATCCACACCAACCTCGATCCTTCGAGATCAGAAAAGGCAATTGAGGTTTACGAGCAAAGTTTAAATTCAGAGGCAACAGTGAAAAATACTGTGGATCTGCTTGTACCTTTATTCAATGTGTCAGAAAGCCACCAAAATGAGAGCGAGGTTTTTATTTCATTTATCAAGCATTTAGTTATAAAAGTGGAGTCTTTTATATCTTCATCAGATGACGTGTTATATCTCAAATCGCTAGAACTTTTGAATTCATTAGCAAATTATTCTGTTGCTCATGCTTTTGAGGGAAGGGATTGTACCAAACTTCTTTTGACAGTCATAGTACATTGTGAACAAGCAGGAGACTACCAACAAATCCAACTCCTATTCGAAGTCGCAAGTAAGTTAATACCATATTGCAATGTTGATAAGCAATTCATCAGCCATATTATCAGAATAATTAATACAAAATTAGAAGATGTGGATGGTTTCAATGCTTCTAGCTTCGAAAAAATGATAGAAGCGCTCTCTTACGCCTATAGTGACAAAGATCTTAAGGAGATGCTTTTCGATGGCCTCGATTTAAGACTTTTTACAAGTGCTAAAACTTTATCAGTAGTAGTTGTGAAGCAGAATCTTGAATCGGAAATTACAAATGCCGAAAAGGCTTTGAATGATTACATATATAATGGTGTGGAGATTCCAAAGAACGAACTAATTTTCAATATTCATTTCCTCGGTTGCATCACATTATATCAACTGAAGCCTCACTTAGACTTAAAGAGTTTATTGAAGTTGCTCGAAAACGACGATGAGTCGGTGAGATTAGCCTCTTCGAGGTCTATTGGCATTTTAATAAGTAAGGATCCTTCATCCGATTTGAACTTATTACTTGAAAACTTCGAGATAAATGAGAATCAACGAAGCCTTAATTTAATATCGCTTAAACATGTTTTGGGTAACAAGGCTACTGCTAGCTCATTGTTAGAAATGATCTGGAACAAAGTATGGACTATAATCGGCCTGTATTCTGATACAAAATCCAATGTTCCAGAGTTGCGCTTATCAGGGGATGTCTTGTCGAAAATCTGTCTAATTGATAACTGGTATATTCAGGAGACCAATAACATGACCGATAGTGCTGAAAAGGATCCTGTCATTTACACCATCATTGTGATTTTGAAGCAGTTGGTGAACCACTATAGGGATAATGATATTATGTTGCGGAGTCTTCTTTTCGACTGCTTAGACTTTCTTGGGCGCGAGAGCATCGAAATCAAGCAAGTGCTAGTCGGTACAATCTTGACCTGTATCCACAATAGACCCAGCTTGTTGCTTGCCTGTATGAAAGATAAGGTTCTTCCGCTTATTTATAACGAGCTCTCGGCTAAGGACGCATTTAAAAAGGTTATCCCTATGGGTCCCTACAAATATGTCATTGATGATGGCTTAGAAGTGCGAAAACTAAGCTATGAACTTCTCTATACGGTAATTGGTTTGGACCCCGAGTTAATTCGCCAGCATCGCATCCTGTTTGGCGACATAGGCTCGCAAATAATTTCCAAGGGTCTTTCCGACAGCCAACCCGACATTGTTATCCTTTCGTGTATCACGCTCATTAACTTGGTAAATAAGGACATCTCGTTCCTTACCACATCTGACACTACCTTAGAGCAACTTATCGACGCGCTAAGAAATAACTTGAACAAAAAGCTCAAGTCCAAGGCAAGCACGCAGGAATCGGAGTCCTATCACGAAAGCCTTAAGGCTGTGATAAAGCTCTCCAAGACCATTGACAATACCATGGCAGCAAACAATGTTGTCTCCTCTTCCTGGAACTCTTACTATATGGAAATGAAGTCGTCTTATTTCCTGCTTTACAACTCTGTGTTGCTAGAGTGAGGACTGCAACAATGCTGGCGAATGCAGAGACAATAACAAAATCGTGAATAATGCACCATTATTTAAACAGGGTATTATACTTCCCAAATAGACCTCTAGCTATGTCTACAGCTAAATTAAGTCCCGTTCAGGCGTCTTTTAAGTGAATGTGGGCCTTACTGCTCCATTACTTCGTAGGTATTATACTCGCTGCGACTTATCGTGAGCTCCATTCTTTCCGTAAAACCACTTTCCTCGGGAACAGAAAACGGCCCGCCTGGCTCGCCTACCGCTCTTGTGCCCGTGTACACATTGCTATTCCAGAGGCGTTGGTTACACTACCTACTCTACAGTCCATCTCAATACCCTATCCACAAAAGGGCCATTAGAGCTGGGCGGCAGGCGAGCGCCTGCCCGCCCCATGCTCTCTCTGGCCGGTGAACGTTTCGGGTCTCCGCCGCAAGCCTCCTGCGACCTTGTCAAACAGGACCCTTACCGTACTGGGACCCGTTTTGCCCCAGAAATATACTCCCCCAGCAGCAGCTTGCTGTACACGCTTGGCCAAGACGAGACGGGCCACAGATATCAAGCATTCAGAGATGTTCACAGCACTGCATTTGCCCCGTTCATTGTCATTACCGCGTAGTTTGGCATAAGGAAAACAAGGGCATCTGCATGATGGACCTGAAATAAATTATTCTCGCAAAAAAAGGATGAAATACTATGGTGTGTACATAGTGGGACCAGCATTTGCAACAAAAAAATGTATATAACCAGGAGGTTTCTTCAGGGTCAAGGGCATCTTTATCTTCAACACCGTATCCAACGCAGACATAGCTCAAAGAGCTATTGGGACAGAAATAGGAAAGGGAAAGGGAAAGAAAAATTCCTGCGAGACAACTTGTCAAGGTAGTCTTAATAGCATTTGTATAGTTTCACGGTTGACCCGGTCCAATTAAAGGAGCGTGAAACACAGAAGAAGACGGAGCGGACGTCGGACGTATCTCACTCAGGCTAGCGAGATACATAGTTCGTCAGACAATAAGAGGTTCGTTTTAATTGGAATCTTTTGCACGAAGAGTTGCCACACCAGCGCGGCAACCCAGCGGCAACATCGCCAGACGCTCTAGGCATTTCAGACTACAGCTGGAACAGAAGCTACCTGCAGCGCCCTCGTTGTATTCTGGCTAATCCAGCGCTAACGCTTGCAGAGACCCGCTTCCACACACAGAACTTGTCCAGCGATGGGAGAGACCCCTAGATTCAGCACCGGCCAACTAACGGTGGGTCAGCTCATGGACCAAGGCGGCGAATGGGCCTATCTCACTCTTGATACCTTCATTTACTACGTTATGAACATCATGATACTCATCATGGCCCTCACAGAGTTGGTGGGCGACATATCTGACAACTTTCTTTTTGGCTGTAACATTCTCATCTCGTCTTTCAAGACGAACACCACTAAGGGGCGCCGCAGCCTCTAGCGCTCTGCGCCATAGCGAAGCATCTGAGGGCCCCTGGGAGGGCCCTCAGAGGCTCTGCTTGTGAGCCCATCTGAGGCTCCAGTGGACATATTAGAGGATTCGCTGCGGTCTGTATCTATACAGTACCGACCTCCGTCTTATCTCAGGCCACATGAGAGTGCACATGGCCATTCTTTTATTTCATGCTCGATGGACGCTCATGCCCACTGAGGCGATCGCTGTTCCAGATTGATTGCTGGTTCCCACATGGTGTCCCAGCAGATAGCGTAGCTCGCCCCCCTTTGTGCCGCAGACTTACTGGTGCCGCAAACAGGTAGTCCAGGTAGCTTCTCGGTAGAATACGGAACCGTCCCTGCATGTCAAAGATCTTAAATCTCAGAAGGCGCAAATGCCTGCGCGTCGAGTCAGGGTCTGGGTTTGTACATGAGGGCTTGCTGCCGCGAGCGTTTTAGTCCTCGCGATAGCCCTATATGGTGCGGGCCGCTATTATGCTAACTGTTAGTAGAAATATTTAATAATACGTTTAGTGCTTTGCTGCGTCAAAGCCTATTATGTCTGAAATTAGGTCTTACATGTAGCATTGTGTTGTCATCCGAATGGCGACGCTCGCGCTGGTGAAAATAATTTGTACACACTGCCATTTGTGCCAGTTTATCGCCTCAGTCCATCACCTACAGGCCTAGAATATGACTCGCCTCAATGCGTTATCGCTTATTTGCTCCTAACGTCTTCTGCCATGCCGCACAGCCAGCGAGCTAGCAGCGGGACAAAGGACCCTCAGATGATGTACTAACGCGAAATCGCCGTCAAATAGAAAGTAGAGACGATGGCTATAATGGCAGCATATAGCCATTCAGATGAAAAAAGGTAAGTGCGCTGGCGCTTTGTTTGATAGAGATGGTGAACCCAATTTAGCAGGCTCTTAGTACTTTATGGGATGAACCATTGCTGCTATATTGTATAGACACGACCTTAACAATAGACGATTGTTCACTAATACAGGGCGGGTAAGCGGGAGTTTCGCTCAGCGTAAGAGACGTGCGCGTGCGGAATCGGTAAGCCTACCGCATCGTTCCAAACACAGCATTCAGACAAGACAGGTCGTGCTCGTGGTGCACTAGCGCCGCTTCGCGGCTCTATCGCCTGTGCCCCAGGGAACTCGCTTGTGATAGAGGCTATTGCAGCAGAAGCAGCACGGCCTCGTCGGATGGATGATGCGCCCTCCGTACCTTTCGGCTATGTAGTAGCCAGTTTACGTCCCAGGGAGGCTTCTTATGGAGTCCTGGCCGCGAAAAGAGCCACCAGCGTCCTGTGCAGGGCGTCTCATCGCCTCTCAGAGGCGATGAGACAGCGCCAGGCCCTAGTGTTTCTGGTGGCGCTTGACCTTCCTTCCATAGAAACGCCGTAAACTCCTGGTACTGTTATATCGATTCGAGACAGTTCGAAGTTTTTACAAAAACGCAACATGTGACAGATTTCGCAGTTACTGTAATCAAGCCTCGACCAGTACTTCTCTATGGCTCGAAACAAAATTGGAAAAAACAATCGACCAGATGTATCCTACGTGTAAACAGGGGCTCTGTAGTTGATTGTGTTAGACTCTAACCTTTCATATAAGTCTAAACGTTGTAAAGCTGTGTCGCATTGAAACCGTATATTTGTATATGTTGCTAGCTATTTCAGAAATCGGGCGTGTGGTCTAGTGGTATGATTCTCGCTTTGGGCGACGGTTCAGTCTTGACTGAACTGACACAAAAGCATGCGAGAGGCCCTGGGTTCAATTCCCAGCTCGCCCCATTTTTTTTCTTCCTCAAATTCAGCGTAAAAAATCGAAATTATTCGAAGGTCGTGGGCGTCAATACGATAATTGAAGATAAAGTGAATAAAAGCTTGAACAGTTGATATTCGATTAATCAAAGCCAGCCGCAACATCAAAGAGGTGACTCGTCAGTGTCTGGCATATTTTGGTGCTTAGGATATTATTTGGCGAAAGAAGGAACGGGGTTATCAAGTTTAAGGAGACGATTATTTCAGTTGGAGGCAAACGGCCCAAAAAGATATATTGATTGTTAACCGATTCAGCACAACATGGCTTCATATACCCCAGAACAGGAGAAGGTGGTCATAAAGGTTTTATCATACAAACCGCACCAGTTCTATGAGATCTTGGACGTAAGCAAAACTGCTTCTGATTCCGAAATCAAGAAGTCGTATAGAAAATTGGCAGTGAGATTACATCCCGACAAGAATCCCCATCCTAGATCCGCTGAGGCATTCAAAATCTTGAATAAGGCATGGGGTGTTTTGAGTGATCCGCAAAAGAAACAGATCTTTGATTCGACAGGAACAGATCCAGACAGTAGACAAACCGGTTTTTCAAGCTCGGACGATGTGTTCAGTAGTGGTCCATTCGCAAGACATAGAGGAGGCGCTGATAGCGCATTTGAAGAAGATATATTGAACTTTTTCTTCGGTGGTGGCGGTGGACGTGGCTTCGGCGGCGGAGGACCCACCTTCGCTTTCGGCAACAATGGTTTTACCTTTCAAACATTTGGTGATGAACAACCATTTTTCTTTCAAAACGCAAGACCTAGACGTCAACAGAGGCAACAACAGCAACGACAGCAGGAGGACATGTCGGTATATAACCTTATTCGACAATTTTTACCATTTCTTTTATTATTGTTAGTCCCATTGGTTTCTCATCTTTTTGCCGAAGATTCGACCCCAGATTACTCTTTCACGAAAAATTCTGTTTACAGCAGAGAAAGGTTCACCCCCAGGTTTAAAATTCCTTTTTATGTTTCAGAGAAGTTTCTAGACAAGTCACATTTGAACAGCAAACAGCTAAGAAATTTCGACCTGAAAGTTGAAAATTTGTACATACAAGACAAGAGATCAAAGTGTTCTAGGGAACAGATAATTAAGAATGAAATGATAGAAGACGCACAGGGTTGGTTTTCTATTGACCATGCAAAGTTAAAGAGAGCGGAGGAGTTTCCAATGCCAAATTGTCAAGCATTAAGAAATTTAAATCTAATATAATTACATAGTCGTCAGTTAATATAAACTAATTCAGTATCAAAAAAAAAAAAAAAACGGTGCAAATTAGTTTTCAGATTACTATTTTCTAGCATGGTTAGCGTATAATTTCAGAGGAAATAAGGCTATAATATAAATTATCGATATATTCACTAGTTACACACTAACTACATATCATTGGATATAGAATTGAACGTGTTTCCATCCTCGTCAACAAATTCAACGCCTGCTTTCTCACACATTAGATCCATCTTATCTTCAGTAGCACAAAAATACATTGGAGTGACATCAAATAAGAATTTCATTCTTTTCATATGCATCCATTTATCGCTGAACAAAGTCTTTTTCTTCCTATTGTAAATAAAGTTCCTGCTCTTGGGCTCGGCTTCAATCGTTCCTACCTTGTAGAAAATTCTGACATCAGTGCCATTTTCGGAGCTGCACGTATAGGTTCCCGTAAAAGATAAAGACGTTTTTGCTGAAAGGGCCTCAGAAAGTGTCAATGCCAAATTCGTCGCCAGGTACTCAAGCGAACCGGTCGCGGAGGGGGCTGTGAGCAGAAGACCAGCAGTGTAGCCAATGTTTAGGGAGCCCGACCCAAGGTCACCAAAGCGTAAGCAGGGGCTTGCGGGGAAAAGAACCGACTCGTACTGAGTCCTAACTGCGCCCGGCGTTTTGAAGTCGTATTCCTTGTACTGGACAGTCGCAGCCGAGCGTGCGTCCAACGAATCGGAGTAAGGCACCAATACCGTTTTGCTGTCTCTGAAAAGCACGACAGCCTTGCTTTGTCTGGAAACAATGTGGCCCATTTTGCGAGCGTCAAAGTCGTCTCGGCGCCCAATCTCATACTTCTTGAGCACTGTGTCGTCTGAGCTGATGGCAGGCGCGGACTCCAGACCGCTCCCGCGCATCTCTGCGAGGTACCGTAGCTCATCTGCCGCAAGCTCAGGTCCAGATAGATCCAAGTTGATCCCGTTAACCTGGTTTACTTCCTGCACGAGCAAGGCTCCCAAGGCGCCGTAGTCTTGTGCAACTGGGGCCCCTAATGCCACTAGTGCCAACCAGAGCACCGCGCAGAAAACCATCTCTCTCATCCCAGTGCTAGCACCGAACCTATGTCGATCACTTATCATCTTGCTTCCTCGCCACCCAAGCAGAGGAACATCCGTTCCTCCTAAGACTCCAATCCTCTTAAGCCCCTATTTCTCCTATGCTGGCCCAGCAGACGATAAAACCATGGGTGCAAATTCTTACTACACGCGCACGTGATAACAAACTACGCGCGTGCGGCTCCCATTTTGACCCCGCGCACGATTTTCTGTTTGAGACCAAAAAAATAACTTCAAGGACCTTGGTCGATTAAATAAGCGATTACGGTATTTTCCAATTTTCCTTGAATCGTGTTGACTGCCGTACCTGACTGGTGTAGACAGAAGCGAATAAAACACAGCATTTTCAGCGAGGCTAAATTAGACACAGCAGACAGTAGTGGATAAGAAAGTAACTCATATCGAAGACCAAGAAAAGGAGGAATTTTTTGCGTTCACTTAATATTTGAGGAAGGTTCATATTCATAACAACCTCTAATCCCAGCGAGGATAAAAATACATAAAAGGGGCGAGGATAGTCAACATCAAGCAAAATTAGTGGACAGACAGACGATCGAAAGACCACGAGATATACAGACAAGCGCCTGGGCAGATCAAAAACAGTGTCTATTCGTACCACGAAGTTTAGACGCTAGCAGATTTGTCATTATTATACGTATTCGGAATTCAGGTTTGAAACAGCAAAATTGATCAAAATTACGCAAGCGGCGAAGAGAGCTAGGATTCTGGACAACCAAGATATGGATTGTGCAGAACTTATCAGGATATTGGAGGATCCGAAAGTTTTTGAGCGGGAGCATGCGGCGATCAGGGATGGGTTGTTGAAGCACGTTAGATCTCAAGATGCGTTGATCGGCGAGTTGAAGGGCGAACTTGAGACCAGCAACGACGCCAACAGGGCCTTCAAGCAGGCGCTCTCCGAGATTGGCACTGTCGTTATATCAGTCGCCATGGGTGATTTGTCCAAGAAGGTCGAGATTCACACCGTGGAATCTGACCCCGAGATCTTGAAGGTCAAAATAACGATCAATACTATGATGGACCAGCTTCAAGCATTCGCAAACGAAGTCACGAAGGTTGCCACAGAGGTCGCCAACGGTGAGTTAGGTGGCCAGGCTAAAAACGAGGGCAGTGTCGGCATATGGAGATCCTTGACAGATAATGTGAATATTATGGCGCTTAACTTAACGAACCAGGTGAGAGAAATCGCTGATGTTACTAGAGCCGTTGCTCGTGGTGACTTAAGTCGTAAGATTAACGTGCACGCTCAGGGTGAAATTCTTCAGTTACAGATGACTATAAATACTATGGTGGACCAATTACGAACATTTGCCTTCGAAGTATCCAAGGTGGCCAGAGATGTAGGTGTCTTAGGTATATTGGGTGGTCAAGCTCTTATAGAAAATGTGGAAGGTATATGGAAGGAGTTGACAGATAATGTTAACGCTATGGCATTGAACTTAACAACGCAGGTCCGTAATATTGCAAATGTGACCACAGCTGTCGCAAAAGGTGATTTATCCAAAAAGGTCACTGCAGATTGTAAAGGTGAGATTTTAAATTTGAAGTTGACCATCAATCAGATGGTGGATCGTTTACAAAATTTCGCGTTGGAGGTAACTACCCTTTCTCGCGAGGTCGGTACTCTAGGAATTCTAGGCGGACAAGCTAACGTGCAAGATGTTGAAGGAGCTTGGAAAGCGGTTACAGAAAATGTGAATCTAATGGCCACTAATTTAACAAATCAAGTCAGATCTATTGCAACGGTTACCACAGCTGTCGCTCATGGTGACTTATCTCAAAAGATTGATGTTCACGCTCAAGGAGAAATTTTGCAGTTAAAGAACACAATCAATAAGATGGTGGACTCTTTGCAGCTTTTCGCGTCTGAAGTGTCTAAGGTTGCTCGAGATGTGGGTATCAATGGTAAATTAGGTATTCAAGCTCAAGTCAGTGACGTCGATGGATTGTGGAAGGAAATTACTTCTAACGTCAATACTATGGCCTCTAATTTGACATCGCAGGTTAGAGCATTTGCTCAGATTACTGCCGCTGCCACAGATGGTGATTTCACCAGATTTATTACTGTCGAGGCAAGTGGTGAAATGGACGCATTAAAGACAAAAATCAATCAGATGGTTTTGAATTTAAGAGAATCAATTCAAAGAAACACTGCTGCCAGGGAAGCTGCAGAATTGGCCAACAGTGCCAAATCTGAGTTTTTGGCCAATATGTCTCACGAGATCAGAACACCATTGAATGGTATTATCGGTATGACGCAGCTTTCCCTTGACACGGAATTAACACAATATCAGAGAGAAATGCTTTCTATCGTTCACAATTTAGCAAATTCTTTATTAACGATTATAGATGATATCCTAGACATTTCTAAGATTGAGGCCAACAGAATGACGGTCGAGCAAATCGATTTTTCGTTGCGTAATACAGTATTCGGTGCATTGAAGACATTAGCTGTCAAAGCTATAGAGAAAAATTTGGATCTTACTTATCTGTGTGACTCTTCCTTCCCAGACAACTTGATTGGTGATTCTTTCAGGTTAAGACAAGTTATCTTGAATTTGGCCGGTAATGCCATAAAGTTCACTAAAGAAGGCAAAGTAAGTGTCAGTGTGAAAAAATCTACGAAAACCACTGACGAACCAGACAAGTTACTTTTGGAAGTTTGTGTGAGTGACACAGGGATTGGAATTGAGTCTGACAAACTTGGTCTTATATTTGACACATTCTGCCAAGCAGATGGATCCACCACGAGAAAGTTTGGTGGTACAGGATTGGGTTTGTCTATTTCCAAGCAATTGATTCATTTGATGGGTGGTGAGATTTGGGTTACTTCCAATTACGGTGAAGGATCTAACTTTTACTTCACAGTTATGGTCTCTCCTTCCAAGATCAAATACACCCGTCATAACGAACAATTATTACCATTTAGCCAACACTATGTTTTGTTTATAACGACAGAACATACTGATGAAGAACTTGAGGATATTTGTAACAGCATTCGTGATTTGGGCTTAATTTTCGTGGCCGTACGCAACATAAGCGAAGCAAACTTGTCGGATCCAGTGCAATATGACATTATTATGATCGATTCTATAGAAACGGCCAAAAAGTTACGTTTGCTCTCCGAGGTAAAATACATACCTTTAGTTCTTTTACACCATTCCATTCCAGAATTGACTATGAGGGTCTGTATCGATTTGGGTATCTCATCATATGGTAATACCCCTTGTACGATTAACGATTTAGCTAGTGCAATCATTCCTGCTTTGGAGTCAAGGTCTATCGCTCAAAAGAGTGATGAATCAATTTCTTATAATATCTTGTTAGCAGAAGATAACCTTGTTAACCAGAAACTCGCCGTTAAGATTTTAGAGAAAGAAGGGCACCAGATAGATGTTGTTGAAAATGGGTTGGAGGCTTTTGAAGCTATAAAACGTAAGAAGTACGATGTGGTATTGATGGATGTACAAATGCCTGTTATGGGAGGTTTCGAGGCAACTGAGAAGATCAGACAATGGGAGAAGAAGTCTAATCCAATAGATTCCTTGAGCTTTAGGACACCTATTATTGCTTTAACCGCTCATGCTATGTTGGGAGACAGAGAAAAGTCCTTGGCTAAAGGAATGGATGACTACGTTTCTAAACCATTGAAGCCTAAATTATTGATGCAAACTATCAGTAAATGTATCCACAATATAAGTCAACTCAAGGAGATATCTAAACAGAACAACCATAATAGAACCTCTGATTTCGCAAAGATTTTGAAGGAAAGTTCAATCAAAAACTCAGACACATCGAATTTATTGTCTATTAACTCAAGCCCTAACGGTAGTAGCAGCCAATACAATAATACCTATTCTACTAATGATAAATCCACCAGCCCCACCCCTCCTATTATGTCTGACGGCGCGGCTTCTGAGCCTGCTTCGTTGATGAAAAAATCAAACTCAAATGAATTAATACAACGCCCGGGACAATTAACTATACAAAATAGGTCTGTGACGGAAAGCGTTATTCCTTCTAAAGTTAAGCTTAATGATTCCGATACCATGGAAATTGATGTGAACACAGAAAACGGTGCTTGATAGGCCGATCTACAATTTTTGTGAGTTTGTATTACTGTAAATTAAATTAGTTATAAATAGTGCTTAATGCAATTTGATATTTGTGCGCTGTGTTACCAAAGTGTTTCATTCCATTTATGAAGGTCCTTTGCTTGAGCAGCAACATCCTTCTGTGCTTTTTTTCTCATGTAAAATATAGGACAGTCTTTATTGGAACATAACACTTCTTGATGAAGAGAACCTTGACATCTTTGACATTCTGTCCATAATCTAGAGAACTTGTTTTCCAAATAATTCATCTGTGCTAGGGCATCACCATAAAGCTTTGGAGCCATAGGCAAGCAGTTTTCACAAAGGGCACCTTTGTTTGTCGGCTTTAATGGTGATTTACAGTTCTTGCATAACTCAGCTTTTTTGGCAAACTTCATTAAACCACCAGTTTTGGGTGCTGACATTTTGATTGTCCTGGTATGTGACCCAGCCAACAACTCTTTCGCTTTCTTTTCGCCTAATATAGGTTCGAAAATTCTCATCAAAGGATTTGATAACTGATTATCCAAATAGTATTTCACATCTATTGGTAATGAGTGCTCTAACACATATAAGGGGTCCTCAGATTTTTCATAGTTCTTCGAACTAGCCGAATTGATTATCACATAAGCAACACGGTCACCCAACGTAGGAGCAGAACCCGGGTCCCTTTTTTTCATTCTTTCTGCCAATTCAATATGAGCTTGCTTAGCTGCATAGTCATGCTTTGAGTATGCCTTCGTGATAACTAATTGGGATAAATCTATCCTATTCTGTAACAAGTCAGCTATAGTTTGTTTAACATAATGTTCAGCTTTGGCCACGTCTCGTTCTTCCAATATGTATTCAAGCACTTTGGTGATAACATTTTGGACTAATCTACAATTGTCTCTTCTCACAGTCTCTATACCTTTAGTGTCCATCTTATCAAATTTTTGAGGGTTGGTCCAATACAAACCGGCGTATCTCTTCTTATTAATTAAAAGGTAGGGGAAATAAACCTTTTCGAATTCTAGCTTAATGGGATCCTTGAATTTTGTTGAAACATAGTTGGCCGCTTCTTCACCATATTTCATACATGTTTCTAAATCATTAAACCCAAACCTCACCATTACAGAGTCAGTATCACCGTATATAACTTGCGAATCAAACGGAAACCCATTCTTGATCGAATAATGCTCTTGAACTTCATTCTTTGTCTTTTCAATCATCTCTCTACCAAATGCTGTAACCGAAGACGAAATGGCAAGACAAGGAAGTTTACCTATTGTGGCACCAGTAAAACCATAAACCGAGTTGGCGGAAATTTTTAAGGCCAATTGTCGCCCATTAAGAACATCTTTCTTGAAAGGATCAGTTTCCTTCTTTAAATCGGCTTTAGCTTTTTTTCTGGCGGTTAATAATTCTTTTAAAATAGTAGGTAAAATTCCCTTCCTCTTATGATCTTTAACAAAGTAGTCACCATTTGGAGTCAAAGTATAGTCATCCTCCTTTAAATTCAAGGTATTTATAGTTTGTTTGTTAAGTAAAGTTGTGTAACATAAATTATGGGCCATCATAATAGAGGGGTACAAAGAGCTGAAATCCAATGTCGCAATGGGTACATCATAGTAACCTCGAACAGGTTCAATAACAATAGCACCTTCATAATCTTCGTTGGTACCTTCACTCTTCATGTTTGGAATCACAATGTTATCTTCGAGACACTTCCTAAAGAGTTGAGAAATAACTTTAATCTGTTGTCCTCTCGCAAGTAAATAAGAAAAGGGTACCCCTGTAACTCTCGCCATCTCAGTGTAGTTGACAAGACACATGAGCTTTTCCATTAACCTCAAAGGTAAGTATGCATCTTTTAAACAGTAAACAGCCAAACGTCGTCTTGTCTCTCTGTTACCATTCTGGAGATCAGTAATGATCGAATGTTGAACATCTTCCTTTTGTTCTCCTAGGAAGTGTGCAGAGACGGAATTCAAGGTATAACTCCTAAGTTTATATTCTCTCTGAATAAACTGCAAGAGATCTAATTGCATACGTCCATCAATATTCACAACTTTGTTTTCCCTTGTTCCGTAAGCTCTTGAACTGAACACTGTATCTTTCACTTCCTGTTTCACAGATGGGAGTCTTCCAAAGAAAGGGAAATCACTCAATCCTAAGGCCTTTGCTCTATCGATTAAATAAGGAAGATCGAAGTTAGCAATGTTATAACCAATTATGATATCTGGATCGACATCAACGATGAAATCCCTCCAATGCATGAGCATTTCTTCTTCTGTTTCATGCTCAAATATTTGTGAACCTATGATTGAAGCACATGTATTGACTGTGAATACATTTCTAACAAACGGTTTCAGTTCTCCTGTTTTCAGAACGACATTTGCAATCTGAATCACGGAATCTTGATCTGCCTCTGGGAAAATACCCTTACGCCCAGAACATTCGATATCAAAAGACAAAACACGTAAAGGTGCTAACTTAAGCCATTCCCCGTCTGGAGGATGGGAAATTATATCCCTATAGTCTATGAAACATTCCAACTGGCATGTGGAAACCTTTTCAAAGTCACTTATCATGCCATATTTGCCTTTGGGAAGTGTCAACCAGGACATTCCACTTATCTTACAATCCACCATAAGTCTCAAGAGATAATTTATATTGTCATAAGTCACATTTTGGGGTGGGAATAAATTTTCGAATCTTATCTCTCCTCTTTCAAAAGAACCACGAATCTTAGAGATATTCTTGCTGTTATCAACATAAATTTTGAGAAAGGGGCTTTTAACATTATTATTGAATCCCCATATCAGCTCCTTCAAACATATTTCGGCTTTGCAAACTCCTTGATAGTTGTTCTTCAAGTAGTTTTCAAACTGGGTTAAGTGCAGATCTCTGAAAAAGCCCTTGGGAACAGGTACGTAGAAATAATGCAAGAAGTTTCTTACCTCACACAACACTGAATAACCTTCTTCAGTTATACCGAAAAATCTAGCCGATGACAAGCCATCTATCATGCTTTCTTCGGCATCCAACTGTTGGAAAGTAATGTCTGTTGTGCTCGCGTCAAAGTCAGCTGGAAGCGGAGGTCTTTTCCAGCTTTGAACTTCTTCATTTCCAATCCTTCCTGATGCTTGAGTCATCTCAAGCAATTCCTGTTCGAACTCTGAGGGTTCTTCCGTTCCATTAGGACGCTTGATCTTCTTAAGCAATTGCTTTTGTGAAGAACTCAACTCCACTTGAGAAGACAACATGTCTTGCGATGCCGCAGGCAAAGAGTGGGCCTGCTCCTGATGAGCAGTATCGTAAGCTCTTTTGGTCTGAGACATCTACGCTATTCTTTCATCCACCTTGTAGTGATCTAACTTAACGTGAACCTAGCGGCAAAAAAATGCGTCTAATTTTAATATATAGTGCTCGTGACATCGGACGCGTCTTCTGTGGAGTCTCAATCACACAGCGTTCTACCAAATTCTTATAGACACTAGTTGAACGCAAAAGTATATAACGATCTCGTTGAACAATATAGCTATTGGCATAGCTTGCTGTAGATAGACAAGGATATGTTTTCAACCTGTAAAAAAAAATTCTGGTCTTATATTCAAATTTCACAGCTATTTTGCAGCACTTCTTGCAGCCAGTTTTAGCGACCAGGCCATTTACATTTTCACTAGAAACAGTACGAGTTTTGACTTAACCGATGTAGCTGTGTATGCTATATGGAATTATGGTGCAAGCTACGAGTTTCGAAAATTATCTTTCTGAGGAGTATTGAAACTATATAACTACTTTGTATAAAATGTCAGAAATCGACATAAATAACGAAAAAACCTCAGAAAAGAACGTCTATGATGATCCTAGAACAGCGTATATTTTACTAGGTGAGTATGTAAGTGACTTGAATCGGCGTTTGAACGAATATCAAACAGCTTGCGATGAACAAACATCGATCAATAAAACTTTAAAAACAGAGAACGAGCAGTTGAAGGTCAAACTTAAGCAGTCAGAGTCAAAGGTGATTGACTTGTGTAAGGAGGTATATGAAATACGTAAAAGCAAGTATGCCGCTGAATACAATGAGTAAAATAAGATATGAAATATTTTTTATTCGGCGGCTAAACTATTAAATGGCATTAATATTATACATAAAGATTTCTCGAAAAACATCAGTTGCCTTCAAGACGGAAGACTTATTCGAGCTCTCTTCGATGTCTCTGAACATAAGCAATGGGCTTAGCACATTTTTGATGTTCGACAAAACTAAATCGACACTCAGAACAGTCGAGTCTGCCTTATTCATTTCGTCACTAAACAAGTCATCAGCAAAAGAACGTGGTTGATTTGTTTCTTCGAGTATGCTACTGTAATGCAAACCGAATGGGGCGGTAAAAGCAGAGTCTGATGGCGATAATGTTTTGAACTCAACAGTCTGGCTCGATATATATTCTAACCACTTTTCCTTATCCGAACCAATAGAAGAAAGCGAAATAAGGAATATAGCTACATTTATGAATATCTTAACATCTTCGCTCCCCGTAATTGAGTATTGGTAAGTTATAATCAGATCAATGATATATTCAATTAGTTTTTCGACTCCTATGATTCTGAAAAGATCAAAAGCGAGCCTGTAGTTTTTTTCTTCCTTTACAACAAGGTTTATGATAGCGTTGCCAAATTCTTCATAAAGATTTATATCATCATTCAAGTTTATGTCCACTGCCGGTTGTAAAAAGTTGCCAATAGATTTTTGCGTTATATTGACTATCTCTTGCACAGTTGAATTATTCTCCCAGCGCTCAAATCGCTTAAGGCTTCCAATGATATCACTTCCTTTTGTTTTCAAAACCATTAAGAAGATGAGTTTCGCTTCATTATTTTGTTCTTCTACTTGTTCCAAGTTTTGCTTTAGCAAGCTATGAATAGTTTTGAGGGGTACGTTTTCCCTGTCTGGCCCGATAATTATGGCTTTTCGTAAAAGCCAGCTGATAAAGCTCAAACATGAGGGCACTAAAAAGACCTGTGTTAAATAGTCAAGTCCATTATTTAACACTTGAAAGTCAATTTTGCCGCTGATTGTTGCAGTTACCGATTGCAGATAAACAATGGGCACTATTTTATGTATCTTCTTTATTCCAACTGATTTGATTAAATCATCAGAAAGTCCATCATTATTTTCGTCGAAAAGGGTCTTCACCCAGTCACCTAATAGTTCCTTGTGGTTATTTACTATTTCTTCCTCTTCCCCGTTGGAAGTATCACACTTGTCAGAATAATTATCACATAAGCGAAGATAGAAATTGTTCATATAGTTAATCGTAAATGAAGACGTTTGAAATTTAGAAACATCAGCCTGGAATATCTCTATAATAAGAATTGTACCCAATAGAATATTTCCAAAGTACGAGTATGTGTCTTGAAAGTTATCGTCTTCATCAACATTCATATCGTAAGAGTCAATGTAGTTGATAAGAGGCTCCACAATTTGAACAGGGCCCTTTTTAGTATTGAAGCAGATCAAATGCAAAAGTTCGTAATTATAAGTGATTGCCAATAATAAACGACTCAATTTTTCTGTATCTTTTCCTTCGATTAGTTTAGCAATTGCGCCGTTAACTTGGTCAGCAAATTGCTGCATCTTTGAAGATGAATGTGTCAACTTTTCGGCTATGCTTTCCAAAAGACTGAAAAATCCTTGTTCCTCAAGGGAAGATATATCACTATTTGTCTCTGTAATCTTGGGTATAATTTCGTCAGATACCGATTTTACGTCATCAAAATGATCAACAGCGTCTTGCAAATGCTCAGGGGTTATAAGGCTCTCCATAGGAAAGAATCTGTGAAAGGATGAAACTGGAAGTACGCAATGGTATATGCAGCTTTTGAGAAATTCCTGACGCAAATCAATTGCCTTTGAAGTATTTATCGAGAATGCTGATATGGTTTTCATTGGTTTTTCACCCAAGGAATTGAACGAGCTCAAAATTGCTTCTTCAAGCCTGCTTTGCTTCGCTATACCTTCTAAATCCAAACCTGTATTGGTAAACTTAGATATGTTTTTTTTCAACATAATTGGTAGTTTTGAGACAAGGAAGATCCTCCAATTCATTAATACATAGTTGGGCTCATGTGAATGAACGGCATTTACAAGTCCTTTGAAAATAAGTGATATCAAATCAACACAAAAGTTGAATTGCTTTTGAGTGCCTGAATGTGATCTAACAAAAAAATGGGATTCAAAAACAGTCAAGAAATAGTCAACATCGAACTGCCAACTGCGCATAACAGTGTTGGCCCAAAGAAACGCTTTCTCCTGATTTAAATGTAAGAACTTTTTAGAATTTGCATTAAAACTTGTAACACCTCTTGCAATTTGTGATGCTGAATTACCTTTTAAGAAGGAGATCTTGAAATCGCCGTCTATCGCATCTGATTGCAAAGATGTAAAAGTAGATTGTGAAAACAGCGCAAGGGAAGCGTTAAAGTAAGTGAGCATATTCTTAAGATCGAACTTCTGCAATGCAGCAGTAATCTTTGAAGACAAATCCTTGAATATAGTGTCGTCGATAAGGGACTTGTATTTCTTAATTATTGCTGTCCATAACATTAGTATATGATTGAACAATGACAAGTGATCGTGGTCCAAAGTATCAAAATTGCTAATAGACAGTATGAAGCTCTCGGTGTACCGTGGTACGTGCAACCTTATTAACTCTTGCTTTATCTCAATAGGAATCCTGTCCGCTTTACTTCTTTCCATGAACATGTTCGAAAGCTGAATCACATATTGCAGTTGTGAATAAAGTGTGAGTCCATCAAATAGTTTCCAAAAAGTATTGAGTAAGGGCGTTGACCATGTCATTAAAGTTAGGGAATAGTTCACCTTGTGCTGATTCTCTGCTCTACGTGAGACATTGTCACTTAACTCTAATAAAACTTCTTGGATCTCATGCTCATTTATCGATAGTCTATCATTTAATTCATTGAAAAGCTCTATAAAAGCATTACCACTTAGGTTTTGGCGAATTGCACCTTTCACAAGTTTTTTCAATGTATTGTTTTCTACTCCTGACATTTATATCCTTGTGGTTGATAGAATATATGATATTTGAGATCTTCATTTTTAGTTAATCGCTTCGCACCTACATTAAGATTGTTACCAAGATGAATTTTTCACTACCTATTAATACGAGACGCCAAACCAAGGCACAACAAGTGTAAAATAATGACTATTTAAAGGCCAATGTGAATCAGAATTAGAGCAGGGAAACAAATGGAACTATAAGAATCCTCCAACCTATAAAATAAAAAAAAAAAAAACTGCAGTCGTAATAATCCATGAAAGCCAAAATCATTCAGAATGTTATTAAGTGAGCATGAGATTTAAGCGGTTGTGATGTTAAATTAGAACAAAACAAGTCGCAATTGACAAAAGCAAATGGGAAAATAGGGTTAAACAAAACGAATGTGATTGTAATGTTAAAAAAGACCACGCTTGAACGCAACCAATGATTTACCATACGTTTGAGCTGTTACTCATAGGTAAATTAATGCCCGAATTTGAATTAGGATCAACTAAATTTGCGCTCCCACCGATACTTATTGGTGTTTTTTGAGCTAACAGGTTTGGACCCCAGATGGAAGAGTTAGATTTTAAATTGAAATTTGAGCTTGAATTATTCCAAGTTGACGACAAAGGCCCCATATTGGATAAAAGGGGAGAATTCATCAAATTATTAGATGAAGCACTCGTAGAGTTTCCCAATTGAATCGTTGATTGTACAGATGATGGGGTACTACCTATGTTAGTAGGTGAGTTGGTGTTCGTATTGGACGACGTTGAGTTATGTGGCGTGATAGAAGATGGTGAGTTTGAATTAGCCAAACTGTTTCTTTCAGAGTCCATATGGTATCCTGCTTGAGGTTTATGACCATACGAAACCGATTGCTGCATCGTCTGACCTGAAAAGGGTTGCTGTGATACAAATTCTGTACCAGGCTGATTAAATGATGCCACGGTTGGCGATACCAAAGAGTGGTTACTGTCGTTCCCAGGCAACAATGGATTCTTGAGATCAAATGCAAGATTAGGACGCGCCTCCGGTCCTAATGGGGAGGATGGTGTACTTTTTTCAAGTGCCTTGGCATTTACCATCGACTGGGGCAGATACATGTTATGATAAGCGTCTCGATATTGATTGAATGTGCCATTTTGTTTTTGTTGATATTGCTGCATTAAAAGGCTTTGGTGGTGTTGTTGTTGAACAGCGGCGGCAGCAGCAACAGCAGCCAAAGCATATTTATTCAGTTGACCTTGATTTTGAGAAAAGTTATTTTTATTGGAACCAAACGAGCGACTTCCTGGAATATATTGACTGGTGTTGGGTGTTTCCTTTTGAGAGTTGTGCAAAGCCTTTTCAATAACCTCTATTTGGTTATTGAAGGGAACACTCTCAATATCCCGTTTCTGATATCTAACTTCATTTTGCAGGGTTGTATCATATTGTGGAGACATCCTATTCGAACTCCTTGTAGATCAATTCTATGAAACCAAATTTATACTCAGACTTGACAAACGGAAATACAATAAAATCCTTCAAAACCAAATCAGTTCCTCTCCCAAGATTTGAGTAATTCGGGGAATATTAGTTTTTTGAAAAGGGAAAGGGAGGATTTAGATCTTAATCTAAACGAACTAAAACAAGCTTAATATATTTTCAACCACTAGTAAGAAAATGTGAAATCACTAGTATTTTGAAACTCTAAATAATATGACGAATATGTATCTGACCAGCGGAAATGACTAGGTGCCTAAGGCATCAAAAATTTAAAAATATCGATGTGTTGTTGGTTGACCAGTAAGACTTTCTTAAATTTTCACGTAAAAGACAGATCGAAAAAAAAATCCTACGCTGGAACAACCAACCAACACACGACTAACCTTTAGGAATACATGCAACAGGGGATCGAGAGACAGTCAAGACCAGTGTATGCGTAAGATGTATTATATTATATATATTTACATATGTGTCTCTCTAAACAATCATGAGATATGATTATTCACTGGCAGTTGGTTTTGTATTGAGTTGCCAGGCTGGAACACCTATTTTTGAAACGCTGTCTTTGACTAAATCATCATCATTCTTCTTCTCATTTTGGTTCAATTGCCATTCTGGGATACCAGTGCTTGAGCTTGGCTTCTCGTCGCTAGAAGATGGCGTTCCAATTTCCTTTTCCTTGTGTTTAAGCTGCCACTCGGGGATACCCGCGGCGAATACCCCGTTAACATTTGTTCCTTCGCTGATGCGGGCATCTGAAGAATTGGCGGAATCAGCCTTGGGTTCATTCTTGGGAGCAGCGCCATTTTTAGCCTTCTTAAGTATTTCCGATGCAGATGGAATGGATGAAACAGGGGGGATCTTTCTGGCGGAAGAAGTGGTCTCCTTACCCTCTCCGCCCTCAGCTCTGGCTTTTATCAACTGTTTCAAAGAGCCTAGTTCACCGTTGATATCAGAGAGTTCATCTTTTATGTTTTCCTTCGTGATGTTCATATTTTTCTCGATGCTATTTTTTAAGCTATCTATTTCGAATTTCATCAAGCGCAAGTCATCGTCGAACTTTAGCTTATCCTTGTTATACTTGGATAGGAAATCATTAATGTTTTCAATAACGACGCCAACCTCTTTCAATTTTTCTTCGTTAGCCTCCTTGATCTGGTCTTGTTCCTTGGTCATCTGCTCTAGGACCTTATCTATTTTGATAAACTCCTCGTCAATCTTCGCCTTATCGTCGTCGATAGCCTTTTTCGAAGGTGGAACGACATTTGGAATCAAATACTTAGATATAACTTGGTATGCTCCATACGCAACCCCACATGTGGCCGTAGCCATGATAAAATAGTCTTTCCAAGTTCGTTCAGGGACGGCTGGGGGAGCAACATTGTAATAATCAATGGGTGGCTGTTGTGGGACAGAATAGTTTCTGCTGAATGTTTGCCCGCTTCCATTTGAAGAGGTTGAAGTCAACGCCTGCGATTTCTCATTACCGCCTGCTCTCTTTAAAGCTTCTTCTATTTCCTCCTGATTAAGTCCCTTGGTCTCCAAGAACTCAACCTTTTTGGCTACCGGTGCTGAAGCTACATTGGCATCAGTCAAGAAGCTGACAGCACTATTGATAAGTTCTTCATTCATACTAGTGTTGAGTTTCTGGTTGAGCTAGAAAAAAAAACTGTTAACCAATTTATCCAAAATCATTTTGAGGGGGAGTTTTATGCATCACCAAATATTCCGAGGTCTGATAGTAAGTTTTGTACATTTTCTTCATACACATTATGTCTTTTAAATGATGATAGTATGCACAAGTTTTACAATCTATATACGCTATATACATATATATCTAATATGGGGTTCTAAGTGGACGAAAATAACGATCCTATAAAGCTATTCTTTTTGATCAATTCTTCGTAAATGCACCAACTTATACCTGAAGATAGACCTTTCCTGCCTAGCCTTAAAGACAAGCCTCTAAAGAAATTTCTTATGCCACCTTCTTCCTTCAAAAGCTGTTTCGTCACCAGGTAGATAGTATTGGATGAGTCTTGAACTGTCGAAAGTTGTAGTCTTGTCTTTATGGCGTCGAATGGAGCAGTAATTGAGGTCGACATAAATGAAGCAAGCATGGCAGACGATGTATTTATAACAGTAGATCTTGTCAAATCGCCGGAGGAAGCACTCTCATGCACTGGTAATAACTTACCAAGAACGTCGTTCTTCAATGACTCGTAAAAGAGGACGTAGAGGCCTGCGTATGGACAGTCCCTGGCCAAAGTGGCAAGCGTACCTTTGAAGAAGTTTCTTATGGAACCCTTTTGTCCATTTCCACTGCCGTCAAGATATATGCCTTCGAAGCCTTCATACATAGAGTTGTAGCTATACATGTTGGATTCGAATCTAGCTTTGATGACTGTAATGGGCATGGTAATAATGCCGACCAAAGCACGCACGCCAAAACCAGTCAAAAGGTTTTCCATTGGTGAAAGGGTTGGAAGAATGCTTGTTTTCAGACCCGATTCCGGCGGTGCCGTTTTGGTATTGGAAATATAAGTTCTGGAGGTTGATAAGATGGTGAAATAAAGACCAGCACCAATTGAAGTCCGCAAGGTGGAGGGCAATACGCCTCGCCATAGCTCCTTCAAATGCGTTAGTTTCCTAAGCTCTTTGGTTATGGTAGGCTGGTAAACCTGATTTGCCTTCTGCTGCTGTTGCAATCTCGTTTTCAACAAATCTAGCGGCTGAAGCGTGAACGCCGACACCAATCCCGCCGCTGCACCAGAGATCAAATGCGTCGATGTTTTTGCCTTGACTCCAACATCCTGCTTCGGATCACTAACTCGGGCATCAGGCCCTGTCCTAGCTTCGAGGGAGGCAGAGGTGCTCATACAATGGATGTGAGCGAAAATATGGGGTATGTAACCTTAGACAACAAATAGAGGGATTTTCTATACCTCCTGCTAGCTTCACAATAATATTCTTCTTGCGAACTTAAAACCTAGTGCTAACTCTTCATGAACCCTTACTAACAGGCTTCCTACTGCTCTTTGTGCTGCACTTAAACATCCAGTCACTCATGAGCTTTTTCGTATTAGTATGATGTAATGTATGCAGGTCATCTATTAGAAATATAAAATACGTACAGTGGTATCTATCAAACTAAGAATCGAACTGGACAGTATCCGTTAAGAACAGTAACAGTCTCTTGGATATGACCAATGACGGGTCTATAGGCTGTAGCTGGGTTTCTCCTTTGAAATGCAAAGACTGGTGCGATGATGTTTTCCAAAGTGCTAAACTGAAAATTGCCGTAAAAGAGTGGAACGGATCCGGGAAAGAGTCTCCATTCTTTCCGAAACCGCCCAATAGACGAGATTGTGTTCTCGAGAGAAGATATTTAGCAGCTTTTGACAAATTGACTAAATCCAAATATACTGGATTTAAAAGGTATAGACTGGCGCTGCACCACCATGAATAGCATGTATCTCCGAACTTGTTTTCTCTACCGTTGAACGCACCCTCGTCAGCTTGATCCCAGTACTCGTAGTCGCAGTCCC
Source organism: Millerozyma farinosa (assembly GCA_002196765.1). Lineage (NCBI taxonomy): Eukaryota > Fungi > Ascomycota > Pichiomycetes > Serinales > Debaryomycetaceae > Millerozyma > Millerozyma farinosa. The sequence continues at coordinate 1,787,274 of NBND01000002.1, read as the reverse complement.
CGTATAATGCTTCAGGATATTCGACTTGTCTGTGTGCTAGCCAATCTCTGGTTGGCGCAAAGCGGTCTTGGTTGCGTGAAAAATCGTAGCCTAGGAGTTTTAGAGACGCGATGGCGCAAAAGGTTAACCCAGAGTGGGGCTCGGTCCATCCATCACTGCTAAAACCACCGCTGTCATTCATGCTTCTGAGGATATACTGAATACAGCTATCCACATCTATATCGGTGTCTCTCTGTTTTCTTTCCTCTTCCGTCATGATATCGTATTTGCACATCTTCCGGATGGACGTTGCAATGTAGCAAAGACGTAGGTCTTCGCCGCCAAAGGGCTCGCCATCGAGCCCTGTAACTGGACTAAACGCTCCGCAAGAAGGGCCCTGGCGGTGCTGGCATTGTTTGACAAACTTCATGATCTTGTGACGGTCCAATCGCTTGGAAAAATCTGAGTCGAGAGCAAGCAAACTACATAGCGCAAAGAACGTAGCAGAGAGGTTGGGAAGATCATAGCTCCTATCCAGCTCCAAAGGAAGAGCAAACGTCTGGCTCGGTCTGAACGATACCATCTCGCCCCGCGGATCCTCTATCATGTGTTTGTATATGTGCTCTGCGTGCTTTTCTTTTTCTTCTGCTGTCAACGTCAACCGGTTGATCGCTTCGAGCCCATGAAGACAGAAGTACACGAGCGCTAGTCTGTTGGAATCCTCCTCCTGTGCTCTGGAAGGAAGCGATTGCATACATCGCCGAAAATATTGCTCCAATTTGTCTACTAGAAGTTCCTCTAGTTCCATGGCGCCATGCTCTAGTCGTTCAGTTTTCCTTTTCTCCTCGATCCCCAGTCGTGTCACCGCCGGCTTAGACGCAGTAACTATAAACAGGATGGACTCTGTATTCACTGGTCCACCAGAGCCTCAGCTTTGGGTACAACACCTGAGACGCGGACAACGCCAAACAATCACATGACAACAATCACATGACACATCATTCAGGTGATCATATCCCCTGCGTTCTACGCTTGCGGCCACAGCAGTCCGCTTCGCACAATAGCGTGGGGCGCGGGCTGCACAGCCAAACCAACCACCAGCAAGTAAGTGGTGTATAGACAATTAGCTCTGACAAGCCTGCTTGCGCCTACTTGGACCCTCTGTCGCGAAACCCGTTTCTCGAACCGCTTTGTTCGCGACCCCAGATTTATCGTACATCTTAGTACCTGCTTTATTGGCGTTTCGCTCCAGTATTCGAAAGGGGCAATATTGGTCACAGGGTTCCAGTCCGGCCGCAATGGCGAACAAAACACTGAGGCTGTAAGCCACTGCTCTGTAGTGTGAGTATCGCGTTCCGTCCAGCGGTGTGAAACTTACCTCGCCAGTAATTCCTCGCGCGGATGCAGCACCAGAATCCGTTTCCAGACCAGACTACAGCCTCACACCAGAACCAGTCTCGTTATGGCCACAAATGTGTCTACAATCAAAGCCCCACGTTCTTGAGCCCCTGGCGCAACATTCGGTCACAACCATGGAACACCGTGCTACAGTGAGGACTAAATGAGGGCGGTGAATGCAAATGGAAAAATACGTGCGACTAATGAACTTAAACCACCAATCGAGACTACACCGAGAATGCGGAGAAAGCAAGCAAGAAACTCAACCAGTAAACGCCCGATGGCTCCTCCGACGCTCACCTCGAACACCTGTAGGTTGTGCACGGACGTTTGTTGAGTTCAATATCTCACTTGCTGCAATATCTGGAAATGCGGTTGCACCAGAGGTGTAGCGCGAAAGGTGTAGCGTGAGAACCGTAGCGCGAGAGGTGTTCCCGCTCGCTAGGTTGGTAGAAAATGAATATGGCTGTGCTGCGCTCAAAAGCCTCGTATGGTCAATACCGATGCAAACGTTCCTGAAAATATGCATCAGACACAGAAGACGTACGAAAGGGAAACAATTCAGCAAAAGGGCTCATATTGTAATAACCTTGTTGGAGCAAACATATGAGTGCACGTTCAATATTACGTCTCGATTAGATCAGCAAGAACGAAGCAGGTAAAAAAAGTGACAAAAAGGAACGAAACTTGTGTGAGACTTAATGATGGCTGTGATCGAAGACATATTTTCGTGAATCCAATGCTGGACGTGGTGGATCCATGTAGCGTATTTTTTTTTTTTTTTTGTTCTCCTATTACTTTATACAACACGGTTAGGTAGCTTGCTGGTGCAATGGCAATGTTGAAAGAAGGCAGTAAGGGCAAATGAGCCACAGAGCTCAAGCGTGTAGCAAGGGTATATAAAGACCTGGAATCCACCGCTGATATCTCATTGAACTTCTATATCGACATCTATTCGAATCAAAGAAGTTTTCGAGAAAGCTGATAAAGACATAATTAGAAATAGCACAAAATGAAGTTTTCTAACGTTGCAATTACCTTAGCTGTTGCTGCTGCTGTCAACGCTGAGTTGATAAGAAATGAGAACGTCGCTCCAGGTCTCGTCAAGAGAGCTGGTGGTGACTCTTCTAGCGGTGGCTCTGCCGGTGGATCTTCTGGATCTTCTGGTTCCGCCGGTGGATCCTCTGGCGGTTCTAGCGGTGGCTCCTCTAGTGGAAGTGGCTCTTCTTCTAGCGGTTCCTCCGACTCTGGTAGCTCTGGATCATCTAGCGGTGGTGGTTCATCTTCCAGTGGTGCCTCTGGCTCTGGTAGCTCTGGATCTTCCAGTGGTGGCTCATCTTCCAGTGGTTCTTCTGACTCTGGAAGCTCTGGTAGCTCTGGCAGCTCTGGTTCTTCTTCCAGCGGCTCTTCCGACTCTGGCAGCTCTGGCAGCTCTGGTAGCTCTGGTTCTTCTTCCAGTGGCTCTTCCGACTCTGGTTCCTCTGGTTCTTCTAAGTCTGGTGGTTCCTCTGGATCTTCTGGTTCTTCCGGATCTTCTAAGTCTGGTGGTTCTTCTAAGTCTGGTGGATCTTCCAAGTCTGGTTCTTCCGGTTCCTCTGGTTCTTCCGGTTCTTCTGGTTCTGGCTCTAGCAAGTCTAGTGGTGCTGGTAACATCCAAACCGGTTCCAGCTTCGTTGCTGCTGCCGTTGCTGCAGGTGTTATGTTGATCTAAGAGGTTATGTAAGTGTTTAGAGTTTAAAAAGCAATATATAATATATTAATCTATGAAGATATGCTTTTCTGTTAAACTGGATCTGTGTTTTAACCCAATTGATGCGAATGCTTGTCTACTCCTGTAGCTTAGCCAAGATCTTGTGCATAGCAATATCAAAGTATTCTGTGGGACAGGAGGTTTGATGTATAATAGATGCAATAACAGGATATTCGTCATGACTCGATATAATGCCAGACACACAATCAAATACAGGTCTTGACCTGAACACATGGTTCAAGCTAGGTTCTTGATTGGATATTTTCTCGTAGTTTACGGATATATGATTTCTCCATTCAACGTCGCAGCGTTGAATCACATCCCTTGCGACAGAGCGTGGAGTTTCTTTTGATCCATCGATAATTGCGGAGGTGATAAAATCAAAAGAAAAACCAGACAAGTCCACGTGAAGTCCAGTGCCAATTAATTTTGTAAATGCCTCCTTCAATGTCCATAGCTGATTGAAAGCAATATAACGCTGCCTCTCCCCCTGTATCAGCTGAAGTTGCTGTTTTTCTTTCGGGCTGAAAATTGGGCCAAAGTCTTCTATAATTGAGGAGGCCGATATTTTCTGTCGCAGATGGGACAAGTCTAAACCAAGCGGAGTCGATGCACCCAACTGAACAACAATAGCAAAAATTTCGTTGGAGGAGCTACTGCTGAATTGGATCTGCGATCCGTGTGGAGTCACTAAGGTCGGTTTCCCGAGCTTGCTATAACTGAACTGTATTTCTTTTAAGGGAGAGAACTCACCCCCTTCGATCCGGTGCACAAAATAATTCAAAACAAGACGGGTGACTAATGATGCTACAAGTAGTCTAAACTTACTTTCCTGGTCTTTGACTGAGAGTACCTTGTTTTGCTCCCGTAAACCTAGAAGTCTCAAAGCCAGTTCGAAATTGAAGTCATCTTCTAAATGTTGTTTTAGCTCACCTGCTCCTGAATTACATGAAAACAAAAGCAACCTGCTACCTGTGGATGTATTTTCATGAATTAAGGCATTTTCAAACAGTGCCTGAATCCATTCTTTTATATTGTCCATTGGTATATTTTCTAATCATGATTATCTGAGAAATTTCAACGCTCGATTATGATAAGGCTGAATTTAACCGTTTTGCACTACATCCTCTTTATATACTTTATCATTGTCTTCTTATCTACATATGTTAACACCATTGCTGCCAATATATACTTAGCCTATCATGATAGTTACTCTCTTATGTCCCAGGATTGCGTAAGCGATAGATAAGGGGAAAAAAGAACCAACCATATCATTGTTCCCTTGAAGATATTGTGGAGGTTACCAGAACCCCTATTGTGCTTATGTTGATTGATAAAAAGCAGATTTCGGAGCAGCTGTAGATTCTTGTTGTTTTGAAAGCCGGAGGCATTCTAAAACTACTTTTTTGATATTCTCAAAGCTTTCGTCCGATATCTGGTAGTGAAACGAGATCCTGCCAGGATACAGTTTGACATTGTACTTTTTCAGTAACTCGTCAAAAATTTTGCCGTCTAACCGAGATTTGTCGAAGTCAATGAAAACAAAGTTTGTCTGGACAGGGTGTGCAAGCATGATCCCGTTACTCTCACATAGCTTTCCCAATTCTTTTGCTCTTTCGTGAGTGGCCCCTAACTTGCTGACGTTTTCGTCAATGGCTGTAATAGCCATTGTAGCTAAAATTCCAGACTGTCTAATGCCGCCACCAGCTTGTTTCCTGAAATGATTAGCCTTCTTTATTACTTGCGCGTCAGAAACTAAAACCGATCCTACAGGTGCCCCTAGCGTTTTCGAGAGACAAATTGAAACAGTGTCAAAGTGGGAGCAGTACTCCTTCATCAGAATTCCGGTCTCTACAGACGCATTGAACAACCGTGCCCCATCGAGGTGTAGCTTCACGTCGTTTTCCTTGCAAAAAGCAGCGATCTTGACAATCTCGTCAAGGGGAAAGATCATTCCATGTAAGGTGTTTTCTAGACATATGAGTTTTGTGGGGGCCGCATGGATCTCACCATCGTCTGGAATGTAATTGGGTATAATATCATCATCTAGTGTAAGATGAACTCCGTTTTTCGGCACAATTGGCTGGACCATGGCCTGCGACAAGGTGGCCAAGCCCCCTGCTTCGTGAACGTAGATGTGCGCTCGAAAATCGCAAAGAACGTTGTACGGGGGCTGCTTCAAATTCACTCTTACTCCCACCTGATTGGCGAGTGTCCCACTCACGCAGAATAAACCGGCCTCTTTACCAGTTATGTTTGCCACCTTTTGTTCTAACTCAAGAGTCGAATTGTCTTCATTGTATACTGAGTCTCCTACCGTTGCTCTGGTGAGCGACTGGACCATTGACAAAGTAGGTGTAGTAAAAGTGTCGCTTCTAAACTCATTATGTGCCTCGCTGGGCCCCAGGAAGTTGCTTAAGTCCATAGCCGTTGGTTCTCCTACTTTCGAATTACGAACTAATATAAGGTATTCTGGTGAAATTTGGCCCCAGATAAGTGTAAATGGTAATCGCGCTTAAGGTTCAATGTAAGTTCCGGTTTCGACTACCCGATTCGTTTAGCGGGTGACTACCGATTACGACACTATCAAGGTATATATTAGGTAGATATACCGGGGAAGAAGACAAGAATCCTTATTTAAAGAGCATACGCTGCGTTGACGAACTTAATAAACTTACAAGACAGAACTTAAGCGAATCAAACATGTCTCTTCCTTTATCATTCGAAGTTACACTTCCAGACGGCAAGAAGTACGAGCAACCAACTGGTCTCTTCATCAATAACGAATTTGTCAAATCCAAATCAGGCAAGACAATTGAATCAATCAACCCTGCTACTAGTGAGGTTAATGGATCAGTATACGTAGCAGAGGAGGAGGATGTGGACATTGCAGTAGAAGCTGCCTCTAAGGCATTCAAAGAATGGAAAAAAATGACTGGTGTCGACAGAGGAAACCTCTTGCACAAGGTGGCAGATGTTTTCCAAGAACAGAGAGATCTTCTTGGGTCAATTGAGGCCTGGGACTCCGGTAAGGCGAAGCACACCAACGCTGTCTTTGACATCGATGAGTGTATCTCCGTGTTTCGCTATTATGCAGGATGGGCTGATAAGATCCTGGGTAAAGTTATCCAAAACGACCCAGCTAAGTTGGCCTACACAGTGCACGAGCCATTCGGTGTCTGTGGACAGATCATTCCTTGGAACTACCCTTTGGCTATGGCTGCTTGGAAGCTCGCTCCAGCTTTGGCCGCCGGAAACGTCCTTGTCTTGAAATCGTCTGAAATTACACCATTGTCAATTTTGTACGTTGCCAAGATCTTCAAGGATGTTGGATTCCCCCCAGGTGTAGTTAACATATTATCTGGACTCGGTGCAGTATGCGGAAAGGCCTTGGTTCTTCACCCTAAGGTGAACAAGGTTGCTTTCACTGGTTCAACTGTCACCGGTAAGTTGATCCAAGAGTTGGCAGCATCAAACCTCAAGGCCGTTACCTTGGAATGTGGAGGTAAGTCGCCTTTGATTGTCAGAGAAGACGCTGATCTCGAGCAGGCTGTGAAATGGGCTGCTTTCGGTATAATGGGTAACCAAGGTCAGGTGTGTTCAGCTACATCCAGATTATATGTGCACGAGAAGATATACGAAGAGTTCTTAGAGAAATTGGCTCAACACGTGAAAGAAGAATACAAACAGGGAACTATGTTCCAGGAAGAGGCCGTTGTCGGACCTCTGGTTTCAAAGCAGCAATTCGAAAAGGTTCTTTCTTACATCGATATTGGTAAGAAAGAGGGTGCTCGCGTGGTCTTAGGAGGAGACAAGAATGACGAGGGTCAATTGGCAAAGGGTTTCTTTGTCAAGCCTACAATTTTCGCAGACGTTAAGCCAACAATGAAGATCGTTAACGAAGAAATCTTCGGTCCAGTGGTGGTGTGCGGTAAGTTCTCCACTGACGAAGAAGCCATCAAATATGCCAACCAGACAGAATATGGTTTGGGCTCTTCGATATTCACAAAGGATATCACAGCTGCCCACGCAATGGCCAGTGACCTCGAAGCCGGTATGGTCTGGATTAATTCATCCAACGATGTCGGTGTTCATACCCCATTCGGTGGTGTTAAAATGAGTGGTGTTGGTAGAGAGTTAGGTGAATATGGTCTTAACATGTATACGCAAGCCAAGGCCATCACCGTGAACTTAGGTACCACACTTTAAGCTGTTAATGTATTTAAATATTTATTTATCTGTGCTCATTCAATAAAAGTAACATTCAGAATCATATGCTTGTAAGTGCCTAGGGTAGTATATATGTAAGTCTGAAGAAGTAATTGCTATGTCGATTCTCTCACAGGGTATTTAGGAGACATAAGCCATGGGCGTGCGAGAACCATACAATTGTAATCAATCTGAGCAAGGTTGAAAGAATATTGCAACAAGTTACAGATGCTAAGAATGAAACAAAATGAACTGTACTAAAGAAGTTGTATCATTGCATCCGGTTAGCGATAGAACCTTCAACCTTGCTATGCTTTGCTGTTTTCAAAATCCAAGCTTGAGGAGAGAAAACTGGGTCAGGAGGTCTCAGCTGCTGGGATCTATGGTGCATAAGTTACCGATGAATATACTACTTGAAATTTTTCAGTATGTTAGTCAATTTGACCTCGTGCTGTTGCTGCTTACGTGCTTTAAACTATACGAAGCAGCTACCGAAAGGTTATACAAAAGGGTTACCGTGATATTGAATGCAGAGTTTCCTGTGCGGTACGCCAGAGATTCTACTAAGTTTATCAAAGAGAATGGCGTTGCCTACATGGACTCGTCGCTTATAGTGGGAGTTAACAACTTGGTCCGCTTTATGCAAACATTACATATAAACCCGCCCTTGATCCAAAAGGTCAAGTTTTTTGTTTTTGATAAGTGCTATCCAGATAACTTATTGAAAGAGAACTATGACTTAAACTTGATACAGTCTGATATCATAGAGTTCTTTGGGAGAAACTCATGGGAAATTAACTTCTTACACATTACATTCGTGGATTTCATGAGTGGGATAGAGAAGCTTACTAAGTTCTTGAGAAATAGGAACATACGAAACAAGATCTTTAAATTATTTGTGACCCGACTTGAAGACCTCTATGTGCCAGTTATTCCACAGGGTCTTACAAATCTTTTTTTAATGATTGACGAACATGAACTCATGCATATGAACGAGTTTGATCTTGGCAGCTACCCTTACGGTATTTTCAATTCATTATACACTTTCACCTGTAGCACTAACAAACAGTTGGGGCTTGAAATATTACGAAAGTTCAAATTAAGACTGCCAAGTGAAGATTCTAAACTAAAATTAAAGGGATTCACAGCCTTCCATTGTCATAAAGAGTTTATTTCATCGGATGAATCGGAATCCCTTAGCTCATTTGACCAAGGAGATAGCAAAGAGCTTCAGGACTATATTGGAGGACTTGATAAAAAGCTAGATTTTAAAGTCATTAGTGACAAAATCGATTTGTCATATCTTACACATTTGTATTTGAAAATCGATTGCAATGTTCACCGGAATAACAACTGCTCCTGTTTTCCTGATTTTTTCAAAAATTTGGCCTCATACTCTCGCCTGAAAGATGGTTTGCCGAATTTGATAAGCTTTGAGTTGGAACTTTTCCCTAATTTTGAGTGGTTGCGCCCTCACCAAATATTAGAAACCATTTTAACGCCCTTGGGGAGCTTCATTAAGACATTACGAAGCCTTGTACGTTTGACAATTGATCTTTCGACTCTTGGCTTCAAGATGTTTGATAATATCATGGGGATGTCAAGTGTTGTTTTGAATAAGCTCAACGAGCGACTCATTGAGGCATTCTTTTTATGCTTCTTTACTTCAAGTCAGCGAAGAACCACCACAAATTTAAAGACACTACAATTTCCCGACTTTCTCACTTCTTTCATATATTATAAACCCGATTTTTATGAGTCCTTGTTACACACATGTCAATGCTGGGGCTGTAACCTTGTCTTGAAGAGATTAAATGAGTTATTCATGCCTCTTTCAGGCGAGGATGAAATAAGAGATATGGATGACGAGGCCACATATTACATATTAATAGGTTTCATCCTCGGGAAACTCCAAACTGACAGAGAAGTATGCATTCCAATCAAACAGAAAACATTCAATTATAGAAATTACCCTATTTATAAAGGCCAGCCCCATACATTGCATAACCATTTTCACCAGAATTGCACAAAATGTGGCTGCAACATTAATGATGATCCTAATGCCGAAAGCAGCACATCTATAGATAACCTTGTGACAACCTACATTGTCCATCAACTCCGGCCCCTCGTCAAGTACTTGACTACGATATTTTGCAATCTAGATAACTTGATGATTCACGGAATATATTATGAATACGATAAGTCCTCCCATACTATGAAACCTATCTTTGATGATGACGAGTACCCACAGAGTTTCTTGATGGAGAAAGAGGAGGAAATCCGCTTAGGTATCAAACCTGATATCAAGTTTGGATATTTTGGAGGTAACGACTTCTAAACTGTTATATTATAATGGTGCGAAAATGATATGAAGGACTTTTAGTCCTACCTTTATGCTTAACATGATATTTCTATAACCAACATCAACGCACCATAGCTACGAAATGTATGACTAAATCCAAGAGCTTGTCATTATAGTCTTTTTCTTAGCAAGCTACTCCACTATATATATTGTTCGTATAGCTTGAATACGACTACTGATAATGACAAATTTAAATACGCTCCTACAAAGAGGAACTAGATACGTATTCTTCAATAGTCCCGTGCTAAGTGTGCAACGTAGTTGTTCTTTCGAAAGAATTCTCTATTTAACCATCGGTTCGCTGTTCCCGGAGATCTTGATAAAGCACCTTTTTCGCGGAAATATGGATCTACTCAGCAGGACGGATCTTATGATTTTTTATATTCCTGTATAAATCGATTTGGGGAAACCAGAAATGAAAACAAAGAGAGTTCACATACTGACTATACCAACGGTCTTTAATAAGAGAGTTTTCAAGATAAAAGTAGCCAAGGCTTTAGCTCACTCATCGATTTTCAACTTACTTTTTAATTAAGTGTACTCATTTGTGTCCATTCATTTAAATCAATGCGGTCGATCTGATTATGAAGCCAGATAGGAGCCATCCACTATCAAAGTATTTTTCATCTAATGGGATAAGCGTGAGTGACTGGGGGTTGGATGATTCGTTTCCTGGGTCGCTGAGCGCCTACGATGTTCCCACGTTCCCAAATCAATTTCACGAGAAGCTTAATACGGCTTCTCCCACATTAGTAGACTGGAACGACAGATTCAGTGAAAAGCATGATTATAACGACTTTGCATCTTTCTACCGGAAATCTTTTGGTCATGGGATAGTTGTTGATAACAGTACTGTGAGTGCCTATATATCAAAATACCTTTCTCTAGGAGAAAGCACCCAAAAATTCTGGGACGAGTTCAAATATAACCTTGTTATATCGAATCTTCTTGACGACTCAATGATTTTATCCAAGAACCAACAGCTCTTAGCTGCTTTACAATCCCGGAGGCTGGATGAAGCGACTAGCTCCTTAAACTTGATGAAAACTTTTAATAATGACGGAACGATATTAAAGATTACCGGTAAAAAATACTCGGTTAGCTTCAAGCATCTAAAAGGTTCTTCGTCTACCGCCATTTATATCATATATCTCATAATATTTTTGCTTAAGAGATTGGTTGAAAAGAAGAATAAAGACAAGCGCCCGACATCCTCGATGGGAGATAGAAAACTATTCAAAATACTTTTAATTGCATCCACTAAACTAATTCAGTTCAAACGGTTCGAATTGTTAATTCGCTTCACTCCTATAATGAAAAGATTAAACACCTTTTTAATCAACAACTATCAGATGAACAAGAGCCTTATTTGTGCAACTATTAACCTTAAGCAGTTGGACCTTCTACGATCCATGAAGCCATCAAAGAAAATTGTTGAGAGAATTGAGACTTCCAAAAGCATGGTTAACAGTATGTTAAATATATTGGAAGCCTCTGTAAAACACTCAATAAAACATATAATACCGTTTCTTAATGGACCTCAAGTGGAAAAATATTGCAAAATGAACGGGGCGGATATCAAAGAGCTTTCTACAGTAGAGCATGATGTTCCTTTGTCCGAGAAGAAAGTCACTGAAATACCGAACGATGCATCCTCCGTGAAGATTTTAATAGAGAAAATAAAATCGTTTAATATGCTACGTAAAATACTTGTTTGTTGCTTACTTGCATTGAATGATTTGCCGTTAAAAAGCTTCTCGATATTCCAAATATGGGATCTGCTCAAAGGTGGTGCCAACATTAATGAAATATATGTAATTAATTATAACATATATGCAAAACTAGACGCCCTTGGTTGTTTGCTAGACAAGCAAAACAAGATCTTGGAGTCTTTGTATGAAGTTGCAAGTGACCAAGAGAAAGAATATCAGAGGAGCGAAGGAGAAGCTCTTATAGATAGCGATATCCTTTCGATTGATAACGATGAGGTAAACAAGAAAACAGGCGGAAGCGAATCTAGCATACAATCTTTAGTTTCTAAACTTTCATCAATCACTACAAATTTGAAATATTTCCGAAGATATAATCAAGTAACTTATGCAATAGATAATGTGGATGAATTGAATGAAAAGCTAATGATATATAAGCTGTTCGCTGAAGATTTAGATGTCATAAAAGAAATGTACCAAGCTGGTCTTAGCGAACTTAGTGATCAAATCTATTCGAGGATTTCCGAGAATGTTGCCCAAAGCCCCTCTTTGAACTCCTCTAATCGCTCTTCAAAACATAGCTCTACTGTCAGTGGAGAATTCAATTTAAAAACCTTTCACACAACCAACTCTAGCTCGTTGAAGAAAAGGTACTCGCTTCCGTCACATGCATCAGACCCACTTCCAAATAGTCCTACCTTGCGTCAGAACCCCCAAATGTCTTCAAAGGCGATTAATACTAACAAACCTTTTCCACTGAACGATAAGAAATATAAGCGGTTGTCCACCGGCTTGCAGTTGGGCTTACTAACTGTGTGCGAGGAACCAAAGGCAAATGAAGAATGTAATACCAGCCTTTCGAAAAGGAGCGGTGGTACAAATAACAGCAAAGTGTCATATGATGATAACTATATAAATATACTACCACCTTCAGATTATTACAATGAAACTTACAATCAAGACGCTTTGGAATCGTTATCCGAAGTATCAGATCGTAAGAGAGTACCTAGCAGCACGAGATACCCATCAAGCAATAGATTCTCTCTTAATTCGGTCTCGTCAAATATCAGTAACTTATCCGAATATATTTTGTCTACTCAAATGACTTCAAACGATGGCATTAATTTCGAAGTGGAACCTAATAAACAAACATTATCTAAGGACGACTTGAAAGCTAGATTAGAGGAAAGCTTTGGTCGAATTTATAATTATGGAGATGATAGTAAATTATCTACGAGAACATCAGATGAGCCTATATCTAACAGCATAAACGAACCTACGTCCAAGGATACAAATGAACTCAATCCGCTTGGAATTACTTCTGTTCAAGATGAAAAATTCATGAATAATCTTGATAAGACATTAAATGAGCGGATATTTAGAAATTAATTTAAACGGCTACAAATTTAATAATCAAATATTTGTAAGTTTATCAGTTTAATATAATGTATTTTCTTACATGTTCATAAGCGAATACTGTATTTGCATGTATAAAAACAAACGTTGTTCAATGTACATATGTCTGAACACATTTTGATCCATACTAAGCATTAGTGGCATTGGGAGAAGCCGATGAGTCATCATCATTCCCCAATAAAAGATATGCAACATCTTTCTTTTTCACAGCACCGTCGTCTTTCTTTCCTACGACCGTTGCTTTTCCTTCCATAACAACTTGTTGAACCTGCTCTTTTTGTTTAGCTCTGTCTCTCATCTTTTCTTCGATCGACCCTCTCGTGAGTAATCTGTAAACTGTGACTTGTCGAGTTTGCCCTAATCTATGAGCTCTATCCATAGCTTGCGAATCAATAGTTGGGTTCCAATCGGAATCATAAAAAATGACAGTATCAGCGGCGGTTAAATTGATACCCAAACCACCTGCTCTAGTGGAAAGTAAGAATACGAACAATTCAGGCTTGGTTTGCCAATCATGCACCAAATCTCTACGATCGTCGAGTTTAGACGATCCATCTAACCTTATGTATTTGTGTTGTCTAAAAGTCAAATACTCTTCCATTAAATCCATCATCTTGGTCATTTGAAAATATATGAGAACTCTATGACCATCTTTCTTAAGCTCGTAAAGCAATTCATCCAACCTTGATAACTTACCAGATTCTTTTATAAACCTGTTCATCGATGGCATTCTTACATTAGAGTAATCGATAAACTTGTTGATAGGACTTGGTAATAAGTTTGACTTTGGAAAGTTTTCTATTGCAACATTGGATTTTATCAATTCAAGTTCACTATTGAAAGGCATAGGCATAAGTGCTGACCTTATCGCTGGATTAAACAATGTATCTTCCAAGTCGTAGATGAAGGATCTACTACTGCATTCAATGTCAGCAGGTGGTACGGATGCTGCTGGCTCAGCAGCAGGTTTCATCACATTAATGACCATATCTTCATACAGCTTGTCACGAATGGAATACATTTCCTTGAGATATATAGAGTTGTCCACTGCACTCAAATTGTTTTCGTACTCATTGATCAAGAACAATTTTGAAGCTGGTAAATAACTACCCTCGTAACAATATTTGTATCGATTGGCTCCTTCATAGTTTTTGCTTGTATACTGAGCGTGGTTAATGGCCCTTTCAAAAATATTTTGTTTGGTCAACTTCTTAAGCTCTCCTGCAGAAGTATCAACGAACTTGAGAAATCCAAAATTCTGTTTATCATCATCTAATATATTCGACGGATCGTAAATGTTGAAACGCTTTAGTATATCATCATTTTTAGTAACAATATCATTTTTAAAAGATGGCAATACTAATTCATCATAAATGAGTTTTGGTAATTTATATTTTATCAAATTCTTCGTGGTATAATGAAGTTCAAGTTCGTTCGTTTCTCTTAAGAATGATCCAGTTTCGGCGAAGCTTGTCATAGAAAAGCTTGACTTAACATCTGCTCTTTCAAAGAGATCAGGATGATTGCAAACTTTTCTGAATTGCATAACCAAGTTCATTAAAGATTGTGCATTGTCATCATTGCTATTATTCGTGGAGTCTAACAAATCCATGATAGATATTTGTGACTTCAACATTTGATAATATTTCTTCTGTCTATTAGTGAGGTTACAGAAAAGGTCAACCTCAACTTTATCGCCCAATTCACTCTGAACATTTTTCTTGATACGTCTTAACATAAATGGTTTAAGAATAACGTGTAATCTTCTGAGTTGTTGTTCGTTGACCTTGGTATTTGATTGAGCATGGCTTTCTATATCTTTTGAGAACCAGTCACTAAATTCGTCATGTGAGTCAAATAAAGAAGGCATGATAAAATGAAGCAATGCCCATAATTCTTGCATATTATTTTGAATTGGGGTACCAGTTAACAAAAGTCTATTACGGCATGAAAAAGAAAGTAAAGATTTCCACCTAGTTGATTGAGAGGACTTAATAGCTTGCGCTTCATCCAAAATCATATATTGCCACCTCATCTTTTGAAAATAAGCAGCATCTGTAACAACCAACTGATAGGATGTTACCAATACATGAAAGGGGGAGTCCTTGGTATATCTTACATTTTTCCTGTCCCAGTATCTTCTTAAAATTTTTCTATCCTTTGCATTTCCCCAATATGGAATAACTTTGAAGTCTGGGACAAACCTGGATATTTCTTGCTGCCAATTATGCAATGTAGAAGCTGGAGTGACAATCAAAAATGGGCCCCAAATATTATGGGTTTCCGCCAAGTATGACAACACAGAGATACTCTGTACAGTTTTACCCAATCCCATTTCATCAGCCAAGATACCATTTATACCTTGTTCATACAAGTTAGCAAGCCAGTTAAGTCCTTTGACTTGATATTCCTTCAAAGTACAGTTCAACATTTTTGGTTGAGATATGTTGATATCACCAATCATAGTAGGATTCTGGAAGTTCATCTCCTCTCCATTAGTGTCGGGGTTATTAAGAGGTTCGTTATTGTCAAAGGTCTGAGCTTTTGCCCGAGCTTGCTCCAAGGCAATCTGGGCATTGACAGCAGCAGCCTTACTCAATGCTTCATCCTCCTCGTTGTCAAAATCTATATTCTTAAAATCTGTAGCAGTGCCATTATGCTTTATATCAACATACTTATCAAAGTTGTTATTGTCTTGTTTAAATGCAATCAGAGGATCGCTATTCTGTCCTTCAAATTTGTCCGTTTTTATCTTCTTACCAATAAAGTGAGAATAGAGCTCTGTTTGCGTGATAAGAAAATTCAATTTTCTTGATTGCCTTCTTGATTCTCTTTCTTCTTCTTCTTTCTTAGCCTTGTCTATTAGTTCCTTCTCGTGTTTTTTCTTGAGCTCACGTTCAATCCTTTCGTTACGTTTCCAGAAATTGAACATCTCTCTCATGGCCCTACGAGCTTTAGTGACCAAATCCTTTTGATTTTTGTTATTTCTTAATTGCCATCTTTTAGCTTCCCTTGCAGCTAAAATTGAAGTTTTCTTGAGGTTGATAAGTTTAGCTTGAGTAGACTGTTGCATGAGTCTGCTGACTTTTGGTCCATCCTTACGAGACAAATCTTTCCATATAGCCACGAAGACATTTTCATATTGTTTCGTAATGAATTTTTGCTCCTTCGTGGACATGTTCACGGTCTTTCCGTCTACTATATTTGAAACGTCTTCTGCTTCATTGTCATCACCAGTGATACTTAATTTTGATTTAGCTCTAGACTTGCTGGACCTTTCCTCACCTGGGGCAAGTGCAACATCAGACCTAGTCTTCCTCTTCTTCCCAGCATAGTCTTCAGTCACTTCATCAGTTGCCGGTTGTTTTCTCTTCTGTTTCGTCTTCTTCTTGGGGTCTGCTATGCTCTTAGCGCTTTCGTCAACTTTTTTAGTTTTAGACTTCGACGCGTTCTTTTTCGATGGTTGCTTGGATTTGTCCACTAAGGAATCTAGATCAACATCTTCATACTCATGCTTCTTAACGTCACGCGTGCTTCCCCATCGGAAGTCTCTTCCAGTGGACGTTGTGCCATCCAAAATGCTCGCATTTGAAGAGAGGTCTTCCGTGACAACACGCTCAACGTAATTCTGCGACAACTCTTCAGTCTTCTCGATCACATCTTTCATATACTGCTCTTCTTGATGGAGTATTTGCAATGCATTTGCTTTCAGCGCTATCCCGTCGAGTTCGTTGATAGCGTTTACTTTTCTTTCAAAATTCCACAAGTAGTTTCTAGACACGCCGTCATTATCCTCTGCTAGTATCTCGTCTACCGAGTCACCGATATCTTCTTCCTCGGACAAGACACTTGACAATCTTGGCTGTCTTTGTTTATTTGCAAGTTGCTTGTGTTCGAAGTCGCCGCCAAGGGACTTGAACTTCGACGATCCATCACCGTCGTGCTGAGTACTGTCGAAACCTATCGTATGATGACTAGTTTCAGGTTTGATATTGTCACTGGCCATGTTATTTGGGGCTTGAATTCCTTTGCCGCCCAATTCACTCCCGATTGCTCCTCCCCCGTTACTCACTTCGGTCACCGGCGAATTCAAATTACTATCACTAGATAGAATGGAAGATATATTCATACTGCCTGATCTCTGAATCTATAACTGCCAGTGCTTCTTAGTTGATGTTGAATTCCTTTCGTTGCTCAGCTATTATCTTAATCTGAAGGGTAATAAAATTTTTCCCTTCTTGAATTCACCTTACTCAACGCTCATTCACCTGCTGGCGGTAAAGATAATTTTAATCAAATCAACCTATACACCGTGAGGGTTTTTTTTTTTTCTCTACTGTGCTTTTAAGCTTACATGAATCTAATAACTACACGTGGATGTCTTTCTCTGGGTTGTACTCCGGCTCATTTACAATACCTTAAGTTATATTACACTTGTAAACTAAAATGAAAAGAGAAAATGTAGTATCTTTTCCTTAAAGTTGGAATTCATTCTTGTCCGTATGGAGAGTTCGAACCCGCGCAACTATCGAAAAGTGGTAAATCCGGAATCTTTTCAGCAAAATGTGCGGCTCAAAATTGTCATTTCGCACAAGCGTGACTTACGTGTGCGGCAAAGCTCTCGGGTAAAAAGCGGCGTATAATTAATATCCCTGCTTACTATTTAGTTTAGAAAACCACGTTTAGGTCAATTGCAACCTGAATCAAAAGAATTAGTATTAAAAACAACTGTTAAAATGGAACATCCAGCGATTACTATGTCCGGCTTATGTGCGGTAGGTGGAGTAATGGGGTATGCTCGTAAGGGGTCCTTGCCTTCTTTGATTGCCGGGGGAACATTCAGTGTTTTGTATGGAGTCGCAGGTTACTTGCTTAAGCAGAACGCTGACTACGGTTTAGAACTCGCTTTGGGTGCTTCCTCGATGTTGTTAGTAGCAGGTATTAGCAGGGGTGCTCCCACCGGGTTCAAGAAGCCTGTGCCTATTATTTTGACTGTGTTGGGAGGCTTGTCCACCACATACTACGCTAAGAAGTACAGCGAGTTCTACTGAGTGCTCAGCTATTGGCGAGAGCCGCTGTGGCCGCATATCGGTGTTGATTTTCTTACAATTATGCCCATCCGAAACTACATGTATATAGTGCAAAAACAAATTCATGATTATTGTCATAATATATAAATATCTATGTGTCCAAGACTAAATACTGCTTACGAGCTTCAGCGCTGCTTGCCCGTGTAGAAAACATGTGAATCTGTGGATCACCATGATAAATAAATTGCATGTTCATGTCAGTCGTTAAAGAACCGGCTGAAAATCCTACCGTGGATCTACCGTGGGTATCGCTTCCCTGGGTAGGCTGCAATCTTAATTGCATTCACCGGAATCTGGTTCAATGAAGCTCAATGACAGAGTTTTTTCTCTCGCCATCGCTGGAGTTAGAACCAGTTGAGGAAACAGATAAGCTTCTAACCGAGGTTAAGCTTGTAGGGGAAACTGTTGGAATAACAAAAGGTTGGGATGCTTCCGTTGACAACTTCAAAAATCCAGAGTTCTTCATTTTGTATTTAATAATAAGCTAGTTATGCTGAGAGAAAATTATCCCCGGGAATCATCTTCATATTTATACCCCTGCGGATACATGGACTTCAACATCCGTTATCACGACGGCGTCGGAGTTACTGCGCAAAGTGACACAAACCCAGCGTTTCGTGGGGATGACGAAACGAATTGCGATTCATTTATGCACGGATCATGCCTAATATTACAGCAGCCTAGGCATGGCATTGGCTACGCAATTTGGTACGATTATGATTTACGATATTGTCATGGAAAAAGGAGTAGAGATTGGCTACTCCATGGAACAAGATATGTACGACAGAATCGTCATCCCAACCTGCTATAGGAGGTACGTAAGGGCCTCCCGCAACGTCAAATGCATATCGTGCACATTGTTCAATTCTTAACGGTTTTTACATAGTAGTTAGTGAAATATTATTATATTACATCTAAGTAGGGTAGTTACTTAACTTAAGCAGCCTCCTCAGCGACCTGTCTGTAAGCCTTAACAGTAGGAGCTGGGATGATTTCATCCTCGTCCTTAGCCTCAGAGATGACAACGTTATCAGGCAAAGCCTTTGGACCAACTCTGCTAGCAGCTGGGTCCTTCATGATCTTAACCTTGATACCCAAGACACCTTGTCTCATCAAGACGTGTCTGATAGCGAGGTCAATGAAGTCTCTGGCTGGTTGACCGGAGTGGATCATGAAACCGTCAGCGTATTTCTGGGACTTGGCTCTGGCAGCTCTCAACTTACCGGAGATGACAACCTCGACACCCTTGGCACCAGCACCCATAGCGAATCTCAAGACACCGTAGGCAGCTCTTCTGATTGGCAAACCGTTCAACAACTTGGCCTTCAAAGCCTCAGCTTGGACAGCGGCAGACAAACCTCTCTCCTCGACTCTCTCGGCGTAGATGACGACACCTTCTTGAGAGATCTTGAATCTCTTGCAGATCAAAGAGGTCAACTCGTGGATTCTTCTACCTCTCTCACCCAAGACACCTTGAGTGTTGGAAGCCTTGACGATGATTTCCAACTTGGATGGGGTCTTTCTGACCTCAACACCAGCGTAACCTTGTTCGGCTAATTCTCTGGTGAAGAACTCGTTCAATTCGGCGTAGAACACACCGTCAGCTACTAACTTTCTCTTCTTGGATAAGATTGCGTTGACCATCTTTGCTTTTTAGTCTATGTGAATAAAATAGGTTTAATTCAGTGAAAAAAAATTTTTTTGAACTACTCTGGAGGTCTTGCTGAAAAGTTTTTTTTTGAATTTCACACTAAAAAATTGTATTAGGTAATTTATTATTTAAGATTTGATGATAGATACAAAACACGAGTGCGGGTAATATATAGTGGTAAATGATACATACAGTGGATCGATTACTTTAAGTACTAGCTTAAGCATTATATTTGCTTGACATCATGAACCCACTTTCTGGCTGACCTGAAGAGCCTGATCCAAGGGCCGTAGTTATCCCAGGATTCAGAATCTCCCTTTGGATACCAGGAATTGGATTCCTTTCTGCAAACTCTTTCAGGATGAGGCATCATGGCCAAAACTCTTCCAGTACGAGAAGTGATACCAGCAATACCAAGAGGAGATCCATTAGGGTTGTATGGATATTTCTCTGTGCGGTTACCGTAGTTGTCGACGTAGTTGATAACAGGGAGTTTGTCTTGCAAAAATTTCTTTTGGGCATCTGCTTCCTTGAAGTAGGCTCTACCTTCACCATGTGCGACAGCAATAGGTAACTTGGAACCTTCCATACCTTGCAAGAATATACAGCTTTGGGCATCCTCTGCTATTTCGACTTCAACAAATCTAGCCTCGTACTGCTCAGACAAGTTTCTCTCGAAAGTTGGCCATTCTTCAGTTCCAGGAATAAGTTCGGCTATTCTAGAAAAGAACTGACATCCGTTACATGCACCGAAGGCGAATGTGTCGTCTCTATCACGGAAGAACTTGGTAAATTCCTTACGAGCCCTCTCATTGAACAAAACAGAGTTAGCCCAACCATTTCCTGCGCCTAGAACATCACCGTAAGAGAAACCACCGCAGGCCGCAATTCCAACGTAGTCATCCAAAGTAACTCTGCCTTCTATTATATCTGACATGTGGACATCCACTGATGTGAATCCAGCTTGTTGAAAACACCAAGCCATTTCTTGTTGAGAATTGACTCCTTGTTCTCTCAATATAGCCACCTTTGGTCTTGATTCGAGTTTGCTCAAACCAAGGTCATCCGAAACATCGTAAGACAATTGGTAAGAAATACCAGGGTCAGCGTCATCCAAAATAGAATCATATTCTTCTTTTGAAGTTGCTGGGTTGTCTCTTAATTTTTGAATATGGTACGATACGTTGGACCAAGTTTGTTGTAATTTGCCTCTAGTGTTAGTGTATACAACTTCATTATTGTGCTTAACCTTGATGGTTTGGTCATTTATGACAGGTTTTCCAACTATAGATATGTGTTCTTTTGAAACACCGTTAGTCTCAAAGATGCTAGTAAATTCGTCCAAGTCTTGCAGCTTTATTTGGAATACTGCTCCAAGCTCTTCATTGAAAAGACTCTTAAACAAATCATGACCCAGTGATTCAATATCAAGACCGACTCTTCCAGCAAATGCCATTTCCAAAAGTGTAACTAACAAGCCACCATCTGATCTATCATGATATGCTAAAATATCAACGTTCTTATGCAAGACGATTAAAGAACGTAAAAATCCTTTCAATTCAGCTGCTGAGTGAACATCTGGACAAGAATCACCAACTAATCCATAGACTTGAGCTAACGCGGATCCTCCAAGAGATTTTTCTTCGCCTGACAAATCCACTAAGACTAATACAGTGTCTTCGACTTTTTGTATCTGAGGAGTCCAAGTCTTGGAAGTGTCATCTACAGGGGCAAATGCTGTTATGACTAATGATAATGGAGCAGTGATTTCTTTGTCGTCCCATTTCATTTTCATCGACATGGAGTCTTTTCCGACAGGAATAGAGATACCTAACTCTGGACAAAGATCAAGTCCAATAGCTTGTACTGCTTCATAGAGTTTGGAACCTTCTCCATCATGTGAAGCTGCCGACATCCAGTTGGCTGAAAGCTTAATCGCATCAATTGAAGAAACATCTGACGCCAAAAGGTTCAACAAGGACTCGGCCACGCACATCTTAGCAGATGCAGAAGCAGAAATCAAGGCTAAAGTTGGCTTTTCACCCATAGCCATCGCTTCACCTGTCGAAATTACTTTATCTCCAAGTGATGTAGCTGTCACTCCCACATCCGCTACTGGTACCTGCCATGGGCCAACCATTTGGTCACGATCAACTAATCCAGTGACAAACCTATCACCAATAGTTATCAAGAAGTTCTTGGATCCTACGGAAGGAAGTTGAATAACACGATTGATAGAGTCGGCCAAATCTAAGCCTTGAGTTTTGAAAGGTTCCAACTGTAATGGCTGAGTGTATGCTACCCTGCTCATTTTAGGAGGTTTTCCAAACAAAACGGACATTTCCAAATCGATTGGTGTTGTTTTCAATAACGAATCCGTTAATACTAGCCTTTGTTCTTCTGTTGCTTCCCCTACTACCGCGTAAAGGGATCTCTCTCTTTTACAGATATTCTCAAACAATTCTAAGTTCTCGGGGGCGACCGCAAGAACATAACGCTCCTGAGACTCATTACACCAAATTTCCATAGGTGACATTCCTGGCTCCAAAGACAATATAGATCTTAATTCAAATTTAGCTCCCAAATCGTTATCATGAACTAATTCTGGCAAAGCATTTGACAAACCACCAGCACCGACATCATGGATAAACTGGATAGGATTTTCATCTTTTCCTAAAGAAACACATGCGTCTATAACTTGTTGTGCTCTTCTTTGCATTTCTGGATTTCCTCTTTGTACTGAGGCAAAGTCCAAATCTGCTGAACCCTCACCAGACGAAACCGAAGAAGCAGCACCTCCACCTAAACCGATCAACATCGATGGGCCTCCAAGTACTATAAGTTTCGCACCAGGTGTGATCTTGGTGTTTTTCAAAGCCAAATCTGGTCTGATTGCACCCATTCCACCAGCGATCATGATTGGTTTATGGAATCCTCTGTATTCTGGTTTACCTTGGTGATTTTTGACTTCTGTAGTTAAGGTCCTGAAATATCCTGTAATAGCTGGACGACCAAATTCGTTATTGAAAGCTGCAGAACCAAGAGGTGCTTCTATCATAATGTCTAATGCCGATGCAATATGGCTTGGTTTCCCGATATCCCTCTCCCAAGGAAGAGGTAATCCAGAAATGTTTAAGTCGGAAACAGAAAAACCTGCCAAACCTGCTTTCGATTTTGAACCTCTTCCAACGGCACCTTCATCTCTAATTTCTCCTCCGGAACCTGTAGCAGCTCCTGGGAAAGGCGACACAGCCGTTGGATGGTTATGTGTTTCAACCTTGATAAGAGTTAATACCTTCTCTTTGATGGCTTTCCATTCCTTGTTTTCAAAGTCTGGTGCATAGAAGTAGCCTTCTGGTCCTTCAAAAACAGCTGCATTATCAGAATATGCAGAAACTGTGTGTTGTGGAGTCTTTTGATGAGTATTTCTAATCATTTTAAACAACAGCATGTCTTTCTTAACGTCGTCAATTGTCCATTCGGCATTGAATATCTTGTGGCGACAGTGCTCTGAGTTAACTTGGGCAAACATGAATAATTCAACATCAGTAGGATTTCTACCAATGATATTTCCAAAAGCGTTTACCAAATATTCTATTTCGCTCTTATCTAAAGCCAAACCCATTTCTGTGTTAGCCTTAGATAACCTCTCATGATCATTGATCATATCAACGCTCACCAATGGTTTAGGTTCAGAGTGTGCAAATAAGTGATCGTAGCTAGGAAACTCCCTATCGAAGTATAACACTTCGGTCATTCTGTCATATACAGAAGTCAAAGATTCTCCGGATCTAAGCGTCTCACTGAAAGGGAATTCTTTTTTGGTTCTGAATAAAAGGGTGAGACCTCTTTCCACACGCTCAACCTTTTCACCTAATCCACATATAGAAAGGATATCAGTTGCCTTAGATGACCAAGGAGATATAGTACCCGGCCTTGGAAGAACACGTACTACATGAACACCTTCATCGAGGTTGAAAGCAGTTACTTTTTCCTTGTCATCTCCCTTTATAGAGCTGACTTCGGTTAAAATCTTACCCTCATCACTTGCAGGATTCAAAGGGGAATCATAGGTCAATAATGTTTTCAAGAGCGCTAATTGTTTTTCATCGATTTCCGCTTTCAACGAAACATAGTGAGTGAAGCAACTAGAGACATCAAGAATGATGTCTTTACCTATCTTACTCTCAAGTTCTTTCACCAAGTTATTCACTCGAAATGATGAAAGGGCTTTTGGACCCGGTAACACCAAAAAGTTTTCAAACCCCATTTTTTCAAAGAAAGTCAGAGTTCAATGTACTTCTTCTATGTTTGAAGAAATAATCAGAAAACCAACGTATGCTTTCAAAGCATAAAATTCTAGCCTAGAAAGTTTTTCAATGATAGCTAAATTGTATTACTGTTAATAAGGCAGAGTCATTTTGTAGATGGATGCGAAGTAGTGTGTTTACCACTGAGTTTTAAGATGAGCTCTTCCTTTTTAAAGGATTGTAGGAGGATAGTAGCACTAATAGCCCTAGCTAGATAGATTAAACACATTAATGGCACAAGGAAATCTTAAATTAAAGCCAAAAGGGCCTGGGAGAGTTACCAAGAAGCAAAAAAATCCCAAGAAAGCTGCTCCTAAGATTATAAAGCCTAAGAAGGCTAGTGCTAAAGAAGCTAGTAAATTATCTAAGGCTCAGCTGACTCAACTCATAACATCCACCGAAAAATTAATAGCTAGTAGAGTTGGACATTTAGAGCTTGTCCAGGGATCAAGGAGACAGGTTGAGAAGTCTTTGAAAAAAGGTGAAAAACAGAAGAAATAGATGTCTCACAAGCAAAAAATCAGAGAGATATTGACTTTTGCCTCAGAAACGGAGGCTAGTTGTCCTAGGCTCGAAAGGAGCGTCTATTACGATGCTGCAGATTTAAAAGGAAACATGGCTGTAGCATCAGGACCTACAGTGGTTAAATCTTGTAATTCGGAGGCTACTCTTAAAACTTATCCTGACTTAACTGCTATTGATCCCTCCTTGGTTCATGAAGAAGCCAAAAAGAGACGCAAGACTCACAAGAGAATAAATTAGATTTATATTATAGTCATAGGTACGACTATATAGTCCATGAGAACTTTATTAATGTCCAGTCCTTAAAGGTGCTTCTTGTGCTTCAATTTCCAAATTCTTTCTTCTCACATTATAGATTTGGCTATTGATAAAGCTAATAAGTAAAACAGCAAAGAGAATCGTCAACCCCGTGAGAATTAAATTAACAGGAATGGGATTTAATTTGAACACTTCATGGGTAACTTTGTCTAAGGTCAGTTGTAAAATATTACAAATACCAGAGATGCTGATCAAAGTGCCGTAAATCGTACCAAAAGTTTGGAACCCAAACACTTTGGCGCAATAGTCTGAAACTGAGGTATAGTAAAAAGGACGATACAAAACCAAAAGAATAATTCCAGCATATGTTGCAGGAAGCCATGTGAGCACTCCCATGATGCCTATAACCACAGATACCACAGATAAGATCGTCAATACGATGTTGGTTCTTAAGTTATCTAAAAGTAACCCAATAAATGGAATTGAAAGGATGCCACCGACTGGTAATGCAATATCAAAGAAATGATTAATGGTAGCAGCGACTTCTTCATCTTTATAAAGGTACAACTCTTGACTTTTTATTGTAGCGACAAAATAGTTTATCCTAAGCATTTGGATAGTAGTAAATGCAGTCATCAATAAAAACCATTTTGATTTTAATTGATCGATGACATCAAAGTCATGCAAAATACCAAATACACCACCAGAAGAATTGATCAAACGATCCTCTGCATCTTGTTCGTAAATCGACTTCAGTGACATTCTCGAAGAATAAGACAATCTCAGTGTAGTAGAATCCCTTCTTGAAAATGAAGCCCTGCGCATTATGAGGGAAGTAGTCTCGGTTATTGTGTATTGCGGATGGTTAGCATTAGCCGTATTGTCTTCTCTGTCTTCAGGTAACAAGAGATCCCGATCTATGGGTCTTCCTGTCTCGTCGATCTGGGTTTCACCTATTTTAGCTAAAGTACCAACTGTTTTATAAGACTTTTTAGGCATTATCGTCACTTCGCAAATTGCGATAAAGAGTGGAACAAGAAGATACACAGTGAAAAACTTGTCCAAAGATACAGGATGCCATTTGGTGTAACCTATCCTGTAAAAAAGGAACAAAGCCAGAGATGCATCAAAAGCTCCAGTTAAAAGCGCCAAAATGAGACCTGAGTTCTTGGGAAAGCTATTCGCTAGTTGAAAACATGAAATGAAGACGAATGGGCCTCCCAATGCGAGTAAAATGTATCCGGACAAGTATGGGTCTAATGGCAGTTCATTGTAAATGTACTTTGAATACTTGAAAGCCAAAGCACCAAGAGCCAAAAAAAAGGATCCCAAAAGTCCGGTAACTCTTGGACCCCAGACATCAAGAACGGTTCCAACAACAAGAGCCGAAACATTTGTTATGACGGCCGCCAACGTAAAGATCAAGTTCAACGACAAGTCTTGTGCCTCACACATGTGTTCACTTCCTTGGTCCCTTGCTATTAAAAAAGAAGACGTTAATTTCGCAAGTTGGAGAACAGCTGATGTACTAGGAGCTTCGTGACATTTATCATTATATACTCCCTCTCTGATAAGTATGGGTTTAAATGCTGCAAATCCAAACACGGGACCTGCCGCCAACAAACACCATGTGATAGCACACGCTATCTGAAGAATTCTTCTTTTTAATGATAAATTCTCCCCTTCAGTCATTTCTGAATCTCTTCTCTGGCTGAGCGCTAAACCTTTTCAACACTGATGCTAATATCCTAGCTATCTTCTAATCAGTACTATGTTGAAGCAAATCCCGTATACTTTGATAAAATTGAAGATGACATTTTTGGTATTTAATTTGCCTGCTATCCAAGATAATGATAACAGATCTCGTGCACAGAGTCAAAATCGGGACCTATCATGACATACAATCCAGATCGAAAAAAATAAAACATAATCTTAATATAAAGTTGGTCGTATATAAGTTGCTTAGAAGGGAGAAATGTGCTGATCGATGGATCTATATGGTTTATTCGTTCTACTCATTTTCAAAAAGACGTGGTGAACGCATATAGCTACCATGTTCAAAACTATGATTGCTGCTAGCACGAAAAGAAACCTTATGCCCGGCTGATCCTGAGGAGGTGTACTTTTGCCTGAACTGCTTGATGAGGAGCTGCTGTCTCTTTTAGATATAGACGCCTTTGTTGTCGAGCTAGGAGTGATCTGGTTTCCCTCATTTCTATGGTGACATTTATACATCATACTACCCATGTCTTCTGGCATATGTTTTATAAGCCAGAACATACCTTCGTAGCAGTAGTAGAGGAACATAACTGAAATAGTTAAGCTTAGAACCAAGTTTCTTATCAACCTTCCCTTGCTGGGTACTGGTTCCTGCTCCTTCCTCCCAGCCAGTTCGAGTTCAACCACTTCCTCCTTCACCTCATAGGAAGGCTTTGTGTCAGACATAGTAGAACAGGTTGATTTTATGAGTTAGATTCAACCACAAAATATGAAAGTTTTCTAGTTCTAAATGTAGTTTACCTCGTCTATTTTACTTGCAAGTTCCTATATTAAGGAGTGTGTTTAGTCCAATTTGTCAACTAACATTTTGGGATAAACGGGTCACATGATCTCAGCGTAGTACAAAATTTTCTGAATTAATTAGTGAATAGCTAGTTTAACTCGTTGAAAGCTAATATCCCCCACTCATAAAAAACGAAGATACAGCAGGAAACCATGTCGGGTATATTATTTGAGGATATGTTCAACGTTGAGTCGGTGGACGCAGGAAGATACAATAAAGTTGGCCGTATAACTGCACAATCATCTACGTCTCAAGACATCAAAATTACATTGGACATAAATAGTGAATTGTTTCCTGTCAGAGCAAATGACTCTTTGACGATTATGTTGGCCTCATCTTTGGGTAACGAGCTGTCTATGTTGACGGCAAGTGGATCATGGCGTCCACCCAAATCCAACGATAAGTCTTTGGCCGATGACTTTGACTATGTGATGTACGGAACTGTTTACAAGTTTGAAGAAAGCTCCAACAACGATAAAATGTCGGTTTATATTTCATTTGGAGGATTATTGATGTGCTTAGAGGGTGGCTATAGGTCTTTGTCCAATTTAAAGCAGGAGAACGCCTACATATTGATACGTCACTTCAAAGATAACTAGAGCATTTGTATTGATAGACGCCAGCATTTGAAGACTCGTACCGTAAAATAATTTTGTACATGTATATTATATAATTGTGAAATAAAAATCAGTATAATAGTAATTTAGTATCAATATCTCACAGGCGCATTGATTGATTTTTGAATACATCGATTAACCATGAATGATTCTGATTCAGGTATGTACAGATTTAGAAGACACGATATGAGTAACTCAAACCTAACATGAGTAGATCCAATATTAAAACAGTTACCCTTGCACAAAAATCCAGCCTTCCAGACGCCCAAACCAGTGACATTAGAAACAAATTATGGGAAGCTATTACCAACACTATCGAAGTCCGTAGTACCACCTAAACTTAATTTGACTAGAGAAGATATACTTCAGTGGAAAAAAGATATCGAAGGAAAAAACTATGGCTTCTTAAAGAGTGAAGACGATAATGATATTAGACTTTATGAAGATTGGATCAAAGAGAAGCAGGTAAAATTGGCGCCTGGGTTTTCTTATGAAGGGGTAATGAAACCTAACAGACCTATGGTAAATAAATGAAGGCACCCAATACGTAATAATTGTTCCTATCGGCTTGCGTATATTAGTCTCTGTTTCAAGATATTTGGGTATATCTGGTTCCTTGGTTTTCAAAGCAGACAACGCTACTTTATAAATTTTGGGACTAGGATGACGAACAAGGATAATGAACGAGAGCATTTGTAGGGCACCCATGAGTTATATCTTCTTTCTGGTTAAAGAGCGATAGATGCTGAATGATATCTACGGCGAGGTTTGTGGCAAAGAAAATCATAGTGGAACCTGCAATATGTGACTATATAGATCAACAATATTGAAACTTCGTCACTTCAATGTAGCAATGTACGCAATAACTACGATGCTTAACTACCTTGATAACGCATCAAGGAATATGGGCCATAGTTGTATACGTCTCTGGGGTCCGTACCCATCAAGTGACGCAAAAAAAATCAAGCGTTACAGACAGGATTCGAACCTGCGCAGGCAGAACCCAACGCCTAAACCACATAATAGCAGGGCGTCGCCTTAACCACTCGGCCACTGTAACATATTTTATACGAAGTTGACAATTTTTGGCTTATGTTCTTAGTCTACATAAAAGATCAGCATATACAAGTAGATTTATTCAGCAGGCAGCTTTCCCATGTACGCTACTGTTACATCGGTAGATCTACTTGTTCCAGATCAAAAGAAGTATATTCTAGTATCATGAAAAATCTTTAACATGATTGCTCTGTTGAACCCTTTTTCCGCCTCATAAAGTTCTGAGCTCTTGTCAGAACTGGTAGAAGGCTGATCAACAAAGCAATCTGACATTTGCTCCGCTGACGGAAAATACGGCTATCGTTATCGATGCCCCTGGTGGATTACCAGAATTAGCATATATAAAGTCTCACACAACAACTACATACTGTTTCAGTATACTGTAGAAATTCGCCGAAATTCAAGGAATGCTCAATTTCGCAAAACTCGTAGTATGGTTGCGAATACCTTTTCGTAAATTGAGCCTTGTCTCAAACTTCTACAATTACATGTCTCATATCAGCAGGACTTACGAACATAGTGACGTGGCTGCCAAACAAAGAGAGTCCGTCTGATCTTAGAAAATTTTGGGGCCCAACTAAGGTTTTTGCATTCTGCATGCATAACTTTGGATCAGTTATGAAATCATTCTCTGATGGACTGTAAGATTCTATGATCTTCTATGATCTTTTCGCCTTGTACATTTGTAGACGAACAATACAGAAGATACGGGCCTGTAAGATGGCTATTTTGAACGTTGCCCCACGGATTAAGTACCAGCAATAAAATGAACGTATGCTGGAACATGGGCGAGAATCATCGTGCACATACCATAACAAACACGCAAAAAGTATAAAGCGGAACAATTTTAAGATTTACGTATTTCTGTTCCATTCCCAAAACTTAAAACCAAAAAGCAGTATACTTCAAGATGGCTACCACTGCTAGAAAACACATCAAGTCACACTCCTCATATGTAAGTATTGAACGATCGATAATTTATCGACCCTCCAGATGATCTAGGTCGGTAACTGAAAAGCGGTACCTTATGTTTACTCTTGTTGGTGATTTCGAAGTTGATTCCGACCATAGACAAGAGAGTCAAGGCAAACTAGTGGAAGATGATACTAACAATAGCATAGGCATTTGACAACACGGCTACTACCATTTCTGCTTCGCAGATGCGTAATGCCTTGAACAACTTGGCTGACACCGTAACTGACAGTGCGCAACGTGCCAGGTTCGAGAATGAAATGGACAGCTTTTTCGCTTTATTTAGAAGATATTTGAGCGACAAGGCTTCAGGCACCGCATTGGACTGGGATAAGATCAAGTCACCTTCTCCTAGTGAGGTTGTCCAGTTCAACAGCTTGACTGGTGGTTCCACTTCCAATTTGGACAAGTTGGCGGTTTTGAAGCTCAACGGTGGTTTGGGTACATCCATGGGTTGCGTGGGTCCAAAGTCCGTCATTGAGGTGAGAGACGGAAATACATTTTTGGATTTGTCTGTGAGACAGATTGAGCATTTGAACAGAAAGTACGATGCTGACGTTCCATTGTTGTTGATGAACTCGTTCAACACTGATGCCGACACAGCTAAAATCATCAAAAAATACCAGGGACACAGAATCAGAGTCAGAACTTTCAACCAATCCAGATTCCCAAGAATTTTCAAAGACTCTTTGTTACCAGTCCCAGAGTCCTACGACGACGACGTAGATGGCTGGTACCCTCCTGGTCATGGTGATTTGTTCGAATCATTGGTTTCATCGGGAGAATTAGATGCTTTGTTGGAGCAAGGCAGAGAGATCTTATTTGTTTCCAACGGTGACAACTTGGGTGCCACTGTTGACAGTAAGATCCTCGACCATATGATCGAGACTGGTGCTGAGTATATTATGGAGTTGACCGACAAAACAAGAGCTGATGTGAAGGGTGGTACATTGATCAACTATGAGGGTCAAGTGAGATTGCTTGAAATTGCTCAGGTCCCTAAGGAGCATGTCGAAGATTTCAAATCCATCAAGAAATTCAAATACTTTAACACCAATAACTTGTGGATCAACTTGAGGGCAGTCAAGAAGCTTGTTGAGAGCGACTCTATCAATGTGGAGATCATTCCAAACCAGAAGACAATTTCTAAGGGCTCTTCTGACTTCAACGTTCTTCAATTGGAGACCGCTGTGGGTGCTGCTATCAAGCATTTCGACAAGGCACACGGTGTCGTCGTCCCAAGATCCAGATTCTTGCCAGTTAAAACATGCTCCGACTTATTGTTGGTCAAATCCGATTTATTTTACTTGGAGCACGGTGCTTTGAAATTGGATCCATTGAGAGATGGTTTCTCAAACCCATTGATTAAATTGGGATCACACTTCAAGAAAGTTTCTGATTTCCAGTCAAAGATTCCACACATGCCAAGAATCTTGGAATTGGATCATTTGACCATTACTGGAAATGTTAACTTGGGTAGAAATGTCACATTGAAAGGAACTGTTATCATTGTCTGTAACGATGGCGACAAAATTGATATCCCTAATGGTGCAGTCCTCGAGAACGTTGTTGTGACCGGTAATTTGACAATCTTGGAACATTAGTTAACTTGTCATATAATTAATATAAAAGTAATTTCTAGTTCTTAAAACTCTTGATAATTCCTATGTAAAAAAAAAATACTTTAGCACCTGTAATAAAAGGTATATAGCTCCCATATTTCTTCATCCTTCAAGAGCTTCGTTCCTCATGGCCCAATGGTCAAGGCGTCTGACTACGGTTAGTCACTTAAGGGTGATGGAAATCAGAAGATTCCAGGTTCGAGTCCTGGTGGGGAAGCTTCTTTTTTTTTTTCGTCTAGTCTCACAATCTGATATTTAGATGACCTTCACTTCAGTCGTAAGATAATATTGTGAGCTGACAAATACCATATCGCCTTTTAGGTTTAACTGGAACTGATCCACATTTGCTAGTGAATTGTTAAAGGAATCAATGCTTCCTGCTCCGATTAATATCAAGAAATGGATCGCCGAAAATGAAGGCTTGCTTAAGCCTCCGGTGAATAATTATTGCCTACACAGAGGAGGATTCACAATAATGATAGTAGGCGGTCCTAATGAGAGAACGGACTATCATATAAACCAAACGCCTGAATACTTCCATCAGCTAAAGGGTCATATGTGCTTGAAAGTGTTTGATGAGGGATCGCCTAGAGATATTATAATTGAAGAAGGTGATTCATTTTTGCTTCCAGGAAATGTGCCCCATAATCCGGTAAGATTTGCAAATACCATTGGATTAGTTGTTGAACAAGATAGACCAGAAGGTGTGAAAGACAAGATAAGGTGGTATTGTAGAAACTGTTCTGAAATCAATCACGAAATCGAATTTTATTGTTCAGATTTAGGGACGCAAGTGAAAAGTGCCATTGAATCTTACGATGCCGACCAGGAGGCAAGAACTTGTAAGGCCTGTAACACATTGAACTATTCAAGGCCACAGGCACAAGCTGCTTAACAAATAAATATAAATAGTATATGTATGTACATATGTAGGAGTATAATTTGCTTCAAATTTCGAAGCAGTGTCTAATGATGTAAGTTTCTAGTGAGATTAAGCCAACTTAGAGCGGCTTTTGTAGTACTCTTCGCCTCTATCGAAGAGCCAATCAATAGCAGCTTCACAGGGCTCATCGAAAATGTATGGGAGCAAAGGAACCACACCTAAGCCGATACCGACCGGTCCGTAAACTTTGAGGTTTCTGTTCTTAGTGTTCTTGAATAAAATGGACGAGTATCTCACCGTGCTATGGATCGTGAAAGCAGGCAAACCCATTGAGGCGATGCTTTGGAAAAGACCTCTTTTCAAAGCAGCTACCCGCCAGTCAGTCTCTGATAACTTGTCATTATGAGAAGCCTTGAAGGCCTGAGCTGCTGCGGGGTTTGCTGGTGGATAAGGGTAATTCCATGGTTTGAGTTCTGGAGTAAGTCTTCCTTCAGACTTTAATCCAACTTGCCAAGCATGGTAAGAGACATCACCCAATATATAAAGCCAAGAGACACCATAGCCTAGGGAGACTAAATATGGGTGAGCTACCGGGCGAAATGACTCTCCAATATCGGACGTGTAAGCAACATATCTATGAGAAGCCAACAAAATAGTACGGATACGATTTGCGTATGCTGCGTATCTGAAGCTACCTTCGTCCCTTACTGAACCATCGTCGACAATTGCTTCTTTAACTTGTCCAATTTGTTGGTCTTTGTCCGCCATTTTGTTTCCGGTTTGTAAAATAATCTACTTTGATGGCAAAACTATTCGTGGTAAAATTGATATGGTCGCACTTTTCATATTATAAAGTTAGCCCTACAAGGACTTGATGATAGGATGAAATTCAACATAGCAATTAGGTTCACCAATACGAACTCTTCAGCCCCTAATATAACGGATCTAGTACTTCCTTTGACGGTAAACTTGGATAAGGATGATATTAACAAGCTAGTGAGCATTAACTGGCTCAAGAATAGCATAAGAAGTTCGGTGGAGTATTGCAGAGATAGACGACTTAGACTCATTTATAATGGTAGAGTTCTAAACGAGAACACAGACTTCAAGAATGAAATATTTCAAGCTAAGATACGGCAGGTAGAAGAAGAAGGTCTTCTGGGAGATGGAGATAAAATCTTCATTCATTGTGTTGTTGGCGAGGTTCTTGCTCCCGAGCAATTAGCCAAGGAGAATCAACTAGACAACAGGCCACAAGAGAGAACTAGCGGCCCAGAGGTAATAGGTTTTGACAGGTTGTTACTGCAAGGTTTTACGCAAGAAGATGTCAATGATTTAAGAAGACAATTTCTCATGATTTACGGACTGGGCTCCACAGAGACTCGCAACGACCAAATTAATGACTTAGAAGAAGAAGAATTGGCGCAAAGGAACATAAGACTCATGGAAGAGAGGTGGATTGACTCTACGGTTAATGAGTCAAATAGGGGGGCCCCACAGGCTGCTGCGGTCAACCAAGGCGAAGACCCTCTTCCACCACCACAACCTCTGAACGACGTGTCGGAAAGTCGAGGAAACGAAGATCTTCTCTTGGGGCTTCTCGTAGGAGTCTTCTTGGGCGTTCTCGGTCTACTATTCGTTCTTGGAGACAATACAGTATTTAACGGAAGACAAAAAATGTCGATTATCTCTGGTGTCTTTCTCAACTTCTCGTTCGCCTTTGTACGGGGACTATGGATTTGATCCCTTCCACCATACACGATATCCACCATTAAAACTACAATCGAATTATATATGGCATGTGTAACATCATCACATAATATTCGCAAGGAATGTTTGACCTACCGGCCCTCGATGATTCCTGGTGATCCATTAAAATTTCTTCTAATGTATCTTTAACAAATCATCGAAAGAGCACTAAGATGGCCTAGTTTCTCTAGCCAGTGACTTGACACCTACCATATCGTATGAAGCGAATAAGGCAAGTAACACGGTTATAGTCATGGCGCCGCACGAGAAACAAGAATTTTTTACTAGGCATCTCAAGACCTTATATATATAGCCCAAATATACAATTACCCGGACTTGTCTATATTTTAAGCTGCCAAATATCCACTTTGCCGTATTCTAAGCACGCTTGTAATAAAAGCTTGATTCTAGTAGCAAGTCATGTACTGCGGATCACTTCCTAGACTGAGATGAAAGGGAAAGAATTCTGTTTCAAGTATTTTGGCTTTTAGCTGCGCTGTGAGAGTAGCACTCAGGTCCGCATGCACTAACAATTTTGCCTCCTAGAAATAGTCTTTACATGGAACCGGAAAGTGCGCTATGTTAGTCCAAAAGAAACTCCTATTGTACTCATGTCAGTAGCGATTTGGTCCACGTCTAACTGCTCGAGCCCCGTCAAACGTTTTGCAGTATGAATCTCTGCGAAGACTACAGGTTGACTCAGACAAACATAAACCAGGGCTTACCTTTGATACGCTGATCTACACAACAAGGCAACAGTACACATTGCACAGCTTTTCCCAGCAGGTATGGACTTCCATGTTTAGATAATTGTGCTGTGTTTGAGTCCGACTAGCTGTATTTTGGCGGAGTGAATTAGGAGATTAGAAGCGAGCTGGTGGTCCTGCATAATTGATACTCTCTAGGTGGGGCACCGAGCCGAAGATAGTGAGAATAGATTTTGATGAATGAAAATCAGATGTCATATTTAAAGCTCCGCCAAAGGTATTAAGAAGCTGTAATAGAGAAGGACAACAGAAAAGAAAAAATTGGTTAGAGAGAATGTCGAGTGCAGGAGAAGTTACACCAAAGCCATTGCCATTCATGTACCAGTTCGCTTCTGGTGCCATTGCAGGTGTATCAGAAATTTTAGTGATGTATCCCTTGGACGTGGTTAAGACCAGACAGCAATTGGACATGACAAATGCATACAAGGGTACTATCAACTGTTTGAAGAAGATTGTCAAAGAAGAAGGTTTCTCCAGGTTATACAAGGGTATCCTGGCTCCAATTTTGATGGAAGCGCCCAAAAGAGCTACCAAATTCGCTGCTAACGATGAATGGGGAAAAGTCTACAGAAACTTTTTCGGTGTGTCTACCATGAACCAGTCGTTGGCTACCTTGACAGGAGCCACAGCAGGTGCTACTGAATCATTCGTTGTTGTGCCCTTTGAGTTGGTCAAAATCAAGTTGCAAGATAAAACGTCGAGGTTCAACGGTATGGGAGAGGTCGTTAAAGATATTATCAAGAACAATGGTGTCTTCGGATTGTACAAAGGGTTAGAGTCTACATTGTGGAGACATATAATGTGGAACGCTGGTTATTTCGGTTTGATTTTTCAAGTAAGATCTTTAATGCCCAAACCAAAGAAGGCCTCGGAGAAAACCATGATTGATTTGACATGCGGTACTATTGGTGGTACATTCGGAACTGCATTAAACACTCCTTTTGATGTCGTAAAGTCTAGAATCCAAGCAGGTTCCACCAAGTATATATGGACCTGGCCATCGTTGTTCATGGTAGCAAGAGAAGAAGGCGTTGCAGCGTTGTACAAAGGTTTCATCCCTAAGGTCTTGAGATTGGGACCAGGTGGTGGAATTTTGTTGGTCGTCTTCACTGCTTGTATGGACTTCTTCCGAACAATACACGGTTAATGATGCGTGAACTAAGTAAATAGCCTGAAGCCCTTTTATTAACCAATAAAAAAATCTATATGCTAGATAGTGTCAAACGCAACATTGAAAATTCGTAAAAGCTGTGAATCACTTAGTAAGTTCCTTTTTTCTTTCAATTTGAAGCTCTCTTTGAATTTAAGAGCTTTGAGTATGTCCTCGTCTTCATCTGTATCAACATTTGAGAACTCCATGAGCTTTTCGACAAGCAATGCTGAATCATAATCTAAATTGAGAGTGTCTAATTTCTTTGTAGCCGCATTTCCATCTTGCTTTTCTTCATTCAAATAGAACAGGGATTCTAGAAAGCCTAAACATGCACTTATGTTCTTTAAATAAAAGGTATCCGCAGCGTCTATCTGAGATAACAAATGCTTAACTTTCTCGTAGTTTAATAGAATTAAATAAATCAATTCATAATTAACAGATTTTAATAAATGTGTTCCCGAAGAATTCTTATCTTCAGGTAATTGTATAATTTTTCTAAACTTATTGGAAAGAAGCATATCAATCACAACAAAAAACTCTTCAACCAAAGATTTTAATTTAAGTGTATTCTTAGTTTTTATCATGTATTCTGAGTTTATAAGGTCTTGTTTCGCAATGAAGATGACGACATTCATGAGATGATGATAAAACAGACTCCAGCCATAGCTCTCCATGTTCAAAGACAGCTCCTCTGAATGCTTCAATTTTTCGATAATTCTGAACGTTGACAATATTGCCAATTTGAAATTATGAATATTCAACTTTCTGGTTAAATTGAAGCGGAAAAAGGTTTGTAACACATCGAGGCAATAGAATACACTAGACTTGATACCTTCCTTTCCTATATTAAGGGGTATTAGAGGTCGTTTATGTTGACATATCTTCCACTTAAATTCATTTATTTTATAATCTGTAATGAGATCTAAGCAGGAAAACAGTTTCCCGTCATACTGAAATTCATCTGGAGATGTCAATTTTGTTAAAATAGCTAACGCAAGTTGAGAATTTGACTGCATTTTCGGGAAACGATACTGGTAGTGAAATGAATAGGATAGAAGACACAACCAAATCTCATACAATTCAACGTGCTTGTCTTCATTCGGGATTAAATCTTCTATTGTATGATTCACTGGGTGAGCTTGAGTTGCAAAATGCTTTAAAAAAGTAGAATTTTTTGTTAAAGTGAACAAAAATAGGTTGATTGGTAGAAGGTCTGTGTTTTCTATAAAACTGCCTTCTTTTCCTGAGCCGTACTGTTTTAAAAATTTTGTATGAAAATCAAATGAAGTTTGAAGTTCTTTGATAATAGAATTTTCCTGTTTCAACGAGGTTAAATTCTCTAGATTGGAAGAGAAATTGGTAACAAAAGAGACGGTATCAAATTTAGTATATAAATTATCACCAAATCTATTTCCAGTTATCCAACCGAAAAATGAACTGTTTGAAATATCTTGTGTCATTAAATCAGGAGCTAGACCGTAAAAAAGATTGAAATTTAAAGATAATAATGGAATTGATATCAGACTCACCTCTGAGATATATGTTTCATGGTCAAAATTCTTCATCTGAGAAACACAGTAAGAAAAGGTGGGATTTCTGAGTTCAATGGCATTACCATCTGGGGATGAACTGAAGCTTTTTACAGTCTTTTCGTCAGAAAATACCGCAAAAAAGGAATAGATGAGATAAAAGGATTTCCAAGCCTGATGATCCAACAGAATAAAAGGATCATTATAACTATCAGATTCCTTGTTAGGCGTACATATGGATAAAAGTTGATCCAATTCCAGATAAAAATTAACTCTAAGAAGTTGAAATATCAAGTTTCTGGAAATATTTTGATTGTCGCTGTCCTTCGTAGTATTGTAAAAGTAAAGAAGACTCTTTGAGATATGCGAAAGGAGCCGTAAAACGTGTCTTACGACGTGATTTGCATCCTTATATGATTCACTACCTGTATTAACTTCCTTCACTACGAGTCCTAGGACTGTTTTTAAATCCAACAAGATGCCATGTAAGTATTTTTCACTAACACCTTCATCTTTTCCAGGCGTAAGGTCGAAAAGGCTCACCACTAAATCATTAGAAGTGGGAGATGGTTCGTCTGCTCTACGCATTCTCCTAGAGGCAGTATCAAGTGCTTTAAACCATGTCAGCATGATTCTTATGATATTAATTATCAATTCATAGGCGAGTTCTTTATCCATAGTGCTAGTTAAATTCGACAATAGGCTATCTGTCTGGTCACCTACACTGGAATTGTCCTCTATCAATACCGTTATATCCTCACTCTCGTCGTCATTGAATGTACCGGACTCTCCGCTAACAGCAGTACTTGGTCTTGAAGACTGGTCTTCCCTATCTCCCCCATTTTTCACATCCTTCTGAGGATCTTCAGCGGACGCACTAGAATCAACAGAGTTGGCATTTAAATTCTTGTTCCTCACGGTACTGGAGAGAATCCTACCGCCATATTTTAAAATCCTTGAGTATACATCTAATACTTTCGATTGAGTAGAAGCATCAGCTTGCAGTAGGTTCACGTCAAAACTACTTTTTAATGCCTCTTCGTGGACCGGTGAGGTATACACCAACCAAAGCTTTTCGTCTGATAATGATTCTTCTCGGAATAGATCCGTATAGTGATGTATTGACGAACTTGCATTCATTGTACCTGTCTTACAAGTCCAATTGCCCGGCCCTCAGGTTCTTGTCTATACTATTCACTCTGTCTATCAGAGGAATCTCAATAATTCACGACTCGGAGCCTGCGCCTTGCGTGGTTGAATTTTATACACAACTATAGTATTTACGGCTAAATATCTATTATAGGGTTTCAAAGGATTGATACAGACATAGATAGTGCTTGATGGAAGAACCTATAGAAAAGTAACTTATAGAAACGAGTAATTGAAGATGTTCGGGAAGCGAGTAGAAACAGAGGAATATGAGTTAACAGATCGGAACTTGAACGTTGATATCGAACGGCAGCACCATGGACATTCAGAAGACGAAGGAAATTCTTCAAACAGAAGCTCCGAGGAATCCTCTACATCCCATATATTTCTGGCTATAGACAATCTTTCCAAGGGAGCAGGAACAGATGATTTTACGGACAAATTGACGTTCAATTCGGTGGTACAGAAATACGACAGGATACTTTCTGCGAGCAAGAAATATATGGCATTGGCAGGGCTATGCGGTCTAATGCTATGGATCAGTATGCTTATATGGTATTCCAGAGGCTCATATAGTCGAAAATCGCAGCCGAATGGCATAACCTTTCAACCAGGAGATAATTCCGTTTCACTCTCCCCATTCAATCCTCAGAATCAAAACCTAACCCTAGACGTACTTAGACTGGGTAAAACATTTTCCTTTCGTGCTCCAATAAGATGGCTCACAGAGAAGCAGGTACCAGAAGACAAGTTGAAAGATGGTCTTTATTTGATTCGCATAGGTGACGCGTACGTAGTAAAGTCGTCTCAGACAGACTATTCCTACACCATTCTTGAAAGTAGTGACTTCACATATAATGGACAAACATTCACGGTAGCTGATATACACTTAAATCCTTCGAAGCATTTTGATAGCATCACTAATAACTTTCTCATTATAGAAACTGACATTACAAACAAGTGGAGGAAACTGAAGCTTTCTTTGTATTGGAAATACGAACCAGATAAAAAAATAATTTCTCCTCTCGCCCTCCCTGATGACGACGATAACGCCAATGAGCTTATTAAGCTTCAATTTGCCTCTTTTTCTCCTGGTGGAAGTTATGTTTTGTACTGCTATGCTAATAATTTATACCTAACGAACGGCACAATTGACAGTACTATTCAAATCACGTATTCCGGATCTCCAGAGATTTTTAACGGGGTGACGGATTGGATTTATGAAGAAGAGGTTATCGGGGATGATAAGTTATTTTGGTGGTCTCCTGACGAAGAAAACTTACTGTTTGCAACATTGAACGACACAATGGTTAGTAAGTATGACCTTGACTATTATGTCAAAGAGCCTGGTTCAGCAGATGACTATGCTGGTGATACGTCGGAAGATAACTTTAAGCAATATCCTTCTAGTCTCAAAATAAACTACCCCAAGGTTGGAACCAACAATCCCGCTTTGAGTATGTTTAATTATCACATAAAAGAAAACAAAATAAGCGAATTGGACTTTAAAGCATCTAGTGTGCAAGCTGATAGTATTTTATATGAAGCAAGTTGGATCGATAACGATAATTTTTTGATGAAAACGACGGATCGAACAAGTAGTTATTTGACAAAAACAGTTTTCAAACCACTTACAAGTGAATTGAAGGAGGTTGCTAATGAAGATGCTGCATCATATAATGGGTGGATATCAAAAACTAATGTTTTAAAGCCAATTCCAATTGATTCGGATCATAAATTTGGCTATATAGATCGTGTTGTCTTCAACAACCAAACACACTTGGCTCTTTTTCCAGGGGCCAATAGCAGCAATCCCAGGATCTTGACTAATTCTGCCAAGTGGTCTGTTTTAACCGAGTCACCAATAGCGTACGATCACACTCGAAATTTATTGTACTTCGTTGCAACGATAAGAAGTTCAATGGATGCTCATTTGATGGCGCTCGATATTTCAAAAAAGGATAATAATCTCATCAATGTCACTGACACTTCGAAGGATGGCTACTATGATATACAATTCAGTCACTCTGCTAAATTCCTAAGTCTCTCATATATGGGACCTTTCTTGCCATGGCAGAAACTAATCGACATGGAGAAGCTTGTTGCGGCTAGTGGAGATCAAAGTAGCTATGTTCTGAATTTGAAATATCTCGAAAGTCAACCACCTATCAATAATTATAAACAAACGGAAACCAGCATTAAAGAGATTAACTTGCCTACTAAAACGTACAGGACAATGAAAGTTGGTACATATAGTGATGGTGAAGATATAATCATCAACTTCATCGAAATATTACCCCCTGGCTTCAAACGAAGAGGCAAAAAGTATCCTTTGTTAGTATATGCTTATGGAGGGCCTGGAATTCAAACTGTGAATAAGGAACATTCAATTGACTTCCAGAGCGTAGTCAGTGCTTCGTTGAATGCCATAGTTTTGATAATAGACCCGAAGGGTACAGGGGGTCAGAGCTGGAAGTTTCAATCTATTGCGTATGGCAAACTTGGATATAACGAACCAAGAGATATTAGTCTGGTTACATCAGAATACATAAAACAAAACAAGCCAATAATCAATACAGAAAGGACAGCCATATGGGGTTGGTCATATGGAGGCTTCACCTCGTTGAAGACTTTGGAATACGACAAGGGCGAAACGTTCAAGTATGGAATAGCAGTAGCACCTGTTACCAATTGGTTATTCTACGATTCTATATATACCGAGAGATATATGGGGATGCCCGAATCAAATCCTAATTACAGCAAGTACGCTAGAATTAATGATTTTGACAATTTTAAGTCAGCAAAGAGGTTCCTCATCATGCATGGGACTGCTGACGATAATGTTCATATTCAAAACCTGCTTTGGTTAATGGACAAGTTCAACTCAAGAGGTGTGGAAAATTATGATGTTCACTTCTTTCCGGACAGTGATCACTCGATCTACTTCCATAACGCTAATACCATCGTTTATGATAAACTTTTGCACTGGTTATATGACGCTTTTACTGGAAAATTTGATAGTCTCAAATAGGCTGAGAAATCGTTACGCATTTTTTAATTCATCTCATCGCATTTTTTTTTTTAAATAAAAAGTAGATAGTCTTTACTAGGCCATCGTAAAAGAAATATCTAGCTTAGCTTCATCATGGCAAAGTCATCTAAAGCTACAAAGAAGTTTCAGAAGAAACACCTTAAAAGAACTATAGACCATAGGAAGGAGGTTCAGAAACATAATAAGAAGATAGGTTCAAGAAAATCCAAATCTCTGAATGGCCATGAGAATCTGACTAACAAAAATAAGAATGAAGTATTTGATGATATGCCTGTAGACGAATTCTTCGAAGGGGGATTTGAGGAGATGGATGGGAAAAGCTCGGAAGATAAAAACTCCTCCAAGTCTTCAGACGAGGTTTCAGACGAGTCATCCGCAGAGTCTTCAGGTGAAGAAGATGAAGAAACCATGAAAGAAGAGTTAAAGAGCTTGCAAGAAAAGGATCCGGAGTTTTATAGATACTTGAAGGAAAATGACAACAAGCTTTTAGATTTCGAAGCAATTAATCCTTTAGAGGCTATGAGCGACTCAGAAGAAGAAGAAGGTGATGACGAGGAAGTCGAGGACAAAGCTTCAGACGAAGAACCGGCGTCCAACAAGGCTAGCGCAAACAAGATAGAAGTGTCGAATGAGCTTCTTGAGGAGTGGTCCAAGGGACTTAATAAGCCATCTTTGAAACTCATCAAGAATATCGTGGCTGCCTTTAAAGCGGCCGTTAACGTCAATCGTGCAGTCGAAGAAGACTATAAGTATACTGTCACAGACCCTCTGGTCTTCAACGAATTAATGCTCTTAGGTTTGAGAGGTCTTCCAGAATCTTTACAGAAATTGGTCAAATATAAGTCACACCCACAAACAGGTGCAAGAGTTGTACCAGAAAAAAATCCTAATGCTAAGCAAGTGGCCAATATATTGAAGTCACACGCCGCTTCGTATCTTGTATTATTGAATGGCATAACTAACACAGAAACAGCAGCATTGGTTTTATCATCCCTTCAAGACATATTCCCATATTTTATTTCCCACAGAAGATTGGTTAAGGAGATTTTGTCTTCAGTTATAAGGGCTTGGTCAACCACAACTGATACTCAAACACAAATAGCCGCATTCGCTTTCCTAGCCAACATGTCCAAAGAGTTTTCTAAGTCAATTCTTGAAAATGTGTTGAAGCTTACTTACTCCATCTTCCTTCAAAATTGCCGGAACACTAATATTCACACTATGCCTATGATCAATTTTTGCAAAAACTCTGCTGCTGAACTTTATGGGATAGATAAAACTGTTTCTTATCAGGTGGCTTTCGAGTACATAAGACAATTGGCAATCCATTTAAGGAATAGTATTAATGCAACTTCGAATGCAAAAGAAGGTTACAAAATCATATATAATTGGCAATACTGTCATTCCCTTGACTTTTGGTCAAGAATATTGTCCAAGCATTGCAACACCGTGGACGAGATTAAGTCAAAGAAGAAGAATGAGTCACCACTCAAAGAACTTATATATCCTTTAGTGCAAGTGACCTTGGGTACGATTAGATTAATCCCTACTGCTCAATTCTTCCCATTGAGGTTCTATTTGATCAGATCCTTGATTAGATTATCTCAATCTACTGGTACTTTTATCCCAATATTCCCATTACTCTCTGAGATTTTAACTTCCACATCTATTAACAAGAAGCCAAAGAGTAGTAATTTGCCTGCTTTTGATTTCGATCACAAGATCAAGGCAAACCAGAGCTATTTAGGAACCAAAACTTTCCAGGACGGATTGATTGAACAATTTTTAGAACTTACAGCGGAATTTTTCGTGTTGTATTCTAAAAGTATTGCGTTCCCAGAGCTTGTTACCCCTGCCATCTTGGCTTTAAGAAGATACAGTAAGAAGTCGACAAACTCAAAGTTCAATAAACAATTACAACAATTGATTGAAAAGCTTAACTCCAATGCAACCTATATCTCAAATAAGAGGGAGAAGGTCAAGTTTGGCCCTGCAAACAGAACTGAGGTTCAACTTTTCTTGAGAGAAATTTCATGGGAAAACACTCCATTAGGTCAGTATGTGGTGGTTCAAAGAAAGGTCAAGGAGGATAAATTAAGATTACTTAGAGAGGCATTAGAAGAGGAAGAGCGTGCAAAGAAGCAAGAAAACTCTCTCTCTGACGATAATGCAATTGACGAAATCGAATCTTCCGGTTCAGATGGGGAAAGTGAAGACCAGTAATTAAATTTATGTCACATAAAGTTAATATATTACATATATAATACAAAGATGCTTCAAGTAAAGAAAAAAGATAAAGTAAATAAAGTCATGGATCTATAGGAATAAAGTTACCCACAATACAACTGGGGATATTGTATCTGTCACGTCTTA
Source organism: Millerozyma farinosa (assembly GCA_002196765.1). NCBI lineage: Eukaryota > Fungi > Ascomycota > Pichiomycetes > Serinales > Debaryomycetaceae > Millerozyma > Millerozyma farinosa. Next base: position 1,743,135 of record NBND01000002.1, on the reverse strand, counting down.
TAGTGAAACTGAAACAACAACTCTTTCTCTTTATTCCATCTCTTGTCCTTAAGTTACAACTTGTAAGTACAGCCTTTTGTCCCTTGTCAAAAGCTATAGCGCCATATTTCTCCCAGAAATTCACTGCGCTCTCTTCACTCATTAATTCATAAATAGCTAATCTTCCGTCTTTCAAATCATCGGTTGTGACACCGACTAATGATGCAAATTCCTTATTTCCACGATAAATTTCACCCGTTCTTCGCCAGAGACAGGCAGGTATAGCCATGGATGTGAATACTCTGTCATAATCCAAGAGCATGCGCTCGAAACTCTCTTCAACCAAGACTAAGTCAACATCTTTTAATGTTCTCGCTATGGCTCTGAAAGCAGGCCTAAACACCGAAAGAGGTTTTAAAATTCTTTGCCTACTTGATACGTTCATGTAGTTGTCCATATAGCTTTGTAACCTAGCATACCCCCTAGCATAATTGTAGGGCTGAAGTAAACCAGCTTCAAGTTTGGCTTTTATAACTTGCTTCAATCTCTCTTCTGGTGATATTTCGGTAGTAGGATCGGCAGCGGTCAAGAAGAACTTATCTCTTGCAGAATCAGAGATGACCGGTTGTGGCTGCTGAGTGGCAGGCTTACCATCTTTGGAGGCGCCCTGATTATTCGCCGAGGAAGTGTTTATCGCTTTCTGGTTTAAGGATTGTTGATCCAGTGGTAGCTGTTGCTGTTGATATTGTGACTGTGGTTGGATCGGTTTTGTAGATCCATTATCACCAGCAAAATTTGGAGGGAAAGTATTCATGTTTGGAGTCAAAGAAAACACACCATTCAAATTATTAGAGTTCGAAGAGCCCAGAGTCACGTTTTGGGTTGTCGAAGTGGTGTTTCCTACTCCGAGGTTACCCATGTTGTTGCTATTTATCCCGAAAGAATATAAAGGATCACCGGAGGTGTTCACTTCATTCAATGTCCCCAGCACCAAGTCTGGGTCATCAATAATGGACAAGAAATCATTCAAAGAGCTGAACTCGCTTCCAGCATGCTCGGAGTAGAAGAATGGTTCCTGGTTATATGGTAACGTCTGTGAAAGAACTGAGTTGCTCATTGGTCTTGGGTATTGCGGGTACTGACCTCCAACCGGGCTACGTTGATCCTTCAGGTTGTTGACTACTATGCCCGATGATGCCTCGGGAGACTGCACAGCACTGCTCTGCGTTGGTTTTGGTTCCCACTTATGTGCCAAGGACGCTGCTTTCTTCCGCTGTCTTGAGTTGGATGGCTCGTCATAACAGAGATGTCCAATCCCTCTTTTTATACATCGCTGGCACGGTCTTGAATCATCACAAATCATATGTGATCTTCTACAATAAACACATGCTATTTCGACTTTTCTTTTTCTTCTCTTTGATGGCTTGTTTTTTACCGTGTCGTTAGAATCTCCCTCTTTCAGATCTTCGTTTGCGCTTCGTTGTGCTTCTTCTGGGGTATTGGACTCGAGCTTAACATCAAGATCTTGTCTATCTTCCATCATGAACTCATAAATATGCCTGCTTTTGTTCCTTTGAACACTCCGGTCTATTTCCACCTAAAGGATTCAACGAACTTTTAGTCGAATTTCTCCAGGTGCGAAGCTTTTTGTGGGGAGGTCACTATGAAATCTTGTCCTTCTTCAACTAGAGCTCACTCAATTTTACATATTTATGGGGGAGGATAAAATGCATATATTCTACACTTCGTTATTGAATACAAAAGCGTCAGCAAGACTTATAAACTAGAAGAGAAGTGTTCATTGTGTGTCGTGGGAAATTCGTAAAGGAATCGAAGATGAAAAAACTGTTTGAACTAAAGTATATTTGCCTAAAGTACACCAACTCAGTCCGAAAGTGCCATTGATGAACCAATCTGAGCCTCTAGATTTGCATTTATGCTCCCATAGTCGTTATTCACAGAATCATCCAGAAGCAACGGAATGTATTTACTGTTTATAGCGAGCTTACAAAGAGGACAGCATCTTTTGAAATTTATCAACCAGTTGGATAAGCAAGACTCGTGGAATATGTGTCTGCATGACAAAATAATGACATGAGAGGATAGTCTGTGAAATCTTTCTAAGCAAATCGAGCATTTAAGCGAGTGATAATAATCCTCCGGAGCTAGGAGAAGCCCCAAGTCTTTCTTCAACTTTATCAAGTCGTTGTTGTTGGCGTACGGCGAGAGACGAGAAGTCTCCCGATTAGGTACGTGGTCCTTCAATACGAAAGACCTAATTGACCCTGTAGGTGAGCTGTCACTTGACACCGCGTTGACTTCCTGAGCCTTATGCGTTAAGTCCGTTACTTCGAGATAGCTAGCGAAGGACTTTTTCGGGACCAAGTGATCACCATTGAAGATGTACACAGGCATGCGTCTGACGAGGTTCATATTCTGGCGAAATTTCTTTCTTTTCTTGATGTTATTTGTGCACTTGAGACTGAGATAAACCAATATGATAATGAGAGGAGGCGAAAGAACGGAGGACCCCAAGATGTTCACCAAATTGGAGTACGTAAGGGTTATGATGGAAACTCGCTTCCCATCTGCGTGAGCCAAGTAGTCACTGTAGCTCTCGTAAGTAATGAACATAACAGGAAAATGTACTCTTTGTTCTAGAAGTGAAGAGTACATGGTAATTAATGGATCATTTGGCTTGTTGTTAGCGACTATGACGGACTTCGGTCTGTCTTTGAGAGTCAACACATTCATGATCTTTACTGAAAAGGTACATCCACCCCGTGATAATACCAAGATCTTATTTCGGATATTGGTAATGTTATCTGGTGCCTCGCAGAAATCGGACTCTGCTATAGCAATTTCACCTTCTATGTCGTTATTTACTATCGAACTGAATGAAGCGTATCGAGCTCTGATATTCCATGTCTCTCGATCTCCCTCTGATGTAGTTCTATTATACAAAATCATTGCATCAATAGGAAAAAATGCATATAGTAAGTTATCCAACGAGTTAGCTGAACTCTTTTGCCTTAAAGAATCCTTCTTTTCAAGTTCTTTTGAGTCTACGCTATCTCTCGGTGACTTTGTACCCTTCCAACGTACTATTCCAGGCACTTTTTGATCTTGCATCCAGTCCCAGCACTTACTCTTTATCTCCCTCAAGGAGTTCTTAGTCAAATATAATGCATCTCTGATCTCCAATTCAGGCGCTCCTTCGTTACCTGAGAAAAGAAACCAAAGAAATATGAGTGTTCCCAGCACCCATAAGACCCTTATTCCATTCACCATTTGCACTTGTATTCATGACAAGCGATAACTCCCTGAATCATATCTACAACGATAACGCGACTCGCAACTTCCGTTGAATCACACGACTAAGATACCCATTATCCGTGGAGAAGCCATACTTTCAGGCTGGAACCAAGAGTCAAAGAGATTTGGTTCTTGATAGACGCATCTAGCAATTGTAGCACATTGAGAATCTTTCAAAGTTTAAAGAATATTGACAGTTTATTTAGTATGTAATGTAAGATCTTTACTAAAAGCTAAATTTGAGACATAAATTTAGAAATATATCAGTATTCGAATTCTTTCTACAGGCTTGACCTATTCAGGTCTAAAAAGTTCACATTAAAATACATCGCCTAATTTTAACCTTGGGGCAATGTTCATCGATAAAAGTTCCTGGAAAAGCAATTTCGCAGCGTATGGGATGGTCATCTTGATCACTGAATCGGTAGATTTACAAGATGTACACCAGCCGTTGTAACCCATTAAACCACATTTGCTGCATACGTCAACCTCGAATGCATCAGAGGACAACATAAGCCTTTCTAATAAAAGTTGCGAGGCACCATATGCAATAACACAATCTCTTTCCATTTCACCCAATCTCAAACCTCCGTCTCGAGATCTACCTTCTGTGGGTTGTCTGGTCAAAACCGCTCTTGGTCCTCTAGCTCTTGCATGCATCTTATCTAAAACCATATGTTTCAATTTTTGATAATAAATTGGACCAAAGAATATATATGCTTGCATACATTCCCCTGTAATTCCAGAGTATAACATATCTTTACCAGAGTAGTTGAATCCATGATCGACTAAGATCTTGGACATATCCTCCAACTTAGATCCACCAAAACATGTTCCGTACTCCAAAGATCCATTCAAGACACCAGCCTTTCCTGAGATTAATTCAAGCATTTTTCCGACCGTCATACGAGAGGGGAAACCGTGAGGATTCATAATGATATCTGGCGTGATACCGTCATCATTGAAGGGCAAATCTTCCTGCTGAACTATTATACCACAGACACCTTTCTGACCGTGTCTGGAAGAAAACTTGTCTCCCAATTCTGGTCTTCTCGTTTGTCTTAACAACACTTTTATCAATGCTTGGTCATTGTCACCCACAGACATCATCACTTGGTCGATATAAGAGGGTTCAGGTCCTTTATAATATGCTGGAGTTTCTCTGTGGCTCTCAGCCAGTTGAACATGCTGATCAGGAGAGCCTAAGACGGACTCTCCGGCATTTGTGGGAACACATTTGTTAACGTATACTTGTCCATTTTCCACTTGCATACCTACTTCACCCAAACCATCGGTACCTAACGAGGAATGGGAGAAAATAGGTTCCCCATTCTCATCAACTCTCATACCGGCAACTATATCCTTAGTGTGATTAGGGTAACGCTTCAAAGAAATGGTATTCTTACGTAAAACTTGACATCTTCCAAAACCTCTATCAATTGATGCTTTATTCAAGACCAAAGCATCTTCAATATCATAACCAGAATATGACATAACTGCGACAGTTGCATTCTGTCCAGCTGGAAGTTTATCGTAATCAATCAATTCTATAGTCTTCGTTTTCACCATCGGTTGTTGAGGGTATACCATCAAATACAATAATGTATCAATTCTTCTAAACTGATTATATCCAATTGCACCAATAGCTTGCTTACCCATAGCACATTGATATGTGTTTCTTGGAGATTGGTTATGATGAGGATAAGGAATAAGACCAGCGACAGCACCCAAGACTGTAAATGGCTCTATTTCCAAATGCGTAAATTCTTGATGTGTGTTCTTTAAATCTTCTTCGTACAATGCGATAAGGGAATCATTTTCTTCGTTAACATCTAAGTATTCAACAAGGCCGTGCTTCAAAAAATCATCAAACGCCCACTCATTGGAAAGCAACTTTTTCAAATGATGGGCTTTGACGCGTGACTTATTCTCTGCATCAACTATAATCAATGGACGACAAATACGGCCACCGTCAGTGGCGATATGAACTGCCCTGTGGTGAGAATTTGTATAGATAGATACGAAGGCGGATATCTTGCCTGATCTTCTCAATTTTCTAAATCTGTCCACAAAGGAAACTGGGAAACGGGTAGCGCCAATAAGAGTACCGTTGAGGTAAATACCAAAATTAGTTACAGCATGTAAAGTAGCTGAGTCTATTTCCAATATGTTTTCACAACCTAATGTGAAACAAAGATTCTTAACTGGCAATTCTTCGTCGTCCGTGGTAATATGTGTCATTAATGCTAAGTTTTTTACCAAACCACATGCTTCACCTTCAGGGGTATCTGAAGTACAAAGCATACCAAATTGCGAAGGCTGTAATGCTCTTGGGCCTGAAACTTTACGAGATTTCTCGAACTGAGAAGAAATTCTCGTCATAATTCCTAATGCCGATATATATGACAAGCGTGATAAAACGTGTGTCACACCGGCTCTTTCCATCTTAAAACGCTTTAATGACCAATTTCCAGTTGAAATTGCTCTATTCATTCCCATGGTAATGTTGTTTGAGTGTATATTAATGGACAACAATGCATCAAATTCTGAAGTTCTACTAGGTTTCTTTAAGACCTTATCGATATTTGCCTTGAAGTCAGAGTTAAACTTTTTGAACAAATCTTCAAAAAGCAAAGACAATAGTTGACCAGCCAATTCCAATCTTTTATTACCAACATAATCTCTATCATCAACCATCTTGGGATTGTGCATGGTCATCAACACACGTCTAGTCATGGTTGCAATATAAAGAGCCTTTTCACGGAATTGCAAATCGCTGACAGTTATATGTGCTATAATTGTAGTAGCCACTGCCTCAATACCTTCTTGAAGTTGAGACAATTTAGGAGCACCAGCTCTCCTTATAGTCTTGACTCTTTTTCCGATGTAGTTCAAAGCCTGTTGTTGAGTTAACACTTCTAATCTGGCTGCTTCTTCGAAGTTGACCGCAAACAAGTCTTGATAATTTGGATCTTGACCACATACCAATTGCAATATTTCCAAGTCAGAGGTGATTCCTGCTGCTTTCAATACAATAACAATTGGTACATCTTCAGCAATAGAGTTATGCTTTAAATATATTTTGTCATTTTTAGTGATGACATACGTTTTAGACTTACGCTCATGGGTGGACGAAGTGACGGAAGCCTGAACAATGTTCTTCTTTTCGTCGGCTTCAACGATGATTCTGTTTTTAGACAACTGTTCCTGAACTAAAATCACTTTCTCTGTGCCGTTAACAATGAAATATCCACCTGGATCCAAGGGACATTCGTCATACTGTGCCATCTTATGTTCGTCTATTCCGTCTAAAATACACTTGTTGGACCTCAACATGATGGGCATGCGTCCGATCTCTAAGTCTTTATGCATGATAATTTTCCGACCCCTGGTGTACTCAACGTCAACATATATAGGCGCCGAATAGGTCAAGTCTCTTAATCTACACTCATGAGGAGCTAAGTTAACCTCCTTGGTACCAGGGGGTGACGAAGACTTATGGCCAACTCGTATATCAAGATATTTCAAGTAAAACTCCGGATCAACATCGCTCAACACCAACTCGTTGGCTTTTATGATCTTTTTCAAATCCACATCAACAAAATAATTGAACGAATCAAGATGTTGCTTTACCAATCCTTTCACTTTTAAGAACGCTGGTAAAAGGTTCCACTTATCCTCCGTCGTATTGATCGGATCTGTAAGTTTTCTGCCCTTATACTCCAGTTGTAATAGCTCGGAGAAAGCACCATCCGTTTCTAGATCACTGGTCTTGCGCTTCGGAGCCTTCTTCATCCTGTCTTCTCAAATCTAGCTTCTAAAGATGCAAGTAAACTTTTTGAAGTATTTAGTAGCTCTTCTCATCGTCTAGCTTACAAAGAATTCAAATAAAAAAGATTACGTAATCATGTCTCTCAAGATATGGAAAATAGACATCTAAAATACCAAAGCATAGGAGGAGCCGATTAATGTGATTATGAGTTCAAGTAATCTTTTTAAAGCTACTGTCAATGAGCACTTAGAATGCTTACCGAAGCCTATTCAGTCCAGGTTATATGAAGCACCTGCGACATGTCTATCTATTTACAGGCTTCTTCCTCCACTTGCGAAATTCTATATAATGAGCATGCTATTTTATGAGCATCCTATCGCTTTGAAGGATATGAGCAAATGGTGCAAGCCGACGGCGAAGAAGATTCAGTTTGAGGCACTCAAAAGACTCAGGTCGTTGCATTTAATAGAAGAGCATAACAAAGGATCGCACTTGAAGCTTCACCAAACATTCCGAAAGAATTTCAGAGACTGCTTGACAGGCTCCCAGACTTCTAACGCATTCGGTAACTTGTGTACGAGTCCTGACAAAAACCATATAGATGTGAAGTTTCTCGACATGTTTGCCTCGCAGAAGTGGGAGAGCATTTTACATTTTATGGTAGGCACAGAGCTTTCCGTGGCGCCTTCGAAGTCTGTGCTTTCTCTTTTGAAACTGGGAGGATTGATGGAAGGGCCCGGAACACTGGCCTCGAACTTGAAAATTACGAACAAGGGGTTCCAGTTTTTATTGCAGGATGTCAATGTTCAGATTTGGACGCTTTTATTGCAATACTTGAGTCTTACACAAGATCTCAACATGGATCCCGTTGATGTCCTAAATTTCATATTCGTTTTAGGATGTTTGGAACTTGGAAAGAGCTACACCGTTTCCAGTTTGAGCGAGACTCAAATAAGCATGTTAGCTGATTTAAAGGACTACGGATTGATTTATCAAAATCATAATGATAAAGAAAGGTTCTATCCTACAAGGTTGGCGACAACATTGACTTCGGAAGCTGCAGCTTTAAGAACACCATCTATGGCTCTAAATCAAGTTGTTGATACAGCCAATAGTGAAGCTACAGAAGAACAAATGTTCTCCAATACAGGGGGCTCCATCATTCTCGAAACAAACTTTAAAATTTATGCATATACGAATTCTCCGTTGGAAATTGCTATATTGAATTTGTTCGTTCATTTAAAAACTAGATTTCCTAATATGGTTACCGGACAGATCACTAGAGAGTCGATTAGAAAAGCCTTGTTTAATGGAATAACCGCAGATCAAATAATCAAGTTTTTAGAAAGCCATGCTCACTCGCAAATGAAACAGATGGCAAAAGAGAACTTGGATAAAAAAATAGAGTTTGATGCAAATAATAACATTAATACAGCAACGGATAATCAGCAGCTTCTGGTGGGTGAATTCGGATCAGCAAATTCTTATCATAAACTCGAAGTTTTACCTCCAACTGTTGTTGATCAGATTAAACTCTGGCAGCTTGAACTTGATAGAATTCAGACTTTTGAAGGCTACCTATTCAAGGATTTCTCAAGCCAACAGGAATATGATGCTCTACGCAGTTATGCGCTGGAGCTTGGCGTCCTTCTATGGTCAGACAAAAACAGAAAGAAGTTTTTTGTAACGAAGGATGGAATGAGCCAAGTTGCCGATTTTGCAAACAAAAATAGGGGCAGGTAATTCTAATATAGCATTTATTTACATAGCATTATTATACATATATATAATAGATAAAGGTCTTTGAACTTTTTATCCTGAACAAGAATCACAAGAAAATTTATTATTTACATGACAAGCGACTGGGGAATCATCGTAAATATTGTATGCCTTTGTCTTTTTACCTGAAACATCTTCCTTAGTAACATCTTGTCTTTTTTTGTCCCCATTCCCATTGGAGTATCTCTTATGTCTCTTTCTTCCATCTTCACTTTGAATTTGCTGACTGATGCTTTCTACTTCTAAATATCTTTTTCTTTCAAGATCTTTAAGACATGCTTCTTGAGCGAAATCTGCTTTATTAGCTTCTTCCATATCTACCGTGAATTGTATTGCTCTTGTTGCAGCTTGAGTTCTCAAATAATACATACCGGTTTTCAATCCGTTCTTCCAGGCATAAAAATGACAACTAGTGAGTTTTCCCAAAGTAGGATTACTGAGGTGTATATTCAACGATTGCAGTTGATCAATAAACTTTCCTCTATCTGCTGCCATTTCTATGACAACCCTTTGAGAAATTTCCCAGACAGTTTTGTAAAGATCTTTAATATTTTGGGGAATACTATTAATACTTTGAATCGAACCATTCTCAGCTAAAATCCTATTCTTCATAGAAGGGTTCCAAATTCCAAGGTCTATCAAATCCCTCAACAAGTACTTATTGACAACCTGGAACTCCCCGGATAAGACTCTCCTGTTATATATATTCGAAGTGTAAGGCTCAAAGCATTCATTAAATCCTAGGATTTGAGAAGTAGAAGCTGTAGGCATAGGAGCAACCAAAAGAGAATTACGTACTCCAGCCTTCTTCACCTTTTCTTTTAGCTCATCCCAGTCAGAAAAAAGTGAAGATGGTTTATGATTCCACATATCGAATTGAAATTGTCCCTGAGACATTGGAGATCCATTGAATGAATCATATGGACCAGACATCTCAGCCAATTCACAAGATGCTTCAACCGCTGCATGGTAAATTGTCTCGAATATCTGTATGTTTAATATTTTAGCCTTCTGAGAGTCAAAAGGTAACCTGAGTTCCAAAAATAAATCGGCTAATCCTTGCACTCCTATCGCAATAGGCCTGTGTTTCTTATTAGAAACTTGGGCAGAAGGGATGGGATAACGAGTGACATCTATAATTTTATCGAGGTTCTTTGCTAGAACCTTGGTTACTTCATGTAACTTAATGAAGTCAAATGTTACCAAGTCATTTTCTGCGTTAATAAAAGAAGGTAAGGCCAAAGATCCTAAGTTACAGACTGCTGTTTCTTCCGGCGAGGAATACTCGATTATTTCGCAGCATAAATTAGATGATTTTATAGTACCCAAGTTTCTTTGGTTTGATTTTTGATTACAAGAGTCCTTATATAGCATATAAGGGCCCCCTGTCTCAATCTGAGACTCCAAGATAGCATGCCAAAGTCTTTGTGCCTTGACAACTTTGATTGCTCTATTTTCTTTTTCGTATTTCTCATAAAGTGCGTTAAATTCTTCCCCATAGCACTCGCTTAATCCAGGAGCAGTATCAGAAGAAAAAAGAGACCAGTCTAAGTTTTCTTTAACTCTATGCATAAAAAGATCGGGTATCCATAATCCATAAAATAGGTCTCTTGCTCGTAACTCTTCCTTGCCGTGGTTCTTTTTCAACTCCAATACCGAGAAAATGTCTGAATGCCATGGTTCAAGATAAATCGCAAACGCCCCAGGTCTCTTATTCCCACCTTGATCAACGTATCTGGCAGTGTTATTGAACACACGTAACATAGGCACCAAGCCACTACTTGTTCCTTCCGAACTTGCTATCCTGGAGCCTTCGCCTCTTATATTATGTACATGAATGCCAATTCCACCGGAAGCTTTTGAAATCATTGCTGCTTTGTGCAAGGTCTTATAGATTCCATCTATTGAATCATCGTCCATAGCAAGCAAGAAACATGATGAAAGAAAGTTGTAGTTGGTGCCGCTATTGAAAAGTGTAGGTGATGCATGTATAAAGTATCGTTTGGACATTAAATCATAGGTCGTTGCCACCGCTTCCATGTCATCTTCATGTATTCCAATAGCAACTCTGAGAAATAGGAACTGAGGTGTTTCGCAGATTTGGTCTTGAATATTGAGTAGATATGACTTTTCGAGGGTCTTTATGCCGAAGTATGCTAACTCGAAATCCCGGGAGTGGTCGACCAAAGAGTCGAGAAAGTCTCGATTCTTTTGAACTGTGGAAAGAAATTCTGAGGAAAAGAGCCTTTTGCTTGTGCTTTGGTATTCTTTATTCATCGCCACTATCTTCTCCACGTTTTTGCTGAATGATGGACCCATTTCCTTCTGTAACTTGGCGGCTACCACCCTACCAGCCAAAATAGCATGATCTGGATGATTTATTACATTACTAGCTATTGTCTCACTTGCAAGTCCATATATTTCGTTCGTGCTTATCCTATCTGGTAACCCATTGACTATTTTATCGACTAGTAATTCTATGTTAACATATTTCGAGTCCAAGTTGAAATTTAACCGTTGTAGAAAGCGGCTTAATTTGTCCCTGTCAAAATCTTCTGTGATTATCTCTTCTCTTCCAGCTCGCACCACTACAGGTAGGGTCATATTTTTGTAGTTGCGTCTATGTTAAAAGATTACGAGATATATCGTATTAATAAGTATAATATTTAATCTTTTTTATTGCGTGCATCTTCATTACTTTTCTAAAAAGAGATGAGGCTTATATTGCGGCTGTCCTTGGGTGCAATTTTGAGTAGGAGCAACAGCATACAATTTTTCATGTCACTGTTACTCGTACTACTCAGGAGGGTCAAGTCTGTTTGTAAGAGTATAAATACATTGACGGTGTCAAAGAAGCATTCGATATATATGTCATAGTGACGGTTATCAGTTCGATCATGCGATGCTACTGCAAGCAAGAATAACAGATAAATACTTTTGTTCAGGAAATAGCTACGAGATTCGAGGATCATGTAATTACGATAGAGGCATTACGGTAATGTAGCTATGTTGTACTGCTATGTAAGGTTCATTTCATGATATTCATATGTATACGTAAGAGAAAGCTTAAATGACAATATTTAGCATAAATTGCAAATAAGTGATGGCAAAAAAAAAAAAGTTTTAGGGATACACAGTATCATAATCAATATTGAGCATTTTGTATAGCATCTGCATGGTGAATTCCTCTTCCTCATTATTGTCCTCCGTGTCGGTGAGGGAATCCTTTGAGAGATCATGTAGGTGATCCATGATGTCACTTTGTTCTAAGGTCGAGAGGTCACCAAACTCTTCGCTGTTCACTATATCATTTAGCTCCTCGATTCGCTGCTCCTGCTCTTGGGCTCTATCTACATCTTTCCTCGAATTTTTTTCTTTCCATACTCTATATCCGCCGCTGTGCATTATTTTAAGCTGCATGGAGTTTAGGAGGTAGTTTGACGCCAGCTGACACACATCCCTCCATTTGCAGATCAATTGGTCTATCCGTTCCGACTCGTTTGTTTTCTTGTATCTCACTGCCTTCACAATCATATCTTTCTTCTTTTGCCATTCTCGAATTTGGCGGTCTATATTTTTTTCCGCTGGACTAAGCATGATGCTGTGTCCTGGAACCAATGGTCTATACTTGTTAATCCCTTGAGACAGTTAGTGTTTCGTTCTATTTGGTAGTTTTCGAAAATTCCATATTATGTGTAGGGATCGATTCGAAACCGCTGCTTTCCTTTAAGTGTGGGTGACTAGCCATTTGCAGCCTTTGATAAATGTTTCGAATCAGCCTCCTTCTATAGTAAACATACTTGTTGGGGGCATATTAGCGTAGAAGCGCTATCAAAGAGGCTTATTTTCCCTTATTGGTATTATTGTTTTAAACCAATTCAAATCATAACATTTAGGATATTACATTTTACAACCATACATTAAATATCAGTGGTTATATACGAGTGGGCTTTAGGAGTGCGGAACGGAAATATAAAAATAGCACCATAAAAAAAATAAGTCGAGCTCGCACCCAGGATCGAACTGGGGACCAACAGATTTGCAATCTGCTGCGCTACCGCTGCGCCATACGAGCGAACTTGAAGACTTATGAAATTATAAGCTATATGTACGCCAAGGCTAGCTTAGAAATGAAAGCCAAGGGTTTGAAATGTTCTTATGCAGAAACGGCATTTACAAAGACAATGCTAGAACGCTTGCTGTGGCAGTTAGGAGGTGAATAGAAAGTTTGAGGCATGAGTGAAAATCAGAATGACAGAGGCGGTGGCGCACATAGCAGCAGAGCAAGGACTGGTGTTGCTCTCTTGGTGTGATAGTGCCAAGTGGGCAGGTGGGCAGAATGGTGTTGCAAAGTCTCTATTTAATTGCTCATGATGATATGGCCGGAGAAAACCGCACTGAGCGAAACGCACGCCGCTCGTGATGTTGAAAGGGGTACTCTTTTGTCTCGTTTTGTTTCGTTTCGCTCTGTTTCACAATAGCTGGAGGTATCCAGCGAGCCGTACCTGCGCTTCAAGACCAGGGTGCGAGCGCCTGGCGTCTGATAACTTTTTAAGCACTGCAGAGATCTAGCCATCGCTTTGTGTGTCAGACAGGCATTTACCTTGCAGAGATTTGCCATCGTACGGTCTCTGTGCGGGATAACACTAAGATGGTAAATTAGGGTCGCTAATTTCCAGTCAGAGTAACAGCCGCTGTTTCAGAACCGCTTGCAGGCGCTCCATTCTGCGGCAAAACGGGACCACGAGCACTAGAACGGCTGTACGTTATCTGTAAAATATCAGGGGAGCCTACTGTAAGAGCAGATTTCTCCAAGCTACGCCAAGCAGTAAATCTGTCGCCAGACACACGCGCTATACCTGTAAGCAGAACCATTCCGCAGTTACGCCAAAACTACGGAGCAGCCCCAGCGTGCGCACCCCAATAGAGCTCCACACGCCCTCTGCCGCCTTGTTTTATATCTACAGGGCGGCATTCAGATACCTGTGACGTTTTTTCGCTACGCCTCGCACACAATGCAACGATTGCCCCTGGCACCCGGTTGTGAATTCGTCGTGCACAAGACAATAGCAAGAGAGCGGCTATTTCCTGGGCCCTGGGAGGCGGCCCAGACTATGGGCGCCGGCCGCTCCGGCACGGTACGGCCGGCGGGGGGCTTCACCCCCCGCCCCGCCGTTCCACCCAACCTTCTCATGTTGGCTCAGACTAGTACCATGCGCAATGGCACCTGTTCCGAAGTTCGCTGTAACCTCTATCCGCTGTCTGCTCGCTATTTTCCGATGGCACTAGCCCGACTACACCAGCCTAGCAGCAGCACCAAGACGTTTCCGCTGCTTCTTCTGCCGGTACGAAGCGCCATTAGCAGTTACGCGCAATGTAAATCTGCACCTGGCTCAGGCGTTGCTGCAGGCAATGTAGCCTGGACGCGGCAAGCGGGCTCAGACGAGACCGCGACTCTCCGAAAGACACAGAAAGGAATCATTTAGCGCTTATCTATCAATACTTTCTACAATAACCGTCATGAAACAGTAGTATAAGCAAAAGAGCTCGATATGTTGGACTATATCCTGATGCATATATAGTATTATAGTATAGCGCCTCTTCGTACGGTTCCAGAAAAAGGAAGAAATATATATATATATATTTATGTGCATATTTAATGACGACATCCGCTTCTCGCTACATGCCTTAAAGCCTTATAGCTTCTCACCCGAGGCCATAAAATGCCAGTATAAATCAGTGTGTATGCAACGTACACATCCACAAGGTCTCGGAATGATGAATTCAGCTGTAGTTGTACCATTTTCAAGGCTACTGCGATCGCCTTGCTCGTCCATGAAGTTTCCTGCTTATTTGACTCAAATGCCAGGAAAATGAGCCTCCATTCAGGGACCAACGCAGCATTGAAAAGACCCAAGACGTGCAGTGCATCCCCTGGCGGAGCATGCGCAGTTTTATCACGTTGTGATTGGAAGACATGGAGCCACGAAGAAGGCAAACCTATTGTTGTAAGATGATCAACACCTTGAGAGCGCCTAAAAACCTGTAGAAGCTCTAAAGGTGGCTCGATATATCCCGATTCCAAGTCCAACTGATTGATAGGAATTGCATCAAATAGTCCCTTATCGGCTGTCTCGTACAAAACTATTCCTAGACTGTTTCTCCATAATAATACATAATTACCGAAGAACTTGGCACTATAATGGTTTTCGACGACCAGCTGTACAAAAAATGAAAGAAGAAAATTTTTCATGTCATCCTTTACCGGAAATGCAACTTTGAAGCTCTCGAATGAACAACTGTCAGTAATACTTATTTCATACCCATCGAAAGATACCGACGAGGGCTTATCTCGAATTTCAGGAACTAGATCACAGATTAAATGTGGAATTGGAACATCGTCGGTGTAAACGCGTAGTTCATCACACATATTGCAGTATCTTTTTCGTATGTACGGCGATTTAGTAGTTGCTGGTGTAGGTGCTCCTTGCAGTTGGATCTCTAACGATGACTGTGTTTGCACTTGGGAAGGTGTAGACTGTCTCTCTGGCTCTATAGTCGGCGGATCTATAGTTGATGGAACTTGTATCGCATCCTGTTCAGCAGAATCTTGTTGTGCTGAAGTGCTGGCACGGTTCGTAAGTTGTACTTGCTTAGGTTGTGATTCTATTCCCTTTTGATTCTTCACGCTCTGCAGTGCTCTTGTACGTTTCGTTGGGGATCGACTTTTAGCTCGCGTCTCTCGCAGTGCAGGCGGGATTGTAGGCCTAATCGCTGGCTCATATACGGACGTATCTGGTTCGGATTCCTCCACATTTGACGAGTAGTCTATTTGATCACCTGGAGGTTGTTGTTGCTGCCGACGCGTAGGTTTTGGCACCGCTGCGCCCTTGGTGATCTTTTTCGTCAGCAACCTCGTCCGTTTGCCTTGTGATCGTTTGGGACCCATTGTCAGCCGTTTTCTCAGTTTGAATAGTGTTGGAATTCGGAAAGAAAACATACTACGCGATGTTTAATTTTTGAATTTTCTATAACTCAATAATAAAGTAGAATTTTCTATAACTCAATAATAAAGTAGAATTGCGCCCTCAGACACACTTCTGCGACAGCGCAACAGCAGCGTTTGCGCGTCCTCCGCCAGAAACGCTATGCAGGTCACCTTCTAGCCCGTTTACTACAATGCTGCACTCAGGAGTCGGTAGAAGTCTCTGGGCGCGCGCGTCCCCGGCATGAGTCACCTGGAGAGCACTTTAGTGAGCTAGCCTAGGACGACTACAATTATTGCGCACCCCGCTCTTGGCCGCACAGAACTTTCGCAATTTCTTGTCCTAAGGCGGGAAACAATAAGCTGACTGGCCCTAGCATTTCCCCGGTCCGCAGAGTCAGATTCTAATCCGCTGCTCGCTTCGTAAAGCAGGACAAGACATGTAGTAGTGGTACGTTTCCACCAGTAGAGTCAGCAGGGGCAAGACTACAAGCGGTAAATGGCAGAAATGCGGTGTAGTGGCGGAAGGAAAAAAAGAAAAAAAACCGGATTTGGTCGTTCGATTCTGGCCGCCAAAGTGCTTGCGCAGTGACAGATACCGCCTTATACACAGATCACGGCCTTCGGTCAAGAAAAAGACCTTTTTTGATAGTAGGACTGCATGGCCATGGCATTCTTTAGCAACCGTCATTACGATCAGAAACATTTCATGGCTTATATATAGTTATGATGATATCCCCGTAGTCGATGAAGTCGTTATATTTAGGAGCAAGTAACACTTTTAGTCAAACCCCAGACATTATAAAGACATACTCTTCTGTGAGAGTACCAAGGGTAGAGAGACCTTCAGGATCAGAACCAGACGCGCAGAGCAGAGTCTGTTCTAGAAGCATAGGCGGGCCAATTTTTTTTTTTGAGTACGAGGTCCCACAGTGCGCAGGATACAACGGGTATTAACGCCTGGTATAATATAAGGAACCAAGGCGTAGCACATTCGCCACCCAGTGAGATACACAAGGCCATACTAACACTGGAAAACAGCAGCTAACAGAGCTGCTCGAAGATCCAGAGGGAATGATGTCTAAGGATGTGTTAACGGGAAACAGCCAACTCAGCACGCCGCCATTAGCGCCACAGGCGCTAATGTCTCCGTCGTATGGTGAGGTGAGCAGTAAGAACCCCGACAAAGAGAAGCGGATGGACTATTTCAAGCTTCCTATGATAGACTGCAAGTGGGCGACGCTGACGCTGGTGTCACCCAGAGCCGAGTCGCCTCGCAGCCGCTGCAAGATAGAAGAGGCTGTTAAATTGGCGTATCCATCTCCATTGGAAACCGATGAAGATAGCGAGCCTGAATTCACGCCGAGCAACCGTGCAGCGCGGTTCTTGGCTGTGGATGACAATCAGATCAACCTTCGTATCTTGACGAGAATGTTGAACAAGCTATACCCCTGTGCAGAGGTAATACTGACACAGGATCCAGCCACCGTCATGGACATGGTATCGACTGGCATTTTTGACGTGGTTTTCTTAGACATAGAGATGCCCGAGGTGTCTGGCGTGGAGCTCGCCGAAATGATTCGCGCAGAGAGCACGTACGATAGAACGGGCCTCATCGCTGTCACCACCAAGGCAATGCCTAGTGATATAAAATTATATGATACGTTGGGAATCGACCATACATTCGGAAAGCCGTTGAGCAAGTCTGCAACAAACTTGTTGAGTCGCATTGAAGCTGTGATAGAAAAGCGCCGGCTCTAGACGCTGCAGCCGGCACCAATTGCCCTCATTCCTGTCATGCGATACGCTATTACGTTAGTAAATGATTTTTATTCTTGGGTTCAATTCTTCTATTTTTTTTTCGTGGATAATTATAGACAATCTGAAGCATTTCATTCATTTATTTTATCGGAACAGGGTGATTTATTGGTGGATCACTAGTGATAGTGATCCTCGCCAGAAATCGCTATCAGATCATATTAAATATAATATTGAGTATGTTACCGTGTACAGCTTAACATTTTCTCCTACTTTTTAGCACAATTTTCGCTTAGGTTATTATAGATATACACAACATTATAGACTTCGCTTACTGTCTAATCTCATTGTAGTAATGTGTGTCGTATTCGTGTGAGATCAGTCTAACCATGCAGATAGACTCGAGCGGAAAAGACCTACATTCCTCAGTTATTTGGTAATAAAAATAGCAATATGTATACATACGATGAAACCATGCATAGTTATAAACTTTGGCTCCTAGTTGAAGGGAAAAGTATCGTGAAATGTTTTCAACATTATGCCTTCCAGTGTTGTGCGATTTCATACTGACTTCGGTTGCGAAATTTAAGGTTTTAGTTGTGTAGAATGCAGCAAACAAATACTAAATAAAGTTATAGTTACGAAACCTACAAACGATAAAGAAGCACATGTCAAAGAGCTAAATGGGTTTGCCGAAAATTTTATGTTACTGGGTGATGTAATATTTTGTAGTTTTTGCCATTTCCTGGTTATCAGTTATTGGCAAAAATTTTTGTCAATCCTATGAATTGTTCCTCTTCGTTTTTGAAAAGATTATACCGGCGCATTCAGCCATATAACGCCGAGTACGAGGAGAGTGAACCTCAAGAATCGTAGTCTTAACTCAAATTATGAACGTGGAACCTCAAAGCCCATTGCACCAAGATTGTATCAATGCTCATTAGCTGCAGACAAAGCAATTAAAATAAAAGAATTCTTAAACTAATACATCATTAAATAGTAAAACTACACAACTATCTCTCAACTATAGAAAGTTTTCACGTCAACATAATATTTCTTTTTGGCGCTTGAGTTATTCTCTAATGCCACATCGTAAATATTCGACGGTTTTTTTTGGAATAGATCAAATTCTCCTTCAAAAGACAAACGTCCATAATAGCGGTTTGAGCAGCATATCAATAGTAACACTAGCATAATTTACCACTTGTTAGACAGGACTTATTTCCATGAGGCTGGGTCTTTGCTCAAAGTAAAACCGAGGCGGTTAATACCACTCGTCCTTTGATGATAAAACTATCACAAGCTACTTTATCAAACAAGACACTCTTATAGTACAGTATGCCACAGAGATTGGCAAGAGCTAATCGATATTCAAGATCAGTGTAAATCAACGCTACCCAACACAACCCAGTCATTCACATCGCCTTCGCATAAAACCAATTTAAGTACTCCGTTATCCCAACCTAGTCCATTATCAATGAGGTCATCAGAGTCACAATTATCAATATTTAGGTAGTCTTGAATTCGGGTTTTGATCGTACGCCACAAAGCATTATCAATGGGGTAAAGGTCGCTATATACAAGTGATAGATGTGGGTCATATTCGTCCTGACTCCAATGCGATGCTTTTTCTTGAGCAACTTTTTGTATCGAGGGAAGATTCAAGTCAGCGTCTTGGGGCTCCACTTCCTTTCCGATAGAATGTTTTCCTTTTTTTTTCCTCACTATAAGTCCATTCTCGTTGGTGGTGTAAAGATGCGGATACTTTTTCATGGTTTCATGGTCTATTTCCTGGGGTAATATTACAAAAAGTTCTCTGATTATAGTAGCAAATGAGATCAAATTGGGATCCCGCCGGACATGAAAGTAAAGCTTCTTTAGGCGCGACCGGTGACTATCAACTTTGCCTAAGGTCACTAGGTTGCAGTGGTTTTTAGGTAAGGACTTAATAGCTGTAGCACTAGCAGTTAATATTTTATACACATCCTCTTTGGTCTTCTCGGGATCATCCAAGTTAACACTAATGCTTGAAGTAACTGTTACATGTGGATCTATCTTAGGCGGCTGGCCCGGAAATAGAGTACTGAGTGAACTTGTTAATGTGACTAGTTTATCATGTAATGGGGTATTAGCTTTCGGACAAAGCCAAAGTGCAACTCCTAAGGAAAATATTGTTAGTCAAAGAACAATTGATTCAGGTGATACTGTAATACTTACCCATTTTGGCCTGCTCCGTTTTCACTGCTTCTTTTAGTGTTTAAAGTCGATTGCACGTATACAATTCAGATATACTAAGTACTACTCACTTTTTTTACCCTTAGTTTAAAATGAGAAAAAATCATTAGTGATCCTTAATTACTTTGTAGTTAAAAACAAAGTCTGTGGAAATACTACAATATTTAATACTCTTTGTAATGATATATATTAATGTGAAATTTCACTTCGTATATTGCAATAATTACAAGCAAGATGGAGTCTTAACTGAGTCTTAACTAGTATTTAGAAGTTCCGACATCAACTCCTTTGACTGCATTGTCATCCACAAACCACGAGATTTGCGTTCCGCTAGAGATTTCGTTCACTAGCTTCGAAGGAAGTTTGCTTGTGCTGTCTTTAAAGATTTGAGCCAAGACTGGAGCTTTTCCAGCACCTTCTGCGACAAACGCAATAGCTGTAGAGTTTTCCAAGACAGGGAAAGTGAAGGTGATCCTTCTGGGAGGAGGCTTGGGTGAATCTGATATGTAGGAGATAAGCTCGCTTCTTTCGTGTAGAAGCTTGTGTTCAGGGAACAAGGAACAAGTGTGACCATCAGGGCCGCATCCCAACAAGATGAGATCGAACTTGTGGCCTTCAGGTAAGGACTTTTCGTATTCCTTTGCTATCTCTTTGTCTTTTGTGACATCAGAGCCCTCGACTTGCCCATCTTTTCCGGTTAACAAGCTTTCGTTAATAGTATGCACCTTTGGTCTTGCAACGCCGGAAGGCAAGTTCGACAAAACCATCTCGTTGAACAACCCATAGTTGGAGTCTGGGTGGTTCAAAGGAACCAATCTCTCGTCACTAAAGTACACTTCCCATTTTTCCCACTGAACATTAGATCCAATGTCCTTGTTGTCGATCAATGCCTTCTTCAAAACCTTTCCTAAAGAACCACCCGATAAAGCGATCTTAAAGGAGGACAGACCCTTCAATGCCTTGTTTTGTAAGTCGACTACGTATTTACCAACGGAATTGGCAACACTTTCAGAGTCAGAGTAAGCAAATACCTTTGGTGCCATTTCTTGATGAATATGCCGTGAAATACTTCGTTTGCTCCAGGATCTATTTCTATAAATCTACGCAGCAATACACGACTTTATGTAAGACTATAAGAATTATTATACACGAATTGAATAAGAACCAGATGAATTCTTAATCCACAGGATGGTCTATTTAACGGTCGAGATAACTAGCGTATTCCGGATTCTCCTTGATTTTGTTGTACAAGAATTTTTCAAGCTTGTTAGCATTCTTGTAGTATGTAGTGGACTCTGCATTGTACGAACGGCAGTTGTTAAAAATCAATCTGGCATCGTACAAAAATTGGTCGAAAGACTCATATTTGTCATTTTCCAATTTCAGTTCCATAGTGGATAAGTCCATAGGCTCCTTGATGACATCATAATAATCGCCTACCTCATCCTTGTTAACCGGCGTAGCAAACGGCCAAGCAGATGGATGGTTCATCAATTCTGCCAACAAGGAAACCATAAAATTGTAGTGTGGGCCTCTCTTAGGCTTTTGTGACAACTTGTCCATTTCTTCCAGCCAGCCACTTTCGACCAAACCAGGAATATCTTCCGGTTTCAAGCTCACGTCTTTCGAAGACTTGAATATTTGCAAACCGGGCCTTACTACATGCGATTTTGACCTCATTTTGACTTTCTTCTCGATTGCAGCTTTTTGAAGCAACAATATCTTAGCCAGGTCAAGGTATCGAAGCCTAGAGGGTAACATCCTACACTGCATCAAGGTACCTCCCTCGTAGTCTTTGATGTAACCCATCCACACCGATTTATCCAAAGTGATCTCTTTCGTGAAGCCCTGCTTTTTGAAATAACCGATAGCATAGTTGTCAGCATAAGTAAGAAAGTATTTGACGTCCGAGGTTGCTCTGACATAGTCCTTGAGATGATTCATTAAATGCGCACCGTAACCTCTCACTTGTTCTGTAGAGGAAATAGCACAGAAAACAATTTCAGCGAACTCTCTATTACTAAAGGGTCGATAAGTTATCCCACCCACAACAGTAAGCGGCTTACGGATGACTGCCATCGAAAGATGCGACCGGTCGTACACCAACCTTGCAATATACTCTCTCGGCATTTTAGGCAACTGCTTCTGGAAAATGTTTTTGAGCCCCGTCAAAACCATCAAATTTTCCTTGGTGTTGTCGTTATTCACTACTCGAAACTCAATCTTGCCCTCTCTTTCTTCGATGACGGAAGGCCTTTCCCTGAACGTGTATTTCACCCCGTCAAATTCGAAAGTGGAAATTTGTTTCTTTTCCTCTTCCTCTTCCTCTTCCTCTGCTTCGTCTTCATCGTCATCTTCATCGTCTTCGTTGTCTCCATTTCCGTTTCCGTCATCTACATTTTCGTCATTTTCGGCATCCTCGTCATGTTCTACATCTTTTTCATCATCTTCAGACTGCGAACCTTCACGTTTTTTGTTTTGCTTCTTATTATTACTCTTGGTTTCATCTAGGTCTTTCTCTGGGCTCTTATCTTCCGCTATTACATCTTTTTCCTCCTTATTACTATCGTCTGGCTTCTCCTTCGAAAGTACTTTCTTTTCTTCCTTGATATCAGCATCAGGATCAACCTTTATCTTCTTTTTGATTCCCAGTGAACTATCGTCATTATGCTGCCTAGAAGAAGCACTTCTCTTTTTATCGACCATGTTCACCCTGTTTCACTAAATCTCACTGTCACCGTGTTCGAGCGTACTTGTGTATTCGCTGACGCATTGAATTTCTTCAAGAGCCCCAGATCACATGACTGTCGATGAGATGCTATCGATTTTTTTTTAAAAGTACAAGGACTTCAAAGATTTATATTAGTAAGTTGATTGATCAAGTTGAAGATGTCGAACTATATGCATCTTGAAAACATGGGAGAGGGGCAGAACACGGTTGCCACGATGCTCTGTTGCAACTGTGGAGTGCCCATGGATGGCTCCTCTGGATTAGTAATGTGCTATGATTGTATTAAGCTTACGGTTGACATAACGGCGGGAATACCCAGAGAATCGAACGTTTCGTTCTGTCGTAACTGTGAGAGATTTCTTCAACCACCAGGGCAGTGGATCAAAGCGGATTTAGAGTCCAGAGAACTATTGGCTTTGTGTTTAAGAAGATTGAAAGGCCTTAACAAAGTTAGACTAGTGGATGCATCTTTCATTTGGACCGAGCCACACTCTCGTCGTATTCGTATCAAGGTCACTGTTCAGGGTGAAGCTATTTCCAATACCATAGTTCAGCAAACTTTTGAAGTAGAGTATGTTGTTATCGCTATGCAATGTCCAGATTGTGCTAGATCATACACCGCAAATACCTGGAGGGCCACTGTTCAAATTAGACAAAAGGTTTCGCACAAGCGTACTTTCTTGTATTTAGAACAATTGATATTGAAGCATAACGCTCACTTGGACACAGTTTCGATTCAGGAGACAAAGGATGGTTTAGACTTTTTTTACTCTCAGAAGAATCATGCCGCTAAAATGCTTGACTTCTTGAACACAGTGGTTCCGGTGAGAACAAAGAAGTCCGAGGAGCTTGTCAGTCAGGATATACATTCTGGATCTTCATCTTATAAATTTTCCTTCTCTGTTGAGTTAGTGCCAATTTGTCGTGATGACTTGGTGGTCCTTCCTAAGACTCTAGCACATCAATTAGGATATATCCTGAGATTGGTATTATGTTCCAAGGTCTCCAATTTGGTGCAATTTTTGGACCCTATGTCACTTCAGACTGCTGATATGGTACCACAAGTGTACTGGAGAAACCCTTTCCCCTCATTACTTGACACAACCCAGTTGGTCGAGTTTATAGTGTTGGACGTTGAGCCAACCGGTGACATGAAAGGCAAGCATGTCTTGGCTGATATAACTGTATCAAGAGCTAGTGATTTGGGGGTCAATGACAACTCTTTCTACGTCAGATCGCACTTGGGTGCAATTCTTCATCCAGGTGATTCTTGTCTAGGCTATTACTTAACCAACACCAACTTGAACTCCGATTTGTTTGACTCTTTAGATACTGACAACTTGCCCGAGGTCATTTTGGTCAAGAAATTCTACACGAGAAAGAGCAAGAAGTCCAAGAACAGAAAGTGGAAGTTGAAGAGAATGGCAAAGGAGTATAATGAAAGTAATAATGAATCTAGATTAGCAAAGGCCGAACAAGAAAAGGCAGAGAGAGATTATGAGTTATTCTTGCAAGAATTGGAGGAAGACGAAGAATTGAGACAAACAGTCAACTTATATAAATCTGAAAATGCTGACAAGCAAGACGAGGATGATATTGAAGAAGACGATGATGCACCAGAGATAGCTGTTGATGAATTATTGGATGAGTTAGATGAAATGACTCTTGATGAGCATTAGGACTTTTTACATCTGTACTGTATACAAGTGTAGGTTATATCAGATAAAAGATATAAGACTATGTGTTTTAGCATTTTTTATGTATAAGAATATAATACAAAAATATAGCTCCTACTTGATTCACTAGGACTATTATTACAACTCTTAAGATGAGTCTGAGTAGCCTGCTAAAATTTAACAATATAAATTCATTTGTGGATACCTCATTTTTTGCTACTTTAGCAGACTTGAAGTTGAACAAGCTAAAGCTCGATTCATCCAGAATACGAATTAAAGGCTTCAGTTCTCATCCAAGCGTACTTACAAAGTTCAATGATGCTCCAATTATTAACTTTGACTATAGCAGTTTCGATTCCGCAGAGCATAGCGATCATGGAAGTAATATCGAATGGTATGGGTATATCTATAATACCAATACGATCGAGGAGTTCAAAAACATAGATAAGCAGAAAATGCTTAAAAAATGGGGAGAAGAGATTCTTGAGAACATTAAACGGTTGGATTCTACGGAAGATTATGCTTCATTTAACCAGGTGTTTGCTCTCACGTTCAGTGACTTGAAGAAGTTCAAGTTCTACTATTGGTTCGCTTTTCCTTCCATACACTCTCCCTGGGTCCACGTTGGTGAAGTTAAGCATGTATCGCCTGAAGTGCAGTCTATGATACAGCACGAAGTATCCAACACCCCTTTCAAGCAATTTTTCCAGTTAACAAATGACTTTCAATTGGTTTCCGGTAAGCTTAATCCCGATTTTAATACCTTTGCCTTCGTTGATATTTGCAACAACCAAACTCTAACAACATCACTACAACTCAAAAACTATTTGTACTTCTTGGCGCTAAAAGGTTTTAAGAGTATAAATATCATATCTTATAAGGCAGATGGTCCCTCTGCACAATTTCAATTAAGATTAGCAGACAGCTTCGACAAAAACGAGTCGCCAAAGATACAGGGATGGGAGAGATCTGCACAGGGAAAATTAGGACCGAAACTAGCGGATGTTGGAGCTTTAAGTGATCCCAAACGACTTGCAGAGCAAGCGGTCGACTTGAACTTAAGGCTAATGAAATGGAGAATTGCTCCAGAATTAAACCTTGACGATATCAAAAAGAAAAAAGTATTACTCCTTGGTGCTGGCACATTAGGAAGCTATGTTTCACGAACCTTACTAGGATGGGGTGTACGCAATTTCACTTTCGTTGATAGTGGGCGCGTTTCTTATTCAAATCCTGTAAGGCAACCTCTCTATTTCTTCAAGGATTGTTACGCAGAAAATGGTAAAGGGGAGTGGAAAGCTTTACAGGCGGCAAAGGCATTAAAAGAGATATTTCCTGATGTACAAGCAAAAGGTGAGATAATGGAAATACCGATGATAGGTCATCCGGTCGATAATTCGGATGGGAATGCAAAAGAATCTTTTGACCGTCTTTGCAACCTATTTGAGGCCCACGATGTCGTGTTTCTTCTAACCGATTCTCGTGAGTCTCGCTGGCTTCCCACGGTATTAGGGCAGTACTATAACAAGATAGTGATCAATGCTGCACTTGGTTTCGATAGTTACTTGGTGATGCGTCATGGTAATATGCAAAAAGAAGATTTTGATGCCCAGCGCTTGGGCTGTTATTACTGCAGCGACGTAGTTGCCCCGGAGGACAGTTTATCGGACAGAACCCTAGATCAGATGTGTACTGTGACGAGGCCAGGCGTCGCCCTGATTGCGTCATCACTTGCAGTTGAGCTTTATATCTCACTAATTCAAAGATCTTCCTTAGAAAAGTTGAAGGGCCAAAGCTCACTGCTCTTCGATGAAGTTCCTCACCAAATCAGAGGTTTTCTTCATAATTTCTCTCTGATGAAATTGCATAACCTAAACTACAAGCATTGTTCTGCGTGCTCAGATGCTGTTATATCCAACTTTCGAGAAACTGGTTGGGATTTTGTCAAGAATTGTATGAATGATACCAAATATTTGGAAGATATTTGTGGTTTACTGCAAGTACAAAAGGAGGCAGAAATGGCTTCTCAAAGTGCATTGAACGACCTCCTGCTCGATGAGTTAGGCCTTGATGATAATGAAGACTTTAGTGAATGGATTAGCTAGAGTTCTTCGCACATACTTTATTATATATGTACAGCTTCAACCTGTTTTTTTAAGTGAGCGCGTAAACGTATCTAAAAGTAAACAAAATATAATCTACAGTAAAAGGGTTCAACTGATGATGACAAGTTTTGTTTCTTCCGCCCAAGAGGAAGAACTGGAGAGGGACTTTGTATCTATATCAAATAATCCTGATTTTTTGCTGACATGTGTTAACTCTGTTCTGAGGCAGAATAAAATAAAACCTTTCCCTCTCAGCGATGTGAAAGATCTCAAAGTACAACAAGGACTCATAATCAAAGATCTATTATTCGCTTTTCTAGGATACGAAGGGTTCTATATAAGATACAGCGACAAATATGATCCAAGTAATGTATATGCAAAAATCAGAGGACCTGATTTCAAGATTGCAAAACATTTGGATGTAAGTTTGAAGAGCATTGCCAAAAAGTTGGTGAAATATGGGAAGTATTACTCTGGATTGAATGGATTCATAGAGCTATACGACAGACCTACATCGGGAAGACTTGTTCAGCGGTTTTGCAGTTGCTTGATTCTGTTCATCGAGAAATATCATCAAGTCATTTGTGCACTAGAAGAAGAATTCAAATACAACTCCTCCTTCAATTTGAACAACCTCGAAAACATTCTTTATCAAGAAGTTTCCTTGGGATTGGGACACCTCTATGAAATATTAACGACAATACATAACGACACAATGGAGCGACAAAGAAATAAAGCTCAATATAATGAAATGAATTTTACGAACTTTATGAGAAGTATTGAAAATGACCTCAAACAAACCGGCTCTATTGATTTATCGACCGATATTGCAAGATTCGATGTGTGTAAAGGCTCTCTAATCTTGAAGATCGTAGAGGACAGAATAAAAACATACCTGGGAGATGGCCCATCTCACGAGTTTTTGCTATACTTATTCGACAATATAAGCACAGACTATGTTTCAATGATGAATAAATGGCTTATTGAAGGAGAAATAGATGATCCTTTTGAAGAATTTTTGATCAAGCAAAACGAACACGCTAGCCAGGGATTCGATATCCAAAAAATAAATATAGAGAAATACTGGGACGAACTATACATGATTCGACCTGAAGGATTAATTGATCAAATTTCAAAAAAGGATCTTCAATTTAAGATTCTAACAACGGGAAAATTTTTGACAATTTTCAAGAAATGCTTAAAGATAAATGATTTTTCAGGGTTTGATGATAACATCGATCCAATAGAAAAATTGTATTCCCAGGATTTGGAATACAAAATTGAAGAACTATATAAAAGGGCTAACAAATTGATGATGAAGCTCTTATTCGAAGGCTATGATCTCGCATATCTATTGATGTATTTGCAATTCAAATTCCTTTCGAATGATGCATACAAGCTCGATTCTTTTCTAGATAAATCGTTTATTGACTTGAAAAAAAATAAGCACTCAATATCTTTGTCTAGACTCAGAAACTCTTACAACTCAATATTTAACAGCGAAAGCAATTCCGACTTTTTGGTCTTGGGGCAGGCAGGGCCAACAAAGATGAATGTGGAATCAATCATAAATAAGTCAATTGAAATTTCAATTGATGTAACTAATTTTTATGATTTAGCGAAAGAGATTCTCAATGTTACTTCCATTGATGCGGAAGAAGCATTAAGAAATAGCAACCCAAATGCCTTCAAATCACTATTAAACAAGTCTCTCGAAAGACAAATCACATCTGCAACCTCCCACACTTCTCAAGATGCATACGATCCCGACCACTCCGACGAGTATACAATTGCTGGTATTCAGTTGAACATTAAGCTTCCATTTCCTTACAACATGATCATTAATCAAACATGTATGTTTGAGTATCAGCTTTTATTTAAACTTTCAACCCTTGTGAGGTTTGTGAGCAAGTTGTTAGATCACACGTGGAAGGAAATCAATTGTTCAACTGTTTGGAGATACGGTGGATACGATGCTGGTATAAAAAAGTGGATTTTGAGATGTAGGGTTCTACATAACAGGATGAAGGATTTCATCAACCAATTTCTGTTCTACCTTACTTATGATGTTACAGAGTCCAACTACAGAATATTGATGGACCAAGTACTAGAAGTTAAAAAAGATCTTGAAACAAAAGATTTAAGTACATGCATTAAAAATAAGGCTTCGGAGCTGGAAGGTATATTTGGAGCGAGGAAAGGGGGAATAGGAAATTTCAGTTACAATAATGTGTTTGATGAAAAAATACTTAGTCGAAACCAAAAGCTAAATCAAAGCAAGACGAAACATGAAACTAGCTTCGAAGCAATAGTGCATTCTCTAGAGACATTTTTGAATAATATCTTGAGGGATAGCTTGCTCACTAACAAACTCACGGTTGATGTTTTGAAAAACATGCTCGATGCTATAATTCTGTATAATAACTATTTGAGCAGGCTCAAGAAGTCCTTAATTTTGTTGAATATTGATCTCTTTGAGAAATTTCGTTCAGACTATCCCGAAAAGTTTGAGGGCAAGGTGGTAAATGAAGAAGAGATTAACAAACGGTTCCGTAATTTGAACGAAATGTTGAATGCTCACTTCCAAATTTTCAGTGATTCATTGAATGAGTTGATCATGACACTAAGGTCACTCGGAATCCAGGAAAGCCTGCTGTTCTTGATACTTCTAGAAAGGTTAGAGGTTTGCTTTCCAACTAATTAGCATTCTATGTATATTACTTATATATGGATTTTCTATAGAGCTAATCAATTTCCTTCAGTAGCTTCTGTTTCTTGAGTTTGCTCATTCAATACCTTAATTATTTCATCAGTTTTCTCTTCGGAATAAATCTCGAAGCCTCTTTCTGCAGTTACACATGCTAATTGAGCATTCTTACAGTCTAATTTCTCTTCCATTACCTGTCTTAATATTTTTACGCACAAAACTTCTGCTTCTTTCAATGTTAATGACTTATGGTATTCGTTTTGTAATTCTGCTTGTGCTCCTTCTGATCCCGAACCAATGGCCTTTGCATCGTAGCGATAGAAGGTACCCGAAGGCTCTGCATAGTATAATTGAGGACCTTTGTCCTTGTCAACACCGGCTATCAACAATGCGACACCAAAAGGTCTTGACATTAATCTCTTTTCACCACTGGCACCTTCTCCGAATCTGAGGGCCAAGTCACACACAGACTGCGTCAAACTTTCTACCTGAATATCTTCGTCGTAGTATAAATTGTGTGTTAAGGAAGAAACACGGGCGTGGTCAATCATATATCTAGCGTCAGCAGTTAACCCTGACATGGCACAACCGATATGTCTGTCAACTTCGATAATTTTTTCAATGGATGAATGCTCTAATAAGGGAGAAGTGACCCTCTTTTCAACTCCAAGTATCACTCCTTCAGATGTTGCTATTCCTATGGAGGTTGATCCCAACTTAATGGCTTCCAAAGAGTACTCTACCTGGAACAATCTGCCTTCAGGTGAGAACGTACTTACACCACGATCATATTCACTTCTTGTTAAAAACATTTTATATCAATGAAAAGTTTCACACCTTAGAACTAGCTGTATGCTTTTAAATGATCAGTGAGTTAAATCACCACCAGTGTATTTTAATTGCGTACAGACGGTCAATCCTTTGATATGTATGATAATCAAAAGTGAGTGTTTGACTATTACAATACTGAGTGGCGATTTTGCTGGTTTTGTGTAACATTATATACAGAGACCCAGGTGATAACAAAAGGTACACCTCTACGCCTTAACAAGTAACAAAGTCCATTTATAAATTCGCTTAGAGATTCGGAGTCAAGAGAAATCGTAATACATAGTATTTCTACATCTGACCAAGAGCCACTATACAAACTGAGCCTCATCTAAGAAGTTCTATTGCGATTAGCTTATTTCTTTGGAGCCAATGAGACAATCTTCTCAGCAGCTGGGTCCAAGTCCTCGAATGCGAACAACTTCAAACCGGAGTTCTCGATTAATTCCTTAGCCTTGGCCAAGTTTGTACCTTGTAATCTAACAACAACTGGGATGTCCAATTTGAAGTTCTTGGTAGCAGCAATCAAACCTTCAGCGACGTAGTCACATCTGACAATACCACCGAAAATGTTAACGAAGATACCGTTGACCTTCTTGTCAGACAAGATCAATTCGAATGCCTTTTCGATGGTCTGTGGAGTAGCAGTACCACCACAGTCCAAGAAGTTAGCAGGTTCACCACCGTACAACTTGATGATATCCATAGTAGCCATAGCCAAACCAGCACCGTTGACAATGTTAGCAATGTTACCGTCCAACTTGATGAAGTTCAAACCGTACTTAGCGGCTTCGGCTTCTTGTGGGTCCTCTTGGGTTGTGTCTCTCCAAGAGAAAACTTCTTGTTGACGGAAGGAGGCGTTGTCATCGAAACCTAACTTAGCGTCCATAGCCAAAACCCTGCTGTCAGTAGACTCAGACAATGGGTTGATTTCGACTTGGGTACAGTCTCTCTCAGTGAAAACCTTGTACAAGTTTTGCACGGTCTTAGCAGCCTCGGCTTGAGCCTCCTGGCTGAAGCCCAAGACGCTGGCAACCTCAGCGGCCAATTTGTCAGAGACACCTTCCTTCAAAGGAACGGAGAAAGTCTTGATAGCGTTAGGGTCCTTAGCGGCAACACCTTCGATGTCCATACCACCCTGGGAGGATGCAACAATCATAGGGGTTTGGGAAGCTCTGTCCAACAAGAAGGCCAAGTAAGCCTCGGTCTTGGCGTCTCTTCTCTCGACGATGTAGACAGCGGTGACTTCCTTACCAGCAGCACCAGTTTGCTTGGTGATCAACTTGTGACCCAACATTTGGCCAGCCAAGTCCTTAGCCTCTTCTGGGGAGGAGATCAACTTGACACCACCCTGCAAACCAGAGTCGAAGTGACCCTTACCACGACCACCAGTCAAAGCTTGGGCCTTGATAACCAACTCGTTGGTACCCAATGCCTTAGCAGCATCGTAGGCTTGTTCTGGGGTAGTAGCAGCAGAACCGTTTGGGACACCGACACCGTATGTCTTCAACAAAGCTGCTGAACGGTATTCATGTAAAGATAAGAATCTCTTCTGTTGGCCAATTGCCTATAATATGTTCGTTAGTATTATGAATATTAAAATTTCACCTGCGATCAAACAAGGCTCGCGCCGGACGCAAAGGAACACCTGGAGAAAGGGCGACGACCGAAAACTGACCCATGGCCCCCACCAACAAAAGTGTTGCCATGAAACGAGTCTAGCAGGAATGAGGAGCCGCGAGACAAACAATTCTACAGAGGGTGCCAATTTTTGGTTTGAAAAAACCACAGAATCAATTAAACGCTAAGGACCCGGATTACCCCCCAGAAAACGAACTGAAAAACTCCTTCACCATTGCTCAGTAGTCCCTCGGCCACAGCCCGGACATCAACCCAATGTGCCCCATAAATTTCTAATACATTGCCCGCTGTAAAAGCCAATATAAACAAACCTCAAATTTGGCGCCGACTCGTCGGCGGCCCCCTTTCCCCAGTCTGGACAAGTAGACTTGTGCGACTGGCAATCGAGAAACTAGCTCGCCATTGCAATCGCGTTGCTCAATAAATGGTACTTACCTTTGTTGCACGTGTGAAGCTTCTGCTAATCATCTCTATACTCAAAATAACTTAAAACTAAAGTCGTCGATCCACTTTTTGCAAATCGTCTCCATAACCGTTTATATTTCTACTAGTGCGCTCGCAGCGTCTTCCTCCGAATGTGGGACGTGTATGCACCGTTTTGTGTTGTCTGGTTTGTTTACGTGAGCCATTACGTAAAAATTCCCGTAGGTCCTTGATGGAGCTCCCGAAACCTCTTCCCCGGACAATGTGTGGTCCAATGATATGGTACGGATTCAGGATCAAGTAGCCAACGTACAGATTGCCAGACGGGAATGCAGTCTGGGGCAGGTAACGGAGCGTCGTTCGAGACGTAAGGCTCGAATTTTCGATCTGGGGAAGCGGCACCAACCAATAGAGATGGGGCGTCGCACGGGACAGAGGAAGTAGGAACAGCCAGACATAGAGATTGGGATTATTGTGTCGTGGAACGAGAGCAACAGCATCCGGAACGCGGCAAGTGGACGAGTCAAACACAGCACAGTTGAGCGGTATGGTGCGCGAGACCAGAGTTAAGCAGGCTTGGGGGTGCTGCATGGTCGCAATGACGCTTGGGGGTGCTGTTGCGGGAGTCGTTATCCATGGAGGCTGCGTCACAGATATCCGGGGAGAGAGCGATATAGTGGAAAGTTACATTGTGTAGGCATTGGGTGGTCAGAAGGTGACATGGATGCGCTGGTTCACTGGGGCTCAAGCCGGTCCTGGTGTATTTAAGGGTTCCAGTCTTTGCTCCAGCTTGCGCAGGACACTGTAATGTAATTTTCGCTTTTTTTCACGAATTCCAGTGCCAGGTTATTCCGCCCCCCAGTATTTTTCCAGCCGGTTTGTTGCTGGGCATGCAGAGCTATAATCTGGGGATAAGGAAGCGCGCTTGGACAGATAACCTGGAGCAAGTGGCCGGACTAACGTTTTGTGCTACGGACGACCTTTTCTGATCTTGGCGTGTGCAGCACAATAACCTGAAAATTCGTTTATGGTGATGAGGATGAGAAGAGCACTAGATAGTAGTATCAGCTGTCTGGACATCAATACTTGCGCAGGAAGCGAGCATAATGGCTACAAAGAGACAGGGATCGCGCTCGAAAGTGATACGGCCCTCATTTGAGGATGACGTGAGCTCAGACATCGATCTGGACCACAGTGGATCAGAAACGGAGAAGTCCAGAGACGATGAGATGGCAGAAATTTCCTTTGGTGCATTGAAAGCTGCACAGCAACAGCTCGAGCGAGAAGATGGCAGTGAAATACGCAGTGGTAAAGCGAGAAAAACACAGGGAGGCAGGTCCGGTGCAGTGCCTTCGGATAGGCACAACAGGCGCAGTAGCCACAGCGAGAGCGACGACGCAGATTCTTATGCGAGTGACAGCTTAGGCATCAGCAGCGATGAGGACAGCAGCGACGAAGATAGTGAAGGTGAAAATATCTCAAGAAGAAAGCTGGACGGGAAAAAGAAGAGAAGTAAACATGCCCCTAGTGAAGCCTCTGCCAAAAAACCGGTTTCAAAAATAAGAGATATCGAGGGTCTTCAGCTCCGAAAAGCTGCACGAGATATCAGATTTGATCCTGCCTTAGGTAAAGCAGACCCAAACAAAATACGTAAGGATTACGCGTTTTTGGATGAGTATCGTCAGCATGAACTTAAGGAGATGCAAAACTTATTGAAGACCGGAAAGCACTTGTCGCCTCGCGACAGAGCAGAGATCGAGAGAAGACACCAAGCTCTCAAGTCAAAGATGGAAACATTGCGTCATAGGGACTTGGAGCACCAGGTTGAAGCAGAGTATAGAAGACAGCAATTTGCAAACTTGAAAGCAGGCAAACAGAATAGTCCATACTTCTTGAAGAAGTCCGAAAAGAGAAAGTTGATTCAAAAGGCTAAGTTCGAAAAGATGAAGCCTAGACAGAGAGAAAAGGTCATGGAGCGTAGAAGAAAGAAGAGATTAGGAAAGGAACTCCGTCAACTCGAAAACCCTCGCCCGCAAAGCTAAGCTATCAGTCTCTAATATTCGGCTCCGAAACACTGATAGCTTATAGGCTACGAATTCATTTTAGCTACTGTAGAATGCAGGGATATGCCCATTAGCAAATTTAATCCGGGAAATATATTCAAGCAACTTATATATTATAGATTCAAACAAATACAAATCAAACAAGGACTATTTAACAAGATAAGATGCTACAAGCACTTAATACATACATAAACAAGACGACAAAGTCTGAGATTAATTCGATTTCTTATTCTCATTGGAGGCCCAGTCCTCAAAAGAACCGACATAATTGCCCCTTTTCTTGTATCCAAAAGTATTTGCCAACTCTTCTGCTGCAGTAGATCTCACGCCAGCTAAGCAGTAGAAAATCAATTCTTTGTCTGTGCTGGGTTTGTCAAAACCGAAGTTCTCCTTGAAATCTTCGTCTGAAAGGTCGAGTGCCCCTGGCGATGACTTAAAAGGTATATTGATCGCATTAGGGATATGTCCATCCTCAAACTCAACTGGCTCTCTCACATCAATGATAAGTTTATCTGGGTGTGCTGATGGGTTCGATGCAATTTCCTTAATACTCTTGTAGTCGTAAACCTTAGCTTCTGGGGATTGAGATAAAACGCTGTAATATCTAAACTGGTTAGCTTGCTTTTTGATTGGCCAAGCGCATGCATTCGAAACAAATGGAGTTCTGTTATACGTAATAGAACGAACTGGTATGTTCCTGAATGCTACTCTGGCACTACGGAGTGCACATCTATTAAGGTATCCAACTCTAATCATATTGGCTTTCCCTTTATTTTTTTTTACTTTACCGATCTTTTTGTTAAAAACGTTCATTATTATCGTGTTATAACCAAAACCATACTTTTGATAACGGCTACACCTTTGCAATAGAAGCTACTCCTAAGTAATAACGTAGGCGGGTTGAAACCCTACTTTTGTATTTAGATTATAAAGAGAGGAGTAAACAAAGAAAGGAACTTCGAAAAAAAAAACACTCTAATGAGCTGACACGGACTAGATATTCAATTATGAGTACAATCAAATTTAAGCACATGTGCAGCTGTAGTATATTACTTTCTAATTTTTCTTTCGATGATGGATTATCGTAACATCATAAAGTGTTGAACTTCATGTGGCCTTAACATGAATAAAGAACTAGTTTAAAACAAGCCTTCGATTTCGCCTTCATCATTGACTTCGACGTTCATGAAACCACAGTGAGTAGGTAAACCAGGAATTGTCTGGATCTCTGCGGCAAGAGCGTAAAGATATCCGGCACCAATGGAAGCCTTGACATCTCTGATAGGGAACTTGAATCCTGTTGGGACACCCTTCAAGCTAGCATCATGAGATAAGGAGTATTGGGTCTTTGCAATACAGATTGGGAGATGGCCGAAACCTTGTCTGGTATATTCTTCAATTTTCTTTTGAGCTTCAGGTAAGAACTCAACTTCGCCAGCTCCGTACATGACCTTGGCAATGGTGTCAATTTTTTCTTCAACTGAAGGTGCAGTTTCGTACAAGAACTTAAATTCTTTGTCAATTGAGTTGGAGGCCTCGATAACACCCTTTGCCAACTCGACAGCTCCTTGACCACCTTCTTCCCAGTGGTTAGAAACGATGGCACTTGAGGCACCTGCTTTCAAAGCTTCTTCCTTGATAACATCATGCTCTCTGTCAGAGTCTGAGGACATACGGTTAATAGCAACAACCACAGGCAAACCGTACGCCTTCGCATTGGAAATATGTTTGGCCAAGTTAGAGCAACCTGCTCTCAACAACTCAATGTTTTCTTGAGTATACTCTGGGGCCAATGGTGCACCGGCCTTTACTTCTGGACCACCACCATGGACCTTAAGAGCACGAACAGTAGCAACAATGACGATACAGTCTGGTGCCAAGCCTGATGCTCTACACTTGATATTGATAAAACGTTCACCACCCATAGTGAAGTCGAAGCCAGCCTCTGTAACGACATATCCTTCTTGTTCGCGTCTTTCGTCCTCCGAAATTTCAGCAGGAGTACCAGCCAACTTCAAAGCCATTTTATCAGCCAAGACAGAAGAAGCACCAATAGAGATGTTGGCGAAAGGCCCCGCGTGTACAAACACAGGGGTTCCTTCCAAAGTCTGCATGATATTTGGTTTAATAGCATCCTTCAACAAAGCAGTCAAGGCACCAGCACATCCGATGTCCTCACAGGTAACAGGCTCGCCAGATTTAGATGAGGCTACAACCATTTTACCTAATCTTTCACGCAAATCCTTCAAGGATGTTGCCAAGGCTAAAATAGCCATACATTCTGAAGCAACTGAAATTTCGAATCCAGTCTTTCTGGTCATACCCTTTTCAGTAGGGGCTTCACCAACTGTAATTCCTCTTAAGAATCTATCGTTACAGTCAACAACTCTCTTCCAGGTGATGGTGTCAGGGTCAATGTCTAATCTAACAAATTTAGCGACTTCTTCTTCAGTCAAATCATCTGGGTTCGTTTTCTCAATGCCTAACTTCTTCAACCTATTCAACATCGAAGGAGGGAACTTTCTCTCACCCTTCTTGGCAGGTACCAATCTTCTATATAAAGGTCCGTTCTTCTGGGTGTTCTCATGGAACATTCTTGTGTCTATCGCAGCGGCCAACAAGTTATTAGCCATGGATATAGCATGTATGTCTCCGGTAACATGCATATTGAACTCGTCCATAGGAATAACTTGAGAATAACCACCACCGGCTGCGCCTCCCTTAATACCAAAGGTAGGGCCCATGGATGGTTGTCTCACGTTTGCAAAGACATTCTTACCCAAATGAGCACCTAAAGCTTGAGCCAAACCAACGGTGGTGGTAGACTTACCTTCACCCAATGGTGTTGGTGTTATACCAGTCACCAAAACATATTTACCATTTTGCTTATCCTTCAATCTGTCAAGGATGTTCAAAGAGACCTTAGCTTTATAAGCACCGTAAGGCTCTAATTCGCTGTCAAGGATACCAGATTCACGGGCCACATCGTTAATTTTTTTAGGTTCTTGTGCTCTAGAGATTTCGTAATCAGATGGAACTGGTTTTTGCAAGTTCAATTTCAATGGATTGGTAAATTTAGGTGTCTGAAAGTTTGTCTCAAAGTTAGCTTTAGCAGCTATAATAACATTGTCCAACAATGAGGCAACAGTCATTGGGCCAACACCACCAGGAACAGGGGTGAGCAAGGAGGCTTTCTCAGAAACAGACTTAAAGTCACAGTCTCCAACTAATCTACTGCCCGAGGCCCTTGAAGAGTCAGATATGAAGTTGGTACCTACGTCAATCACCACGGCGCCTTCCTTGATCCAGTCACCTTTGATGAATTCACTTTTTCCAATAGCAGAGACTACAATGTCGGCCTTGGACAAATAAAACTGGAGTTGTTCAGGAGATGATCTGGAGTGCAATGAAGTCACAGTGGCGTTAGCTTGGTTTAACAATTGGGACATAGGCTTGCCCACAATATCTGATCTGCCCAACACAACAGCATTGGATCCAGACACTTGCACATTGTACTCAGACAACAAGGTCATCACACCCTTGGGGGTGCATGGCAAGAAGCGGGCGTTTCCACCCTTCTTGTACAATTCTCCCACGTTGGCGGGTCCCAAACCATCAACATCCTTGTTTGCATCAACCTCGCTAGTGATTTTGCCCTCATTGATATGTTCTGGAAGAGGTAACTGCACAAGGATACCATCAACGTTAACATCTTCGTTCAAGTGTCTAATTTGAGTCAACAACTCAAATTCAGTGATCTCTTCAGGAAGCTTGATGATTTTACATTCAATTCCAGCTTCCTGTGCTGCCTTGAGTTTCATCCTGACATAGGTTGATGAGTCTTGTCTGTCACCAACTTGGATGATAGTCAAGTAAGGGTTGAAATTCTTGTGTACGGCTTGGAATTTTTTAACTTCCTCATGGATTCTGGTACGAACCTTGAGGGCTACTTCCTTCCCGTCTATTTTTTCTGCGACCATCTTCCGTTGACTAGCTTTTTACTTTGATTCCTTGAAACGAGTCAACTCGGCTTAAAGTAAGAAAAAAAATAAAAGAAATGGTCCTTGAAGGAATTTTCCGTTTCGAAGTAGATTGGATGTAAGGCCCGTGTATTATAGTGGACATTTGACTCGTACTGATAAAATTCACTCTATTCAGGAGTCAACTTTGCACGTGATTGAAATTTAAACGAGGAGTTCGGGGCATCATGAATAGGGATGGGTTTAGCGACATATATGTACTAGGCTGATCTACACAAGGTCCATGGGTACTAGCTGATTCTTTGCTGTACTGCTGTTTGTTCTTTCTTTCCTTTCATGATATGGCTTGATACGGAGTAAAAAACACGCTTTCTTCACAATATCACATATTGCAAAATCGGCTCACCGCTATACCTACTATGTTATCATTGTGATAGCGTCGAGGATATCTTAGTGTTCATCCCAACGCGTGTAGTGGAGATCCACTCAATGGTCAACCAGAAGCATACTACAACTACAAGCAGCCAAAGACTGTAAACGAGACAGTAGTTATGGAAATATAGATACACTTGAAACGAAAGTCTATAATGCAATTTAGTTCGTGGATGTGTGTCATTGTCTGAAGGCTTACGCTTTACGCATACATCTTGAGTTAATTGCATGCGCTGTCAGTCGAAGAACTGAATGTTCGGGCGAACTCGTCCATGGAGTCTGGATCAGAGATGGACACATTATTGGGGGTGAACTTCGTATTTATGTTCTGTAGCACAGTTCCAGGTCCTAGATTTATGAATGATGTTGTATCGTGTTGTAGGGCGTACTCCACAGACTCGATCCAACGTACTGGGCGGGAGATGGATTGAATGCTTGATGAAAGAATATCACTTGTCTCTACCGACCCCGTGAGATTGGCAATAATCGGCTTCAGTCCTGCCCGGGGCTCTGGAGCGAACGATGCAAGTTCTTCCTCAATGGGCCTCAATACCTCGTTATGAAACGGTATCTTTTGCGCAAGCGAAACCTTCTTCAATATTTTCCTTTTGGGACTGTTGATAGCGCGAATTGTCTCGTCTATATGGGCCCGCGTACCTGATAGAACAAGCTGGTCGTACGAGTTGATGTTTGCCAATACGTTGGCTTCCTGGCACGCACGCAACACTTCATCATACGCCAGCAGACGGAAGAGGACTGCAACGAGATCATAGTCGCTAGATTCCGCGATGCGCTCCATCAAGAGACCCCGTTGACGCACGAGTGAGACAGCCAGTGCGAGATCCACAACTCCTGTCAAGGCCATAGCCGTGTACTGCCCCAAGGAGTGTCCTAGCATGTAATTGACCGCTGGGTGCTGCGACAAGTCGATGCCATACTCTTTGCGGAGAATCTCGTGCATCACGTAAGTTGTAGTCAAGATTGCAGGCTGGGAATTTGAAGTGCGCCCCATCCAGTCTTCATGCGCTCCAGGATCTACGAGCTGCTTGCCGAAATTCTCTTGCAACTGTTCATCGACCGCCTGCAACAGCTGCTGAAAGTGATGCTGGAACTTCTTGAACGGCGCGAGAAGCCCTTCCCCACTGCTGCCCTGACCAGGGCACGTCACTGCGTACTTAGGCTGCCCGCCGCTAATGGTCCCGTGTTGTCTTGAAAATCTCTGGGCTATCGACCAACTCTGTGCCCTCGCCCTCGCCTGCACAATCCTCCCTAACCTAAGCGCCATTTCCTCCGTATATACGCTGTTCTTGCTTGAGTAGTCGCGAAAATTGCGGTTAGTTCAGTGTTCTGGTTATAATAGCGTGTCCCTAGCGATGCCGCTATGCTGCACAGAGCCTCATTTTATTACCGAGCAGGAAGCAATGGACGTGGCGGTCCGCGCGCTTGGGGGAGAGAGCACGGGACCTCCCCGCGTGCCCACCCTAAATTAGCCTACTGGGCCCCGTTGTCGTAGTCGAAAATAGCGACTTCCTTCGCCGTACCGGGAAGGTATCACAGAATACCGGGGAACGAGAAGTAGTATATTGGATATGCGTCTTACATCTCCGATAATGTAATGCCCGAAATGGTCCATGGTCCGGGAATGGTGCTCCACAATGAGCGGCTAAAACCCTGTACATCTTTATGGAGCTAGTCGGCCAGCAGCGAGGGCGCGAGATGAGCAGGTGAAGCTGCTTAGTGCGTCGAGTAATTCTTTTGCCGCGGCGCCGCCGGGCCCCCCCACCCACTACCGGTTGGAAAGTATCGCGAAGGTTTCTTTTTTTTTTAGTGCGGTTGCCGCAAACAAAGGCGTTCCATTGGTAAGGTAGTGGCTGACCATGCTCTCTCTGCGGCCCGCTGCGGGAAGGCCCTTCTAGGCCTCGTCCCCACCACGCAAGTCTATTGGGCGGGTGGGACCATTTGCGAGCACAGGCGAAAATGGGGGCTGCGGTCCCCGAACATTAGTGAGGAAATAGCGCAGCGAACACAAATTTTGCGGTACACATGGCGCGCGGGACGCTTTGCTAGGGAACTCGGGCGGGAAACGTTGTTTTTTTTTTCTTAAAACTTTCTTTAAACTAGACCCTACTACGCTAGCCAGTAATTAGCAGGATCTGACAAGAAGTCGACATAGTATATAAAGTTACTGAGTGACTCATTTAGCGATAAACAGAAGCAGGGCAGTATGAGTGAAATTAAAACTGCTAAAGATGCGTTGGTTGCGTCTCTATTCGAGCTTTCGAGGGCAGCGCAAGACGCCGCAGCAGCCACTTTAACGTTCTACAAAATCAGCAATATTGACGGCAGCTCCAGCGAAGCTCAGGCGCTTCTTTCGGCAACTTTGGACCGTATCAACGGGGGACTGGCCGATGCAAGCGACGAAGTTAACGGAACCGGCCAAGGCGACGCTGGTAAGGGCGCCAAACAATTGAAGAGTGGTCCAACAGCAGCCAAAACCGAGGCAGGTCAAACAGTTAATGGTGAGGTTGCAGCTTCCCAGGACGGTGAGGCCGGTAAGGGTAAGGCCGCTGCTCCCGAGAAGAAGAAGCGTAAGGTAGTTAAGGACCCTAATGCCCCCAAGAAGCCATTAACTATCTTTTTTGCGTACTCGTTCCACATGAGAGATAAAATCAGAAAGGAAAGAGAAAAGCAGGGATTACCCACCTTGTCTTCTGCCGAATTGAACGAGATAATCAAGGCTCACTGGAATGATATCACACCCGAAGAGAAGGAGGGTTGGCAAAAGAAATACCAAAATGAGCTCAAAGAGTACCAAGTCTTGAAGGAGGCTTACAAAAGCGGATTACCCACTCCACTGAAAGCCGAACCACTTCCAGCTCCAGTTCCTCCTACCCCTGAAGTCGCCCCACCAGCACCAGCACCAGCACCAGCTCTGAATGCATCCGAGGCACCCAAGAAATCAAAGTCTGAGTCTAAGAAGCGCAAGTCCGAGAAGAAGGATGACGATAAGAGCGACAAGAGCGAAAAGGGTGAGAAATCCGAGAAGAGCGAGAAGGAAGGTAAGGAATCCAAAAAGGCGAAAAAGTCTAAAAAATAATTATCACCATGATCTGGTGACTATTTTGCTTCCTCTTATTGCCTGTGCAGCAGAATTTAAAATCTATCCTCAAGTGTCCTAACCTAGGGAGCCTCACAGTTCATTTTTGTCTGTGCCCAATTTGCTTTATCTAATTTGTACTAATAGTGATCTTGATCTGGATACAAGCTGTTATTTTATTACTATGTATTATTAAGGTCTAATGTTGTATTCTTGCCTTGGGTTCAACTTGGTTTTTTATGTTTCATTTTGTCAGTGTCTTTGGTCAAAAGACAAAACGCAGGCGATTCAATGAAATTATTGTGTTATAAATGATTATATATATATATAATAATTGTGTTTTATTCTATATCAGTATCCTTTCTTCTTCTGCTTTGTAATATGAGCACGCAACACTCTTTGTCTATCACGGAGGGATAATTTCTTCTTACCCTGGACTGATTT
This sequence comes from Millerozyma farinosa, assembly GCA_002196765.1. Lineage (NCBI taxonomy): Eukaryota > Fungi > Ascomycota > Pichiomycetes > Serinales > Debaryomycetaceae > Millerozyma > Millerozyma farinosa. Next base: position 1,701,185 of record NBND01000002.1, on the reverse strand, counting down.
CTTGTGTACCATCATAACAAAATTCTTCTTTCTAGCCTTCTCCTTATTGGTAGTTGAATGTGGTTTTTCTCTTTTACCTTTCTTTGACCCGAAGTGTCTGTCTTCTTTACCTTCTTGTGCATGTGCGATTCTTTCCTCCTTCTCCTGTTTGTATTTCACATCACCAAGTAAAGAAGTAGAATCGACTTCTTCTTCATTCCTAATACCCAAATGCTTTTCGACACCAGCCTGCACCTTTAATTCTTCTAATTTTGCAAAATCAGCCGGTGTTAACACCCTACTGGAAAGAAGTTTTGTCATGGCATCTTGAGCTTCCGCTTTCTTTTCTTCGCTTTGTGCTGCCTTATTCTGTTTTTGCTTTTTGGCGGGTTGTTCACTATTCTCTTCATCATCTGAATTTTCGTCTTCGGAATCACTACTGCTATCCGAAGAGCTCAACTTGTATTCCTTATCAGACTCAACAGTTACCCAATCATCATCAGAAACTTCTTCATCACTATCTTCATCAACTTCCCAAGCTTCCTCGTCCTCTTCCTCATTGTCAGACAAGCCTTGCTCTTTTCTCCATTTTGCCAACAACTCAATACCAGGTATTGTGGTAGTAGTGGAGCTTTCTACACCGAATTGAGGTAATGAGCGCTTTACACCACTCTGTAATTCCATACTGGCAACCTTACCTCTATCTTTCTTCAAAAGCATTTCTGGAGCGACTTCTCTGTAAAGTGATATTAACGATCTTGCAGCCATCATGACGGGCTTCGATTTAGATCCTTTATATTGAGTTAAATCTTGCAATAATGGAGTGTCAATCGCCAATGGAGATCTAGCCAATATTTCTCTGATAGTGTTGATTCCTGCAGCAGCGACTTCAGCGGCCACTCCTTCACTTACAAATTCGTCGGCTATTTTTCTCACGACAGTAGAAATTGACTCTGGAGGAACCAAGTCGTGGGTAGCCTGCGCCGCAGCTGCCATTATCTGGGTAACATCTCTCTGCTTGGGCGTCAAGTACTTTAAGAAAAATGAATATATACCGAGAACAGTAAGCTTGTGTGTTCCTATCATTCTTGAAATTAAATTCATAAACAAGATCTTCTGCTCTAAATTGAATTTGTTTGAACTCTTAGAAGTTAAATGGTTTTCGTAAAGTTGTTCAGCAAACCCTTGTGGATCTCTCAAAAGATGAATCGCAGAGAAATTCAAGTAGGTTGCCGAATGCTTAGGTCCTTTCTTTTTCATCAGGTTCACCACATGTTCTAATTTTTTAGCACGTCTCGAGGTCTTCTTGTTGATCTTCATTTTATGTTTCAATGCATTCATATCGAAACCCTCCTCATCAGAGCTTTCCTCAAAATTTTCTTCTCTCTCTTTATCAGCTCCCAAAAAGAACCTTGTGCCGGCAATGGAAACCTTAACTTCAGGATGCAATGCAGCATGTGTCATAATTTCCACAGTTCTTGAGTCATCCCAAATTCCTCGTCTCCATAACTCTCTTGTAAGCTTAGTGGCCCATAACCCATTTGCATCGTTTTTCTCCAACAAATTGAAAAGCAAAGCTTGCGTTGACCTATTAAGTTTCTGGTTCTTGACTTTTGCGTTTTCTGCTTTCAATAAAACAATCAAAATGCTGTATATTTGACGCCTCAACGCTTTCAAATTTTGACCAGTTCCGGTAGCTGGTGAAAGCGATCCCGCTGTCAATAAAGGAAATAATGTCTGGATCAACTCTTCTGCCAGTATGATCCCCTTTTTGTTCAACATAGTCAAACATTGTATAATTTTCTCCCTTAAACTAGGTGATAAATCCTTATAGTTATTGCTTAAAATACTTCTTAACTCACTAGGGAACTCCTTAGTCTCTTTAGGATAGTAGTTACATACAGCAGAAACAAATCCAATCAACTCTGCAAACTCGGTACCATCATCACTTCCAGGGTTCATCAAGAAGATATCTCTGAGCGATTCGTAATGAGAATACTGTTGAAGAAACTCTTCATGGTATGATTCAGGATCTCTGCGAACAACATTCTGTAACAATACAATATTTGTAGGCAAAATAGCTGTTCTTCTTCTTTTACCCATCCCGAATTAAATCTATGTTACTTAATACTTATTTTCTATAGCTTCTTATTCACATCAAGTCATCTCAAGTTTGCAAGCTATGCAAAAAAAAAAAAAAGGGAATGTGCAGGAATACACTTTTATCGCCTTCAGCAGCTTCTTCAATATTTGAGATTGATCATAATATATACGTTATACAATACTATTAAGTTATACGCCAGCCGTGTCAACGGTCTTGTTGTCATCAAAAAGGTCACCCAAAGATGCATAGTTAATTTTCTTGGAAAAAGCTTTTTTAGAAAGCATTCTTCTGGCACTATCTGCAGCTGATAAGGGCTCTCCTGACTCACCTATGCCTGCTATGGCTTCGCTGACGCCCATTTCACTGACAATGTCACCCCCAATACCTTCTATATTATCCAAGGGGCTCTTATTCTGACGACGCTTCTTTCTTGTAGCACCAGATGTGTTTCCGGTCAATTCGTCCGCTTCTTGTTTTAATCTTTTCTTCTCCTGATTAACCAAGAAGTCGTGGTTCAAGCCTGTCCATACTCTTTCCTTGAGTTTGTACTCGTCTTCCGTAAGCAAAAATTGATCAAGCTCTTCGTCGTCGAGGTCCTCAAAATCTTTCGGATCGGATGAAATCTTGGAGAGTAAGTCATTTGTCTTTGGGAGATTCTTAACAAGATTCCTGGGCTTATCTAGGTCTATATCCTTTTCCTTTATCTTGCTGTTCTCTATTTCTGAGGGATTAGTGTACATGGATTTCCTGAGAGTAGCTCTTTGGTTTTCAACTATTCTGGCTAAATGTTCAGAAATCTCGTTCTCTGAAAGATCGCAATCCTTGAGAATCGTCGAGAGTAATCTATCCTTTCTCGACTGGCCGTCTTCACCTTCACCGTCATCATGCTTATTGCCATTCTTGTCTTTTTTGGATTCCTTATCATTCAATGACTTTGAAATATCTTCAAAATTTTTCAACATGTCGTCCTTGTCTTTCAACTGCTTGGCCAATTTGAGCTCTAATGCACGATTCCTATCAAAAGAGGGCGGATTCGAGATTTCTGTACGGAGGGACTGTCTGAATGACTCCACGGTGAGTTCACCGGACTTTGTTTTCTTGAATTCATTTAACCTTCTTTGCAACGTTTCTTCTGCAACATGCGCAACTGCAACTATCTCAGCGTGTGTACGTCTGAAGTTATTCATTCTTGCTGCGAGAAGAACACATGCTCCAGCGATACCAGCCGGACGACGTCCTTCATGTATCCAGTCGTTAGCCATTCGTTGTGCGAGTTTGACCGCGTCTTTTATGACTTTGCTAGTCAGCTCACGGAAATCAAGTTTTTCCACAAAATGCTGTATAAACAATGAAGGGTCTGCGAGCGGCAACTTCGTTATCTGCAACGCCTTCACCATCTTCAAGAATGTAGCACCCAAGGAATACACCGATATCTGTAGCCGCGAACTAAAGTCAATCAACATATGGTGCGTCTTTTCTTTACGGCATGCCACATACAAGCAAGCAGCCAACACATTCTGAGATCGGCGTCCTTGCACAAAGTTATTGAGCAAAGCGAGTCTGAACCATTCGCTCGCAGCGTCAGAAATATAATCAGGTATTCGCAAGGCAGTCGCTATCTTTTTTATTCTTTTCTTTCCTTTTTCAAATGTTTGTTCTCGGCTTTCCATCGCATTTTGACGTCCGCCGTACGGTGCTCTAGCCTGATCTGCACCCACCATAGCACCTTGCACCATCGCTGCTCCGGTAGATGACTCCCCATATTGTACTTCACTTACTATCGGGTTTTCTTCTCTGACCGTACCACATCGCGAGCACGATACATCGGCAGAAGCTGTGAACCGGTCCACACTAAAGTTGGTGTGTCCACAGTTTCTACACACGGGTTTCAGTTTCATCATCTTTCACAACAAATAATTATACAATCATCTTCATTAGAGAAAAGAAATATCAAGTCTATAAATTGTGTCGCGCACGATGCCTGATTCCAGATATCAACTACTGATAATCGTAGTAAGAATAATAGTCTTATGAACAGACCTGAATATGATTAAGAGGAATAGTTCCTAAAATAACATGCATAGTCGGGAATTAGACCATCTAGAAGGCGCTGACCCTAGTTCAAGGGGAAAGAGGAACATTTTTCGCTTTATATATGACAAGGTAATTGCTGATTTACCGGTCGAAGTTACTACATCGGAGCCTAGAGATATTGCACAAGCAGAAAGGACGTCGATGTCTTTCATCAAATTTGGATCCACGTTGTTTTTCAGTGCATTGGCCATTGCTCTAAACTTTCGCCTCGACACGGCGGCCGACGGCGATACAAACCAGGGTGGACTAACTCTTTACTCCACAGTAACATCATACATTCTCATGGCACTAGCGCTCGCCGTCATGATCATCAGTGGCTTGAGCTACTATACTACTATACAGCAATATGCGAATCACAAGATTCGAACCAACAGTTTTACTAGCATTATACCAGTTGTTTGTGTTACATTTATCGTGCTTACTCTTATGGCCGTTGATATAGCATTGATAGTGGAGGGATATACAAGCTAGACTAGCTATGAATAATTAAGTATCGAGTGGTATTCTATGATTCTGTTTTCCTCTTTTTATTAGGTTTCTTGCTTGCGTCTTGACGTTTCATTTTGTTGGTTCTCCTTTTTTCTCCGAAACCATCTTTGTCCATATCCATCATGGCTTCTCTTTTAGCGACACTTGTTTCCTTCAAGGACTTCTTAATAACCTTATTATCGGTGACGTCTTCCATCTTTTCCATCTTCTTGTTGATACGCTCCTCAATGGCTAAGATTCGGTTCACGTCTTTTTCAGCAACGATTGAAATGGAATCACCTTTCCTTCCTGCTCTTGCTGTTCTACCCACTCTATGAATAAAGTCGTCTGGGTCAGCTGGTATATCGTAATTCACAACCAAGTTTACATCTGGGATATCAAGACCTCTAGACGCGACATCCGTTGCTATTAAAATTCTAGCAGCATTGGCTTTGAATCTGTGAAGTGAGTTTACTCTTTCGGACTGGGGCATTTCAGAATGTAATGATGCAACTCTGAAATCAAGCTTTCGGAGCATTCGTCTCAAAAGTTCAGCTGTGTGTGTTCTATTAACAAATATTATGGTGGTCGTTTTCTCGTATTCAGGCAAGGTGAGTAAGTTGTGCAAATATGCCTCTTTGACGTATGATGGAACAAAAAGATACTTTATACTTAAAGTCGATGGTATGGCAATATTTTCCACAGTGTCTACTTCATTGACAAACACAGGTAATTTCCCCTCAGGGACAGGCTTTTCCTTGAGAGACCTAACTGCATCTGTTATAGTCGCTGTGAACAAAAGCGTCTGTCTATTTTCAGGTTTGGGCAAAACTCCGAAACATCTTTCTAGATCGCTGCCAAAACTGTTACTCAACAACCGGTCAGCTTCGTCTAGCACCAAATATTTTACTCGTCTTAACCCACATATAGTATCCTCTCCACTATTCAATATATGATCAGCTAACCTTCCAGGGGTAGCAATGACAATATGAGGTCTTCTCTGTAGCTCTAGTGCTTGTTTGACAATGTCATCTCCTCCCACTATCACGCATACTTTAATGTTCATAGTAGCTCCTAGCGCAGCAAACTGTTCAGCGATTTGTAATGCTAACTCTCTTGTGGGAGTCAACACTAACCCGTAGATGCCATATGGGTCCTCGGACCACTTCGTCAAAATTGGCAGCGCAAAGGCTATAGTCTTACCACTACCTGTCTTCGCACCACCTATGCAATCGTGCCCTTTTAATACCTTTGGAATACATGCCTTCTGAATTGCAGTCGGTGTATATATCTTCATGGAGTTCAAGGCTTCACAAAGCCACTTAGCAACTCCTAGATCACTGAATGACATTATACTTCTTCCTATAGAACAAAATAGCCTTGATTATGATAAGCGTATAGGTATGTGAGAAGATCATCACAAAATTTTCAGTCCCGGTCTCCCTCGTGACTTTGGGCTTCTGAGCCATGAAAAAGGTTCCAAGATTGAACCTATCTGGTGTTTATCCAAAGACAGCGTATGAGAAGTGGATGGTCTATTTTTAATAAGAAAGCTCGTCCCTTAGCCAGGCGTGTTCCTTCATTGGACATGGGGGTTAGGTTTTCTTCTAAAGCATGGTACTCCAGTACTGGCCCTGAATCTAGTGAGACTTTCTGTCCTGACTACGAAATAAAAACTGATCTAGAAGATAATACAGATGTTCATGAAACACAAGACTCCTTAAGGTATCTGTATAACGGGTTGGACAGCAGGGGAAATCCTAAAATCAGCTTTTCTTTGAGAGATTATTTCAAAGGAAACATACATCATACGCATAACGTTCTATATGGTTATTCGGCTTCCAGGAACTCAAAGAAAGATGCCCATAGAAGTTTTGTCGATCTTAAAATTGTAAGAGCTAGAAGTGGAAGAGGGGGTAATGGGTGTGTTGCCTTCTTCAGAGATGCTTTCAGAGCAACAGGTCCTCCAAATGGTGGAGACGGTGGTAACGGAGGTGACGTTTATATCCAGGCAGTTAACAACGTCACCTCTTTGCACAGAGTAGTCCGGACATACCAAGCACTGAGTGGACAACCTGGAAAAGGAAACCAGCTTGATGGCAAAAAAGGAGAGGATATCATCATCGAGGTGCCCGTGGGCACTACAGTAAGATGGATTCCGGATCCGATCGAACTCAAGAAAGCAATCAGAGCTGCAAATCGAGATTTGGATGATGTCGGTATAAGTGTTACTACGGCGGGATCGAATAATGAGTTTGTTCAGTTTTATCGACAAAGTTATCCTCCTGGTAAAGGTTGGATATTCAAAGAGAGAGACGAGGAATATTACATGGAGAAGGATTTCTTTCAAGATCTAAATGACAAGGTGAAGCTACAGGACATAGAAATCACCGACGAAGAAATATACGAAGATATATTTCCTTTGAGCGGTATCGACTTAAATAAGCCTATGCATACACCTGTTTTACTATTGAAAGGAGGAAAAGGAGGTCAAGGTAACATGCATTTTCTCACTAAAGACATTAGAAACCCTCGTTTCTGCAAACAGGGAAGAGAAGGTCTTACACATTTTTTCCTTCTAGAACTAAAGCTCATAGCTGACTTAGGGTTGGTTGGTCTTCCCAATGCTGGCAAATCTACTCTTTTGAGAGCTATATCAAGAGCTAGGCCCCGTGTTGGCAGCTGGGAGTTCACAACCCTTCAACCTACTATAGGTACAATATTTACAAGCATTGACAAGGATCCATTTACTGTTGCTGATATCCCTGGAATAATAAAAGGAGCTTCAGAAAATAAAGGCATGGGTCTAGACTTCCTTCGACATATTGAGCGTTCAGGGGGGCTTGTATTCGTTGTTTCTGTCAGTTCTGAAAACCCTGTTGCTGACTTGCTAACATTATTGCATGAGGTTGGCGAACGAAGAATGAAAGACAAAAAGGTATTGGTTGTGGCGACTAAAGCTGATTTAGAAACCACATCACAGAAATTCAGGGATTTGAAATCATACACCGATTCAAATGGTTGGAAAATAGTCCCTGTTTCTGCAATAAACGGCGAAAATATAGAAGCATGCATTCAACTTATGGCAGAGGCTGCTCTGAAATAAGAACACTAGTTTAGTAATATATTTAGCATTGATATTTACGATAGCGTATAACAAAATTAACTCTTTATATGCATTTGTATTAAAGTTAATGAATCAGTAAGAATCTAATGTTATGTTTTATTCCTAAGCTATGTACAGCCATAATAAGAGTATATATACATGTAAAAAATATTTACAATTAAAGAGCAATTTCTTCCTTCTGCCCTTTATCAGAATAGATCTCGCTGACGGGAACCGCAGCCAACTCTCCATCCGTATATGATGCTTTAAAAAATGAGTAATTCAAAACGATATCATCCACGTTACGCATCTGCGGGTCCTTGGCAAAATCAGGATCAATGAAAAAGAACACAGGCATGTCAACTTCCTCTCCCGCATTTAATCTCTGTTCTTCAAAACAGAAACACTGTATTTTGTTGAAGTATGGGGCTGCCACTTCTGGAGTAACAGAGTAAGTGGCCATTCCGATTATATTGTCTTTAGACATGTTTTTGGCCTTATAGAATGCCAACGCTGTTTCACCAGGCACAACATAAACTTCCCTTTGTTGCGGTGTGAACTTCCAAGGCAATATACCTGATGACTGACAAGTAAACTGAATACGAATCCGTTTATTGGTGTCGACAGGAATCACTTTATCGGTTGTGAATTTAGAACTGTCCGTCATGGGAGTACCACCCCATCCAGTACGCTGGCAAAGTGCCCTGTAAAGAGGAACTGCTGTGAACCCTAACGCAAGGAAGACAACAGTTAAAGAAGCTGCGTAGTACGCTGCTGTTCTATTCTTGTAACGAACCTTCTCTTGTAATCGAAGGTCAGCGCGATTAAAACTACCATAGCCTGTGTGAGGTCCTTTATTCAAATTTTGAAAAAGGCCCCTATTGCAGTGTATTCTTCTGATACTCTTACCGAGACCTACCTTGCAGAATGCCTGCGCATTAAGGTGTATCCTAATCATTTTTTTTACTCAAACTGTTTTACGGGAGATATAGATCATTCGACTTTTTCTGATGGCTCGTTTATGATAAATTATATACAATACATAATCACATAGAAATGGTTGATTGCAATTTTTCAGTCGTATACTGATCACAAGACAGCACAAGTGAGGGCAAGAAAGGGCGTAATTCACTAAGTGTTTGATCCAAAACTTTCTGGAAATTTCTTTTGTTAGTTGGATCTTTTGCATCTAAAAGACTTGCATAGCGAATCTTCTCACCATGAGGTTTTATGGTGGGATCCATATAGCAGTATTCGTCGATTTCTTCGTAGAGGGTATCCACGTTATACGCAGAGCAGGATCCTTCATCCGTTTCTTTCACTTCTTCTAAGAAGTAAAATGATTTTTTGGCTACTTGACCGAAGGTAGATATGAAAAATTCGATTTTTCTGGGTATAGCGTACAACATGAGGGACATGAAAGCCAATAGATTAGTTTTCTTGTGTCTTGGGTTACCATAGCTGTTATAGTATTCAAGCCACTGGTTCATGAAACGAGAGGGGTCTTTGAAAAAATGTTGCAAAATCAGAATCATCGATTCCGGTGATTCGTATGCGAGTCTAGAAAGAACAAGGTAAATCTTATTTGCGGCGACTATAGATTGGTTCAAATCCATCGTAAACTGAAGCATGGCCTCGAGCAACCCGCTTTCTATTAGTACTTGTATGAACCTCTGGTCGTTGGTTTGCAGCAAGAATAAAATATCCATTGTAGATACGAATATTGAAAAGGAATCATCTCTCATTTTTGGAAGATAGCCTGCCAAAAGCTTGAAGATATTATATCCTTCGTTGCTATCGATCAATGAAGGCATAATCAAAGAATAGCTTCGAAGAATTGCCAACAACGTCGACAAAATTTCGGTGGAATTTGCTATTCCATACTCCAAATTTGAAAATAAGTTCAAGATTTCAGGATTTTTAGAAGTATCTGTATTCGGATAATATTGTACGACTGCTAACCATAGCTCGTACCCATCCTCCGAAAGCAACGCATACTGTGGTGCTCTTTCGGTGCAACTTGATGTAATTAGTGGAAGTGCAATGTCATATGTGTCTATCGAGTTTTCATTCAAAGCAATCACAACATTCTTCAAGAGACGCAAAAGAGAGTTTTGTAATATGGTCTCATTATGATCGGTTATCGACTTCCAATAGTCTGGAATTATTGCGAGAATACCTCTTAGCGTTTGGTGGTCAACAATTGGATTGCATCTAGAAATTAAAACCGACAATGTGCTAAATACATAAAGTTTTGACTCAGTCAAATCCATTTCAGACACTGTGCTTAATAGCAATACAACAATATCTTTCAAAAAAGGTTCAAAATCTGACTTATTGAAGTCCCAGTCGTCTAATACAATTCTCAATGTCTGCACTGCTGTTAACTTAACAACCTTGTCATTTGCTGGTTGGTTGGGCTGTAAAAAGGTATAAAGAAGTTTGAATACTGAGACTCTACTCTCACGAGAACATTTCACCAACACCCATTCGCTGATTATTAAACATATTCTGCGCCTAATAATCTTATTTTCTTCCAATTGTGTATTGAGAGCCTCCGGTATTAAATTCTCAACTAAGAATCTATCAAAGTCTACTCGATCTGCTAGAGATATCGCAAATAGTTGAAAAGCACATAATAGCGAGTCTTTCAGTAGAACCGTTTCGAGTGTGTCACAATTGGACATCCCCTCGGATATCTTTTTGAGTACAAAATCAGACAAAATGTCTTTGAAATATGTTATTAGGTCCTGGAAGAAAACTTCAGCACATGGTCTTATCTGATACTCCCAACTGGATGATAAATCTTCATTACACCATTCCTCTGGTTCTAAAAGCCATCCTTCTATGTCTGATGGTCTGAGTCTCAAGTACCACGTTATCACTAAGTCACACAATTCTTGAATAACTTCAGGAGTGAAGAATTGTGTGGACAACATATTTATGGCATTATATATTTCGTTTTTGTCTGTATTTTGACGAAGAGTAACTGCACCTTTTTTGTAGATATACGTTACAATTTTCTTCAATATGAGGAGTCCCTTTAATGCTAAAACTTCCCAAAAGTTGTTTTCATCTGTACTTTTGTATACATCCTCTGACCTTTGTGCTAATAATGATGTATATGAGGTCAAAATGTCTTTTGAACACGGCAAAAGAACAAAACTTGTAGGATTATTGTTAATTAAGTTTAAATAGAGCTTGCTATAGCACTTCACATAGCGCTCTAATAGGTCTGAGGAATATTTATCATGCTCCAAAATCAAGCCTTGTAAGTGCTGTACGGTGAGACTGAAGAACTCTTTCAAATCTTGATTTTTATGTGGATTTTCGAACCCTTCAGGGATTATTCTTCTAAGGACTTTCAAGCATAAATAACATACTTCCATCATGCCTAAATCCAAATTGGAGGCCCATATGGGGAAAAAGTGTGAATATAATTTTACCAACGTGGGAACTAATATAGGTGCTTTAGCTTGCATGGCGTGTCTAGCTCTTCCGATGCGTACCATAGAAATGCTCTTTATTACCTGGTTGAGAATAAGAAGAATATTGTTGGTGCTAATCAAGTCATTTGTACGAAATACTGTCTCCTCTAGCTTGTTAGTGAAAAACTCAAATAGCTCTGGCCAATCTATTGGGAAGTCAAACCGTGCAATTCTTGCGATAGCGTATGCATTCTGGATTGTCAATTGGTTATTTCTTTCACTGGTTAAATCAAATAATCGTAATTTGATTTGCTCTTTCTCTTGTCTACTAATAGCATTCGACCTGGTAGATCTCCAATGTTTGTCAACGCCGTTTTTGAAGCATATTATGGCCAACCACCTAACCTGAAGTGGTAGATCGGTCTTCAAATATACTTCCTGCAAAAAGTAATGGAAGCCCGGATAAGATTCCCATTGTTTCAATTGTTCTTCTGCTGAATTTTGCTCCTGTGTCCTTTCTGACTTGTTTGCAAGAAATAGAATGCCTAGTAAGTTATCGTAGTTTAAGTCCATCACAGCATGTATCAAAAGGCGCTAAATAAAAAAAAAAAATCGTCTTATTAAATATATATGGGTTACAATATACACGCCAGAGATCAAAAGATGTATAATCTTAAATGCCAGACAAATGGGCAAAGATCGGTGAAGAATGGGTCAATGATGGGTCAATGATGGCAGAATAGTCATACTTTACCATCTATTTGACTCGTCTCCTTCCTCCCATACATTTTCTTTGTAGCCTAATTCTTTCTTCACCCTCTCAACCTCATCTGAATCACCTGTATTCTTTCCCAAGTTATCACTGATTTTCACAGAAGCAAAACCATTTGCTTCACTGAGCTTTATTACGATATTCAATGGCTTAGATTTGGTTTGGTCTGTTTTTGACTTGAAATCGTTGGTGAAAAAAGTGCCAACGCCAAAAATGGGTTTAAGTCCTAAGTTTTCAGCCGCTTTCTTATACTCAACGCATCTCTTTACATTCAACGAGTCACTAAAGCATATTATCTTTGAGAATTCAGGATAGCCCAAACTTTTGTAATGTTTGGAAATCTTTTCAGCGTATTGAATAGGATCGCCAGAATCTTGCCTGACTCCAACATAATAGTCAGAATAAGGTTTTTTGAAAACTCGTAAATATGAATCAGTGCCAAAAGTATCCGTCAAAGCCAATCCAGCATATTCATTTCCAAAAGTGTCCAACCAGTAGTCCATGGCTAATTTATTTGCGTCGCTATAATTTTGAGTAATAGAAGCTATTCCCATGTACCACTCGTGAGCAACAGTACCAATAGGTTTTAAGTTGTATTTCTTGGCTAAATACACATTAGAAGTACCTGAAACATACTGGGCGACATCGGGGTTCGACTTAGCGTAATCAGCCAATGCTTGAACTACCATATCCTGAGTTTTGAAAGACCTTCTTCGTCTTGTTCCGAATTCACTGAATATACATTCATTTGAACACAACTGAGCGCATTTATCCCAAGCTGTTTCATATTGCGCTTCATAGTCCCAATCTGTGTCAACGAATTTGAAGTAGGCTTCCAGAACAAGAGATAGGATTGGGATTTCATATAGAATTGTCTCATCCCACATACCATGTACCTCAATTTCAAAGCCCTCTAAATCCTGCCTATCGTTATAGTACTTGACTTGGGTTTCCGGATGTAGCCGAAAGTCCTTGAGGTACTCCAAGTAGTAGTTTGGAAGTTGAGGCAACGCCTTTTTCAAATAAGTCAATTCCTCTTCGCTGAACCTGAGATCCCCTAGCAAGTTTATCTGTTGCTTTACCCAGGAGATCGCCTCAGCATTTAACTTCATAGAAGGAGTCCGGTTTGTGTACTTGTATCCCACTGGTGTCTTAGGGAAGTGCTTTACGACGGCAACTTGCATCGTTATTTTGTATAAATCGGTGTCCAACAACGACTTGATCAGGCCCTCTAGTGCACCTTCCTGCTTCGTCATTTTGGCTCTTGTCACCCTTACTGCTTGCTCCGAATATGTAAATAATCTATGTTTAACGATCTAAATCAAACAAAAAACCTATTGCACTATGAGCCGTATCCTGTATGCGATCGATATTAATCAGTTTGCTAAGGATATAGAAATACAAGCCAAAATAAAGAAAACAATGACACGTACTTATAAACGACCTACTTGAATCATTGCTATGTTATCTCGCTCTATAGTGATACTAGCACAATGTGAAATAGCTGGTGAATTAACTCATTCGTTGCATCCTTATACCAAGTGCTTAAGTCCCGAAAGAAAAAAAAATAAGATGCTAATAGTGACTCCGACGCGATTCGAACGCGTGCATCTTTACGATAGTAGAACTTGAGTCTACCGCCTTAACCACTCGGCCACAGAGCCTCGCTTCTGGTATGTTTAGCATAAGTAGGATATATATCCAGAACGCTGTAGTCTTTGGATAATCTTTTCTTATGGCTACCCACATATTAAGGGAAATTATATCGAAAGTACACCTTTATTAGCATTGTCTTTAGCTATGCATGCTAGACAAGCCATCAAAACTAGTGCATAGGTTTGGGATAGTCTACAAGTCGGACGAGTCCTGCTACACTATCAAAGTTAACGGTGACTTATAGGATACGTTTTGAAAGGTGATAAATCGAAACTGTAAGTTCACGCTCGATACGCTCCACTTTTAATAAGGCAAATCACTAGCTATTTGCTTCTCCAATCGAGCGCTTCATCAGTATATCACCAATACCTGGTTACAGTCATGGATCAAGTCATCGGTAGTTACGATCACGTGCATGGCCTCATGATGTTGTACGTCTCGTATTTGCTCTATCTCATCTGTCTACTAGGACACCTGCTCTTCTCCAGTCAAGAGGGCGCGTATATTTCATACTTTCATTGCGTAAACGTAAGTACTATAAGTTTTTTTTGTGTAATGCAAGATGGTAAATGGTAAATACACTACACAGGAAGAGGTCTACCATGAAAAATTTTTTAAACTCTTCAACTTTTCACTTTGAATTTTTCACCCAAACCAAAGAAGCATTACAAAATGGCTTTCGACAAGATCTTGAAGACCTCCTCATACTCGTCTCGTTTCCAAACCCCCTTCCGTAGAAGAAGAGAGGGTAAGACTGACTACTACCAAAGAAAGAGATTGGTCACTCAGCACAAGGCTAAGTACAACAGTCCTAAGTACAGATTGGTTGTCAGATTCACCAACAAGGACATCATTGCCCAGATCATCTCCTCTCAAATTACTGGTGATGTCGTCTTAGTTGCTGCTTACGCTCACGAGTTGCCAAGATACGGTATCAAGCACGGTTTGACTAACTGGGCTGCTGCTTACGCTGTTGGTTTGTTGGTCGCCAGAAGAGCCTTGCAAAAGTTGGGCTTGGATGAGACCTACACTGGTGTCGAAGAAGTCGAGGGTGAGTACGAACTCACTGAGGCTGTTGAGGATGGCCCAAGACCATTCAAGGTTTTCTTGGACATTGGTTTGCAAAGAACCACCACTGGTGCCAGAGTTTTCGGTGCTTTGAAGGGTGCTTCTGACGGTGGTTTGTACATCCCACACTCTCCAAAGAGATTCCCAGGTTGGGATATCGAGTCCGAGGAATTGGATGCTGAGCACTTGAGAAAGTACATCTTCGGTGGTCACGTCTCTGAATACATGGAGGAGTTGATTGATGACGATGAAGAGAAGTACAAGACTATCTTCAAGAAGTACATTGAAGATGAAATTGAAGCTGAAGATGTTGAGGATCTCTACACCGAGGCCCACCAAAAGATTAGAGAGGACCCATCTTTCAAGCCAACCGAGAAGAAGTTCACCAAGGAGCAATACGCTGCTGAGTCTAAGAAGTACAAGCAAAGAAAGTTGACCAAGGAAGAGAGAATGGAGAAGGTCGCTAAGAAGATTGCTGCTATTAGATCTGAACAGTAAATACCTCAAAATTAATTAGTATTTAGTATTTTTAATTGCCTACTCGCTAGGAAGAATAAAATGTACTATTTTCTCTAATGCAAATTACTATTTAGTAGATCTGACACGCTGAGCATCGTTCAATAACTTGTCGTAAACTTTATCCACAACTGCGCTAACTTCTGTATCACATTCACAGTTTTGCTTTCCTTCCTGGTCGCTAACAGCCAGCTTCATGGATTCTTCAGAATCGCTGTCCCTATCTTCTGTTTTATTACCACTCCGAGGTGTCTTTCCGGTACAACTAGTACAATCGCCAACTTTCTTTGTATGTTCGTCTTGCCTCTCCTTGATCCTGGCGAGAAATTTTTTGGCGTCCCCTTCAGGAACGTTATCTAACTTATAAATATTGTCAATGCTGAGTCTTTTATCGTTAATCTTGTCTATCAAATCAGTTATAGACTCAATTCCTTTCGCTGCAATTATAGCATCCCTTAACTCCATTCCAGAAGGTAATCCCTTGAGCTTAGGTATATTCGTCTTATCATTAGTTGCAGATGATCCGTTTGAAGAACTTCCATCCTCATTGTTTCTACTTTGAATGAAAAAGCCCCATCTATGAAGTTCACCTTCTTCCTCTTCTTGAGCTTTTGCTTGGACGGATGTATGAGATATGGATCTCATCAACACTGGTCTTCCGGTCAAGTTATCAATTGGTACATTTGTTCCATCCGCGGAAGCCTCGATAACAACCTGATGGGGCTGGAAAGACAGTTCTAAGTTAAGACCATTGACATCCTCCGTATTACGGGGTGATACAATAGGGCCAGCAGAAAGTAATTCGTTAGAGCTCTCATGTAATTTCACCGACTGTATGGAAGCGATCTTTCCTCTTTCTTTATCTTCAAAAGAAGATGGACCAGTAATGACTGGAACCCGGGAAGGATTTGCTGGGTTTCTTGTTTCCCCTGATTCTTCGTCCTTCTGTAAAGAGGATGATAATGACATTGGTGTAGATTCAGATGAATGTACTTTAGTACGTTCCTCTATCATATGCACAAGTTTTTCAAGTGAAGAGTCCAATAAACATAATCTGAGTAAGGTCTCCTTGCCTTCTAAAGAAAGCGTACCCGCGCTACGTCGTTGAAATAAGTTGTCAATATTCTCGTGAAGGTCTCTTCTGACGGCCCTCGTCCTTTCTATAAGAGCATTTGTTATGATCTTCTGGATCTTCAAGTCTGCCTTTGAATCCGTTTTCTTGTCGTTCTCAACCAATATTTTCTCGGCGGCTTCCATAAGGAGAGATCCATCAAACATTAATTCCTCTTCCGTATTGTCTTTTGACTCAGATGTAGATTGACCCTGTGCCCTGCTTGAATTCATGTTCTTATCCATATTTCTCATTAAATAAAAAGCTATTCTTTGTGCAAGCTCTTCGGATATTAAGCTGTAATCCATGTCTAATGTAAAGATTGTCTGAGACAATTTAACAGCCGTATAAAGAGAAGCTGCGCTCCCATGATCAATGTCAGTATTCCCAAGAATAGAGACATGGATAAGTTCTTTCATTTTGGGAAGGAAATCGGCAATGGCACCTATTGATTTGCTTGACAAATCATTCAAATCAAAATGAATTCTTTTTAGCGAAGGGTACTGAGGCAAGTACCTACTTAATCGTGAAATAATATCCGGAAATAACTTTGGAAGAGAGCTCAAGTCGAGAAACCTCAATTGTTTGGCATTTATTAAAGCTCTTATCAACTCTGATGCCTCGTCCACATTTCTGAGTTTTGTTGAGTTCAACGAGAAGAATATCAAATTCGAATTCCCTTTTTTGAAAGCTTCAATGAAGTACTTCAATTGGCCTTCACTCAAGTCATTAAACGCTAAATCAACACCGTAACAACGAGAATTTTCAGATGCAATCCATTCACTGACTATTCTAGCCTTATTAGAATTCAATTCTGTTGAGGCTATACCTAATCGGTAGGTCGATTTTGTTACCGTTTTTTCCATTAAATCTTTAAAAACATCGTCCGGGAGCTTACAGCCATTTATTACAAGTTCTTCAACGCCACCTCTCTTGACTAAGGCTTGTATGAAAAGTTCCCAGTTCATTGCACTTCTTATGACCTTTTTGCTTTCTACCTTTATGCGTTGTTGAGAAATATCCAATTTCTTAACCGTCTTGTTCATACAAAGAAATTTGCACAAATAACTCCATCCTTCTTCGTCAACAGGTACGTTTCTGAGAGAAAGCTTTTCTAAGCTTTTGTTATTAATTAGCGAAGATAATAAATGCTTTATCATCTCCGTAGTGATGTTCGAATTATCGAATATGATAGTGTTTATGGGGGTAATTGCAATGAAGTCACTGAAAGACAAGACATCAATTAATGTTGGTTTGGGATTGAGGAGCTTTAAAACCTGTAACAGCTTATTCTTATTTTTCAATTGCTTGAGTGTTGCAGGGATAGGAAGTATTTCTCTTAAATGACAGCATCTTGTGTATATTTCCTCTAAGCTCAAGTTATTAATTGCAGACGCCTCATCAATTTGGTCATTGGAAACCAGATCTTCGATGTCTTCTGGTTTGGATGGGTCCTCAAAATGCGTTTCGTGAACATGAATAGGTTTATCGATTTGTATACTGTTTGCCAAATCATTTGATTTTGCTGAATTTGTATCGTCTGATTCTTCTATACCATCCTTCTGCTTAGCATCACTTTTCTTTTTGAATTTACTAACTTCATGGGCTATGCTTTTAGCTGATAAATGAGCCTCATAAGCATGTTTTTCAGCCTCCGCTTGAGCCCTCTGTTTCGCTTCGATGGCCTGTTTTAGTTCTTTTTCGGTATGTTTTGAATCATATTTCATTTTTACACCAGTATCTATGTGGTTTATACCTTGAGATACTCTAGGTGTAGGTTCCAATATATCTTCAATTGTCAAAACATTACCTTTACGAGGCCTCCTGGAAGGTATTTGTTGTTGTGGATCGAAAGCCATTTTATCCAATGCAAAGTTAACCCTTTTCATGTCATTCTTCTTCTTTGTCGAAGCGGAACTTTGTTTACCTTTACTCCCAGATTTCAATTTTTGTTTCGACATGTCCCTCTTTTCATTTCCTAAAGCAGAGACGCCTGCTGAGGTATCCGAAGCCGAAGATCTTCGAGATTTTGACATGGCCGTATATGAAAGGTCTGATAATGGACTGTCTATTAAAGCTGCAAGGCTTTGATTTTGTTGATGAGGTTTACTAGCAGACCCTATTAGATTAGGGTTAAGTTTTGGAGGCGCGCTAGAAGGTGAGATAGAAGTTGGGCCTGAATTGTTTCCAGAAGATTTGAATTTTGCTGACAATGACGTGAATAAAGACCTCGTTTTACTGGTAGAGTTTGAACGGGACACATTTGGCGAGCTTTCATTCGAAGACGAATCAGGATGCTTTTGTGTGCCCGACGAGGCACTAGTAGCAGGCGATACAGGAGGATTCGCCATCAGACTGCTGAACCTCCGGGAAGATGAAGTTGGGTGAGATTCAAGTGTAGCACTGCCAGTAGACGACGACCTGGACCTTCCGAGGCGCAATCGGTCAAACACCGAGCCCTTCTCAGAATTTGAGACCACCCGAGGTGATGGCTGGCCCGAGTTTGTCGCCGGCGAGGATGTTTCTGGTACAGGTGGCTCACTCGAACGAGAAACCAGTACTTTCTCGGCCGGCAACTTTGGTGGCTGCCTTTCCCCAGAGTCAAGCGCTTCGGTCTTCTCGGAAGTAGCTTCGTCGCTCTTTCCCTTCTCCAGATGCCCCGTAGACGCCTTCCTATGCTCGCCACCACTGCTGTGCCGCTCTTTGTCTCCCTCGCCCAACAGCGCCTTTCGCTCGCGACTATTCATGTTTTTCGTCAATTTCTTTGATTTTCCCCTAAACAACCAGTCAACATCCCCATTCGACACACCGGTGTCGATCTCGCTTGCTTCGTTCATCTCCAGCTACCGCTCCACTAGAGTGCTGGAAAACTTGTATGACAATCTCTTGGTTTTTTTGCAACTCTCACACCACGAGCCCGCTAGTCCTGGGCCATCCAAAGCTATCAATCTGCAATCGAGACCCTTGTAGCGCAAAAGCTTGCAGTGCAGGTAGGAATAACTATTCACGAGTGTTTAGCTAGGGGAGAGTAAAAAATTGGAAAAGTGCTTTCTCAAGCCCACATCTACAGTGCTGTGCTTATCAAGCCATCCACTCGTCATCATTCTATTTAGTTTCCCACCTGTCACGTGGAGTAGTGCTCCCCCGTTGTCTTAGTGCGGAGGTCGTGCACGACCTCCAGTTTGTCTAGGGCACCAAACGCCCCACCGCGGTGCTGTGTGCCCCACGACCCGCCAGCTTTCGTCCGCGTTATGACCGTCTGTTGTCGCGTGCACGACTCCCGCCCCCAGGGCTGCTCTCGGCGTGCGCCGGCGCTCACAACCCAGGGTCGGGACTCGGGTTCGGACTCGGGGCAGAAGCGTGCGGCTCACCGAACACCACGGTGACAGCACCCTGTCGTTCACCGAGCGCTTATGTAAGCGGCGATGGTAGCTGCTCCGCTCGATCTTTTTGCACTATTTTTTAGTGAATTTCCGTGGTCGTTTCCGTTTGTTCACATATATTACAAAGCAAAAGCTGGAAATTTAAAAGGGGAAAATAAAAAAAAAATAGTCACTCACACAGAGTAAAAGGAAATTATATATATATACTGGAAGTATACAAGTTAGGAACTGAAAAATTAAAAGCAAGGATAATTGATAGAAGTTATAACAATGTTTGCAAGAGGATTAGTTAAATTTGCGATTCCAGCAAGTAGAAGATTTGTGCCAGCAGTTGGCGCGAGACAGATTGTTCCAGGTTTACAGCTTGGTGCTAAGAGATTATACCATGAGAAGGTGATTGACCACTACTCCAACCCAAGAAATGTTGGTACTTTGGATAAGAGTTTGACCGACGTGGGTACTGGTTTAGTTGGTGCACCAGCTTGTGGAGATGTGATGAGACTCCAGATACAGGTTGACGACGAGACCGGAGTTATCAAGGATGTCAAGTTCAAGACCTTTGGGTGCGGTTCTGCCATTGCGTCCTCGTCATTTGCCACAGAGTTGGTCAAGGGTAAGACTTTGGACGAGGCGTTGAAGATCAAGAACACCGCCATCGCCAAGGAGTTGTCGTTGCCTCCAGTCAAGTTGCATTGCTCCATGTTGGCCGAGGACGCCATCAAGTCTGCGGTCAAGGACTACAGATCTAAGAGAGTGACTAAGAAGCCCACTTTGGGTCCCGATGCCGACAGCGCCGCCGAGCCTGCCGCAAGCACTGCTACTGCCTAAATGGCGGCGTCGGCAGACTAGGCTTCGGATCAGATGCGGACAGTTCACTGTTATGGAGAGCATTATTCTGCCTGGTGGCGGGCCGCTTGGGTTCTAAATTGAATCAGGAAACCGAGGCGTGACTCAGCTAAAGTTCCTGCCGCTTTTGTGCGGTTTTTTTATTGAGCGCCTCACTGGACCGGTTCGGTCTTGGTATTTATTGATACTTGATCAAGGTTCATTCGTATGAATACACTCCTAGGCGTTTGATACGTCCGGGGTAGTTGTCTTTGCACATACATCTCTGTATTTATCGCGTATAGTTAAAACCTATGTTATATTTATTAAAATTGTCGATTATGGTGAGTCTTAAACTGAATTATATACCAATGTAGGTTGCATATCGAGCGAACAGCTTGCCCATGAAGCCTTCTGCTAAGGCCATCTTCCTGAATCGGGAAAGACTGATGTAGGTGAGAAGCATTACAGTAACGATCACCGAATATGCTCTCTTCTTATTACGTGAATTGGATTTGCGCTGGAAAACTAGCATTCCATAAGTTATGTGGTACGCGGCGACTGTGCTGAGTCCGAAGAGGGCTAGGTAGTTGACAATGTTCCCCAACGTGTTGAGCGGCGATTTTTTCAAGTAAAATGAGATATAGTTCAACGAGATGAGACTTGAGTCTCCTTCAAGCTGAAGGGGTGCATACCTAAATTTACAGAAATGATAAATCAACAGAGGTATGAATACATAGCCTGAAAATTGTAGCGGTGTGACTCCCGGCATGTATTTTGATACAATTGATTTCCGGTACCCCAAGCCAATCAAGCTCGTTATGCCTCCAAGTCCAATATCTTCACGAGCCTCGGACTTAATAATGGGTGTATTTTCGCCTCTTGATGTGATATTAATCCCCCTCTGTCTTCTAAGAAGGAATCTGACCATTCTAGCTCCTATACCGGCAGCAACATGACATATCGATGATCCAATGATCACTGACAGTTCAAATCCTGGGAAAGAAAGATATACAGCTCTTCCTAGCTCGAAAACTTCCTGGCTTCGATCCAAAGATATACCAATTCCCGGTACTCCTATCACTGAAATAGCATGTATCCCTACAAAACTGGTGAATACATAGGCCGAATATTTCTGTACTTTTTGCAAGGCAACCAAGATCTTCTTCAATATACTTCTCTCTTGTGATTCTTCAAAAAGATCTGCGTCCTTCTTAGCAGCCTCATCCAAGTATATAGGAATAGGAGATACCTGTTTTAGTTCTTCATTCTCAACCATATCGCTTTTCATATGTTGCAGCCTTCTCTGGTAGCACCCATGTAAGCATTATAATGCTTCAGTTAATTGGGTGCTATATATTTCCTGTATAAAGGCCATACTTTCTATTTCAACACTTGGGAAATCTTGATACGTAAACCGATCGCTTACCATAAGATAAGAGAACAGAATCAAACATGTCGAGCGCCACGTTCTCGCAAGTCAGGTCGCAGGTACTGAAGCTCGAAAAGCAGACTGAGGGTCTATTGGCGCAGTATTCTGGATTTCAGAACTTGTCCAATACGACAGCCAACGACGAAGAAAAGGAATTGGACTCATCGATATCTCAGGTTTTAGATAAACGAGAAGAAGTAATTCAGACCCTTAACAGGATATGTGACATGGAATCCGGTATTTCCTCGTCCAAGCTACAGCAATTGCAGAGACACAAGGAAGTGTTAGCCGAACACCGAAGGTCGTACTCGAAAATAAAAAGCATTATTAGTGAAGAGAGAAATCGAAATAATTTGTTGTTTCTGGTCCGATCCGACATCGATGCCCACAAGCAACGATCAGTCAATTTTAGCAACGGGAACGCAGGCATCAATTCGAACGATTACATACTTGATGAGCGAGTCCGTGCCGACAATGCCAACTCGTTCGCAGAAAGACTACTTCAGCAAGCATACAGTACACGGGATGAGCTATACAGCCAACGGGCGTATCTCACTGGTGCGCTGCAGCGGATATCGAACACGGTACAAAGAATACCGGGCATTAATGTTCTTTTATCAAAGATCAATACGAGACGTAAGAGAGATACTTTAATTTTGGCTTCGCTTATAGCCACATGCATCCTTCTTCTCTTCTTAACTTTCTGATTTACTGCTCATACGTCATAGAAAGGCATAACATTGTGATTATAGAATATATATATAGCCACTCTATAAGCTCATGAACGTCCTCAGTTCTCGAAGATCTCCTCCTACGTAGCGCATTTGAAGAACTTTGTAAATTACGAATTACACAGGGGTTATCATGTCTAATGATAGAGGCATTGGGAACATATCCACGTCTGGCGATGGTATGGCTGGTCAAATGACATATGGTTTCAGTTTCGATTGTGTGATATAAAAGGAAATTTGCAAAATTAATACAGTTTTGCAGGGTTGCGACAAAATTGCAAAATGTGTTACTCCTTATTATATGTTGGTAAACCTTAAATAACTGAATTTGTTAAAGGAATGTTCCTACAATAAGCAGATACTGTTCGTTTTATGAATTGAACAAAGGCTACCAGACTAGGCTCAATTGATATATACTATGACTAGCATTCGTCAAGAAGAAATTACAAATCGAATCGCTGAAGTGAAACTCAAGCGTATCCTTGAACTTAACACCAGGTTACGAGATACATTAAATCGGGAAAGGATTAGAGCATCAGATGCATCATTATTGTAAGTATTTGTCAAGGTATAAACATAAGATCGTATAACTAACTATCCAGAATCATCGACTATGTCCAGAAAACGCCCGACTATATCATTTCAGATATGTGGACTTTACCTACTGAAGAGAATAAGTTCCACCAGTTCAAGAAAATAAGAAGTAAAAAATCTGAAATGAAAGCATCAGGATGTTGCAGCATAATGTAATTGCTATGTTCAGTTGAATTTGTAGAATGTTCGTGATATATTCTCAATGTATAGTACTTAATGATATCAAATTCGTAAATACAGATGTCGTAGAGCGGTCAGCACTAACCGCCAGCCTGGAGTCCATCCACTTTCTCGTTAACATGTATCTTTTTCAAATGATCTATTGACTCATTGTTCAATGTGTCGTCTTTGAGCTTCTCATCATCTCCGCAGCCACAATCGTAGTCCTCTAAGATTGTCGTGCAGTCATACTGAGCTTTTCCAAGTCTGTCATTGACCTTATTGTGAATATCGCAACCCCAGATGGCTGCTGTCTTTCTTGATCCTGTTTGCGGAGGATATTTAGCTAGCAACCCTTGAAAATGCCTTGCACAGTCCCCACAAGGATACACCTGGGCAAAAAGGCGGATGTATTGCTCTAAAGTTGTCCTTTCCTGCTGGCTTGGCTTATCTGGGTATCTTGCCAATATGGTATGGAAAAGCTTCCATGCTGCGTTCCCGAGCTGTGCCTTTAAGGTTTCGTTTGCCATCTTGGGCATAAATGGTTGAGACGTAAGCTCACTTCCATCGTTTATGGCCTGTTTTGAGTCAGCCTCTTGCAAGGTGACTTCGGGAGAGTCTTTCAACAACGACTCATCAGCACTAACCTTCTTTTTTTCTCCCTTTGGCTCTGTTTTCTTCAACTTTTCGTCTTGCGTAAAGTCGTATGACGTAGGGTTATTGGATAAGTTGATTGGGGCTGCTTTGCCTAACGACTTATCAGTGCCAGGGTTTGTTAAGAAATAGATTACACATATAAGTGTAATTAGAATGAAAGAGTTGACAAGTGGCTTCTGAAGTCCTTTCATTTTTGAAGGTGGAAGTTGATTAATTGAAAGATATCAGCAGATGGTTAAAAATTCTTTAAATACATACGACGCGGATCACGAAAAACCATGTTTCAGAATTCTATGTTAATAGCTATGAACTATATGAATATAAAGTTCAGTAAATTATATAAGGGGAATTTTATACGTCAGTGAAAATATATTAAGCCTTCTTTTGCCCTGGATTAGAGTCTAACACTCCCGTGAGAGGCTCATCTCCAATGCTTTTTAGTAACTTAACACCACTGATGGTTATTACTGCCAAGACTATAGAGGTCCATAAAAAGAGATTGGCCTCTGAGGAGATATCCTTTTTACCACAGTCAAACCCAGACCAAGTCGTAGTTTTAGATGTAGTTTTGTTGTGAGTAGCCGAGCACATACATGACCAACACTTATCCTTAACTTTCGAACACACTCCGTGGGAATTGCAGTTCGAGGTCGAAACTTGACATGCCTCCTCAGAGTCGAAGCAGCTGTTACTGCTAGCAGCGACTCCTCTCAGGGCAGTCTTCTGGAAAGCCTTGTTAAGCTCGTCCTCTCTTCTGTGAAGCTTCTGCTCAACGCGTGCTCCGTTATCAGGAAGAGCCAACACGGTGACATCGTATGTGCGCGATAACTCAGCTATGCTCTTGGACAAGACCTTTTCAGCATACTGGTAGGTGGCAGAGGAGGAACCAACCTTGTTTCTGAGAGACCTGAGGGAATTCAAGGTCAATATCAATGTATGCTCTCCCGTAGTCTTGAGAGATTGCAAGTGAAGCAAGTGAGAAAGTTCATTCCTATATAATTTGTCGTTGATGACACTCAAGTCAGAAATGTGTGAAGAGTCTCCCTCTATGATGTTTCTTGACTTGTATGCTCCAGACCTCCTAGCACGTTCCCAGATACCAAGAAGTTTTTGTTCGAAGTCCGCAAAGTGGTTCAAAAACGCTGAACTACCTTTGAGATTCATCAAACCAATCTCCTGTGTCAATCTACGAGCGCTCGACTGGGCATCACTCAACTTTGAAGCAATGTGTGTGAATAAATCATCCAGTTTTTGAGCAGCTTGGTGACCCTTCACGATGAAAGAAGGCTTGATATTTTCGAAGAGCTCGTCAGGGTTCGCAGCACCCTTAACAAATATAAGTATCGAATCTCTGTCCGGCACTTTTTCTGCTGGCGCATATGTGTTCAAAAACTCTGCCGCATCGCCTAGCTCAATCGCTTCGGGTATGTTAAACTTCTCACCCAAGTACACTAGAGCTTCCTTCTGGTCGATAGCAGGTACTTCCTTTTGGTCTTTCATGTGCAGACACCCTTTGCCATTTAATTCAAAGACATTAGCATGCCTGCCGCTAGCGGCTAAGGCATAAGGCAAAAGGGCTAGACAATAAACATTCAAGAGCTTCATCTATGCTTCTGATTATAAACTAGCGTGTTAACCCTGATTAAACAAATTATCGAGAAAGCCTGTTAAAGAATTATGTACTGTATATAAGCCAATCGTGTTTAGCGGGCAAAGGGTTGGCTGTATCAATAAATAGTTGGTTACCTTTTGAATATATAGTCTAGATATCTACACACTAGTTGTCCAGATCTAGAGTGATGGTAGGACTGCTTGGTGCGTCACGGCAGTCTGTTTTCTTGTGGTTGGTATTAATTTTGAGGTCAGGTTTGAAAAGCGTTTTCGTTAAAGACTTGGTCCTCCTTGGTACGCCGGAGGAGTCTTCCTTGAGCTCTTTCATCTGGTCGGTGGAATTTATCTCTTTCAAATCAATACCTAGTCTGGTAAGGTCGCTATAGACGTCAAACAGATGTGGCTCGGGCTCGTCGTAGTCCAGTGTTTTCGAGTTCGTTTCTCCGCAAAGATTATCTTTGAAGTTATCGGGACTCTTGCAGATGTGGAGCTCGTTATGGCCCTGACGGCCATCATAGGACTTCGATCTGCTCAAGAGGTTCTCCTGGAGCGAAAGTTTGACGTCGTTGTCTCGTATTTCAGGCACGCTCTGCAAGAAGCGGTACAAATGGCGAGCCAGCACCATGTCCCTCAATATTATGATAACTCGGTGCAACGACGAGAGGTTCGACCAATGCTCGATCCTGTGTAAGTAGTAGTCCTCTTCATTGCGGCTTTCGGCGTCTTCGGGAGGCCCTAGTCTGAGAGCCTCTAGCTTAAGGCGGTCGACCAAGGGAAGACGCTCGTCGTTCCCAGAGGCCGCAAACGCTTCTGGCGCGAGGTTCGAAATGATAATCGTCCTTATGTTTGAGTCGCTACTGTCGCTTTGCTCAACTGATGGGTCTGTCATAGTGATGAATTGATAGCTTATAGCTTATGCCTTTTTTTTGCCGCCGTCCGCTTCTAAGATGGCATTGGGGCCCCTTTGGCTCTGGCCTGACCGCTGGGCCTCTGCATACAGTCACAGGAGCAGTCCGGGAGGACCCAGCCTCGAAACCGGTGAAAGCATGATGTTCACGTTACGTCCCACGGCTGAAGTCAAAGTATATGTCGTAGTGCAATGCGCAACCTGGGTTAAACCTTGAGCGGCAGAACAAGCACGCACCCCCGTGCTCGCTGTACTGCTTGAACAGCAATTCGTTTCGGCATTTGCCACAGAGGACCACCTTCTCGTGCTGTAGCTGCTCAGCAGTCCACCGCTCGCTAGGGTGCGACTCGAGCCGCGCGTGGCACTGGTAGCAGGCGAAGTACCGGCGACAGCACCGAAACTTGATAGCAATTATGTCCACCTCGCTATGATAGTGTTCGCAGCGGGTCTCCTGGTCGCGCAAGAGTCCTCTCACCTCGACTTGGCCACCGTCACCCATCCTTATATCACTGTATGCCGTCTGCAGGGTGCTCTCCCATCGAGGGTCTAAGGGTCCAGAATGCCCCAGCAGACACTGGCCAGGCCACCAGCAGCCTGGCGGAAGGTGCTCGCGATGATGGAGTAGTGCACGTACCATATATCAAATCGGGGAACCACTGGTGACATAAGCAATATCGAGTATCAGACCCGTTTTCAAAGGTCTGCAACACCTGCCATTTTCGGCATCAGACTCATGTAGCGAACCCATCAACAGAAGGCTATTTCAAGATGCTATTGTCCATAGCATGGAACAGACACAGTGTTTACCAACAAAACAACGCAAATTTGAAATATCGCGGTCCATTGAGAACGCAAGGGCCCATTAAAGAGCGGTAAGTTGGCAGACAGGGCCAGTTTGGAGACGGTATGCCGCAGACAGTGAGATTTTAGATGTGAGGTGAGAGACTCACACAATACACATTTTACCCTGCTACCGCGAACGTTGGGGATAACAATATACCCAGCATGCCAGTTGTGGGAACTGATGGTGCCCCCTGAGGCTGACACACCTAGGCGAAAAGCAGGTTCCTTGGAATGTGTGAGGCGAGCAACAAAGGGTGACACGAGCAGTAGACAGTCAGTAGCGGGACGATTTGTATATATATGTATATATATATGTGTGTGGGAGTGAGGGCGCAGGGTTTCCAGAGCGGCCAGGAAGAAACTACAAAGCTGATGACAGTTGCAACGAACACATACGATATGGCAGGACCGCACCATTCGGAGAAGCTTGTGTTGGACTCGCCGTTCCGGCTAGAGGGCGGCGCGCCAGAGAGCGGCGCCCTCCTCTCGCAGATCAGTGAGGCCAAACAGCAGTTGGAGGACCCTGTGTCTGCTGCTACGCACTACGCAGACGTACTTTGTGTCTTAGACCTGTGCTACAATTACATCAAGACCACTTCGGGCCAAGAGACCAGTCTACAGTCGCACCGGACGCTCAACGACGCACTTTTCGGCGACT
Organism: Millerozyma farinosa; assembly: GCA_002196765.1. Taxonomy (NCBI): domain Eukaryota; kingdom Fungi; phylum Ascomycota; class Pichiomycetes; order Serinales; family Debaryomycetaceae; genus Millerozyma; species Millerozyma farinosa. The sequence goes on along the minus strand of NBND01000002.1, from coordinate 1,673,083 downwards.
CGGTGCCCTGCTCACCCATCGCGCCTATACAGTGTCCCACTCCCAGGGAGCCTGCAGATATAGTGGTGCCCAGCTTCGTGTCGATGTACGGACTCTACGACTGGGAGACAGACTGCAGCAAAAAGGACTTCGTGAAGGATTTTGCGCCCCTGCTTGCGGACTCCAAACAGGCGGCAAAAACACTGCACTCTCACATAGGCTGCCGCTGAGCGGCAGCCTTGCAGTCGCACACAAGACTGCACCAAACTTTCCAACCGCCCTCTGGAGCGGTGTTCTGATGCTGATCCGATTCTTACTTTCTTCGCTGTAAATTCATTACTTTAATTTGCTAATATATTTTATGACTATTTGATTCTGGGTAACAGAGTTGCCAGGAATGTCTTTGGGTTATAAATGACGCTCCTTATGTTTCTCTAGTTCGTTTTTAATTCGTTTTGGGTACTCTAACTTTTACTGTGCTACTCTGTTTATATACACCGCATAGCTCTAACGTAAATATAAAACATCATATGAAGATCTCCCTACTTGCGCACACCATATAGGTGCCCTCAAGAAACTGTAGCTGTCAATCAGGATACTACTGCTATCCGCTTCGTGACGACTACAGTATTCCGATGTTTGTGTTTCCTCGCTAACTTGTAGGCGACCGCTCTATTTGTTCTGATCGTGAAGGAGTTTCCGTGTGCGAGCGCGATTCAATTGTTTACCCAGGGCAACCACAAACTATCGAATATACAAACAAAGTTTATATCATCAAGAGGGCAACAACCAAACTTTAGGCAGTTGACTAGACTGTTTATAAGGCAAGTTGATATACATACACCTAGCTGAAAGGGAAATAGCATAAGTTGTTTCGTGCTTAATAGAAAATAATATTCACACTGTTTGTGTGAAAGCATTTGGCATAATTAACGGGAGAAACGTTGAAGAAAGCACTAGTAATAACAACAAGTAATAAGATCCAGGCATAGGACATAACAAGGACACTTGTGACAAAATCTCAAGTCAGAATTAGCTCAGTCTGACGGCCAACAAGCTTATATCCAACTTTGTTTATCAAGCCATAAACATATCACAATCGCTACCGACAAGAGTTTGTTTTGGTCCCACTTTGGACACTAAAAGGAGTAATAGTTTTGGTGGGTTATAGATATATACCACAGACCACACGTTATTGCTCAACGCTAATACCATCATCTATCTGTTAGGCCCTTTAAAGACATTAGGCTTATAATGAGGTCCTTAAAACTGCAGCCCAAATCTTTCAACGATGAAAACGCAAGAATCAAAAGCAAAAGCACTGCGACCACGAAGCATGTCGCTGGTCATCCTTTGATGAGATCGAACAGTCATGACAAAAGAGAAGTGCTTAGAGATCTCACTCAATTGAATGAAAACAAGAAAACTGATGGTACTCTAAAGAGCTCGATTCATAAATTACACAACTACAAATCTAGACACATTGAGAAACAATTCGAAAGACTGGAAAAGCGCCCTCGTATTGAGGATACCCGCGATAGGGAGCTTGGGATTGTGTCCCAGTCTGTATACCTGGATCAGAGTGACAGTCTCAGGAACCAGACAGGGCATATCGAGAACAGCTCCGAATTAGCCAATGAAGCAGAAGCGGAGTTGCAGCTTAAGCAGTTCGAAAGGAAAAATGATATGGAAGGGGTAATCAGCTCCCCGGAAAGATATTACAAATCCCATCTAGTTGAGGACGAGTCCATCGAAGAGGTACTGTCTAATGAAAACGAGGACGACGATGACCAGTATGACAACAGCTCGACTATTTCTGACGATCATAAAAAGAACCACGCTATGGTTCCCAAATGGAATAAAGCGATTTTTAATGAATTACAATATGTAATGAGAAAGTTTTCAAGAAATACCTTGGACGAAAACGATGAGGATACCTATGATATTACAATGGTTGCTGAATATGCCCCAGAGATTTTCAACTACATGCATGAGCTCGAATACAAATTGGTTCCGGATCCAAATTATATGGAACATCAAGATGAGCTCAAATGGGAGATGAGAAGTGTGTTGATTGACTGGGTGGTTCAAGTGCATAATAGATTTAACTTGTTGCCAGAAACCCTATTTCTTACCATTAATTACATTGACAGGTTTTTAAGTAAACGAAAAGTATCCTTATCGAGATTTCAACTAGTCGGTGCAGTAGCACTTTTCATTGCTGCTAAATACGAGGAGATTAATTGCCCCACCGTTCAAGAGGTGGTTTACATGGCGGATAATGCCTACAGCATCGAAGATTTTCTTAAGGCAGAGCGTTTTATGATTGACGTATTAGAATTCGATATGGGATGGCCAGGTCCAATGTCTTTCTTAAGAAGAACAAGTAAAGCAGACGACTACGATTATGAGACAAGAACCTTAGCAAAATATTTTCTAGAGATTACGATAATGGATGCCAAGTTCGTAGCAGCTCAACCGAGTTGGCTAGCTGCTGGAGCACACTTCCTTTCTCGAAAACTTTTGAATAAAGGTGAGTGGACAGAGTCCCATGTCTATTATTCTGGATATACTGAAGCTCAACTCAGACCATTGGCTGAAGCATTGCTCCACAACTGTCGAGACCCAGAAATTAACCACAAGGCCATCTTCGAAAAATACCAAGAAAGACGCTACAGAAGATCTTCATTATTTGTGCAAGAGTATTTCAAAGAATTAGCCGTATAATTTAGTGCAATGATACACATTACAAGAACTCGAACAAACTCGAACAAACCCTACCAAACACAGTTTTTTGGGACTATCCATACGTGCTATTTGAAGATATCAGCATAATACAAACAGACTGATATGAATGGCCTCGAACACTAGTTCTTATCATCTACGCATTAGACTGCCATCACAAAACTGACATAACTTATGTAACTGATTTAACTCGTTTCATCTCCTTTTTCTTCGGAAAGTACTTAACGTTTCTTCAAGCTCTAAAAATTTCTAACTATTTCTGATTTACTACCCTATAGTAACATATTAATAAAGTATTGTTAATAACCTTTCGCTTACTTTGTGTAGAAAGCCAAACGGTAGATCAATCTGGAAACAGCTTTTCGCAGCAAGCGTTCGTCCCGAAGTATATGGCGAATTGTAAAGTAAGCGATGAGGATCTTCCCGCGCACTACCAGGAAATAAGTTCATTCTCCTTCTACTAAAATTAGGCATTCTAATAGGACTAAAGCCAATTACATTAATCAAATATGTACAGCAGAATATTAAGAACACCATTACTTCGTAACTTAAACTACAGCGGTAAAGCTGCTGCAAGAGGATTGAAGTTCACACCTCAAATTTTTAAAGTTGCTCCTACAGCAGTGAGGAAGGCTAATTATTCAACTTCTCCAAGTGCTCAGTTGAAAGATGTATTGAAGCAGGAGTTGAAGATCTCTAACTCTATCCCTAATGAGTTGGATTCGACTTATTCCGAGTTTCTTGAAAAATCAGGCTTTGAAGTTTTGGAGACTGAAGGAAAGTCTAATGTTCAGTTAGTCAAGAAAGTTGATAATGAAGTGATCAGAGTCTTTTTTGATGTCGATGAGGTGACTGATGTTCCTATCAGTGATCCTGCTTCCGAAGAAGCTGATATCGAAGATGAAATCGAATCCTTGGACTCTTTACTTTGCAATGTCAGAGTAGTTATTGAGAACCCAAGCACAGACACCGGTTTGTTGACCAACTTGTTCCTCCAATCTTCCGAGTCTTCTTTCTTGGTTGACTTTGTCAACTTGCAACCAAACGTGTCTAAATTCTTAAGCGAGCTGGTGTTACAGAAGAACGAATTCACCGACAAGTTCAAGTACCAGGGTCCACGTTTCTCAGACTTGGATGAGTCTGTTCAAACCAGTTTCGAGTCTTACTTAGAGTCTAAGGGCATTTCTGACGAGTTGGCTGAGTTTGTCATTGCTTACAGTGAATTTAAAGAAGAGAAGGAGTACAGAAGATGGTTGGACGAGCTTGCCAACTTTTTGAACTAAAACTAGTAGGCTTAGCTTTATAGCTCGGTACCAAATATCATTTTTATTCTTGTTTATAGCTGTATCTTGTCAATAGTTTAATATCGGTTCCTGCTTATGAAAACCATAGTACGAATTGCTAGTAGTGTTTCAGAGTTCCAATGATTTGTGGGGACGGAAAGCACCGGTATGCTAACCTGGCTCACCCATCCAGTGTGAAGAAATGCATTAGACACACTTGTGAACTATAAGTAACATATTCTTTTTCCTAGGTGCCATATGGTCTTGCTGTATTCACGTCAGCTAGTTTCATATATTCAAGAGCTTTAGCAGCCGAATACCACCACCAGAGTAAGGCAGGCAACGTAATGAGCTATGTGACTGTTGCCCGTGATACGCACGTGAAAGTTACTGATTGGGACAACATGACACAAACCTCAATTCCTACGTGTGGATACCGACTTTCAACGAAAATCCACTATAGCGCACTGAAAATTTTAAGCTTACAAGTGAAAACGCAGGTATACTGGAACATAATAACACTAGCAATGTCTACTGAAGCTGCTGTATCATACGCCGCCTTGATCTTGGCTGACGCTGAATTAGAAATCACCTCCGACAACTTGTTGGCCGTCACCAAGGCCGCTGGTGCCAATGTTGAGAACATCTGGGCCGACGTCTACGCTAAGGCCTTGGAGGGTAAGGACTTGAAGGAATTATTGTTCTCCTTCGCTGCTGCTGCCCCTGCTGCTGCCCCAGCCGGTGGTGACGCCGCTGCTGCTGGTGAGACCGAGGCTGCCAAGGAAGAGGCTCCAGCTGAAGAGGAGTCTGACGAAGACTTGGGTATGGGCTTGTTTGATTAGAGAATTAGTTATTGAACTATATAATTTTTTGCATGACAATAATGTGATCTATTTAATCGTGGCACAAGTACCATGTATTTTAATTTGACCTTGACGTAGTCCTGAAAGATTCTTTGTCTGAGGAGTTTCAACACCCTTTCATCTTTACACGGCTGGAATCCGCTTGACATCCGCGAGAATACCGCACAGGTTGTAGATCGAACTTCGGAGCATTGTCTTCTTGTCTTTCCCACGGCTAGAGATAGCCGCTTTGACCGCCAGGCGTGGGTAGGAAAAACCGCTTCGCACACATGCGGCAGTACTACCGAACTACCTGCTGGGTTCCCCGGCAGACATACCAGGCGGCGTGTGCGACTGTCCGCGCTTCTTTGTTCTTCCATCTGCCGCGGGCGGCTTTACATGGGATCTCCTGGTAGAGCACTGAGCCATGTCTTCCACATACTCCGAAGATCCGAGTTATCAGCTACAGTGAGGTCTTTGTTTGAGTCGCGCCAGACTATATTCACTAATGTAGTTGCAAGTGCGGTTGTCGGGCTATGTCTCAGACCATGCTCAGTTGATCATGGGACCATTCGGTCCAAAAGACCCGTTCGATTCGTGGCTATTAAAGCTAATGCTTAGGCCATCGTTTGCTCGCCCGCTTGCTTTCGGCCGTAACGGTCCGTTAGATCCGAAACCGTTGTGATAAACTGCGACCTGTCAAGCAGATGCATTGTGCAAGCCGCTTAATAAGCGCGACGCCCACTACCCCGTAAACATGTAAGCGGCTAGCACCTACGATAGCATGGCCAGCCCCAATGATGACATGTAGGCCGACGTCTTCAAAACACGCCCTACTGCACTGTCCCCTTCGGTTCTGCCTGCAAAACATTGTTGCCAAGTATCTTGTCCAGCTCATAGCATTGCTGCTTCTAGGCGCCTGCGCCTTCTTCAGATAACCTCATCGTAAGGTGCAAAGAATTACTCACCTCTCCCAACACAAAACAAGCGTCTAGCCTGTCGCTCACTATAGAGGTGGGGCTAGATACGTCAGGCCATTCACATCTGGCCCACCTGAAACGGCTGATTCTTATATTTCCGCCCGTCCAAAGCAGAGCTTCTGTTGCGCAGCGCGCATCTTTTAGGGAAGAATTATTAATTACGTCTCTTCACGGTTTGACTAATACAAATTCTATATGAGTCTATTTTCTAAATCTATATACTAGTTGTGACTAATTGTTACGCTAGCTTACCTATGCGGACAGAAACAGTGTGGGACTGCTCCGCAAAACTTCGTCATAAGGAGATGACAAGGTCGGCGACCGAGCAACATCCGAGTGGTAGGATGAGCTAGACCTGAGTAGAATCTCTACGAGTGGGGCTAGGCTTCCACTCTTTCCATACCTACTCCGAACCTATTGCTTCCACTAGGCATCGGTTGACACCTTATACCAGGAAAGCAAGTATTGTTTACTGCCGCCCTCTTGCGCTAAGCCTTGTCGGGAGGCAAGGGACTTCATATTGTTAACTCCAGTACTGTAATCGTGTAATGTCCGCCGAGTATGGGGCAAGAGCGAAAAAAGTACAACAAATATACGCTCGGCTCGGCTGATATCCGGTTTGCGACAACTTTTTTTTTTTCTTAGATTTCACGGTGCGTAATATCCGCCGTAGCACCGATGACTAATACCGTGTGTTATATATATATATATGTAGAGAAATCCCAGAGGTAGAGGGTAGATTAGAGATTAGAGCAACAACAATATCACACAGCATTGTGTTTATAACAATACAAAATGAGCACCGAACAAATGACTTTGGGCGAGAGTTACATTCTCGCATCCAGAGTAAGGAGCAAATTGACCAAACACGCTAGCGACTCCAAAGTTGGCTTAAGAGTGTTGGTAACGCAAGCTAACATGTTGGACAACATCATGGACCACATAGATGCCGAACATGCTAAGAGAAGAGCAGCAGCACAGAATGCATACAAGACTAGTATCAGATTTGAGGAGCCGGCTATCAAAAAGAGCCGCGGACGCAACACTTCTAACACCAGAGGCAAAACGAGTGTAACGGAATACGAGGTAGATTCTGAATCGGATTCCGACTCCTACTCCGATTCAGATTCAGACTCGGATTCAGACTACGAGATGGAAACATACCAGGAAGAGTCCTTGGCGAAAGTGTCAGATATGCAGTACATTGATAACGACGATGGCGAAACCGAGAGTGAGTCGGAAAGCGACTCCTATGAGCTGGACGAAGAGTACGACGAACAGCAGGCTGCAGAGGCTATTGTAAGGCTCGCAGAGCTCGGCAAAGTACAATCTTTCAAGTCGTTACCATACATCAACCTCGGCATAAACGAGGAACAGGATTCTGTAATTAACGAGAAGGAAGCTGGTTTCTCCTCAGACAGTGAAGATTCAGATGATGAAATACATAAAAGTGCATTCCTCGAATCCCGCGTTGATGTGTCGAGTCTGTTACCTGAGTTATCTAGATGCCTGTCATCATCGGATGAGGAGGATGTGGACGAGCTGCACGATCACCACGCCCTGCACAATAGACCACCAGTATTAATACAAACTTCAGAGACTAATGACCCACATATTGACGCCAAGTCGGCGCTCGGTGTTACTCATGAGGAGCCGCCCGAATTAAATAAGTCAGTTTTCGTACACTGATATTCATACCTGCGTATGCATTATTTGCTTTTGCATCGCTAAGATGAATGCTGCGAAATGACTTGTACATATTATGATGGGTTACGAAGTTACGATTACGCTACGCTGCAACGGTTCATGCTTGCATGTCTTGGAACGATTTACGCTTGATTAAGGTTTCATTATCTGGGGTACTAAATCCCTTTATTTATACCATAATTTATTATATCGTTTATATTATTTATAAAGATAAAAATTTGAATAGTATTCAGCAACTTGTAGGTCATTATTACATGCATAGGCGAGAAGTTACTTAGGTTTAAGTGTTAAGTGACGCTTTGATTTTGCAGCTTTTTTTTTTCTCACGGAGGAGCAATCAACGGAACCGGAAATTACGGCTTAAAAAAAAAGCCGAATTTCCACCCTAGCGGTTGACCCTGTTGGGCTATCTTGAACACGTTCATGAAAAACCATGATGCCAGTAGTTCTCCGCAAAGTACATAGCTAATGAATACGGTTCTAGCTACATAGAACTAACCGATCTACGTGACATACAAATGTTAGCATTTTTATGCCTTGAAAATCAAATAATTTAAATGCTAAATTTAGCTAACACGAGTAGCAAGTAGCATATACTATGACCGATGAGCCGGTAAACACGATATTATGCTCCTGACATACCATATAATTCTAATTGATACCATGATTCTGGCAGCTGTATAAGTACCCAATCTGTCATTTCTTGTTAATATGTTCGCCTCCTTAGCTTAGTGGTAGAGCGTTGCACTTGTAATGCAAAGGTCGCTAGTTCAATTCTGGCAGGGGGCATTTATTTTTTTTTTTGGCGATGATTCAAAATACGAGCAATAAGGCTCAACTAGAAAAGTGCTTTAACTTTGATACATGCCAACTGTATAGCTTTTACGTAGTCTCATATAACTGCTGACATTAATGAAAGGAGCAAATACATTTTTTGCTGGTAGGGGTGCTATCTGAGATATCACAATCCATCCGTCCAGTAGTAGTAGTGGGTAGCAGTTGCATATATTGCCCAGCAGTACGAACTGTAGCCGAGCGATAATATTTGCTTGAGAGCTGTATGTATCCAGCCATATAAGCTTTTGCGAAGTGTCAAAGTAGTATAAAACCAAATGCGATTATGTACTATGAATCTCTTTGTTTTTCTTTAAGGATGATGCGGTGGCTCAATGGTAGAGCTTTCGACTCCAGATCGAAGGGTTGCAGGTTCAATTCCTGTCCGTGTCATTTCCTTCTTTTTTTTTTTTTTGTTCTCGCATTTTGATTTTTTTGATTTCAATTCCTAGTCTGTGAAAAAACTTTACTGCCATAGTCAGTATCTATATAGCGATGGCGAAGAAGAAACAAGCCGAGTCAAGTAAGAAAGACAAAGATGGCAAGAAGATTGAAACTACAGGAAAGAAAAACGAAGTAAATTCAGGGAAGAAATCAGGCTCTTACAAAGGAGATGCAAAATCGACCAACAATAACGCAGACGAATCGAAAGGTCCAAATAGGGGCCTTGCGGTTGCTGGGAACTTTGGATGGACAGGAAAGCTACCAGCTACTTTGGTACATGAACATTGTCAAAAACAGAAATGGAATAAACCAATTTTTGACATGAAGAGAAATCTGAAAGGTTTCATCGGTATAGTTAAATTGAGTTGGGTAAACCCACAGACGAAAGAAGTTATTGAGGTTCAAATGAGCCCAGATTTGGATTTATTTTCACCAACTGAGACTACCAATGAGGCGAGACATTTCGCAGCAACTTATGTATTACATAGAATCAACTACGTCAAGAACTTAAAAATGATCCTTCCAACACTTTTTCGGGATTACTATCTGTCGTTAGAAAAGAAACGCCTTGAAATATTCAAACTGAACAAAGAGTTGCATGACAGTATTTATAATATAGATCCATTCTCGGTGGTACTTGCCAAGAGAGCTAAGGAAGAGAAAAGAAAGAAAGAACAAGAAACGAAAGCAAGAAATTTGACAAAAGCTCCTCGAGCTGCTATTAGCATTTCTTCTGGGAAAACTGAAGGCCCGCAGAAGAAGAATCAAGATCTCAGGAAGAAGGTGAAAACAGTGGTTAATAATTCCACTTTCTCCAAAAAAGTTTGGCAAAATGCACCGTTCATTGATTTACCATCTGAGTTACGGGTTTCTATAGAAGATACTATAAAACACCACATAAATTCGATGGGGTGGTCGAGCAAAGTAAATCAACCAACAAAAGAAAATTTTGACCTACTTCTAGAGTTAGGATTTCGTAAAAGTCACATAGAAGAGTCACTCAAGTACACATCTACCTTTCAAGATTCGCTAGAATGGTTACTTTTTCATATACCAGAAGATGACTTGCCCCATTATTTTGCAAAGACAGATCGTGACTCCGCCGTGTCTTTAAAGATATCGAATAATATCAAGTTCGAAAGGACTTTCAATAATATTAGAAACTTGGGTTTTGATAGAGATGATGTTATTAAAGCTCTTTCTGAAACTGAAAATGACGAGCGATTGACTGCAGTGAAACTAACCAACAGCTTGTTAGAGGATTTCAAACCTGCGAAACCGGACGATTCTCACGAGTTGTGGTTACAAGAAATAGAAGGAATGGCATTAACTGGAAATAGGAAATACGAATTCAATGATGCAGAGAAGCTTATAGTGACTTTTGATATCCATCCAAGAAAGCTTGATAAAAATCTTGTTGGATTGAGATTGTACTACAGTGAACTTTATCCTAACCAATTACCTGGTATTCAAATAATTGTCAAGAAACAAGGATTCAAACTCGCAAACTACATAAAGCTTTCAATTTTAAAAAGTTTAGTGACATACTTAACTGAGAGTCATATATTAGGGGATTGCCAATTATTCTCTATAATAGAGTGGATGGAGGATAATATAGCTAATATAATTGACAACCCCGGACCATTGTATACACCAAAGGTCCTCAATAAGCCATCACAGATAGTGAATAAAGATCTAAAGAGCCGCGGAAGTCAGGGCAAGAATAGACATGAACTAAGCGAAGTTCAAGAGAAGGAAATCCAGAATAGTTACAAGACCAGAGTCGGATCGAAAGAATTGGAAAGCTCGTTACAGCTGAGGAACAAGTTGCCAGCATGGGGAAAGAAGGATGCTTTGGTCGATATAATATCTAGTAATAGGGTAACCTTAATTACAGGTGAGACGGGATCAGGAAAATCAACGCAAGTGGTTCAGTTTTTATTGGATGACATGTATCAGAAGAACAACTTTAAGTCTACAATAATATGTACGCAGCCTAGACGTATCTCCACAATAGGCTTAGCTGAAAGAGTATCTCAGGAAAGAATAAGTAAAGTGGGGGATGAAACAGGGTATATAATACGAGGAGAAAACAAGACTAAAAAGACGACAAGGTTATCTTTCGTTACTGTCGGTGTTCTTTTGAGAATGCTTCAAAGTTTCTTATCATCTAAACTGGATAACATGAGCTTTTTCGATAGACTAGAATATATAATTATTGATGAGGTCCATGAAAGATCTGTTGATAGCGACTTCCTTTTAATTATCATGAAAATGATAATGCTGAAAATACCGAAATTGAAGATTGTCCTAATGTCTGCTACATTGCAAATAGAGACATTCAGAAATTTTTTCAATACAGATATGAACCATATCCATATCGAAGGGCGTACGTTTCCTATACAAGACTATTATCTAAACCACATATTAGATGAGTTAGACTATACCATAACAAACAAAGACGGAGAACAGATCAAGCCTAAAGCAGACTCTTCCTACTTCAAACAAGGTAACTTAAACTATGATCTCATAAGCTTGCTTTGTTTGCATATAGATGAACAGTTAAACTCAAATCATGAAAATGGAAGCATTCTTATTTTCCTTCCTGGTATTGCTGAGATCGACCGTTGTATCAAACAGATCGAGGCTAAATTTGGTGAAACAAATAAAAAGACCTGGTGCTTGCCTCTTCACTCTGCCTTATCTTCTGCAGATCAGCAGAGAGTTTTTAAGTCTGCAACATCTGGAAGAAGAAAGATTGTTGTATCTACAAACGTGGCAGAAACTTCTATAACAATTCCAGATTGCGTGGTAGTAATTGATGCAGGTAAAGTAAAGACACTTTATTATGACACACAATTTAATTCGACCAAGCTCGTAGAGAATTGGTGCTCAAAGGCGGAGGTGGCCCAAAGAAGAGGTCGTGCTGGCCGTATAAGAAGTGGAACTTGTTACCATGTCTATACCAAAGAAACTGAAATGTCCATGATTAACCAGCCTGTTCCAGAGATCAAAAGGGTCAACTTAGAAAATCTTTATTTGATAGTTAAAGCCATGGGTGTGAAAAATGTGGAAGACTTCTTGAACTCTGGTTTGGATCCGCCTGATCAACTGACACTAAAACAATCTAGTAAATATTTGGATAGTATTGGTGCAATAAGTGATGGTGTTCTCACAAATTTAGGAAAGTATCTTTCCTTGATTCCGACGGATGTCCATAACGGGAAATTACTTATTTTTGGGTGTATTTTTGGATGTTTGGACTTTGCTCTTACCATGGCTTCTATCAGCGCAGGCGGAAACTTATTTGTCAACTCTTTTCAAAAGAGGGATGAAATTAAACAAATTCTTAAGAAATTTTCGAAACAACTGGGTGACTCCATTGCATTATATAATTTGGTCTCTGAGTATGAAAGACTAAGGGCCGACGGAAAGTCTGCAAGGGAGTTTATGTCTAATAACTATCTCTCTTATATGGCAGTTAGAGACATATTATCTTCCAAGGCTCAATTTCTTGCCATATTGAAAGAAATCGGTTTTGTTCCTTTGGACTATAATACTAGCAATAAAGCTTCGAGGTCTTTCAGTAACTTGAATAGAAATAGGTGTGATACAGCTGTGCAGAGAGCTTTGCTAACGGGTGCATACTATCCTCAGATAGCGAGAGTGCAATTGCCAGATCCAAAGTATGTGCAGTCGATAGCGGGATCTGTTGAAGTTGATCCTGATGAACGAAAGACTAAAATTTGGATACGGAAAAGCACGCTGGATGACACGACAGACTCGTCATCACCCACCGATTCTGCCGTCGCAAGAGCTTTCTTGCATCCATCGTCTGTCTTGTTCAACACTTCGAAGAACGATGATACTGATGGGATAGATTTGGCCGAATTCTTAAACGAAGATGAGTCCTTGGATGTGGATAAGTGGAAAAAAATGACTGAGAATTTGCAACCAAAAGTATCAAACAATCCAGCGGCACTCAAACACCCTTTCATTGTCTACATGTCGTCACATCAGTCCACCAAGCTCTATTTGCGTGAGGTTACACCCACAAGTGTAATGGTTACGTTATTGTTTGGAGGAGAAATTTCATACGATATTTTGAGTTACGTATCGGCCGAAAATGCTCCTACAGGTATCATTTTAGATGACTGGATTCCAGTAAGGACCTGGTGTAAAAATGGTGTTTTAATCAAAAAATTGAGAGGCCTTTTAGACATGGTTATACAAAACAAGCTTTCCCATCCTGCAAATGCAACTAACTTAAGTTCTGATGATCCAGACAATGAAGTGCTCATAGTGATTGAAGATTTATTAAGAAACTAACATAGTGAGCCGAACTTATGTTTGTCATTAGAGCATTAGTATATTTACATAATTACATACCAAGCATGCATAATCCTAGAAGTATATTGAGATACCCATAGTGTTCGAGACAGTAACGAGGAATACTATCTTATCTACAAGCACGTGAACAGTCATGTGATCCCGAGAATAAAAAAACTTTAAGTCAACTTAATAGAAAAACGTAAATTGTTATCCTAACCAAGATGAACAGCAATAATAACGAAGGATCTAATCAATCCATTGGAAATACTGGGGCTCAGCCAAATGTTGGCACACCGTTACCTCAGAGGCAAGTTTCAATTCAACCTAGTCAGGCGAATCAGTTAGTTCAAGCTTTGAAGAATGAAGTTAGCTTAGCTAAAGCAGCTGGGAATGATACAGCTAAAGCACAACAACATTATGCAAAGGCTGAGTCTATAAAGCAGGTACTTTTAAATTATCAGGCTCAGCAGAGGGCTCGTATGGCACAGCAACAGCAACAACAACAACAAGGTAGAACACCCACCGAAAGTGCGGGAACATTAGGAAACGCTGCAGGCAATAACCAGGTTCGCAATAGACCAGTAGGACCCCAAAGTAATCCTAGTGCTCAAGCAGGAATAAGCCAGCCCCAAGGAATGCAAAGCTCTCCTGGATATACCGGAGGGTCTGCTTCGCCTGCACCATCTATTGGAAACATCGCATCAGTTGAGAAGTTTAATCAGGCTAAGGCACACCTTGCTGAGCTTGAACGTAAGATACAGCAACTTCAGAATAGCAAAAAGAGCTACAATCTCAATCAAGAGCAGATGACATCGGTTGATAATCAGTTGGCTGAATTAAGAAACAAATATACTCAATATCAAAAGTACGCCATATATATCAAAGCACAATTGGTCGACCAGGCAAAATCCACAGCAAGTCCTCCAGCAGGGGTGGCTTCTACACCAGCCACATCTGGTAATCCACAAGATGTAAGTATACTCAGGAGATTTTTTTTTTTTTTTTTTTTGATTAGCACAATACTAACAATTATAGCAACGCTTAAAGATGCAAAGGACTGGAAGCACTCCACCTCAAAGTATCGACTCGCCAAATGTCAGTGGAAAATTACCTAACGCAGCACAAGACAAATCAACTATACCTGCTAAGCGCTCCGCATCTCCTCCAGCAGGAACGAGTTCTAATACTCCAAGTAAAAGTACTCAAAGTCCTCAATTTAACCTTTCAGGTATAACGAAACCATCAGTGCCATCGATTCCTATCTCCAGTAATATAAATGTCAAGCCACCGACTGCCGTGACATTAAAAGAGACTGGAAATAACAATCGTGCTACACTCTCGAGTGGAGTCGCCAATGGAATGAGTCCTATATTAGGGACTCCAGCGATCGTCAAGTTACCAACGTATGAGCTTGCTTCAGGAGGTGCTGGAGGACCAATACCAGATAATGGAGGAAGAGTTCTCACAAAGAGGAAATTATCTGATTTGGTTAATACTATAGGTGCAGACGAGGGGGACGGCAAAACGGTTATTGATGGCGATGTAGAGGAATTATTACTCGATTTGGCTGATGAATTCATATCTTCTGTGACAGGTTTCGCTTGCAGATTGGCAAAGCATAGAAAGGTCGACTCTATTGATGTTCGGGACGTTCAGCTTCATCTAGAGAGAAACTGGAATATCAAAATTCCTGGTTATGCAATGGATGAGATAAGATCCACTCGTAGGTGGCAACCCAATAATAGTTACAATCAGAAACTCTCAGGCATTGAAATATCGAAATCTGTTAATGGTAATATCAATTAAAATCGAAACTTGTATATAATGTATATGCTATATATGAGATCCCGTCATTCGTTAATTATATATGTACTATTATTCATCTTGCGTAGAATGTGATTTGCTTCCCAAAACTCCAACCCCTTGGAAGCTGCATACTCTGAGATTTGCAATGATCTTGCTACAGTCTCCACTGTCATCTCACTAGGGTTATCTTGGAAGAGCATAATTATAGATGCTTCCATAGGCATAACTTGAAATGGCTTAACAGTACCTCCTACTTCTAGTTCTAGTTTGACTTTACCTAATGTAGGTAAAAGTTTGAGACCCCTCCCCGTTTTTATCTCAGAAAATCGCTGTTCAACTTCTCGGAATTGGCTCTGAACGCTTTCTGGAATCACAAGACTATCATCTATAGCGCTTTCAAACTGACTAATAGTTTGCCAGTAAATATGCGACAACACTGATACGTGAAAACGCATGTTTCCATGTACCAACAGAGAATTTATTGATTTGCTTTCCTCTATGTCGCGTATCATGACGTCCAAAGTATTAAATTCCGTTTCTCCAAACCTGGCTTTTAGGAGCTCTAATTGATATATGATATGAGATACATCATAACCTTGAATTTCAAGTAACCGCTTACCAAATAGGAGGGTAAACTCGTTGATAAATATTTCTTTCAGATCAAAAATCGAGATTAATGATTCGATAATATCTGTCACTTTACCTTTCTTAAAATCTGGCAAAGCATCTATTGGATCAGGAACCCAATTTATATCCGTCAGGTCATCGAATGCTATGCTTTTCTTTCTATTATTTTTAAGTTCGTCAGAGAGTTCTATGAGTCTATTTTCTTTGCTTTCGTTCAACAATCCATGAACGATTTTTACTATGATATCTTCTCTGGATCTTAGATAACGCCTGATTGGTCTGACTACCTTGTCTAAGAGGACACCTTTTGGGTCAATTATTAGAAACGACTTGATTGTTGATATGTAACATAAAATTATGTCGACAGTATTAGCTCCTGAATGTAGCAACTTATCATTACAAAGAGTAATGAACCTGTCCACCAACTTTGCACGCTGATGTGCCTGTGAGTATGATGATTTTTCTAAGTGATTGTAGGAAAAATTCAAAATGTTTGAAAATGAAGCAGATAACCCTATGCAAGTACTATCATTATAACGGATATTATCGCTCGAATGTGTATCGATATTAACGCCCTTGAACAGGACACATTGGTGTAACTCGGACAACGCTAAAGTTGTTTGCGGATAATTTGAGACTAAATCAAAAATTTCTTTGATTCTTAGAGAAACAAGCTCGGTATGGGCAATCTTGATCAAATCGTACACATATGTTTCATCGAAGTCACTATCGGACAAGCTGACAACCATGCTAAACCTCGGAAATAGTTTCTTTCTGATCCAAGAGTTTATTTGTTCTAGTAAAGGCGTGTCCCATAGCCCTAAGCAGGTATTGAATAAATAGGTCTTGATACGCTCAATTGCGATATCGACTGTGATAGAATTTAGTTCTTCATTTAGCCCTATAGACAGTAACAATATTAAGGCGTCTCTTATAGTATCGTAATTCTGCGGTGTTTCAGACTGGAATAGGTTATCGTTCAATAATTTGGTGAGTTTATCAGAGAAGTTCATATTGCAATCACTAAACACAGACCGAAACAAAGTGTTCATATTTCGGTCTAAAACCTCTCGCGGGAAGTCCTTAAGACCTAAGCATTTTGATATCTGACTGTTTAGTATTTGAAGCTCTTTAATACTTGTAACCGTTTGAATCAAAGACTCATTAGACACTAAAAAAGGTTTTAAATCTCGCATGAAAGTCGATCGAATTGTGTTATTGTAAAGCTTCACAAACTCTAGTTGATTGTACTCATCTTTCAAGCAGCTCCTTATTGCTGATTTTACCCTTGCAGAAGGTTCTTCGACTAGTTGTTTCTTATCCCAAATAGCTTCCAACCACGATAATAAATAACTTATATCGTTCTCGATGTCATTACTTCTACCACTTGTAGACCCCAAATCACTGAGGTTACTCGAGGGTATAATCAGGGTGATTATATCCTTGGTAATAGGAATTGTCGCCATTCTTGATCGAGTAGAATAACCGTTCAAGACTGTAAACTCCCCAAAACAATTGATCTCACTGCAGATAACACAAAAAGCACATACATTAGTATCATAATTTAGATGATCAGTTGGAATCATATAAAAGACGGAAAATGGTAAGTACTTGGAGAAATCAAAGAAAGAAAGCAAAGAGACTAACTCTATTAGCCTAAGATAAGCTCTAATTCGAGATCATCGCTAAAAGAGCAGTTCATAAATGTTACGGGTGTTTCTCCTGCTTCTGCTACCAAGTGGTTAGACAAATATAATGGAAGCTTGGAAAACTCGATTAATGCATATTTGGAATATGAGCACAATAAGTCCAAGCAAGTTACCATAGACAACAGACTTGTGGCTATATTTGATCGGTACAAGGACCAGGACAATGAAGATATCATTGGAATTGAGGGTACATTGAAATATTTAGAAGACTTGGAATTTGATGCGGAAGACATCATAAGTCTCATTCTAGCATACTACTTGCAGGCACCTAGCATGGGAGTCTTTTCTAGAGAACCATTCTTGCGAAACTGGCAAGAGAGAAAAGTTTTTGATATTCCTACTATGAGCAGGTTTATCGCCAATCTCAAGAATGAAATTCTTAATAATCAAGACATGTACAGAGACTTGTATAATTACACTTTTGGGTTCCTCATGGAGGTACCTGGTCAGCGACTTTTACCATCAGAGACTGCGGTAGATTACTGGAAACTTTTGCTATACAATAACGCCGCTTTTGAAGGCGCTAAAACAAGGTTGGACCAATGGTTTGAATTTGTTCTTAGCGAATACAAGAGAGGATTTTCCAAAGACACATGGCAGATGTTCTATCTTTTTGCTAGAGACGTGATCACTGCCGACCCAGAATCTTTAAGTGGCTACGATGAAATGTCTGCTTGGCCAAGCGTTATCGATGAGTACATAGAATATTTGAAAGAAAATGGTCTTTTGCCAGAATGACTGAAACTAAAAGATTTCTTTTTTTTGAGAGTCGATGTTTATAAATACATACTATATAGATTTTAAGCCTATTATCCACCGTCATTGTCAATCATATCTATATCTTGTAGGAGTTAAACTAGTTATTGGAGCAAAGATCCAGCATACTGCTCGTTAAATCAATTTAGCAAGCTATCAATACTGGACTTACGCAACGCTAAAAGAGTCTCGGAAGCATCCTGTTCTGCTAATGGCATGGTGTCAGAGCTGTCACGGCTGCTAGATCTTATGACGTAGGTATTGCGATGTGGAATTTTAGATTTGAAAAACCTCATTCTGGGCTCCAGTACTGTTTGTGACCCACTCTCCTCGGTATTGAGAGCTGCGTCTGGAAGCAGGAATTTTGATTCATCTGCAGATTTGTCACCCGAAGAAATTATGAATTGATTTTGTCCTGTTGAAATAATGTTGTTAATCTTGTCACCCGGGCTGTTTCTCAATATGCTCAAGATGGGAGCCATGCCAGGAGAAATTTCGGGGCTGGGCAACTGACGATCCCTCATGAAAAAGGGTGAAGTAAGTCCATCGAGTGATTTGGCTCGGCATTGCTCGCCTGAAGGTAATCTCTTGTCAGTTTGTGATGATGAGCTAGGACTTGAAGCAAAGCCTTTTTCTGTATCATTGGTGGCCAAAAGTGGGCTTCTCTCGCCAGTCTCTTTTGCGTCGGAAAAGGAACCGTAAGTTGTGCCAGCAGAGGCCAGGTCAATTGAACCTAGAGAGTAACGGCTTTCAAACTTACTATTTGTGCTGGGCTGCAGGTTAGAGATCTGGCATTGATCTTCACTCACCGACTGTCCATCTCTCTCCTTATATACGTCCTCCGCCGAAGTATAGTTCGAGGATGAATCAGGCGAGGCACAAGTAGCCTGCTCAGCAGGATCTTCGAAGCTGTAATCTTTGTTAATGTTTCTGTAGGCATTGACATCTAGTGGAATCTTCGCAAAGTCTATGTTGAAAAAGTAGTCTGATACTTGGCTCTTGCTGAGAAGTTCGTGCTGCTGGTTAATAATATGATGCAAATATAGTATGTACTCCACAGACGCCTTGAGTATACTGAGTTTGTACATGCCATCGATCTTGCTGTTGCTACCGCCAGCGGTGCTGCTACTGCTACTAGGCTTCTTGGGTCCGCTAGTGGTCGCTCTGCACGCGGGTATTAGAAATTTGAGCGCCTCGAACTCTCTGTTGATCTTGAGGCGACGCTTTTTTTCTATGATGGAGTGTAATTGCTTTGTAGCATTCCGCCTTTCCTCGACATCCTCAGCATCCATCCCCACAGAAGCACGTCTCCGCTTACGGCGCTGCTGCTTAGCTCCCACGCCTTCGTTTTGCTCTCCAGTGCCATTATCGTTCTTTTTGGAGTAGCTGTTAGTCAAAATTTCATAATTTCCGTCTTCTTGATCTAGTTCACGATTAAGCTGGATAATTGTTGCCTTCAACACTGGTGGACTAGGTAATCTTCCCGTCATCTTATATAATTAATATTGAAAAAATTTCACTGCTTTTCGTCTTAGACTATGTTTCAAGACTATTCCTTAAATTATACTCTTCTCTTTGAGCTCGTTCCGCTATCAAGTTACTGTGTGGGGCTCTGTCTACCTTTCTTGAGGCCTTGCGAGAGAAATGATTGTAGACAAATAAAAACACCAGGTCTTTATCTAAAATGGATAATTTGCAATCGTTATCAGGTCACTTAAGATTCACTGCAGCAAGTGTTAACTCATTCAGTTTGAGACGTTGACTTTTGGACCTAAATCTTATATATAATCACCCAAGTCTTCTGACTTTATTTTATGTTTCCTGCCACGTTCTGAAGCACGTTGAGCCTTACCGTAGCCGGAGGGCCAGTTGATCGCATGCGAAACCCACGTGTGACTTCTCAGGGTGCGAATTTATATTTTCTTAGCGCACATGAGCTTTAGCAGCAACAGTGCTAGTGACAGAACAACCGAGATACACCATTACTGTGCCTTATTGAAGCAGAAACGTTGCTCTTTGATTGCGTCCCCATGGCACACCTGGGCCTTGAAATAGTAATGAAATTGGCTAATTTATTGTTCTGAGGCTACCGCGAGACAAGCGAGCATGGCAGAAGTCGCTCGTTCCAACAACGGGGTCAATAAGCAGCAGGGCCTCAAGGAGGACAGTCTGCATCAATATCAAGTAATCCACAGCAACGGTATCCCCATTTTCCGTCTTTATAAAAGCTACCCCAGACCGAAGTATGCCCGCGAGTATGTATGTCTTCCGGATATACTGACTTCTGCAAGGTGGAACGCAGGGCTGCAGTATTGGTGTTGGATGCGACGCTAGAAGCGCTGTTGTCTTGAGATGCGTGGGAGTTTTGCTGTTCCGGGTGGGGGCCTGAAGGCGTGGGATCATTGGCAGGGCGCGTATGCTCCCAGGCGAAAGTCTGAGAACGACGTGGGTCAGCCGGCGTATCTAACTGCTTGACAAAGTCGTCTGCATCGTTGACGAAGCCACGACGTGCATCACTGACGACGCTGGAGTTGTTGTCCAGGGATATCTTGCCGCCAGCCGTCACATTGAGTATGTAGGCGGGAACGTCCTCACGATCACGTAGAACCTTTTCCATGGGATCTTCCTTGCTGTGGAGATAAAGATCCTTGGGTGTGAGATCCAATTCAAGCATCTCTAGCTCGTACTGCTCGATATCGTCCCGGTCCTTGTTTTCTGCGTCTGAATACGCTCGCTCTTTCGCTACCGACCAACTCTTGTAGATATAATCCAACTCCTCAGCAGATATTCCATGCCATCTGTCCCTAACAGAGTCGTAGTCAGGTGCAATCTTGACCCTTACACCTTCCTTTGTGACGAATTCGTCCTTTATTCCGCTTCCTGCCTCTGGCATACCCGTTAGAGAAGGCTCATCGTGCTTCCTCTGATGAGCTAGATATCCTTCACTATCCTTCTCATCTTTCACCTTTCGGTACCATGGAACGGTGGAAATATACTTGGGTATGTAGGGATTCACCTCCTCACCACCGCTTGGTTTCAGATCCTTATCATTTCTGTTAGACATTTGACCTCCTCTTACAATATGTCTTCCTTTGAAAATGATAATGCGAAAGAGTAGTAAGAGGTGTATGCCGTCGCACAGCACATTAATATCACTTACTACAGACCATTGGGAAAGTCGACAGGTACAGTCTATTTTATGTATTACTACCGAACGATACAATTATCCTATTTTGCGCTATACTAATTGAATCCAGTCCATTCCTCTTCTTCTTCAGACTCGCTCTCCTCCACTATGCCCCATTCTTTAAGTCTCAGGTCATCAAGTACCTCGTTTTTGCATTTTTCTCGTAACGTCTTCAACTTTGCGTCTTTGCTAAGCTTGACAAATGGTTCAATGAGCTTCGAGAGAGGAACTTGCTCCATTACTTCTCTCTTTTTCTGTTCATCCTTAGAGCCATTTTCTGCGCCTTCGTCTTGGTCCTCTTCTTCCTTCTCATCGGCGCCATCCTCAGCACTCTCATCAGTGGTATTGAACATGACTCTTTCGAGTTCATCAAGGTATATGTCGCAAAGATGGTAGGGAAGTGCTACACTCACCTTTTGGTCACCGCTCAAGACCAGTTTCTCATACACGGAAAGAAACTCATCCACAGTCTTAGAATTCCACTTCTCCGCATTGAGCCTTATAAAGCTGTGTCTCACTACTCTTCTAATAAGCAAGTAGAACTTGTCTATCCTCCATTGATCGATGCTGGGCCATTCTCTTATCATAACTGTCCAAAAAGCTTCAATAAAATCGGCAAACCTACTCAAGGGTATGGTGTCGGAGAACAAAGCTCCAAGACTCTCTGCTAGTCTCTCCTGTGGTCTAGCTCTGTCGCAGAACCACATCGAGAAATATAAACCTTTCCATAGCTTCTTCAACTCTTCCAGGCTTAATTGTGCTGACGATTTTGAACTTAAATATTTTTTCAACAAATCCAACGCCGCCTCTCTGGTCTTTCTATCATTGGAAGCCAAGAGCTTTACGAACTTGGACGACTCTCCCATGCTATATATGCTGTCACAATACTAATATCTTCCTAGGGCTGGTGAAAAGTTGAAATACTAGACAAAAAAATTCAAGCCCATCGCGAATCTACATCTATTCATGTCTACACTTACTTAAGATAGTGGACCGTCTCTTCGGACCCAAGACCACATTAATACAAATGATAGCGATAGAACCATTAATAAAAGCTTAGTATTAGTTAATTATACAGATTACACTAACTCACTTATACCTTCCGGGGTATTTCAGGTGATTAGAAAGACATCAAGACAGACTGTTGGACACCCACCTGACTGAAAGATTCGATTTCCAAGTAGTGGCGACGTATCTTGTGTAAGAATTCAGCACGTTAATGAGTAGTTTTTCGAAAAGAAAGATCCTAGCCTCGAACTGAGTCTTCTATAATTTGTGTGAGCTTGAGCGCATCAAACGATCAAGTAACGAATTGGAATATGCAATAACTTAACAACATATCCAACAACTCCCATCATCACAAATCCAACACCTACGGCTCTGATGATTTTCATGTACTCTAAATTTTGTTAGCTTGATTCAAACGTAATTGACGTCGTGTTGACGCCTTTTTTTTTTTTCGTCCAATCCTACGTACCTTTTCTGTCTGGCTTTTGACATCTTTTGACGAAAGCACTTCCATCCTTGAAAAATTCAACTGGAATCTCGGTAAGCTTTTCCAATCCTTCTGAAGCCATGCTTGGTTTTATGTTATTGTCACTAAAGAGTTGAACTTTACTTTCGTTGATTTATGGCCAGCGAACAAGGTGTTCGCATTGAATTGGATCTGCACTACTATTACACTACTATCACCAAAGAGAGTACAAATATTTATTTTACACTTCTAAGCTATATCTTCATCAAAATAAGTCTAAAAATGTTTCACCTTCTTCTGAGCGTTGCTTTACCATTACTTCGTGACGTTTTTTATCCATCATCTTGTTGTATTCTGGGATGACGGATCTTTCAAAATATGACATAAGAGATTTTTGCATCTTAGTGTTCAAGGACCACTCCTCCAACAACGGAGGGCACTGCCCTGCATACCCATTTTGCCACTTCGCGTCGACGAGGCCACGCAAAGCTCTTTTGTATAAAGTGTATATGCTTTTGTCGGTGTCGCTAAGCAAATGCGATTTTGAATATATTCTGTTGAAAGAACGTTCACTCGTGTGATAAAGGTGGTAGAACTTGCCCAACTCAGTCATGTACTCGTACAAGTGACGTTCTGACCTATCTTCCAAGAGAAAGTCTAGGTACGTGCGGAAGACGCTAGGCGAGAAAAAGCAGTTATTCGAAGTGTAGATACCCCAGAGTTGCTCCATAGTCCGCTTTCTCTTGTCCTTGAGTTCATGCGAAAGACTGATGTAGCCTTCATAGTCGAAATAAGTATTCTCTTGCAACTCCTGAAGAGAAGGGTTCTTCGAAAGATTGACATTTGGTACATCAGTTGTCTTAAGATAGTGCAACAAGACTCTGTCAGCATCAGATCTTGTAGACAACTCGGACCACTTGAAAACGGTGCTCCAAAAACTTCTAGCATCTTTCCCACTGAGATCCAATTCCTTATAAATATCCTGGAACTTGTTTATATAAGACATTCCCTTAAAAAACTGCTTGTTATACGCTAATGAGACTAATATAGCCTTTAACGTAGAAATTGTGGGGTATTTGATATCACCAGGTATGCACACTCTAGTTGATGTTTTGTTTTTTGGATCAGAAGGAACTCCCCAAACGCTCTCTATGAATTTTAAAAGATAGTCAACATCGCCCGAGTATCCTATGCAGTAGACCAATATTTCTCCTAATTCATTATCAACTATTGGGCTTCCTCTACCATTTCTAGTACCGAATTTTGAATATTCACTGAACACTGTACGCCAATTCTGTTCTGATGTTAAAAGTCCCTTTCTAGGGTTATAAAAGGAGAGATAGTATTCGCTTTTTGGATCCTTCCATAAATAATGAGCACCCCCAGAATACACCTGAAACTTTAACTTCCAGAGCTCTTTAGTCATGAATTCATAATGCAACCCACCAGGATACTGCTGTTCCAACCTTAAAAACCACTTAGCAGCCAAATCTATTTTTTGGTTATGTAACTCAAACCTGATCAAATTTTCATAATCATACATAGACATAATGTAATCGGATCGTCTATCATAAGTATGCATATTTGCTCGCAACTTCTTTTCATATATAAACGAGCCATCCGAGAATAGAAGATTGCTGTATATGCGTCTAACTCTGTCTCTGAAATTTCTGGCTTCTGTATATTTCAAATTACCTTCATCTTTTCCAGATATTACCTTTTGGTTTATAAGAGCGTGCAGTAAGCTTATTTGGAAATCGATAAGTTTACCGATAATATGAGAGAACTCCGTTTGGGTGAATACTTCTCTCCAGTCCATAATGCTAGATTTTGGAGCAGTCCAGTTTAATATGAGTTCGGCCAATACATGATATTGCTTGGTGTTAATCAAGTTGAACACCTTTTTTCTTATTAAGTCGGTTTTCGAGTAATCGACTGGTTCTTTAAAAGTGGATGAAAAATGATTAAATGACAATGACTTCAAGAAAGCTTCTGAAGAATAATCATTTAGCTTTCCTTGAAGCTGCTTGACCCGGTTTTTCTTTAACTCCAGGTTTTCTGCCGCACTTCCAGCTGCATTTCCTGCTATGGAAGTGCTGCTGATACTTATAGCAGGTGCTGACAAAAACCTGCTCAAGACCGGCGACGCCTTCGAGGTCTTCAGTCTTCTTATTATGCTGGCCATGGAACTCCTAAATATTCAAAGTAAAGTAGAGTACTTAAGCTCTTGATTTAGTGAAAAATTCAGCTAACACAAAATTACCCGGTCTTTGCACTACAACTTACTATCTCGGCTATCAAATAACCTACACTAGTAGATCTTGAATTAACATGTATCACCTAAATATTGTCATAGAAACTATATAAACTCATAACTTAACACTGCTCATTGCACGTATAAAATTTCCGTCAATATGTGTTGCATTATACTTGGCTACATTGTTCAAGCCTTGCTCAACGGTAGTACCATCTAGTATTTGTTGAATGTGGAGTTTGGTACCCTTGATTGCCCATGTCTGATGCTGAGCAATGTTTTCTGCTAAGCTCGTACAATATTTAACACCCTCCTCGAGATTGGGGACTATTTTGCTCACAATTCCTAGTTTCTCTGCCTCTGCTGCTCCGAAGACAGCCCCTGTTAAAGCGTACTGGTAGAGCAAGGATTTGTTATTGACTATGCTTGGTAGCCTTTGTAAAGACCCGATATCGGCTGGAATTCCAATCTTGATTTCCCTGATGGATAATCGAACGTCCTCTGTCACCACGCGAATTGAACAACAAGCAAGCATGTCTAAGGCAAGGCCGTAGCACACACCATTTAACAAACATATGGTAGGTGTGTCAATCCTTGCAGGAGTGGTAATACAGTGCTGAAATTCCTTAATGTGCTTGTGCAAGGACGTGTATCTCTCTTTATCAGAGATGCCGCTGCTAGATGCCATTGTTTTGATTGCATCCTTCAAATTCAAACCACTAGAAAACGCCCTGGGACAAGCAGAAGAGATTATGATTATATTGGTATCTTCATGACTATCTAACGTTTCCAATATTTCGGCATAGTCCCTCCACATCTTTTCGTCAAAAGCATTCAATACCTTAGGGTTATTTATTTGCACATGACGAACACCATCATCAAGATCGCTCACAATGTAGCTCTCGTACTTCTTGTAAATGCTAGAATCGAATTGTCCCATTTTATCTACCTATCTTCTATATAAACTGATCTCTCCCAAGTGTACATATATATAGTTGTATTTTTTCCCCACAGCACATTATGGTTGAATATTAACCGATAACCGAGGCCTTGTTCACGTGAACTTACACAGTATATTTTCCTGTAGGTGCTTTAGCTTCTTTCTTTGCAGCTATCTCAAGACCTTCAATCATACGAGACCTGAGCATCGACGTTGCCAGCTTGACAGAGCTCTCTGTTAAACCTTCAACGAGAAGATATAATTTGGGAGGTGCTGGAACATCTTTTCCGTTCTGTTTGACGTATTTTGGAATCTTCGCATTACCAGGGTAAAATTGACCTTTGTTAGTTATAGAAGTACCTGTAGAGTCAATGATCTTTGCTAAGCTTTCACGGTTAACGGTGAACCACCTAGCTGTCTGTGGTAAATCGTTAATTGTAACTCTGGCGTGAAATTTACATTTATCAGGACCCGAAGTTTCTGGTGCACGTCCTTCGACGATATGAAAGTCTGGTAATTGAGCAGCATACGCTTCAGACAATACAGGCTTGTTTGCGGCGCTATCCTGCTTAGCTGTGTCTGTAATTCCTTCACTTTCCCCATACACTTTTCGTTGGAGGTCTTTGGTGGAATCGCGAATCTCTTGTAAATTATCAAGCCCTTTGCCTCCAAAGCCAAAGTTGATCTTCTCTTTCCCTTGCTTCACCTTCTCGAAGAACTTTCTACTGTTTTCCAACAATACCTCATCTATTTCGCATTCGGCACCCTTACTAGCCTTCATGGCTCGTACCAAATCTGCCATCGCCTTTTCCTGATCTCTCGCGACGAATGTTATGGCAGTACCATTCTTGCCTGCCCTTCCAGTTCTTCCAACACGATGAACATAGTCCTCTAGATGACTTGCGGCATCAAAATTGATCACCAAATCAAGTCCCTTTACATCAAGACCTCTTGCAGCTACGGACGTTGCGATCAATATATCAAGTCCGCTGTTCTTAGAAGAAAAGTCTTTTATTGCATGTTTACGATCAACTTGATCTTTTCCACCGTGGATAACGAGACATGTTATTTCTTTCGCGATAAGTTTAACCAACAAATCATCAGCTGCTGTTTGTGTTTCGACAAAGATCAAAACTTTTGACAGGGGGTTTTCCTTGAAGAATTTGTTCAATATACCGAGAAGTTTGTTAAACTTGAGATCGAAAATCTTCGTATCATTCTTGTCACAATCTATAATCTCAACTTTCTGGTCTATTTCTTTAGGTACAACACTCACACCTCCTATTACAATCTCTAAAGGATCTTTCAAGATCTTTCGAG
This sequence comes from Millerozyma farinosa, assembly GCA_002196765.1. Lineage (NCBI taxonomy): Eukaryota > Fungi > Ascomycota > Pichiomycetes > Serinales > Debaryomycetaceae > Millerozyma > Millerozyma farinosa. Next base: position 1,645,864 of record NBND01000002.1, on the reverse strand, counting down.
CCAAAAGTTCCATTTTCCTAGGAAAAGTTGCAGAAAAGAGTACTATTTGAACATCAGACCTTATTCTTGTGACTACTTTCATCACTTGGGGTTCAAAACCCATATCGAACATTCTATCTGCTTCATCTAACACCAAATATGTCACACGTCTCAAATTAGTTACTCTCCCGTTATTTGCTGCGAGTAAGTCAATTATTCTACCCGGTGTCCCAACTAGCACTTGTGAACCTTTTTTTAATTCACCAATCTGAGGTTCGATTGACGAACCACCAAAGCAACAACAAGTAGAAATGTTGAGTCGTTTAGAGAAATGCGAGATTTCCTTGTGTATTTGAGAAGCAAGTTCTCTTGTAGGTGTCATAATTAGTCCTATTGGACCATCACCCGGTAATAACGGTGTTTGATCTTGTACATGTCGTAAAAGGGGAAGGGAAAAAGAAAGAGTCTTTCCTGAGCCAGTCTTAGCAACCCCAATAATATCTCTGCCCTTCATGATTGCAGGCAATGCCTGTGATTGAATAGGAGAAGGGGAAGTATACCCCAATTTCTCCTTTAAAATGGTCATTATGCTGTTTGGAAGCCCCAAGTGAGACCACTTGGATATAGGACGAGGTGGACTAGAGCCTTTCACTCTTATGCCGCCCAAATCAAGCCGCAAAAGATCAATTTCAGCTTCTGTCATGTCAGCTATCTCTTTGGGTTCCTTGTAGAAATCTTTCCTGAACGGTTTATAATCGATCTCAGAATGATTTACGTCATTAAGCTCGATCTCTTTGTTCTGAAACTTTTTAAGCTTGGACGATAACAAGTCCTGCTCTTTTTTCTCTTCATCCTCTTCGAGGTCTTCGTCATTATCAGAGTCAGAATTTAATGCTTCACCGTCTATTTCCTTGAGGTTAGTGTTAGGTTGGGCAGCATTGTCCGCGAGTTTTTCATCTTCTAGATTCTTAAGGAAAACATCTAAATCATCCTCTGACTCTTTTGGTGTATCACCTGCTCCTGCAAGGTTCTCTTGTTTATTTAAGTTCAAGCTAGGCTTTTTGAATACCGGACGATGAGTACCATCGTCCTCATCTCCCTCAAAATCTTCAATTGCTATTCGTTTCTTCTTAAATCCATTGCTATCACTTTTCCCCTTAGTTGGAGCTTTTGCTATTTTGAAGGAAGGGAGGCGATATAATGATGTTGCACTATTCCCCACGGGTGATTTAGAATCCGACTCATGCTGCTCGCGTAACCGCTTTTTCTTCCATTCTTCTAATTTCTTTTCTATGCCAGTTTTTGGATTCGATGTACTATCTTCAGTACCATCACTAGTTTTCCCTTTATTCTTCTTCAAGTTCCAAGCCTTGAACTTTTCTTGTCTTCGCCTTAATTTTTCTTCCTTCGTAAGCTTACTTTCGTCAGACTTATCATCGAAGCCAGCTTTGTTAGTATTATCTCCAATTAGAGGACTCTGTGACTTGGTCTCGGTCTTCTGTCCAAGATACTCATCATTGTTAGTCATTACTAATGCATACGAATCGTTTATCTATATTAAACAGATCTTGATATTTGATGTTTCTAGTGTGATTAAAGATGAGATGATATTGTATTACACAAAAATATATTCTACTACTTAAAGGGCGGTCGTGACAGTGACAGTTTGAGAGTTAATAAGTAACATGGGAGGCAAGTTCTTAGACCAGATGGCAAGGTTTGTAGCATATATCATTGACTCTTCATCGCTTGAATGAGTTCCAATTTGAGGAGCTGGCAATGTAGAGAATATTACTTCAGTCTGACCAGGAACGGAGTATAGACTCATTAATTCGTTTAAAATCAAATGCTGACCCTTCGCTGGCAAATCATTGAACGAAAATGACTTGAGTTCATCCTGAAGCATCTTTTCGATATGATTGGATCCTGAGGCTTCTTCAGTCAAGTCTTCATTGTTTAGACTTAAGACTGACCCATCTGAAGCGCTACCAAGGTTTCCTTCTAGGATGCTCCTCGGTTTATGATCTTGAGACAGGTTCTCTACATCGTCTGGCACGATAGTTGTCGGAACGGATTCTTTGGAAGTTCCATGTCTGAGGCTCTGATCTTGACAAACGTTAATGTTCGTACTGTGCTTACCAAAATAGTCGCCCTTCCTAGACGACTCTGTTTGGTCGTAACTTTCCTTAGTATCGACATCCAACTCGCCTTCATTTTCTTCTATGTTATCCTCATCACTCATATTTGCTTGCGGAGTTTTGACGGAAACAAAATTGGGTCTAAGAGAAGACCTAACTGACCTAAGAGAGACCTGGTCAGTTGAAATGTCACGCTTTGCCACATTTTCCAAAGTACTATTCTCTCGAGAAAGAAACGGTCTGTTCTTATTTTTTCCTAACACAGACTTTTTCTGCTTTGGTTTGAGTCCAGCCTCTCGTTCATGTCCTCTCTTTGTCAGAAAGATAGTTGACACTTTTCCCAACAGTTTTGATAATCTACTACTGCTTTGGTCTAATGATACACTTTCTAAAGTGCTTTCAGAATCCTCGTCACTCTCGTCACTAGCAAAAGTGCTATTATAGTTAAAAAAGTCCTTATTGGATGTACCCATGTTGAGAGACATTGGATGGCCATGTTGATGAAGGTTAGATAACGTATATCTGCGTCTGTTTAAGCTTTTACCATGCGAATCATCATTATCGGCGTCCATGTTTCCCGTAGTATAGCCCTTAGGTGCTTTGAAATGTTTCTTCTTTGCTGGCATTTGAATGGAAGTCTTCTTCGTAAGCTTATGCATCTCTATATCTCTTAACTTATTTCTAGCCAAACAAAGGTTCTTCCACCATTTCTCATTTCGTAAAACCTCATCTAAGCGATCAAATTGATTCTTGTTGAGCAAGTTTTTAGGGTAACCTTTGACTAAGAAGTTGTATGACGACAACGAACCATCATCTAAAGACATGACTACAACTTCTGCATCAATTCTGAGCGACTCAAGTAAACCTTTAAGCTCAGATTTTTCAGTTTCAACATCGTTCTGGTCCTGAACAAAAGCAATAATTCGTAAGACATAGTTATTGTCTTTCCATTCAGGGACTGAAGCGAGAATAGCACCTAGTTGCAAAATCAAGGTGTAAGTATCAAAATTTGTCGAAAAAACTGATCTTCCGTCCTTCATTTGGCTCACACGAGACATTTGAATTGGATAAAGATCAATGTATTTCTTCTTCTTAGGCTCGTGAATCTTTGAATTTTTTAGAAAGTCGAAAGTGCCCTTGCTTGTAGTAGGAACATTTATATTTGAGAAATTAATCGCTACCCCTACAGTAGCTTGCATCAATGTTAACTCTTCGATGATTTGAATCCATTGATTAACATTTATCTTTTGCTCCTTTTTACAATCATCCGTTGGAAGAGCGTTCAATCCGGTGGATATCCCACCAGATTCTTTATAAAGATCATGGAAACCAATTATTGTAATATTAGGTCGCATGCCTCCTAGTCCTGATCCTAAATATACGTTCCTCACACCCCATTGAATCGTAGGTCCCAATGCTATTTGAATAAAAGCCTTGATCTTCAAGAGTTCTCTAATTTTATGCCATGCCTGTTTCTGCTTCTGAATCTCTCTATATGAGTCAACTGAAATTTCGTCCTCATGCATCAAAATAACATGCCCAAGAATATACAAGCCACCTTTTTTCAAATGGTTGCAAAACCTGATCAAATTCCATGAGCTTCGGGCGTCATCACACAAGAGTAATATTTGAGGTCTCCAGTATTTCACATTCATCTGCAATTTTAATCGAAGTAAATACTTCCGAACCTGGTGATAGATAAGCAACTGGGAAATATCACCAAACTTCAGTGGTGGTGTCAGATAGTGGATCACTATAACTAGAAACATCAAAAATATGATGACCAAGAAGGCAGACAAACCATAAACAATAAATAAAGCGAAAATAGACGATGTAGCACCGAAAAACGCTGTACGGGTATTAAAATATTTGAATGAAGGTCTGAAGTTAGGTGCAGATCCAACTCTCAATAGGAAACATGCAATGTTTGTAACAATAAAAGTCATTAAGAAAGCCATGGAAATGAAGGTAGCAATTCTATCGATATCGGAAAATAGAAAAACCTGAGTTAATAACCACGTTATTAAAAGGCTTATTTTCTCTGCTTTTCTCTTTTGGCGGTAAGATTTCTTCCTAACCCTGCAAACAGAAATTCCGGGAATGATCTGGTCATCGGCAATTGCTGAAAGCAACGTCGCAGCTCCAACAAGACCCATAATCACAGAGAAAAGAGAGGTAGCAAGCTCGCCAACTATAATTATTATACCCTGCAAACTTATTGTCTGGATGATGTTTATATCTCTGCATAATATTTCACGGGGCACCGAGCAACCTAAACTGATAATTACCAACGAATAAAGGGTAAAACTCACTAATAAACCATAAAGTGTTCCCAGAGGAATTGATTTAGAGGGTCTTTTTAATTCTCCTGACATTGAGGCACCTGCAAATATTCCCGCCGTGGCCGAAAAGAGTATTCCAAAAAGGCTTTGAAAATTGTCTGTTTCTGCATCAGCATCAGGCACAGTAGAAGAAGAAGAGAGATTTGGCCATAAATTCTTGAGTGTAGTTTTCCAAGCCCAGCCTGTGAACCAAAGATCATCATGGGGTGCAGGTAGAGGCTGAAAAGGTTTAACGATAAGAGTGGAAAAGGGAATAGATAATATACTAATTACCAACGCGACGAAAAGACAAAGCGCCGTCTTGGAGACTAGTTTGGAACCCACAAGTGAAATACCTGTGCAGAGCAAAAGTAGCGCACTGGAATACAACGCTTCCCATAGAAACCCCTGAGGCAAGACCTTAAGCAAGCTTCCACTAGTCGAGCCAAAATTTAAAAGAATAGGCTCTATAATACCCACCACATTTAAGGCGGCGTTTAAAACCTGCCCTATGAAAAATATAATCCCTATCGCACCCCCAAACTCAGGTCCCAAGGACCTGGATATCATATAATAAGCACCTCCGCCTTTTACGGTCCCGTTTGTAGATATTGCACTGATCGAAAGAACAGTGAGGAAATCTATGAGATAAGAAAGTAGGAGAAGTACAAACATCCCGATGATTCCAACTCTTCCTATTATATACCCGAACCTCAAGAACATCAAAATGGACAACACGTTGAGGGCCGTGGGGATAAACACCCCGTCAAAAGTGTCTAGCTTGTTTTCCCCTTGTAACTTTTTATCGTCATTCTCCGAATTAGACTTGTAGGTCGCCAGAGCATGCAAGGAATGTCGACCCGAGCGGTTGTTCAGCAGACGCAGAATAAGCGATGTCCGCTCCAGAGCACCTCTTTCTCGACCACTTTGATTATGAAATCCATCTCTCATACCTACAAGTCTTCGGTAGACCATGCCCATAACTTTTATCTACACTTATGGATAGAAGATCGGGGTAATGTGCAGGATCATATATCGTTACCGCTTTTGCTAGTAGCTCGATATCGCTACAGTATAGGGCGGTGATAGAAGCAACTGATAGTGTGCTGGTACCTGAATCATGACTGATTTGCTGGGTCTTTTTCTCAGCCACTGGACTATCGTCTTCCGCGAGCTTGGCTTATATTTTGTAATATTGGGTAACAAGGGAAGGAAACAGAACTTTCCAAGTTACTACTACTACTACTATATATGTCCCAACAAATGTCTTCTGATGATGATTCTACTGCTTTAAGGTCTAATAAAAGAATTCCGATCCGCATTATTCCATGGTGAGACGGCTAAACCCTGAACCACGTCACCGTCATGATGTTTTTAATGTTCGGTATATAAACACCCAGAAATGTAAGATGTAGTGGCAAACAAAATTTTTTATATAGTTAGCTTAATAGTACGTACAAGGGGTTAAGAGCTAGAGAGATGTTCAGGTTACTTTCGGTAAACGGACAGCAGAGCTTAAGGCCTGTTATATTCCTGAAGGTAAGGACCGGGAAGCTGGGGATAACTTTGCCCGGAAGCACAAGCAGCGGAATACCAAATGGAACTAGTGGACAGAACGCAAATCAATATATAATACCATGTCAGTTCACCAGGCAGAACTCTGGTGTTGCCCAGAGTAGTAATACTTCAGCAAAGGTGGATGCTTTTGTCAATAAGGTGCAAAGAGACCCTATTTTCAGAGAGGTTATTGACTCTGAGACCAAGACCAAGTTGAACTATTTTAAAGAGCAGCTTTCTTTAGCGTTCCAGTATCGAAGCATGAGGGACCGTGACGGCAAAAGAGCGTTTAGAATGACGATGGATAATCTTTTCAAGGCGCTCGAGGACGAAGGTTTGCGAGCGGCCTTTGTCTCGAAGGATTTGTACAACTACAGTCAAATCTTGAACTACGCTGTCTACAGCAACAGAACAACTCGTTTATCTGGATCTAGAAACAGAGACAGCGACCAATACCAAAACGAGAACTTGTTGGATGAGGTGTTGATCAGAACAGCTGTCCTTGATATTAGTGAGTTTATCATAAATGGCGAGTTCAACAACATATTGAACGAAAATATTCTTCTGTACATTTTCTTTTCGATGAAACAATTTCAGCTTCACACTGAAATGCTCAACTTATGGGAAGTCGGTGTTAATGACAGTCACAATGGAAAATTATACTTGAATGAGAAAATTTTAGCTGTTATCTTGCCTATAGCTTATTCTCAAAAGAGATTCAACTATGAAGAAATTTTACATATTTATGATATCAACACTAAGGAGAAAAAATCAGTGCTGCACGAGTTATTGTGCTCAATCGGAAAGATAGCTATTACGGCCGGTGACTACGCTAAAGGTTTAGACGCTTTAGAAGAACTTTTGAAAAAGTATGAAAGCAAGGGAAGCTCCAGTAATCATGTTTTAACGTCCTTGGGAGAATTACATTTGAACTTCATTGGGTATTGCAAAGATATCAAGATCGCAAAGCACTTTTTCGACAAGGTTATCCAATATGACTTACCTTACTATGTTTGTTTGAAAGTGCCATACATCCAGTCGCTTTTACAAAATTGCTTCGAGTTGAATGAGCCATTTGACAACCTCCTCTATTTCTGGAAGTCTACTGTCAATCACTACCATCAAGAGAAGTCTTCAAACCACTTGAATTCGAGATATTCTATTTTGAACAATACTTTCTTCACTATATTTTTCAAATCATATCCAGATTTAACTGAAGAATCATTCAATAAATTGAAGGACATTATTGCGACCTACGCCCAGATTAAACCTGTCGACGAAGTTTTTCTCAACACTATCATCGGAAACTATTCCTGGGGTAATAAAGAAGTTTTGGAGCACTTGATCGAGAACTATGAAACCTTCGGAGTTTCTCGAACACCTGTATCATATAGAATCTGTTTGAAGAAGACGTGGCTGTTGCCTGACTACACAAACGATGAGATCTTACAGAAATGGAACCAGTCGTTGCAGCATTTGGACGAAAGCAGGATGAATTATATCCCTATTGCTGATTGGGCAGCTTTGCGTGATGCCACAATTTTGTCCGACTACAGTACTGAAAGGAAACTGTTCTATTTGGCAGTGCTCAACAAATACAAGGATTTTATACAAGATGAAAGATCTTGTTTGAGATTCGCTAAATACTGGTTAAAGAAAAGCGAGCATATCAACGATATTAAAAAGATTACTTATGGAAATACGTCGGAGTTCGAAAATAGTACAGCTTTAGATTCCGTTCCTCAATTTAGATATCTTAAACCGAACGTGAATTATAAGCGTATTTCTGCTTCGATTTTTGGTTAACGATAAGATGGTTTAATTTTTTTCTTTTTTTTTTGTTTGTACATAGAATAGAATTTAATGTTACGCTTGTATTTATTAACTTCGCGATCTAATAAAGAGTAAGATTCAAAGATATTAGGCGGTCGTATTCTGTCCCAATTGTGATAGCACTTGGAGAGATGGGTTCTTGTCTTTCAACTCCCAAGTCAAACTCGAAGGAATCATCCAATGTTGTGTCCCGCCGTGAGGGTGGGAGAACTGTTGAAACAAGATCAAATAATAATCCAAGATCAAAAGATAATGCAGCACCAAAAGAGAAAGCCAAATATTCACAAAAGAAGGCTGAAGGAAGAAAGCTAGGTGGCGATGAACCAACTACAGCAGAACTAAGTGCGAGGGAGGCTGGTGCTAAAGCAGCAGAGGAGAGATACAAAAAGCAGAAAGAAAAGCTTCAAACAAGCGAAAAGAAGCTACTGGAGATGTCGAGGAAAAGCCGTAGCGAAAAAGCTTTGTGAGCTCCTTTTTTCGGTCCCTTTCTTCCTAACCATGTGTCGGCATGATTGAGCTTATATGTTTTGTTGTACGTCTGAGCAAAGCCAATGTACAGCTCTAACCTCCCAGATAATCCGTGTCTTCAGTCTTATACTAGGACTTCACTCAGCGGCATTACTTTGCCGTGATAATTGGTTACTCTGGTGATTGTCATGTATACATCTTGCTTCGTATTCCTAGGATGTGACTTGACAAGAGATCGAGTATACGTTTCTACAGAACTAGATAAGCATTTCATCTGCAACAAAAAACAGCCTGACTCGCGAGAGTGTAACGTAGCTAGTTTACCACTTGTTTGTACTCGAAGTACATTAGATACCATGTATCTGCTGCCCTGAATGACTAGATCTTCTGTTACTGAGCTGAGAAGGAAGTCTAAAATCTTAATGTTATGTCCTGTATATAATCTCATAAAAGCTAGAGTAAAGTCGAAAGTTGTAAGTTACTTAACATTAGACCATTACCATGGAAGCTAATTCAAATATACCTTCTTCACATACCTTGTGGTCTCCACATGATACAGTGAAGGATGCAGCAGAATCCTTGGGTATTGCTTTGCCAGATGAGGCTGCCAAAAATCTTGCTATGGATGTGGAATATAGGATACATGAAATACTAGAGACAGCAGTAAAGTTTATGAGACATTCAAAAAGGAGACTTTTAATGACTAGTGACATCAACCATGCTCTCGAAATGCTTAACATAGAACCTTTATATGGATACGACAACACTCAACAGCTTAATTTCAAGGAGACATTAGTCGGCGCTGGGGGACAAACACTATACTACATTGACGATAAAGAAATGGATCTTGAAAAGTTGATAAATCAGCCTTTACCTACCGTTCCCCGTCAAACTACCTTCACGGCACATTGGCTTGCAGTGGAAGGTGTGCAACCAATGATACCACAGAACCCTCTTCCTTCTGAAATTAAGAGCATTCCTCCTTTTGCAAGAGGAGCTACTTCGTCAACGTTGGGCAACGATATCACCAGTTCTGGACTCAGCTCAGATGTTACTATGAAGGATCGTGATGACCAATCACGTAACAAGAATACTGGTTTATCCCAAAATGCTTCGGAAGTAAAGCCTCTAGTGAAACACGTTCTTTCCAAAGAGCTTAAATTGTATTTCGATAAGGTTGTCGAAGTTCTCATAACAACAGATCCGGAAAAGGAAAATTTGAAGTATGCAGCTTTGACCTCACTTAAAAATGACCCTGGTTTACATCAATTAGTCCCATACTTCATTCAATTCGTGGCAGAACAGATAACAAATCAACTTCGTAACATTGAAATTTTGACAACAATGTTAGAAGTTATCTCAGCCCTCGCAGACAATAAGACATTATTTCTTGATCCTTATGTCCACACACTTATGCCCTGCATACTTACTTTGTTATTAGCAAAACGTATCGGACCAGCTCTGAAAGACAATAATAGTTCAGAAGCTGAAGATTCATTGAAAAAACAACTTGCTGTTAGGGAATTTGCAGCAATTCTCTTGGATCATATAATCAAGGTCTACGGTTCTTCTTATTCAACTTTGAAAGCACGAGTTACTAGGACCTTGTTAAGAGCCCTATTGGATTATTCAAAGCCGGTGGGTACTCATTATGGAACATTGCTAGGACTTAAAAATATGGGCCCTGAAGTAATCAAATTGGTAGTTATAGGTAACTTGAAGATTTGGTACAAACAGGTCATTGAAGACTCGAATAAGACTGATTACGAAATTAACATACTATTGAACACGATCCTAGACATTTTTAGACATATCAAAGTGGAAGTGGATAATGCCGAAAATACTTCTGATGGAGCACAATCTATATCGGAAGATGTAAAGCTCAAATTGGAGGAAAGAGTGGGCACAAAGCTTGCGGAGTTGATTCTTGAACAACCAGATGCCATAGCTATCGTTAGAGGAATCTTTTTTGGAGAGATTAACATCTGATATTTTCCTTTTTTTTTGGCTTAGAAAGAAAATAAAAAAACACTAGAGGAAAAACACTAAAAATTGTATAATACAGACTAATTGTCGTCACTGCTTATATTTCCCCGATTGAACAGTTGATTTACCTAAATGACATTGTCTTAGCGAAACTATGTAATTTTATAACTATACGTATTAAATAACACTTCAGATATTTGATTATTTATCCTGAACTGAAGATAATTTTGCCATGAGGGTCTCTCTATCAAAGTTCAGACGCTTTTTAGGGGTTGGAGACCTCTCTAAAGCCGCTTCATAAAAAGGCGAGCTCTGAATAGGTATTGGTTCACCTGGCTTTTTTCGCCTAGAGTCATTGTAGTCGCTGAAGATGGGAGAATCAGTGTTCAAAGAGTCCATGCTATTTCTAGTTTCAGAAAAAGTAGTTGTGCCTTTGTTTGGCAATTCGTTGTTTTCCACTACAAAGGGCGACAGCGTGATGTATGGTACATTATTTCTTTCGTCAACACGTTCAGGTTTTTGTATTAAATCCTTTGTACTATTTTTCATTATCGAGCTCGATAATACAATTGATCTAGAACTTTGGGGAGTCGTAATTTGATCGTTGGGGGTTTTCATAATGCTTTGCAGGATATTAGGTTGAAGTTCACCAGCCATACTATTATCCCTAGTTGTCTTTATATTTGGCGTACAAAAAACATTAGTTGACTGTCTCCTAACCTTAATCGGTGTCTGCAATGATTGAGTGACTGGAGCTGGTTTTTCTCTCGTGATTTTAGAATCCTTGGTTGAAGAAAATATTGAGTTATTAGTTCCTTTGTACATTGAGCTTGAAGCATTCTTTTGAGCTTCGGTATCCTCCTGGCCAGATCCTTTTTCATTAACCATGCTTTGTGATCTCATAGAATGCGATATTTCAACTTGTCTTTTCTGTAAGTTTTTCGAAGAAAGACTAGATTTTGATCTTTTTAATTTGAATGAATCTGTTAATGATTCAAGCGTATCTAGAGACGAGCCCTTTTGTCTCAACTTTGATACCTTATTTCCTATTAATGTCTTTCTGTATTTGGAAGATGAAGTCTTTGGAGGTAACGATTGTGAGGTGGATTTACCCTCTTCATGCAAGGTCGCAGTGTCAGAAACCAGTTCCTTCATCGCATTTAAAGCAGATGATATCTTTAAATTCAGTTCCTTTACCCTCTTTGTCACATGTTTAACGACAGAAGGAAGTTTAGCTTTGAAGTAAGGTATGATTACATATATAAGAAACCCAATTGTGTTCTTATCGATATCATCCTTCGTTTTATCTAATAAGGTGTCCCAAATACCCATTCTGTCTATAAGAGTATCAAGTTTTTCATACCATGAATACTGATCAAACTTTCGCTTTACTTCACCGTCCAAGTTATCAATAACATCAATACCCATACCTAAAAATGTAGGCTGAATTTTTTTGCTTGTTTTTTTAGTTCGAATCAAGGAGGTTTTTCTATTTTTCCGTTTGCTTGGCTTTTCTACTATCGAATCCTTATGAAGCATTAAATCAGAGTCGTTCAAATCACTAGTTGCTAAAATCTCTAGTAGAACTAAGATTTGTAGTTGAGCCTCCCTTACCTTTAATCTCAAGGCAAGTGAAGTGAATTTATGCACGTCCTTGTTCTCTGTTGGACCCGTGTTAGAATTACTGTTATCTGTTTCAAATCCATTATGCTGTAAGAATCTCTTTTGGTACGTGATTTCCCAGGAATTTAAGTTTTCAAGCGAATATAACGGCAGTTGATTGAAAGCTGGTCCCAATACTCCAAATTTCCCACTATGTCTCCTATCTATATCTTCCACTGTTAACATAACCTTTTGTAAATGCTCATACACATCCTTTTTATCGCCATTGCATAAATTCTTGAACCTAGTTAAGGCTGTCTTAGGAAAATAACTCAAAGGAGTATTTAAGGAATACAAGGTGCTATAGTATCTTGATAGCAAAAAATCAAGCGGACTATCAGATTGGTCTGAATATGGAATACCCGAATCAGCTGTTGACCTATCTTGTTCTATTTTATTGGGAGGGGACATTGTAAATTTGCGTTCCCTGGTAGACGACATGCTGGGATACTTAGGTGTATACCTCCAGCTACCTATCAACTTGCTCTTATCCAAGCTTGTACAAGCAGCATGCGGAGTCAACCAGAACAGATTATCGGATGGTGTTTCATTAGATAACTCTACCAATCCGAAAACTCTTCCAAAAATCCTAAAGAAAAGTCCATCCTTTCGTTCTACCCCAGACTGATGATTTTGCAATTTCACCCGAAACTTATCTCCCCCTTGTGTGCTTATAGCAGTCGCTGTACTTTCGTCCAAAATCATAATAGACGTGGAACTTCTAATTCTCGTAGGTAACTCGTCAATCATTATGTCATGTATTGAGTCTATTATTGAGACAGTATATGTATTCTTCGATGCCTCTGAACGAAATTCAAATGAGCAAGGTAGCAGGTCGGAGCATATCTGCTGTTGCTCTGATTGCTCCTCCATTTGCTTCCTAGTCGATTAAATCTTTTAGTTTGAGCATTAGTATATATCTTGAAATTACGCGCGATGCTCTACATTATTACGATAAGTGGTTAAATGCAACAAATTGAATATATATTTGTTTTATATACGAAGCCATTCATCTTCTACGATATCAGTAATGGTTGGCCTTTTATCTATATCACGAACCAAGATTTTTCTGATCAAGTTGGTAGCCTTGTCACTTATAACATAAGGGATTCTCAAATCACCTTCCATAATTTCATCGACACTGTAAAATGGATTCTCCTGGTATAATATAGTGTAAAGTAGTATACCTAAAGCCCAGATATCTTGAGGCTTTCCTTCGTAGTTCTCGCCGCGCAACACTTCAGGCGATGCATAGTCGATAGTCCCTACGAACACATCGAAGGGTTTCAGTTTCGTATGACCAGCACTACCAAAGTCAATGAGCTTGACTATACCATTTTCATCCACTATTATATTCTCATCTTTGATATCACGATGTACTATGCCACTTTTATGTAAATAATAAACGGCCAGTACGATTTGCTTGAAAATAAAGCGACATTCATCTTCTGTCATGCCCTTCTTTAGCTCAATGAAATCAAATAGATCTATAGCTGGAGGGTCTCCAAATAATGGTGTTTCCAAATAATAATACTTCAGATCTTCATAAAAATCAATGATTCTTATAATATTAGGATGTGGCTCTTGATTGAGATAGACCATAATATGGATCTCAGATGGAATCGTTCCAAGTTTTCTGTCTCTAACCCATGTGTCAACCAAAATCCGCTCTTTATCTATACATTTTGTTACGACAGTATAGTTCTTGTCCTCTTTATGTTGTACCAAGACGACTTTTCCATAAGCACCACCTCCCATGACCTTCACTATCTCGAAGTCTGAAAACTTTTTCGTTCTCCTATTAGCACCAACCTCCTTGGGCCAGTATGGGCAAGACCTTGCTTTCTGAGCAAGCATTTCATCCTCTAGACGTAAAATGTCATCCTCTGAAAACTTCATATAATGTGACCCTTCATGATAGTCGATATTCCTACTAGCTTCCCTTGAAGAAACGGTAGATGCGGCTGTTCCTGAACTAACGGTAGGTGATTCAGTATGAGATACTTCACGGGAGAGGAAAGAATCCGGATTAGAAGCTGTTCTTACTTGCTCGCCACTCTCTTTAAGATTAAGCATATGGCCAAGACTGCTATCTATTGAATTAATGCGAGTTACAGGAATGGAAAACGTGTTAAACTTAGGTTGCCTTGTACTACTATGTCTTGTAATACCCTCTCCTGTGGATGACATCTCCAAAACATCTGCATTTGTTCTCTCAAACAATTTCAATTGTGAAGGCAACGTAACCTCACCTTCAAATGATTTCCTTCTATGCTCGGGATGTGACATGAGTCCCGCAAGGGACTTCTTGTTTCTGAGGCCTCTATTTACAGCCGTGTTATTCTTCTTCGTCTGTCGAGAATATGTTACCCAAAGGGCATATATGTCGGGAGAAGAAACATGTAGCTGTACATCAATACCAATCTCTCTCCCATCCTTATGTTTTCCTCTGATACTATTAGAAGCTAAGAAAAGATCTTTCTCATTTTCACCTGTCTTCTTGCTCCTTAATATAGCGTCTGAACGACGGAAAAAGTGTTCCGGTAATACTAGACCCGGAACTACTTCTATATTATCCGGTTGTGACTTTATACCTGTTTGTAAAATGTTCCTGAAGTCCGGTATTATCGACTCGATACTCTTATCCTGTAAATCTGATAAAGGTCTTCCAAATAAGTTCTTGCTAATCGAATTGTTACAAGACAATATTTGAAAACTCGACGCATTGATAACGAAAATTCCAGCCATATATGGCAATGAATGCACCTTTAGTTTGAGTTCACTTTTCTCTGAATCAGTCTCTGATGGAAATGAAGTGATAGCACATGGGACATTTTCACTATTCCCCAAGTTTAAAGTATAGTATCGTGTGCTATTGATCCTTTCCGCATCATTGACATCCTGTGATATATAATGATCCAAGATCTCGTCTTCGTCTTCAAGCTCTGACAGCATCGATGGATACAAGTCTGCTAGTTTTAATCCTTCGCCTTTCTCTTTGATATTTGTGGCTAACCTTCCTTCAACTTCGTTGATACTAACGACGTCATAATCATCAGAGCTATCTCTCGTTTTCAGAACAATAACATCAAATGCATCGCAGGGGATCTGCTCAAACATACAAATTATTATACCACCATTTCTTTTGGCCCACATTGAAGTCCAAGCATAACTTTTGTCAGCTGGTCGCATCACAGCTATGATTTCACCGGAAAATATGATGTCTTTGCCTCCTGTCAGATTTTTTCTTCCCATAATTTCCCTGGCGTAGGATTCGGAGATCCTTTGGCTCACTAGCTCTCTAAATTGAGGAGCTATTATATCCATTAAAGTTAACGTTTCAATTATTTTTTTCAGCACACCGAACACTAAAAATGCTAGATCATTTGCAGCCTTTACATTCCAAGGAGCCTCTGATTGAACAGTGAACACCGACTGTGGTAATGTCCTTTTACTCAGTGACATCAAATGAAATGGTCTTCCGATATATGTGTTTAAAGATATTGGCGTTGGCATTAAACCTGAAGGAATAGAAGGACTCATGCGCGGCGTGCTTGGAGTATGTTGATAATCAAAATATGAAGTCATAGGTAGATTACTTTCCATGAAAGGAGATGCTAAAGCATACAATAGCCTTGTTTTCAAAATATTGTATTTTACTTTTTGGTCGTCATCTGCTGACGTCAAGGAAAGGTCATGTAGGGAGGATGCTATCTCGGACTTTTTTGAGAGATCGCTATAATCTTTTTCCAAAAGATTTATGATATCATCGAGATCACTCGTAAGCAATTTACCGTTAGAATCTTTGTTTTCATTCGCCTTTTTAAGCTCCTTCAACTTGCCTTTTCCTGAATAAATATCGCTGATCGGCATACTGCCGCATCTTTTTGGTTTAGACTCGAAAAGCGCAGCCAAAGCAGCGCTTGAGGCATTGGATTGGATCTTGAACTTCTCGGTTTGTGGCGATATTGGATGACTAGTAATTCTGCTTGGAGGTCTTTCCATTATCCAGTCGTGAGAAGCATCGCTGTCATATCCAGTATTGCCTGTTCCGATGCTCTTGTCTTCGTTGATAAATTTTAAAAAATTAGGACGATCCTTCAAGATCTCCAAAGATCTCTTCAAGACATTAAGTCTGAGCGCTAAAGAGTTCGGAGATAAAAGAGCATACGAATAAGCATGTGGTGACTCTCTGGAAAACTTTAACACGTCGTTAATGTTGTCAAACAGTTCTTTCACAGTAACATCAATACTGCCACTGTTTCTTCTTGAAGGACCACTTAGTTCTGATATGTCGATCCTTAGATTTCTGTTTTTGAATTTATCCCTCTTGGATTCAATGCTCCCTCCTTTTCTTTTTGGAATCTGTAAGAACTCTTCCTCATTCTCAGACCCCGTAGATTCAGCGGGCTTCTTCGTAATATGGCCCCTATCTAAGCAGCTAATGTCACTCATGATAGAATTAGCAATCTATTTCGAGATACTAAAGACCGAGTTCCTTCTCTATAATATTCCCTCCGTTAAAATATAAAGCATTTAAAGCTCACCAAGTAATAGCCTGCTCCATGGTTTAAGTTTCATCGATTTTATATGCAGTACGATTTACCAAGCATAAATTATCTTCCTGGCAGTTTTGGTCACTGATAATAACTGTCTACAAAAAGAGTTATTCTAAGGTTTTGAACAACATTGAAGTGGTCCGCCATATAAATTTATGATGGCCCAGACTTGTGAGGAAAAGTAATTCAGTATGGTAATCATGTATTTATAATCGAGAAGAATTATGCACACTAGAGGACCCTGCAGCATATATTCAGCAATTTGGCTATTTAGTGAAAATTTATAGTCTTAAATCCTGTATTCTATCATCAATCGTTAGGTGTTCTGATATATTTCCCTGTGGTCTAGCGGGAAGGTTTAGATTTCCCATGATTGGTGTATCACCAATACCTTGCAAAATATGACCGTTGTTGCGCATGAAAATTGAGGGAGAATTTACCTGCTGGGATGGTGTTGATACGGGGGTATTTGAGTTTGATGTCTCAGCATAAGTGGGTGGACTTAATGTCCTAATATCCTCGTAGGTAGGGGGCACCTCGTCGTCCCAGGCGATACCAAGACCGGATCTTTCAGTTAGTATAATCTTGAACTGCATTCTTAAAACTCTGGCTGCGCCTGTAGAAACACCTATTGTGCTAGTCTGAGGATTGGTACTCAGCCCTGTCGCATTTTGCATTGATCCGACGGAAGACTGGGGCGATAATGGGTTTGTGGGCGTAGATTTGGGATTGGTTTTCTTCTCTCCTCGTTTCTCGTGGTTCTGGATTATCTCTTCCGCTACTACAGCCTCCACAACCAAGGTATGGTTCACATAAATCCCTAGCGTTGGGTCATTTATGTCACAAGTGACGTTAGCGTTATGCTCTAAACCGCTTTCTATCTCATCAATATCAATGTCGTCGCTTGTTTTCTTCGTAATATGTTTATTTAACCCACTTGAGGAGTTGTATGCACTGATTTCTACCACCATTTCAATTATGCCACGGCCACTAAAGTCTGACTTCCATCCTGACTTAGTCTCTCCGTGGTTTATTGCTCTCGTTTCTTCAAGGTATAGCTCTTCTGTATTATTATGATCCCTTGAAGAAGTATTTGAATTAACCGTCTCTAATCCAGGATTGCCGGCCTCCCCTGAAGAAGCAGTTGAATTGGCTGGATATAAATGAGTCAAGCTTGCTATTTCTTGATGGCTATTCAGCGGGGAAAGAAACTCTTCTAAAAAATTATTCAGTGAATTAACGTTGCCGAATGCGCTTGATGTAGAATGTCTTTCTGCCTCAACGCTGGTTCTCGTAGATGGAGAAACGTTATTGTGATTATCATCTTCATTTACCAGGGAATCATTCTCATTAGGTGTTCCCTGAGTATCGTTTGCTATATCCTGAGAAATGCTTGTTGGTGGATGCTGTAAGGACATTGAAGTTTGTATGGTACTATGGTGAAAATTCGAAGGATTGGTATTCTTATTTGTTCCCTGAGCCTGACCTCCGTGTTTCGAAGACCTCCTCTCAGCTTCCTTTATTCCATTGAGTTTGCTTTCATGCTTTGGGCAAGTGGAGGCTTTGACCTTCACGTGTTCAAGCATTTTCCAGTATAACTTTCTCAATCTCCAACGTCTGTCCAGATTACTGCTTACTATATTATCAATTTTTAGTTCCAACGGAAAGGTGGACTTTGGATACACAACATTAGGTAATACGGCCTTTGCAGTAGCTTCTGTCGGAGGAAAGACTCTAAGTGAATTTCTATCAGGCCCGCGTAACACCAGTCGAGAAATGTTGAGAGGAAGATTAACCTTTGTTAACTTGGAACTATTGGCTTCTTTCGCTGTTGCTATCAAATTATACTTTATGAATGAAAACCCCTGTGTAGACCCAATTCGACAGCTCGCTGGCAAAGATCCAGGAAGCAAATAAGAAAAAGGATACTGATGCGAGCCCAGATGAAACGAGGCCTTAGCAGTCAACACATCCCACCGAGCAAGCTCGTTCTTTTTCACAGTACAATCTTTGCATCCTGACACTGAACCTGAAGGAATCAAAAAGGGTTTTGTGTATTTGACCGTCTGTATCAACGATAATGTGACACTTTCCAATTCAACGACCTCTTGTTCTCCTCCCTTACTGTTGACCGGATGAATCGAAGCGTCGCTGGATGAGTTCAGGCGTACAGGATAGAACTCGCTGTGGCCACTCCCTGCTCTTCCTTCATTCTTTCCACCCACCTGTAAGCTTAGAAGTCCTGAGATGATGGACCCGGTAGACTCGTGTGGTTGACCGTAGAAAATCACTGGAGGCGACTCAAGGGTTAAACTAAGCGTAAACCTGGGTTTGTTTGATTTCCCCTTTGTTCCATGAGCATGTTTCTCCTGTCCCTTTTCTGATCCATGATGAAGTACCTTAGAAAGAAGTGGCATACTGTCTCACGGTCCCTGTTAATAGAAATGGACTATATCCCCCTGTTTTTCTCTTTCCTCGACCACCAAATGATATAAAACGCTTATGAAGAAAAGCACTTATATATCTGTAGATATATTTCGTCAATAATCTTCTTATTTGTATAACCTAACTGAATATTTAAGTATTGATTCTACAGAAAGTCCGCAATTTTAAGACCTCATCCATAGTGCGAAATGATGTGATTGTCAGTTGATAATGAAAAATAGTATACTGAACAAACAATTCTGAGACACCCATGAACACTCAACACTTAGTGTTCGACAATGGGAGCTACAATATAAAAGCAGGGTTCGTGGAGCAAGAGCGGCCAATAAAAGTTCAAAATGCAATTAGTAAAGCTAGGGACGGTCACCTTTATATTGGAAATGACTTTCAGTCATCGAGTAGTTACTCGGGCCTTGTTTTCAAAAGACCCCATGACCAAGGCCATCTAGTATCGTGGGAATGTGAAAAGCCAATATGGGATTACACGATGAATGAAATTCTAAACAACAAAGAGTTGGACGCTAATTCTGTTCATTTGACGCTCACAGAAACCCCATTTCAATTGCCCCAACTCTCGATGAATACAGACCAGATTGTGTTTGAAGAGTTTGGATTTCATCTGTTTTACCGATGTCCTTCTCCTTCGTTGGCTCCGTGGGGGTTTTCGGATGTTTCGAAGGTAAGTGACTTTGCGCTCGTGATAGACTCCGGTTATAATGCAACGTGGATTATGCCTATGATATACCAAAGAGTGTACTGGCAGGGTGTAAAGAAACTACCCATTGGTGGAGCGGTTCTTGATGGACTTTTGAAAGAGATGATTTCGTTTAGGCATTACGATGTCTCTGATGAGCCTCTGCTTGTTACTACTATTAAAGAGAAAACCTGCTTTCTTGCTCAAAACTTTAAAGAGAGCTTGCAATCCAGAAAATCTAATCTGTGTGAATTTATTCTTCCTGACTTCAAAACTACAAAGGTGGGCTACGTTAAAACTAAAAATACGCCGGTTGATACTGATGCTCAATCACTCAAACTTTTTGATGAACGATTTTCTGTACCAGAAGCGTTATACCATGCTGATATTATATTTGATAATATTGCATCCAATTCTGCACCAATTCAAACTGCATCTTTCAAATCTCTTACCGATCTAGTAGTCCAATCAATAATGTCTTGTCCTGAGGTTTCACGCCCTCTTTTACTGGCTAACATTCTTGCATCGGGCGGTACCGCGAAGCTACCTGGATTCATGGAACGTTTGAGATCCGAACTCACTAAGGAACTTCCACTGGATTGGCTAGTACAATTCAAAGAAAACGGTATTGATTTAGAGGAATCAAATTGGTTTGGAGGCCGGGCGCTTGCAAGTTCTGATATCGTTAATACTGTTAGTATATCAAAGAAAGAATATTTTGAACATGGTTCGAACTGGTGTCAGAAACAGTTCGGTTTCAAGAATCTATAACTGTACAATATGTATTTATATAATGGTCATAATTCAATCAAGTGATTGTAAGTTAAATACCTGCTGAGGAGTAGCCATCCGTATCTGAACCATACCATCTGTGAATAATGGCCATAGGCCATGGCAGCGTAGCTCACGGACAACATATTTAGATCTGAATATATCTTGAGGACCTGAGTACTGTATTTGCTGTTGAAAAAACTTATGTTTATCTTAACATTCAAGAAAGAACTAAATATCGATCGTGAGATATTTTCCACGAATAGTTCAACGTTTGTTAAAAATGTTGAAGAATATTTCTCTAAAAAGTTTAGACTTTGAAGGATGAGGACTCTAGTATCGTGACTTCTTCCGCCAATGAGCTTGATATAATGCAAGACACCATAATAAAGGGCTTTGTGGTTGGGGTGACCGGACACTCCATCCTGATCAAAAGTGACGAGCACAGTACGCTCCGAGGCCTTATGATTGATTTTGCTCTTCAAGATTTCAGCAATACGCTTCGTATCCCAATTTTCATTCATACCATCTTTGAATTCATCCATGAGGAGGACATTGTCCTGGCTAATGCCTAGTATCCGTGCCGATTCATATAACTCCCGCGTTCTTATGTTGCCCATAATGTCACTGTCAGCATCTCCTTTAGAAAAGCAGAGAAGCTTTACTTTATTGTTATGGCTCACCTTACTAAACTCTATAACAGATGGCGAGAAAAACATCACCTCGTCATCAGGATGTGCAATGATGAAATAAATAGTACTATTTTGCACCATTGATGCTGAAGAGGGAAGAACAGTTGACGTTCGTCCATTCCTTGCCTTTATGTCACTTTCGCAGCCATATTTGGTCAACAACTGAGGTATCACCGTCGAAAGGGCAATCCACAAAAAGAATGATACAACATATGTTCTTTGAACGTACAAGATACTTCGTATAAACATGTTAGCGTAGTATTTTACCTAACTATTATCAGTATACCAAAATATGTCATATTGTTTATATACAGGATAGTAGGTACCTATTCCTTCTTCATGAACGTGTAGCCAGTATGCCAGATGATGGTAAGAACAGTGTCTTTTGCATCAATTCCTGTTCCTTCTGTTGCCTCCTGCTTGAAATTTTCGAGAATTTTCTCTTTATCGCCAGTCTTATCTTTGTAGGTATGGTAGGCGCTGTAAGTCTCTATGTAACGTACAAAGTCAACAATTGATATATCCTTCTTCACAAGCTTCAAGTCATCGTCGCCTGGGTACAAGCTAGGCTCTGGGACATATGACTTGATGGTAATGTCGGTGAACAAGTCTTCTGGGATATGCTTGTTGATATCTCTGTACATGTTGTAGAGAATGTGTCTGCCCGGATTCTCCCAGTAAGGACCCAAGTATGCATCATCTTCGTAAACATACTTGAGGTATAGCCTGTTAATCCTAGATATCAACTCCGTGTCATTGCCTTTTGCATCGCCCGATATACTGACGACTATGGGGTCCCTGTAGTACCAGTACGCCAAGGTTCCGCCCGGTTTCAAGAGCTGGTGGCAAGCCTTGAAGAAAGAGGGATAGGACCCAAACCAATGCAAACACTCAGCACACGTAATTAAATCCACCCCATTCTTCCTGATCTCGTCATTGGGGCTTTCAACAAAGGTTTCTGCATCCCCCGCAATGAACTTTATCCGAGACGGACTAACCTGAAGCTCCTTACATCTTTCTTCCGTTAATTTATTAGCAGTGTCAACCATCCGCTGCGACACATCCACCCCAATGACAGTATCTGCAATATTTAATAAAGGATATGTAGAGATACCTGTTCCACATCCTAGATCAATCACCTTCTCCGCGTGATCTATATCGGCGCCATCCTTTGATTTCGTTAAAAACTTGTACAACAATTCGTAAAACAGTGGAGGGTAATGTGGTCTAAAAGAGTCGTAGTTTAAACCTTTGAAGTTGGCTTCGCTAAATGCCGACATGATAATCTAATTGAAAATCGTCGTCAGTTACAATTGATACAAATTATGGGGTAAAACAATATAAGCTAGATTCGCGATTATATTCAATAAATACGTTAAAGCGTGAGATCAGGAGGACATGTAATCACCAAATGAGGCATTATTTATAGTCATAGTTGAATCGTTATCGGAGGCGTTATTCATCTCTAAAAATGGTACCAATCCCAAAGACCCATCAGCTGCAAACTCATTCAACATGAATTGACTGTTTAAGCTTGCCTTGAATGGGTCAAATTTAAGGATGTTATCAATTGATTCTAGATTTTCTTCAGTCCACGTCAGACCATCAGCAAGCAAAAGACCCAGCTGTAAGGCAGCATTTGGAATTGTATTTTGCAGCTGAATGGGACTTTTGTTTGAAATGTAGGCCGTGTCGATGCCAGGATTGTTTGGAATAGCAGTGATATCCTGGTCGTCGGCTGAAAACTGTCGATTTTGTGGCTTCTCCTTTGAGACTATGATCGAGTTTCGGGTCACAGCCGGCTTACTTATAGGCATTTGCGAAAGACTGTGGCGCTTTTTGCCCGATGAGCTCACTTTGTTTACGTTGATTCCCAAGATGCTTGGTATAGCAAGTTCCAATAATTTTGCCGTATTCTTCGATAGCGAGCCTGGGACATCGTACGACCCTTCGTTGCACAAGTGTGCTACTGTTTCTCGAAGCAAGGATCTCAGGTGCTGGAAAAGCAGGCCCCCTTTGATGTAGTCTAGTGTACCTTTGGCGACGAGAAGCGCAAATCTCGATTGTTCTCTGACAATATTGACGGGAATGGGTAAGACGTAGCACGAGGCATTCAAAAACTTCAATGCGGTAAGAATCTTGGTAGCCGTCTGCTGTATAATACTCATGCTAGACACCACGGTCGAAATATTCTCCTTGCCTTTCAAGATCTGTTCTTTTTGCAGTAGACCAACGTTCAAATGGTTCCCGTACTTTGAAACAATCGTTAGATAAATCAAGATCCTGGCGTGGAAATACATGAAAATCAATGTCATTTGAGGGTTACTGAACTTCTGCCATATATTGGAATCGGCAGAGACAGATATATCATCACTAAGCGAGCTGTTGATATCAAGGTCGAACCTCAAATCCGCGGGGAGTTCTCTTCTCCAACATTCTAGTTCTCTCTCGTGTTCCAGCGCTTGTGTTTGCTCATCGACCCGCTCAAACCTGTAGAATATGGAATCTAAGATGCTGCCCAAGACTTTGCAGTATAACATCACGCTCAATGCTAGCTTTGAGACTTTACCAACAATTGATAATTTGGTGTTATTCACAATCAAGATGTTTTCGTTATCGTTTTCGTCGTCATCGTCAACTTTTCCGGCGAAAGGCATAGCACACTCTATCTCGAAATCCTTCAAGAGCCTAGGTACACCTAAACTAAAGGAGGAGTAAATGTCCAAACAATATATGCACCAGAATAGAATTCTTCTTTCTCCTTGCATGTAGTTTTGTAAATTAACGTTGTCACCATCCTTTGCGGCAATTCCCAAAACAGCCGCAGGACACCTGTGAAGTCTTAACTGCTGAGCCATACTAATGGCTCTTCCTCGTAACTCGTAGCAAGTACATATATCACCAGTGAAAAGACAGTATTCGAGAGCTAATGACAAAATTTGTAAGGACTGAATCAGACAGAATTGGGTCATCACACAATTTGGCTTGATGAATTCATGAATTAAAATGTCATAATATTTTAGTCTGGAGTTATATTCCTCGACGGCCTTTGGATTCAGATTCCCCATTTTATTCAAATAGGTGGTCTTGCTTGATAATAAACTTAAGCTTAAAACTAGGACTAATAACGCTACAAATTTCTCTATCAGTTCGTAGGCAGTAGTCTCATAGTTTAGGGTTTCAGACGGCAGTTCTAGTATCTCCAACACTTTCATGTAGCTTTTAAGAAACGAGTTCTTGTTTAAAATTGGTAATGCGTTCCCCCAATCTTGGAAGTAGAAAGTGATCAATTGATCAAAGTCAATGCGAGATCTTGGGAATTCTAATAAATATTTAATGAGGTAGATTGATTCGGTGGATTCAAGTTTTAGTGTTGTGGGTTTGTTCATGATCATTTGTCTGATTTTTTCCATCTTTTCGTCAAGATGAAGAGGGAGGCTCTGTTTGCACGAGTCCGTTGCCGTTTCTTTCAAAGAAGCCAATGAGTTGGCAGATAATACTGCCTGTTTAGATCTGTATCCATAAACCTGGCAAAGTTTTGACAAAAATGTGGGAATAAATAGTGTTTCCTCTGTGCTACGAGGTATTGACATTGCCACGAGCGACGTGAGTAGCTGCTTCTTATTTCCGTCATTCTGAGTCTGAGGTTGCAGCACACTAGGCTTACGTTGCATTCGTGCGATAGCTGTGGCGGCAGCAAAAGCTCCTGCGGCGGGATAATTCTGCTTGGCGTTGTAGTGGAAAGGAGTTCTGTCTGTGTTTGGTGCAGCGACATTTTCCGAGTAAACCAGGAATAGCTCGTCCCCACTCAAGAGACTGTTATTGTCCTCTTCGTCGCTGAGATTGAGTGAGCCGGACACCGACACTTTATCAGTGTTACAGTCGTATATCGAGCTGACGATCGAAACCGGTCTTTCATGCACAGAGTGGAGGTAGTTGGTGCAGCCGCAAGGACAGCCCTGTTCGTGCAGGCCGTTATCCGGCTTGTGGTGCTGGTGATTCTGGTGCTTGCTGAGAATGCTTGACCGAGCAGTCGGCGACTCTTTTTTCACCTCGGGGCCTGACGAGTAATTTTCGTCAGCATTGGCCATGCTGCAGTTGAGTGTGCTGATCTGCTCGTCACGAAGATCAAGAAGCCCAGTAAGCTTCTTGTTTTCTGCTTCCAACTGCCTTATTCTCTCCTCTAATGTTTCTGTGTATCCTTTTGGGAACGCTCTTCTGGAGAGTTTGTCAGAGACAATACACTTTATACCAACCGAAGCGCAGCTAGAACAAGACGGAAGCTTCCCGTCACACTTAATCTTCTTCGCTCGACATCTATCGCATGCTTGTGCTGTTCTTTCTGCTCTGGTTCCTGGTGCCTTTATAGTTTTTGTATTGGTCGACGAGGTAGCTCCTTTCACTCCATGGCTTGCTTTTTCTCCTAGCCCAATCCCGTCACTACCAGAACTCATTTCCCCTATCAATGTTCCTGGCGTGTCTAGCATCCTTTATAACTCTCGTTCTGATAAAATGAAGGCTTAACTGGAATTCGATAGTTAATGTTACGTCAAAATTTGTATGCTCCTAAGTCCATAATCTGACTTTTATCACTTGACTCATTTTTGATCAACCCCAGAAAACGACAGAAAAGCCAAAAAAAAAAAAAAAAAAAAAAAATAAGGTCCGAAAAAAGGGAGCTGAACTATACGCCGAAATCAAGCCCATCTCAGGACCAAGAGCCTCTGTTCGAGATGAGTTATAGTGCCCCACGGAGAAGCAAGAGGAGGTTGCAGCATATTGAAGTGAGCGCACTGGGGTACGGGGAAGTGAAGGTGGAACATGGTGAAAAATTAGAGAAAGCAGAGAACGAAAAGGGAGATGGAGAAAAGACGACTGTTAAGAAGGAGGAAGCCGGAGAGAGCGACTACAAGCGGATCAAGATAGAAACAGGCATAGCTGCTGTGCGCTACGCGCGAGTCGAGGACGGAGACCTCGTGCTGAGCGAGACTAAACAGCCGAAAGACTGGTACAAGATCTACAACGAGGTGGCTCTCATGCGAGAGCACTTTGAGTCGCCGGTGGACACGATGGGGTGTGAAAGCATCCCCAACACGATACGGCCAGGGCTCTCGGAAATGAAGCCGCGAGTATACCGGTTCCAGCTTCTCGTGTCGTTGATCTTGTCGTCGCAGACCAAGGACGAGGTCACCTACAACGCGATGGTCAACTTGAATCGACATCTCATGGACAGAGGGTTCGAGGACGGCCTCACCTTGGAGGCCGTCCTCACCCTCCTGGAGGCGGAGGTCGACGGCTTGATTCTGAAGGTCGGTTTCCACCGCAAGAAGGCCGCGTACATCCTCAAGTCGGCCGCGATCTTGAAGGAGACAGCCGGCAGCGACGTGCCGCAGACCGTCGACGAAATCACCCGCTTGCCGGGCGTCGGCCCCAAGATGGCGTATCTTCTCATCCAGCGCGGCTGGAACATAAACGACGGCATAGGCGTCGATGTCCATGTGCACCGGTTGGCGCAGATGTGGCGCTGGGTGCCCAAGTCTGACAGCCCAGAGCGCACCAGGCTTGCGCTCCAGGCTTGGCTCCCCAAGAAGTTCTGGCCCGAAATCAACCCACTATTAGTGGGCTTCGGCCAGGTCGTTTGTGTCCCGCGGGCCGGCAATTGCGATATCTGCACCCTAGCCACCAAGCGCTTGTGTCCCAGCGCCAGCCGGTCCCTTGCAAATACACCTTTGACCCCAGACAGAATCGCAAAGTTGGACAAGGGCAGAGGCTCCATCAAGAACCTCGTTCTCTTGAACAATTTGCTCAAAGAAAAAGAGCTCTTCTAGCCCGGCCCACCCGCTATATACCTTTTCTTGTACTTAGCCACGTCTCTCGCTGTTAGCATCATTCGTCATCGCATATCGCTCTTAGGAGGACATGAATCGAGAAAAAAAGATGGGTGCTATCTCCGATAGCTTTCCGCACTGTATATTAATAATTAAGTATTGTATGTTTCGTCTATAACAATCATCAACATCAACATGAAGAGGGCATGTTTCGGAGGGAGTATTTAATAGTACATGGAGGTAATGCGAGTAGGCATATGCTTCAGATAAGAAGGCTAGGACATGGCAAAAGAATACCGAGCGACTATGACGCAACACGATATAGGAAATGGATAAGGTTGGATAACGAGACAGAGCCGGAGCACAAAGTGAGCGTCATGTCATATAACATGCTTTGCCAGCATTACATGTGGAAGCAGGTGTACGGGACGAAGCGCCAGTACTACCTCGACTGGCCGACGTACCGGTTTCCGCTCCTCAATAAGAGTATAAAGCAACTCCAGTGTGACATTATGTGTTTCCAGGAAATGGAGTGTGCTCTCTACAAGAACTTTTGGTCCAGGGGGTTCCCGTCGGACAAGTACACCTCGAGGTACGTGCGCAAGAGCGTGCCCGGCTACTGGGGCAGTCTTCCGGAAGACTACGTCGACGGCGTGGGCATTTTCGTGAACCAGGACCGACTAGAGATTCTAGACGAGCGGCGCATCAACTTCGGCAAGTACATCACAGAGCACGCGGAGCGCTTCAGCATCACGCCCGACTTGCGGGAGCGCATGGTGGTCCGCAACACGGTGGCGCTCTTGCTCAAGCTCCGCGACAAGACCACCAACAAGACCATCTACGTGACCAACACGCATCTATACTGGTCGCCGCGCTTCAACGACGTCAAGGTCCTCCAGACAAAGCTCCTCTTGGACAGCCTCAGAGACTTCATGGCCCCCGAAGACAGAAAAGACCCGTGTGCCATCGTATGCGGCGACTTCAACTGCAACCCCAACTCGATTGTGTTCCAGCTCCTCAAGACCGGCGCTCTCCGGCTCGACGCATGCAAGGAGTTCGAGTCCTGCTCCTACGGACCCCGCTTCAACAACGAGAACATCTCCGGCGGCCTACTCACCAGCCCTTTCCAGCTCTCCTGGGCTTACGAAAAAATCAAAACCGCCCCGGCAGACAAGTTCTTCTTCACTACCTACACCCGCAACTTTACTGACATCTTGGACCACATCTGGTACACAAACCACACTCTTGCCGTGTCCAAGCTCTTAGGCAGTGTGGAACACGCCTACTACGATAGAGAGGACGTAAAAGGGTTCCCCAATAGAGAGTTTCCCTCCGATCACATTCCTCTAGTGACAGAACTAAAGTATAAATAGATCCTGTATGTAATATTGTGTACGCACGACCCCTCAAACTACAATGGCCAAAAATCCAATGGAAGTAAATCTCAAGAACCGTAGTGAAAAGGCACTAGTGATCAATCAATACAAATAGATTTTACATCACAGCTTATACAAGTTTGTAAATAATCGAGGTACACCCTGAAAGAGTTGCTTGAAATCTGAGTTTTCATTTTTTTGTTTCATCAAGCAACCTCTTACAAACACCTGTTCAGACAGCGGAAGCTTTAAACATTTGGGAGCACTTCGTAACATACAACTAAACATCTTACTATAGATGAAAAGAATTGTTTCAGAGATTTTTATATTCAGATAAAGATTAGGTAGAGGGGAGAATAGCTTAAGGTATTATGAACATCCCCAAGTTTCAGCAAACGCAGGTTCAAGGACAGCAAGCAAATTTACAAGCGCAGCAAATATTACTACAACAATTACACCAGGGACAGGGCCAACAGCAGCATGGCGGCTCTTCAGGAGGACTTAATCAGTTCCCGCTGCAGGATGTCTATGGTGACAATGTAGCTCTGCTGGGAATTTACCAGAACTCCTATCCCAGGTCGGTACAGCAGGTCCCACTGTTGCAGAACATGCACCAGCAGCAGTACTTTGCGCAGCAGTTCCTGCTGCAGCAGCCGGGCCAGACTCAGGGAGCTCTGCAGTATCTGCAACAGCAGCCAGCCCACCCCCAGGGTGCACTGCAGCTTCTGCTGCAGTACCAACAACTGCAGTCTCTGGTTCATCCCCTGTATCAACACACTCAGTCGCTGCAATTGTCTCAACAGTCAAACCTTCAACTGCAGTTTTTCAATCAACAGGCACTAGCATTACAACAACCTCAGGGTCAAAAGTTCATTTCTACTAATGTTGAAAATCCAAGCTCAGTTTACTGGCAGCATCAACAACAACTTTGTCAACTCTCTCGGGGCGAGAGTATTCCTCACTATTACGCTAGGCAATATGCAGCGAATTCAAGAAAGAACAAGAACCCCTATAGCGAGGTGAAGACCGTGAACTTGATTGATGCCACCCGCTCAATTGTTGCGATGTTAAATGAACAAGAAAAATTGAAACAGGCCAGTTCAACGCCTTCAACGAACTCTGCTTTATTGCATAATAAGAAGTTGGCTCAGGATATTGTGGAAGATGATCATTTACAAGAAGAACAAAGGATGAGACAAAAGACCCAAGGTAGACAGTTATGGTGTCTGTTGGACTTGAGCGGCCAAGGTTTGGTGAACCTATCCACTAGCTTGTTCAAGTATGATTTCCTAGAGTCACTATACTTGAACAATAACAAGCTTACAAGTATTCCTCATCAAATCAGCAATTTAAGAAACTTGAGGACTTTGGATTTATCCAACAACAGAATAATTGAGGTACCTCCTGAGTTAGGAATGTGCTTTAACTTAAGATACCTTTACTTGTTTGATAACAACATCAAGCTGTTACCCCACGAGTTTGGTAACCTTATAGAATTATTGTTTTTAGGTATTGAGGGAAACCCAATGGAACCAAAAATAGCCAATATCATTGCCGAGAAGGGAACAAGACAATTGATTGAATATCTTAGAGATTCCAGTCCATCCGATGCGAAGCCAGAAGCACGTCCTTGGTTTTTGTTGGAAGACGATGGTGAGATCGCCGATGTTGGGGCAAACCATAAGACATATGCGGATGAGCTCTCTAGTGAGGAAGAAAGCGATTCTTTTACTTTGATGTCATATAATACCTTATGTCAACATTATGCAACCGCTAAGATGTATAGATTCACTCCATCCTGGGCTCTAGATTGGAATTATAGAAGGGCAGCTTTACAGCAAGAGATTTTGGGCTATAAAACTGATATAATCTGTATGCAAGAAGTCGAAACAAGATTGTATCAAGAATTCTGGATTCCTTTAATGCTGAGTTGTGGATACAAAGGATCTTTTTTCAGTAAAACAAGATCAAAGACTATGTCCGAGCTTGACTCGAAAAAGGTTGATGGGTGTGCAACATTTTACAAGACCGATAAGTTTGAATTACTTCTGAAACAGAACTTCGAATATAATAGTGTCTGTATGGGGTCTGATAAGTACAAGAAGACCAAGGATTTATTTAATAGATTTATGAATAAGGATAACATTGCCCTCATTACTTTTTTTAATCACATCAAGACAGGGGAGAAGATATTGGTGATAAACACACATTTACATTGGGACCCTGCTTTTAATGATGTTAAAGCATTGCAGGTAGGCATTTTGCTTGAAGAATTGGAAGGAATCTTGAAAAAGTTACATCATACCAATTCAGCAGAAGACGTGAAAAATGCTTCTGTGGTCATCTGTGGTGATTTCAACTCTATCAAAGATAGTGCAGTCTACCAGCTTTTCTCTACTGGATCTTCGTCCAAACACGAAGATATGGAGGGCAGAGACTATGGAAAATTCACCGAAGATGGCTTCCATCACAACTTCAAGTTGAAGTCAGCTTATGATCACATCGGTGGTCTTCCCTACACAACCTTATCTCCTGCTTTTACTGATGCTATTGATTATATCTGGTATTCTACCCCTGCTCTTAGAGTAAAGGCGTTGTTGGGTAAAGTTGATGAGGAATATACCAAATATCGCATCGGGTTCCCTGATGCGCACTTCCCATCTGATCATATTCCAATAGTTACCAAGTTCCATATCAAGAAGGCTCAGCAAAAGAAAAAGGCTGATTTCAAACCTGACTTCAAATCTGGCTCTTCAAGAAAAACGTAATATTCCCTTCCTTCGACCTAAAGCGACAAATTGAGATTCGCTTGTGTACTATAATTTTCATACATTACTTAGTTTCTAGAAAATGTATTTTTTATCGAATCCTGTTCCACTATAGTATAGTGACCTGTGTAGTAATATCTATGACTCGTGGCGTATTTGTTGTCCCACTTGGCTAAAGTGGTGTTGATTTTTATGCTTTGTGTAATATACACTGAGGTTGATCTCGTGGCTTCCGAACATTCTTATTCCTATAACTCGAGCCTATCCATAAACATACTAGAGATCAGTTAGAACACAATGGCCGAAAAGGTTGTATCATACCTAATTCCGACTCATGAAGATTACGAAGATGCACATAAGGGTGCTTCAGAGGAGCTCGTATATCAAGAGAAGATCTCCGCTGTTGCGGAGGAGAGAGATGCGACCAACAAGTTGATTTATCCATGGTCGTTTGAGGTTGTCAAGGGCTTTTTCAGACAAGACGATGAGGATACCAAAGACTTGGAATTCAACTATTCCTTGGAGAGCATGGGACGAAAAGAAGAGTGGCCCGAGATCATTGCAAGAATAAAGAAACTCAATGACGAAGCTGATGACAATGAAAGCTACAAGGTCTTGTTTTTAGCAAGACATGGTCAAGGGTACCATAATCTATGTGTCTCCAAGTATGGATTGGAGCAGTGGGATACACATTGGAACGTTTTGTCCACAGATGGCGGGATCGTGTGGGCGCCTGATCCAATGCTCACCGACTTGGGTATTTCGCAGGCAAAAGAGAACCATAGGCTCTGGGAAACAGAAATCCAGAAGGGAGCGCCTATACCATCTAAGTTCTACGTCTCGCCATTGCAGAGGTCTTGTTACACATTGTTGTACACTTGGGATCACTTGAAGCCGGACAACGTCCGTCCAATAGTCAAGGAGATACTCCGCGAGAAGGTAACCGGCAATTTATGTGACAAGAGATCTCCCAGATCTGTTATCAAAGAACGCTTTGAGAAGCACGGTTTCGTTGTCGGCGATGATGTGACCGAGGATGATCCCTTCTTCGATTCACAGCCAAAGGAAACTCTCGTTGACCACGCTTTTAGAGTGAATAAATTTTTGCAGCATTTGTTCGACGAAGACCTTGACGCGATCAAAGGCGTCGTCGACGCCCAAAAGAGGTCCGAGAGTGCTTTTGTTTCGACTACGTCTCACGCCGGTACGATTAGAGCCTTCCTCACGGTCCTCAAACACAGACATTTCACCATCTCCACCGGTGGTATGATACCTGTGGTGATAAAGGCAACTCGTAGAACTGACTGATGAGAACGGGGTCCATTTAATGTCTGTGCTACCTGATCTCGGCTGCGTACCACTTATATTCCACTATCTTTCAAGTTTGAACTCCTGCCGCACCACAGTAGAGTTCACTACTAAAAATATGCAAAAAAATAGAAGCAAATCAAAAAGCCCTCCCCTCATATACTGTCTCGTGCGTTGCTAGAACCTATAGAAGCAATCTTATTCAAACTGTACATGGTTTTCACGACCTAAACCCTTGATATTATTCACGCTGAGGTCTACGCTCGACACCAAACACAATTGTAAATACATGTTTGAATAGGATGCAGCTGAATCTTTGATGAGGAGCCGATTCAGCTTCCTCTCATATGCTGTTACATATATACATATATATATATATGTATAAGCTTTGACGTATTCCCGTTTTGCACGTGACTTAGGATGTCTTAGCTAAAATTCCTAATCTGGAGAAGCAAACTATAAGGAAAAAGCTTATTTAGGAATCTTAGCAATATCAAAATTAAGATGAGTAACTATTAAAAGACTGTAATGTAGTTCAATTTTAACGATAATTGTATTATATTCCTCGTGAGATACATAGCTGGCCGGAACATAAGATGTTTGGAGTTTTCTGGATAGTAGCTTTGCATGCGTTGCTATGCTTCTGCTATGGGTTCGAGTGGCCTTGGGAAGACAGCAGCAGCAGTAGCAGCAGCAGCGGAAAGGCGTCAGCCACTTCGTCCGCTTCCTCGAGCGCTTCAGGAAGTAGTTCTGGGTTTTCCTTTTTTTCTAGCTCGAGTAGCGGCGACGATGATTCACCGTATAAACCGAGAAACGTTACGTGCCCCACTGGTACATTGGTGAGGAAGGCTGGGAACATCTCAGATGACGAAAGAAACTACGTATCTCAGAGGCAGGAAATTACAAACAAAAATTTAATTGATTTCTTAGACAAGAGAGCCAATATCAGTGATTTTGATGCGAAAAAGTTTGTGGAGTCACTCAGCAAAGATCATAACATCACCATTGGACTAGCGTTCAGTGGGGGTGGGTACCGAGCAATGCTTAACGGGGCAGGCCAAATCTTGGGCCTAGACAAAGAGTATGATCAGGCAGCTGATCGAGGTTTGGGGGGGTTGTTACAAAGCTCGACCTATCTTACGGGGCTTTCTGGAGGCAGTTGGTTGGTGGGTACTTTGGTCTTGAATGACTGGATATCAGTTGCAGACATCTTGGACGGAAAGGTAGATATTTGGGATCTAGAGGACTCGATATTCAACCCAAACGGTCTCAATTTGTATAAGACTGTGAAATACTACAACTCTATGTTAAATGCCTTATCGGCTAAGGAAGATGCTGGATTTCCCACATCGTTGACTGACATTTGGGGCAGAGCCCTCTCATATCAGTTCTTTTCCAAGGGAAGTGGGGAGAATGTCACATGGTCCAGTATCAGAAACCTCACAAGCTTTAAGGACCACTCTATGCCATTTCCCATTGTTGTTTCTGATGGAAGAACACCTCATACGATGGTTATCGATGACAACTCTACTGTTTTTGAATTTACACCATTTGAGTTAGGATCATGGGACCCCTCGCTAGGAGGCTTCACAGATTTGCAATATATTGGGTCAGAAGTAAGTGACGGGAAAACTAATTCATCTAAATGCGTCCTGAACTTCGATAATGCAGGTTTCGTTATGGGGACTTCCTCTACACTTTTCAATCAAGCTATTTTGAGGTTACAAAAGGTTGATATGAACAAAATGCTCAAGTCTATTTTCACGAGAATCCTTGGGTCATTGAGTTATTCCCAAGATGATATCGCAGCGTACACACCTAATCCTTTTGCCAAGTACGATCATGGGTCGGCTTCTGTCTCTATCATTCAAAATAACACTTTATTTTTGGTTGATGGTGGAGAAGATCAGCAAAATATTCCTCTTTATCCCTTGCTTCAGACACCACGCAAAGTTGATGTAATTTTCGCTTTCGACAACTCTGGAGATACGTCTGAAAAATGGCCTAATGGAACGTCCTTGGTTCACACATATAAAAGGCAATTTACGAAACAGGGTAAGGGAACACCCTTCCCATATGTTCCCTCGGAAGAGGACTTTGTCGACAAAAAGTTAAATAAAGGACCTGTCTTTTTTGGCTGTGATGCTTCAAATTTGACAGATTTAATAGATTTCCATGATGATAGAAACTTAAATGAGACTGACGTCCCGTTGGTCGTATACATCCCAAACTATCATACGTCTTACAAATCTAATACCTCCACCTATAAAATGTCTTATGATGATGACGAGAAGCGTGGTTTGATACAAAATGGGTTTGAAGTAGCTACCAGCAAAAACCTTACCGGTGACGAAGATTGGGCAGCATGTATAGGGTGTGCTGTCATACGCAGATCGCAAGAACGTTTGGGGCAAAAGCAGCCAGATGATTGTAAGAAGTGTTTCAAGAAATATTGCTGGGTCGGAAATGAAGAATCTGCAGTCTCAGCCTCAAGTGGCTCAGGCTCAGCTACATCCTCGTCTTCCGGAAGCTCATCTTCAGCGTCTAAAGGATCCAATGGCGGCTCTGGAGCTGGTCTGACATCTAATACCGCGACGTCATCACATTCTTCTTCGTCCTCAAAGTCGAAGAAGAATGGAGCAAACGTTGAACATTCAGATAAACTAAGTATAACCCTTGCTTTAATTCTCTCCTTTGTCATATAGGTAGTTCACTTTTTATAGTTTTTTCATTTAGTATACCATAATCATAAATTTGTTCAAAATTCCAGAAAATCTGTAGAATGGAACTTTTCTTAGGAACCTCATCCTTGTCTTTACTTTTGACATAAAGCCACTGATTTTATACAAAATAACTAAGAACCTCGCCAAAAACACATAAACCACACCGACTCTATATAATCGGACCACATGGAGGACTTTATTGCTGTTGGTTTTGCAAGCCAAGTAGGCAGATTTTGCAGCCGGAAGACATAAGTCACGTGCACCGCATCGCAAAATTTTAATCAAATATTCAGCTCTTCACAAGGTATTTTCAAATAGCGGACTTCAAATAGCGGACTAATTGCAGACTTAATACAAGATGGTAAAGTCCTACGATCGTTATGAGCAGGAGAAATGCTTTGGTGTCATATCCTCTCAGAGTAACGTCATATGGTTGCCCCCCACGTCTTCTAATTCAAAGTCAGTTGGCAGAGCCGTTGTAGGCGGTTTAGAGGAGATCTTGATGTGGGACATCAAGACAGGAGAAGTACAAAGCAGACTTGTCGATGGTACAACGCCAGGTACTTCGAATGCTCCAACATCAACTGCGCCACCTCTGGTAACTTACTTGACATATAACGAACAAGCCAATATCATAGCGGCAGGATACACAGATGGATCGATTAAAGTGTGGGACATTGCGTCCGGCTCTCCTTTAATCAGCTTCCAGGGCCACAAGTCTTCGATCACTACAATGATATTTGATCGAAGCGGAACAAGACTCGTATCGGGATCTTCAGATGCCAGTATTATCGTGTGGGATCTCGTTAGCGAAGAAGGTTTATTCAAACTCAAGGGCCACAGAGGACAAATAAATGGGCTTTCATTATTACTGGAAAGCCAAAACAGTGCTTCCATAGATGATATTGAGGACTATTTATTAACAGTTGCAAAAGATGGTTTGATCAAATTGTGGGATTTGAAATCTCGACAGTGTATAGAGACACATCTTGCCTTCTCTGATGAATGTTGGTCATTAGGTGTGAACAGGTCATCCGACTTAATAGTAACTGCCGGAGCTAAAAATGAGGTCAAACTCTGGTCATTGAACTTGGAAGCAGAGGATGGGCACAAGTTGATCGAAAAGGGATCATTTGAAAAGCAGAGTAAATCTAGATGTGTAAAGATAGATTTCGAAATTATAAGCTCCGCAAAGAGCCCCAGCATTGAGGTATTTTACTTGCAGAATAGTGATAAGACAATAGAATTCTTCAGGTTTAGAACCGAAGATGAAATCAAGAAGGCAATAAACAGAAGAACAAAGAGACTCAAGACAAAGGGCCTTGAAGAAGCAGAAATTATAAAATATTTGCATGAAACCGAAATTGAGATGTTACTTACTTCTTTTGCGGTTATCAGGACTACTTCAAAAATAAAATCAGCATGTTGGGCCAAAAATGGACAGCCAAGCAAGAAACTTGATATTTTACTTTCTTTGACTAACAATTCCATTGAGTATCATACAATTCCGATGCCAGATAACCTTATTAAAGCTAATGATAATGAAATAGCTGCTGCAAAAAAACACTCGATAGATTTACTTGGTCATAGGACTGACATAAGGGCTATGGATATAGCGCCCGATGATAGACTTCTCGCGACGGCGTCAAATGGTGAATTAAAAATATGGAACACCAAGACTTTCAATGTTATCCGTACTTTCCAATTGGATGGTGGATATGCTTTGTGCTGTAAATTTTTGCCTGGTGGAACTTTAATTGCAGTAGGGTATAAAAATGGTGACCTTGATTTGTATGATTTAGCCACTTCTACAATTGTGGACAGAATCCAAAAAGCTCACGAGAACCTGACACTGACAGACGAATCTGGCCTGGCTATATGGTCAATGGATTTGACACCAGATGGGAAAACGTTGATAACGGGAGGAAATGATAGAGCGGTTAAGTTTTGGAACTTCAAAATTGAACGAGAAGAGATTCCTGGAACGGGAAATTATGTTTCGAAACTTAAATTCGTACATAATCAAACATTGGAGGTCAACGAAGATGTTTTATGCGTCAAAGTTTCGCCAGACTCGAGGTTGTTGGCGATATCTCTTCTTAACAATAACGTCCAAGTTGTGTTTTTGGATACACTTAAGCTATTTTTGACATTATATGGTCATAAGTTGCCCGTACTTTCAATAGACATATCTGATGATTCGAAGTTAATAATAACATCTTCTGCTGATAAAAATATCAAGATTTGGGGTTTGGACTTTGGTGATTGTCACAGATCTATTTTCGGTCATCAAGACTCGATCATGAACGTCAAATTTATTGCAGGCAGCCATAACTTCTTTTCTTCAGGAAAAGATGGTCTTATTAAGTATTGGGATGGTGACAAGTTCGAGTGTATTCAGAAACTTCCAGCTCATAAGTCTGAGGTTTGGTGTCTTGCGGTAAGCAGTGACGGAAAGTTCATGATATCCACTTCTCACGACCATTCCATCAGAATGTGGGTGGCTACCACCGACCAGGTTTTCTTGGAAGAAGAGCGTGAAAAGGAAATGGAGGAGGTTTACGAAAATACTTTGCTTGGATCTTTGGAGCAGGATGAAGAAGGACAGAGAGACATGGACGAAAGCAAGGAGAACGAAGATGAAGCAGCCAGGGTTTCCAAGCAGACCATGGAATCTCTCAAAGCTGGTGAAAAACTCATGGAAGCGTTGGAGATTGGTACAGAAGATTTGGATGCCACCGAGGAGTACGAACAGCATTTGAGACACTTTGAGGCCAAGAAGACCAATGTCCCACCCCAGAAACCTACACCAAATGCCATCCTTTTGGCTCTCGGGGTTACTGGCCAGGAGTATGTGCTTAACACCTTGCTGGGCATCAAAGTATCGCAGCTCGAGGACGCTCTTTTGGTGCTTCCATTTTCGTACTCGCTTAGGCTCCTTCGCTTCATCGAAATCTGGACAAATTCGGCCAACTTCTCAGGAAACACAGCCAGGACCGCATTGATCTGCCGCATACTTTTCTTCATCGTCAAGTTCAACTTCAACGAGCTTGTAAACCAACGCGACTCTCGCATCAAAAACCAGATTGCAGCCGTTAAGGCCCAGCTTCGCGATGGTCTCTCCAAGTCCACAGACAACTTAGGTTTCAGCATACAGGGTCTCAAGTACGCCAAAAAGCACTGGAACCTCAATCATGCTGTCGAGTACGTCGACGAGACGTCTCTCTCCGCGAAAGAAGACCCACAAGCCTTGAAGCGTCGCTACACGGCTATATAACCTGTATATCTAATAAATACATAACCCGATTCTTTATAATTCACTACTGTGCTACAACGACCGTATATATTATGTACTCGCCTTTTACTTTATTATACTCATGAATGGTCTCGATACTCCCCCGATGCTGTAACTAGGAGCGGCTCAGCTCCTCAATTCGCAGTGCGTTGATCGGCCAATCCCCCGACAAATGGCTGTGCAGCACAACCACTGATTCAGAACCAAAAAATTAGGGAATAAGACAAGTGTACTCAGCAAAACTCTGCTTGTCACCCCCACTAGCACTCCAGTACGATCGATATACTACCAGATTCCCTGGCTACCTATCTCTGCCTAATCTGTTCTAACTGAAAATTAGGATTTTTTTTTTTTTTTTTTTGTGATATTTTTCCTATTTGTAACGTTTTGAGAGGGACCGATTTTACTCCTGTCTCGCAAACATCAAACTAAAGTGGGATAAAAAGGTTATCAATTTGAAGGCGGTAGCAAGTTTTTCTTTATTGGGTTGCAGATCAAGTTAAGAGCTAGAAAACTCCCGGGAAGGAGAATTTGAAAGAGGTAGAGCGATTGCGGAATAATCAGTCGCCAGATAAGAGGTGGAGAAAAGCTCAAAACAAATTAGGTTGGCGTTAATACACGAGAAAGAATTTTGATTACGTCGAGGACGATTGATTAGGAAGGTATCCTCGAGGAAGAATAGAGATAGGGACAGAAGAAAAATGAATATGCAGCAGCCAAACATGAATACATGGCATGCCATGTATTCCGTGAATGATCGGCAGAAAATTGTGCAAATCTTGACGGGCACTCTCAGTGAACTCCAGGGAAACAATTTTGATGCACAAAAAGTGGCCAATATGGCGCAGGAGTTCGAGAAGTTTACATTCATGAAGTCCAAGAGCCGGGAGGAGTACCTTATGTTGATCAAACAGAAGGTGACACAGCTCCGGAATACGATACGGAGCCACAACAGCGGCGGCAACAACATGGGTTCGGGGAACCAGATGATGGGCCAGAACATGGGGTCTTCGGTGGCCCAAAACATGATGGGGATTGGCCAGCAGATGGGGATGGGGTCGCAGAATATGAACTACATGCAGCAGCAGGCGCCGGTGAGACAACAGCCCTCTGTGCTCATGCAGGGTCAAATGCGGCAGGGCATGCCAGCCCAGCAGAGAGCCCCCAGCCAGGGGCAGCCCATGCAGCCCCAGCAGCAGCCTCAGCAGCCGCAACAGGGCCAGAAGCCGTCATTGCCCACCCAGCAGCAGATGCAGCAACTCAACAATATGATCAGAAATGTTCCTATTCCTCAAGCCTTGTTGGCAAAGATTCCAAACCTACCACCAAACACGAACACATGGTCTCAAATTTTTGATTTATTCCAGAAGAAGGTAATACCCCTGTCATCCATGCCAATTATAAAGGAGATCCATAACACCCATATCCAGCTTGCTTTGAGACAGCACCAGCAGCAAAAGTTGAACCAGTTACAAAGCCAAAGGTTGTCTCAGCAGCAGCTCCACCAGCAGTCACAACAATCGCAGCCGCTGCAACCACAACCCCCATCTCACCAACAGCAGCAGGCACAACAGAATCACATCAATATGAATGTTTCAAACAACCCTAATCCTTCTAAGAGTGCTACTCCGGTGTTGGGTAATGCCTCTCCAACTTTCAATTTGAACAACTTGACTCCTCTGCAGAAACAGCAGTTTCTTCAAAGACAAATGCAACAGCGCAACGCCATGGCGAGCGGTAACCAGAATCCAAACCAGCTGCCCGTGTTACATCAGCAATCAACAATGCCATCCCTGGCTGGCCAAGGCCAAATTCCTGGGCAGACACCACAAATGCAAATGAACCAGATGAATCAACTGAGTGCTAACAAACCTCCAAACTTCCCGGTTACCCCACAAGATATCATGAAATACAGCGCAGATGCCATGAGATTATTGACAAGGTTGCAAGCTAATGGTCAAATTCAACCTAATTTAGATCAGGCTCAGAAAGAGAATTTTATTCATAAATATATCAACCATCAAAAGGCATTGTTGTGGAAGCAGAAAAATGGTCAAGCTCCAAATAACTTGAATGCGCAAATGACAAATCATTCAAGTAATGCTAATCAAGCACAAGTTCAACGGAGGTTACAACAAGATAATGGTATTGGTGGTATCTCTATGCCTAATACTTCTCAGATGCATAATCAAGCCCAAACAACCATGGGTCATCCACAGCCTATGGTGGGTAATTCTCTGTTGGGAAATAGACCACCACATGTGATGGATAATCAGACTCAAATGAATACTATGACCTCGCCTTTGATGCAGCAAAGAAACTTAAGTTCCGGAGGTGCTAACATGATGCCCCAGTCAAATGACAAGACTGCTAAACCAGACGCCAGTACTGTTTCTGGTCTCTTACCACCATTAACAGAAGAGATGAAACTTCAATTAAGACAGCTCATTGAGGAGGTATCAAAGACGAATGTGGCATTAAAAGATATGACAATGCTTTTGTCACAGCAAGAGAAAAATTCAGTGAAAGAATCGATAGTAAGAATATCTCAGCAATATGCTAATATTGACAGTGTAATAAGCTATTTTTTCATTCTCACTCGAAACATTGAGGGTACCAAGAGGTTAATTCAAATGAAGTATATGACCAAAAATATTATGCAAAAGTTGCAACAGGGAGTTATCTTGGCTACGCCAGATCTTGTTGAGAAATTGAGACTGCAATATCAAAAATATTTTGAGTTTGTGAAAGAGCAATTCAACTTGAGAAAGCAGCATTTGCAGCAACAACGTTCACAGGCTGCTCAAGTACACCAAGCCCCTGCGGCCTCTTACCCTCCTCAAGCTCAACTGCAGTTCATCAATAATCAGCTAAGGAACGGCAGTATACCCCAAAATGTAGCTGGTATGCCTACTATACAAGAAAGTAAGCAAGGTGCTATGAATTTTGGTTCAGCCAATGTATGGCCTAATATGATGTCTCCCAACAACCCTCAACAGCAGCAACAACAGCAGCAAAAACCACCACCACAACAGCAACAGCCACCACAACAGCAGATATCTTCTCAGCAGGCAATGCGCAATCAAAGACCAAGCTTTGCCAATAATGCCATGATGAACAATTTGTCTCCAGTGATACCAAACCAAATGCCTTCAGTTCAAGGTACACCTGCTGCGGCAGGGTCTTTTATGGCACAGAAACCTCCATCAAGGCCTGCGGCTAATAAGAAAGCGCCCGCAGCAACTCCTTCTTCTATCAATGGAGCTCCAAACAGGAAGCGCTCCGCTGGTAGAGTGGGTCCTCAAGATACAATTCCTACCCCGGCAAACAACGTTATTACACCAGCGTCTTTAGCAAATGCGATCAAGACGCCTAATAGCATGAATACGCCTCAGGTTCCAGCCTCACACAGTAACAAAAATACACCTACGGAATACTCTCCTAATGCACAGGTCAAGACCACACCCAACATGGGTAAGAGTGCTGAGGAGACCGTGGGCGATTTACTCAAAGATACTCTGATAGACGAGGTTGTCATGAAGCGCAGAAGTCTTTCCAATGTCGACCCTGCATTATTTTTCCGCAAGGCCTTGTCCAATCTTTTAGAATTGGACGAATCGACTGCTAATGGTACTGCTTCTGCTACGAACCCTCTGGCGAATGGCAAACAGGGTAAGGTAAAATCTCCTTTATCTCCTGAAAATACCCCTGGTGAATGGACTTGCGAGATCAAGCCCAGTGTTATAATGTCGTCTTTCAAACAAGTAGACAATATCAAGGACCTTGCTGACCCTGACATAATTAAGGTGTGTGCTCAGATCGAAGAAAGTACTGCCGAAGGGTCTATGTCTAATGATGCAAAACGACCATTAGAGGAAGACGACAATGACATTGAGAATTTGTTCACAGAGAAAAAGATTAAAACAGATGATATCTTCGACAGCGTACATCAGCCAATAAATTTAGAAGATTGGAAACTGCTCATGGTGTCTGCAATGGATTAGTCTAGCGTATTTGCCCATTAATATTTGTTGGTACCAGAACTAGTATCACTACCAATATGGTTTATTCTGAGGAACCGGAAAAGCGCACGACTTGTATATGTTATGTAATTTTAATAGTACTATAACAATTGTATTCCTATATTCAATGGTAACTGATTCTAATTCACTGGGAAAGAAGCTTTCTGTGGCATTTGTATGCCTAGGAAATATGTAAGTAGATCAGCAATATATTAAGTGAATGATCCCGAGGAAGTGAGCACGAGAAAGGTTCTAACAGTATAGATGCCGGTCTCCTATGGCTGAGGCTGTATTCAAACACAAGGTAAATGAGTTGGGCTATTCATCATATTTTGATCGCATAGACTCATTTGGAACTAGCGGATGGCACACGGGGGATCCTCCTGATAGCAGGTCTGCCAAAACCTGCCGCAAATATGGAGTACCAGTTCAACACTCTGCGCAACAAATTAGCCAAAAGGATTACAACAACTTTGACTACATTATAGCAATGGACGAGTCGAACTTGCAGGATCTTATGTTCAACAGGCCTAAGAACTGCAAGAGCCGTATAGCTCTATTTGGAGAGTGGAGAACCGACCCTCAATTTGCGAAGATCGTAAGTGATCCTTATTACGGTGGCATAAATGGTTTTGAAACCAACTTTCGCCAATTGGGGCATTTCAGCGAAGAATTCTTGAAGCAAGAGGTTGGTTCCTTGTCATAGATAAGTAGATACTTTACTAGAGAAATGTAGAAAGTTAGTGCGTAAATCAAGAATTCCCAGCGTAATTTGTATCATGGACTCTAAGACGAACGAATATTTTGGTATTGTATTAAGTCCAGCTTCAGTATTGAAGATAGAAGTAACTACTAAAATCAAATAGCAAACGATGAGTACTAGGAAACTACAGCAGGAGTTTGATAAGACGAACAAGAAGATATCCGAAGGGTTATCTGTGTTCGATGATATACATGAAAAGCTTATGACCACAGAGATTAGTTCTCAGAAGGAAAAGCTTGAGAGTGACCTCAAGAAAGAAATAAAGAAACTTCAGAGACTGAGAGATCAGCTAAAGACATGGCTTAATGATAACAG
This sequence comes from Millerozyma farinosa, assembly GCA_002196765.1. Lineage (NCBI taxonomy): Eukaryota > Fungi > Ascomycota > Pichiomycetes > Serinales > Debaryomycetaceae > Millerozyma > Millerozyma farinosa. Next base: position 1,602,361 of record NBND01000002.1, on the reverse strand, counting down.
CATAAAGCTAGACAAAAATTTACTTCAGGAGAATCGTACTAGAATTGAACATGCGATGGATCAGTTCAAAGACTTGGAAAAGTCTTCCAAGATTAAACAGTTTTCCAACGAAGGATTGGAGCTTCAAAGCCAGAAACCAAAGTTCAGCAGACACGGAGACAGTACTAAGAAAGCTGAGTCGGCGAACTATTTGGGTGACATAATTGGTCAAATAGAGCAACAAAACGAAGCGCTTGAACAAGAGCTCCATCTGCTTTCAACTCAACTAAAGAAAACAAAAGCATCTAATGTGTACATGGTTCAGTCGTCTGTCGATGACTGTAGATATAAAATCGAACGAAACAACAACCATTTGTCGAAGTTGGAACGTATATTAACTAATGTTGAGTATGACAAACTAGCACCGGAGAGAATAGATGACATAAAAGACGATTTGGAGTACTACGTGGAGAACAACCAAGATGAGGATTATGTCGAATATGATGATTTCTACGAGCAGCTAGATATAGATGATGATTCGGTCGACGTGCAAACGCCCGTGGCTGAAACGTCGGTGCTCAATGCGTCTGAAACTGTGGAGACGGATTCCAAGCAGGATGCTAAAACGGACATTAAGCAAACTCCCACAAAAAATGAATCCAAGGTTGAAGCGAAGCCTGAACCAAAGATTTCTAATAAGCCAGAAAGTACCAAACTTGCGTTCAGTGACCTCAGGCCGGAGAAAAAAATCGAGAACAAGATATCCAGCGCCTCTGCGTCTCCTAGTAACACACCAAAGAAGAACAAAGTCAATATTGTTCCAGCTCCTAATCCTCCTCCTTTAAACAATGAGAATTCATATTCTAATATCATAAAAGCAGCGCAGGCTTCTGCGGCCTCACCAGCCCAGAAGGTTTCTCCACCTGGGCTTAATAATGTATCCCGTTCAAAGACAGCTTCTCCTCAAATTACCAGCCAGCGGATTGCCTCCGTTGACTCAACAAAGAGGAAGGCAAGCAACACTTATGCTCAGCAGGCTAGCCAGGAGTCTAGGTCCGAGTCGCTGCTGCCAGTTCCATTTGAACGCAAAGAGTTTTTCGCCACAGCAACGCGGTTGGCAGCTTTGCTGGAGTCGAGGTTACACAATCCCTTGCCATTCCAAGCGATCAGCCAACTATTGGAATCGTCCTTACTCAATTGCCCAGATTCGTTCGACGCCGAGAAGGTGAGACAGTACAATCCTATACATATCCATCCGTCGTCCATCGACTACCCCCAGGAGCCGATGTATGAGTTGAACTCGAGCCAGATCATGAAGAAGTTCGACAATGACACATTGTTCTTCTGCTTCTACTACAACGAGGGCATAGACACCTACTCCAAGTGGAACGCAGCTAGGGAATTGAGCAGAAGAGGATGGCTCTTCAACAACGAGACCAAGCAGTGGTTTTTCAAGGACGAGAAAGGCCCTGCCAAGAGCAAGTCTGCGTTGCCAACCCAGAAGGGCGACTCTGCAAGCAAACAGGACACCCCCGAGCCAAAGGAAGAGAATTACAAGTACTTTGATTACGAGAGGACCTGGCTCATCAGAAGAAAAGACAACTTCGAATTCAAAAAAGAGCTCAAGGAGTCCTTTGTGTGAATTCTCCAGTGCTGCAGCGCACACAACCCACTGCAGCCGATGCCGTAGAACATGCCAACTCGCTCTAGAAGCCTCTGCTCCAAAGGAAAGAAGCACTCCCCGGAAAACTTCACATAGACTTGCAGTATTCTCACTCGCATTATACTACTGGCATTTTTTCCCTCTTTCCTTTATAATGTGCTAAGCTTCATTTTGCAAGTGTACTTTATTTAGCTAGAACTCAAACTAACTGCATGTAGATTAATGAAATAATGCTCATAGCTTATAGTAAGACAGACAGTAATAACTATTCTAGAATCGGCGTGTACCTGAATAGTTCTGTATGGACCGCATTCTCTGCCAGATCGCAGTGAAATTTAATTATGGTATCATTTTCGATTCACGTAAGGAACAAGGAGAGACCTAAGCAGCCAGGAGTCAGGTAGCAGCTGGGCTCATTTATAGATATAATATTAAGCTGCGGATAAGTTTGGGAGAGCTAAGGAATCGCTCATTTGAGAGACTTACCAACGATTTCGTTAGATACCAAGGCTTATAATTTGACATAGTTAAGCAAAAAAAAGGTCAATTAATGGCCCTATATCGCAAAGAGGGAATATGATAGAAGACACAATTTTTTTAACAGGTATATCGAAGAGGGAAGACTGTGTATCATGCCCACCTACACTGCCTACGTGTACAATCAACTGTAAGAAGAATGAGGAATGTGTGTTGAGATCGGCATCGTGTTCAAAGTGCGCTGAGTACTACTGCTCGCCTGTCAGCAGCAAGAAAAAGTCGATTCCGGTCGGGGGGATTGTTGGTGGAATCGTAGGAGGGTTTGTGTTTTTGGCGCTTATAGCTGGGTTCTTGTTCTACTATTTTGTATACCGCAAGAAACGGCCGTTCTTAGAGGATGAGGACGATATCATAATGGGAGACGTTGACGCGGAGTACGACAAGGAAGGCGACTACACGATCAGCCAGCTTGACAGCATCAGCGGGGAGCAGAGGCCGGCAGCGGGACCCATAGGTGGACAGGCTGCGCAGCAGTGGGAGAAGCCACCCGGTATTTCTGCCGCGCAAAGGCCATCGATCAAGGACCGCCGAGTATCGTCATACGAATCGTTTACGAGAATAAACCCGAGAACGACCCGGGGCGGCGCCCGCAGAATGGCAGCCAAGCGTAGGGCCCGCCAGAAGCAGCGTGTACAGGCAGGTACATACCCAGCGTCGATAGCCAGCGACCGCAGGTCTCTCGCTACATCACTTTCGACCGCTGCGTCAAATATCTTGCCCATCGCGTACATCCCTGGTGTGACGGTGCGCCCAACAAAGAATAATACCCGACTGATCTACTCGCACGAGGACGACAGTATTTTCTCGGACTTGAATGCGTTGGAGGAGGCGTCTATTGTCGGCACGATCCGCTCTGGCGGACGTTCTGAAGGACTGGCTGGTTCCGGTTCTACAGAGGCCCGCGACCGAACCATGACCGCCATCAAGGCACAACCCAAGTTGGTCAACGTCGATCGTATCGAGGAGGGCGACGAGGACGAGGACGAAGACTACGACTACACCTCCACGTCTGCCCCAGCCCGCAACGACGGACACAATGGCTTTTTGACCGTCCCAGGCGGCCTGCAGCAGAACAGCTCCTCAAGCTTCAGTTTCGCCAACACCAGTCACCAGACAGGCGGCCTGGGGACGCTCTCCGCGTCGCCAGGCACATCTGGCGTCTCTGGGGACTCCGACTCCGACTCCGATGTCGACTCAGACATCGGCGAGATCCAGCGGGCCACCAGCGTGCGCCAGCCGCTGGCCCCCTCGACCGCCGGCACGGCACCGCCCCTGGCGCTGCAGGCCCTGTCGAGGCTGAACAGACTGGGCCGCGAGGTCTTGATCAACACAGACTCCGTGGCAGAACTCAGTGCGTTACCGCCCCCCACCAATCCAGCAGCGGTGGGGGGTCACGAGAACGATTCCGGCTCCTTCATTCTCGACGTAGAGTACGATGGGCCGCCCAGGAGCCCCTTCAGCGACCCATCCGACCCCCCAGAGCACCTGCTGTGATCCCAGCGCAGCCCAGATCTGTGTATATACTCTAAATACCCCTATCAGCCATCGTCCACTATGTCTCTATATATATGTTTAAGAAAAGTAGACTTACACGAAAACCGTTGTTTGCTTGATTAGCGGGGTGTTTCACCGCTCGCACGCCGCTTACGGCTCGCTACACCTCCGGTGCGCTCGCTGGGACCATGGCCACGCTTCCCTGGTCCAGTAAATTGGACAGGTGTGCATTTTCCGACTGCTGCCCGAAGAAGTCTCTTCTTGTCACTACCGGTCGAGTGCTCTCCTGAAGAGCGAACTATCGCAGGAAAAATTTTCGCTCTGTTGGTCTGTGGAACCTACCTATTCTCGGAGCCCAACAGAGTGCCCGCAAAAGATTAGCTACCCTCAATTATATTTCGGAGATTTTCTCGCCTACCGGGACAAATTGTGGTCGATATTCTTGCTCCCGCCGCTTACGCTGGTATCTACTATACATTTTATCGGTAACTTGAAGATGTTAGTGCAAACATGCAGCACTACACCGTCATAGATCATAGGAAAGCGCTAAATTAGAATATTGGCTCCTTTGTGATCCCTTCTGAATATCTCTTATTTTCTGTCTGTTGTCGTTAGCAGTTGTATTCCCCTGTCGCTAGCTGTCTTCGATGTCTTTCATCATCTTTCTTTGGCTTTTCGTTCTTTTTCGTTATATTTCTCTCCTTTACTGTTAGTCTTTTGCTGCCTTTTTGCTGTGAGCGGCGGCTGCGACCATAGGCTCCGGACAATTCGAGCGGCTATAGTAGTTACCGGGCTTGCATAGGCCAAGAATGTAGTCAGACGGGTCGCTATTGGTATCGGGTCGAATCTAGGAACATATTATTAGTAATTGTGTGGTCATGGTGAGAGGGTAACGCGAGCGTAGAACCAGGAACCTAATTCCTCAACATAGTTAACGATTGATCACAGGTGCAGCAAATATAAAAAGGCGAGCAAAGTTCGTAGTAATAGTTTTACCGGGTAAAGTACTATAAACTTTAAAAACGTAAGTATACAACAAAAACATGGGCGGAGTGGGCCAGTAGGGGTATATCTGTGCTGTTATAAGTGAATTGTTGGGTCCGAGAGCTTCAGAATGGTGGTTTTGCGATGGATTCGGCAGCACAAGCGGGCTAATCGTCAGTGGCGGTTAATTCGACAGTGGACGCTTAAGGCCGGACGCAGAGTCGGACTTGAAGCGATTCATCTGTGAGACAAGCAGTGCGAGTGCTCTGCAGGCCCGAATGGCCTGCAGAGCACTCTGTTGCTGGGGTTGTTCTCCGTGGCGAGTGTATACGTCGAAGAACTGTTTTGGCGGAGACTTGCGAGCAACAATTCTTTTCTACCCTTGTATAAAAAGCCCTACAGAGCTCAGCAGAGGTAATCGATCAGCCAATACTAACCAAATAGAATTCAAATATAGAATAGTACAATATGGGTAAGGACATTGATCAATTGGCTATCAGCACGATCCGTATATTGTCGGTGGACGCCGTCTGCAAGGCAAACTCTGGTCACCCAGGTGCACCATTGGGTTTGGCCCCTGCAGCTCACGCTGTGTGGAAGAAAATGAGATTCCACCCTAAGGACACCAAGTGGATCAACAGAGACAGATTCGTCTTGTCCAACGGACACGCCTGTGCCTTGTTGTACAGTATGTTGGTCTTGTACGGATTCGACTTGCTGATTGACGACATGAAGCAATTCAGACAGGTCGGATCTAAGACCCCAGGTCACCCTGAGGCCTTGGACGTCCCTGGTGTTGAGGTTACTACTGGTCCTTTGGGTCAAGGTATCTCAAACGCTGTTGGTCTTGCTTTGGCACAAAAGCAATTTGCCGCTACATACAACAAACCTGACTTCCCAATCTGTGACTCACACGTCTACGTCTTCTTGGGTGATGGTTGTTTGATGGAGGGTGTCTCCTCTGAGGCCTCCTCTTTGGCTGGTCACTTGCAATTGAACAACTTGATTGCTTTCTGGGATGACAACAAGATCTCCATTGATGGTGACACCAACGTTGCCTTCACTGAAGATGTCTTGCTCAGATACAAGGCATACGGCTGGAACGTCATGGAAATCGAGAAGGGTGATTCCGACTTGGACGCCGTCTCTAAAGCCGTTGACGAGGCCAAAAAGTCTACCAACAAGCCAACCTTGATCAGATTGACCACTACCATCGGTTATGGTTCTTTGCAACAAGGTACTCATGGTGTTCACGGTGCTCCTTTGAAGCCCGATGACCTTAAGCAATTGAAGGAGAAGAACGGTTTTGACCCTGAAAAGTTCTTCGTTATTCCTCCAGAAGTCACTCAGTACTACAACGAGCACGTCCAAGAGAATCTCAAGCAGTACAACGAGTGGCAAAACTTGTTCAACAATTACAAGCAAAAGTACCCAGAATTGGGAGCTGAAGTTGAACGTCGTCTTGAAGGTAAGTTACCAGAAGACTGGTCTAAGGTCTTGCCATCTTACAAGCCTTCTGACAAGCCTTTGGCCACTAGAAAATTATCTGAGATGGTTTTATCTAAGGTCTTGCCAGCTATCCCAGAAGTCATTGGTGGTTCTGCTGACTTGACGGGTTCTAACTTGACTAGAGTGGCAGACAGTGTTGACTTCCAAGCCCCATCCACCGGTTTGGGTGACTACACTGGTAGATATATCAGATACGGTGTTAGAGAACACGGTATGGGCGCCATCATGAACGGTATTGCCGCTTTCGGTGCCAACTACAAGAACTACGGAGGTACTTTCTTGAACTTCGTTTCTTACGCTGCAGGTGCCGTCAGATTGGCTGCTATCTCTCACCACCCAGTCATCTGGGTTGCTACCCACGACTCCATTGGTTTGGGTGAAGATGGTCCTACTCACCAGCCTGTCGAAACATTGGCTCACTTAAGAGCTATCCCTAACTTGTCTGTGTGGAGACCAGCTGATGGTAACGAAGTTTCTGCTGCTTACTTGAACGCTATCGAGTCTACCTCCACTCCTCATGTTCTCGCTTTGAGTAGACAAAACCTTCCTCAATTAGAGGGATCCTCTATTGAGAAGGCTGCCAAGGGTGGTTACACATTAGTTTCCCACGAGAAGCCAGACATCATTCTTGTTTCATCCGGTTCTGAAGTCTCTATTTCGGTTGACGCTGCTAAGAGCTTGTCCGAGAAGGGCTTCAAGGCTAATGTTGTTTCTCTTGTTGACTTCTTGACTTTCGACAAGCAACCAATGGACTACAAGTTGTCTGTCTTGCCAGATGGTGTTCCAATCATGTCTTTTGAGGTCTTGTCTACTTTCGGCTGGTCTAAGTATGCTCACGAACAATTCGGTTTGAACACTTTCGGTATGTCCGGTAAGGCCCCTGAAATCTACAAGGCTTTCGAATTCACTCCAGAAGGTGTTGCCGACAGAGCTGCTAAGACAATCCAATTCTACAAGGGCAAGCCAATTCTCTCTCCATTGAACACTGCCTTTTAAATATAACTAGGGTAGATATGTCGAATATTTAAACTTCTTTGTATTAATCTTTTTTAAGTTGTATTTTTCTGATTCAAAACGTACTAAATTTGCGTAAAGAGAGATTAAAGTGCTCAGTTACAAGTAGTTGAATGGATCAAGTATGTACGCCGCAGACGGTGTATTTAATAGAGAGTATCACAACATAAAGGGTGAAAAGAAAGAAACAAAAATCCCGAGAGAAAGATAAGTGTTGGCTGTTACTTTGAACTGTTTAGCCAAAATTTGAATGTCTGTAGGTTTTCCTGATCCGAGATGACTTTGAAGAAATCAAATTGAATGGAAAATCTTCATTCAGTAGGACAAGATCAAATTTTTATATCTTCCTTTTAATAGTGTATAATTGAAGGTGTTTGTTGTACATTGACTAGATTTGTTCTGAAATACCTTATATTAAGCAAAATAACAGAATGCATCCGTAGTATGGAATCCATTTTTTGTAGCCATCAGTGAGAACACGAGGCTGCTGAGTATTTTCGGACTTAGAGCGAACTGTGGGGAAATTGAGGATCCTACAATTCAACAAAACCAACTTAACAGCGAACTTTATAGAAAGGAAAGGGTATTGAAAAGGCTTACAATGATGAATTGGATAGAACTAGCAGTTTAAACAAGCTTCATTTTTTACATACATCATACACAATGAGTAGCTAATAATTGGTGATTCAGTAGAAGATCACAATGTGCTACCTGAGGCATAAAAGGAGACTGTTTTTAACAATCCCATAACCAAATCAAGCTCAAGACGCTTATTTAGATGTGTCAACAACGTATCTACCAATGATCTTACCTTGTTCCATCAACTCGTAGACCTTGGCCAACTCGGACAAACCAACAATCTTGATATTACACTTGATCAAACCTCTGGAGAAGAAGTCAATGGCCTCAGCAGTGTCGGCTCTGTTACCAACGTAAGAACCCTTGATAGAAACGGACTTGACGACGGCATCGAAAACGGAACTCTCGACCTTGGCGTGAGCTGGCAAACCAACCAAAACGGAGGTACCAGTTGGTCTAAGGAATTGAACGGACTGAGAGATAGCCTTCTCAGAAACAGACACGTTGATGGCACCGTGTGGACCACCCTCAGTGGCGGCTTGGACGTCCTTGACAATGTCCTTGGAGACAGTAAAGTCAATGTAGGACTCAGCACCCAAAGACTTGACGAATTCACCCTTTTCTTTACCACCGTCAATACCCAAGACTCTGTAACCCATGGCCTTGGCGTATTGAACGGCTAAGGAACCCAAACCACCACCGGCACCGGAGATGGCAACCCATTGGCCAGCCTTCAAGTTGGCGGTCTTGAGGGCCTTGTAGACAGTGATACCAGCACACAAGATTGGAGAAACCTGGGCCAAATCAGTACCCTTTGGAATGTGGGCAGCCTGGACAGCGTCGGCGGTAGCGTACTCCTGGAAGGAACCATCGTGGGTGTAACCACTCAAGTCGGCCTCGGCACAGTTACTCTCGTTGGTGTTTTGACAGAACTCACATGCCATACAAGAGCCGTTCAACCACTTAATACCGGCCAAGTCACCAATTTTCCATCCCTTGACGTTTTCACCGAGAGCAACAACTTCACCGGCACCTTCGTGACCTCCGACAAGAGGCAACTTGGTTGGCAATGGCCAGTCACCCTTCCAGGCATGCAAATCGGTGTGGCACACACCGGAGTACCTAACGTGAATCAAAATTTCATTTGGTGCGGGCTTAGGAACAGGAATTTCCTTGTATTCCAATGGACCACCGTTGGTTTCGAAAACAACTGCCTTTTGCTTAGTTGGAACTGTCATTTTGCTTGTTCGATTTGATAGTCTGCGACTAGTTTGCTTGCTGTAGATCCTGCTAATATAGCGATGTAACTGTGTTTTGTTGTAGTCTTAGTATTCTTATCTATACGAACTGCCTGTGCTCGTATGCTATTGAGATACTATGAGAACTGATGTATTTACAGTGTAGAATGTGATTCTTCAACCTGGACTTTTGGGTGCTGGCCGCCCCCTTATATAGTTTTTGGGGTAATTTTTTTTTCTTTTTCTCCGGCCACCTTGTCCATCAACGGTGCAGAAGAGCGAGGAGGAGGTGCCAGGAGGGGGGATCTGCACTCCAGGGCTAATCGACGATGACGCATCTGGGGAACGCTTATGCCCCAGCCTGTCGCTGATTAGCATGGCATACCGGCCATCTGGAGGAGGAGGAAGGTCTACTAACTGTTCTACTATCGCCTGGGTCTTTAGCCCAAAATACGGGGTAAGTCCGCAGTTTGGGTGTTTTTTTCGCCCAGTTTTCGAGCGCACTGCACCCGAGGGGCGTCAGTGAGCCGCGATCACCTGGTCGGAGCACGGCCGCCCAGAAGTGGGCTGCCACGGCTGGCTCCTGGGCGAGCTACAGGGAGATGGGTCGACCGTCAGTCGACCATCGATGGTGGTCGACCCACCGTCGTCTGTTTCTAGTCTTGCTCCCATCGTGAGCGACACGGAGTTCTATCCACCCTCTTACGTAATTGCGCGGTCTGCACTTGCAGAGATTGCATTTGGACACAAATCATCGCACACCCCACAGAGGCTCACTCCGGACGTAGATACAGGCTGGTGGGTTTCTGGCGGGGGGCTTGACTGGCGTTAGCGACAGCGCTGGGGTCGCCTGATGGGGAGCCTCAGGGGCGTTAGTAGCAGCGCTGCTAGTGGGGCGAGGGAGCGAGAGAGCGAGCTACAGAGAAATCAGCTAGCAGGCAACAGCCTTGTAGACGCTCGGTGCCGTCATTGCGTTTAGCTGGCGTGCGGCCAGCGGCCGGAGCTCGGGCTCGGGCACTGCGCTGCCCTCGCGTCTTGCCATAGAAACTGGTCCCGGGCCTAGCGCCAGGTGCGATCTTCGGTGGGGGCACTTGTCGCCGGCAGCATTCTCCGAGCTGCTGCCGGCTGGTGCGTGCGTGACAGCAGTGCGGCGGTCGTGCAAAGGCGTTTGGTGCGGCGCCCTGGGCGTAAAGTCCGAAAACTCATCAAACTCCAGCGTTGTGGGTTTTCGCTGGGTAGTGTGGGAGCACGTGCTTATCAGCGACGGAGGACAAGTGACCCACGGGAGGGGCCTGTGATGGGCCTAACAGCGCTGGGCCCAGGTGGTGTCTCCGTGGGTCTGAGGACGGCGTGCCGTATCTTAGTTGTGCAACACAGTGTGAATACGGGTGCGTACCGGGCACAAGTCCAAGGTGCTATGCGCCCTGACGTTTAGATGTCCGGCGCGGTCCCAGGACGTCAGCGTTGGATCGGGACAGCAAGATGACAGGACGGGCGAAGCGGGAAGAGAAACAGCGCTCTGAGACAAGCAGGCTAGAGCGAGCTGCGACGAGCTTAAGCGCGCGAATAATGCGTAGTATTATTGTCTATTAGTGCGTATGGACAGAGATGAAGAGGCCGCCAGAGCAGGCGGGCCCTCTCGGGGCCCGCTGTTGTTGAGCGGCATGGTAACTGCGCAGAAGCGCCACCAATGTTGGGGGCCAATGACATAGGAAAGAGCAGAAGAAACCTGTACTGCTGGACAGGCGCTACGTCATTCGGACGCGAGATCGGGACCAGCTGCGACCCTGTGATAGGAGCGCTAGTACAATGGTCGCGGCTCCCATCTGTCATCCTGGATAAACAGGATGAGAGTCTTAGAGCCTGTTTGGAGCAAAGGGTGCCCACTCACGACCTGGATGAACTTTTCCAAGCCCTGGCGCCGCTTTTCGATGTTTAATTCGTTAAACTTGTTCGAGTTTAGCAAAATCTTGCCTGGGAGCGGAGGGATAATGACGCGGGTAGACTCCTGCTCCAAGAGTTTCCGGAGATGCTCAAATTCGGAGTAGCGCCGGCGCACTCGACTATGGCGCTTTTTGAACGCCGGTATATTTGTCTGCAAAGCGTTAGTACTCTGGAGATGGGTCATAGGTATGTGTAATGCTTCAATGACAGCCTTCTCGTCTTCCTCCTCTTCGAGGAGGAAGAGGATGTCATGGAAGCGTCCGACCAGACGATCAAACGCTTGTCTGGTCCAGACAGAACTCCGTCTCAAATTATACTTACGCGACACACTATCTCATAGTCCGTGTATATATCTCTACCGTAGTGGGTCTGAGGATTGCGTACCTGTCTGTTAGTATGTTGGCTCTTTGTGAATTGGCCCAGCCCGTCTGGCGTCGCTTTTCGAGGCACTCCCTCCCGTTATCTTACGTACCTCAATCTCCAACAAATTTTCTGGCTCATCGTACAAGTCTGTGCTATCCAGCTGGCCCTTCTTGGGCGATGTGTCTATAACATCGCTGATCGGTTGGAACGGCCTTGACATCTTCTCCTTTGATGTAGCGGTAAACTGGGGGAGAGCGTTATATTTCTCCCCATTCCATGGGGCGCTGTAGTGCGCTGCCGAAAGCCTTGTGCTGTGCACTGGCGAATGTCTCAGGGCAGAAGAGGAACTGGACAAGACTTCCAGTAAAGCCAATGGTCTCAATGAGCTCGGAGAGCCTAATATGCCTTGCAAGGCCTTGTGCCCACATATGTTTACGACAAACGGTCTGTTTTAGACGATAAAGGGGTCCTGGGCGTGACGGGCTCGCAATTGCTCGTAGAACCCCTGAATAAAGCACCATTTCTTCCTGCAATGATAAGTACTCTAGAAAAAATTTGGAACACGGATAAGAGCCCCATTCAACTACATTAATATCGTATGTTGGCGTGATACTGTATTTGAATACTTAAATTAAATATGTGCTGTGTGCAAAAGACATATATAAAATGCGAAATAATTGCATGCTCTCATTAGATGTGTAGACGATGATAAGACCAAGTTCAACGATGAACTTGGTATATGATGTTACCGACGTCAATCACTGATCTCTGGACCTAGATATAGGTCATGTTAATCTTAGGTGCGTGGTGTACCTTGTTAGAAACAGCAGCATAAACATGGGGCCATCCCAAGAAGCCACCCAAGATAGCACCCCATGCTAAGACAGCAGGGACTCTTCTTGCGTACAAACTAGCCATAGAGGTTCTAGCAATGTGTCCTGCGACCATTTTTGTTTCGACTGTTTAACTTTGTTGTATGTGTGTTTGAGTTTTTTCGCAGCTATAGACTAAGTGCGAACGAATATGTTTGTTAAGCTTGTGTTCAACTGTGTGCTTGATGCTTGTTGATGATGAAGGAAACTAATATCGGGGTCTACATCCCCGTCTTATATATTCTTGGGATCTCGCTACCAAGGCTTCTGGGAATCTCGTTACATTTTGGCTCACCAGACTGAATATCTCAGCTGGGAAACATGAAAAGAAAAGTGAGCTGATTATGTCACCATCAGACGCCTAGCGAAAATAAAAAATCAGGAAACTTTCGCAGCGAACAGGTGACATTTTTTCTCACATATTTCCCAGCTGGTCATGGCAAACCACCAATGTCACAATAGTGTCAATGTGGTCTCCTTGTTGGTAACTGGAGCCTTCTGACTGATTACCCACCACATATGGCTCGGTCGCCGGTTGCTCACATCTGGGACATCGGCAGGTTCGCAGGGCTGAACATTCTGCAGGCTCAAAAGTATGATTAAGACACAAAGCCCCCAGGGGGACCACGTGATGTACGATACAGAGTGGAGATCCCCGAGATCTACAGCGGAACGGGTTCTATTGTTAATGTGCCAGTTGTGCCACTTTGCTGCGCTCGAGGAAACTCATGGAAAATGGAGTCGTCCTTGTGTGACTAGAAATAATCCTACAGACAAGCCGTGGTCGTCTACCGCGACATTAGTAATGTCGCGGTAGACGACCACGGCGACATAGATTAGATAGTGCACCCTCGCAAGTGGTCCGCTCACTGTTTCCTTTGTTGTTCTAGGTGCATAGCAAGACTAAAATCTCAGATACGATACTTGCTATCAGCCGTGCACCTACAAGTTCTTGAGGACTGCAGAAGGTGATTGTATCCTGCCTCTAGCTATGATCACATCCCGTGCGACAGCAATCGTGGTACCTTCAGCGGCTGCCAGTGTGCAAGACGGTTTTCATTTCGTAACGGCCCTTCTAATGAAGATGAATTTTTTTTCACTTTAATACGATGCCCAACTAACATGCCGCGCATTCATCGCTCTTGTATGGAGCACTCCAAATGATTAAGACCCATCAGTAGACAAGGAAACGATATACTGCTCCTTATCTTTACGAAGTACACTGTCTATGCATTTAATGAAATCTTAACTCGTTATATTATAAACAAAAAAGAAAATGAAACCAAAGACAAGCCCTAAATAAATACACAGGAGATCTCTTTCGAAAAAAAAAAGGAAATCTTCGTGTCAAAGATGTGACAAGAAACAAGATAACTGAACAAATTCATGAAAAGTTTCACAGAAAAACAGAAAACAGAAAGAGCTGAAACAAATAGGTTTGTAGTGCTATTGTAGCACCAGCTGACATGTCAGCATTTCGACTCTTTTTATTTCATCTTCCACAGTTCATTCATCCTGAAGACTCTTGCCCTGAAAATGTCATAATACAGTTTATTTTTTCAACCTTGATTCCATTCCACCACTTGTGTTATGTGTTCCTTTTTACATTTGCAATCGGGCTGTCTGAAGAGTTTATTTAATCTCCCACCCTCAGACAGTGTACCGAGTACTTTGGTACCTTCCAGTAAGAAGGTAAGCAAAGCCGCACTGCGTCGGACTACTGTACCAGTCCTTGAATGCCACTGTGCTTTCCTCAACTTCTCCATGCTTGAGACAGCAAGAAGATACAAGACGTAGTGGTCGCGTGAAATACCAACTAATTAATGACAGGAGTCGCTTGAGGACTCCATCTGTAGAATGCAACAGTACCAGTCAATGTATGTGGGATGGTTGATATTTCACCTCCCAATGCGATCCGGCGCTTACTCCAGCTTCTTGTGCTTAGCAAGATACTGCTGTTGAATCTCGAATGAGTCTCCACGACCATCACCGTCCTTAATGACAGCAATTCTCATTGTGGCCAACATGTTGTGGGCAGCATTCGAGTGAGCGTAGACAGCACCATAGAAAGCATCAGTGGCATTCTTACCAAGAGAGGCTCTGACAACAGCTTGTCCACCTGGATGGGACTTGATGAATCCCTTCACATCATGAACAATATCATTGATGATGATCAAACCATCCTTCTTAGCTCTGGCATTGAACTCTTCTCTGTCCATGATTGGTAGTTTGTCGACAGGAGAACCCCAATTAAGCTTGGACTTCATTCTGTCCAACTTCTTCTGTTGTTGTTGGATGATACCTTGTTGAATGGCGTTAGAAGAAAATCTCTTCAAGTTCCATGCCAATCCCAACTTGGACATGCAGTAGATAACAACCTTAGTTGGGTCGTATTGGTACCATTTCAAGGCGTTACGGTAGTCCGATGGGAACTCGTGGTGGAAGTTATGATAACCCTCACCAAAAGTAACAAGTGCTGTGATAACATGGTCTCTTGGTGTTCTTCTGTCATCAAATGGTTGAAGTCCAATCCAGTGAGCCAATGAGTTGACACAGAAGGTAGCTTGCTGAATGAAAGAACTCTTCAAGATACCAGCGTATAAGAAACCACCTAAGTAGTCACCCCAGAAAATACCAGCGATCAAAGTTGGCAAAATGAGACCCATGAACAACATGAGAGACAAGTAGTGACGATGCTGGAAGTTGACAACCCAGTCAGAAGTCAAGTCAGAGATATCAGCTCTTGCTCTGTTCTTAGGATTGGCCTTAACCAACATCCAACCCATGTGGGAGTACCACAAACCTCTTCTGGCATCATATGGGTCTCTTGGAGTATCTGTGTAACGGTGGTGCACTCTGTGCGAGTGAGACCACCACTTGATCGAACCTTGCACGGCACCAGCACCGAACAAGGCAAAGAAGAGTCTGACAGGCACACAGGCGTCGTAACACTTGTGAGCGTAAAGTCTATGGTAACCGGCAGTGATTGACAAACCGGAGAAGGCGTAGAAGACAACAGCCAACACCATGGTCTTTGCTTGTGGTGGATGCTTGAAGGCAGAGAAAATACCAATCAATGGAATCATGACCACCAAGATCATGTTCAACCAGTTGATGTGATCATGCCAATTGCTCAAAGTCCATGGCTTCTCCGAGATATGGGCCTGGTTGATGTATTTTTCTCTTTCTCTGCGGTCTTTCTCTTCCAATGTCTCCAAAGACGTCTTCGAGATCTGCTCCGCAGTCACATCAACCAAACTCTTGGTTCCCATCAACTTACCACCGAGACCGGCAGCCACGACACGGGGAACCTTCTTGTTGGTTCCGGCAGCGATGGCATTAAGCGACACGATGTCGACAGAATCAACTTTTTCAGCCATCTTTTCTAAACTCGGTATTTCAGATCTAACTCCTGGAAACTCTCCAATCTCGAGTTTTCCTGTAATGAAAGGTACCGGTAGCTATGTAAACTTCCAGTCTTTCTGCTCTAAACGCTCCGATCACTTAGATAGCAACGCTTCGGACAAAATTCTTTTTCAAAATTAGTCCTTATTCCCTCGAAGTAACCGCTAGGACAGACACCAGCAGAAAAGGCTTAAAGGGGAATAAAAGTCACAACTTTTGCAGTTAGACTATACCGATAGATACGACTCGTACTCGATGTGATAAACCTATACTAATTGATAGATTCAAACACTGACAGTCTCTTGGTCCACCTATTGCTCTTCTCCCTAAGTGCCACTCGGCTCTGGCGTATTATATATATCTGCGCCCTGCAGTGAATTGTTGGGCCTTTTTTTGTGCAAGCTCAGCGGATGCTTTCGTGCGAAACACAATCGAATTTTTTTGTGATGGCTGGGTAACACACGCATACAATGAACAGCTGCGCCGGCGGTGCCTTTGTTCTTTGTGTTCCTTTAGGGCTACCAGCACAGCGTTCTTTTCCGTAAACAAGCTCATACAGTAGCAGATAGGGAGCCGCGGACAGAGAACAGTACCAGCAAAGCGCTACTAGGTCGGCCCAGCACTGCGGGCGTTGGGAGGCCTGTGTGACCTGGGCCCCTACCATACCACCCAATCTCCTGACGCAGACCATTCCGGCATATGGTCATCAATGTACGCCCTATCTGGCAAAGGTGGCCTCAGAGCAAACTGCCACCAAACCCGTTTGTGACAGCGCACGCCTCACCGGAACCGAGGCAGACGATCAACCACAACGACATTACAACGACAACGTACGACTCTCACGCACGTGCCAGAAATCACGCGAGCAAAAAAATAATATTCTCGCTTTTGTGTGGCTGACCTCCGGCGACTGCCCCTGCTGGCGGTTGCTGCCCGGTACCCGTGCTTGCCCGAGCGTTCGCGACACGACCGTGCGTGTGGAGTATCGCCGCGAAGACGAGAGGGCAGCAGCATGCAGCGGCTTTCGCTGTGATGGGGGCATCTCCACGATGGCTTCTCCTCTTTGGCAGTTGCTGTGAGCGGTCTATTGTATTCACGCCGGATCGTTCGTCGACAGATCTGACCCTGTGTTTGGTCTGGATAGTCTTGTGGGACTCAGAACCCACCACAAGAGAGCAGACGGAGGAGATGCCGCTGCACCGGATGCTCTGTGAGCGTCACTCCGCACTCCCTTTTGGGTGCAAATAGGAGCAATTGGCGCGCGCCCAGCACGCCGCTGGGTGACCAAGTCTAGCGGCGGTGACCGCCCCCCTATCGCGCGCGGTGTGCACCGCTATCGACAATCTCACCCTGGCAAAATATTTTCTTAGCGGGTGGTCTCAGGATTGCTTGGGTCAGACCGGTGTAAAGGTAAATCCAGAGGCCAGCCAATGTAGCCGATGTAGTACACACCCCGCCGCGGGCCTGGACACAATAGCAAACGGCGTAGCCAACGTATATGCGCTCCAGCCTCTTCCATACCGCTATTTCATGTTCTACGGGGAGGTGGCTGCGAGTACCGGGTCAGCCCGTACTATATATGGGCAGTGGTGGGTCCACCTTATAAAGGCGTAACCCTCCTAACTTGTACTGCTCTGGGCCAATTTTTTCACATTATCTGATAGAAACGTAAGCTAGAAGCTGAATAGTAACTAGCATACATCCTCGCAGCTGTTAAATTAGTGCTTTTTGCTGAGGATATCGAAGAACACACCGTGCCAATCACCGCGATCTTGCTCAGCCAAAAGTGCGAGCTTGATAACGACCCCACGATAGCACATATCCAGTGCTCTCAAGTGTCAGCAGTCTGGTACGTATAATCGGCGACGGTCTCCTGTTTGCGATTTACCGTCCATTGGTGGACTACTCGAGCCACTGCATTAGCGATACAGAGCCTTACAGTGGTATTTTTGCCCTTCTCGTGCCCGCTTTAAATTTGTCTCGCTGTTTCTGTGCATACAAGAACTACTCCTTTATTACACTAGGGTTTAGTCGCACTACAAGAGACGCTGTACTAGCACTAGACACAGCAACAGTTGGGCTCCAGCGTCGAGCTATTTAGTTGATCTGGTCAAAAGCCGTTCCAGAGTCCAGATTTCAAAGTGTCAGACGATTGCGCTTTACGTAAGGACAAAAAGTGAACTGAGATTTTATTTTTCAGTCAAATATAAGTGGGGGCATTGCAGACTGATTGAAACAGATTAAATATTATATTATATGAGCAAGGAAGAGCGGAGATCACAGACAAACAGTAAGATGGTGAATGCGCCGTATCAGAGATCATTGGCGTCGCCATTGCAGAACCCAGATAGCAATTCGAGAAAACCGTCGGTGGTAGAGCTTTTGAGCTCGCCACCCCCTCTCCCAAACACACCAGAACACGATGATGTGCATGCATTCAGCTTGAGTCGCAACACTTCGCTCAGTTCGAGATCGTCGTTGTTCAATCCAACGGCAGTGGGCAGGTCGCCCTCGGCGACTGGTGTGGATTGGGCAGACATCCCGCTCGCAGACCTCACCGAATCCAACAAATTGATTGCCATACACTCAGGCTACTCTGTGCAAAAGGCTTTTGAGACGTTGGCTACACATGACCTCACAAGCGTGCCAGTGGCACTCTCGAAGACGGACACCAGCGACTTGCTGGATTGTCTCACTTTTGACTACAGCGACTTGAATACGTACTTACTTTTGATCATGAACAAAATCAACGCGACCGACCTCAATGTGGACGAATTGGGCTCCCCTGAAGACTCGTTAGAGCAGAAACAGCAGCTTGTACAGGATACTATCAATGGGGCCAAACGAGGCGAAGAGGTGTCTGTCGACTTTATCGTCAAGCTCCACCCCAAGAACGAGTTTGTCAAGTTTAGCGAGAACGACGTTTTGTGCAGAGTGATGGAAGTTTTGGGAAACGGCGTCCACCGTGTGGCCATCACAGACCTTACTGGAGAAAAAATAACCGGAATTTTGTCGCAAAGACGTCTTATCAAATACATGTGGGAGAACGCCCGCCGTTTCCCTTCGTTGGAATTCTACCTCAATTCAACGTTGCAAGACCTCCAAATCGGTTCAAATTCACCTATTTTCATATACGAAGACCAGCTTCTTATAGAGGCGCTCTATAAGATGTTTGCCGAAAGAGTCACTTCATTGGCCGTGGTAGATAGATCCAAGATATTGATGGGTAACATATCAGTGGTCGACGTGAAGAACGTTACCTGGTCCCTGAACTCGCATTATTTGTTCAAGCCCGTGTTACAATTCATCAGCTACAACTTGACCCAAAAAGGTATGGAGGAAGGCCAAGACCAGTTCCCTATTTTCCACGCCAACAACCAGTCATCTCTTGGTAGGGTAATCGCCAAACTTGTCGCTACACAAGCACACAGACTCTGGATCGTGGAGAGCAGGTCGCACATGCCGTCTACCAGCTCTGCCTCGAGCGGCAATTCTGTACACAATTCTGTGGCCAGCCCAGTATTGGGTTCGGCGAACTCTTTCTACCAACAGTTACAGCTGCAGCCTGGTTCCTCTTCTGCGGGGCAAAACTCAGTTCCATCGTCAGCAGCATCTTCTGGTCCTCCTCCAAGTGCCACGTCGCCTCGCTCTCCAAGCACCGTCGAGGCCGTCTTATCACAACCTCCTATAATGAATACCGCTCCAGCTCTCACACCCGAACAAGTGGGTATGCCAGGAAAGTTGATTGGTGTTGTCACATTGACAGATATATTGGGCTTGTTCGCGTCGACTCGGTCTAATAAGAAAATCGATCCACAACATGCCAGAAATCAGAGAAGAAGATCATCCACCTCCACTACTAGATCGAGCATGGAAGTTCCTGCAAACTCAGATATCTTCAGAAAATCCTACACAAGCTCAAAGTCGAGCAATGTTTTTTCGAAAGATGCTTGAGGCGTCTGTGTATGTTAGCTAACCAATGTCTTTATAGTTCAATCCTTTTATACACATATATATAGTTGCAAATCTGATACACATTGACATCACTGGAACCTTAGCACTACTCGTATGCCAATATACCAAAATAACAGAGTACCAGAATAATAGACCCTGCGTGTACCATGAAAAATGAAGGCAAAAGAGCTCGGGGGCGTTTTTCGACACCACTACGCTTTGCAATACGTCCGAACATACTGCCTCCCCTCAATCCAATATCCCTCAGACACAGCAGACACAGCCAGGAGTACCTTGCGATACCATTCTTCCTAGACTACTTACAGCCCTGTAGTACTTCGGTTTATTTCAAATCAAACATATGTCCATAATATGTCCATAATATGTCCATAATATGGCTATTATGTGGCTATTATGTGGCTAATAATATGGCTACAAGCAGTCGCAGTTAGTACTAAAAAAATGTACTATTGAAAAAAAAAGGGAGGAATCACATAGGGGCACTTCGTACGAGGCACAGGGACCTGTTGCTGGTCCAATGCATTAGTCTACTTACTCTACATAGCCCGCCATATCTGAGATAGTCCGCATTATATGCCTCTGCACTAAAACGTAGTGAACATTTTTTTCCTGTCTATGCTCCTTTAGGGTGTCTCAGACTTATACATTGCCGTTTTTGCAATTGGCTACCATTCTGCAGAACGAATCACCTCTGTTTACGTGGCTAGCACAGTGCGGTAGAAAATCCAAGCGCTGAGATTGGATCGGAGGGCCATGCATTGATCCCTTGTAGAGCAACCCCTCAAACCTCAGAATGTCTACATTGCGTACTACGCGATGGGCTACCAGTAGAATACAGTTAGTAAAGAAAGGAGGGAGAGAGCATTAACATGCACATATAAAAAAAGAACACCGTGATGCCGTCACCTATAGACGAAAAGTGAAAGTGTAAAAGATGCAGGCTGAGACATATGCGAATTGTTCCCTAGTTTTCTAAGAAAAGTTTCTACTCGCCAGGGGGATGTTGCTACGTAGCAGAATTAATACGCATTGGGTACACTGTGTGCCAAATTTGCTGGCACAAAGACCAGGTTTGCCTAGCGACAGCACAAGTTTAGCGGTTCGTGAGGACGCAATGCTGCAGTAGACGCACGCGATAAATGGGTCATGGTGTTGCCGATGCTAGTGTGCTAATGCACCAGGTAAGCCAGCGCAAGAAAGGTGGGTGAAAAATTTGGAACATTGACGCAGTAGGTAGTTTTCAGCACGCTTTGTAGGTAAATATCAGAACGAAGAATTTTTCAGGCAAGAAAATTTTTTTTTTGCGTCTCATCGTTTGCCTTCCATCTTATATAAGGAAGTAGAAACTCCCAGCGGGAACGAGAAAATTTTTTTTTAGATATCTAAAACTTGGATAATATAAAGCAAAATGGGTAAGGAAAAGACACACGTTAACGTCGTTGTTATTGGTCACGTCGATTCTGGTAAGTCTACCACCACCGGACACTTGATCTACAAGTGTGGTGGTATCGACAAGAGAACCATCGAGAAGTTCGAAAAGGAAGCCGCCGAATTGGGTAAGGGTTCTTTCAAGTACGCTTGGGTTTTGGACAAGTTGAAGGCTGAGAGAGAAAGAGGTATCACCATTGATATCGCTTTGTGGAAGTTCGAGACTCCAAAGTACCACGTCACCGTTATTGATGCTCCAGGTCACAGAGATTTCATCAAGAACATGATCACTGGTACCTCTCAAGCTGACTGTGCTATTTTGATCATTGCTGGTGGTACCGGTGAGTTCGAAGCTGGTATCTCCAAGGACGGTCAAACCAGAGAGCACGCTTTGTTGTCTTACACCTTGGGTGTCAGACAAATGATTGTTGCTGTCAACAAGATGGACTCCGTCAAGTGGGACCAAAACAGATTCGAGGAAATTGTCAAGGAAACCTCCAACTTTATCAAGAAGGTTGGTTACAACCCTAAGACTGTTCCTTTCGTTCCTATCTCTGGTTGGAACGGTGACAACATGATTGAGGCCTCCACCAACTGCCCATGGTACAAGGGTTGGGAGAAGGAGACCAAGGCTGGTAAGTCCTCCGGTAAGACTTTGTTGGAGGCCATTGACAGCATTGAGCCACCTCAAAGACCAACCGAGAAGCCATTGAGATTGCCATTGCAAGATGTCTACAAGATCGGTGGTATTGGAACTGTGCCAGTCGGTAGAGTTGAGACCGGTACCATCAAGCCAGGTATGGTCGTCACCTTCGCTCCAGCTGGTGTCACCACTGAAGTCAAGTCCGTCGAAATGCACCACGAGCAATTGGCCGAGGGTCTTCCAGGTGACAACGTTGGTTTCAACGTCAAGAACGTTTCCGTCAAGGAAATCAGAAGAGGTAACGTCTGTGGTGACTCCAAGAACGACCCACCAAAGGCTGCTGAGTCTTTCAACGCTCAAGTCATTGTCTTGAACCACCCAGGTCAAATCTCTGCTGGTTACTCTCCAGTTTTGGACTGTCACACCGCTCACATTGCTTGTAAGTTCGACACCTTGGTTGAGAAGATTGACAGAAGAACCGGTAAGAAGCTTGAAGACAACCCTAAGTTCGTCAAGTCTGGTGACGCTGCTATCGTCAAGATGGTTCCATCTAAGCCAATGTCTGTTGAGCCATTCTCTGAGTACCCACCATTGGGTAGATTCGCCGTTAGAGACATGAGACAAACCGTCGCTGTCGGTGTCATCAAGTCTGTTGAGAAGACTGACAAGGCTGGTAAGGTCACCAAGGCCGCTCAAAAGGCCGCCAAGAAATAAGCTTAGCGTCTCTAGTAGCTAGTTATATATTTGGCAATTCTTCTTACTTCAAATAATATTTAATGTTGATATTTGTGAAGCTTAGTGTTGTGTAGTTTTGTACATTGTTACTGCGTCGGGTCCGATTTTCAGGCATCGATGCGCCGTCTGGTTTACTAGCCACAGGGCGCTACGTAGTGGTCCCTTTTTATTTTTTAAATGCAGCCATCTACACCACCATGTTGACACCTGTAGCTTCTGCTGTTATCATAAAGTGCGCCTGTGATCTAGGGGCCTGGTACATCTGAACTGAAAACATGTGCCGTGCCTCGGTCCAACGCTATCTTACCTACTGCAACTCCAAAAAATTTTCAAAGGAGGATTCCGGGGCATAAGGTGTATTGTTACACAAAAAAGCTACTCCCCTTAGTCCTTTATCGCTCCTATGAATTAGGTGTTACTAGCGCACGTTCATGCTATAATTTTCAATGTATAATAACTGGCTATATGTGATGGACAGATTCGAGCGCCGCTCTAAAGATCTCATAGGCCTAGGAACGATATGTTTGCATAGGGCGTTTTAACGAACGGCACAAAACCTCACCTTTTTAGAGGGCGGCGCTGGAGATGCGAATGTAGACTCGAATGATTTGCGACCGGCCGAGTCAGTTTTGGTTTTCGTTAAGAAGCGCATATGAGGCGAATACGACACAAAAGTCTGACTCGGATCAGATGACAAGATGCTCCTATATATATATACGTATATCAGGTCTTAGGGGTTTTAAGTATAAGCAAAAGAAGGTTGTGGTATAGACTTAGCGTTTGAAGATCGTAAGAGCTAAGGTATAGGAGTAGTGAATATTAATCGGAATAAATTTTCTGTTGCTTTCATATTAGAAGCAAGTTGAAAAGGCGTATCCGTTTCATTCTCCATAGATAAGACCAAGATAGAAGGAGGTTGAGTTAGGAAGATAGCAGACCATATAGAGGACCCACAAAAGTTCGAAGCGGTAGTCGATATACAAAATGATCACTAGAGCAGCTTCAGGAAGCGTGGTCAAGGGCTTGAGAATTTCGAGAGTGGCCAGGCTCGGACGGAGCGCTGCTAGCATGGAGATGCTGCAGGGGGCTCGCGTTACGATTGCGAGCCGCAGATTCAATAGTATCAAGGCAGACACAACCTCAGATGGTTACAGAGAGTTATATAAGCCTCGTATATCTTTCGAAAAGCTCGATACCTTCGCCAGAAGACATTTGGGCCCTTCGCCAGAAGACACCGAGGCGATGCTTGCCAAGCTCGGCTACAAAGACTTGGACGAGTTTTTGGAAAAAGCCGTACCTGAGCATGTGTTATTCAAGCGTAAGTTGAAAATCGAGCCTGAAAACGGCTACTCTGAGCTGGAAATGTTGGAGCATTTAGAGGGCTTGGCTGCGAAGAACAAGATCGTCAAGTCATTCATCGGTAAGGGCTACTACGGTACAAATGTTCCTCCTGTCATACAAAGAAACTTGCTCGAGTCACCTGAGTGGTACACCTCCTACACACCTTATCAGCCAGAGATCTCGCAAGGACGTTTGGAGTCGTTGTTAAATTTCCAAACCATGGTGACATCTCTCACCGGATTGAACATGGCAAACGCATCTCTTCTCGATGAAGGTACGGCTGCAGGTGAAGCAATGTCACTTTCCTTCCATAACAGCAAGAACAAGAAGAAGACTTACGTTGTTGATGAGAAGGTGCATACACAGACTCTTGAGGTCATCAAATCTAGAGCAGGTAATATTGGAGTGCAAATTGTGGAACTCCCATTGGACACCGAAGAAGGTATTCAAAAACTCGAGAGTATTGCTGGCGATGTTTGCGGTGCTTTGGTACAATACCCTGCAACCGATGGTTCGGTTAATGATTACACTCGTATCGGTGAGATTATACACGCCAATAAAGGTCTTTTCGCCATGGCAACTGATCTTTTGGCTCTTACTGTGCTCAAGTCTCCTTCTGATTTTGATGCCGACATTGCTTTAGGTTCTTCTCAAAGATTTGGTGTTCCATTCGGTTACGGTGGGCCTCATGCTGCATTTTTCGCGGCCAATGCTAAGCACTCTCGTAAAATTCCAGGAAGAATAGTTGGTCTTTCAAAGGATAGATTAGGTAACCCTGCCTTGAGATTGGCGTTACAAACTAGAGAACAACATATCAGACGTGAAAAGGCTACCTCAAATATATGTACAGCACAAGCTTTGTTGGCTAACATGTCAGCAATGTACGCCGTGTACCATGGACCTGAAGGATTGAAGAATATTGCTAAAAGAGTGTACGGATTTACCTCGTTATTAGCTAATGAGATAGCTGCTAACTCTTCACACGAAATTGTCAATTCCAAGTGGTTTGATACGTTGACTATTAAACTCGCGAACGGAGGATCTGCTGATGAGTTATTGCAAACTGCTCTTACTGAGTACAATATCAACCTTTACAAAGTTTCTGACGACACAGTATCAGTTAGTTTTGATGAAACAGTTAGCGCAGAAGACTTGGCCTCATTGGTTCAGCTCTTCACCGGAAGTGATCTGTTGAGCATAAGCCCAGCTAGTCAACTTCCTCAAATTCCAGAAGAACTTTTGAGACATGATAAGATCTTAGACTACCCTGTTTTCAACCAGCATCATTCCGAAACTGCAATGTTGCGTTACTTACATTTGTTGCAATCAAAGGACTTGTCTTTGGCCAACTCAATGATCCCATTGGGTTCCTGTACCATGAAGTTGAATGCAACTGTGGAGATGCGTACATTGTCAATGCCTGGTTTCAGTCAAATACACCCATTCGCACCAACAGACCAAGCAGATGGATACAAGGAATTGATCAAAGAGTTTGAGAAAGACTTGAATGATATTACTGGATTTGATGCTACCACTTTGATGCCCAATTCTGGAGCACAAGGTGAATACACAGGTTTGAACTTAATTAGACAATACCACAAGTCAAGAGGTGAGCATGAAAAGAGAAACATATGCCTTATTCCAGTTAGTGCACATGGTACTAACCCAGCCTCTGCTGCTATGTGTGGCTTAAAGGTTGTTCCCGTTAAATGCTTGAGCAATGGATCAATCGATTTGCAAGATTTAAAGGAAAAGGCAGAGAAGTTCAAGGAGAATTTGTGTTCTATAATGATTACATACCCTTCGACATATGGTTTATTTGAGCCCGGTATCAAATCTGCCATTGATATAGTCCACGAGAACGGTGGATTGGTTTACCTTGACGGTGCTAACATGAATGCTCAAGTAGGATTGACTTCTCCCGGTGATTTAGGCGCTGACGTATGTCATTTGAATATTCATAAGACCTTTGCCTTATCACATGGTGGAGGTGGCCCAGGTCAAGCACCAGTCTGTGTTAAGGAACACTTGAAGCCATTCTTGCCTGAGCACTTTTTCGTGAAGACCCCACACTCAACTGATAACTCTATAACTGCAGTTAACTCTGCACCTTTTGGTTCTGCTGCTGTACTTCCTGTATCTTATGCTTATGTCAAGATGTTGGGAGCAAAGGCTATGCCTTATGTATCTGCTATTGCAATGTTGAATGCCAACTATATGATTGAGAGATTGAAGGACCATTATCCTATTCTTTTTGTTGACCACAAGGCAGGAACAAACGAAGGTTTGAAGTTTTGCGCCCATGAGTTCATTTTAGATTTGAGGGATTTCAAAGAAGTCGGTATTGAAGCCATTGATGTTGCCAAGAGATTGCAGGACTATGGTTTCCATGCCCCTACAATGTCTTTCCCTGTTGCTGGAACCTTGATGATTGAGCCAACTGAGTCCGAAAACTTGGGAGAGTTAGACAGATTTGTTGATTCGCTCATTAGCATCAGAAAGGAGATTGAGGCCTATGCTAACAAGGATCCTGCTGGTAACGTCTTGAAGAACGCGCCACACCCACTTGAGGACGTTATTTCAACCCCTCAAGAAGAGTGGGAAGCCAGAGGTTACACAAGAGAGCAGGCCGCATATCCTTTGCCCTTCTTGAAGACCGCAAAATGCTGGCCTACAGTCGCAAGATTAGATGACACTTATGGTGATATGAACTTGATATGCACATGCCCATCTGTCGAAGAGGTGGCATCACACTCAAGCTAATAACGTAGGAGACAATGCATCCGAGGTCTTTGGCTCTTTCACGTTTGACTATCTCATTCAAAAATATATATACAGATATTTTAGAAGACTAATTAAAATTCAATAATTACGAACAAACAATACTCTTACTGAAGTTTGAAGGTGTCATGTAGCTTAATAATTTCACTGGAGATATTATAATGATATCTATACTTGCGTTCTGTCTTGTCAGGAATTGCCTCGATGGTAACAGCTATTAGGTATGCCCTGCCGTACCCTGCAAGATCAAGTGGCTCAACACAACCACGTGATAATCGCGTGACTATAAATGAAAAATGAGTTGTGATATAAGCAAGTTTCAAGGCCAGAAAGACGTAAAGGAAGGCTAAGAAAAGGTGAAGTACTCTCCCTCTACTACCAGATAAAGAATTTTTACCTTGTCCATCACGTATATTATTAGGAGGGATGGATTGGTACAATCTGTCTCAGGCGAAAAGAGGCTCCGTCTCAGCTGGAACGCCTTACCTCAAGAATGGCATCCGACAGGGAATAAGCCCGCAGAGAAGTCAATACTACCGTAATACAGGAGCAATGGGTATACCTGGGATAAATCATGGAGTGGAATTGGGAGTTGATGGTGCTGTACTGAGTGTCAGCGAAAGGCCTTCCTACTACTTTTCACAGTATCCTCTCTACTGCTGTGACTGGATAACTACGAACGCGGCCGACGTGGACTGTATTGCCTTGAGTACATACAAAGAGGGTTTCACGAACAAGCTTGAAATAGTACATGGTGTGCCCTACGGGCGTGATGCTATTTTAGGAGGACGTCCGGACGGGAATGAAGATCTCAAGATGGCGTCTCCGACAATGGACGCGAATGACAGTATAGAGGGATTTGACTTCCACAAAGTTTCTGAGTTTAAGCTAGACTACCCGATAACGAGGATCCAATGGGATCCGCAGATGCTGAGATCTACCCCAGGGTGTGGCGAGAGATTGGCTGTTTCCCTGGAGGTATTGCGCTTATTCAAGGTAGAGCAGGATTACTGTGGACCAGGAAATGAGTATAATACGACACAGACACATATCTTGGCTAACAGTATGGCTACGGGGAACCCTGGAGCCGGCTCGCACGACACAGTTCTGCCGGGTGGCAATGGGAACCTGGCGCTGGCTGACGAGTTGGATTCGCACCCTCCCGTAACCTCATTTGACTGGAACAAAGTGGATACAAATATCATCATTACGTCGTCGGTCGATACTACGTGCACTGTGTGGGACCTCAATAGATCAAGCAGGCTAGGAGAGGGATTGGCATGCAATAATAATGCGACAACCGCCGCGCCCGACACAGCGTATGTGAAGACGCAACTAATCGCCCACGATTCGGAGGTGTTTGATGTCAAATTCATTCACGGCTCGACCAACATCTTCGCCTCTGTGGGTAACGACGGGTCGATGAGGGTGTTTGACCTCCGCTCGCTCGAACACTCTACCATCATCTACGAGCCGTCGCTGGCAAGCGCCGCCAGCGGCGTTTCGGTCGGAGTGGCCGCCGGCGGCGCCTCCTCCCTCACTGCATCTCCACCGCTGGTCGCTGCGCAGGACGCCCTGGCCCACTCGCTGAAGGCCCTTCTCAAGCTCGCTACATCCAACATCGACCAGCACTACTTGGCCACCATCATGTGTAACTCCAACCAGGTGCTCGTCGTCGATATGCGTATGCCCGGCGTGCCCGTGGCCACGCTCGACGGCTCCTTTGGCGGCCTCTCGCCCGCTGCCTTCAACTCCATTCTGTGGCACCCATCCTCCAACCACCTCCTTACTGCGGGCGACGACTGCCAAGCCCTCATTTGGGACTGCACCCACCTCGATCTGTCGATGTCCAAACGTGCGCCAGCATCCATGGGCCTCAACCTCTCGCCCTCGCTCCACTACGACCCGTCCACCATGCAGCTCCCGTCCTTCGCCTACTCAGAAGACCTCGAGGTCAACAACGCATGCTGGCGCGCAGACCTGGGCGACTGGATCGGCGTCGTCAGCGGAAAGGGCTTCCAGGCAGTGCTGCTCTGACGGCGGTGACGCCGCAGGCGTCGCCAGTGTCTCCCGCCTACCACCGCCAGCTGCTCCTAGACCCTGGCCCTCGTACCTGATCATCACATTACATGCAGTATCATCCCTTCGATTTTGTGTCACCTTCTCCCCTGCCGATGCCCTTCTATAAATAAGTCAAGTCTTGATTTACAACAGGGGCTGTAAAACATATATAAGCTTCTCTTATAAATAACTACTAGGGATATATATCGTCATTAATATACTTCATTTCGTACAAGCTGTATAAGGGATAACCTTTACTTGCCTCTAGAATAGTTTGGCGCAGGGAGCCATTGTCATCAATTGCTCTAATACAATAGCGAAATTTGAGAACTTCTCACAGGTGACATTCCTCGATATTCTAGCAACATTAGCAAAAGAAGAAAAGGATTAGATCCCGATAAATAAATAGAGGAAGAACCGCGATAAGTAAGGGATAGGAGATAGGAATAGTAGGAGGAACCCTGGAAAGACGTAGAACGAGGCAGTAAGCATCGTTGGAATCCAAATAGACGAGAAGAGCAAAAAGAGTCAGAACAGGTGAGCAGCTGCGTAACATAGAGGAAACCTTGAGAAGGGGTGGAAAAGATTTTACGGCTGTGAAAAAAAAAAATCCGTATATAAACGTAGGGCAGAACTCTACTACATACCAGGAGTTAGGGCTTGGTGGATTTTCAAGAAGAAGAGGTACCAAAAGCAGAGTGGGGGAAGCGATCCGGTCGGCACTGAAAAATTTGTTATTTTGAGCAGCGGTCGAGCAAAACGTGGTCAGAGAGCCCGAGGAGAAATAGAATACGAAGCATGCAAGCGGGAAGAACAAAGATGGACTGGGTGAAGGAGTGGTGGGTTGTGGACCAGAAGAGAGACGGGATAAGTGGACCCAACAGCACGGAAAACACCAGCCAGAGCAGACGAGATTTTACTTCATATTCGAGCGATGGGCCACTGGCCCTGCTGGAGGGCGAGTCCAGCACAAACACTTGGAGCTCTGCCGCTGCCAGTCCCTCGGCGGGTTCTAGCAGCGCCAGTGCACTGGCGCTGGGGAACGCCGGAGTCTCGTCGTCCTACAACTCTCAGCCCAGCAGCTCGCAGGAGCGTTCATCGCAATTTTCGTCTCTATCAGCCTCGTCAGCGGCTCCGCTGCTGGCGTCCAGCTCTAGACCAGCACTGTCGTCGCCAGTTTCATCTTCTACGGGTCTGTCATCGGCGTCCTCTTTCGCGTCATCAACAGCCTCGTCGCTGTCAGCATCAGCATCACCTTCGAGCACTTTTTCACTGTCGTCATCTTCTTTGCGGTCATCGTCGTCGCCTTCATCATCACCATCATTCTCATCCTCATCATTGTCGTCGTCATCGTCATCGTCGTCGCCTAGGTCATCTTCCCGATTACAATCAAGTTCGTCTGCGCAGTCAAGTTCTTTCGCTTCATCAACATCAGCATCTTCATCTCGTAATTCGTCACTGCTGTCCTCTGTTGCTCTGAGCACTAGAACACTGCTGTCCGCTTCACCATCGCCATCGCATACACACAGAACATCATCACGTACATCAACGTCGTCGTCGTCATCGTCATCGTCCAAGCCACTGTCGAACTCATCTTCTAAGAGTAGTAGCAATCTGCTGTCAAGGTCGCTGCTGACACAACTGAGCAGTCAGTCTTCAGATGTTTCTACTACATCGTCTCCATCAAAAAGTTCACTGTCTTTCCTGTCTTACTACTCAACTATAAAACTGGCTGACACCACAATAACTACCTTGATTACTGAACCCACATCATCAAGCTCGGACTCATCAGGCTCAGTATCACCAAGGAATGCAAAGCTTATTGGTGGATTAGTTGGCTCTATTGGTGGATGTATCTTCTTGGGAGCATTTATCATATTATTCTTGTTTTTGAGGAAACGTAGGAACAGACTCACAAATCATTCCCCTGATTTTAACGAAGACACTTCAGATAGCTCTGGTACCAATAACGAAAAGTCGCCATTTAGAAAGATATTTGGTGCTAAGGTACGTCATTCCACTGGAGCCGTGGCTGGAATGAACGACATGGAGCAACAGATAAATAATAAAGCATCTGGTGTAAAAGATTCTGATTTCAGTGATGATGACTTTGCCTATAGAGGTGTCAGCAACAATAATAATTTGGAATCAGTGTTCAGGTCGTCCGGAAGTAATACATCCGGTCCTAACACAGGCCAGAATAGTAATAGACATAGTCGAATGAACTCTTACGGTAACATGTTAGGCCCAAGTTACTACACCTTGAACGAGTCGGCAGAGGGAAATGAATTCAGTGATGGACGAAACGTATCTGGACGATCTGAAAAATACTATCCTGCCGAGGAATCATTGAGTGACGAAAGTGTTTTATTACCTGCCAACAGAACCCAGCTTTTCGGAGACGAGTCTGCTAGCAATAACTCACGCTCCAGATTTCAAGAAGAGTTCTGAAGTTCAACTATGATGCCAGTCTGCGTGTAAATCGCTCGGTGTAGATCTACTGTGGACTTCAAATACTAATACGGATTTGATGTAAAGATGGATAGAGGCAAAAAGAAAAAAAAGAAAACCCATAAATATACCCAGTTTTTGTCTTTGGATACCAGTTACCAACACATTGCGCTCTGGCATAAAGGGTTTTAGTCTTATAGAGATTTGCTGCTATTCGCTTTTTCATGATTCGGTCTTATTGCTACATCTAATAACTTCTTCGCATGATATTCATTTTTTCTTTGCGGCTCCAATACTACCATTGTCGAGCCTTTTCTGACTCATGTCTCACATGTAAATTTTCATGGACATTGGTTCCTATTTGACATGATCATATAATTTTTTAAGCGATATCACCGTTAGTTAATTTCAATAGACTTAATGCACACTAATAATTTACACGGCTCTTACGAAGTAAACAAACTCGCTACGAACACCTTGCATATATATAGCTTTACTCCATGCATCCGAAAACTTCGCTTTCAGAGCCACAGTAATCGGGTTCGTTTTTCACTGATACTTGTCTCGATAGTGTATGTGGACCAAGGGTCCAGTACAGGCAGTGATCTGAGACACCGCGTCTTCGGATAAATTTAGAGCACGTGACTACAGTAAAAAAATCCGAGTCTGTATACAGTGGGGCGTTTAGAGAAACGTCGGAACCCACACCGTTAATTACACAATGCCACGTGACGTTGCGCTAGCAGGCCAAGTAACATTATGTACGGCGTTCTTGTGTGGTGTGCATATACACATCCCGGTGCTTAGATAATACAAGACCTGCTAGCCGGTTAGCAGCTTCAACGGTCGTCTTTCTGTACGCCATAAGCCAGATCCGCTGGAGTTTAGCAGCGTCGGGTTCCCAACAAGGTGCTGTAAATGTGTTTCTGATCTCTACTCAGCGCTTTCGTTACCAGGTCTTTTTTTCGTGTTTTGAACTGTAGTCTGCCTTGCGTATCAGTGAGAAGTGTAGCTCTCATATATCCTGGCGAACTAGTGAAAAGTAGTACCTCAGCTAGTTCAGTATCTCGCAAATCCGAAACCAAGACATTGCAGCCAAGTTGCACGCCTTAGCTTCCTTTTAGTTACTTCTGTCATACTAATACACATAAACTGTCTTCTATTAATTGCACTAAAGGGATTTCGCAGCTAAATATTTCAGAGCGGGCTTAGGCTTAGGACCGTTTAACTATTCTTAAATATCGTACTTACTACATAGCCTATAACCAGATGATTTCTTTATGCTTAACCGCTAGTGTCTCGTAATATCTGAATGATATGGAGAATAGATTGTTCCCCAGACCGTCTCTTGTGAGAATTCTTAATCTGGTCTCTGCGCCGTGTTGAGCAAAGTGCTTTCTTGTGCAATCACCTTGTTACTACATCGACCACGCCGCATTCTCTAAAAGTCATAGCCCTTGGATTATACTGAAAGCAACCAATATGACACCATTAGGGCCACACATGCCGGTTTCCGGCCTCTCTATCGATGGTTTTACTCTGTGTAATAGTAAGTCGTAAGGCATTTTGACCGTTCCTTTTTTTTTTTTTTTTTTTTTTTTCTTTTTTTGCTCGCTTGTGGCTTCGGGCATCACTTTTTCACTTGGTCAGGCTCTAGTAGATAAAAAGGCGAGATTTTGATAGTTATACGACGGGGACTTTTTATTCCAGATAATTGTCAGGAGGTTGGATAGCATCGTCAAAGTACATTGCCTTGCAAGGATATAGAAAGTTGTCAATTTAGCAATATTGTCACTTCCGTTATATTGCTGCGAATATTTTGCTGGAAAGTCGGAATCAGCATATATCAAAAATAAGCCAAGTCCATCTTTAGTGGTCTTGATAGCAGTAATCGCGAGTGAAGAACGAGTTAGAATTTGACAGACTCGGTGGTTTAGTATCAACAAAAGAAGATCAACTCATATTAATAGATATAAGGAATATCGGTCATCGGTCATAGTACATGCAACTGAAGAGATATTAAGATACACAGCAAGAGTTTTATTTAGAGCTCAAAACATAATACTAGAACATAATGGGATTCATGGATTTCAGTAAACTGAATTCGTCGCACGAGAAAACGTCATCGACGGATCCTAGTGACCATGCTTCGCTTGACAGCGGCAGCGACGTTGAAGCTGCTGTCGTCCAAATGGACCAAAACAAAAAAGAGATTGGATACATTTCTGCTACATCCCTTTGTCTTAATAGAATGTTGGGTGCTGGTGTTTTCTCCACAGGGTCAACGATTTTCCTGTTGTCCGGGTCCGTAGGGACTTCTTTAATTATGTGGGCCGCCGGTTCACTCATTGCATTCACTGGTCTCTACACCTATATGGAGTTTGGGTCTGCTATTCCAAGAAATGGTGGTGAAAAGAACTATTTGGAGTATGTGTATAAGAGACCTCGCTTTTTGGTGACAGCCATGTACGGAGCATATACATTTTTCTTAGGATGGGCAGCGGGAAACTCGATCGTGGTAGGTGAATATCTTTTGAACGCTGCGGGTAAGGAAATCACCCAGTGGAATTCAAGAGCTATAGGAATCGGTGTTATAACTTTTGCATTTTTGATCAACGGTATTAGTGTCAAGGTTGGTCTCTTCCTTGGAAACTTGCTTGGTTTGTTCAAGATCGTCATTGTACTTATCATTACGGTAACAGGCTGGGTAGCCCTTGGTGGTGGAATAAAGAATAAAGACTTTCATCCCACTCATAACTTTTCCAATGCATTTGAAGGCGAATCACCTTCTGGATTCGGTATTGTTAATGCCTTATACAATGTCATTTGGGCATATGTTGGTTATTCCAATGTCAACTACGCTTTGGGGGAGGTTAAAAATCCAGTCAAAGTTTTGAGATTTGCAGCACCAGTTGCATTCATCAGTTTGGTTATAATTTACATGTTCGTAAACATTGCATACTATGCTGTCGTACCAAAGGAAGAAATAGCATCATCAGGAAGAATATTAGCTGCATCTTTCTTCAGATACGCCTTTGGCAAACAGGCGGAAACCGCATCATCCGTGTTTGTTGCATTATCTTCGTTGGGTAATGTCATGTCCGTGATTTTCTCTCAAGGTAGAATCATTCAACAGTTGGGAAGAGAAGGATCATTGCCATTTTCCAGATTCTTTGCTACCCTGAGACCATTCAAATCACCATTCGTCGGCTTAATGCAACATTGGATTGTTTGTATAGTCACAATTGTCGCTCCTCCTCCAGGAGATGCCTACAACTTCATTTTGAACTTGATTTCCTATCCTCTTAATGTGGTAAACACTGCTGTTGCATTTGGTTTACTTTACATTCACTGGCAAAAAAGGAAGGGTAGAATGGAATGGAACCCTCCTATTCAAGCATCTGTTCCTGTCATCTTTTTCTTCGGTCTTGCGTCACTTTATTTGATTGTGGCTCCATACATTCCACCAACCCATGGCCAAAAAGTTTACCAGAGTTTGCCCTACTGGATTCATCCTGTTGTGACTTGGGGTGTGTTCGGTATAGGTGCTATCTACTGGGTTGTCTGGGCTAAAGTATTACCTCGCTTTGGAGGTTATAACCTTGTTGCAAAGGAAGTTATTGGAGATGATGGATTCTGGAGAAATAAATTCTATAAGATATCTAAGGATAGCGCTGAAAATGTTGAGGGGGATAAGATTTAGTTCATTTGACGACCTGTGACGATATATCTGAGACGATAGAGCAGTTGTTTTTTTTTCAACTTTTACTTTTTACTAGCAGTATGCATTTAGATTTCAAAACTAAAATACTAGTGTATAATTACCTTTCACTTCCAACTTTAATAGAAACATATTTACGAATAAAATGTAATGACATATATTACAATTACTTTTTGGATTATAATTCGATACTATAGATTTATGCTTCTACCTTTTTGCGCATCTTGAGCCTAATTGCAAAAAGTACAAGAAACCATGGCAAATTCAAAATTAAGAACTTCAGAGAACTCAAAATGTCACCAGCTATTAAGACAACAAGAACTCCAAGGTATTTAAGTACAATAATACAATATGTAGAATTAAGTTTTTGAAAGTTCAATCTATTTTTGATGGTGAATTAAGCTATGTACAAATAATATTCAAATTTTAAACCTATTTTCCTTTGAAACATGCAATGGAGACCATATACCTCTAACAGACTGGTTCGAGGACATAACCTTGTGGTTCCATTTGAACAACTCCAGTCCGCTGGATTGTATGTTGTCTTGCAACTTTCTTACTATTTCACTTTTGTCGAGATTGGCAACTTCGACCTCCTTTGACTTATCATGAGCGAACTTAAACTGTAACTTTGGATGTCCCGATTTTCTGACTATTTCAAAGACCACGGACTCTCTTTGTCTCGCAATCTTGTCAAGTTGACCAGATTTGAGAAGATCTCTTATTCCTTGCGACGAACCGCCCCAGTTACAGTATTGAAGCACCACTCTATGGCATGGGAGCACATAGCTACCAACCCCATTGCGGGCCAACGCTGTCTTTGCTATTCCCTTTACTGGCATAGTGTCTTATATTCTGTAAATGATGATAAACTTCAGATCTATTCTTTGGTGGACACGAAAGCTCTTGCAACCCTGGAACCTTTTTCACAATTATCCGGCAACTTAAAGAAACTATCTTTACTGTTAGGAGGAAATCTTCCTTTGATTTGGAAACTTTTTAAACCTGTCGTTGGTATTGGAGTTGCAAGTGAAAAATTCAACCTAAAAAGACAACCAATGATACAAAAACACCGACTTTGCTGGTAGCGTGGTTTAATACAGAGCCTGATGTATGCAAAATGAATACCCGACTAAGATATATGTACCGCCTATGCTAATGGTGTGTACTACTCTACCGCGAGTCTGCTCTGGTTTTTCATGTCTTTTTCTCAGTCCATAAAAGCGACACAAAATCAAATTCGCCAAATCACACTACCACATTTCATCAATACGCACGTGACCATGCACATGACCGACACCGATTTTGCCATGCCTTTTTGCATCTCTGCTTGTCGCGCGCGTAGCGATTCGAGAGAGTAAGTCACCTCGAGGACACTTTTGTGTCATTATACGCTTTCGCAGTGGGATGCTGTTTCGAGGAGGTTTGAACCCCTATGCGCGCTCTGTTTCGTTTTTGATACCACATTATATAGAGCTATCGCAGTCAACTGTCCTTTAGGGACACATCACTAACGCGGTGAGTTTCTGTTTACAGCCATTTGCGATCTACTCATCCTCATAGATGCAAAACAAGGTATTAACTACTTCTATAGATAATAAGGGTAGGATGAATAATTAGTTTAATCAAGAGAAAAAATTTTCAAGGTATACTTGCAAAGGTCACTAGAGACTAGCAAACGAGTTTATCGGACCGTGTGTGTCGAAAAGATAAGAGAAGATTAGAAACCTAAAGAAATACACGTTAGGAAAGGTTTATCAGGAAGAAAAGGAAAGTTTTACAAGAAAATACCACACGAAAAAACAAAGGCGATATGAGCTACAGAGCATACCAGCAAGTTTTGCGACTTGATAACAAAGAGGCTAAGACTAGCCGGAAGATTAGAGGTGTGAAAAAGCCGCTGGGGGGCTGCAAGAAGAGAAGCAGGTCTGGGTGTCTTACGTGCCGCAGAAGAAAGAAGAAGTGCGACGAACATGTCATCAACGGCAAGTGCGAGGGCTGCTCCCGCAACTTTTTGGCATGTTGCTGGCCAACAGATGGTGCCAAGACCGTATCGAGCCCAGAGGCCACCGCTAGTGAGGGATCAGCGCCCTCTTGCGATCTGAGTCCAGCCGCAAGCCCATGCTTGTCGCCAAAACTGCCCTGTTCTGAAGCCACTCCAGGCTCGCCAGGCTCTCCATCTTTGGCATCAATGGGGCAGTTTGCACTTCCCAAAAACTATAGTTATAAGTTACAGCTGGAGCGTCTGTCCTCGCTGGTACCGAAGTCAATGTCGCAGCCTACATTTATTGTCACGTCGCTCGCGGCAGACACAGGCCTTTACCTGGTGCCTACTTAGCCGGAAAGCTCGCACGTTAGTTGGCTGCTGCCTGGCGCACTGGCCCTTACGTTGTCTTGTGATTTTTTAAGGCTCTGAAATCCAAATACGAACACGTTTCACGTGACATGGTGTACTCGCACACGACGCGACCAGCCTGGGCTTTTCCCATCCGCATTGCATACTCAGATACATCCTCCATATCAGCTTATAGTTTTCCTATTTTGTATACCCCATCCCGAAAAATAGCATGTACATTAGTCGTATTAGTCCTATTAGATAAAGGAGAGACGCAGGAAGCATGGAGATAGCGTGTCTCTGGCACTCACGGGCTTGTGAATTCTTTCCGGTTAGGCTCTTTTTGCAATGTAGAACTCGTAGAATATGCTCCTTAGGCCCGCCGGCAGATACGCTGCTTAATGCTTCTCTAGTTCGTTCAAATTTTCGGGGACCATGCTTCAATTGAACGTTCAGAACAAACAGCATCTTGCCTGCCCCCCTCCGCTATCCTTCGGTGGGCCCTGGTCCCTTATCTTTGAAGAGCCCTAATTGAGCCACACTATCAGCTGCCATCCGTGCCGTCCAACCGGTTGCAACAGACGCCATAAGACGCCACTTCGGGTTCTAGCGCAGTATGATTTTTCCTTGTATGCCGCAGCAAAAGGGGCCTGATCCGCCACCAACGCTTAGCGATTGTGCAATTGTGGATTAGACATTAAAAAGTCGCATACTGTCTCACTGACTAATGCGGTAGGTAATGTGACTTGATAGGTGTGGCTCTTACCAATAAGCTCTGAGCTGTTCATTATAAAAGGGCGTCATGTCTACATTAAAAATGGCCTACTTTCGAGAGACTAAAAACAGAGATTCAATTACTTGATAAAACGTATTTCGTTAGTGTTTGACTATAGAACATTAACAACTTCAGTGCGTTGAGGAAAACAGTTTAGGTTTTTGTGTGATTTTGTCGCTTAGATAAACAATTACATAATACGTGACACAAGATCGCAATAAGTTCCATACGCTTATCAGGCAGATCTAGTACTACAAGCAGCAACAGTTTTTGCCAGTAAGGACCACCCCAAAGCAGAGACATACAACAATGGCTTCACAAGCATTAGCAGCGTCCAGATACGGTAACTACGACACCCACTTTGTGGAAGGTACCGACGAAGTCCTCGAGGACGGAACATTGGTTGTCAGCAGGTTGAACAGAGAGAGCCTGCACTACCCAGGATTC
The DNA here is from genome assembly GCA_002196765.1 of Millerozyma farinosa. Taxonomy (NCBI): domain Eukaryota; kingdom Fungi; phylum Ascomycota; class Pichiomycetes; order Serinales; family Debaryomycetaceae; genus Millerozyma; species Millerozyma farinosa. Next base: position 1,564,087 of record NBND01000002.1, on the reverse strand, counting down.
TTACCTACTTGGAACCCCAATGAGAAGTATCCTCCACTCAAGTTCTTCAAGCACGAGGATCCTGGCTTGCGTGCTAACCCAGAGTTACCCACATTGTTTCCCAAAGGCGGAGACTACAAGATCAGAAAGATCACCCCAAAGTTCGGAACTGAGATCAAAGGTGTGCAATTGTCTCAGTTGGATGACGCCGGAAAGGATGAGTTAGCACTCTACGTTGCCCAGAAGGGTATTGTTGTTTTCAGAGACCAAGATTTCGCTAAACACGGTCCTGAATTTGCTGTCAAGTATGGACAGCACTTCGGCCGTTTGCACATCCATCCAACATCTGGAGCTCCTAAGGGTCACTCAGAATTGCATATCACATACCGCCGTGCCGACCCAGGTGAGTTCGAGAGAGTCTTTCTGAGCAGAAACTCCTCCATCGAGTGGCACTCTGATATTTCTTATGAGTTGCAGCCACCTGGTACTACCTTTTTTGCTGTCTTGGAGGGCCCAGAGTCTGGTGGTGACACTATATTCGCTGACACTGTGGAGGCATACAAGAGATTATCTCCTGCTATGCAAAAGAGATTGGAGGGATTACACGTCTTGCACTCCTCCGAAGGCCAAGCTTTGAACTCTCGTGTTCAAGGTGGAATTGAGAGAAGAAAGCCTGTATCTCATATCCACCCAATCGTCAGAACACATCCTGTCACCAAGGAGAAAGCTCTTTACGTCAGTCGTCCCTTCAGTAGACAAATTGTTGAATTGAAGAAAGAAGAGTCTGACATGTTATTGAACTTCTTGTACGATCTCATTGCAAAGTCTAACGATCTTCAGTTGAGAGCAAACTGGGAACCAAACTCTGTTGTTATCTGGGATAACAGAAGAGTTTCTCATTCTGCAGTTATTGACTGGGATGAGCCTGTTTCTAGACATGCTTTCAGAATCACACCACAAGCAGAAAGACCTGTCGAGGATTTGAAGGACTTGAACAAAGGCGAGGATGACTTGGGTGATGTAGAAGCTGCCTTGAACAATCTTTTACGTTGATAAGGCTCGAAGGCACTAGAAATAAACCTTCATGGATACTTTAAACACGACTAATGTACTAAATCTAGACGAGTGACGCCCTGCAATTCAAGAAATCGAGAAGGACGGGGCACTTTCTCTAGCTATTGCTTTTGAAAAGCAATGTTGATGGCTCTATTTGATCTTACCATATAATTCAGGCTATCATTCTTATATCGTTTGAATATAAATCTTAATATCAGTTTCATTTGCTGTAGTAGCAGAGCATCTCATATCTATCAGATCGCACATCCACCTAAAAACTAAGAAGGTAATCAATTATTAATCAAAATTAATGGTACTTTCATCAATGACTTGAGGAACTAGATGAAGCAATACGCTTATGACACATAATTTATGAAACAATAGCATAAACTATAAAAACAAGATTCACGAAAGAACTAGCTAAGTATGAAAACACAATGATTTAAATGAGAACGTAATATAGATGTGAAATATGTCATCAGCCGTCCCTCTAATATCATAACTTGGGTAAAAAGGTATATATATATGTATTCTGTGGTTAGCATTCATAATGAAACAGCATTTCTTCAGCTGTAAAGATAAATCTAGGACCTAAGCGTGATCCAAAAGGTAATTTGTAGCAGCTTCGAGGTTCCAGCCTTCTTTCTTGAGTGCATCAAGAGCAGTCTTTTCATCAAAACCCATACCAACAAGTTCTTGTACAGCAGGATCAGAATAGTCTGACACCGCAGGATTCACTGTTTTCAGTAATTTTTCATGCTGTACAGCAGGAATTGCCTCATCTTGGGGCTGGGTTGGAGCCTGGCTATTTCCAAATCCAGCAAACAATTGCTCCCATTCATCAGCATCACCTCCTTGAGCTGATGAATTATTTCCACTGGAACCTCCGTACTCAAAATTAGTATCATAAAGAGGATTATTCGTGAATTCTTCAGATAATGCCATCTCTGGTGATTTTGTCTCGAATTCATCAGCAACATCATTATCTACCCTCGCCGCTTCGAGATTAGAAAATTCATCTTCAAATAAATCCTTACTAGAAGTATTCAATGCGTTATTATCGCTAGAATCAGGCAAATTATCTACAGCATCATCAAACTTTGCATGCGACTCTTCATCAGATGAGCTATCATCGTAATCGAGTTCTCTTATCGGAGGGAATTCCTGATCAATATTACGATGGAATTGCCCATCTCCAGACTTAGCATATTCCTCTGCTAATCCAGACTTTTGCGACTGATTCTCGGAATCCAGGAAGATATCTTGGCGCTGTTGAATAGCATCAGAGCCTTTTGCTTCTTCATGGTTGACAATTTCGAAAGACTCAACTCCTGAAGATACCTTATCAGCATCGACAGCTTCGTCTGGGTTCACATTAGCACCAGTCTTGTCTCCTTTAATATCTCTCACAGCTGGTTCTGAATCATTGGATGAGTTTACATTGCCAATTGTTTCACGGTCACTAAGATCATCAATATTATCATCCCTAACAGACATTGAAGGATTATTTTGAACGCTCGAGGTTAAAGACTCCGTACGTTGTACACCAACAGGCACGCCTGGCATTCCTACCATAGATCCGACAATTCCAGCACCCGCAGATTCTGAAAATTGATAATCGGAATTGCTAGGAGATGTGATAGGAGTCTCGTTTCCAACTAAGCTCTTGTTATCAGTAGTTACGGATGACGAACCTGCTGTGGGGTTGTTGACCGACTTCGATTTTTGGTCACCTAATGCAAGCTTAGGAAATTTCAGCGATAATTCGTCTTCATCTTTCACATCTTCAAAGCTTGGAGGCAACTCTTTCTCACTGGTAGGTGTATCTATATTTTGAATTCCACCAGAAGCTGGGCCCTTAGAGACAAGGTCACCACCTGGTATGCTTCCTGGCATTATATTGAAGTCTGGTGACATACCACGGTTCTGATTCTGCGCAGAACTGATATTTTTCAGAGTGTCAGGTTTGGCTGAACCAGGGGGCGCTTGAATATCCCTACCTTTACTTAAAGCCAGGTCATGTTTCTCAGTTAAGCCATGGATCTTAGATGTAAGGTCCTTGTATTCACTCTTAGCGTTTTGTTCTGTCTCAGCATGCTTCCTTAATTCAGCTTCAAGAGCTTGTTGTGATTGTTCAAGCTCTTGGATTTTACGTTTCAACTCTTCGTTCTTTACGATAGAAACCTGTACTTGTGAGCGGTTCACCGAAACTTTATTAGCCAATTGCTGATATTCAGATGTTTTGGATTCTAACAATTTTTGAATTTCGGCAATTTCAGCATTCAATAAACCCAATCTTTCCTTTAAAGAGCCGTTTTCTTTCTGCAAAGCTTCGACTGCCTCTTGCTTTTCGTTGAGATCGGTAGAGACTTGATTCAACTTAGCTTCCGATATGGAAGCTTCTGACCTAAGAGCCTCTGTTTCTTCCTTAGCGGCAGAGAGGTCATTCTCAACCTGTTGATATTGCTGTACCTCGTTATTGTACGAGGATTTGATCTGAGCCAACTTATTTTCTATTTCCTTTTTCGTTCCTAAAATTCTTTCTAGCTCTTTCTGAGCTCTACTCTTTTTATCATGTAATCCAGAGGTTTGGCTCGTGAGTGATTTTATTTGATTGGAAAGGTTTGCAGTATCAGTTGTGGCTGCGGATAATTGACCAGAAATTTCGGGATTTGTATCTGCTAGTAAATCATCTCCGTTTGAAGCAGAATGCGATGATTCGGTATGTGGAACACCTCTCTCTATCGTACTAGGAGATCTAAGGGGTTGGTTAGTGCTGTCCATTCTTTTAGCTGGAGGAGGAGGCACTTCCCTCAAAGCATCGTAATTTATACTCTTACTATTTTTGGCTTCAATAGGCGCTTCTCTTGTTTTGACGTTTGGTACATCTTTAGTATCAGGTACATCTTCTCCTAATAAGTCATTATGCTCCTTGATATCTTTTGGACTTAATTGCGAGGTTCGCCTATTCATGAGGTCTTGACCAAACGAAGATGAAGGCTTGAATGAATTTGTGAAATTCTTGCGTACCTTAGGTAAGCCATCGGCACTTAGATCGCTAGTAGAAACTTGTCTTTGCAAAGAAGATGCTTGACTATTTGTACTAGGCTGTGGTGCTGGGGTTGAACCAAAGATATCTGCCAAATCATCAATTGCAGTTTTCTGTTTCTCGAGAGGCTTCACTTTAGGCTCATCGACCTTTTTCTCCGGTTTTTCGCTAAGCAGAAGGTTATTCATAGAATCAAGTAAGGATTTAGGAACAATGTTAGGAAGAGTTTCTCCGTTGATTCTTTTGTTCACCAAAAACAAAGCAATTGAAAACTCCAATTTCGTAAAGATACCAGTATTTTGAATATCAGAAAGATCCCAGATAGTAGCAAGATCTTGTTGACTTAAGTTTGAAGTCATTAAGTACGACGCAACATCATTTGGATTTAAACGCCCTGACTTCAGCTTATCCAAGCTATCAAAAATTGCATCGTGCTGTTGTTTCATAGCTGGTGTTATCACCCAGTCGCTGGAACTATCTGATGTGCTTCCACGGCTTTGTACTGAAGGGTTACTAGGTAATGAACTAGGTGGATGTCTAATTGCAGTTTGGTTTGAACTTACTGAGCTGTACAGAACATTACGGACATCATTAGTAGGAGACTTTACATCATGAGATTTTACTGACGTCCAAATGTACTCTGGAAGGAATGGCGGTAATTGCGATATTGTTCCATTCAACAAACCTTGAATCAAATGCATTGCGATAACAAATGCACCTTGATCTAATTTTCCTAAATTATCTTTATCTACTAAACTCCAAACATGACCCAATGTACTTGTAGGAAGTTTAGCCTTCAAAAATATTTCTCTTGCTTTGTTACCGCTCAATTCACCGTTTGGGCTTCCCACGGTTTTGATAAACAATTGACTGAACTTTTGGAAATCAGCAACAGACACAGGCGCAATTGGACCTTGTTGTTGGGTATTCAATGAATTTGCAGATTGAGGAACAGCTGAACTAGGTTGTGTTTGCATGAACGAGTTATTAGTTGATTGCGGTTGAAGGGCTTCGCGGGGAGGAGGCATCGTCAAATCGATAAACTTAGGTAAAGGTCCAGGATTATCAGCTAGGGATGCTGTAGGATGTTGTCCGGCTTGAGTGTATCCGATTAAACGCATTGCTAAACAAAACCCGAACTGGGTTAAGAAACCCAAGTTGTTTTGATCGGCTATCTGCCATATTTCTCCTAGCACACTAGGCGGCAATCCCGACTTTTCGAATGTGGCACGAGCCTTCTCACCAGTAATGACACCGGCTCCTTCAGGATCTAGGCTTTTGAATAATTGAGAATACAATTTCTTCTCATCAGGCGTGAGCCCCACCTTAAATGTAGGCGTAGCTATTACGTTGTTAGTACCTCAAATGTTTCGCTAAATCGAATAATAACAGGCTTTGTATCAAAGATGATTCTGGAAGCTACTACTTACTCAGTGACACACTCATGTTAGTCCTTGATGAATCAGCTGTATTAGTGGCTTGGTAAAGAAGAAGATAGTTCGGTCCGGATAATGCTTAATCCTTACGATAGCTTCCAGTGAGCCATGGTTGGTTCGCGCACACATATCACAAGGTTATGGATCAAAATAAGCAACTATTTACATACAAAGAAGTAGTAACTACGGATTGTCCACGGAGCGATTAAGCTATAGCTTTATCATACGATATGTCTATTTTCGGCTACAAGCTTAGCTTCTTGTAGGGTGTGCTATTGCTTGCTCTTCATTAACGCGCGACATCAGATACATCAATGTCGTGTTAGCGCGACATCTTTACTCGTCGATGAGTATAGCTTTTTTTTTCTTAAAAAAAGGACCTGGTATAAAGCTAAGGAAACTATTTTCAAGCCTATTTCCAAGTATCATAAACTACTCTTATAGCATGAATAGAGGTAGAGGTGGATTTAGAGGCGGCCGTGGGGGCAGATTTGGAGGGTCTAACTTCCAACAGGGCCCTCCAGACACCGTCTTAGAAATGGGAACATTTTTCAAAGCATGTGAAGGGGACATTGTCTGCCGTTCAATAAATGTCAAAATACCATACTTTAATGCCCCAATTTACTTAGAAAACAAGAGTCAAATCGGAAAGGTAGATGAAATTCTTGGACCTATGAATGAAGTCTATTTTACAATCAAGACATCGGAAGGAGTTCAGGCAACCTCATTCAAGGAAGGAGATAAGTTCTACATCGGACCAGACAAGTTATTACCATTAGAAAGATTTTTGCCTAAGCCCAAGCTGGTTGGTCCTAAGCCCAAGAGACCCGCAGGTGCCAAAAGAGGTGGTTTTGGAGGCCGTGGTGGTGGCCGTGGCGGTTTCGGAGGTCGCGGAGGTGGCCGTGGCGGTTTTGGAGGTCGCGGTGGCGGTCGTGGTGGTTTCGGTGGCCGTGGTGGTGGCCGTGGTGGTTTCAGCCGTGGCGGTGGCCGTGGAGGACGTGGACGTTTTTGATCATAACATGTATCTATAGAAGCATTGTAACGAAACTGCGTCAGCGTGAATGCAAGTTACTGAAGTCATTTGCTTGTATTTTTACCATGAATACCTGGTTACAATAAATGAGACCATTAGGGTTGTATTTTTTTTCTTATAATAATTTAAGTACTGCTTATATGTGAAAAACCTAAAATATACAAAAGACGTGACGTTTGAAAATCTATTCTATAATCCCACAACTTCGAAGAATCTCGAAACGTATTTCTTTGTATCCATATCTGACTTTGACTAGTTTAGAAGTGTATGAATTACAAAATAATATCTTTGGGGAAGTGGTTAGGTTTGCAATTCCTGATTCACTAATTATCTTCTGATAATACTTTATGATATTTTGGTTAGCTTGAAGGACTAAGTCTTCCTTACTAGCGTGGTTTCCCGAAGACAGTGTACCCGCACTCTGGGTATTTGTCCGTTTTTTGGCATTATACCTATCGATGATACCATCTGCTTTTGTAAAGATAATGTCATAAGGCACACCTTGATCAATTAGGAAAGATACCAAATTCACATCAGGCTCAAGGAAACCCCGTCTACTGTCAATGAGGACAAATACTCTTCTTAAGTACTTTCTATTGCAGATATAATCGATGACCAACTCGCCTTGTTCTTCTTCGCCGTACTCACCATAACCAGGCGAATCAATGAGTCTTAGCTTATTCCCTATTCTATATGAATTCAATGTCTTTGTGTATCCCGCTCTCCTTGATACGTATGCATGTTCTGTAATTTCATTATGGTTCTTATTCTCCACAGAGTTCACTAGCAAGTTGTTTATGAGAGAAGATTTTCCTGCATTGGTATGTCCCAAGAACAACACCTCTGGAAGTGGCGGTGAAGATGTCTTCACAGAATTTGCCGTAGATGACGAGCCATGTGCTTGATCCTGACACTTTATGTCCGGAATGTCATTATACGAACCAACAATCCACTCAAGCAGTACCTTATTTTGACTGAAAAAACCTTGAGTGGTCGATATCTGTGCCCTCGTTGGTTTTGGATAAAAGCTGTGTCTGAAATGGTCGCTCAAATCGCTTGGCGTTATGACATGCTTCTGTAAATCCTTGCGTGACTGCTGCTTCCTTGGACCATTCTTTACAGCATGGTTTGCCTCTTCACTGGCCTTTGTCTTTTGTAGATCATTCAAGGCATCTGTTATATGTCTAAATGTACTACTGAATCTAACAGGTCGTATATTCCGTGCTCTAGTGCAAAAATGCTTCATGAGACCTGGAGATTGCCTTCTGGGGTTAGTAGTCTCATCGCACGTTAAATCAAACTCATGTTAGCAGTTAATCTAGTTTCCGGTATACAACCTTTCAAAACCACCATACTAATACACTAATCATTAAAGCAAACCACCAATGGTCAAAGTACGCAAGTCTATTCTAATAGGTATGTTAGACATTTAACTTGTCATTCCACTATGAATGGCGCATGCAAACAAGGGACGAACAACAATAGATATTAACTTAGTAAGCCTTTTGCGTATCTCTAGTGATAGCATGCTATCTAGGCTTCGCCCTGTTGTCGTTTGTCCATGATAAGGCTCTACATTTCTTCGTATTTGCAATTCTTACGGGAGAGTTTTTCTTGATATTCCAGGCGAGTAAGAAGAGTCTCAAGGTACTTGCTACATTCACTTTTTGTGTGTGCACGGTGGCGGCAAGTATTGTGCTGGAAGCTCTTCAGAACTACGTAAATCCCAAAAGGGTTTTCGATATCAACGACATATACTGCAATGCATTCGGCAGTTTATGCGGCCTTATCTTAGCATTTGTATACCAGGCGTGGTCGTTAAATAAACACAGAAGGGGACATCCACAAAGACTATCTGCTTTTCCTCCCCCTGACGAAGAGAGTATGGTTGCCAGAGATGGCCCGGAAGATTATGTTTCGATTGAGATGCAAGACGTACCTCGGAGCTAATTCGAAGCTGTCTATTATACAACAATTGATAAAACACCTAATCTGACCAATAGTTCGCAGACGCTCGTGATCAACTAATCGCTCAAGCCACCCCATGACTATTTAAATTACGCAATGATCCTTCTACGCAGCCAGTTGTAAGCAATTATACTATGAGCGCAGATTCGTTTATAGAAGGTATACGATCCTACGATATCCATACATACTGGAATAACAACAACAAGGAAGAACGTGATGCTGCGCTTTTGCTACGAGAAAAAGTCTTACAGGTCTTTGCTAAAGAGATAGAAGCTGGTGATATTACAGTTCACAAACCCTGGGATACCCCTGTTGGGCCCCATCCCTTGAACATGTGGGAGTTGGACTTCAAAAGCCCTGCCATTTTTTCTCGTATTGTTCCTTTTTTTCAGATGCACCATCATAAACTACTGGTCTTGATACATCCAAGGACACTGAAGGGTGACCTCCCTGACCATACGGAGCACGCATTATGGTTGGGTCATAAGGTTAGGCTAGACACCACTCCTTTGAAGTAGTTTGATATTCCCCGTTATAATACATGTAACATCCGGCATATAGTATTCACCATCTGCTTATAACGTACAAATAAACTTGGGCAGCGTTGTCAATATTTAGACGATATATCATCACAACCTTGTAAGTTGAAAGCGATTCCTTGAAGTGCAGTTGATGCTTAGAAGTGTCTCGAATAGTGATGGCTTGAACGGCCGGGATCTAAAGCTGTCTGGTGCAACAAAAGGACCTCCTAAACTGACCACACTGAGAAACTTGAAAAGTAGCATTGAACCGCAAGACTCAGGTACGGGAAACGTCCATAACAATAAAGAAAACGACGCCTCCAGCATAATGGAGGACTCTAGCTTCGATGGTAACCGTTTTTCGAACGGTAGCATGATTGACGCCGGGCCTTATGAGGACACGAGTAGTTCGTATAAGAGGCCGCAACATAAACACGGTAGCGTTAAAGATGAAAATTCGATAATGACTCGTGATAACTCTGCAACAGTTGGAAACGCTTGGCACTTTCCCAATTGGAGGGACGATGACAGAGAACTAAGATACGAGAGCGACGAACAGGAATTACACGATAAACAGCGCATCGAGGAAGCTAGTCATAGAGCGAAATATCCTTCCACCCCAAGGTCTGAGATATCTCAGGATATGCATAGGAATTCCTTAGCTGCGTCTGAGTATTTTCCTAGCAGGCCAGCAAACAATGCTAGTAAAAGCCAATCAAACAAGATTGCGCCTGGTTCAGAAGATAACAAGTCACACAGGATGAAGAAAAAGTTCCAGTTCTTCAGTCGTAAGAAGAACAGAGATAGAGATGAAAAGAAGTATAGTATCACAGCTGCTGATAGCGAGCTCGAAGACTTAAAATTGGAACGTGCAACTGGGGAAAGAGCCCAGCAACTCATATCCTCTTTGATGATGGGTGCGCCCGCTATCAACTTTTTAGCATCTGGTTTGTTGGAGGACGAAAGGGGATTAGCAAGATCCCCATTGTTATTAACTTTGATTGGTTTCAGAATTCATGATGTATCTCATACGATATACACAAAAAATCGTAAGTTTAGAATTGATTTAGAATATGGAGTTAGTCCACAACGTTTAAAATGGTCAGTTGAGAAAACAGCCAAGGACTTACTTTATCTACACTCTAGGTTCAAGTTTGAAAATTGGAGAAAAGAAGTGGTCAGGAACAAGAATAGTGATTTACCAAGATACCCAATACCTCCATTAAGAATGCGAAGAAATCTAGAAAGTCACAGACAAAAACACAGATCTAAACCTCTGAAGGATCATGAGAGCTCTAGAAGCATAAACAATACCGATATTAATGATACAACACAAGAGCACCACTATGCTGATGCCTCTTCCATAATCACTTCAAGAAGTCTCCGGAATCATTTGTATCAATTGAGATCTCGAATGAGTAGTATATCATCAACTTCGTCATCCTCAGATGAGAACTCGCCTGAGCAGATTCGAAAGAAGTTGCAAATGAACCAAGACTATATAAACCAGGTAACAAATTACTTGCACGAATTAATGAAATTGGTTGCGTTAAAGCCACAATCTAATAGGTTATTCCAGTTCTTCGAAATATCCCCCATATCGTCTCTATTGAGCTATGAAACAGGATTTCAAGGTAAGCAAGGTGTCATACATGTAGGAGGTACAACTAAACTGCAAGGATGGAGAGTTGGTCACTTTAGAGCTAATGATCTTAAAGGTATGATTGATAGAAGGTCAGAAAAGTGGTTTTTGGTTAGGAACTCTTACGTGATGTATGTATCAAACATTAATTCGACCTGTCCATTAGAGGTTTTCTTGGTAGATTTCAGATTCAAAATTCACCATCAAAACGATGATAACAAGACGAATGTTAAGGAGGATGATGAATCTGATTATGATGATTCATCTCTAGTTCAGAAGGTACTAGCTTCTACAAATGAACTCCCAGCCTCTAATATTCTGAATAAAGTTTTCAAACATTTGAAGATTGTCCTCGAAAATTCTGAAAGAAAATTAGTATTAATTCCAAAATCCTACAACGAACAAAAATTGTGGCTAAAGTCTTTATCTGAAATGAAGGCTTCTACCATATGGTCTACTCCAAATAGGTTCGAGTCATTTGCACCAGTCAGATCTAACTGTTTCGCTCAATGGTTTGTTGATGCGAGAGACTATTTCTGGGCTGTTTCGTCAGCGCTAGAAATGGCAAAAGATGTGATTTTTATACATGACTGGTGGTTATCCCCTGAGTTGTATTTGAGAAGACCAGCGCATGGGAATCAACAGTGGAGAATTGACAGAATATTGCAAAGAAAAGCTCAACAAGGAGTTAAGATATTTGTGATTGTATATCGTAATGTGGGAACTACAGTTGCAACTGATTCTCTCTACACAAAACATTCCATCCTCTCTTTAAACGAAGATAATATTCACGTTATTCGTTCCCCTAATCAGTTATTACAGAATACCTACTTTTGGGCCCATCATGAAAAATTATGTATAATTGATCAAACTGTTGCCTTTTTAGGTGGAATTGACCTTTGCTATGGAAGATATGATACCCCAGATCATGTTATAGTCGATGATTCTGAAATGGATTTCAAGCACCTCAACAGTGATTATCCATATGCGACCGAGGAACTCATTAAATTTCAGACTTTTCCAGGTAAAGATTACTCCAACCCTCGTGTCAAAGATTTTTTCGAACTTGATAAGCCATATGAATCTATGTATAACCGTAGCACAACGCCTAGAATGCCCTGGCATGATGTGCATATGTTTACTGCTGGTAAAATTGCCCGAGACTTATCGAGACACTTTATTCAAAGATGGAATTATTTGATTAGACAAAAAAGACCAAGTAGATTTACTCCTTTGTTAACGCCACCACCAGATCTTACTGATGAAGAGGTTAAACAAATGGGCTTAGAAGGAACATGCGAGATCCAGTTACTCCGATCCTCGGGAAATTGGTCATTAGGATTAAAAGAGCACGAACAGAGTATACAAAATGCTTACTTGAGACTTATTGAGACATCAGAACATTTTGTTTACATTGAAAATCAATTCTTTGTTACGTCCTGTGTAGTCGATGGTAATGAGATTCAAAATAGAATTGGTGATGCCTTGGTTGATAGAATAATAAGAGCATATAATGAAGGCACAAATTGGAAAGCAATAATAGTTATTCCTTTAATGCCAGGTTTTGAGTCGCAGGTCGATGAACCAGAAGGTTCCTCGGTAAGAGTCATCATGCAATGCCAATATATGTCAATATCTAGAGGTCCCACATCGATATTCTCGAAACTTATGAAGTATGGTATTGATCCTGATGAGTATATTCAGTTTTATTCTTTGAGAAAGTGGGGAAGAATTGGTCCAGACCGTACTCTAGTAACAGAGCAGTTATACGTTCACGCTAAAACAATGATTGTTGACGATAAAGCAGCAATCATAGGAAGTGCTAATATCAATGAGCGTTCTATGAGAGGTATACGTGATTCAGAAGTAGCTGCAATAGTACGTGATCAAAACGTGATAAAGAGTAAAATGAACGGAGAAGAGTTTTTAGCTGGCAGGTTCTCTCATACATTAAGAATGAGACTTATGCGGGAACATTTGGGAGTGAATGTTGATATACTTGATATTGTTGAAAGAAGATTTGCAAAATTTGAGGAATTCGCTAAGACCCCCAAGGGTCTACTTGCTGCTACAAGTAGCTTTAAAAACCGTGACAACCTTATCTTGTCTGCTATGGTTGAGCTTGCATCCAGAGACGTTCTTAAAGAACCTGAGGGTACTTCTAGATGGAAGAATTATCAAAAGATGACTAATAAAAAAGACTCAGCTGGTATTCCTCTGTTTGATGAGATAGCGGAGGAAAAAGAAGATAATGTGCCTCCAATGACATTGCCAATCTCGTTCAGTAACCGTACAGGTACTAATGAAGCTAACCGTGGAATAAGAGATAGGAAAAAACATTCTTATGATGCTAGGGTTCAGCATAATGAATTACACAGACAGGACGTTTTTGGTGAAGGTATCGACAAGTATAAGACCAAACTTGCAAAACGTGTCAGGTTAAATAGCAATAGATTTTTGAAAGAGCTCGCCAATAAAGCCATGCTAAAAAGCCCCGGTGAAGCATTTTTGCCTGATTATGATAACGTGAAAGAATTTTTGGAGCTGAATGATCATGAAATGGTCGACGAGATGGACGAAGAATCCGAAAATATTATTTCAGACAGAAACAAGGAAAGATGGATATTGTTGAAAAAGGTTTCTTATCTTCAAAGAGTTGCATATAAAGCCAAGGAGCAGGCAGATGAGGAATCTAAAAAACGAACGGCTGCAGGTTTCGAACCTAGCTTTGCGCACCTGGTTACTATGCATAGGTCTAGCTCCACGCCCAAAAAGAATATGGAAGGAATCTCTGATACTAGTAACGCCAATATAGTTTCATCAATTGGCATTAATGAAACACCTTCTGTGAGCGCACCTCTTGATCCAAGTAAGGAAGCTGGTAGTGAAGGATTGACTTCGAGTACGGTAAACAACAACTCAAGTGACAAGAAGTACCCAGAACCAGGGTCTACAGAAGTAGTAACAGACGATATTCCAGTAGCTACATTGGATGAGAAAACAGCGAGAGAGCTTATTGATTCTATTAAATCTAGAGGAAACGAGAGAACTGCTTCATTTATAGATCCCTATGCTTTTGAAGACCCGCTTGATGACGAGTTTTATGAAGATATGTGGTTCGAGACGGCAAGGGCTAATACAGAGATTTATCGAACTATCTTCCACACCCAGCCAGATGACGAAGTTTTAACTTGGAAGGACTACAAGCACTCATCTAAGCTTAACAGGGCTTTCGCCAAGTCACAAAAAGAAGAAGCCAAAAGAAGAAAGAGAAATAAGTTTTTCGATGGGTCTATGTCCGATGTATCTGATATTATGTCTGAGGGAAGTGATAACTCTGAGGAGTATCGTGTTAAATATCAAAATACAAAGGACAGAGTCAATGTTGACGGGCTGGATCGGGTTGGACTTTTGGGAGAGGCTCCTCCATCCGGTAGCAGTTCTGAAATCTTTGAACAAAACGATACGAAAAATGACAGAAAAGCTAAAATCTGGGAAGATAATGAAAAATCTGCAATACCAGAACATCCCGACGAAAATGAGTATTCTACCATAACCGAGAAAAATGGCTCGGTTCCTGACACAAGTGAATATCATTTAGCTTCTAACGGGATAAAAGAAAGTACGCCTTCCAGTGCCTTGAAACCGGAGACTTCAATTGACATGATAAAGTCAAGTGCACCTTCCACCGAGAATGGTGTTCAGAGAAATGGCTATGATTCGTCGCTGCCAAAGAAACGTAAAGGAAGGTCTAGGGTGTTAGTTTCAAGACGCAGAATTCTAGGCGAAAAAATCTTCGATCATGACTCTGCCGAACGAATCTTAAGTGAGATACAAGGTCATTTAGTTCTATTTCCTCCAAACTGGTTGTCTAGAGAATTGGAAAGCGGGAACTGGTTCTACAATACTGATAGGATTCCTCCTATTGATATATACGATTAAATACTTCGCACTCCCATACTTTTAATAATACTTTCGTGATTTTTGACACTGCGTGTATCTACCTATATTTATTTTATCGAGCTTTGATACTAAGTCGAGTTATTGCAGTTAGTGTTTTTCTTTGAAAATTGATGATGATATTGGCAGTGCTATCAGTTGTTGGTATAATAACAGGTTTCATATTCTTGGTTCTTGCTATTGCATCGGGTCTTTACTATATTTCTGAAATTGTGGAGGAACATTCAGAACCAACTAAAAGACTATTGACTAAATTGATCTATGGGGTTATCGTGACATTGATATTGCTATGGTTATTTGATGGTTTCCCTTTTACTCTAACTCTTTTTTCAGTGTTTTCATATTACGTTTACTTGCAAAATTTGCATAAATTTCCTTATGTGCAATTGTCTTCTACTCCATTCTTAGCATCATGTGTTCTTGTTGTTGCGAATCATTTCCTTTGGTTCAATCATTTCCACAATCCTTACATTCCACCATTATCTGAACGCTTAAAGCCTGACTACAAGCCACCACATATCCCCAGTTTCGTTGAAATTTGCTCCTTTTTCGGTTTATGCGTGTGGCTAGTTCCCTTCGCTCTATTTGTCAGTCTAAGCGCTCATGATAACTTGTTACCACACCACTTGGACAACCAGCAAAGCTCAGACAAGAAGTCCAGAACTGCTCTCGCCAAAATAACTGTCACATATTTGAGAGAGTTCGTTTATTCAATTTCTCGAAAACTTGGATACGAACTAGACCCCAACCATGGACAATTAGTTTAAATTATTATACTACATGTGGACCCCATTCGTACAACTGTCTGATTTAAATATGTACATATACAAATATTTAGCTTTGTCTTAGAATAAGCGCATTAGCTCCTAATGAAACAAAACTACGTTCAAGCATTAAACTCCAGAAATAAACTATTTCAATAAAAATTCCCTAACTGGATCACCGATATGATCCAATCTTAATAGGAAAGTATCGTGGCCATAGTTGCTCACATCAGTGCCTAGTTCGAAATAGCGAATATCGCCTCCTCTATTAGATTCTTGTAATACCTGAGCAATCTCGCGTTGCTGCCAGACAGGGAAAAGTATATCTGACTCAACACCTATGACCAAAAACTTTTTATGAGCGATCTTTTCCAACCCCTTCCTCAAATCTGCTAAAGATTCATCGGGGTTTGTTGGTTTGCTAATGTTTTTATCCTGATAAGGTTCTGGTGGTATGGCTGATTGTGGGATGAAGTTGGAAGAATTATACGACTGTTCGGCCTGTCTTCTCCGTACCAATGCCTTTTCCATGTTTCTCGATCCCAAATCGAATAAGTCCATTGCTTTCAGGATATATAAAAGTGAGTTTGCATCATATTCAAGACAGAATTTTTCTCCAGCATGATCCAAATATGTCTCAACGAGAAAATCAGGACACAAGGCCGGTGTCTTACTTTCATCGGCTCTGTTTCGTCCAAATCTGTACTCCCACTCAGGGCCCGATCTGTAGGTCACTGTAGCAATCTCTCTAGCCAACTTCATCCCTATATGAGGAGGTATTTTACCATAGTAATAGCCTCTGTTCCAGTTAGAATCACTCATGAGGACCTGACGTTGAGTATGACGAAGGGCGATTGAGTAGGGATGTGACCTTGCACAACCACTGATAGATATTATATTCTCAACTTCATCAGGAAACTCCCATGCATACGCCAACGACTGCATTCCTCCCATAGATGCTCCAACCGAAGCATGGAGTTTTTTGATGTTGAACTCCTGTGTGACTAGTTCTCTTTGAGCCCTCACCATGTCGTTAACGGTAATAATAGGGAAGCTTGTGGCATAGTAGTCATTGTTTGCAGGATCCTTTGACGAAGGGCCCGTGGAACCGTAACAACCACCCAACACATTGGTGCATATAACAAAGAACTTGTCCGTGTCGATATACTTTCCCGGTCCTATGAAATTCTCCCACCAACCTGGTTTTGCATTTCTTGGCTGGGATTTGGCATGCGATGATGCAGACAAGCCTGTGTGTATTAAGATGGCATTTGATCTGTCGCTATTCAAAGAACCCCAGGTCTCGTACGCAATATGATACTCCGGGAAATAGCCACCGTTATCAAGGAATATTGGTTTTTTGCATTTGAAAACGTCAAACCCGGTAGTGACATTAGCGTACGATGGCTCGGGCCCAGCCTCTAGCGAGCTCGGACCGGCATCATTGAAGCATGCTTGCGACCTACCTAGCATCTCATTCTTTGCCTCGAGCTTGTCCAAGCACGGAAATGCTAGTTGTGGATTCGACCCTTTCGAATTTTTGTCTGAGCTAGTTTGAATCCATCGAGTCCATACTTGTGTTCTTAGATCTGTCAACTCAGACCCTGTCCTAACTGACTTGGAAAGCCCCAGTCTCAATGAATGACGTCCAAAGACACAGCTCCTCATTGTACACTCTCTTGAAGTCTGCTCCTCTTCACTGTGCCTTCTATTAGCCACTAATGGGCCTTAACACTCACTATCTTCAATGACAAATGTTTGACATATCACGTGCTATTGCTCGCATCCGCGAGCAAAGTAGACCGTTACATAAATGATCGAGTTACGAACTTTTTCACCAGCAAGCGTTTTGCAGAACCGCTTTGCAAAAATCATACCAGATCGCCATGTTTCAGTGTGCTTACCTCGCATATATCAGTACGATCCTG
This sequence comes from Millerozyma farinosa, assembly GCA_002196765.1. NCBI lineage: Eukaryota > Fungi > Ascomycota > Pichiomycetes > Serinales > Debaryomycetaceae > Millerozyma > Millerozyma farinosa. The sequence goes on along the minus strand of NBND01000002.1, from coordinate 1,546,751 downwards.
CTGTATGTAGATATCTTGTAAGAGTAAGAGTAGAAAAACCCACTTCCAATGCGTATTCTAGATAGATCACTCATGACCGAGTCGCACTTTGTATCTCGACCACCCATTTGAAGATCTGATGCGCCATTTCGCCTGGGTCACCTAGCTCTCCTGGTTTTATCTGCTTGATCATTACGCTAGATGAAGCACAGAGCTTAACATGCAACAAGATATGGTCATCTCTTAGGAAGCAAAATTCCCGTACGATGATCATACTGTACATAAGTATGTGAGATATTATCGCTATAATCCTCTAGTATGTATAAATCGTAGGGATAACGTTGCATTATGATTTACAAAAAATATCTTGAAGAGCATAGAGAGTAGGCGATGGAGCTGCTTCAATTTACAATTGATAATATCCACTGCTCGGACTGTGAGACTAAGATCGATGAGGTCATATCGGGACTACTCAAGATTAAGGTACTTGATAAGAAAGATGAGTTAGACAAGCAAGATAAGAGAGACAAAGTTGCCTACGTTGTGCACGAAAACCGTTTAGTGACCATATATGTTTTCCAAAAATATGGTACTTCTATTCTCCAGGATTATGTCCACACATTGGTGAAAAGGTTGACTAGAACAGGCTACAATGTTCTTTCATGGGAGATTGTTGACGATGGCCATCCTGTGAGTAGCTCACAGACGTCAGATCGGGCAATTGAATCTGAATCTGGTTTAGGTGATGTGTGGGGGCTCTTCGGGTTGTTTTTGAAGTACAGAAGACTGAGAATGAAGTCGAACCACGTCAAAAACTGTGCCAGCTGTAAAGACAAAATGAGTGGTACTGAACCATTGAAAAACTTCTCTGGAGATGAGTCGAGCTCCAAGTCAGTTGAAACATTAGTTGGGGGAGCAAAGGAGTTTCGAACTGTTTTGTCTATCGGTGGAATGACCTGCGCATCATGTGTGCAATCGGTGTCTGAGAGCATCAAACAGGTATTAACATCTGCTAGTCCCCACCACAAGGGCGATTCCGTTGATGAGGAAAACTTTTCAGTAAATTTAATGCTGCATTCCGCCGTTGTAATAGTACCAAACAAGCAGATTGTGAACAGCATTATTCAAGCTGTTGATGATGCAGGCTATGACTGTAAACTTTTGGAAATTTTACCTGTGGAGAGATCAATAAATACCAAAGTCACTGCGTTGATCTCTGGTATCTCCTGTGCTGCGTGTGCTTCTTCCATTCAGAGTGCAGTGAAAGAATTGCCATTTGTTCTAGATTGTGGAGTCAATATCGTTACCAAGACAGGACAATTCGTGATGGAAGACGATAATGAAGATAACGAATCGAATTTGAATCGCTTAAAAGACACCATTGAAGATTGCGGATTCAGCTTCCACTTGATGAAAAAGGAAAAGATAAACTACACACTGGGAAAGAAAAAACCCAGAACAATAAATATAGGCGTCGAAGGAATGTTCTGCGAAAATTGTCCAACGGTAATAAATAAATACTTGTCTGATTTCGGAAGTGCAATAGTGCAAGAAAGTCTGTTGACCCTTGATCGCCCATACATAAAGTTCACGTACGTTCCCAATCAAGAAAAGAATTTGAATGTGCGGAGATTCTTGCATGATCTAAACCATTTAAAGGCCGGTGACAGTAATGATGGCTATATCATATCTGATGAAAAAGGACCATTCAATTGCGATCTAATTGAAGAAGTGTCTTTGGACGAACACTTAAGGAAGTTAGCAAAAAAGGAGACTATGCAAATTGTCATCAGGTTGATTGTTGCAACCGTCTTCGTGATACCGACTTTCATATTCGGGGTAGTTGGAATGTCTCTTGTCCCAAAAACCAACCTGTTTCGTAAATGGCTTGAAGAGCCTTTATGGTGTGGGAAAGTCTCTAGGAATACTTGGATTTTGCTAATTTTAAGCACACCGGTTTATTTCTTTTCCGCCGATGTTTTCCATAAAAAGGCATTCAAAGAGATTAAGTCCTTATGGTTTCATAAAAACTCTTTCAAGAGGAGGCTTCTTAAATTTGGATCTATGAATTTGTTAATGACTTTAGGAACAAGTGTGTCTTATTTTGCAAGTATAGCGCTATTGATCATGAGTGCAAGGCAAACTAGGGATACGAAGGCGTACCAGACAATTTATTTCGATTCGGTCGTCTTTCTTACTTTTTTCCTCTTGATTGGAAGGCTTCTTGAAAGCTACTCTAAGAGTAGAACAGCAGATGCAATAATTGACTTGGGTAATCTAAGAGCTTCGGAAGCGACTTTAGTTGAGCGTATCAAATCTGACGAAGGAACTTCATTTGGTAATGATAAGGTTATTTCCTTAAATCTATTAGAGGTTGATGATTACATAAGAGTTTCATCAGGAGAATCTCCTCCAGTTGATTGTGTTATTATAAGTGGAAGTACTGAATTTGATGAGTCCGCATTAACTGGAGAATCTATCCCCGTGAAACATGTTCCAGGTCATCAAATTTATTCGGGCACAGTGAATACAGGAAATAACTCCATTGTTGCAAAAGTAGTAAGTTTGGAAGGAGAGTCTCTTATGGATCAGATTATCAGCACTGTTCGTGACGGTCAGCTTAAAAAGGCGCCCATAGAGAGGACCGCGGATCTTCTTACAGGATACTTTGTACCTATAATAATAGCATTAGCTCTCATTACCTGGATAATTTGGTTGTCTTTGGGTTACTCGGGAAGCCTTCCTAAAGATTACCTTGATATTGATATTGGGGGATGGTGTGTATGGTCACTCACTTTTGCCATAGCAGTTTTTGTGATTGCTTGTCCTTGTGGAATTGGTTTAGCTGCTCCTACAGCCCTCTTTGTTGGCTCTGGTTTAGCAGCTAAGTATGGAATTCTTGCAAAAGGTGGTGGTGCAGCATTTCAAGATGGCGCAGGAATAAGTAGCATCTGCTTCGATAAGACGGGAACATTAACATGTGGTAAGATTCGTGTAACCAATTACTCGTTTATCTACGATGGTGTTTCGGTGGAAAATAAATCACTAGTTAAACAATTTACGTTACAGATGGCAAGAGACCTTGAGTTATCATCAAAACATCCAATATCCAAAGCTGTGCGTGAGTTGGTAGAGACTTTAGCTTACAAGAAAAATGAAATAACATTATCAGATGTGAAAGTACCGGAGGTAGAAAATGTGCCTGGTAGAGGTTTGAAGGGTAAAGTAGTTGTTGAGAATGATGATAAAAGTACATGGTCTCAATATTCTCCAGAAGTTATATTGGGAAATGAAAGAATTTTATCTGAATTTGACGTCAGAGTTGACTCTAAGTATACTAGGCTTTTGACAAAATGGAAGCTGGAATCAAACTCCATTGTCTCTGTTGCACTTAAGTCTGAGAAGTTATACGGTGATGATCTGTATCACTTGACCATGCTTATGGGCTGTAGAGATGAATTGAGACCAGAAACGAGAGATATTTTGAGATACTTACAAAATGAATTGTCAATAGAATGCTGGATGATAACGGGTGATAATCGTCTTACTGCAGAGTCTATAGGGCGTGAATTGGATTTACCCCCAGAAAGAGTAATTAGCGAAGTGTTACCAGAAGAGAAAAGCGATAAGGTTAGGATGGTCAAGATGAAAAGTAAAATTGTTGCAATGGTTGGAGATGGTATTAACGATTCCCCTGCGCTCGCTGCCGCAGATGTCGGCATAGCTCTTTCATCAGGAGCTGATTTAGCTGTCAGCTCAAGTGATTTCGTATTACTCAATAAGATACATCCTTTAAATGCCTTATTGATATTAATTGATCTTTCACACTGTGTATTTCGCAGAGTAAAGTTCAATTTTGCTTGGAGTTTAATTTATAATGTAATTGGAATTCCCATTGCCGCTGGTGTGATTTATCCGTACAGACATTCACGATTAAACCCTATTTGGGCTAGTGCAGCTATGGCACTTTCTTCAATTAGTGTTGTTTCCTCAAGTTTGCTTTTAAAACTTTACAAACCCAAGATTAATGAGAAAAAGTTTGAGAACTCAGGGGAACTAAATAAATACGATGATGTACCAAAGGAGACAATCATTGGAGAATAAAGTTTATGATATGAGAGGTTTATATAATGTGATTAGTGTATGTATATTAATACGAAGTTGTAGACACGTCATGAATTCATTACTTAAGCACTAGGAGAGCTGTAGGACTAGGATTGTGTAGCACCTTTCTGTACGTTAAATATGTCTTTGTCAAATTTGACAATCATTACTGTAACATTATCTGTCGTTGAATTGTCCATCGCCAATTGACATAACTTCTGTGCGGCATCGTGTGGATCACTATTAGATTTGAAATAATCAGCAATAAACTGACACGCCTTATCATCGGATATTACATCCCAAAGTCCATCACAGGCAAGAACTAAGAATTCATCGTCCGGTGTGATCTCCGTAGATGTAGTGAAAGGATTGCCTATTACCAAGTCCTTCATGTACGAATCTCCAAGTGATCTTGTGACTGCTAGGACACCATTAACTCTGTTTTTCATGATGAGACCACCTGTGTCGCGGATACGGTTCATTTCATTGACATCAGACGCCTTATGGTCGTATGTTAAACGATAGCTTTTACCATTGCGGTACAACACAATGCGCAGATCACCAACATTTGATGTGTAAAGCATGCGTTTGTGCTTAGGCGAAGGCACATACTCGTACTTGGGATGTGATTTTTCCTGGCCCTGGGGCGCTTCAGGAGCGCTGCCGTTTGTCAATTCCCATCCTAGCACAGCAACGACTGCCGTGCATCCCGAAGAACCGCTATTTTGCTTCTCGATCAACTCGTCAGCACGCACAAAAACGTTGTTCAAGTTCTCACGCATGTCCAGCCCTCCGTTTGCTTTACTGGCTTCATCTGCCTTGTCGTCTGTGTGCTCGCTGGCCAATATCTCCTGCTCGAGTAAGGAGTGTAGGTTATTTCCGCACCACCTGGCAGTCTGCTTCCCAGCATGACCATCAAAGATGGCAAAATACCCCCAGTCCAATCTTTCGGCAAAATTGGCGATATAAGTGTGCACATCTTCCATTTTGTCTCGGTAGACGATGTTTTTGTTTTCCGCCACCCCGACTCTGAATGATAGCCCGTAGAATGGGTCGTTTTTGATTCTCCTCGATATATCATCTTCCTTCTCTTCTGGGTAAGCCTTCAATCCCTCACTATTGGGCGCTTCCGCGTAGCTTGATTTGCTTCCCTCCTTCTGGCTACTATTGCTATGACTGTCTTGCATCTATGGCTCCTTTTGCTTCCTCTACGTGACTGTCCTCTGCTGCTATAACCTACGACACCTGTTGATAAAATTACCTCTCACTTTGAAACAAATGGTTATATACAGGCCCTCGCTGGCGTCCGCCAGACTTCGCAGTGTTTCTTCTGTGCGTTTGTAAGGCGCTTTGCGTCCAGCGAGCGAGAGCAGAAGCAGAAGCAGGGGCACCGGTAGTGTTGGCCTGTGTCAGGGGCGCTTCCTGCGGGCCCAGTCCAGCCGTCTACGAGCAGGCTTAGGCCAGCCATGGAGTTAGGGCTAGGCCTACAATGGATTCGTGTTCAAGCGTTCAGCGAGGACGGTCCACGCCCGACAGAGAGCCGCAAGAGCCTTCCGTACAGGGCAATATTGCCTGGACACGGGCCACACACCGACCACCTAGACCTCCCAACTTGCCACCACTGCCCTGTTTTTCCTTCAGCGATGTGTGCAGCCTCTGGTGGTAGATGTCCCACTAGCCCACGCTACAGTTCCCCTCGCAGCCCCCTATGAGCACGCCGCCAGCGAACACTCGCTACTGTTCCGTTCCTGGTGACCCTGTACACTGACGTAGCACAATGCTACCGGCGGCAGACACCCGCCGCCGATCCACCGCACACGGCCCGCGGTATTCCTGAGGCGCCCCCTATACCGGGCGCGAAGACGAGCGTCTTTGTGCTACTTGGTTGGGCACGTATTTTGTGTCACTCGTCTATCGTCTTACGAGCCGTCTCATTATCCGGGCCAGGCCATACGAGAAGTGACGTTCTCTGTCCTGTGTGCAGGTCGGAATTTTTAAACTTTTCTCATGCTTTGGCGAATGACCTCCGGCGGCCTGAGGCCGCTTCTCCTTTGGGCCACTCGGTTTCTTTTTTCCTCCCCACCCGACATCTTTCCTCCGTGTGCCCTTCACAGTCTGTGCGATCATGCTTGCCCCTCCTGTGATAGTGCAGCGTTTTGTGTCTCATTCGTGTTGCGTCTGTGATATGACTTATATTGGGGCAATTCCCACTCGTTTCAGCGGCAACTAGTGGATAGGTACTGGGATCATTACGAGTATTCTATTTTATAGCTACTGACAATTAGTGATCCGACTGAAGACTGCCGCAGCCACAGAGACAGACACAGAAGGTGCCGGCATATATTTTACAGATCAATAGATCAATAGAACACTAAAGCGTCCCCATAAGAACGCAACTAATATAAGCATACATTTGTTTGGTTCTCTGACCTGACAGAGATCACTATAGAAAGGCTTATTATAGTGCTGATCTACTTTGTCTTCAGACAAAGCGGCGAATAGGATTAAGTCTACGCGTTTCCACGCAGCTTAGACGTAAGCATACACACGCTACGGGTCTTCTCAGGTTTGAGGCGCCAAGAGAAGCGGGTAGAATTGTTGTTATTGGCTCCACAAAAGTTGGTAGAAGAGCATTAGCACAACAAAAAATCAGAATAAAAAAAAAAAAAAAAGAAGGAAAAAAAGAAAGGAGGCTGCACGCTAATACAATAAAGCAACGGCTAAGCACGTATTTAAAGACTTGACAGGCTTCGAAAACTCTTAGTGCTGAATCACATCTCAAAAGTAAACTAGAACAAAATGTCATACTTAGACGTCCCATACGATCCCATAGGGACACCAGTAGAGGATTTTATCAGCTTTAACAAGGCCAAGTTCAAGACGGTAATGTGGAATGCACCAGAGACCGTAAAATATAAAGGTCGTATCATATATGTTCATGGATTTGCAGAACACTCAAGTCTATACACGGAATTTTTCGACAAGCTTTCACAGCTAGGATACGATATCTTCTTCTTTGACCAGAGAGGAGCTGGGGAGACATCCCGCGGTAGCGACGTAGGTAACACCGACGAAAAACACACATTTCAAGACCTCGACTTCATGATAGAGCATAACCTCAAGTTCAGAAGGACAGAAGATGAAAAATTTTACTTGATGGGCCACCTGATGGGTGGTGGTATAGTGTTGAATTACGCAATCAAGGGCAAGTACAAGCGCTACATTAAGTCGATTGTCGCATGCGCCTTTGATCGAATTGCACCCAGACACAAAGCCCAGCCGTTTGTTGTGGTTCTTCTCCCCCGCTATCAGAGTCCTTGCACCAAACTTTACCATTGACTCCCAATTGCGCCACGACTTCATCACATCCAACACGAAGTGGAAGAACTACCTTATGCTGCACGATGAGAAGTTTGTGGGCACAGCAAAGCAATTTTATGACATGTTCACTCGAGGCGAAGCATTGACTAAGCAGAGCTACGTCAAAAGCTATGATAAGAACATGCCGGTCTTGATAGTTCATGGAACAGATGACAGAATTAATGACTTACGCGGAAGCAAGAAGTTTATCAATTTGTTGGACAGCAGTGTTGACAAGAAGCTCGAGCAAATAGAGGGAGGTAAGCACTCGTTATTCATGGAACGTGAAGAAATCTTTAATGACGTATTTTCCAAAGTAACTGGGTTTTTGGCTAGTCATTAGCATTAGAGCACAAGTTTTTTTTTTTTTTTTGTTTATTCCAGCTTCTTATCGTGTTTTCAGATTAAGAGCGCCTTGTCGCTAGTGACAACAGAACCCTCTGGTGGTGTTATCAGCGCATAAGCTTCTACGACCGTCTACCGGGTGAATTTTTTTAATGTATTTATGTCCTTGTTTTTTTTTATTTTCACACCCAGCCATAACCGGCTATTCCTGATATAGATTAATGAGATATGTTTCGAAGATTAATTTCAGTGTAGTATGCTCATTGTAGATAGATGTGAGCTCAACAACAGGCGGCTGCTGCTCTGTTGGATCTCTCAGCTGATCGCAGATCAGGCGCCCGAAGGAAATTTTAGAGACAGAGTCAAAATACAGGAATAAATTTTGTCTGAAGAATCATATCTCAATTAGAGACTCTACGAAGATATCATAGTATAAGTCGGAAACAGTTCCCGGACGAATCTAGATTCCATAATAAGGAGATTGTGAGATAGTTTTAGCCATAGGGAACCCTGTTTTTGATCTCAACCTCTAGGTGTCTTGGTTACAATGTATACTAATTTACACATCTGAAGAGTAAGATAATATAATGGGATATACGATAAAGCAGAAGATTGAAATCTGCCTCAAGGCAGAATCGGATCCAAACATGACTCAACAGGATTTGGCGATGTGGGCTAAAGATAAATATGGGTCATCAAGACCTCCGTCGCAAACCACGATATCCCGGATCCTCAGTGCAAAAAATGACTTGATTGCTTCAAAAGAAACAGAATTCCTGCTTGTTCGAAGAAGAAAAAAGCTCAACCCCATTCTCCGGCGTATCTTAACTGAATGGATAACACAGGCATTGTGGGAGAATATTCCAATCACCACCCCTATAATTCAGCAAACAGCACATTCGATTTGGAACCGACTACCAAATGAGGATAAAATGGGAAATGGACTGTTCAATCAAAAATGGTGTAACCAGTTCATAAAGAAGCTCAATGTTAACATCACGGGCGATGAGTCTGATTTCGCTCAGAATCCTGGTAACTATCCATTGAATAAGGTTTGGAAACTAGATGAGAAGTTACAATTGAAAAATTATCTAGTAGAATTAATCAGAAAGGAAAACTACAAACCACAGGATATCTTCTTTATTGACGAATTCCAGCTCTTTTATTCTCTTCCTTTAGACCAGATTTTTGATGTTTCATCCATTGATAAGGGCCTTCAGCAGTCTAACAGTTCTACGGAAGATTCGCTTACCGTCATGATTGGCACAAACATCGATGGTTCAGAGAAATTACGACCACTTATAGTAGGCAAATATGAACGATTTGATCTCTCAGCAAGCACTAACCCAGCATTCAAAAACTTCATGTCAGCATCCAGCTCAAAACAAAACTTGATGAATAAACTCACAGAGGTTTGCAATATTTACTACAAATCAAACATCAACAAGTGGATAACATCAAGCATGTTCCAAAACTACATTCTTACCCTTGATCATAAGCTTGCAAATACAGCATCATCTAGGAAAATACTAATTCTTCTTGATGACTCCGCTTCACATCGGATAATCAACTTAAAATTAAACAACATTAGATTATGCTATTTGAAGAATAATACTAATCATAAGAATCCATATAACTCGTTTAACGGTGTTAAGGTGGACTATCTACCTAGCAATTTTGGTATAATGAAAGAAATAAAGATATTTTACAGGTTGCAACAATACTTAGAAATGATAAACCTACAGAGAAAAAGTTCTAACGATTCCGAATCTAATGGTTTCAATTCATCAATGAACGTACCAGGGCACGTAAGAAAGGTTTCACTGCTGGCTTTTGACGTACTTTTGGAAACTGACTATCAAATACCACTAATTAAGGCCATTGAGTGGATTAAGAGGTCATGGGAAGCTGTAACTCCAGAAACAATTTTCTTGGCTTGGAGAAAGTCGTATCTCATAAATTTGAAGAACGAATGGCCTTCATCTGATATGAAAATAAATCAAAATGCTAAAGCAGACCTTGGTCGACTTTTTGAATCATCGAAAACTTTCAATCCTTCTAAAAGTTACGATAGATTATCACAAGTCATGGGACATTTTAATGTAGTTATACCGTGGAATATTGATGACCTTCTTGGACTAGTAAACGAACGGGGGAAAATAACCTTAAGTTATGTTTCGATTGAGGAGATGATTGGCAGTTGCTTAGCAGAGCCTATGGAAGGACAAGACTCAGGGGTGGCAAAGAATTTTACACTTAACTTGATTTCTAACGACATGGACGGTGATGGGGACTGGATAAAAGAGAACAATTTCGATGACCAAGACCGTTTACTTGATAGGACCTATGTGCCTTCGTCTTCTTCTATTTTGAATTTTACAAATGGAGTAGACGATGCATCTGATATTCTAGCGATGCATTATCCAGATCTCAACTCGCAGATTCCTTCTGTAAGCAGCAATGCCGGGCAAATACCCGATTCAAAGGCTTTCAGAGATAACAGGCAGATGCTGAATGCTGAGAGCGTTCCTGGCCTGAGTGCTCGTATTTCACCTTTCTCGAGCATTAATGACCAGGGTGTCGATTCAAGCACAACTCTAGGCTCTAAAAGACCATGCATGGCAGATAGTCCAAAAGTGGGTGGAGTCGAAGGTTTCTCTGCTGGCCCATTAGAGTTGTCCAGCTCTTCGGGAGCAAGCAACGCAACTGTTATGAATGCTGGTCTTTCGTACAGTAACAACGACGTCATCGGTAGATCACCAGGAAAACATATGGACTCTACTTTGAATGGTGTCAACAACCTTCTGCTAGGAGACTCGGATCTCGAGTTGATCCAGATCTTGAAGACTCTTCTATCAGCTACGCAAATGAACAATAAGTTAAACTTCACAAAGCACACAGTCTTGGAGCTAGCTGAAAATTTGAAACACTTACTGGCTAAGTACAAGAAAGACAATGAGGTGTATGGCATGTCGCCATTCAAAAAATGACTCTGTACGAGAGTTTTCATTCATTAGTATTTACAAGTTAATATATATATATTTCCGATTTAGCGTCATTCTTGTTTCCATATTAATCCACGGTAATGAGACATATACCTCCAAAATCGTAGTGCAAAAGCAACCTTAGTGCTCTTCTCCGTCCTCCTCCACTTGTATTCCTAACTCTTTTGCTTTCTCTTCCAATCTTCTTCTCTTCTCCTGTCTTGCTTTTCTGATTCTTGCTATTTCAGCCTGGATTTCATATGGCTCTTTTGGTACTTGATTCAACGTCGCTGGATCTGGCCAAAACCCTGGAAGATTAAACTTTCGATCGGTGTCTAATCCAACATAGTACATCACACATATAGGAGTCAAAAGATAAAGTCCAAACTGCACCAGTTAGTATCACATGTTATATCATAATCTCCATAACCACCAGAATACTTACCTTCGCCGTTTCAAGCTGTGTTCTTGAGAGGCCACCAAAAAACCTACGATACATTGTCACTTATGTTTTAGATCGGTGGTGCTGATATTAAAGGAAAAAACGAAACTAATGAGAAGCGAATTTAGTCAGGTATTTCCAATGCGAATAAAAAATCGCATCATATCAGTACATTAGAGGACGGGATTAAATGTCAAATGAACACTGGTTCAAACAACTATACGCAAATTGAGTCCGATACAGCAACACCGAATGGTGCCAGTGAAGGAAGGACCACAGGAAATGCAAATGTACTTGACAATTTTACTTGGGCGCAGAAACTAAAGGAATCGTCGCATCCTATTGCGCTCGTGTTCTACATCTTCTTTCGGTTGGGACCAATTTTTCTTTACATATTTGGTTCATTCATCATTGGGTTCGTCACGGAGAAAAATAGGTTTATTTTACACTTCATTCTCATCGTGTTATTGGTGTGTGCTGATTTTTGGAACATAAAAAACATCTCTGGAAGATTACTAGTCGGACTCCGGTGGTGGAACGAGATTGCCACAGAGGGCGCCAATGGAGAGTACGAAAACGTTTGGGTTTTTGAGACTGCGGACCCTGACAGGTATATCAACCCAATTGATTCAAAAGTATTCTGGATTTTACTCTATGTGCAGCCGGTCATATGGGGCTTACTAGGGATCTTGGCATTGTTCAAGCTAGAGTTCTTGTATTTGATCTTGATCATCATCTCCATTTCCCTCTCTGTGACGAACGGTTTAGCATATACTAGATGCGACAAGTTCCGGAAAGCCAACGGGCTTGCGTCAGACCTCGTGTCAAGAACTACAAATAGTTTACTTTCAAGGTTAAATCCATTCTCTAGTTAACGTATTTAATCCAACAATTTCATGTCTTATTGGTTATTTTCCAAGAACGTTAGCCTCTACTTATTTGTGTTCAAGAGTTCCTGATTCTTCGGTGCCTCAGAGACTGTCTCGGCTTTTGGGTGTCTCGAAACATACTGAATGCTCTGACCTTCTGGATTTGCAGACTTCCTTGTCTTTATGATCCCTGTTTCTAACCTTTTTCTATATTTTTGTCTGATCTCACTTCTCGCTTTGTTAAGACGGAAGTTAGCCCCGGCTCTAAGACCCGCGTTACTTCGATCCAATAATACGTTCGACGTATTGTTCGATGGGTGATCAGTATCAGGTTTTTCGACCAACTCTCTCATAGCTTCGAAGGGAATGTCCGCACTGTTTTCATGATTTCCCTCTTTACACGCCATGCTGATAGGAATACTGGGGTAGTTCGTGATCTCTGGGTGTTTGCTAAGAGGAAGAGCCTTTTCTGTAGGCTGTACCTCAGGTAACTCTTCCTCCTCTCTCGATGGTAAGGGCACCTTCCACCAGTTGAAGTTGATCAAATTCGAAAAAGGTATCTGAGAGGCTCTGAATCTGCCGAACGAGGCAGAATGATCTTCTGTCTTTTTCGGAGGTTGACCCTCTTTTCTCGAGTTGAGTCTGTTGAAAGAGCTCAATGGCTGTTCCTTGCTCTTGTTATCTGCCCTATGAAACAAGGGCTTCTTGTGTCTCATCAATGACGCTTTAGACACCTGTTCGTGCTCAAGATCAGGCTCACCAACCGACATGTAGGGCCAATGGCCCGCTGACGGGGTAAACCGGTATGGAAACGAATTGTCAGTTTCAGATTCAAGATCTTTGTCGTTTTGGATACCAGTGCCGTCTTCCTTGAACACATAGCTATCATATATCTCATCTATCAATACGTCCATCTCATTTTCCAGGGGCTTGTTTCTGGGCTTCAGCGATCTATGTCCCATTCTCTTGAACTTCGAAAAAATCCCCGGCGTTTCCTTCCGTTTAGGCTTGTCTAAACCCGAGTCTTTAAGACCTTTTTGGCTTAAAGCTTTTGGGGGAGACAGGGTTTTTGAAGTAACAGATGTTAGTACAGATTTCAGCATGTTGTGTACAGTATATCCGTGAATAATGAGCTCTTAAAAGGCAATTGTCGCTGTATTTTTGCTTCCCTTCTGATCTAGCTCTTTTATTATAGTCGTATTCTATACCTCTGTATACTTGTACTAGTGTACATTATCATCTTTCGCAGCAAATACAACTAAAGACACAAAAGAAATTAGGTTCCTTCAGCAAGTATTTTCTTTAAGTGCGCAATATGCTGCAATTTTTTGGTCGCAGTATAGCTGTGCGCTTCAGGCTCTCTTTCTATTATCAGACTTTCCAAAGTCAATGCTGGAAGTGAACCGCTTCCCTTGGAATACAATACTAAAGAACGGAATTTTTGTAGTAATCTCGGACTGTAGTCGTTGATGTTGACCAAATAGCCTTCAAGTTTCTTTTCTCTGAGGAACCTAGAAGCACCAGCAGAATCCTTGTATATGATTCTTAGTATGTACTGATTTATTAATAGGGTCAATGCATTCGTAAATGATATGTTTGTCACTGATTTTTTCAATCCTTCGACTTCGACATCTTCAGGTAGCTTTTCTATGATAGATGCAGGGTCATAAAAATAGTTAGACTGTTCATCAGCGCATTCTATCAAAGCCTTGATGAATAACGGCTTGGTCATAGAATAATCTAACAAAGTTTTCCATAACTTCTTGTCGTTCTGCTGTTTGGCGAAATCGATTGCTAGCTCTGGGTCATTTAGGTCGTTAATTATTAGTTTGAGAGCCCGTTCAAGATGGCCGATCTTCCCTAGGAGATATATAAGCTCTTCTGTGTACTCATTATTTTCGCATAAACTGATGGCATGGTCTATGTCGTACGAATCAGATTTGATCAAGTAACTCAAAAGCTTACTTCTGTCGAATTTAACATATAGCTCAATCATATCATTCGAATAATTCGACACCATGCTGTGTTCCACTGACAGTAAGTTCTCTAGATAAAAGTAGGTAATAGCCTCCAACTGAGAATTTTTCATCTCCCGGATAAATTCTGTAGTGTTAATGTAGTGCCTATTTTCTATAAGTAGTGAGACTATGTCTTTTGATTTGTACTTCAAAATCTCTATCGGTAATTTTTCGAGTTCACCATCAGCAAACCTACTTCGAATCAAACGTGGAAGTTGACTTTGATATTCACCTATAAGGTGATATCTGGCTAAGTATTCAAGAACATCTGGAGCTCTGGTTTCCATTAATAAAGGCACAGCTTTCCTAACATCTCCGGATTCTATATACAAGGTTATCAACACATTTTGTAACCTCGTATCATCGGAAGAAGATGATTTGGAAGCGATTTCTTTTTCAATGTAGTCAATATCATATAGCTCGACACTCCAGGTCTTGGCTAATTCAAAGAACTTGTCGTCTTGGTCTATCAAGTTTAACCAGAAAGTTAATATGCAATTATATATATGTGGCGACAAATTCAACCTTGGATCTGATGGTATCATGCTTGTGAGCTCTTTTATATGGTTAGACTTGATGAATATGTTCGCCCAATTTTCCCACTGTTGCTTGACCTCGTTGACTAGCTTCATAGTCACACTATCGCTAACAGATAATGAATCGTCGTTCTCGTTATCATAAAGCACACTGAGGTCGATGGCAAGAATGTCTTTTAAAAAAAGTGATGCCTCATACCATTTGTTATGTTTCAACAACTGATCTGCATGCTGAATTCCTATATTTAGCTGTTTTGATCTGTCAAGTATTTTTGCTCCTATCTTCCATGCCTCTAGGAAGTCCTCCTTCTCAATATACCATTCTAGCTTATCTTGGAGTTGTAATTCTTGAGCAGAAACAGCATCCTTAGCGCTAATAACGTAATATTTTGTGTGCTTTTGTCCAATCGTAGTTTCAAGTGAGTAATCATTTAATCCAAGGTTACTCGAATTCCGCAATCCGATCTCTTCCTCGAAATCAACTTCACCTGTTACTGAATTTATCAATTTAAGATCTGGGTTTGAAGAAACTAACTTCTTGCTCTCATCCTTAAAGGGTGGCTGATATGTTAAGACTAAAATATAGTCGTCTTTGAAACTGGATATACCGGCGATAAGCTCGTCAATTTTATAAGTAGATATAGTTTCTACAACCTTCTCGCTAGACCCTCTCAGCGAAATGGTGCTGGCTGAGGGTAATATTCTTGATTTTGTGGGTGATGCATGATCTTTCAAATCTCCGAAGTTTGATGAAGCTATTTTCATCGTCCATATGAAGTTTCCCCAGGCTATCAACACACGATCTACCTCGGGAAAGTATACTCGAGGCCAATATAGATCACCTCGGGGCGAGTCTTGCGATCTTTCAATAGTCGTGATTTTGCGTTTTAATGTCGTATTGTAAAAATTTATACCCCTGTCGTTGAACCATATCAATACATCATCTAGTCGTTTCATTCCAACAATTGGACCCGCTTCATTTTCTAAAACGTCATCTACTTTCTGATTAAGCCAATTTTTTGAGGAAAATATTACCTTTCCACTCATTCCACCACTGTAAAATGACCTGGTCCTGCGATAGTCTTTCTCCAATACAACAGCATGTATGGGACGTTTGAAATCATAAGCTATTATATCTCTCTCGTCGAGAAATGATCCAATTACGATTGTCCCATCCATAGAACCAGATGCAAAATACTCCCCATCAGTGTATATAGATAGGACGGAAGCTCTATGAGCCTTGAATGTTTTGACTGCAGTGAAAGACTTGTCGCATATATGTACAATCCCAGAATGAGTACCAAATATTATCACCGAGTCTTGGAAACAGACTGAAGATACCGGATCCCTGTTAAAAAGATTAGGAGGTAAGCCAGTTACCCTTTTATACTTGAATGTGGGGGGCTCGTCGTCTTCGTCTTCATCTTCTTCTTCCCCATCTTCGTCATCACCGTCTTCCTTATCCTCTTCGCTATTTTTTTTCTCATTAACATCGTTTTGACTTTGGAGACTTTTTTCGGGGCCATCATCTCTATCTTTCGAATCAATATCTTTGTCATTGGCATTTCTGTCTTGCTCGGTAGAAGTATTTCCCGTATCTGTCTTCAGGTGTGGTTTGCTGCGCTTATTTTCGACACCATTAGAGCCATCTTCCACTTCTTCATTGGGAGTATAAGCACCTCTGTCACGCCCATTGTCTACTCCTCTCTCCACGACCTCACTCATGTGTCTATCATTGGCATTTCCTCCACGGGACTTCATTATGATTAGTGGAAATGTTTAGTATCAACCTACACTCATCCTATCTGCTAAATGTATGAAGTTACACAAAATCTCAAAATACTTTAATTGATGTCAAGAAAGATTTTTGTATAGACTATAGAATGCTATCTGCTGTTAAAGGTGCATTGGTTCTGTGCGACCCGTCGATTAAAGCATTGATATTGAAGATAGACTCTGAAAGGCATGATATAATTATAGAAGAATTGGACGAAACACATTTGGTGATTGACCAAAATAAGATTGATTTTGTTAAATTGGAGTTAAATAGATTACTTTCGAAGAATATTTACGATCCATTTGATGATCAGTGAGACAGAATGTGAGTCGAATGTTTTCAAGTATTATACATGTTATATATTAATCTAGCACATCATCGTGGATCGCTGTATTACCTTCAGTTTTGTGAATCACAGTAATATCAGCTTCATCGTCATCGTATAAATGTGCTACCAAGTCTGTTAAGTAGGCAGAAAATGTTTCTACTTCCATAATATCTACTTTTTCTGCATCTGGTGTGGTCCCATCACGCAATGTACCTTCTATTTGGTGAACGAAGTTTTCATACATCGACACAACTACATTGCAAAGGTTGTCCAACAAGAATTTCAGGATGCGTTCTTCTTCCACATACCGATTCATTTCCTGATAAATCTTTGGAAGTCCTGACTGTAGCTTCTCCTTCAAGGACTGATACGCTGTCAAAGGATCTTTTATTGACGAAGGGGATAGAATGGGTTCTGTCACGGAATTTGCACATTCAGTTAACAATTCGTGTGCAGCATTGTTGAGCTCCAACTCAATTTCATATTTTGCGTCAATCATATTGTTCACAACCTTTGGAACAGATTGCTTTGCCAACTCAATAAGACCACCATGTCGGTTATATTTAAATAAAAATTCACCATTCCTCAATGTCTGTAATATTTCGTTTATACCGCTTGTAAAATCAACTGACGCTTCAGTTCTGATGTGTCGTATATCAAAATTCTTTAATTGGTTTTGTAATACGATTAAATTCTTCAAATAATAAAGTTTGGCATCCAAAGTTCCGATGTGTATCAGCGCCAACTTATAGGCGCTCTGCTTCAAAATTTGTATACTGCAATGTACAATATAGTGTGCTAAGTCATCAAATACCACCGAGTTTATCAAGTCGTAAATGTTAGATAGAATAGTAAGTGCTTTTCCCAATGGAGGGTAAAGATCGGGAAAATTGTTATCTGGGAAATCTGTGTCTAAAGCATTGCCATTTTGCGCTATGCTAGAAGAAACAGAATTTCTTCTTCTATGAGCAATTCTTAAGTCCTCGGGACTTGCTTTGTATTTCATCAAAGTATCGTCAACATATATTTGAATCCGAAATATAAGTCTGGTTTGAGCATCTTGAAGAATTGGTTCGAATAAGTCACCCCAGTTAATATTCTCGACGTCGAGAGATTCGTTCATTCCTTCCTCTTCTTCAAATTCATAATATTTCTGGAATAAAGTTGTGAGTTGACACAACGTACTTATATTAGTTGAGCGAATGATTCTGTTACGGATAGCATCATGGTATGGTTCTAGTAAGTATTTATACCAACCTTGCACCTCTGTTAATATGTATGAGGAGACATGCTCCGTATCAGGTAAATATTGCTTGAGTAATTCTTGCTCTTTTGAAACTATCTTTTTATAGAGAGATATGATACCTTGAGAGAATGTAAGCAAGTCTGACGTATTGTTATTCACCAACGACGTTAAAGACGACTGGACGTAATCCTTTAGCACGTACTCTCTTGTTTTGAAATATTGTCTCATGATATCATCGAGCAAGCCTTTATACTCCTTGTGATTTTCAACTCTTTTGATGATTTGATTCAAAAGTTTTTGGAATGAGTAATCGTAGTCCTTGTTTCTTTCGTAATACTGTTCGAATTCATAGTAAGGCAAAATGTCTAATGTCACGTCACGGCTTGAAGAAACTTTCTTGTTTCTCTGAGATCTGGCGGTGACTTCGTATAGTTCCTTTAATTCGTTGCAAAGATAGTTCTTTATCAACGTTAATGCTCTGGTCATGCAATGTCTGAATCTTACTCTATAAGTATCGATATCTTTGAAGTCGTTATGTGAATTGACAAAATCAAGAGACCTATCCAAACTGTCTAAAATTTCCATAAAAGATTCTGACTTGATCAATTTGCTGCCGGGATTTGAAAGAGCTTTAGTTATTCTATCAAGTGATTCAAATATCTCTAAAAACGTCTGAATCTCCCGTGATGTATGGCTATATTTTTCCTCCTTTTCTATCAATTCTTTAGAACGATCAGCAAAATCCTTCGTCTCATTAGATATATTATTGTACTGCAATACAAGACTGCTCAATGACGTCAAGACCTGATCCATGTGGTCTTCCATCTTATTCATCACCTTGATGTTAACATCGCATGTTTCAACAAACGACAAAAAATCGTCATTCTGAAACTTATCGATTTGTGCTTGAAGTTCATTGTCTAAAAATGAGCTATAAGGGAATTGCCTCACATATTCCGACCAAATGTTCTTCTCCTCCTCGGGCGTGAAGGGATAAAGATAATAATTTTCAAGTGGTCTCTTGGTGAAACTTTGTTGGTCGAAAGACTTTGATCTTATCTTATTAAATCTGAAATTTAAATTCTCTTGAACTTTATCCAGTGTTATTACATCGTCTCCTAAATTCAAATGATCTTCACTATACTGTGGTACATCTTCGGCTATCTGTTGTAAGATAGATTTACTTCTTCCTCTGGGCATTTTCCATATGAACCTTAACTATTCTAGAGGTAACGTAAGTGCTTTTTTTTCTATAAATGCGCAACACGTCTATTCTATTACTTCTTCACTTTGAAGAGAGTAATGGAGGACCCACGGTATGATATAATACGTTCAGATGATGAATTGAGTGTCGATACAGATGACGAGCTAGCAGATTTACAGAAAGAATATGAAAGCAGAAAATTGAAGCTATTAGAGGAGCGCCTGAAGATCAAAGAAGCTCCAAAATCGCCTATTTCTAAATCTACCGACACGAAAACCCATGATGAATACGATAATATAGGGAAGAGGTACGAAGATAAGACTATTCCTGTAGTGAAGAAATCTAAGCATGCTTCTGGGTCCAGTCACTTTACTGACAAACTTTATAAATCCAATTATAATGCGAAGCCATCGGTAGACCTACTGGCAAGACTCTTTGAGTTTACGGAGCCAGAATACAAGAGTATTGATGTTGACGAAACTGAGCAACTCAGTAATAAACGCATACGGAAGCGGTATGTCACGAATGAGGATTTAATCAAGATGCTAAAAGACGTGAAAGTGTTAGGTGTGAGTAAGCTTCTAGCCAAAGTATATCCTCCGTCCTACAAAGAGCCTGACTACCTTAATTGGTGTTTGGTAGGGATAGTTGTATACAAATCTGATCCACGGTCAACCAAGAGTAAGGAATCCTCCAAGTATATGAAGATATCATTAGGCGATTTTGCAGTACATGTAGATATCATGTTTTTTGGTGAAGCATTCCATAAATACTGGAAACTCAAAGTGGGCGACATTATTGTGTTGTTGAATCCCACTGTAAGGCCGTTTTCACCTCCCCACAAAGGCTTCAATCTAGTTGTGAATGAACCATTGAATTCAATCATAGAAATAGGTTCCTGCAAAGATTTCGGTTACTGCTCTTATCAAAAACCTGGCGAGTCCAAGTGTAAGTCGGCAATTGACTTACTGAAGAGTGACATGTGTGCTTATCATCGGGAGCTTAAGTTCAAAGACCTGATAAATCGTCGAATGGATCTTAATGGAAGCGTATCCATGAAGCCTCCCACTAACGCTAATAACCCTGTTGCCGGCGCCCAACGACGGCCCAACACATACAGTTTTGTTGACTACGAGCGTATAAACGAAAGTTCAAAGTATTATCTGAGCCCTGGAGGCTTCTCGCAGAAGAACTACGTAGACGGACAGATTTTAACCAGCTCGAAAGTCAAACGAAGGAAGTTTCAGGACAAGAAGAACAACGAGAAGCTTGAAGAAAAGCTTGTGCTGTCTCATAATACCGAAAGGTTCCGTCAGTTAGGACTCATCAAAGACCAGAAGCGGCCAGATCCCGCCGCCCCTGCTCCTGGCTTTACTCCGGCTACACTTAGTAAAATCGGATTCGATCCCACTAAATCAGTGAACACTGCCAAAGGCACCGACGTGGTAGCAAGCAGAAAGAATTTCTCGGCGCACCTCAACGAACTCCATGAAATAAGCACAAGTAGGCTGTTTTCCAGAAAGCTTACTAGCTCCGACGCAGATACGCTCGCCAAACAGTCAAAATGGAAACGCAACCTCAAAAAGATGGAAGAGTACCAAAAAGCCGCTCCACAGGACAGTTTTCACAGCCAACCAGTGAAGCCCAAACAAGAAAAGAGCCTGGAAACACCTGATAAAGTGCAGTTGAGCGATAGCTCCGACAGCGACATAGAGATCAGCTTCGATTCAGAGGCCAGTAAGTCCGAATATCGCAGGATGATTACGTCCCGCGCAGCCACCCTGTGAGCTTCGCGTAGATCCATGTGCACACTCTGTCTCACGCTGTCATATATTGCTCTATTGTCTTGCACCCGTTGGAAAGTCCGTAACTGCGTCCCCTCCTGATATGTGACGAGTTACGTGCTTTTGGCCTACTGGTCACTTGTGCGCTACCATCTCCGTCCATAGACACCAATACAAAATTGTATTCTCCGTATAATGCATTTCCTCCGCTTGATTTACTACACCGTTATCGTGTATTTGCAGCTCATTTCTGGCCACATGCTTCTCAGCTTACCATTCAGGCACACTATGGAATGGTCCGCAAGCCCCAATTTACCTATTACGATAGCGAGCACCGTGCCAGCCGCGAAAGAATCCCAACCGCAAACATGGACCCCAGAACCTGTCCCAACCATCCTGATAGAGCAACGGAGATATCATGTGCAACTCCATCTCCTCCTCCTTCAAGCCTTTCAATGTACCTGGGGCATAACAAAGTATTACATATTCACTATTCCTATTGGCTTCAGGCTTACCTCCTCATAGTACATATCTGTGCATACCGTCTTCTACGGTTGTATCTATGGTAGGCCTCGAAAACGGTCTCGAGGACACAGTATGCCACGTCATGGTGAGAGTAGGCTGCTCCAAATAGAGAAACTCGCCTTGCGGTCAAAGGTTTCACCTACAACTCCGCTTCGCAGCCCCAAGAATTGTGGGGTCCATTAAATCCGTCAAGCCTGTCGAATCGAACTTGCACGCTCATCACGACAAGGATGATTCTTGTATGCAGTATTTTTGGCCAATTTCCTACGATTACATGTGAAAGAATGACAGTATAAGTTAAATAGAAGCTCTGGGTATGATATGATGGAGTTGGCCAAACGGTTCATATCAATTATAATCACTGGTAACATTAGCTTTGTTTCAGAAGGGCGGTGATTTTAAAGTTATTCACGTCACAGCACAAAAGTAAAGCACAGTGTGCAACGCAGTTCTCAACAAATATGACAGAAATCAGCACAGTGGAGGAGTATAAGCAGATATTGACTCCGTACTTGACCAAGTGGTACGTTGTCACGACCTTCTTGGTTGTGTTGTGGTATGCGATATCAGCGTACAACACCAATCGCATCAAGAAGAGGCTTGGCTGCGAACAGCCCAAGCGATACTTGAAGAGTTCCGTCAGTTTCATCTGGTTCGCTCGCGTCATGTTGCGCTACAAGAAGGAAGGACGCTTGCCTGAGTTTGTGGGAAACGTATTCAAGGAAGTAGGTGCGGACACCTTCTGGGTGAAGATCTTCTACTTGCCTGTGTTCTGTACCACAAACCACGAAAACATCAAGGCAGTTTTGGCAACGCAGTTCAACGACTTTGCCTTGGGATACAGACACGCTCACTTCAAGCCAATGTTGGGAGATGGAATCTTCACATTGGATGGTGAGGGATGGAAGAACTCCAGAGCCATGTTGAGACCTCAGTTTGTTCGTGAGCAGATTGCCCACACAAAATCCTTGGAGCAACACCTTCAGATATTCGCCAAGCACATTGAGGTAAGCCAGGGCTCCACCATCAACATTCAAGACTTATTCTTCAAGTTCACCGTGGACACGGCCACCGAATTTTTGTTTGGTGAATCCGTGAACTCTTTGAGTGATGAGAGCATAGGTCTTGCTCCACCAAATGAATTTGATGGCAGGGCTGGCTTTGCTGATGCATTCAACTTGTCTCAGTCATACTTGGCCAGTAGATCATACGTGCAAATCCTCTACTTCTTAATTGACAACAAGGAGTTCAGAGGTTCTATCAAGAGAGTTCACAAATTTGCCGATTACTACGTCAGAAAGGCATTGTCGTACAGTGACGATGAATTAGAAAAGGTATCATCAAGTGGATATACCTTCTTGTATGAATTGGTCAAGCAAACAAGAAACCGCAAGATTTTGCAAGATCAGTTGTTGAACATTTTGGTGGCAGGAAGAGACACCACTGCTGGTTTATTGTCCTTCACTTTCTTTGAATTGGCCAGAAACCCAGAAGTCTTTGAGAAGTTGAAGAGTGAAGTCTACAGACACTTTGGTGACAGCGAGAACCCAAGATTGAACGATATCACATTTGAGTCTATGAAGAAGTGTGAATACTTGAAATGGGTTTTGAATGAGATATTGAGATTGTATCCATCTGTGCCTCAGAACTTCAGAGTCGCTACAAAGAACACGACTTTACCAAGAGGTGGTGGCGCTGATGGCCAATCTCCTATGTACATTCCTAAGGGCTCCACCATAGCCTACTCAGTATACTTCACTCACAGAAACCCAGAAATTTATGGTAAGGATGCTGAAGAATTCAGACCAGAGAGATGGGCAACCTTGAAGAACTTGGGCTGGGCCTACCTCCCATTCAACGGTGGTCCAAGAATTTGCTTGGGTCAACAATTTGCATTGACTGAAGCTTCCTACGTCGTTATCAGGTTGTTACAAATGTTCCCTCATTTGGAATCTCGAGATGATACATACCCTCCTAAGGTTAGTTTCCAATTGACCATGTGCCATCAGGATGGTGTATTTGTATCATTACGTAAGTAAATTATTGTGTAGTGAAAATCAACTGTCTATAGTAATTTTTATGATGTCAGATGTTTCTTTAATATGATGATTTTTGTAGTTGACTGTACACAGAACTTTTACTAATAAATTTAAGGCATCATATTAGATAGAAAATTTTTGTTCACTAATTTTTCGCTAAGAGCAGTTGCTAACCTATTTGTTTGGCATGGCTGAAGCAATCAAGAGAGCAAAGTTAGCATCTACTATGTTGAAAGTTTGTACACATTCGGGTTCGTTCCACGCTGATGAGTCGCTCGCGGTCTTCATGATCAGACTTTTACCTAAATACAAAGGAAGTGAAGTGATTCGGTCAAGAAACCCAGCAGACTGGGAATCAAGCGATATAGTCATTGACGTTGGTGGAAAATATGACGGAGTAAAATTCTTCGATCATCATCAGAGAGAGTTTATGGAAACTTTTTCAAGAGACTATCAGACAAAGTTATCGTCGGCTGGTTTGATTTACAAGCACTTCGGAAAGGACATTATTCGTACAGTTGTCGATCTTGAGGAGTCTGAGGTCGAGCTTCTCTATCAGAAAATATATAAGGAGTTCATCGAGGCATTGGATGCAAATGATAATGGAATAAATAATTATCCCAGGGAAGTCGAAGCAAGCAAGAAATTTAATGACAAAAATATCACCTTACCGGCGATCGTTAGCTCTTTAAATCCATCCTGGGTGACAGACCCCAACGATGCTGACTTTGACCGTGCTTTCCAGTCAAGCAGCGAGCTTATGGGAAAGGTGTTCTTGAACTTGGTTGAAAACTACGGTAAGTCATGGATTCCTGCTAAAAGACTTGTGCAAGAAGCTTTTGACAAAAGATTTGAGGTCGATAAATCAGGCGAAATCATTATTTTGGAGAGATTTTGTCCTTGGAAAGAACATTTGTACGCTATTGAAAAAGATGCCAATGCACAGGGCGTAACTAAGTTTGTGTTATTTAGCGATTCTTCTGGTAAGTGGAGAGTTTCCACTGTTGCTGTTTCCTCTGGCTCTTTTGACTTCAGGTTAGGCCTTCTCGAAAGTTGGAGAGGACTTAGAGATGAAGAGTTGAGCAAGGCTTCTGGTGTTGATGGGTGTATCTTTGTCCATGCTTCAGGGTTTATTGGTGGTGCACAAAGCGAAAAAGCTGTTTTAGAATTAGCAAGAATCAGCTTAAAGCAATAATCTGGTGTGTAGCTTGAATACCAGTCATAGAAGGCATTTCCGTTTCAGTCTAGAGCATATAAGAATATTCTGTACAGAGCTGTTGCCAGGATTACCGGGTACAAAAAATGGCGTTTTATCATTCATTTATTTATTTATTTATTTATTATACTACATTATTCCGTGCTTTTTAATAAAATAATAAGTATTTATTCAAAAGAATTGAAACTTAGCGTTCTAATCATGAGCTATAATTAACGTATATATAAAAGTCGTGTTCGCATCTTAGTATTATGAATTATAGTTGAAATATGTTAAAAATGCAGGTATTCGATACCAATCATACTTCGAGACTGCGTCTCTCCTTTTCTTCGTCTGATTGCGAAGAGTTGACCATAAAGTCGTTTCCTTCTTCCCTGTGTTCGACAGATAACTTGCTGCGCAACTCCTTGTCGGACAAGATTGGAACGGCAGGTTCGTATGAAGCAGACTTCCAAGCTGGAACTTTCTCGTCCCAGATTTGGGCAATCTCTTCCAATCTCTTTCCTTTAGTCTCTGGAAAGAAGAAGAAAACGTGGACAAACATGGCGGCACAGAATGTGGCATAGATTATGTATGTCTTCCAGGTAATATTCTTAAAAGCAGAAGGTGTGAACATAGCAATGGCGAAATTGAAGATCCAGTTTGCAGATGTAGCCAAAGAAGCACCTCTCTGTCTGGAAACGTTGTCACCCCACACCTCGGCACAGTAGACCCAGATACACACACCCCAACTGCAAGCGAAGGAGACGACGAACAAATAGCAACATGCAATAATACCCTTGGCAGCGGATTTGTGACCTTGAATATCTATTCTAACAGTATCTGAAGGCTTTGGATTTTCAATTGGTGTACTGTAAGTAGCCAATAAACCGGCGACGGCATATTGGAAAGCCATCATCAAAGCGGCACCGGTAAGCAAAACTGGTCTTCTTCCAAACTTGTCCATGAAGTACAAGGCTGGGATGGTGGTAACAGTATTCAAAATGTATTGAATCGATGAAGAAATCAACATTGTGCTACCAGTGTATCCAGCCATTTTGAAGACGTAAACAATATAGTACATCATAACGTTCATACCGGTCAATTGTTGCCAGATTTGAGCGAAAACAGCAGTGACGGTTCTTTGCAAATACTTCTTTGAAAACAAGTCAGCGTATGTGAAGGCCTTGACATTCTCATCAATCATGATTTGATCCTTAATTTCAGAGATTTCGATGATAACATCTGGGTCCTCTCTGTTACCCTTTGCCTGAGTGTTTGCGACGACAGTTTCAGCTTCGTCCCACAAACCTTGTTTTGCCAACCATCTAGGCGACTCAGGAAGGAAGAAGACACCGACGAACAAAAGCAAACCTGGAACAATCTGAAGACCCCATGAGATTCTGAAAGATGCAACACCATCGATGTGTGACAAACCAAAACAGATGTAGAACATAATCAAGATACCCAAGGTAACGGAGAACTGGAACAAACCTCCGATCAAACCTCTCACTTTTCTTGGAGACACTTCAGAACCGTACACTGGAGCAACAGAAGAACCAAAACCGACACCAAAACCGGAAATGATACGGCCAATGATCAATTGGGCCCTGTTCTGAGAAGACGACTGGATGGCGGCACCCACAACCCAGAAGAAGGCACAGAACAACAAAGAGGCTCTTCTACCAAAAGGCTCTGACACGAAGGACGACGCCAAAGAACCAAAGAAAGAACCCAACGACATCGAGGCAGTGATAAAACCTTGCATGGTCGAGTTTGGGCTGCTGAAATAGTTAAGGTACGAGTTGTCACTGAGGAACGCCGACATCGACGATATATCAATACCAAACATCATACCCGAGATACACGATGTGGCAGCGATCATGTACACATTGTGAAACTTGGGAAACTTGTCCATGAAGTTCCTGAGCTTCATGGCAGGTTGTGTTAACTTTTCTTCGTATCCCATACCTGCTTGTATTTGACTTTTTCTTTACTAGCACTGGAATGTAACTATGAGTTGAATTGTTTCAAGAAATCTGTTTATCCTTCTCGCGTTCCACCGCTACTATATATACTCGTCCCTCTGGGGGGCGGCTCCAGCCCTCTCGAGTGCCCCAGCTGCACGGTCACCTCACCCCAAATTTCTTTTTGATCGTTCCATTGTCTTCCAGTTCGCGTTTCTTATTTTGTTTTCCGGGGTCACATATAATCCGCCCAGACGAGTTACTTTGTTCCTAAAACAATTGCTTCATACGCTTCTGCTTCTTCGCACTAGGCAATTTTCCGGCATTTTACGACTTTTTTGTTGTCTATATGCCGGCTGTGTGGGGAACGCATCTTATGGCCCACCAAAAATATGGAGATGCGTCCAATGACCAGCAATTGCGACTCACTTTCGGTCATTCTAGAATAGAGATCATCTCCAGATTTAGTATATATGCCGTCCTATGTGGAGAACTACACCATATTTTTAGTTGTATGCATGACTCTAATTTTTTCGAGGGATTGTTCTGATGTTGTATTCTGCACAATTCGCGCTCATGGCCGAGGCGCCGGTCCTGGTCACTTCTGTGTAACGGAGAAAACTTTTTCCCCGGATGCTCTGATTGGTTGACATGGTGCCGTTTTATATAATATGCCGGATATGTAAGATTTTCCGGTGTAACACTGCGACTCGGGGTATTTACGAACAAAGGCTGGGGAAGAACATGGGGGGGAGGGGGAGTAAAGGGATAGATAGAGGTGGGGAGCGGCGTCTGCAGCAGCTGATGTTCTAACGCGTTCGGCTAGGAAAATTTTTCATTGGTAGCTGGAGCAGCAGAGATTCTCCTTGGCCGGCGAGCCGTAAGTCTCATTTACGGCGGTCTCGCCATGTCCTGATTTTTTGCACTTCGGCGGTTGTGCCTGTAGAGCTAGGACACAGGCCCTGATGGTGTAGCGCAATTCCGGAACACACCCGCAAAACCGAGTGTGGGCTGTCAAGGGGCGCCGTAAAAGCGCCCCGCTGTGAGCAAAGGTTCGCTTTCTATCGTGGAGCGGGTGGAGCTCCTAAGCCGCTACCACAAATAAAGCCGTACCGATTATCTGGCATAGTGAGTATCGTAATTCGTTGTATTCTGAGCTGTAAACGCTATATGACATTATATTATTATTATTTAGTGCGCTGCAGGTGCTCGGACAAACTTATGCTGGCCTCTGTCGTCTCCGCAAAGAAACAGGCATGGCGAGTACGAGTATGAGGAATGGCCCAAACCCAGTATGCGGCAACAGATGCAACAAGCTTAGTGGCCGATCGTTAGTGCCATGCAGTTGCTGATGGCATCGCGTAACTTAGTAAGCGAAATGCGGCGATCTGGATCAAGAGTAAATACCTTCTTGAGAACCCGGTTGAAGCCCGATGAAATGGGCAAAATCAAGGCAAGCACGTTGCTGTTATGCAACATGAACGTCAGAAATACGTCATTTTTCCTTTCGTTGAAGCGGGCAATGGGCCATGGGTTTCTGGCGCACGCGATGTTCAAACAAAGTACCCCAATTGACCACACGTCTCCTCCCGCGGTGGGGGAAAACTTGTAATCCCTGTCGCACTTAACGTATTGATTGTAATCTAAGGAGTCTGTGCCGCTTCCATTAGCAGATACAGAGTCGTCCAGCGAGTACGAGCTATTGAGTATGGAAATAATAGTTGGATCATCAAAGTTGGAAACCCGTTCCGGAGGCATATAGAAACTGGACCCGCGGCATACGTTGCTGCGAATCCTGGAGTCCTCCATCGCAAGGCCAAAGTCGATGAGAACCAAATGTATTTGAGAAAGATCTACCATAGGGGAATTCTTAGCTTTAAAGCGCTGTTGGGAATATTTCACTAGAATATTTTCGGGCTTGAGATCACAGTGGAACACGCCTCTCAGATGGCAGTAGCTGACTGCCTCGATGATCTGCAAAATCGCATTCTTCATTAGTTTTTCCCTCTCCTGACGCTCAGGAATGCTCAAGAATATATTCTTATCCACTATACTATGGTATAGATCGCCCTGTTCGTAGTAATCCATAAGGGTCACCAAAGCGAAATCATCCACCTCGAGTACATCATGAATAGTTATTATGTTAGGGTGATTGTGAACTTTCAAGTGCAAGTGTATTTCCTTGAAGACATCATTCGTCTGCGCTAAAGCAGCTATGTATTCTTCATCTAGGCTTTTAATGCGTGTCTCCGAATGCACGCTAAAATAGTCAAATATCTTAGCTTGTATGTACTTTTTGTATTCCCTTACGTCTCTCGAGCCCGCCAGAGACGTGGGTGGGTTCATTAAAAGAATTTTCGCGGCATATAGTCGACCCGTATGTAGGTTTTCCACAAGGTAGATAAGTCCAAAAGACCCGGCTCCCAATTTTTCTTTGAAAATTAGATCCTTCGTCAACAAGCACCCGTCGAGTAAGTTGGTTGGTTTTCTGATGGCCTGGTTCTCCAAGTATAAGTTGGGGTATACGCCTGGCGTTTCCGTAATAGAAATAACTTTCGCTGTCATTTTACATATGCTTTTTCTCCTCTAAGGTAATTCGATAGCTATACCATAATATGACCTTTCTTTTGAAGGCTACAAAAACTCTGAGTGTTCTAGAGTCTTGCTTTCATGTTAACTACAAATACTATATAAAATGTTCACTAAACAATAAGATGGTCTGATAAAAAAAAATCACCAGACATTAAATTTCGCATTAATCGAATGATGCGAATTCCGCTTTTTGGCTCAGATGATAATCGTGGATAAGACACGCCCAAAACGTTAAAAAGTCAAGTGACAACTCATAATGTGGCTAACTCTACGTAACAACTGCCTGCTGCTGGCTTAGAAACCACTAATGCTTCCAGAAGCTCAGCCTCAGATAAGTCAGGTAAACGCTTATTGTAGTATTGTTCTTTTAAGGCCTTGATGACGTTTGGAAGCTTATCAACGGTAGTCATATGAACCGCAGAACCACCGAAACCTGCACCAGTGACTCTTGCACCGTATGCACCGTTTGAGGTGGAAATATTGCAAAGTTCGTTCAACTCAGTAGTGACAGAGCCATTGTAGATATCAAGCGATCTGTGGGATTCGTTCAAAATCCTGCCGAATTCCCTCAAAAATTTGTCATCATCAGCAGCAGTGGAATAGCTTTGGAACAAAGACAACACTTCTAAAACACGCAACGCTTCTGCATACACATGCTTGCTTCTTTGGTATATTTTGAGCTTTTCGTATTTCACGGGAAATTTGCTTAAGAAAGTTTCGGTGAACTC
The DNA here is from genome assembly GCA_002196765.1 of Millerozyma farinosa. Classification (NCBI taxonomy): domain Eukaryota; kingdom Fungi; phylum Ascomycota; class Pichiomycetes; order Serinales; family Debaryomycetaceae; genus Millerozyma; species Millerozyma farinosa. The sequence goes on along the minus strand of NBND01000002.1, from coordinate 1,516,729 downwards.
CTCCACTGAAATACCTATCTTTTCGGCCGCCTCACTTGTAGTAAAACCCTCCTTTTCTTTTTCGTTGAAAAGATTCTCGGTAATGACAAGCATTTCGTTCAATCGTTTCATTCCTATCTTGATGTCACTTCCGTCCCAAGCATCATCTTTCAAGTAGACCTCAAAATACTTGTCCATAAAATCTCTCATAGAACCCGTAGATAAGTTGGAGTCCTTATCAAGTTTCAATCCAAAATGCTTAGCATATATTTCTGCTGAAACAGCCATTTCTACAACGCGGAGGTTATAGTTTCTTGGAGCTGTTTCGTGCTTGTTTGCTTTGACTAAACTGTTCGATATTAAAAACACCATTTCATGGGGTTTAATTAAAGGAGCATCAAATGGAATTCCCACCAACTTAGGTTTGAATAGTATAAGCAATGTCTTTCCTTTCTCTCCGTAGATAGAGGCACATTGGTCCATTCCTCCTGTATTCACACCGACATAATGCTCAGATACAACCGTAATACGGGTTAGCTCCTCCTTGGATATTGATTTTACCCCATTGGCACGCAAAATAGCCAAAGTTGATGTAACGCAAAATGCCGCAGATGAAGAAAGACCGCCACCAGTTGGCACAGTTCCGTTGAATGCTACTTTCATTCCTCTTAATGGCTTCTTTCCACCATCTACGTAGTCTGGAAATTTCTCTAAAATATAGTGGTGGGCCACGATCATTGCGCATTTGAAATAGTTACCCCAGCTATGTTCAGCCTTGTTGATCTCTATCACAGCACCATTAGCTGGCAACTCAAACACTTCACCCTGAAAGCTCTTATCGGTATTGACTAGTACTACTTTGGAGTCGTTAGAGCAACCAACTGCAGCAATCACATCTGCGTCAATTGCCATAGGCAATACAGAAAACTTGTTATAATCAATATGATCACCCATCAAATTGACTCTTCCTGGAGAACGGGCCAAAAACTCGGGTTCACTATCGAACTCTTCTTTGAATAAATTGATGAGGGACTTGTAACGTTTATCTTGACCTGCTGCAGTCGTATAAAACGAGAGATCTGAAAATGTTGGTACTATTCCCAGCATACTTAATGATTCGTCTATCTTACTCTTTAGTCCGTGAACAATGTAAATATTATAAAATCATTAATTATAACGGAACTGTACAAGACTTTTAATACCTTGACCTGTTCTTAAACCGAAGCTGAAAACTGGAGATCGAAATGTAACGTTACATTTTCATTTGTCTGCGTATATTTTTCCTCCTTTGTTGTGCGGAAGATGTACCCCTCAAAAGAACATATTTCTTCCAAGATAATCGTAGCATTACAAGGTCAGGCCTATCAAGCAGCTACTCTCCTAACTCATGCTTAGTCTACTAACAGGCTAAAGTCTCATGATAATATTGTCTAGTTAGCAGCTTTTTTTCTAGTTTCTCCAGTAGCTCTTGAGTAACCCCACTAAATCTCCATACCAGATCTTTCCGGGGAGCGGAAAAACTACTTTTCGGTACACACGTTCAGAACCATGTAACGTTACATATCCTCTCATTTACACTCTTTTCTTTTTGGACTATATATATTGAATACTAAAGTATACACTACGAGTGTTTTGTAACAAGAAGAAAAATGTCTCTGAAAGAATATATACTTGTGACTGGTGGTGCCGGCTATATTGGATCACATACAGTGATTGAACTCATTAATAATGGGTATGATGTGATTATAGTTGACAATCTTTGCAATTCAAACTATGACTCGGTTGCAAGAGTCGAGTACATTGTGAAGAGGCCAGTAAAGTTTTATGATGTTGATCTCAGGGACACTTCAAAGCTTTCGGAGGTCTTTTCATCGCATAAGATAAAAGGTGTTATTCATTTTGCGGCTTTGAAAGCAGTTGGCGAATCTACAAAAATTCCTTTGGAGTATTATGATAACAATGTTACTGGAACTATTAGTTTGCTCACCGTAATGAAAAATCATGGTGTGAAGACAATTGTCTTCAGCTCATCAGCAACTGTGTATGGAGATGCAACAAGATTTGAAAACATGATACCAATTCCTGAGCATTGCCCCAATGACCCTACCAATCCCTACGGTAAGACTAAGTATATGATTGAAAACATCATAAAAGATATTCATGGTAGTGACAATTCGTGGAGAGCTGCAATCTTGAGATATTTCAATCCGATAGGAGCACATCCTTCTGGTTTGATTGGAGAAGATCCTTTAGGTATCCCCAATAACCTTTTGCCTTTCTTAGCTCAGGTGGCTATTGGTAAAAGAGAGAAACTTTTTGTATTTGGAAATGATTACAACAGTCATGATGGAACACCAATAAGGGATTATATACATGTGGTCGATTTGGCGAAGGGTCATATTGCCGCTTTAAACTATTTGCGTAACTTGAATGAAAAGGATGGTCTTTACAGGGAATGGAACTTAGGAACCGGTAAAGGTTCTACCGTTTTTGATGTCTATAATGCATTCTGCAAAGCTGTCGGTAAAAAATTACCTTTCGAGGTGGCTGGTAGAAGAGATGGTGATGTCTTGGACTTGACGGCCAACCCCACAAGGGCTAATAGTGAATTAAAGTGGAAGGCTGAGTTAAGCATTGATGAAGCTTGCAAAGATTTATGGAAATGGACTACTGAAAATCCATCTGGGTTCCGGATCGAGAATTATCAATGGAAACTTTTCAATGATTCCGAAAAGGTTGACTATGATAGTAGATTACACACAGTTCGTATGAAGGATCTTGAGGTGTCTTTTGCGAACTATGGCGCCTTGATTCAGTGTATAAGATACAAGAACAAAGCGTTGATTAACTGCTTCTGTGGCATAGAGAAGTATAAATCACCTTCGAATCCACTCTTCGGTAGTACAGTTGGCCGTTACGCCAATAGAATCTCAAATGGTGAGATTTCGTTGGGAGGACAGACATTTAAGCTTGACAAGAATGAGAACAACAAAAACACGCTTCATGGTGGCACCAATGGATTCCATAGGCAAATGTTTTTGGGGCCAGTTGTAAAGGGACATGAATCCTGTATCACTGTTGAATTCACGCTTCTTGACAAAGATGGAAATGGTGGGTTTCCTGCTGACCTAGTCACAACTGTGAAGTACACTGTTCGCAGTAACTCCATAGATATTGAGTACGAGTCTTTCATCGATGAAAACTCTCAGGTGGATGAAACAGCTGTTAATTTAACGAATCACACATATTGGAACTTGGGTGAAGAAAAAGCAATCGACGGAACATACTTAAAGACAGCCACCAATGAGTATCTTGAGGTGGATAGTGATAGTTTGTTACCAACTGGTTCCATTGCTGAATATCCAAAGGATCTTACAAAAGGAATTACATTAACTAATGATATTAAGCTAGATAATTGCTTTGTTGTATCTAAAAATATTCAGAGTATTGATACAAGGGAGGAACCTTTGAAGCAAATTGCTGAATTGCTGAATCCTAATACTAAAATTCATTTGAGGGTCAAAACAACTGAACCTTCTTTCCAAATTTATACTAGCGACCAAACCAATATCCCTCCTTTTGGAAGTAGGAGTGGAATCAGTTTCGAGCCATGCCGGTTCATTGACGCTATCAATAGCAAAGAGTTTGCTAACCAGGTAACATTAAAGAAAGGAAGTGTATATGGATCGAAAACTTCCTTCGAAATATTATAGTTATACTATGTACTCAAATTTATACTGATATTCCAACGTTAGTATTTTATTGTAAGATTAAAAGATTGCGAAATCGCAAAAAATATGATATTTTACCTACCATAGTTCATCATAACATTTATTGAAGTAACATTTGAATTAACATGAACATTACCAACTTTAAAAGATACCTATATGGATGTATACTAGGAAAATGTATGCTATACTAACATGTTATCATATAAGGATCTTCTAGCAACGCGTGAAGGTACGCTTTCAAATCATATTCCGTTCACCATTATGATAAACAATGGTGCAACACTTCATTCGACAAATGAAGGCTTGCCACTGCTTCATTATTTATTTCCGTTTTGTAACTAAACGTACTATGTTGTAATTGCAATACAAGACAGGTGTTTTAAAAAATGAATATTCAATAATATCCCTTATATAGCCCAGATATGGTGTATCTCTCAAGCTTCGTTCCTCATGGCCCAATGGTCAAGGCGTCTGACTACGGTTAGTCACTTAAGGGTGATGGAAATCAGAAGATTCCAGGTTCGAATCCTGGTGGGGAAGCTTATTTTTTTTTATTTTTTTCGAACCTCGTTTTGTGATCAGAAATTTGAAATGCCAAAGGTAGAATATTGTTTTCCCCTACAGATCAGAAACCAACTATGAAGGTCTATTCATGTTTAATTTTGAATAAAGCAGGAGGATTAATATATCAGAATAATGTAAATCCTGGACTAAACTCATTAAGTTCGAATGACTTTCTAGTTTTAGCTGGTACATTGCATGGTGTTCACGCGATAGCGTCCAAGATCAAACCGATTCCTTCTCAAGCCAAGGACGAATTAAGCGTAACGAATACTCACAATACAAATACCAATTTAATTGCCACTGGAAAGTCTCAAAATGCAAATTCGAACCAGTCAGGCTTGCAAACGATTGAAACTGATTTCTTCAACCTATATATATTTCAGACATTGACAGGACTCAAATTTGTTATCGTCACATCCCCTAACCCAGTCGTCCACAATCTACAACCTATGAATGATTTCAAATCCATTAGCAGAGGAGAACTACAAAAGCAATATGATAGTACTGTCAAGCTATTCCGACAGTTGTATTTATTATTTTCCGACTTCGTCATGAAGGATCCATTCTATTCTTTGGATATGCCCGTGAAAAGTTCATTATTTGATATGAAAGTGAAGGAACTACTTACTTGATATTACTAATTTTTAGCAGATCCTCGAAGAGGATACATTCAATATAAAGCATGAGTAACAGAAATTCAACTCTTTAGGTCGGCCACCAACTGCTTAATACCATCAGTCAATTTAATGCTTGGTTTCCAGCCTAATTCTGTCATTTTATCGAAGTTTAGAGCATATCTCGAGTCATTATAGTTTCTATCTTTAACGAAAGTAATTAAGGAATTATAATCAACGTCTAGAGAAGGGAGCCTTTGTGCAAAGTAGATATCGCAGATATATTCGACAAGGCTCAAATTGTCAATTTCATCCGTAGTTCCAATATTATACGTTTGGGTTAGTACTTTTCGAGATCCAGATTCAAGATCGTCATCCATTTTCATCCATAATATTTCAATGGCAGCTATTAAGTCTTGGACATGTATATATGTTCTCTTATTAGTACCGTTCCCGTGAATAGTAATTTTTTCGGTGATGGGTTCTTTTGCTTCAAGTTGATTTTCGTATCGCTGTAGCTTATCTAGAACCATAGGGATTAACTTTTCTTTATACTGATTAGGTCCGTAAACATTATTAGACCGGATGATAGTGATAGGCAAATGGAATGAATATATATATGACTGCGCTATCATATCAATAGCCGCTTTAGTGGCAGCGTATGGATTTGTTGGCTTTAGGTTAGAACATTCAGCCACATGCTCACGTAGTGCTTGCTCCCCATATACCTCGTCGGTCGAAACATGAAGAAATTTGAATTTATTTCTTACTTCCGGATATTTTTCAAGTAATAATCTGGCACATTCAAACAAGTTGTGGCTGCTTATGATATTATTTTGCGTGAAATCAAGAGGTGACGTGAAAGATCTATCGACAGAAGACTCAGCTGCAAAGTTAATTATACCAGTAATCCTATTTATTTCATAATCTTCGACTAAAAGACTATGTAGATACTTGAACTCAATGGCTAGATCTTTTTGCACAAAATTAAAGTTAGGTAGCTTCAATAGGTTTGAAATATACTTGGTGCTGTGGTCACTAACATAGTTCAATTTATCAATGCAGGTAAACTGTATATTCGGGAATTTCATAACCCAGTTTTCCAAAAAACAAGAGCCTATGAATCCTGCTCCCCCTGTGACAAGAATACACTGATCGAAGACGTCAGTCATCTTGCCTGTCGCATTAATCGAGTAGTAGACAAAACATACATTTATAATATAATTGATAAGACCAGCTTTGCTTCCCTCGAATACAACGTTACATCCAGTCGCGCGATATCTAATGTAACGTTGTACTAAAAACTCGTAAAATTACACCAGAAAAATGTAACGTTGCATTGTACATCTGTTTATCTGGGGTCATATAAAAGGTGGGTATCATCTATGATATGGTGCTGTGAAAAAAAACGATTTTCAGCTAATCTAAGAACTACTTAGAAATAGAATATAAGCAGAATGTCTCAAAACTTGCCATTTGATGTTAACAATCATTCTCATCGTCGGCTCAACCCATTGACAAACTCATACGTGCTCTGCTCCCCACACAGAGCTAAGAGGCCATGGCAAGGAGCTCGAGATGAAGTCAGGAAGAATGTATTGCCCGAGTTTGATCCTAAATGTTACCTCTGTCCAGGTAATGTTAGAGCAACAGGAGATAGCAACCCCAAGTATTCAGACACTTACGTTTTCTTGAACGATTATCCAGCAGTGCGTGACGATCAGCCAGACTACATTGAAGATAAGGACTTGGAGAAAAAAAATCCTGTGAAGGCTAGACTTTTGAAGACAAAAGGGGTACGTGGGAGATGTTTCGTTATTTGCTTCAGTCCAAACCATTCCTTAACAATGGCCTTGATGCCGCAACCATCCATTGTGAAGGTTGTGGAGACCTGGTCAAAACTTTACAACGATCTTTACACATCGTCCAAAAATAAAGAAAATGACTTTGCATACCTACAAATTTTCGAAAATAGGGGATTTGCGATGGGATGCTCCAACCCTCATCCTCATGGTCAGGCCTGGTGCTTAAACACAATTCCAACAGAGGTACAGACTGAATTGGACAACATGAAAGCTTATAAGAAAGAAAACGGATCACATCTTTTAGGAGACTATGTCAGTTTAGAGTTACAGGAAAAACAAAGAGTAGTGCTTAGTAACGACTCGTTCATCGTCGTTGTCCCTTATTGGGCATTGTGGCCATTTGAAACACTCTTAATTTCCAAGGAACACTTGAGATCTTTGAATGATTTTAATGATAAGCAGAAGAGTGATCTAGCTTCAATATTAAAAAAGTTGACTACGAAATACGACAATTTGTTTAACACGAGTTTCCCTTACTCAATGGGATTACATCAGGCTCCTTTTATTTCCTCCGAAGACGAAACTGAATGCTCATGGTTTCACATACACTTCTATCCTCCGTTGTTGAGGTCTGCTACTGTCAAGAAATTCTGCGTTGGATTCGAAATGTTAGGGGAACCTCAAAGAGACTTGACCAGTGAACAAGCCGCTTCCAGATTACAGGACTTGGATTCGGAAGTGCACTATTTAGACAAATTAGCCCATGATCAATAGAGTAAATATCTAGGAGTATAATTCATGATCGTAAACCGTTGAGTTTTTTTTTTTTTTTTTTTTTTTTTTTTCCATACTAGCAGCGCATATATTCATCAGCTAAAAAGCAAAAAGCTGATATCTATCAGTAGGCGTGTTTCAATAGAAGTCTAGTCTAATAATGACGGAGGGAAGTTATGGAATAAAAGATGAAGCCAAGAAGGACATAAAGCCAGCTTTGGATACCAGGATTGGAAAGGACGATCCATTCACCTTTGGTCAAAGATACTTAGATAATGAAGAAGATGTCTTCAATCATAATGCATGGGATCATGTAGAGTGGGGGGAAGAGCAAATAGAGCAAGCGAAGGCTATGATAGCACAGCAATATACTCATCCTGTGGGAGAGTTCGAAAAGAATCTTTATAATAGTAATCCTGCTAAATACTGGGACATGTTTTACAAACATAACAAGGAAAATTTTTTCAAAGACAGAAAATGGCTTCAGATCGAGTTTCCTACGCTCTACGAGGTCACCAGCGAAAATTACAGCCAACAGGTTACAGTTTTAGAAGTTGGATGTGGGGCTGGTAATACTTTTTTTCCTATCTTAAATCAAAATAAAAATCCACAATTAAAATTGTTCGGCTGTGATTACCTGAAGGTAGCAGTTGATTTAGTCAGATCAAACGAAACCTTCAAAGAGAACAGCGAGAAGGGAATAGCATACTCATCTGTTTGGGATCTCTCAAATCCAGAGGGGACACTTCCAGATGATCTAGAACCTAATTCAGTGGACATCATTATCTTAATCTTCGTTTTTCTGGCTTTGCATCCAAACCAATGGGAACTGGCAGTAAAAAACTTATCGAAAGCATTGAAACCTGGTGGGAAAATTCTCTTCAGAGATTACGGAAGATACGACTTGGCCCAAGTAAGATTCAAGAAAGGTAGACTCTTGGATGATAATTTTTACATAAGGGGTGATGGAACTCGTGTGTATTTCTTCACCGAAGAAGAGTTGAGGGAGATTTTTTGCGAAAAGGGGTTATTCAAAGAGGGAAAGATCGGGACCGATAGAAGATTATTAGTTAATAGAAAAAAACAGCTAAAAATGTACCGAAACTGGTTGCAAGCTGTATTTGAGAAGCCTTAGAAGTAATAGATTTTTTTTTTTCATTATTTTAAAGTTATAGATAGATAAATAAAGTTATCTAGATACCTAAAAAGGTACCAGACAGTTAATATATCAACGTTCAACATGCATTCAATGTTTAGACCATGCACAAACGGCACCCATTGAATAGATTGCGAGTTTATCTCGGAAATCACCTCATTTTGAGACAAGATATCACTGAGTGTTGGTCTTTCATTAGTTTTAAGAGGTACTGGAACCTGGAGAAGAGGATATCCAGGTATGTAGATGACAAATGGTATTTTCTGAATCTCAGATTCCCTGGGGATAATCTTGTGGTTTACCAGCGAGAACAACAGCAAATCGTGTGTTCTAATCGCTGTCCACAAATCATTAGAGTCCTTTTCGCTTAATTGCATGATTTTCTTTGAGCTGCCGTTTAGCAGAAAACACGATTGCTTGAGCCGATTTACAATGCACTGTTTTATTTCATGTTCGAAATCAATTGTTTCGTCTGGTTTATGTTTTAGAAAAGGGATGAGTTTATCCATGGGATATTCCGAAGTCTTCAATTGGAGCTTCCACACATTCCCCTTTGTTTTATTTACGCTTTGAGACGACGCTAATGTATCGTACAATAGCCCTATAGGCAAATGCCACTCTACTGGATGCTTATCGTGCTGTAGCCATAACGGCCTTTTCGAAATACCATCTTCGAAATATTCGAAATGCCTAGCTATTTGTTCGAAGTATAAAGAGAAGTAAGACAATCTCCATGCAACAAAGATGTAATCAAAGGTTTTTTCTCCTATGTCATATTCTAGCTTTATGTTGATAGACCCGTTCCATAATTTATCTTTGATATCAATCAACTGATCCGCGCACATAAGATGCACTAAGGGTCTAGTTCGCTTCCCGAGATAGTACAGCAGTCAGCCCAAGAATTACAATAAGCTCGATGACTGGTATGTTTCCCTCGCCTTGTTATGCCTTCTTTTTTTTTTTATAACAAGCCATATCAAATTTGACGTTTTCTGTTTTCGGTGCGCCAGCCAGCCCTTTACAAGAAAATTATTCTTACCCTCTGTAACATATATAGAACATACATGGTCAAGGATAAATCCTGATAATGAAAAACATTTCGTAGGAAGGTGAAAAAAATACAGACGTTTAGTCTAATGAGATCAAGTAAAGATAAGAGGGTTGTCAGTCTCTGTTTGCCTGGCCCCAACCCTGCGAATGTTAGGGACATTGATTTTTCGCATGCTGCAAGCACGTTCCAGCCTGCCAGCAAAAACGAGATTCCTATAGAATGCTTACGGATAAATGCTAAGATAGGAAGAGGTAAGCGATTCTTACAGAAGAGGAGGGTTGTGACCATGCCTGTTGACTTATCCAAAAACCGTGAAAAAGTTGACAAACCTCTTCCTAAAGAACCGGAGAGCGTTCTGAAAGCGGACACTCGTGCTATCTTTGACAAGCCCCTTCCGCCAGTGAAAAAGGATTACGACGACATGAGCAGCAGAAGTCTGGTGGAATTCGACGACGTGTATCGGAAAAATGGGTGTAATGTCTCGCCCATGTCTTCTTTCGACAGGAGATCTATGATCTTCGATGATGATTCGTTGCTAATGAAGAGGGATAACATTTCTTTAATTCGCAGTCTGATGATTTCGAGCGTTACTTCCCACTCTATTAGTGGTGAGAGCAGCAACAGTTTTGAGGCGTACTTACCAAGAAACAAATCCTTTGATGCATTGACCCTACCTACACTTTCTGATCATGAGATAAACGTGCACGAAACTTGCATATATGATGATATGCTTGTTTCTCCGGGGCATTTAGTCAAGGAAGACAGTTTATTTGGATCCGATATCCATTCAGATGCAAGCAGTCGCCTTGATAATGAAGCGGGCCACTTCAAGTGCCTGAAGGCACTCAATGTTCATGACAGACCCAACCATCCATACCCCGGCCAAAACCACGATAGCTTGGTAATTCCTAAGGTACGTGGACCTCAAGCAAAGCCAAGGAAGAACAATACACAAAGACCGTCAAACTACAGAAGTAATAATGCTTCCTCCATATTTTCAGCTGCCAAAAGTTTGGGAGATTCAAAGAAGGATTTGAAGTCAGCAGTTTTGCTGCAGCCTTTCAAATATCCACTTGATATTGGCCATGATTTTGTATACTCAAAATATCATTTTGCATCTACTCGAAATATCAGCTTGCCAAACAATCAAGCTGACAAACAAAAAAATAATAATAGTCATAATAATAATAAAAGCCAGGTAGCTGGTAACAGCATTCTTTCAGGTACAGCTTCGAGACTAAAGTCGGTAGGCGAACTGAAGATACGGACAATCTCTTCTTTTCTACCTTAATTGATCGTTAATAAAAAAGATGCATGTAAAGTTAATAATATTAACTACCATAGTATATTCATTATGTACCATAAATCATTAATTAAAGCTTTACCACCAAATTGTCCTTTTTGTATAACGATGTAATATCTGAAATGTTATATTTCTCAGCTAGCCTTGGGCTGATAAATCTACCCCCCAAATAATGAGCTCCTCCTTCGGACGCAAATTTGGCTGCGCAGGGCTTTGGAGCGGTAAGACTGATAAGCATGCTTGGCTTAATATCATATTCCAAGGGGCCCGAGTCGACGTCCCAACCAGAAGGAATGTCGACCGATACAACTGGAGCGATGTCACCGTGGTTCTCAGACAAAAACCTCAATAGATCATCAAATGGAGCCCTCACAGGAGGCTTGAAGGAAAAGCCAAAAAGCGAGTCAACAATGAGTTCGAGCAAAGTGGGCCCTTTGATCAATCTTTTCGCTTCCTCCACAGAGTCGATCTCAGGAACATCCATGTCCTTCAATTGAGTCACCAACCTACCGTAGAGGTCAATGCGGCTCAGTTTCTTTGGATAGTAAACCACAGGGTCGTAGCCCCAAAGCTTTAGGTGTCGCGAGGCCACCAAGCCGTCTCCCCCGTTATTACCAGGACCCACAAGCACTAGCACTTTGCTAGACCCATCTTGTTTTGGAGGATATTGACGGTAAATCGCTTGCGCAACGGAAAGCCCGGCAAGCTCCATTAACTGATCAATCGAAAAGGCCCCAGTTGACATCAACTCCTCGTCCAATTGTGCTGCTAACTTCGACGATAATGCCCTAATTCCTTGCAATCCCATTTTTAAATCAATCAACTACAACTCTTTTTCCTGATCTATCAAGGTCGTGATAAACAACTTATATATCCTTCCAAAAATGATCACTTGATCTAGAGCAATTATGGTGCCATTAGATCGATAGCTATTGCTTCCTTCGCTCACTCGTATTTGCAATTTAGCATCTAACACAAAAATGCTTCAGACTAGCGGCGCTCGCGTACTGTATATAAACCGGCCATGTTAAACAAGAATGTCAAGAAATTAAAAACACGTCAAGACGATAAGCGTTTGAAAATTTTGAAGAAAGTGGGTTCAACATGGCACTGCAGTATAGTTTTGATTCTCCTTCTATGACGAGTAATTCTCCTATGATAAATTATAGGAAGGATGCGAAAAAGGGAGTCAAATTTACGTTGATGGTTGTGGGTGAACTGGGCACTGGAAAAACAACTTTTATTAACAGCTTATTGGGCAAAAAGGTCGTCGCTCACCGATTCGAGCCGGTGTTCGAAGGATCTGGGGATACCAAGACGTTGATGTTTACATCGGCCAAGTCAATTGCCTTACCGAATACTTCCGTGTTGACGAGGAACGAGTTCAATCCATCTACTGCTCACGAAGAGCCTGGATTTGCGATTACTGAAACAAAAGTGGAAATTATTGACGATGATAATACCAAGGTCCAGCTCAACATCTTGGATGCTCCAGGGTTTGGCGACAACTTGAACAACGAGATCTGTTTCGTTGAGATAGAGAACTATTTAAAACAGCAATTTGATTTAGTATTAGCGGAGGAGACTAGAATCAAAAGAAACCCAAGGTTTGTTGACACAAGGGTACATGCCCTTTTATACTTTGTAACAGCCACAGGACACGGATTGAGGGAGATAGATATCAACTGTATGAAAAGATTGGCCAAATATGTCAACATAATTCCTGTTATTAGTAAAGCAGACTCATTCACACGAAGCGAGCTTCAAACCTTCAAGGAAAATATAAAATATGACATAGAGAAATTCAACGTCCCTGTCTTCCAGTTTGACAATGCTCTCTCCGAGTACGACGAAGATGAAGACCGAGAGTTGATTGAGGAGTGTAAGTTCTTTACCTCCCTTCAACCGTTCGCGATCATATCTTCAGAAGACGAATTCGAAATCAAGGATCCTACAACAGGAGAGTCTCGTATCATAAGAGCCAGACAATACCCATGGGGATTGGTGGATATAAATAATACCGCGTACAGCGACTTCCCCATATTGAGGTCTGTCATTCTCGGATCTCATCTCCAAGACTTGAAAGACTTGACCCACGACTTCTTGTACGAAACCTACAGAACGGAGAGATTGATGAAGGTGACTGGAGGTGTGAACGGTCCCGAGGAAGAAAGCGGTAACTACGAAGAAGAGTTAGGCAAGCTCACATCCATCGGGGATAGGGCAGGCTCAACGGTTCCATCTCTCTCTAATTTGGCACAGTTGACCTCTTCTACTAATAACCTCATGAAAAAGGACGACTCGTCTGTCATATCGGCATCCTCGTCCCAGGGACCAAGATCCATGCTTTTGGACGATACGGACACAATCGAACTTCCATCGCCAAAAATCAAGGATAACCAGTCGTTGTCCTCGGCTTCTACTATATCCCTCGAAGGGGCTAATACCAAGTCTCTGAATACCAGCAACCAAGCATTTAAAAGATACTCCATCGGCCCACAGCGTAGCACGTTGAGGCAGATATCCGAAACTGTACCATACGTTATCAGGCATGAACGTATCTTAGAGAGACAACAAAAACTAGAGGAAATGGAAATGAAGAGCGCCAAGGAATTGGCCGCGAGAGCCGCCTTGTTGGAGAAGAAGGCCGCTGAGTTGAAGTCAAAAGAGAGACTACTCATGAAAAGAGGTGGATCGGAAAGTAGCCGTCCTGAGAGTTTCTCGCTGACGCAGGACGATTCCATGGCCGATGACCCAACCAGAATGTCTTCAATCAGGAAGGAAGAAACTTTCACCGACTTACACTCCATAGTAAGCAAAAAGTGAACTTACACCCACCGGCTTCTTACATAACTATTATGGCTCGCTATTAGACAATTTGAATGTAGTACTCTTAATCAGATTTATAAGTATAATTGGATGACGTTTTGTAAAATACACTACCACAGTGTTTTCGTTGTAACAGGACAATCTCACTCACAGCAAAAATGTAGTAAAAGCATAAAATCTTTTACGTGTTGAATACTTTATTGGGGACGCTTCATCACCTAAACCTTGAATTTAAAGGAATTAAGAAGAAGTATTTCAACTGATTGACAGATTTTTAAGGTTTAGGTTTTCTTTCGATTTTCATTCCCCATATTTGAAATTTTTGTGTGAATAAATTTTAAATTCTACCCTGTAATTAAAGTTGAGTAATAAGCAGCAAACGGATTGAAATATGGACATTCTTCAGACATTAGAAAATGCCATCTTGAATCCAGATGGCAGCAAGAGAATGGAGGCTGAGCGTCAGTTGGATGAGGCAGCGAAGAATCATTTCGTGGAATATTTGGGACTCCTTACCGACGCCTTGGCGAATGAAGAAGCCAAAACCGAAGTGCGAATGTTGGCAGGTATAGGGCTCAAGAACCAATTGACGTCGAAGGACCAGAGGAGGCGAATTGAGCAATTCAATCGGTGGATAGCTTTGGATCAAGAATCCAAGACAAGAATCAAGACTGCTACTATGAAGGCTTTACTAACGCAGAATGACAGGGTTGCCGGATCCATTGCACAGCTCGTAGCAGCTATTGCCGACATAGAATTGCCAAGGAACGAGTGGCCGGAGTTGATTCCCACCATCATCGAAAATACAAAGACAGACAAGCCAGTCAACGTTAAACGTGCTTCTTTATTAGCCATCGGGTACATATGCGACACAGCAGATCCTAACAATCCAGCCATAATAGCACAGTCGAACGGAATCTTGATTGCTATTGTCCAAGGTGTTCAGAGCAGTGAAACTTCAAAGGTAGTAAGATTGACAGCTTTGAATGCTCTCGTCAATTCGTTAGAATTTATCAAGTTTAACTTCGAGAGAGAAGGCGAGAGAAATTATATCATGCAAGTTGTCTGTGAGGCTACCCAAGCCGACGACAGTGAGTTACAGGCAAGTGCGTTCGGTTGTCTTGCTAGGATCATGTCTTTATACTATAGATTCATGGCCTTGTACATGGAGAAAGCCTTGTATGGTTTAACTGTATCAGGTATGCAAAGTGCGGATGAAAAGGTGGCTTGTATGGCAGTTGAGTTTTGGTCGACAGTATGTGAAGAAGAGTTAGAGATAACCTTACAGAGAGAGGAATATGGTCTTGAAGCACAACCTGAACTTGTAAGCTACAACTTTGCATTGGTTGCAATTAGAGACGTTCTTCCCACTCTTTTAACCTTGCTTACAAGACAGAATGAAGACCCTGAGGATGATGACTGGTCCATTGCTATGGCAGCGGGTTCATGTTTACAGCTCTTTGCTCAAAACACTGGAAATTACGTCGTTGAACCAACTTTACAGTTCGTGGCTGCAAATATAGCAAACACAAGTGACTGGAGATCTCGCGAGGCTGCTGTAATGGCTTTCGGTTCTATATTAGACGGTCCCGATCATGAACAATTAAGAATTTTAATAGGACAAGCATTACAACCTATATTGGTTCTTATTAAAGATGACTATCTACAGGTTAAGGAGACCGTTGCATGGTGTCTAGGTAGAATTGCCGATTTAGTTATAGACGCAATTGATATCAACCAGCACTTGCCAACTCTTTTAGAAGCATTGGTATCTGGTCTCCAAGATCACCCCAAGGTTTCTACAAACTGCTGCTGGACATTGATGAATCTTTTAGAGCAATTGTGCGCTGATGGATCCACCCAGGATACCACTGTGATGTCTCCTTTCTATTCAACAATCATTCCATTATTGGTACAGCTCTCAGGAAAAGGTGACAATGAATATAGTTCTAGAGCGTCTGCTTATGAAGCCTTATCCACTTTTGTAACATACAGTGGAAATGATACAATGCCTATTATTCACAATCTTGCTAGTGAAGTATTGGGTAGGTTGGAATCAACAATTGCCATGCAAAATCAAATTTTGACTAGTGAAGATAAAGCCAACTTAGAAGAACTTCAAGTAAACATACTCTCACTTTTAACTAATATTATCAGGAGACTTAGTAATGAGGTGACACAGGCATCAGACAGCTTGATGGCCATGTTTTTGAAGTTACTTGAGGCACAAGAACCTAACGCTTTGATTGAGGAGGATATCTTCATAGTTATATCAGCAGTTGCCAGTGCTGTAGGTCAGAAATTCTTGTCATATATGGATGCCTTTATTCCATTTTTGACAAAAGCCTTACAAAACACTGACTCTCCTTCATGTAACACGGCAGTAGGCCTTGTTGCTGATTTAGCACAGTCGCTAGGCACTTCTATGTTACCATACTTTGGTGACTTGATGAACATTTTGGGTGCAAACTTGAACAATACTGAGGTCAGACGTGAACTTAGGCCAGCGATATTATCCTGCTTTGGTGACTTGGCCACTTCGGTAGGTGTTAGTTTCCAGCCTTACCTAGACTTTGTTGTCCAGATTTGTATTTCTGCTTCCAACATTGAGCCCGAAGACAGCTCTATGGAGACAATCGACTACGTTTTGAACGTCAAGGAGTCTGTTTTGGACTGTTATGTTGGTATTATTGGTGGATTCCACAATAACCCACAGATGATATACCCTTACGTGGCTCCTATATTCCAATTTCTTCATAATGTATCCCTTGATATTAATATGTCTACTACGGATTCAGTCGCTAGATCAACATGTGGTTTATTGGGTGATATCGCATCAATGTTTTCTGGTGGTGAATTCAAGCAAGCATATATGCAACAATGGGTCACAGAATTTATAAAGAAGACAAGGTCAAATCCTGTTTTCCTGCAACTGACCAAGGATACAGCTAGATGGGCCAGGGAACAGCAAAAGAGACAATTGATGTTGTAGATTATCACCTCAAGCAGTTGTTTCTTTGTCTACAAGAATATGTATGGTCCGAGTTTGATAAATCGTATTCCATGGGCCTTATTTTTTTTTTTTTTCAAGATAATTTCTAACCACTTATAATCTCTAACACTTACTTTTTCTTTAATCCTCTAAAAAGTCTCATGAGATCTATGATTTTTCTCTGCATCTTAACTCTATAGAAACTCTAATATTCTGCATCTCTATTTGTTAATTATTTATGAATATATTATAGTTAATAATTTTTATTAAAATGATAGTATTAGCATGTAGGAAGATTATTTCGTGGAAAATAACTCTGCTAAAAAACATCAATCATAAACTTAGGTTTGTATATGAGGAGTAATGACACTTAAGGCTGATGATAGACTTGTCCCGTTTAATATCACATACATTCTTTACGATCCTTCTGATTTCATTTCATTAGCATGTGTGCATCTATCTTTATTACCCATTTACATCATGGTGTTCTATACATCATGGTTTATCGTTTCCAGAGAAATTGAACCGGTAGTAGTTGTGGGGGGTCATTTGGTTGCTGAACTAATAAACTTACTATTTAAACGTTGTCTCCGATCTCCAAGACCTGATTTTCATGCAAGTTTTGGATCGGCAGATGGCATCTTAAGGTTTGGTATGCCATCGGCACACGCACAATTCATGGGCTTCTTTGCTGGATACTTTAGCCTGATAATACTACGTAAGATAGATCATTTACTGAGCAAACAGAAGATTGTGGGCGTATTTATTCTTCAGGCACTTGGAATACTGGTCTCATTTTCAAGGGTTTACTTAAAGTACCATACAACGTTTCAGGTCATCGTGGGAAATACACTTGGTTACACTTTAGGAATATTTTATTACATCGCTCTGTCGATCATCAGGGATGTAGGTATAGTTGACTGGGTATTGGATTGGCCTATAGTCAGATTTTTCTACATCAAAGATTCATATTATCACTGCTACCAGACGTATGCTATGGAGTACTCGACCTACCAAAATCTCAAGGCCAGAAAACAAAACGCTAATATAAAGAATGATTAACGGAAGATATTTATTGCTGAGAATCTTCATTAAAGCGTGCTTTGCATTTACCCTTTCTGCTATATTAAATGTAAAGTAAAACTATAAAGGAATGATGAAAAATCTATCCAGCCGTAATTACCAGTATATACTCAGCTATGCATTAAAAATCATCCCAATTGTCCTCCTTCCAGTCATCTTTTTTCTCGACCTTGTTACCCAATCCTTCTAAACTGGTTTTCTCTTTGGGTTTCTCTAATCCGAATGCAGGCTTGACTTCTTCCTCATTCAACTGTAAGCCTTCGAAAAGCTTTCCAAATCTACTGTCTAACCCACCATTGCCATTTGTGAACTTTTGGAATGTCTCTTGACCAAGTTTACCAGTCTCTTGCATTTTCTGGCCAAACTGAGCCATTGCCCTTTTGGTCTCACTCGTTAATTCGCTGTCTTGCAACTGGTTTATTCCAGGCTTGATGACAGACTCGTGAACTTCCGTCATAGACTTCGCAACAGACGACGAGAAAAGTCCCCAGCCTTTGGAGAAGGTTCCCAATGGGTCATTTTGAAACGTCTCAAGCGTGAAATTAGATAAAGTGCCCCTATTGGAGTTCAGTGGAGCAGGTGTGTTTCCAAACCCAGCGTATTTCCCACCCTGAGATGGAGGAACATCTGCAGGCCTAGAGCTGTTTGCGGCCCCGAGTTTAGCGAAATAGGCTTCATTTTTTTCCTTCTGGTCTGTTGGCAAAGGCGAGTTGGTTCTGCGAGACTGGATTGGTCCTGAGTTTGCTTCAGAAGCACTGTTTGCCGCACTGTCAGCATTATCGCTGGAAGAAGCCATCTTCTCCTTCGAGCGGTCTTTTGGAACATACTCACGGCCCTCGACCTCACAAGCGAGCAACTCCTTGTAGTCCTCAGCTACATAATTGTCGTACTTCTTCTTTGCATCTAAGCTGAGATCAATTCCGTTTTCTTCAAAGTACTTCTTCAACCTGTCATTACCTCCTTTCTCCATTCTTAAGACTTCATCTGGCTTAAACAGGTCCATAGTTATTGACCTCACAAACGAGATATGGACGCCCAATCCTCTGTGTACACCGGCACATTCCAAGCAGATATAAATACCAAACTTGGGTGATACCCATTGAGGATTTGGCGCATCACAGTCCATACATTTCTTATTACCTCCTGTCTTTTGTAAGTTTAGTAGCTTCCTTCGAGTTTCGGGATCAATAGACATTCTCTTTATCAATATTTATACACTTAACGCCAGATCCTATACCGCAGAATTAAAAAAACGATACTGATATAAACCGCGTTGTCTAAAATTGGCCTACACACGATAAAATCATGGTCGATTTATTCAGTACATGTCTTCACTATAATCTCGCTGAGGTTCCTAGATCAAGCGAGACAGGGTAAAGATTGTATTTATAAGTTGATTCTGGTGACCATGGATTCATGTAAACAGGGTTGATATGAGAGTGGTTATTATAGGTGCCATAAAGAATTACCATTATCGTAGAGTTTGCTATGTTAACCAATGCAATGGCTATGTCTTTTGGCATGTCCATTGGAGGGTTAAATATAGTTTTATCGTAGGATAAGTCGTAAATTCTGTTGTAGCTAGGCACGAGACACTTGAAGCAGATGCCTAGACTGCCAAATTCGTTGTGCAAGAAGTCGCAAAGAATGTCTGCTCCGCTATGAGCCATGTTTACGGGGAGACTGAAAGGAACCTGATACGGATGAAGCGAAGCACTATTTATTATGAAAACTCCTTTGTTTTTCCTGAGTTCCTCCAAGCACGCCTTCGCTGTATTGAGGGATCCGCAGCGATCTATTGATACGATAGTATTGAACATGTTGCTAGATATATGATTGAAGTCTCTAAGAAAGGAGCCAGCCGGACTTGAAATCACAAAATCTATTCTACCCAATTGCTTGATCACTTGTAGAACAGCCAGGGAAATTGAGCTTAGATCCCTTACATCGACATTTGGACACATAAAGACCACACAGTCCTTGCGAAAAGAAACTAACTCATGGTATAGTTGCAATATATCATGCTCATTTCGCCCTACTATAGCAACGTTTGCACCAGACGCAATAAATGCCTTTACTTGAGCGCGGCAAAAGAAACCTGTTGCGCCGGTTATCAACGCAACTTTTCCTTTCAAAAGGTTCTGGTGCCACACCAGCCGGTTTGAAAGAAGCCGATCACTCATTATTGAACTCTTTTCGAGGAAAAATATTGACAATACTCCACATTCTTTAGTTACATACTACATCACGAGACTAAATGCATCTGAAGTGAGTACGCGAGATAATACTATACACGATTTGAATAACCAACTAATAGCTATTTATGACACACTTTAGCTAGCCTTTTCCTTAAGCTAGTAGATATCCTCTTTCTCAACCGATGGGATTCTGAAAATGCCTCATTCGACAGATCTGGATCAATGCTTGCATCATCTGCTGCTTTATCGGCATTTCTTGGGTCCGCATCTTCGGACAAATCACCTTCGGAATAATCATCATCTTCTCTGTGTCTCTTTTCTCCATTGACACTAGAAGACAGGAACGATTTCTCTATTCCTTCGAAAAGATTAGTTCTCGAATTTCCTTCAGAATTGGCGGCTTTAGGACTAGATGTTTCTGCCTTCGAGGAATCTTTCTCTAAAGATATATCGTTAAAGGAGAACATATCTTTGTTTTCTGAAACGTTGGTAGTATCACGCAGATCTGAGTCTGAGTCCATAGCCAGTGAAGATTTTGTCTTATTTTCTTCAAACCATTGCACCAAAGCCTTTCCCGTCTTCACGTAGTTGATTTCGTTTGCCAAAAATTCGCGATAGTTTTCGACTAGATACTTGCCATATGCCTGGAAGCACTGTCTCTCACGGTACATGAAGGCATCCTCGCAGTTCCTTAATATCATTTCCAAAAGCTGTAAGCAGGAAGAGTTTGCTAGATTATTATCCTGACTAACCTCCATGAAATACTTCATAAAGTATTTCAAGATACCATTGTCTAGTATATATTCAGCGTAAGAATCATCATTCAAAAATAGAATACATTTTAAACACCGTAAAGCACTTAATTTCAAAATAGTCTTGACTTCAAGTTCCAAAATCTTTGCGATTCCCATAATGATGCCATTTTCAATAATAAAGGGTTTTGAAGCACTGTGTTCGCCAACACAGAATGATATTAAATCGCATAGCTTCTCATACAATATCTGATCTTGCTTGATCTTTGCATCTGCCTGGGAGAAGCCACTTGCGTCTGAAAGATCTTTAAATGACCGGAAAAGTTCGGGAGCTACCTGAGCGTAAAACGCGTTAAAATAGTTGCAAGTACTGATGTCATTGACACTCTCTGTATTATCTGTACCCTGCTGATTACGCGATGAATTGAAGTTTTGTTTAATTTCTGAATCATTATCGTTAGTCACATGTGAGCTTGACGCAATGTTTGAACCAAGCAATATGCGTAAAGCTTCAAAAGCTTGTATTTTTAGTCCAAAGCTTTTCTCATGAATAAGTAGTTTTGTCAATAGTTTTATTAATGTCATATCGTCAGAAAGCTTCAATCTGATAGAAGAAACTGACTTCTGACATTCTTCCTTATCAATCGTACTTATACCATTATTAGGTTCAATTGGAGGTTCTTCGTTGTCAATGGTGTTGACTAAGGTGATATCTTGTTCTATTATGATTACGACCAACTCAGTACCCAAAACCCGTATGGAACTATCATTATCCAGGAAGGCGAACCTGATCATGCTGAAAAGACCATTCTTCACAAGCGCCGAGAAAAAATCTATTTGGTATGATTGTAGTGATTTTGCAATGATAATGTATTGGTGTAATAGTTTGACGCCGTCTCGTTTCCGCTCTTTTGACTCATTGTCATCATCGTAAATACGGAATAATTTTTGTAACAAGTTTGCGCTGGATGAAGGATCTTTTAAAAAATTAATTATGTCAATGTGGTTGAAGTATATGAGCGATGATATTGTACCCATTGTTTGGTCATCTATGAATCTTGCCAAGACAACATCCTTCAAAAAACTCAAGTAAAAGTCTCTTTTGAAAAGGTTAAAGCTGGTTTGTTTCTGTTCGTCTGGAAGTTCGATAACCGTTTTGAAATTCATTTTCTTTTTTAGGATGTCTCTATAACATGCCTTTGAATTTGGAAACTCTTGACTGTATTCCAACATGCCGACTATACCATAGACGATTTCGTCGACGGCTAAAATCTCTTCAAATAGGGCAACTTCGTTATAAAGAATGAGAGTTTTGATAATTTCACTCAATAAATGCAAATTTTCCAAGTCCCGAGCCTTCTCTAGTTCTGCAAATACTTGATTGAACTTAGAAAGGAACAGATGTTCAATGATGTGGTTTATTATGCAAGATTTTATGAATTGTGAATTTAGACCTTGACATACGTTATCCAATATGCCTTCGAGATTGTTAGTCTCTGGTAGTTCTGGATATTTAACTGGCCCCGTTATTAGTTCAGTGATATCGCTCAATCCATTCTGCAGAAAGCTATCTCCGTCTATGACAGACGTTCTGGGCATGACATAATAAAGAGAAATTTCAGGACTATACTGCTCTTGCTGTACTTTTATAATGAATTCACACAAGTCTGCACACCCTTCTGTTTCCTGAAACGACAACGCTAGATCTTTTCCTGACAAGTCTGTCCATACAATTAATGTTTCCTGTTGGCGCTGATATTGTATGGTTCCCTCCAAGAACGATTTGAGTATTATATCTTCGGAATCTAATTCATTCCTAACTATAAAATAGGGTTTGTTGGTTTCTTTTTCAATTTCTCCGATACAGTAGCCCGTTCCGCTATCAATCCAATCTTCTCCTTGTAGCAAGTACACTTTCACTCGTCGAGGCGTTCTTCCCACACTTATCTTGATTGAATCGTTTTCTATGGCATCTTCTTTATTGGTTTCGTGTGTTGTTTCTGTTGTCATTGACGCCATTATATAGTTTATCTTCCATCTAATTACGCGTTTGGCGTGTAACCGGTAACTCTGAAACTAATACTCTTTCGACAAATGATGGTTCACTTAGACCGTAAGATGCAATGTGATGAAAAAGAATCCAAGTTCTGAATTTTCGGTTGATATGTTAGTTGGCCTAACCCAGTGATACTACGTATACTATTAAATTTACTGGTAAATAAAAACCTGCTTTGTCGCACTATTTATCAAAGTATGTACAGTAGAAATTTCTTTGCATCAATTTAGTATGCCACCAAAGCTGCACTGGTTAAGTTTCTTAACCAGTCTACTTTATCTACATCATGAGTATCCTCTACTTCACCCCATTCGTTGGTTTGGAAGATAGTTTCAAGATTTCCTAGTTCAACAATATCGTGAACAGTTTTATGAAAGTGAGCATCTTCGTTAGGTTTATTCATTTGGAAAAAGCTGTGCATTCTATCTGGATTTGAGCAGTTTGAACGTAAAAGCGAAGCACCACACAAGAAGGACTTAGCAGTAAGCACAGCCTTTTCTAACGCTACCAATTCGAACATTGAGAGCTGTGACATCCAATCCATTGCGATGGCTTGGACGAGAATCGACTGCTTGTTGCCACGTAAGCCATCAGTTTCGCAATCAAGGGTACTGAAATTGATCTGAGGACTGTCATGGGTCAAGTGGTGGTTTTGCTTGGCGAAGTGGGTGAAGTAATTTTCGAATTCAGCGATCAAAGGCAAATAGAGCTCATCCTGCTTTGCTCTCAACTTTCCTTCGTACTCGTCTTTTGTAGTGAAGATGAGACAAGTGTCAGTATCGAAGTATCTCAAAAGGTTAAGTTTAATGTCATCGACTTTTCCTACCTTAGTTATAAGCTCAGGATCAACACTCTCATTGTTGGTGGTGTTATGTAAATCGATTGAGCGACAGGCTAAAGAACTCAAGGGCATCGAGTTCAACTTGATTTTCAACTCAGGTAAGGTACTCCATTCATGCTGGATCAAGTAAGCAAGCTGCTTCTTTTCAGCTGGGACAGTTAAAGAAAATCCTAATGGAGTTCTTAAAGTTCGCAGATCCAACTTAATCTCATAATGATTTTTGTCTTCTACGAACACCGTATCAACCTTGTCCCAAAACTTAGTCAATGTCTTAGATAATCTGTTGGTTTCTGATTGAATATTGTTTTCGATGGTATTATCTCTGGGCATTGACATGTTAGCTTGAGGAATAAATGTATTGAGAGTGCCCTCAGTAGCTCTAGAAAGTGGACTACCAGCAAAGCATCTGAACGCCCCGAACACCCGAGGCAACTTCTTTGACTGTTGGATTCTGTTCCGGATTACGCTCATGGCAGCTGTAAAGATTACTAGAAGATTTTCCGATTTGAATCTGAGAAAATATCAATACGAAAAATTGGAATTTTTGAGAACATCTAATCAAGACGCCAATAATTACAACTCAATAAGATGTCGATAAACCCAGAAGCTCTTCAGAAGCTCTTGCTTGAGATGGACAACCAGCTAAATGGATCCAGAGCCGAGCTTTCGATGTGCAATTTGCAGATGGATAGAATAAATGTGAATATGAACATAATACAGCAAACAGACAAGGCTTTACATAACTTATGCGACATAGAGAAGAATGAAAAAGTATGGAAGGGGGTAGGTAAATGCTTTCTTCAAGAAGATGTGGGTGATTACCTTAATGATATGTCTGCTGATGAAAAGAAGTTCAAGGAGAGCAAATCAAACCTCGAGAAGAAGAAGCACTATTTAGAGACAACGATAGAAAAAACCGTCGACAATATGAGCAATATAGTCGGCAGGAAGGCCTGATGTATAGCTATTATACTTTTGCATTATTTAATACTTTATGACTTTAATAGCGTATTAATCAAACGGTACTAGTCTCAGGGAAAATACCTGCAAGTACGACTTGGGTGATTTAGACTTCAGTAATTCGTAAAAAAGCACGTAAATGACATCTCTATAAATCGAATATAACTAATGTGTAATTATACAAGGTTAGACGGCTATTCGTTATCGCTACCCTCATCAACACCTTCGTCTAGCATCTTTTTCTCTAACTCCTTTAATTCTTTGCTGTTTTTCTCCTCTTTCATCTTATTAGTGAGAAAAACATTAATCTTATCTTGTATTGTAGTTAGTCTTGCTCTTAGTTGTCCCAAAGGAGTGTTTTTAGCTTCACTTGGAGTGTCTCTGTCTTGTCCGCCAGCATTAATCACAATATCTGATATTTTTGTAGTTTCACCAATAGTAGAATGTGGTCCATCTCCTGGAATGAAATCGTACCCATTTGGTTCACTGGGACTTTCGTAATGAGCAGTTGGAATCAAATCTTGTGTCATTATAACATTAATTCATAGATTTTCATAAAGTACATTTGATTCATTTAAATCTGCGCGTAATTAGACTATATAACTAAAAACTATACATGCATTTTAAATATAATTTTTAATAGGAATGGTTTTTGACAGATTAGAGTAAGCATTGAACTTTATCTCGATAATTTCATTCATTGGGAAATGAAGGGAAGGTATATCGTAACAAGAACAAGCCATCAAATAACCATATAGCACCTTTAGGACAGTATCATCGGCTATGATAAGAATATCACCGCTCATCCTCTCCATTTCGAGTATCAATGGCTCCAACTTTATAGCTAGATCATGATACAGTTCACCTCTTGAGAATCTATGATGATATGGATCTCTGAGTAGCTGCTCATATTCGCCAGGGAACTTCTTAGCGATTTCTTCTTGTGTCATATTACCCACTTTTCCAGGGTTTTTCTGAGACAACTGTATTCTATGTCTAATTTTGATTCCCTTTCTGGCGAAATGCTTTGTTGTTTCGATAGTCCTTCTTTTCACTGAAGTCCAAATTACGAATGAGTTTTCATCTACCCCGTCAGCTCCCGCAGCAGGCACTCTTTCCAACGATGATGATGATTCTTTCATTTGATTTTCGCTTTCAGAAGTTTCCTCGTTTTCATCAAAATATGTCTTCCCTTGTTCCCTTATGTAGTCCATGATAGTCCTAGATAGGTTTTCTGCATATTTCTTACCCGCTTCATCCAACGGAGGATCATTAGTATATTCCAATGAGTTGTTATAACATCGTGCAAAATACACGGAGCCGACTTTTATTCTGGAATTCATCAAAAAGAATACCACCTTATTTATCAAGTAACCGTAATTCGAGTTGTGTAGCTCTATTCTCTCTCCAAAGTTGATAAACTTTACATAAGATATCTCTTTTTCTTCTTCTGTTTGGCCCATTTCCTGATAGAATGGAGTTAAAACCCTTATTCTTTCACTGTAGTCTCTGTAGGCTTCCTCATAATTCCAATTGTTATAATCTGGTGAAGACTTTGCTGCCTCTTTCATGTTTTTCAATACTATAGAATTATCTGTTACCAATGACTCAATGAAAATGGTTTGGATGTTTAGCTCCTTGAACTTATTATAAAGGTCAACCCTATATTCCGGTAAGGCATTAACTGCATCATAGATTGCTACTTGTCCCTTATCATTCTGGAAAAAGTTCAACATGTCATTGATACAATTCTTCACAATCTTTCTTCTGAATTTGTGAACCTTAGGGTCAACGGAAGTAGGTATGAAAAGATCATGGCCTACATCATCCTCTGCACTAGCTCTTCTGTAATCCCCTAAATGGAACAGATGTGTTTTCACACCTAACCATCTCAAGTATCTTGTCAATGAAACAGACAAATGTGTCTTTCCTCTTCCCGGAAGCCCAGCAAGCGAAATACAAATTTTGCCAGCATGAAACAATCTACCTGATTCCGTAGAATATAGTTGTGCTGGGGAGATATGGTTGGAATCAATCTCCTTATGAACTCCATCAATACCTGAAAAATCACTTAATCTCCTCCGGTTAACCCCAGAGCTAGAAGGAAGGTCCACTAGATTTGGTTTGGAGCTATCATGAAACGACCATCTTTTGGTTCTTCTTCTTCCTGATGCTGAAGCACTGCGCAGAATTTGGGAAGAGCCAAAGCCATGAACTAGCTCCAAATCATAAGAATCACTCTCTCTTGAACCCATTACTATTTATTTATAATAACTTAAATGAGTGGAATACTCTTGTATTTAGACGTTTTACACTACGCACTGATAGCACCTGAATTTAATTCCGATCTAAACTACGTTAAAAAAAAATTACATCAGACAAATAAACGTTTTATTACACAAATATTATGAGTTTATTGAGCTATTGAATAATCTACTCGATGTTGCCACCCTTTCTTTGAATCAAAGCCTTTCTGTCCTTGTCCAAGTGCAATTTAGTAAGAACGACCTTAGATGGATGAATGTTGAGAGGAACAGAAGCACCGTTAGACTTTTCTCTTTGTAACTTTTCAATTTGAATAGCGTATTTTAATCTGTAGACGGAGTTGATCTTACCCTCAGAGCCCTTCTTGGAACCTCTGACAACTTTGACCTCATCCTCCTTTCTGACAGGCAAGGACTTGATGTTGTATTTCTCTCTTAATTCCTTAGACAAAGGAGCGGATAACAACTTTCTTCTTTCGACAGAAGAGGCGGTGAAGTAAGCCTTTCTAGCCTTGGAGCGAGAAGAAGTAACGTCTAGAATGAGTTAGTAAGATGCTTTTATTGCTTCGAGACATCGGGCAATCTGAAGACACACAAATGGTCACATAGAAGTATAATCCATTGCAAGCAAGGGCTTAAGTGCACTTGAACACCGTACTATGTTTTCATTCATTTAAGAATATGAAACAGTTTTCCACTACTCAATAAACCAACCGACTATGCACATGGAAAAACGATACAACCACCGTAGATTTGTGACCTATCCATAGTATCATCAAATATCAACACCCGAGACTTGTAAAACTGATAAATACCTTGACTGATCTTAGCCATTTTTGTCAATAGTTAGTTTGGTATTCTATGAATTAAAATTTTCAAGCATTAGCTATATGTTTTTCGGTGTAGAGACTAATTTTGAAGTGTGCGCGGCACGAAAAAATTACTGAGTGACACAAATAGATTAGGGCTTAAACCCTCGCACAATATATTTTACAATCTAAAAGCAGAAAACAGATGAGCCTGAACTTTGTTGAGATTGCAGATATTCATGGATAGTGGGAGTGGATATCTCACAAGGCATCTAGCTGTTACGCTTATGTATACTTTGCTTTTTGTATATTAGCTAAATATTAAAAAAAAAAGCAGAAGCCCGAGGCGGGACTCGAACCCGCAATCATTATCTTGCCTCTAAAAAGCCGGAGGATAACACCTTAACCAATTAGGCCACAAGGGCGTATCCGCGACTTTCTCGTAAAAGACACAAGTATATAAGATATCGACCGGTATTCAGTAACTTGCAAGTCCTATATGATTTTTTTTCAGCTCTTTCTACCAAGAATCCAAACCCACAGAATAAGGCTTAAAGAACTAAGCATATGCAAGCAGCTGGATGTGAAATAAAATAATAATCTGGTTTTATTTGCTATTGAAAATTTTCGAAAACTTCTGGAACCTCTGCCAACATCCTAGATTCTTCTTCCAGATTGAAAAGACCGTCTCACTACCGGGCTCCACATGTCTTGTCTCTTATTGAGTACTAGAATCATTTCTGCTGTCTTCTGAGACATGAAGACATGATTTATTCGTGTATAATAGTAGATCGCACTTAAAAATTGTAGAGTGCTTTTCGACGTCGCATCATTCATGATCATACTTATATTAACATGATACAGTTATTTGAATTAGGATTAATTCCAAGGCTTCTGAAGGGAAGTGTAAGCTATAGGGCTTCTTTACTCAAATTCCCTAGGAAATCACCTATAGCATTTTGCAGCCCAGCATTACAATTACGTCCATATTCCGTCAATTACATCAATTCGTCTGCCAATTGTTTAAGGAAGTTTGGTAATGAACAATCGATTGTGAGAAGATACTCAACAGCTACTGCACCGCCACCACCACCACCCCCTCCTCAAGAGAAAAATGCAAAAGGAAGACTTCTTCTTAACAAAATCACTCGTGCGTTCACATTTTCCATGTCGTCAGTCTTAGTGATTTTTGCCGGTGGTGTATCTCTTTTGGTTATCTACTTAATTTTCTCTGAACTCTTCCTCCCATCCGGAGAAACCAGGACTTTTAACAAAGCAGTTAAGCTCGTCGAGAATAGTGATGTCGCAAAGCAGGTTTTGCATTTCGAAAGCGGAGAAAGACTTAAGGCATATGGTGAAGTAGCTGCTGACAAGTGGGCACGTAACAGACCTCCACAGTGTATTAGGACGAAGACAAGTGATGGAAAAGATCACTTGTTGATGAAGTTCCATGTCGAGTCTAAAAGCGGCCATCATGGAACTGTGGTATTAGAGCAAATTGACGAGTCATTTTGGTCCTCTGAATTTGCATATATAGCGTTGGACCAGCCTGGGAAACGGAGAGTCTACATTAAGGAACCAAAGTTTACTTCTAAGAGATACGTTCCAAGCTTGAGCAGCAAAAATGGAAGTTTCTTAGGTTTGAAATGGGGCCCCAAGAAGGATGACGATTAAGTCCGAAAGGAAGATCACTCAACTATTGTACTTGCAAATATTCACAAAAACACGTTTTGATGTTTATACATATGAATCGTGGATTATATCTTGATCACCATAACTTCTAGTACAGGTGACCTTTGAGATATCAATCAGAAACAGATCTTGTTTTACATCATCCTTTATAATATAATAAATAGTATTTTAGTATATATATATGTATGTATATATATATACGTTAAGGCATATCTAGAAAATTACAGCAAAGCACATAAGAACAAAACATATTCTTAGTTGATGATAGATAGTAGACTTATCAAGCCTTATCGTTATCGCTTGTGACTTAAGTTTTGTCTTGTTCTTTTTCTCTGAATGTAAAGTCTTTCCTGAGTTGTCACTGGATTTAGGCAATGTTGTATTGCTCTTGGCTGGGGCAGCTTGTTTAACTGTATTGTACTCCAAGATATCTCCTATAGCCTCCTTACAAGTTCTTCCATCCGAAGACAACACTTCAGCTAAATCCAAGTTGTCATTATTGCCAATTAGTACTGCCAGACCACCTAAATCACACAGGCTAGGGTTTCTTTCATTCTGAATGTAGTACTGATTTATGGCGAACGAGAGTCTTTGCCTAGCACTACAATCGGAGAACTTACCATATTCCCCTGAAGATGCATCAGACTTGATCAAAGAACAATCTACTTGGGTGCATACCTCGTTCAAGAGGTCATATTCGTTCAAGCTCTTGTATGGTGTCACAATACAAGATAAGGTAGACTGCAAACATTCGCATTTGCCAGAGTCTGGTGTACGAGGTAAAACAGAAGTTGCCTGCCACAAGTCATTCTGGGCCTGACAAGCAACTGCATCATTATTCTCAATTGTCGCTATCAGTTTAGCATTAATTCCAACTGGTTTGGCCCTGTTCAAACGTCTCTTCAAGTGATCATAATCTATAAGCTTGGTTACTGTCCCATCAAAGTTCTCTTGTACAATACCATAATGATTGACACCCTCAAAATACAGGTATGCAATTCCACCTGACCAAACTCTAGACATTGTTGGTCCATATAACGCTTCAACTTCTGTAAAAGGCCTTGGACTTACATTGTTGCATCCGTATTCACTGAAAAACACTGGAACAGGGTAATCCTTGAACTCTAATGTCCTTTCTCTATAGCCCGAGGTTGTATAACTGGAGTATCCACACCATTCATACATGTTAACACCCAAAAAGTCAATCAGGTTGACTGTCCTATTTGAGCCACAAACGAAGTAATTGGATAACAGGCTCCGTGTCTCTGCATCGTCATTTGTAGCGTAACCAATTGGAATCTTTCTATAATTTTTCGTTCTGATATAATCCTTGATATCCCTTACTGCAGCTCTCACAAAGGGGGATGCATTGGTATTCTTCTTGGACGTGGTTACTTCATTACCAGCGAAAAATCCCAATATATTGTTGTATTTGTGGAGGCTATCAATAACAGCTTTGTAACGATCAAAAAGTTCTGTATCCCAGGAAGGGTCATCTCTATTAATTGAGAGATCAGGCTCAGATAAGTCAGCCAAAACATATACTCCTGCGTCGCTGAATGCTTTCATGCAAACATCGTGATTTGCCGATGGATCTATATGGTAGACTCGTACCAAATTGATATTTAGATCCTGGAAATACTCCAAATCTCTAAGACAAGTAGTTGAATTGGCCAATGGATCTAAATAAGCGTTCTCTAAAGTCCTGTCGTAAACCTCTCCTTCTTTTCGTAATGGCTGATATGCTATTCCTCTTAAGAAAAACTGATCACCGGTATCTGAATAAAAAAACTTGTTGCCTTGCACCGTGATAGGCGGCGTACGTGCTTTTTTAGCCAGCGATTGTACATTATTCACCTCATAAGAAATCACTCCATTAACGAACAAAGCCGCTAAAACTGCTTTAAAAGGCTTCATCACTGCTTATTCGCTATAATTAAGTAGCATTATGGCTCCCATTCCTTTCATTACTTTACATACAAATGATATTTGTGGTTGCGAAAACTCCACAAAGAAAAATCGTCGTGTACATAATACAATTACTATTTACCAAAAGATTGAAGATAACACCTTGAACTCTTTTTTCCCCTTAGTCTCGACCATGAATATGCTATTATCCGAAACAGTCATCAATAATCCAGCCTTGCCTATTTTACCCACTCGAGATTCAATTTCGTTTTCGTTGACAAGCCAATCAAAATCTTGAGATTCGTCATCGTTACTGGCCAAAGAAAAATGAAAGAATGTCTCTTCTGAAACTCTATCTGTAATTAATGTTAAGCCCAAGGTGTACATGCCTATAATTTTCCAAGATGAAGGATTATTGACGTGGTCAAATGACTCTAGCTGTCTCTGGAGCCTCACAGTCATGCCGTTTAAGACATTGAGTTTAGTGTTGAACGTATCATTAATTATGTTTGACTTAAAACCCATTGATGCGTCAAGAGATGCGTATCCATCATTTGAAACGTCCTGGGCAGCACCACGCCCTTCTGAAACCTTATCGCTTGCTGTTTTGTCCTCTGAGGCCAGATCTGAGTAGAAGCTGGTAAAGGTAGACGATGTGCTTGGTTTTTCCTTTTGATCCATCAAGGAAGACGAAAGAGTCACGCTTGAAGAAAGCCTTGAAGCCAAAGCACTAGACTTGCCACTGCTAAATAATGCTTCAAATGCATTTTTGAGATTAATGAGAATAGCCAGCGATGTTGCTCCATTCAAGCAACGAATCAATATTCTGACTTTCTGTTGTGTTATCGAGTCGGTCGAGCTGAACTGAACATCGAGAGCTGATGACTGGGTAATTTCGGTTTCGTTATCCGTGATATTCATCAATAGTATGGCTTTTTCTAATATTTCGTCCAACTCTTCATCATATTCTTCTTTGAAGAGAACTAACCATCCCTTCCCCAAATTGTAATTCACAACAATTTTCAAAAATAGGTTTTCATTTGTAGTTAGAAGTTCCCATTTTCCATACTTATGCTTCCATTTCGATACCTTAATAGTTTTTGGTTCAGAAGGAGACACATAAAAGTCTATAGATTCGTCTGAATTAATAAGATCCTTGAGATATTGTGGGACTTGTAACTCGTCTATTTCGTCTGACTTTGGTTTACTCCCAGGAAGTGAAGTATTGCTCAGAGAATACTTGTCTTTGTAAGGCTTGAAGAAATACATAGAGGTAGAAGATGGCAATGCAAATGCAGATGGAACGCTGTTTTTGATATCTTTGGGTACTGTACTATCACTTCCTTCTGAAACATTGTCGACAGTATCTCTTAAGAGAGTCAGAGACGATGAGTTTCGACTAGTCTTTCCCGACTCTTCACTATCAATGTTTGCTGCTGAGTACTCAAATTTTGATTTAGGCTTCTTGAAGATATCAAAGATGGACCTGCGTTTCGCAGTTTTATCATTATTGCTCTTATTCCCACTAATCAGAGTAAGATCTCTGAAACCTGGTTCATGATTCTTGCCGAAGTTTTCCAAATCGATGGCTGAACCCGAAGGGAGTTGGTATATTCTTTCAGATGATCCATTTGAAGGAAGATCCGGCATCGACGCAAAGTGCTGCGTCATTACAGGAACTTTTTCCTGCTTTAATTCAGACACGCTGACGTCTTGATCTATATAATCGAGTTCTCCACGGGAAGAAGATGGCCTAAAATTGCTATTTTCAAGCAAACTATCATCCTGGTTGAGGAAGTTTCGTCTCACAGACTTAATGAACTTATTCTGATCATCATTATGCTCATTCTTGCTTACTCTAACAGAAGAGTGAGATAATTTCTCATTAATGATCTCTAGTGATCTGCTATATTGATTTTTTATAGATTCCGTTGAATAGGAGGAATCAGCCTCCAGGTGTAATGATGAGTTAGACTGGAACTTGGTTGGCAGTGATGATATATGATCATCTCCATCAATAGGAAGGTCTGATACCTTGGAATGGTCTTCATTCTCACTATCTTTGTCGTAACTTGAGCCTTTACCATCACTAGGTGAACATCTAGCTTTCGATCCAAGGGCGTTGTTAGAAGTGGATAATACACCAATACCTAATCCAGACATATAATTAGAGCCTTTGAAACGCGTTCCAGTGGATAAGTCGTTTAGTGCAAAATTCAGGTCATATGTTGGAAATATCGTGTTTAGCTTATCAAACCAGTCCAAAAGTAGCTGCTGATTTTTACAGCCTATTCTCAAGGAGCCTTCTTCGCTAAAGTTCTTTAATCCTGCGAAATCGTTGTAACGAAAAACAAGTCTACTGCATTCCCTTTCGAAACAAATCGAGAACTCATTTGTTCGAAAAGGAGGATACATCAATGACCTTGGTTCCTTTTCCAGTGGAGGTATTGCTAATATGGCAAGGGACTTGGAGTTGGGGTCCGAGTAGTTAAGTAACACGAGCTCTATATCTGTATAGTGGCCATTATTAAGATCTATGAAGAAGTGTTCGTTCCCAGTACGTTCTATTATTTGGTCCAATTTGAAAAAGCTGGCGACTTTTTCTACATCGTGCGATGCATGTACCAGGACTGAAGAGTGGTGTGTTGTTGGAAATTGTCTGATATCCTTAAAGCTTATGTTATTTAAACTGTAAGATAGCTTCAAGTCGTTGTGCTGTTGGAAAAGTTTAGCGAACTCCTCATTTATTACTTCCAATTTCTGAACGATAAACGGGTTCCGAAGGAGAATAATGGCATCTGAAGTAAAGTCAATGTAGGTTTGGCAATGCTGTATAGGCGTACCGAAAAGCTCACTTTCTGGTTCACAGGCGAGGTCGGAAGCTTCCAAATGCAGCTCATATTTCTTAAATAGAGCCAAGGCCCCTTCATCAATCCAGAGGATGAAGTCATTCACTAATTTCTTGAACACCTCCTTTTGGTTGGCATTCTCATTCTGTAGTTCTACCACCGCATTATGGAGCACAACCAATATTTCCCTGTTCTTTGTGAATAGTCCTCTGATGATCGACCCATTTAAAGAACCCCTGGATTGCGCCGGCTTGAAGTGTCCTAATATGTCTATTAATGTATCATTTTCCTGGTTCTCCTTTTTTAGGAACCGTTCAATGATTTCCACGGACGCTGAATCCTTGGTCATATTAGTAGACTTCTTTAGTGATTCCTAGACTGCCTAGACTGAATTTTTAAAGAAAATCTATTCTTATACTGTGCTTCATAAATATGTTTTTAAAAATGGAGTGGTACCTCTTGTATATGTTCTAGGTCTGTGTGGCACTACCGCTCCGCGTTTAACGATAAGTTAGATTTTAATTATACTCAATCGAGTATAAACGCGTCGTACTTTTACTCGGCGACCTTAATTAGACGTGTAGACGCATCATAACTCTTAGCCTAGACCCAAGCCTAATATTCTCTGGATATGATCCAATTGAGGGCTTCTTCCAAATTGTGGCCCGATTTACCACTGACAAGAAAAGATGCAAATTTCAGCTGGTCTTTGATTTGAGAATCCAACTCTAGCACCTGCTCCACTTTTTCCTTGACGCTGTCTTGGTATTCTGAAGAGATGAGGTCTATCTTGTTAATCAAGATGGCAAGATATACGCCTTTCAACCGATCTTGAAGTAACACTTTATCTCTTAGCTCTTCGTAAACCTCGCCCAAGCGCTCCGTACTCAATGCATCTACGACCCATATAATCACATCCGTCTGGTCATAGTAGTTCCCCCAAAAGCTTCTTATGCTTGCTTGCCCCCCTATGTCCCATAAATTAAGGTTAAACTCCTTGAATTGAATGGTGTTTATTTGAAATCCTAACGTAGGCGCCACGCTATTCACATCCTCGTTCTTGAGTTTTTTGGTGATAGTTGATTTCCCAGCGTTATCTAGTCCAAGAACAAGTACTCTTAGTTCATTATCTTTCAACTTATGTTTCCTTATAATGCTGAGAAGCCCCATGATGTTTTATGAGCGCTGTCAGATTGATCTTGGATGCTCGCTGATATTGATTACTTCACGCCTTCTGCAAAAAATGTAATCATTTAGCAGAGTATATTGATATGATACCGGGATAATATATTACAGGGATTATGCCGAAAAGCGACAGACCTCCTGTTAAGTCGGAGAAGAAACAAAGCACAATACTAGAGCTTTTTGATAAATCGATAAATTCACGGGGCTCTAAAAGAAAGAATGAGGTCATTGATCTAACTGATGAAGACTGCTCATCTCAATATAGCGAGATCATAAAGATCGAAGAAGAGCAAAAGACGGAGGTAATAGAACCTATAGAACCTATATTATGTCCTCTATGCAACAAGGATATGACCTTGTTAATAATGGAGGAGAAGGTTCGTCATGTTGATTTTTGCTTGACATTACATCTGAATGATTCACAACTGAGCAGTAATAGTCTTGCTCTGAAATCGAAAAGCAATACTAAACCTTCATCAAAAGCAAAGAAACAAAAAACCAGCAGTAGTGCTGTTATGATGGAAAGGGAAAGGTTTAAAAACCGAAAGTTGAGCCTTGATGATGACATCAAAATAAACGAAAAAGCCCCTGCTAACATTTCTTGCTCGAAACGAAGAGCTTGCATTCCAGATGTAAAGATTTTGACGTTCGAAAAATCAACCAGCGATATTTATAAAGTGGCAGTCGATGCATTTAACTATTCTCCTCATGAGGAGATAGAACAGTACTTTCTTACACATTTTCATTCCGATCATTACGGCGGCATAACGAAGAGCTGGTTTTACGAAAGGGTTTTCGGAGACGATAATGATTTTTCTAATGACTCGAAATACCGAAAAATTCTTTACTGCTCTGAAATCACTGCCGATTTAGTCAGAATACGGTTCCACATTGATCAAAGATTCATCAGGCCTCTTTGTTTGAACAAGAGATATTTGGTTCATGTTTATGATTCATCAGATCTTCCCAATGGTGGAAAAGAGGAAAATGGCCTGGATGTTCCTGGTTTGTACGTTACCCTCATTAGTGCAAATCATTGTCCAGGATCTGCCATTTTCTTATTTGAATCTATAAGTCTAGACGGGTCAAGTAAGTTCATTCTACATTGTGGAGATTTCAGAGTTAATAAAGACATATTAGCTCATAACTTATTGAATAGATTCAGCTTAGAGTATGGTTGCCCCTTCGAATTGGATGAAGTATATCTTGACACAACATACTTCATGTCTCTGTACAATTTTCCAAAACAAGAAAAAGTATGTGAAGCTCTTGCAGATATGTTTAATGATTTACTGTGTGACAAAGGCACAGGTGGCCTGGAAAATAAATCTTTATTTACCCAATGGTTTGGTAGTTTGAAGCAGAGCCGCATTACAGATTTCTTAAACCCTCATATTAAAACTAAAAAGAAGTTTTTAATTTTAATTGGTACATATTTGATAGGAAAAGAAAAGATAGCGATTTCATTACTGAAAAAACTAAAAAACACGCCTATTTTTGTTCTGAACGTTTTTTCTAAGGATAAGTTTAGCATAATCAGATGCATACGAGAAGAATACTTGAACTCGGTTTTAACGGATGATGACTTAGGCAAAGAATTTGACGGAGATTGTATGATACATCTTGTGCCTATGAAAATAGTCGATTCGAATACAGACTTATCCAATTATTTCAATCATAATGGTTATTTTCAGCATTTTGAGAGATGTGTTGGAGTGAGACCTTCTGGTTGGACTTTCAGTGGACGCGGGGCGTCCAAATCTGAAAGCTTCATACCGAATACGAACTCTTCGGAATTAACTGATCTCATACAGACTTACACCCCATTCATGATGAACTTAGTAGATGTAATGGGGGATGATCCTGGTTATTCGTACCATGAAGATATACTACCTCAAGTCCCTCTTGGTAAGTCTTCGAAGGGAAAAAATGACATGTCTAATAGAATTTATGTTGTTCCATATAGTGAGCATTCTTCCTTCAGAGAGCTATGTTATTTCCTAGTGTTTTTTCGTATTAAAAAGACAATTCCAACTGTCAATATCCACAATACCTTTCAAATGGAAAGAATGTCCCTGATTATAAAGTCCCTTGAAACATTGAGGAATATTAAATTAAATAGAGATGTCGTTATAAACGAGAAGCTAGAAAAAGTACGGAAGCTTACGCTCTCTGATTTCTAAAAGATATCGACGAAAACAAAAAATTTTGATAAGAAAACCTATGATATGTATCTAATCTAAATATACCTTTACTTGGATTTTGATAAATCAAAGTATTTTTTAAGACTTTGTTGGCATTGAGCGGTATCTTGGCAATCACTCCAAGATACGACCAAGTCACCTTTATTATAATGAATATGATCTCCCTGTTGCCCATTTGTAACATCAGATATATCAACGTCCGTTTGTTGAGCGGCTATAGTTCTAGCTGGGACTATCGCAGTCTTACTCAAAATGTATGGGTGCCATTGCAACGCATGAGTCAATGCAGAATCAGGACCAAATGGAAAATTGCCGTAGCTTCTAAAGAGGTGATTAGACCAACTTTCTATAATACATTTTCCCAAATAATCATTCTTCACTAGAAATGAGTATGTTTCAAGCTTACTATCTGATTGGGTTATGATTATCCTCATGTCTTCAGCGTTAGAGTTCTTGTAAGTCTTGATGAGACCATCAGGAGGTATGATAGACTTTTCACGAAGCATGACTGGGGAAAGAGCTTCAGGCAGAAGGAGATATTGCTTCAAATTAATAGTTGGATTCATGATCAAAGAGTCTTGATCAAGGTACCAAAACCATTTTGCTTTAGGAAAGGCAAACATAGCAGCACGTAAAGCGAATATTCTGGCCCATTTAGCTTCCTCGGATTTTTTCATGAATTTAACAGAGTTGAAAACAGGAGCAAATTCTTGATAGTATCGAACATAAAGGCCATAATCCTGCTGGAAGGCATAGTCAATTCTGTTCTGTACCAAGTTTACTAAATCTCCGTTTGAATATTTCTCGAAATCCAAAGCCGTAACGATCACTACTTCTGGGTACTTATTCTTGTCCTTTGGTGTATATACAACCTTGTCATGATTCTTGAAATTATTCTTGACTTTTTCAAGCTCCAGGGACGCATTCTCTTCCTCTTCCTTTGCCTTCTGAACAGCCTCGTTGACATCGTCAAAATAGTTTAAAGACTTGACTACTATCTGTTCCACGTCAGGCGCTTTCGCATCTCGTATGTCCGTCACTTTAAAAAGTTTGTTCAAACCTAACTGTACAAGGAGATTTGATTTTTCCACAGCAGGGTATATATATTTTGAATTTGTGGGTATGACATTCTTGCTTGTTAAAGGATGTGCTGGTGGAAGTGTAAATGCTGATTTTGAATAGAGTCTAATTCTAATATTTGTGTAGGGGTCGAAAAGAAACCAAAGGATCAAAAGTCCGATAATGATAATGCCACTTCTATACCTCTTGAAATTGTCTATTCTATTAAAGGATGAGGATAGGGGCAAGATGCCTTTCTGACCCTTGAACTTAGGCCTAAACTTATTGGTACCCAACATGATATCGACTATGTCTTAATCTTGTTGACTTCACGCTCGCAAATTAACCTCGAAAATTTAGTTTTGTGTCTATTTTAAATTTGATGCCTATACATTCAAAGATTAAAAAGGATATACTTATTTATGATCTAGTGCCCTTATTAATTCTTTCCTCTATGACCTGTAAGGCCACTTGTCTTCTCCTTTCTGCGACGGAGTTCGCAATGCTTTTCTGCGCTTGGTTAGCTTGTTCCAGTCTCTTTTGAGCTCTTATATTACTCTGCTCGATGAAGTCATCATTGAAAGGCGTGATAATTCCCAAGAAGCAGGCTAGCTCATAGCAACCATTGAATATCGGAGCCACGTAAGACTTGGTAATGCTTGGAAAGAACTCTGCCAATTGGAACGTATCAGAAGCGTCTCCAGTTATAAGACTGTTACCGGATTCATTGCTAACGTTCGCCGATGTTATTGGAAGGAGAGGATCTCCTAAGAAGGATTGATAGAACCTTAAATAGCAAAATGCAACAAAAAAGCTGACGTATGAAGGCACAATAGGGTATAACGACTTTGAAACGAACAAAGACCAGAGTGACACGACAATCAAGAAAAAGAAGGGCAAGTTCTTCACTCTAACATTAGTCAACCCTTGGAATAATACAATATTATGTTCTGGTATAATTTGTTTGAAGACCACCAAAAAGCCAAAATAGTACGAAATACCGCCTCCAAGTGGTTTATTCATCCCAAGCACATTCTTGCGGACTAGGTTACTGACAATTGTCGTGATCACAGTTATAAAGTTCGTCACTGATCCGATAATAAGAACAAACTTCAACACTTCCTTATACCCCCAGAATCTTTCAATGTAGCTTGAGGCTATGCCTAGCACAACCAAGGAAAATATAAATGGCAAGACAGAAACCTCACAGAAAATAGCTGTAACGACAACCCAGGGATAGAATATGGTGTAGCGAGGTACTAATTGTAGAAATGGAACATTAATTTCTCGGAAGTCTAATTCTTTGTTCTCGCTTTTACTTTCATTGATCGCTGCTCGGAATTGGCTTAATCGTATTAATAATAGAAGGAAAGAAATAGATGTCAAGCAACCAAGCAAGATCTTGGTTGATCTCGGTAAGCTCCTGGCTTTTTGTAGTAATACCATCACTATACTATGATTTCTAAATTTATTATTTTCATTTTCGAGGTGGCTGAAATCCTGAACACGACTTAACTTACTACACTATCAAAACCTTTAAAAAAACAAAATATTATTCAAAATAAATATGTATAAGTACACACTAAATGACAAAAGAAAATAAAAATCAAGCCTATATTGAGTTTTTCCATAATTCTTACTAACTGGATTCTTTTTTTTCGGTTTTTCGATATATAAAGGGAATACAATACTGAGGCATTCTTAGGCAATGGTTGAGTAGGCCTTGGAAGATGGTGTGAAACTGGCGTACTGGTACTTGGAACCGTAACTCTTTGGTCTCTTTGTACCTGTATCGTTGTTGTCCTTGTGTCTTGGCTGGAACAAACCTTGGAATGTACCTGATAACGATGAACCAAGGTTCTTAGGAACATAGGAAGAAGCAATAGCTGGTGCAATGATAAGAGCAGCAAAGATCACCAAAATAACAAAGTACAAAGTACAGTACTTTCTGACCATTCTCTTTCTCAACTTAGCTTGCTTCAAGGAGTAGATAGGTGGTCTGATCAACCTGGATGGTTTCAACCAGAACAACATTGTAGAGTGCCATCTGTCAATCAAAGGAATGCACAAGATTGGCAATTGACAGAACAAGATCAAATGAGCCAAGACGAAGTCACCTGAGAACTCAGACAATTCAATGATCTTGGCACAGAATTCACGGGCTGGTTGAGTCCAAGCCATGTATCCCAAACCAGTTCCGTACCACTTACCTGTCCAGAATGCAGTGTTGGCCTTGTCGTTCTTGAATTCCCTAGTCAAGAAACAAATAGTCATGAACTTGAAAAGAGTTCTTTGGATGTAGATCATTGTACAGAGACCTAACAACATTCTTGCGAAAACAAAACCTTCCATAACCCACATGACAATGAAGAAGATGATGTGGACAATGACGGCGATACCGTGAGCAACACCAGCGATGACAGCACCTGTCTTCTTGCAGCACAATCCTAA
The DNA here is from genome assembly GCA_002196765.1 of Millerozyma farinosa. Lineage (NCBI taxonomy): Eukaryota > Fungi > Ascomycota > Pichiomycetes > Serinales > Debaryomycetaceae > Millerozyma > Millerozyma farinosa. The sequence continues at coordinate 1,475,620 of NBND01000002.1, read as the reverse complement.
CATAGGACCAGCACAGCAGGCCAAACCAACACAGACACCCAAAACACCAATGTCAATAGCCACAGGAGCAAGGGCACAGATGATAACTCTTACAATGGCATTGACCTTCTCGGGACTATCATGCACACCAGTTTGGGCGTTAATGAAAAGGTAGGCAACGAACAAACCAGCTGTGTAAATCAAGCAAGGAATGAAATCTGCGAACAAAACGTTAGATCTGTGAGCTCTAGCAGCATCAACTGTGTCCTTCTCAGAGACGTCACCGATCAACTTACGCTTGAAACCAGTAACACGAGATCTCGAAAGACGGACATAACCAACCCAAGAGTTTCTGTGCCACTTGGTGTTACCACGAGACATCCATCTGATGAAATCACGGTAATCAATGAAGAAGTCTTCCCAAGAAAACTGGTGAGGGTTGAAAATGAAAGGTGAAAACATTAATGCGGATAACGATGCCCAGAACCATAACAATGGCGCTTGCCAGTGTGCAACTGTACCGAAAAGTAAAATCAACATAGAACGAGCACCTAAGTAGATAGATGAGTCTGCAAATCTAGAATATAAAATGGAGAAAGGAATACGAGAAGTTGCGAATCCTCTTCCCGTTGAGATATATCTAGCACCACCAACACTTAAATCAGTTGCCAACGAAGAGGAATAGATTTGAGCAACGAACACTTCGAACATAGGAGAAAGAGAGATGAAGTGGCGAACAAATCTCTGCGCAGCTTTCCAAACACCTCTCTCAATCAATTCTTGAACAACCAATGGAATGAACGCAATGAAGAAAACAATGAAAATGGACAAAGTATAACGTCTAACCCAGTCAACGGCTGGAGCAAAGTTGTAACAGCCGAATGGGTACAATAAATCACTGACAGGAACATTCTTGTTGTAAGAACAGAAAATGGATTCGTGGGCCAAAGCATTCAAGTTCGCCAAGACAAGCATGAAAACCTGCAAAGACAATTGAATAAACAAGTTATTAATATGGAAACCTGGATGACCATAGTAGAATGACAAGAAACGGTCCAATGGCAATTGGGTTGACAAGTAATAGTATTCACGAGAAAGCATTTGTTCACCCATACCAGCACCAATCTTAGTTGTGAAATTCAAAATAGAACCGAAACCCATATCTCTACCTTTACCACACTGGTAGTATTCACAGTGCTTGATTCTACCACCTCTTAACATCGCATTCATACCAGCATAAATATCTTCGTTCAAGTGTAAACCTTTTTGGGCCTTGGAAACACCACCTCTAGTAAACATATAAGTAGCGTTCAAGAAATCAGGATGACCATAATGCAATTTACCACCGATTTGAGCCAAAGTTCTTGCGAATAAAGTACCGAAAGTTTGTTCCTTACCTGCAGCCACATCACCAAGAATACCAGAGTTCTCAGAGAAAATGTACTCACGAGCACCCAAGATGGCAACTGGAGCTTCTCTGTTGTCCCTGCTGTCGGTCTTCAAGTGTGGAGCATATGGGTTCACATGATCAACGTTCAATTCTTCAAACTCAGCCAAAACAGATCTAATCTTCAAACATTCTTCCAAGTAATTATCCTGGTTAGCATCAATTAACTGAATGTACTCACCACGATGGAAAACAATAGCATGATTCTGGTTATCAGACTTACCATCACCCAAAATAGGGTTACCAGACAATTGAATTCTGAACTTAGGACGACGTCTACCATTTTCTAACATCTCACAATGACCATCAATCAAAGCTGAGAAGACTCTTGGTTCCTCGTCCTCATTCAAAGGAGGTTCTTCGTCTAAGTAAGCAATCTGCAAGTCTGGGTAAGCACGCAACAAGAATTCAGCATTTTCCATTTCATCGTCTCTAAACTTTGCCAATCTTTGCATAGAAACAACGAACTTGAACTTTCTACGAGCCATTCTTTCTAATGCCATTTCCAAGCCTTCAGGGTCACCGCCGAAGTATTGAACAAGTTCAGGGTTCTCAACACGGTAAAGAAGCTTAATAGCTCTAGCATAATTCATGAAACCAGATACAGTACGGTACAAAGTCTGGGATCTCAATGATGCCCAGATACGGGTCCTCAATGTATACTCTGGGGCGGCGGATTTGAAACCAATACAGTAGAAAGGTAAATCATCAATCTTGGATTTCAAGCCATCATCAGAAGCCTTCTCAGGATCCTCACCGTTCTCATATGCTGCTGTTTCTTCGGCCAAAATCTTTGTATCCTTAACAAAGCAATCCCATTCGACTGGGTGCAATTGTTTCAAATATTCTAACAAAGTAACTCTGGAGAACTGGTCATCTTCCCTGATAATTTCCCTCAAAGACAACAAGATCTTTTCGGAATAATGAGGAGTAAGACAGGTAAAGGTAGGCATGTTGTCAATTGGCAATGGCTCCAAAATAGGAGTAGCCAAAGATTGAGCAAAGAAGGAAATACGTCTCTCGGCTTCGGAGTTTCTTGGGAAGAATTCCGTTTCGAAGTTGTTATCATCTTGGGAAACGAAGAAAGTAGGTGGTCTCAATGTACGCTTACCTTCAATTTCAGAAGGAACTTGATGGTACAATAACTTCTGGACATGGTCAATAGCCAATAAGTGTTCCCTGTACATGGAAATGACAATAGCGTTCCAAACCTGTGAAATCAACACCTTTGGTTTATACTTGATCTCCATTTCATTAGTAGCCAAGATCTTGGAGTAAATTCTCTTAGGCAATCTAGTGAAGATGTTTCTCCAAGGAGTCAAAATAGAGATACCCAAGTAGAAGGAACGACCGATGGAGAAGATACAGTTACAGATAATCCACCACATGTACGTATCCAAGAAGAACAAAAGAAAATCGACAGCAATCATTAATCCTAAAACGATTCTAGCTTGTTGTCTGCAAAGCTTGTCACCGAACCACACTTCACCGATACATCTCATATCAGTTGTAGACAAAGTTCTAATTGGATCTTTCAAAGACAACGTCAAGAAGAAATAAGATTCTGATAACTTAGCAGCGAAAACAGCAACCCACAAAAGGTAAGACATCCATCTGTCCAAACCTGTCAACTTTGTGAAGTTTGCGGTAAAGGTCTGCGAAGATAAGTATCTTCTCGACCTTCTGTTCATATAAGAAGTGAACAAACCACCTAAGGGCATAACCGCAAAGAATAACAAGGTTGCAATGGCTATGAAGAATCCGACAATAGACACCGCATGGGCCGCTTTGGACACCAACGTTAATCCAGCGTAGTAGAATGTAAAAACAACTGGGACCAAGTTAACAATCAAAATCAAAATCAAGAACACTAAACGACGACTCAAATGCTGAGCACCTGCCCATTCTCTAGGAACAAACATCCATTCAAAAACGGTAGCCATTATTTGAATGAAAGAAGCCACAATACCACCGATGGCAGCCGCTGCCCATCTTGAAGATGCGGTAGGTTGGTTGTTTAATGTTTGCCAGTAGTGCTTTGTATATATAGTAGGAGCCTGGTACGCAGTGTACATCCAATACACAGTACCGTGAATAATCCAGATTCTGTTAAAGTTGGTAACGAAATGGAGCCATGTTCTGATTTCCTTGTAAGTCTTAAAGAACACATTCTTCCACTCGACTTCACCCAACCTCAAATAACGTTCTTCTTGAGGTACATCAATCAATCTCGAACCATCCTCAAAAATGATTCTTGAAATACCCTCAGGGTACCAGAACAATTGATTGACATCATCGTAACCAATAACCTTGTTATGATCTCTTTCACGCTTAACGAATCTGCCTTCGTAAATTTCATAAACTTGAGATCTCAAGAAACGGTACAAAGGAGTAATAACACGGTTCAAGTAGTCACCTTCTGGAACTGGCTCCTGTCTTTGTTGACATTGAGGAGACAACAAGTAGTCGAAGGCAGTTTTGTAAATGTAACAGGTTAATTCTGGTGTGAAACGAACTTGGTTAGCTTCACCCCATATTAATAAGTATAATGCAATGTCTCTCACTCTTTCTTCTGGTGATAAAGAGTTCATTCTAGCCTTCCATCTAATTTCGGCAGCGTCTAACGAGTAGTCACCATCTAATTCGTTGGCCATGGCATCAATATCATCAGGGTGTTCCTTGGCAGCCTTTCTGGCCTTCTTGGATTTTTTAGAAGCCTTTCTGGCCTTCTTACCAATCTTACCCAAACTCATGTTAGCGAAACCAATCGAGTCATCCAAATCTTGCTGAGAAGCGAAGAACCACTTTTTGTAGTTGGCGTTGTCACCACCTATGTAGTCTGCGTGAAGACTCAATAAAGCTTGAGCTGGTGACATTCTAGAGGATCTAGAATCCAACAATGTCATGAAGTAATCAAACATATTTCTCATAGAGTCTCTTTGGAAACCAAACTTGTTGGCCAAATCAATGAAGATATCCTCAATGTGCTCAACCTTGATTGGAGCTTGGGGATCCGCGGTCCAGGCTGGATATGGCATGGTCGAAGCCAACTGAAACTGTGTTGGATCATAGTTTCCAGCGCCACCGTAGATCGGAGTCGAAGCACCAGAGGATCTAGGACCACCATAACTCATTTGAGAAGGAGTATATTGTGTACCATACTGGTCATAACCTGGTGTTCCTGGAGTTTGGCCACCGTAGCTGAAATCAGAAAAAGCTTCAGGATCAGCGTTGTATCCGCCCATAGGCTGGCCAGCAGGGATCTGATTGGCACCCGCAAACTGGGGGTCGTTGTAACCCTCCATGTTGTAGGGTTGTTGCGCATAGTGTACATTTTGATCGTAATATCCTTGCTGATACTGATCCATCTCATCATATGGCTGCTGGTAATACTCCTCGTTACCAGCCTCCGGTTGATGATTCGGATCGTAGTAATGGTTATCGTTGTACGACATCTATTTGAGTTAGTATTAAACACGTTCTGGTCTGTTTACGGGTTTTCTCGAGCGCTCCTCGACAAACAACAGCAGACACGCACCTTCGTGTCCCCAGATACCTCGGTGGAGTCCCAAAGCAGCCCCGAGGGCCCTGGGGGCCCTCAGATCCACTCCTGGGCCCTGAATCAACTCTCTTGAGGCTCCCGGGACTTCCTGTGTTGTTTGCTCGTCGAGTCGCGGGTTATTGGACCTCCTTAGCATTTAATGGCGGTTCGCGTCCAACATGATCTGCTTGTCCATGGCACCCATAGAGGCGTCAAGACCCAGCCATCGGGCGCTCTCTGTCACAAGTGAGCTTCACCACTTGCTTGCGAGTATCCGCTGCTCAACCGCCCCGAATCATCCAATTTCTTGTCCATAAACTTTTATTATGTGTCTTCGAAACAAACCCTAAAAATACCCAAAAAACTGAAGGAAAAAAAAGTGACATACAGTAACTAGTGTGTTTAGTACAACAACACTTCACCAATAACGATATATGATCGAGGTTGAAGCTTTACAAAAAAAAAGTTTCAGTTGGTGGTGTTAAAACGAACGATAGTATTTGAAATCAGAAATCAATTTTTAGGAAAAAAGGGATATGTTTTTTATGGGAAAGTGCGAAACGAGACGAGGAACAAAAAAAAAAAAAAAAAAAAAATTCAGGCGTTTGAGTTTTGAACGATTCTTCGACAGAGTGCATACGTCGTGAATAGAATCGTGTCACAACTAGGAAGCGCTAAAAAAAAATTCGAGGCTATAAGCCGTAGGCCTGAGTAGAGGACTATAGAGGCGCAGGCAAAGCGACTCGTCGACCGCAATAGCTGAGGCTTACGTGTTATACGGGGTCCCAAACATAGCACACGAATTCTGTGAGAAACAGGAACAGGAAATAAGACGATTACCTGCTAGCAGGTGCTCCAACGGCCAGTAGGAGTTACCTGTTCCTGGTGCCTCTGGTTTGGTCGTGGGAGGTATGTACTGTCTCCTACGTGTTACAGTGTGCGACAGTAGACATAGCGAGGTGCCAGTAGTTTCTGTGCTCAGCCAAAGCGTGACACAAAAAGCCCAAGGTACACCATCACGGCTATAATAACACGGATTGGACCGTAGTGTCTTCGGCATCGACAGCGGCCTGCTCGGGCAGCGCAGTTCAAGGGGGAGTCCCAGGCCGGTTTGAGTCTCGGGGTAACCGATGGACATGGTATGGCCCGACGAGATGGCTGGCTGTTGTCGCAAAGGACCAAATGGTCGATGCACGCATGTGTCTACATTAGCGAAGCGGGTGATGCGAGGGCTGCGGAACAGAATTTCCCACAAGAGCTACTTTTGTCCTAGCGTAGCAATCAAGACGGCCTCCTTGAGTGCTAGCAGCGTATGCTGCGTTTGGGCGGGTGTAACGCGTGTGAACTTGACTCGCATTTGGGAGCGGAGAGACGACATAGGGCGAAAAGCAACGATCTGAGAGTAAGTGTAACAACGGAAAAATAAAATAGGCAAGAAGGCACCGGACCGGCCTGCATATATCCTGGTCGTTCCCCTTCGGTCCTATCCGCCTTCAATGGGCCTCTACGCCATCGCAGCATAGCGCGTATCTTCTCAGAAAGGTGTGCCTCGAAAGACGTGGTCCAATGCAGACCAGGGGGTTCTAGAGTGATAGCGGAGCCCCTGCAATATTGTGTTGGTAGCAAGGTTTAGACTTCAGGCACTCGAGACACGTATCCAACGTGTTTTTATTGCAAAGACGGGGGCGCAACGGGAATATTCAAGACGTGTTCAACCGCCTGGACCCTTACTGGCTCGCATCACGCGAGCTCTAGGCCCACTGGACAGCACGGGTACGGTATGGTCGTAAGGACAAATATCTTTGTCATAGATAGACACGCTCGATATCAGTGCTTCCCGTCCCATCGCGGCAGTTGTGCACATTACCTAGTCGTAACAATATTCTGTTCCTTCACGAGAATATTGATTCCAGAATGTCAAACGTCGCGGGATTCCAGTATGTCGTACATCCATGCGCCTGTTTGGGGCCCATAGTCTGGAATTGTGCCTTCACTTAGAATGCCCCCCGAGTGCATGGAATAAAGTGCCGTTGTGTGGACTCGCCTGCTCTTCGAACGCGGTAGTGGACATTGTTCGGACAGGCACGTGCATTGTGCAACCTGTCTGGCTGATCGGGTTAGTAGAGATGGTTTGCTTACCTAAAAGGTAAGAGCCATGATCCGTTCCTCTTTTTACGGTGAAGCTCTAGATATGAGCCTGTAGGTGTATCTTGCATGATGGAAATCTGCGACGGCGAAGTTCGAACTGGCACTGTTAGCTACGTCAAATGTGTCTCCCAACAGTATCCTTGCGTCGTCTGTTCTGTGTGCGAAAGCACAACCGAAACTGCAGCGCCTCTACTAGTAAGAGCCTTGTACGGGGATGTTCATTGACGGAAATGGCTACATATGAGTTACAAGCATTTACGCATACCCGAGAGTGTGACCCTCTGTAGGTCAGTGCTCACTACGAGTGTTTCTAGCTCGGCAATGAGCTCACTCTAACTAAATTCTTACGGTTCTGACAGGCGTAAGGGACTTCAACATCGTAAATTAAGCGTTTCTATTCAAAAAAAAAATGCTCTTTTTCCGTACTCGCCTATATATGATACAAGTTTGTATTGCTACGTCTTGAGACCTTTGCGCCAAATGGTCTGTTTGAACAGATGAAATTGATGAAATTTTAATCCGTTTCATTACATTCAAGCTAATCAGTCCATCCTAAACTGCTTAATTCTTTTCTAATGTCGTCTTCCTTTTGAATCTTGGAAATCTGCGTGTCTTCCAATTGCTCGCCGTTAGCTTGTTTCATTTTCAACACTTCGATAGCTCTAAGTTTCTTCAACAAAGATCTAATCTTCTTCTCTTCGAGAGATGCAATACCGCCTAACACACTTCCACCCTCTGAAGCCCCATCCGCCTTTGCCGCAGGTGGTTGGGCCGCAGCGCTGTTTTTGGTTGTGTTGACCTCGCTACTACTAGAAGAAGGAGATGGTGTGGCTTTAACGTCATCACCTTGCTGCTGCTTTTTGGCCTCTCTCTTCTTACGGTTTTTTGCCGCACTCTTGCTTTCAGCAGGCTGCGCGGTCTGTGGTGCAGCACCAGGTACGGTTCTCGTGCGACCTGTGCCGGATGCTGAGGCAGAGCCACCAAGCGAAGCTGCTAACTCTTTTTGATAAAGATTTGTCCTGGTGTTATTTGCCAGGTTTCTAGCGTGTGGAGGACGGTAGGCTCCGCTTGGTTTACTCTCTGACAGAGACAGATTAGCCTTTTTCTTTTCAAGATACTCCTTAGCAGACTGGTGAGGCTCAGGGGCATTTTCCAATCCCTTCAAAGGAGGAAACTCCTCAACGCCTTGAGGCCTCCAGCCAACTGAGTAAAGTTCATTATATTCCTTTATGTAAATTAATTTTCCAGAAGCATGCCAAATTTTACAGCCATTATCTACCCTGAGTCTAGGGGAGGTTGTTGCTGTCAAAATAAATCTGCCACAAGGTGACCATTCGCATACAGATGTGTTTGATGCCTCGAAAGTCGATACCTTAGCAAACTTGTTTTGACGATCATACACATCAACCGTACCTTGTAAGTTACCAAACCCTGCAACTAAAACGAACCTTGCATGAGGAGAATATAAAATAGTATTCTTTGGTGACATTGGTAAAGAGTGAATTAAATTACCCCTGGCATCAAAAAAGGCTGTCTCAGCAGGCATGTAACCGTACACAACGGCAAATTCTCGAGCCGAAGGTGACCAGGTTATGTCATGGATTGGCCCTTGCTTCTTCAAGTCAATTCTGGAGTCATACGATCCAGCAATACCTAATAAATAAAGATTCGTTTCTCCATAATAAGACTTATTCGTTGTATCATGGTCTGTAGAAGCCAATGCTAATAGAGCAGTTCCAATGGAATTCCATTTAAGCTGACATCTCTCTGCCTTGAAAAAGTTCTTCTTGCTGGTAGGCTGATTAAAATTAGGGACATTATAAATAACCACAGTGGCTGGTTTTCCACTCTTCTCGGGATAGAATATAGCAATAGAAGGGTTCAACCCGGGACTAAGCTGGAAGTTTTGGAACGAATCCTTGGAGTCAGTAGGTCTGTACTTAAACTTAGGTTGACTCATATTTATTTCCTCCAAATTGCTTGAGTTAGTCACATCGTAAAAATGAATTTCTCTATTATCCACATTCTTGGCGAAAAGCTTTTCATCTTGAGTGAATTGAGGCTTCCAACCGCCTTGAATCTTATTTGACCACTCGCTGACCACCTTCTTTGTTGAGATATTAAATACTTTCACGTTCTTGCTCCAGACACCGCTTTCCTTGTTTAATAACACGGGCTTGCACCAGAAACATAAATATGTTCCCTTGGGTGAGAAATGCAAATCAAAAACTTCAGAGGTAGGAATTCTTACTTCCTCCAGGCCATCTTCAGATGCTTTAAGCACCACTACTTCACTTGGTTGAGTATAAGCAAAATATTTTCCGTTGGCAGAATATAATGATGCACGACAATCACCAGTGGGTTTTGGGAATGTGGTTATTTCTTCATAGTCTTGTGTTAGCTCGATGCACTTTGGCTGACGACCTGAATAGGTTAGTATAATTGCATCGAAAAGATCAAACAAAAATCTACTCAAAGTAACACTCTGAGTTAGATCTAGAAAAATTCTCCACTGAAAATTCAATGGTGAGTAGAAAACTGGATTATCCTACTTACAATAAAACTGAGTTTTGTCTGACATCCTCCTATTTCTTCTTGAAACCTTCCTTTCGAATTTCGTAACTATTAAGATGCAAAAGTGCCGTATTCACCTGTTCTTTTATTAAAAAGTCTTCAAAAATCTACTCGACACTATTTACGTTTCGCACGTGACCACAAACTAAAACACTCTTTGGCTTTTAAGGCGTTTCTTGTGTACATAATGGGAGCTAAATTGCTACATATAATTACATTTTGTAAACGTTATTTAACTTCTCCGAAATTAAAGTGCCCAGTTTCATTAGCATGTTTAGATGCACCCATTTCCCCTATGAGTATTTTGTAACATACCAAGCACCTTACCCTGAAAGTAGTGGTATTTGTTGAGTAGTTTTGAGTTTGCAAAAAACTGCAAAGCTTTAATGAAGCTTCCTTTATTTTGTGACTTTGTAATGAGTCTAGCTTCCAAAGGCAAACATCTCCTTTCTTATCGCTCTCTGAATTCAGAAGGCGCTTATTTGCGGCTAGCACATCATAATGAATACCCAGATATATCAATATTATAAAACTCGAGGGCTTTTCATTCTCATTTTCGAAAGTGATGAATTGACCCAGTTCTATATCGAGACAGTTGATCTGTAGCTTAAAATGACCTGCGAATATTCCAAGTTCAATTGCCCCACCCCATGAATCTTTCTTGGATATCCAGTTGCAATAGTCGTGGACTTTCCGACCAAGTATGGCTTCGTTGTAGACCTCCGGCCTGCTTAAAATAGTGTCCACAACGATTTCTCGCAATACGCTTGGAGGACATTGTCCGCCTGGTTTATATGCGTCGGGTCCATATAGAGCATATGACAAAGAATTGAAGATGCAAGAGTTGTCATCTGGTATGTTCCTGAGAATTAGGAATTCGTCACTACCTTCAATTGGTGTGTGAGGTATATCGGAGTTCAGATGTGAATCTTGTTTAACAGCAGCTTTTTCCCCGGCCAGACCAGATGTCTTCGAAGCATCCTGTCCAGTCTCGGCAAAGGTTATCATTACCTGGTCACCATCCTTTATTCCTGTTTCTTGGATAGGTAAAAGCTTGTTAGCTGTGTTGACAGCTTTAGGAGGAAATCCGGTTTTTAGATCACTTACACTAAGATTACTCAGTTCTCCTGTGCCTACCTTATCATTGACGATCTTGTAAAACTCCTCCACTGTTATGCTATCGTCTAGATCTGTTAAGCTCGCTGTTCCGTACTTGGACTTTAATCTCACTCTCATGCTTGACGATTTACTTACATTCATTGCTTATCATGCGCATAAGTCTATCTTTTTGTGACATTAGTTGTAGAAAAGTATTATCGTAATTTACAAAAGTATGAATGCTACGTAACCATGCAAAGACATTGCATGCCGATACGAGAGTATCTCATAAGCATGCCTGTTCACAAATAAATTGAAAACTCTTAATAGAGCCGTGCAAATGTAAGTTCTCTTGTACATATGTCTGAATAGCGGTGCTTATCCAGTCTCAAGTCATTTATTAGGCAATAACCGATCCTTAGTATGTTCCTGCGATCCTTCCTGAGGCATCTGACTCATATGGCTATTGCAGAAATTTAGCTTGACATTCTCGGGCAGCTCATCTCATCTCTTCAATCAACCATGTCCTCCTCTGACTTTGAAAATTCAGCTTTAGAGGAAGATCCAACCAAAATAGAGTCTAGCTCATCTTTCTTCTGGTTAAGCAATCCCTCATATTCGTCCTTATGTGCGTTCTTATACTCTTCCAACTGCTTGTATTTTTCAACAGATTCTATAAACTTTTCCACATTCAACCCAGACGCAGCCTCTGCCTCCAAGGGAGTATAAGGCCTTTGCTTTAAGGCCTTGACCCTTCTTTTATGAATTTTGCTCTTGCGATGTCTGTCGAGGGCCACGGTTGATTCAAAGTACTTGGCACACTCTACACAGTAGTACTGACCCAAACCAGGTTTGGTCTCATCGATCTCTTGGTTCTTTAAACGTCTAATCGAATCTGGAGAAGACACATCGTTGTACACGAGATCTAAATCTCTCGTTCTTCTTTTCGTCTTATATCTCTTAACACTATATCTCCCCATTTTACCGTCCTAATGTCTTCTCTATGATTTAGTACCTTAATAATGTGTTTTGCGATGCCCTCAGATATATTTAGTTCGTCCTGCATTTAGTGAAATATACAGGTCATGTGCTATAGGGTTTAAGCCCTATAGTGCGACTGCAGTTTTTTTTTTGTGTCATTTTGTCTTCCTAGTGCGCTCATACCTCTGGCAACTTTTTCAAAAAAAAATTAGTTTGATACTTTCAATAGGTTAACAACTTACAAAGGGTATGTTTCATCGGAATGACATGATAGAATCATTCATCATATGTGTACTACTGCTATAAGATACGTTGGGTTTTTAAATGTGGTGGATGTACAGCTTAGTTTGAGAAACAAATTGCATTAAAGTGGAAAGGATGACTGATTACAAATCAAGCAATTTTTTAAAACCCAATATATAGTAAGCGTTCGGTGCACTTATGATGTGATATAGTCTAACACTGTTATCGGAAGACGTTACTAACATATTTCAGACAAAATGGCGAGAAGACCAGCTAGATGTTACAGATACTGTAAGAACAAACCATTCCCTAAGTCTAGATACAACAGAGGTGTCCCAGACGCCAAGATCAGAATTTATGACTTGGGTCGTAAGAAGGCTTCTGTCGATGAGTTCCCATTGTGTGTTCACTTGGTCTCTAACGAGTTGGAACAGTTGTCTTCCGAGGCTTTAGAAGCTGCTCGTATCTGTGCTAACAAGTACATTTCCAAGATCTCCGGTAGAGATTCTTTCCACTTGAGAATCAGAGTCCACCCATTCCACGTCTTGCGTATCAACAAGATGTTGTCATGTGCTGGTGCTGATAGATTGCAACAAGGTATGAGAAATGCTTGGGGTAAGCCTCACGGTTTGGCTGCCAGAGTTGACATTGGTCAAATCATCATGTCTGCCAGAACCAAGGACTCCAACAAGGCTGTTGTTATCGAGGGTTTGAGAAGAGCCAGATACAAGTTCCCAGGTCAACAAAAGATCATTATTTCCAAGAAATGGGGTTTCACTCCTCTTGACAGAGCTGACTACGTTGCCAAGAGAAACAGTGGTGAAGTTAAGGACGACGGTGCTTACGTCAAGTTCTTGACTAAAAAGGGTAAGTTGGAGGAGAACTTGAGAGAATTCCCAGAGTACCAGTATGAGGCTTAAATGACTCTGCGTTATTGATAATGCTTTCATATCGGCAGTAATTTGTATACATTAAAATATATATCTGTGCTCTATATCCGACTGTAGAAAATTGCCTGGTGGTGCGTGCCAAATTTTTTCATGTTGATTCAACGCGTACAAAATTTCGCTGCTCGCGGTGTTGAAGACAATTGTTCATTTTCTGTTTGAGATATATATTCTGCTTTTTCTTGTTTTTTTCCTCCTCTACAACTAATTATTGAAGCATAGCTACGTCAGTTTGATAAACAAGATGTCCTTTTCTCAAAAAGAAGACCCAAAAACTTTGGTTTTATTCGACGTCGATGGTACCTTGACACCAGCCAGATTGTTCATTTCTGATGAGATGAAGAACACCTTGGCAAAATTGCGTCAAAAAGTCGTGATCGGATTTGTTGGTGGTTCTGATTTTTCCAAGCAGCTTGAGCAACTCGGCCCTAACGTCTTGGAAGAGTTTGACTACTGTTTTTCTGAAAACGGTCTTACTGCCTACAAGCAAGGAAAGGCCTTGGCTTCTCAATCTTTCATCAGCTGGATTGGCGATGAAAAATACAACAAGTTGATCAAATTCATTTTGAAGTACTTGGCTGAGATCGACATTCCTATCAGAAGAGGTACATTCGTTGAATTCAGAAAGGGTATGATCAATGTTTCCCCTGTTGGAAGAAACGCCTCTACTGAAGAGAGAAACGAGTTCGAAAAATTCGACAAGGAACACAACGTTAGAGCTAAGATGGTTGATGCTTTGAAGGAGAACTTCCCAGACATCGGCTTGACTTACTCTATTGGTGGTCAAATCTCTTTCGACGTCTTCCCAACCGGATGGGATAAGACTTACTGTTTGCAACACGTGGAGAAGGAAGGATTTAACGAAATCCACTTCTTTGGTGACAAGTGCTACGAAGGAGGTAACGACTGGGAAATCTTTACTGACAAGAGAACCATTGGTCACTCTGTTACCTCTCCAAACGACACTATCAAGATCTTGAACGAGTTGTTCAAGTTGAACTAAATTGTTTCAAATTAGATAACCCAATACACGCTATGTAGTTACTCAGAGGGTAATACAACTAATTATGCTATTCACTATTTACACTTGTAGAAAATGGCGGAGCTGTTTTCACTCGCTACTATGTTCTGTTCTATGTTTTTCCTGTCAATCTTGCTACCATCAAGTAGTTGTAATCTGTTGGTTACGCTATCATTGAATTTTTTAGCCAAAGCCTTGAATGACTTCTTGTTTTTATGCATTGAATCGATATCAGCTGGCTCTATCAACTTTGGCATCTGAATAGTTTTACAGCTCCTCACCAGTTTACCATTACCTAGCTGGCCAAACTCGTTATCACCAAAACAGAGCACGTCCTTTTCGTTTCCAATGTTATCAAGGGTAACGAAAGCATGGTTCGCACCTGCACTGAATGACTTGATAGTGATGTAAGAAGTTTTATTTGCATCTTCATCAAATTCAGTCAAATTGTTTAAAGACTTGATGATCTGAGGTTTGTGGCAAACATGCAAAAACCTATTAGATCCTAATTGACCTTTGAGTCCATTTCCAAAAGTAGACAAAACTGTTCTCCTATTATCAGCATCATCAATTACGTCAAATAAAATATAAGACGAGTCCTGTCCAGCGAAAAGCTTCTTCACTGTTAGAGATTTTATTGAATTTCTCAACGATAAAGCATTAGCAACGTCTCGTTGCAAGTCAGATACACTGAGTGCTATCTTAGGAACAGGCTGAATATCTGTCTTATAGTTAACGTCAAACCCGCATTCACCAAACATGTTTTTTCCCCAACTCCATACATTACCCATACTATCGGCAGCTATGTTATGAAATTTTCCAGAAGCTATACCAATAAATTTCCTGGGTTGTAACTTTCTCTCGCCCTTTTCGTTTCTCACTATTGCATTATTCAAATGAGTTAGCTCCATGACCCTATGGGGCATTATCTTATCGTCATTTTCATTGAAGGGAGCAAAACTAGGAATGCCAAACTGCCCATAATTTACAAAACTATCCTCTGAAATGTATGTCCTAGAAATGAAAAGACGCCCTTGAGAGCTGAGCATCAAAATATGATTCTTACCAAGGCTCATTTCCGCAATACGTTCTTTCGAATTGAGCATGCGAGACCCAGTATCATCCACGAAATCCAATTTATTGTAATTTTGAGTGCGGCTTAATCCAATCCAGTTTCGTTTTGACAAAGGAGAAAAAGAGGAAACTGCCTTGTCGATTCTTGGAAAATAAAGAATGTCACCCTTTTTAGTTAAAGCATATACCAAATCATCAGAAATGCGGCATTCTTGGATCTTCTCATTTATTTCAGACTTCACTGGTTCCTTAAGCCCTTTATAGTACTGAAATAACTCACCGTTCTTGTTTACCACAGCCAAATAGTCATTGGATATCTGAACGTCTTCGATCAACATATTATCAAAAAACTTGAATCTAGTTGGTAATTTCTTATCGTTAATTTTTCCAAATAAATATAAACCAGTCACTTCATCTGATTTTTGAGCATGTTTTGTCACATCTACTAACTCGTCGGCTAGTTTGTTCGTTAAGTACTCAATATTTCTTGTGTTTTTACTAGGATCATTAAGGTCCTTGACATTTGAATCATCCACTTTATAGGTCCAGAAAAGAACTTTGTTTTTCAATTTTTCATAGTTCATGTAGACGTAGTGGCTTCCTATAATTCCAAATATAAGAGCAAGGCCAATACCAACAGCTTTTAATCTCTCTCTTAATTCAGCAGATGCATTCTCTTCACGTTGCTTCTGCTTGACTTCCTCGTGGATCAAATGCATTTGGTGTCTGTACTCCGGACTCCCCGGTTTCAAGTTCAATAACCTTGGATCTTCCATGATCAAAGAGTCAAAGTAAGCATCATTAGGCGAAACGTGTCTACCACGAGCAAGCCCTTCGTGTATATCCTTTGTATTTATCTCATAGTTAGTAGTCTCCTTTGAGGCAGTTATATCCACTGGTTCAGTGTCTGATTTGCCAAACTGATATTCTTTTCGCCTCTTCTGGAATTCATCAATTGATTTAAACTTGTCATCGGAATAAAATCTCGCAAATACCAATCCAGTATTTCTTAATCCAGATTTCTGGCAGCGCAATACCAAGGATTGTCTACACAATCCTATACTGTATCTGAACACGCTCATCCTTTTATCTTTCGTATGAGTTATTATCAAAAATCATCTCAAATTTATTACGTTAGTTTTGTGTTATTTTTGTGCTCCATATCGATATCAGAAGTTTAGTATCACTCACAAGATTGATTAAATCGTGTTCGAAAACCACCACTAGCGATATGATCAAACCCGGGTTACAAAGTGTAAGGTCCATCTCATCTATCACCAGATTTGATACAAAGAAATTTGTCCAGTCTTTGCAAGAAAATGGAGGCTTCAATCAACAACAAGCTGAAACAGCCGTTAATATAGTTAACAAGGCTATAAACGATGGAATCCATTCAATAACAAAAAACCTAGTAACACAAGAAACATTGTCTTCCACATCCTACCAACAAAAGGTCGATTTTGCCAAGCTCAAAGGTGAGCTTCAAACTACTGATAGATCTGAGTTTAACAATTTGAAGAAGGAACAAGAGAAATTGAAGACAGACCTCACAAACTTGAAAAACAGGTTGAAAGAAGAAATAATGAAGAACCAGGCAGGTGTTAAATTGGATCTTAATCTTGAAAAGGGAAGAATAAGAGAGGAAAGTTCCATTCATGAACTGAAGATTGAAGACACCTACACAAGAATTGACGAAGAAATCGCTAACATGCAAATGCAAATCAAGTCAGTAAAAACACAGGTGATGCAGTGGTTGATTGGTGTTTCGTCCGGTACATTTGCCCTTATGCTAGCATTTGTGAGGTTTTTCGGCTAATTTGTTTATATACTTTTTATTTGGCTATAGTTTACGTAATTAATGATTAACCATAGGAATTATCGAACTACTTGGAAAGCTTCACAGTCCAAGCCCATCCCCGTGAATTCGTCAGGGGTAATGATCTTTTCCTTAAAATTTCTAACAATAATAACGGCTTTAGTTTTGTGTCGCGTTTGTTTAACATTGAAATTGATTCCAATCTGAAATAACAGAGTAGTATATTTTTAAAAAATGAATTCGTTGTATAACCATGGCATTAAACAGACACAGCTTCTCACAAAAGACTTAGCTACTTTCGAAAAAAACCTATCGACGTCGCCTCTTTCCTTACAAGGTTCAATCACCACTTCATTGAATTCGTTCAGGAAGACTGTTAAAGAATACGGTGACTTAATAAATCAGAATTTACATGATGAACAGAGTCAAAAACACGAAACAAGACTAGATAGGTTCAAAACTGATCTCAAGAATTTCTCTGACAAGTTTGATGAATTGAAAAGGCGTAGAGATGAATTAATTCAAGATAATAATAGGCAGGAGCTATTGGGTCGTCGTAATGCGGCTCAGTCACACAAGTCAGAAAATCCGTACGAAAGCAATCAAGGTATAGGCCAGCAGCAAAGCTTATCGGCGCTGGAAAGCCTCTATAATGAGAGAGGATCTCTTGGGAGAAGTACGCAGCAATTGGATCAAATTCTCGAGATGGGGCAACAAGCACTCGAAGACATAGTAGATCAAAATGAAACGTTGCGCAAATTACATGCTACTTTCAACCAGAGCTTAATGACGCTAGGTGTAAGTCAGGGCACCATCAGGAAAATCGAGCATAGGGCCCGTCAGGATAAATGGATTTTCTGGATTGCTTTCTTGCTTACTATGGTGTGCTTCTGGTACATATTGAAACTATTTCGCTATTAGATCCTGCATACACGTACTCTTACTTTCTACCTGATCCCAGCCATAACTAATTTACTTCTTTATGTATTCAGTGTACTTTAGACTCTTTCGAAATGTATCTTCATCCCGCCTGGGACTTGCCTGTTGTAGCAGCTCCTCATTTTGTCAATCGTTATACACACTTCTAGATCAAACGTTGTCATACGTCACCCCTCAATAGACCAAGCCATCAAACTTTTTGCCTAAACATTATGTTTTCTCGTTTATAGTCATCATATTCCTTTGATGTCGACATACGAATACCCTTAAAGGAAGTTTGTCATAGTTATCGGAGGGACTTTATGTTCAATGACAGGTTCGTTAAGCTTTTTCGATTGTGCGAAAATGCCTAATTAGGAAGTGTTACTAGCGGAGCTGATTCAATTTATGGCCCTAATCGATTATGCAACCTGTTTAGGAAAGGTATCGAAATTAGCGACTAAACAGGTTCAATATCTTTGACAGTGTGAAAAAAGAAGTAGTAGCTTTATATGATATATAAACAATGCTTCCCCGATGGGCACAATGAGACGTCAAATTTTCAACTCCTTTGCAAAATCTGAAGCTACCAACACTGGAGCTGTTGGGATTGACCGGTGTCTGCTTAATTAACATTCATTTAAGAAGTGGCATAAGAGAGAATATTATTAGACTAAGTTGCAACGACTAGTTGCTAATAGAAATTTATATACATGATGATGTTTCAGGACCTCATAAGGATTTTCATCTTCATATATTGTGTCTCAGGTGCGGCCATCTTGCCACACGTAAGAAATGACATAGACAAAAGACTAATTCAGTATGTAACTGAAGTGAAGACTGTCCAAGCAGCAGCCAGCACACCAACTGCTGTTGCAGCTGGCAACCAAAATACCCCCGCTAATACCGTACAGACTGCCGCTACTAGTCCAAGTGTTAGTTCCTCCAGCGAGCAAAGCAGCTCAGGCTTTGGGTCTTTTTTCGCAAACTTGTTGAATAGCATGAGAGGGTCGCTGTCGTCTCAATCTCTGCAATCAAACCAGGGTACAACTGCTGCTAACACTCCTAGCACCCAGCCAACAGGTACATCTGCATCGTCATCGGACTCTGGTAGCAAGTTTGATTTATGGGATCTTTTGTTTGGCCACTCCAGTTCCGTCTCATCTCCCCAGAGTAGTACAGGTACACAGGAACCAGATTCCGGAATTTCTTTACCTACATCCGCAACTGACACTATGGGATATTCCTCCCTGTCAGTCTCAGCAACTTCAGCTACAGGTAGCAGCCCATCGTCCTCACCATCAGGAGGCGACGATCCAAGTCCTAATGCATATGTGCAGAAGTCAATCAGCTCGGCTCGAGGCGCTAAAGGCATTACGTATTCTCCCTACAAGAAGGACTATCTGTGTAAATCGGCTTCTGAAGTAGCGTATGATATTAAAAGGTTGTCAGGTTTTGAATTAATCAGACTCTACAGCACTGATTGTAATGCAATTGAAAACATATTGCTGACGATGACATACTCTCAGAAGTTGTTTTTGGGTATTTACGAAATTGACCAACAGACTATTGTCAATGGTTTATCAACTATAAAACGTGAGGTCGAAGGCTCATCTCGTGGATGGTCTGCTGTTCACACGATTTCTGTTGGTAATGAAAGAGTTAACGATGGAAAGTCGACAGTTCAAGATCTCGCAACTGCTCTCAAAACAACGAGAGCATGGTTAAAACAGTATGCTCCAAATTATAATGGCTACGTTGTTACCGTTGATACCTTAGTAGCAGCTGTCGGTCATACTGGAATCTGTGAGATTTCCGATTATATTGCTGTAAACTGTCATCCATACTGGGATGGCGGAGTATACCCTCAAAATTCCGGTTCTTGGTTGCAGCAACAGATAAAGAATCTTCAAAATGCATGTGGTACTTCAAAACCTATCTTGATCACAGAGACTGGTTGGCCCACTAAAGGCGATACTAATGGTGTTTCTGTTCCTTCTCCGCAAAACCAAATTGCTGCTATCAGAAGTATTAACTCTGTTCTTTCTAGTAAAGTCCTCATGTTCACCATGTATAATGACTACTGGAAAAACCCAGGAAGCAAGAACGTTGAACAGGACTGGGGTATTTTTGGTAATCCTCAGGTTTAATATAGGATTTTACTTTCAAGAGTTCTTCTTTCTCCTTTCACTTCTCTCGAATTTTTTATTCCTTTGTCTTAGGATTGAGTCTTTAGTTTCATGTAATGTATGTAAGAGTAATGAATTTTTCAAAAAGATGCAAAATATGTACTATCTAAAAAAAAAAAAAATTAACGAGGGAAGGAAACCAGTATCCACCAAACATGATGTACCATGTTCAAGTAAAAGGGCGAATCGTTGAGTAGAGGTGACAGTAATTTACAATAGATAGAGAGGGGCTACCTAATATGCTGCTAATAGCAGAACTCGTCATGTGCCTTTTATGTGCAGTCAGCGGTTGGCTTCAAAAGTCAAAGAAAAACAAAATACACCAAAATTAATCGAGTATCATTCCAACGCAGAAAGCAGCAGTACAGGATGTCTACTGAGAAAGAAAGAAAAAAATTAGCGACAAGGCTCCAACTGGTGTTCGAAGGGATTTATCATCTAAAAGATGCACACGGAAGACCTATATCTGAGACATTTCAGAGATTACCTCTTAGAACAGGTACCGACTACTATAAAATTATAAAAAACCCCGTATCTTTACACGGTGTTGGCAGATCCATCAAGAAACATTTTTATACAAGAGCACAAGACTTTATTAATCAGTTAGTTCAGATTACATGGAACGCTCGTGTATATAATGTAAAGAGTTCAATTATATACGAGCATGCTTTGATATTGAACCAGTACATTATCGATAAAATCATACCTAAGCTATCGAATGAAAAGAATGTACCAGACCTGAGGTATTTGCACTATCCTGACTTGGGTCCATTGCCAGAAGATGACAGTAGTGCGTTATCATACAGAAATAATCAACAATTCACTAGTGAAGGACACGAGGACGAAGAAGAGGATGGAGATGACGGAGATGCCGACGAAGAAGATTACAATGAATACGGATCGAATGTCAATGCTAGCATTAGAAATTCTGTGTATGCACAGCCTAACGACCAGCATTATCAGGCGCTTCTTGCTAACAACACTTTGACCAATAGGCTCCACCTTAAGACGTCTCCATCTCCTTACCAATCTCACCATGCGACAAAGCAAGAGTCTGGAATACGGAGAGGTAGGCCACCAATCATAGATAAACCTTATGAAACTAGAATTAAGTTAATATTGAAACATTTCAAGAAGTTACGTCATCCAAATGACCCAAATCATCCTTTGACATTTTATTTCGATAGATTATTAGATCCGAAAACGTACGGGAACTACTATCAGGTTATAAGACACCCAATAAGTTTGAATGAGATCAGGGCTAAAGTCAGAGCTCGTAAGTACCACACCGTAGACGAGTTTATTGGGGATTTGAATTTAATGTTTCAAAATACAAAAATGTATTTTGCTAATGATCAGCTCAATAGTATGTACCAGGATTGCTTATTATTCGAAGCTGAGGCAAATAATATTATCAACTACGAATTACTGAGACCCGAAAAAGAACTTTTGGTTGCAAATACACCTGGTGGTGACGGAATAATCAGAATTCCACTTGATTCCATCGAGATAAATGGCCATACTTATGTTATTGGTGATTGGGTGCTCATTAATAACGCTAGTGATCCGGAAAGACCCACAGTAGGCCAAATTTTCAGATTATGGGCGACCGAAGATGGTACAAAGTATACTAACGTGTGCTGGTACTACCGCCCTGAACAGACATGCCATAGATATGACAGGCTTTTCTTTATGAATGAAGTTTGCAAAACTGGTCAGTATAGAGATCATTTGGCTTCTGAAATAGTTGGGCCTTGCTATGTTATATTTTTGACACGTTATCAGAAGGGTGACTTGCCGGAGGGTGTAATAGCTGAAGGATGTCCTTGGTTTATTTGCGAGTTCCGTTACAACGAAAATTCTCACGTATTTAACCGAATAAGGACTTGGAAAGCTTGTTTACCTGACGAAATAAGAGATAAGCCTGAACAGCCTCTAATACCTTTGAATGAGCCTCGAAGACTTATTAAGTACGAGTCGCCCATCAAAGGATTGCTTCCAGATGGAGTGGATACATCTATGCCTATACCTGATGCAACACCTGGTATTCATCCTAACACCCCACCTATTGTTGGGCTGGTTTACTTGAGGGAACCAGTTGAGGATGACGAGCTTGGTCAATATTCAACGAGTCCCAACGTCGTACCTTCGATAGAGAATGATGATCCTGTATCAGGAAGAAAAGCTTATATCTTCACTCCCGTGCTGCAGTTAAAGATGGTAGGTACCTATCCTTCATCATTTAGTAACAATACAAGTGGATTGAATACTCCAGTTTACCACAACCAAACTTCTCATGATACCGATGGTGACAGGTCTTATATATCAAGTGTCAATAGATACAGACAGCTTCTTCAACAGCAACAGCAGCAACAGCAACAACTTCAATACGAGAAATCCAAGATTGAACCTCGAAGAGGCATAACCCCTACCGCCAGCGGAGGAGCACAAGCTAACTCTCTCGTGGCTACATATCACACATCTACTTCAACTTACTCGAACATGTTGACTGGTGGGATCTTGTCTTACACTACTATAGACGAAAATTCTTTAGCTGACGTTAGTGAATCTTTGAATCAAAAAAGGAGAAAAATTGATGAAGAGACCTCGCAGTGTGAAATAGTGTGGTATAGAGCACCTCCATTGAATTTATCGAGGAAGATATTGAACAATAACGTTACAGAATTGGGACACTCAGCCAAGTACTTGGCTTGGAAGCTTGGTCATTCGTAATTCTCATCTATAGCTTATAATATTTACGATAGTAGTATACAGGAGCGAATAAACTTAATCAAATGTTCAGCATGACTAGGCAATGAAAGTAACATGAATGGTGGTAAACTGTTGAGGGAATTCCAAGAGAAGCTCACTACGTCTCGTAGGATAGTGGCTCTTGTAGGGGCAGGGCTATCAGTTTCTTCTGGACTTCCTACTTTTAGAGGTAGTCAGGGGTTATGGAAAAACTTTAATATGATCGACCTTGCTACTCCTGACGCATTCTACATTGATCCCGGGTTAGTGTGGCAGTTTTACTCGTGGCGTAGGTTTAATGCTCTTCAGGCAAGGCCAAATAAGGGACATGCTGCCTTGGCAAAATTATCCGAGCTAGATGGAATAGAGTATATCACGATCAGCCAAAACGTCGATGGTCTTCTTAGAAGAGCAGGGCACAACAAGGACAATCTTTACGAAATACATGGCTCGATATTTGAACTTCGATGCACCAGCTTCATGTGTAATTATGTTGCAAGGGACAACTTCAAGCACCCACTAACTCCTGCCTTGCAAGGGACTGAGCAAGAGTATGATGTAAAATCTCGAAAACGAAGCCTTCACGAAGAGGATGCTAGCATTTCTCCTCAGTTTAAGCCTATAAAAGAACTTTCAGAGGAAGAGTTACCTCAATGTCCAGTGTGCAACGATGGCTCTCTACTAAGACCTGGTGTCGTGTGGTTTGGTGAGCCTCTTCCACTCGGTCCGATCGACAAGATAGACAACTTTATAGAAGAAGATGATGTCGACTTGGTGCTTGTAATTGGAACAAGCGGTACTGTGTATCCTGCAAACAGCTATGTCGATAGAATAAGGGCTAAAGGTGGATCAGTTGCTGTTTTCAATACGGATATTGAACAGGAGATTTTAGACGGGAAGGTAAGTAAAACATGGGGGTTCAAGGGAGACGCTGCCGTGCTTTTGCCGTTAACCTTAAAGCCTTTGATAGGGGAATTATGACATTCAGTCTGATGAATATAACTTGCATATGCTCCGAATTCGATTTCGAGCCTTTTCTACATTTCAGTCGTTTCTTGAATCAAGTTATGATACTCGACTACGCTAAGAGCCTTTCTCATTTTTATGTGTAATACTACCAAGACAAGTTACATTAAATCATCATGGAAAGACTAGTAAGTATCTATATAACAAATACTTTCGTAGTTACCAATAGAGTGTATATAACGTCTAATTTTGTGGCCACGGGAACCGTCTCAGAGATGCGATGGTTCCGGAGTTGATAGGTAGTGTAAAAAACGCTCGGACATTTACCGACCATTAGCACTTTCTTCCGTAATTATATTATTAAAACTGGTTATCGATAGGTCAGCGTTAAAGGTTTAAAATCATGTTGAGAACCGCTACAAGTTTTAAGGGATTTAACAGCAAGGCACTTAGAGCTGCTCAATTTGTTAGATTCGCATCTACTCAAGAGTTTGATGTGGTCGTCATTGGAGGCGGACCCGGGGGTTACGTTTCTGCCATTAAGAACGCTCAGTTGAACATGAAGACAGCATGTATTGAGAAGAGAGGAGCTTTGGGAGGTACATGTTTGAACGTCGGATGTATTCCTTCTAAGTCATTGCTTAACAACTCCCACTTGTACCATCAAGTTAAGCACGAAGCTAGCACTAGAGGTATTGACATTACCGGAGACATCAAGGTGAACGTTGACAACTTGCAAGATGCTAAGCAAAAGTCAGTCAAGGCGTTGACAGGTGGTGTCGAGATGTTGCTCAAGAAGAATGGCGTTACCTACTTCAAGGGTGAGGGCTCGTTTGTCGACGAGCACAACTTGAACGTTAAGCCTATTGATGGTTCTGAGGAGTTCCAGGTCAAGGGTAAGAACATCATTGTCGCCACTGGTTCTGAGCCAACACCTTTCCCAGGAATCGAGATCGACGAAGAGAGAATTGTTTCTTCGACCGGTGTTTTGGACTTGAAGGAGGTGCCAAAGAGATTGTCTATCATCGGTGGTGGTATCATCGGTTTAGAAATGGCTTCTGTCTGGTCTAGATTGGGTTCTGAGGTGACCGTTATCGAGTTCCAAAATGCCATTGGTGCCGGTATGGACGGTGAAGTTGCCAAGCAAACCCAGAAGTTGTTGGCTAAGCAAGGATTGAAGTTCAAGTTGGGTACTAAGGTTACCAAGGGTGTAAGAGAGGGTGACGTCGTCAAGATTGAAGTCGAGGACGTCAAGTCCGGCAAGAAAGAGGACTTGGAATCCGACATTTTGTTGGTAGCTATTGGTAGAAGACCATACACCAAGGGCCTCAACCTCGAGAAAGCTGGATTAGAAGTCGACAACAAGGGTAGATTGGTTATTGATGATCAATTTAGAACTAAGCACAGTCACATTAGAGTCATTGGTGACGTCACCTTTGGTCCTATGTTGGCCCACAAGGCCGAAGAAGAAGGTATTGCTGCTGCCGAATACATAAAGAATGGCCACGGTCACGTTAACTACGGTAACATTCCATCTGTTATGTACACTCACCCTGAGGTTGCTTGGGTTGGCTCCAACGAAGAGCAATTGAAGGAACAAGGTATCAAGTACAAGGTCGGTAAGTTCCCATTCATTGCAAACTCCAGAGCCAAGACAAACTTGGACACTGATGGTTTCGTCAAGTTCCTTGCTGATGCCGAGACCCAACGTGTCTTGGGTGTCCACATCATTGGTCCAAATGCTGGTGAAATGATCGCCGAGGCTGGTTTAGCTTTAGAGTACGGTGCATCTACTGAGGACATTGCCAGAACATGTCACGCACACCCAACCTTGTCGGAAGCCTTCAAGGAAGCTGCATTGTCCACATTCGACAAGCCTATCAACTTCTAATTCTGGCAACCGTTGGAATAGAGCCTTCGAAAAGTATATCGCTTTATTTAGGTCAGGAATTTACAGTATTTGAAAATGTAATCCATTTATTTCAAGTGTTTTAGAGAAAACTATATCTTATGAACTTTTTCCGTACGGCTTAAAACCTGTTCTCTCCTTGTCATTCAGTATCGTAGTATAATGTAGATCGCATGAACAATCCCGGGGATATACCCTAAACATGTCAAGATGATGTTAATCAACAACGCTCCACTGCATCCCTTTTCTGCAAGAACTCCCAATGGTGGAAGGAAAACGGCAAGTATAAATTTAAATATATCGGAAAAGGTAACAGCCATTTTGGTAACCTTAACCTGTCTTTTCTACCTGATTAACGTAAAAATTGAGATATGAGCTTTAGCTTCCGATATATATATATTCGGTTTTTTTATTTTCGCAGACAAAATATCTTCTTATATACTTCTGGTAACTATTGATTGCTAAACCCCCAGCAATGAGCTGGCTACCAAAGGGCTGTACATTTTCGAGCAATTCCAAGCCTTTCCCTATGGGGTTCCGCGCAGTGTTCTAATCGAGAAAAAAAAAAAAAAGGCCACTTTTGGATCCGGTATCAAATATCCGTAGAGGATTTTTTTCAGGGCAAAATCAGAGAATATTTCATACCGAAGATAATTTTTAGAAAAAGTTGTAAAAACGACCTTGGGGAGTTAGTAAAGACAGGTTAGTCAGAAATACAGTACGGGTTACCAGCTCATAGAAGTATAGACAAACAATACAGGATGTCTGACATACAGAAAAAGATTCTTAAGATAGTGGATACACATAATGGGATCAGCAATACGTTAGAGATCCCAGAGCTTTCCGAGATCGACGCAAACACACTTCACTCCAACTTGACCTCATTATGGTCCAAGGAGATGATCTCGTTCCAGAAAATCGAGCGCGAGAAATGGATTTTGACAGAAGAGGCCGATTCGTTCTTAAAGGATGGATCTCATGAAATGAGATTGCTCAATGAGGTGATGAAGTCCATGGAAGGTTTGAAGATTTCGGACGTCGATCAAAAGTTGGGCCCAGTCGGTAAGCTTGGTCAAGGTAAAGCGTTCAAGAACGGATGGATATCGAAGGCCGATGACCGTCTTGTGCCCAAGGTAGACAAGCTTCCTGAAGATACTGTAGTGAGCCAGTTGAAGACTATAAAAGAGACCGGCACTTTACAGGATAAAAAGGAGTTGAATGAGTTGAAGAAGAGAAAGTTGATTGCATTGACAAAGATTGTCGGCTTCAAAGTCGAAAAGGGTCCTAAGTTCGCTCTCGAAATAGTCAACTTGGAAACTGACATTACATCTGACATGATAATAACGGGCAGTTGGAAAGATGCCCAGTTCAAGCCCTACAACTTCAATTCCGAAGGTGTCTACCCTGAGTCCGGTGCCCTTCACCCATTGAACAAAGTGAAAGAAGAGTTTAGACAAATTTTCTTTTCATTAGGCTTCACTGAAATGCCTTCCAACCAGTATGTGGAAACTGGATTCTGGAATTTCGATACTCTTTTCGTGCCTCAGCAACATCCAGCTCGTGATTTACAAGACACTTTCTACTTGAAGGACCCTGTCAAATCCGGAAGACCAGAAGACACAAAATACTGGAACAACATTAGAGAAGTTCACGAAAATGGTAAGTATGGCTCGATTGGCTACAGATATCCTTGGAAAGAAGAAGAATCATTAAGAATGGTGTTAAGAACTCACACCACTGCAATCTCATCTGCTATGTTACATAAGTTAGCCGAGGACCCCAAACCAGTGAAATTGTTCTCGATTGATAGAGTTTTCCGTAATGAAGCAGTCGATGCCACCCATTTGGCTGAATTCCACCAGATTGAAGGTGTTTTGGCTGGTTACGATATTACTCTCGGTGACTTGATTGGTTTCATGGAAGATTTCTTCTCAAAGATGGGTGTGCATGGCTTGAAATTCAAAGCTGCCTACAATCCTTACACCGAGCCTTCCATGGAGATCTTTGCCTATCATAAAGGTTTGAAGAAATGGGTTGAAATAGGTAACTCTGGTATGTTTAGACCCGAAATGTTGGAGCCTATGGGTCTCGATAAAAACTTACGTGTCTTGGGTTGGGGTCTTTCTTTAGAAAGACCTACCATGATCAAATATGGTGTATCTAACATCAGAGAGTTGGTCGGTCACAAAGTCTCGTTAGATTTCATTGAAACGAACCCAGCAGCAAGATTAGACGAAGACTTGGTTTAACTGTGTATAGAATTCATAAAGCTTCAATGTATTTTATTTTTTCAGTTCGCTTCGATTATGTACAGAATACACAATCATTAAATTTGAATATTCCATGAGCGAGGTACACCTCATGATAGATAAAGGTACCTAAAACCAGTCAAATAAACACGTAGAATGGAACTGATTCATAATACGGATGGGTTGCCCGAAACGAGGGGGCAAAATTTGAATGGTTTGAAATTAGACTCGGAAGGTGGTTTTGATGAAGAACAAGATACAGAACAAGACAAGAATCAGGGTTTAATCGGCAACCCAGAGGCCGAAAGACGACAACACACGGACGAACCTTACAACGCAGAACCTCATAGCAGTAGGAAAGAAACTGATTTTGTTTGTAAGTGGGTTAGTTGTAACAATCAGTATTGGGATTCTCTAACATCATTAGTGAACCACTTGAATGGCACACATTTATCACATATAGCACATCTCAGTCCTAACACACCTATACGCTATAGCTGTCATTGGGAAGGCTGTTCCAGATATGGTATTGAACAACCTTCTAGGTTTGCTTTAATCTCCCATTGTCGTACACATACTGGAGAAAAGCCATATTTCTGCTTCATACCCGAGTGTGAAAAGCATTTCACCCGGTCGGACGCCTTAGCGAAACACGTCAAAGGTGTTCACGAACTACACCTGATTAGGGATGCTTTGTCTCTCATCAATGGACGCTCAAAGAATAGCAAGTCTCAAGGAAATAGCCAAGATCTGGACAATTTAGATGAATATGGCTATTTAGCAATGTTGGAAAACGATTTCTCTTTGAAAAGTCCGTGGTGGTTTTCCAAAACCTTCCTTAATGCTTTGGTAAGAGAAGAAACATTAGGTTCTTTCCTCGAACAACCTCTAGAAATGCGGCAATACAAAATAGCTCGCGAGAGATACAAAGCACTCTCGGAAGCCAAAGACGACGAATCCACATCATGCTTCACATTTACTGATGGAAAAGGTTTTGATTATATCAAGCAGAATGACTCCAAAAATAAAGATATTACTAACCAGATTCTGTTAGCAGATGAGAATGGCTCGCACATACACTTGAATAAAGAAGATAATGTCGATGAAATTGACGATATTGAGACTTTAAGGTCTTTACATCTTACGTTACGGAAAAAATTAGCTACTGCCTTTAAGATTAACAAGTCTTTAAACAAGCTGTTGTCCAAGGCTGTTTCAACAAAACGTAAATTGGGATTGAGCAACCAGATATTACTCGACGCTAACTTGAAACTCGGGTTACCAATGGAGAAACAGGAGGCCGGTGCTGAGACAGAAAAGCTGGTATTCTTAGACGAAAATGATGAAGAATTATTAGATATGTCATTGATTTCAGATAACTAGAAGTCTTGTATGTCTTATTCCCGTACTGTATATTGTTAATAGAAAAATTGAACTCATCTCGCAACTATGAAATAGTGATCCTAAGCTTACACCCAACATGACATCGAGAGACTCTAATAAGAAAGAGTCCAACTCCGTGGATACTTCCGAAACAGATGTGATATCTGGTACTGAATCATATGCTTCGGAAAATCTCAGGGACACTATAAATCCAAATTTAAGCTTAAACGATTTATTCGCAGAGTTGAATAAAGAGACTAACGATAATCACAAAGATAATACAAGTAATGAGAGAAGAGAATTCGAGCAAATTCAGAAGACGATAAACAAGTTGCCCAAGATATCAACCAAGTTGGATGATCAGCCAGGGCCAAAAAAGACAGGAGTGGAAATCACTAAAGTAAATGACCCTATACCTGTCAAGAAGACAACAAGTTCAAAAGAGAAAGAAGACACAGCAGGGTCCAAATGGTTTAACATGAGACAGCCTGAGTTAACTCCAGATGTGAAAAAAGACATATTTGTTGTCAAACATAGAAATGCAATCGATCCAAAGAGACATTATAAAAAAGAGAAATGGGACACTCCAAAATACTTTCATATTGGTACTATAATAGAAGGAAATGCAGAGTATCACACACGCATGAAGAAGAAGGAGAGAGGCCAGACGCTTGTTGATGAAATTTTGAACGATTCTGACAGTAAGAAATTCTTCAGAAGAAAGTATTCTGAAATACAAGAACGAAAAGAAAGTGGTGGTAAGAAATACTATAAGAACGTGAAGAATATGAGAAAAAGATTTTAGTTTACTTCATTTTTATTACGTTAATTTCGTCATTCATAACTATTTAAGTCAATAAAATACAATATCATCAGAAATGGGGCTTAATCGTAAAGGTTGTTTATACCTCAAGAGGATAAATGGCATGAACAATGTATTTTGTTCACACTACACCTTACTCTAGTCCTGCTCGCTTGAAAACCTCCAGTCTAACATTATCCCACAAGGTTCTTTTATCCTCTTTAGATAACTTGAATTTCTTATTACTTTGTCTCATAGTCTTTTTTATTTCGTCACTCTTTATTTTATACTCATAAGCAGTAGTAGCTGCAGCTGCCAAATTAACAAGGTAATTTCTCAACGCTATTTCTTTGAAATTTATTTTCAAATAACTCTGTTCCATATTTGATATAGGTGAAGTGGAATTAGATTTCTTAGAATTAATTTGCAATAAACGAGATTGTTTGACTGATATTTCGGCCACTGACTTCTTGAACTGGTAATCCAAATTATGCTCCTGATAAATATCAGAAGAAAGTAATGTATAAATCAATTCTTTGTCAGATATATGAGGTTGTATCAATACGATATGACAAAAATTTGCGAGGTCCCCAATGAGCTGAGGGAAGTTGTTGGAGTACATAAAGTCAGGAACTGATGACACACTTGGCAATTGAGTCAAAATTAATTTACAGCGTGTAACATTCAAATTCCAGTCTATCAAAGACTCAGGGACGTTTTGATACAGAAGCTGTGATCCTAAGGATATTTTATATGTCTCCTGCAAGTCATCTGCCTCGTCTAAGTTCACATTTTTGCCAGCAAGGGTCTTATTCTGCACTTGCGAATAATGATTTTCATGCAAGGCGATATCATTGACGAGCTGCTCAACTGTCACCGAAACAGGTTCAGAATCCTCTGGAATAGTTGCTGTGGTGCTTGAATAAATCGAGGGAGCTGAACGAACTGACCTTTTGTTCGATGAGAAAACACTAGACGCCAGCGAACGGGGTACACCAAAGGTGACATGATGTTTCTGTATTTGCGTCGGAGCTGAACGAACTGATGCTGCTCCTTGTGTAATTATCAGAGGAGAAAGCTGCTGGTAAATGATGTTCCTAGCCGACTCCTTGAAATGCTGTGGAGGCGACGTATCGGACTGCCCATTCTTTCTGGCAAATGGATTTCCAAACATTATCTAAAAATTCGTATTCTTGTCTGCTTCATTAACACTAATGTGTATATTAGAGTTATTAAATAACTTTCTCACTGTAAGAGTCTGCTCAAAAGCTTCTACTCAAACTATTATATCGTTCATACAAATTGATTTAAGAGCTTTAAAAAGAAAGTACTCAGAATCCTCATTTTTACCAGCATCTATATAAGAAAAAAATATTTCTCGTTGAATTTAGCCTGTTCCACAAATCCTATCAAAGTATCACTAGATGTGTTTGAAGGCGTCTTTGAAAGCTTACAGTGAACGGCAGTATTGTCATTAACTATAACAATCAAAGGGGTGTTCCTAGTGCACTGCTATAGAATAGTTTAGTCCAATATGTGTTAATGACCTTGATACTACAAATAGTCAATGCGCCTTTGTAGCATTCTTTTTCTGATCTGATTGAACGAGCTTTTGAAAAACCCGAACCCCAACATGAAAGAAGACTTACTCTAGCCTGTTAGCGTCCCAGTGTAGTTGTTAGTTATAAATAATGTAGAGTTCATTCGCCGTATCCTTCAAACCAGAGCTAACCTGTATATACTCGAGCAAAAAGATCAAACATTAATCTTCGTGCTTCATTTCTACCATAAACTTAATAGTAGTGGTTCCAACTATGCCACCGGTGGAGGAAATAATTTCTGAAGATTTCGGATTTAGGCTCTGTACTGAAAGTAGTGGTTTCTCTGTGTTTAACGACCCTATTACCTTCGATGATACTGAAAATGAAGATCTCCACTTGTTAGCGATTGGAAACTTGAATGGATATTTTGCATGTTCTAATAAAACAACATTAGTCTTCGATAAAATATCAAAGCTTTCAGAAGTGAAGGATAATCAAGCCCCCGCTCTAAACAGACTTGAAGGGTTCACGAATATCACACAAGTGAAATTCAATGCTGATGAATCCAAGCTCTACATCTTAGAGAAGAATGACATTAAAGTTCTAAAGATAGACCACAAAGATTTTGTTGACAACCAGACTCAAGAAATAGTAGAAGATTACTCGATTGGTTTGAATCCTGCGGAAATCAGGCAGATTATACCTTCGCCTTCTAGACCTAATGAGCTTGCTGTCTTAACCACTAAGAATGAATTTTGCCTAGTCCACAATGGCTCTATTCGTATGCGCATCGAGGGAGTTTCAGCATTGTCGTGGTCTTATTCTGGAAAAGAGATATATGTTTCGATAAAAGGAGAGCCTAAGCTTCGGTCGTATTCTAATGTGACTTTAAGCGAAATCAACGTTATCGACTTTTCACTGATTGAAAATGTCCATGAGAAGCAAGTGACGTGTATCAGTGAATTACGACAAGATGTTGTATTGTTATTTTTGCAGAGCAAAGAAGAAGATGACAACGAGAGCTTTTGTTATATTTTGCGGAAAAATGTTTCTTCAGATGCCATTTTAGAAGCAGATGTTGCCTCATCGTTCAGCTCTGTAGTTCGTGCTAATACGTGCTATATCGAAAACTTGGTAGGATGGAATCCAGATAAAACTATTACTCTAGTTACCGCTGCATTAGCAACTGATGTCAATACAATATTCATTGACAATCAAAAGACGGTTAATGTGGTGTCACAATTAAACGACTCAGATGCATCACATTTTCCCATTGATGAGGAATCAGGAGATGATGTTTCTCCTGTAGGCTTTGCGCTTGATCTCTCTAATGTGAATACGGAAGTTGTGGAGCCATGTAACGGGGTAGATAAAGCGGTAGGTGTCCTTCCCAAGCTATGGACTCTCAGTCATGAAGGAAACTTAATAGCGTGGTGGATTTTTGACTCTGAGGGATTGAAAAACTCGAAAGTCTCTCTCCTTGAATGTACACGTTCGCTAAAGAGCAGAGTAGACCATACTGCAAGTCACGATGGAAAACATAGTAGTGAAGGTAGTGACGCAGGTGATAATCAAGTATCCACAAATATTGATTTATCAGGTTTATCTGTCGATAACTCCAATAAAACTTCAGGAGTGTTTTCTGATGAGGCAAAGTCAGCGACTTCCGAAAAACTAGACACTCAGTATAAAGCCCTGGATAACCCTATAGAAGGCTTAACACCCTCCCAGACAGGGACTGAAGGTGGGAAACCTAAAGAATCGTTGGGATATATGACTGAAGGCAATTCTGAAATATCTGCCAATGCTACAAAGGGCTCTGGCTTTGGAACGTCTGGCTTTGGAAATTCGGGTACAGAGAGTTCTGGATTTGGTAAGACAGGATTTGGAAGTCCAGGCACAGAGAGTTCTGGCTTTGGTAAATCTGGCTTTGGTAGTTCTGGCTTTGGTAGTTCTGGCTTTGGTAGTTCTGGCTTTGGTAGTTCTGGCTTTGGTAGTTCTGGTTTTGGCAAATCTGGCTTTGGAAGCTCGGGTACAGAGAGTTCTGGTTTTGGAAAGTCTGGTTTTGGAAGCTCTGCCTTTGGTAGTTCTAGTTTCGGAAATTCAGGTACAGAGAGTTCTGGTTTTGGTAAGTCTGGCTTCGGTAGTTCTGGCTTTGGAAAGTCTGGCTTTGGAAGTTCGGGTACAGAGAAAACGGGCACAAATACTTCTGGCTTTGGTAATTCTGGTTTTGGCAATTCTAGCTTTGGTGCTTCGAATACTGAGAAACTCGGGGCTAATAATTCTGGTTTTGGTAGTGCTGGTTTTGGTACTTCTAGTTCTGGTACTCCTGGCTTTGGTCAATCTAGCTTCGGCAACTCTGGCTTTGGAAGCACTAGTTTTGGCAAATCTGGTTTTGGAAGTTCTGGATTTGGTAATTCTAGTTCTGGGAACTCTGGTTTTGGTCAGTCCAGCTTTGGAAATTTAATCAACCAGAACAAAACCCAGAACAAGTTGCAAGCTGACTCAAATACAAGTAAATCAGATGATGCTAACAAAGGCATTGGTTCACAAAGTATTTTCTCTAAGTACAGTAATACTAGTGTTTCGAAGGAGCTGAATAAGGGCGTGTCGCCGTTTTCAAACCTTTTGAATGCCGAAAAAAAGGAGAAGAAGTCAATCTTTGACGCTGATGATAAACAAACCAAAGATTCTAAACAAAGCGTTGACATTCCTAATCTTCTGGCTTTAAAAATCAATGATAAAAAGAATTCTGGTGATGATAGTAAACTATCAGCCGTCGATGATCATCAACAGATACACAATACCGAGGCGAAAGAGGACAATGAGGGAGAGGATCGATCACCAGAGAATAATGAGCCACAGAGTAGCATGCATAGTAGTTCAAGCGAAACTCAGGAAGAAGATAAATCGCTCAAAAATGAATCTTCTTCCGAGAATCCTGTGGCTGAACCTGAAGCACCGCTGGATTTATTTTCCGATCGCTTAACTTTGTCTACACATGACAATAATGATAACGAAAATTCCAGTCTTCATTCACTTGACGCTAAAATCCCACCAATTGAAGAGAAAAACTTTTCGCAACCCACTAAGTCAGATGTACCTGATACTTCGGCTCCCAAATACAACGATAAGACCGAAACACAAAATACAGAGCCAATTGCTCAACAGTTTGCCACTGCTGCTAATGGAGCTCAAGAAGTCAAGGAAGAGGTAGGTGAGAAACCTCTTGAAAGTAAAGCTACAGATATATTGACAGATATAATAGAATTGAGATTGTTTGATGGAATTTCTGGAGACTTACCTCAACATACTGATCCTATAGAAAATAAAATAGAACATGCACATGCTTTCACTCAAGGTTACCTAAAAACTTTGGAAAGCAATGTATCTCTATTCCGAGAATATATTGAACGGTATCAAGATTATCATCCCACAACCTTGTTGGATGAAAGAATTGACACCAATCCTAAAGTGGAGTTTTCCTCGAAACATTCTCTTGTCAAAGAAATGACGGCTGAATTTTCTAAACACTTGCAAGGGAAACAGTCAATGCACAGTAAGTTGTTGAACATGATTGATGATTTACAAAATTTGCAATCTGAACGAATTAGACTAGAGAAGTTGATGGCGAAGCTATCATACCAGTCTAACAAATTAAAAGCGATAAGCTTAATAGACAGGCCTCTTGACCTTCAGAACGAACAACTAAGAAGAAACCTACGCAAAAAAGTTAGTCATGTTCATAACTTATTCTCTCAGCTATCTAGTGATTTGATGAACTTGAAAGCGAAATTTAAGACAAATTACGACTTGAATAGCTTGGAGGCTGTCATATTCCGAATCTATGATACTTTGAGGTCATACATGAGAGAACTAGGTGTACTTTCATCAAAAGTAACATCAGCTGATAAGTCTTCAGATGTGATAGACCAGTTGAACGATCTTGAAATAACTCACCTGAAAGAGATACCATTCCCCTGGAGATTGGCAGAATCGATGAAATCACAAGATATGAAACCAAAGAAAGTCACGATACAAGAAATCATATAGTCTTTAATCCTGTATTTAATCTATTACTCTTGAAAATGCGCGATTGAATTGTAAACATAAGATCTACTGACTACCAAGTCAATGACCGAGCACATAGGCAAGAAGGTGAATATTCCGGGGACTAGTGGATACGGTATTTTGAGATATTGTGGTATTATTCAAGGTAAGAATGGCTTGTTCGGAGGAATTGAATTAGTTGGACCAATTGCCGCTAGGAGAGGTAAGAATTCTGGCGCTGTGGACGGCATTCAATATTTTGATGTTCAGCACCCCATGACAGGTCTCTTCCTTCCTTGGGTGAAATTGCGTTCGGCAAATCCCTTCCTTGAAGATCTCAATGTCAACAATGTGAAGAAAGCCGATAGATACCAGGAAACGAAAGAGATTTTACAATCGCCATTTACTCAAAAAGACACAATTGGTACAAAAGAAGCTAAGGATAGATCCGTATATCGTGACACAGCGACAAGTGAAACAGAAATATCATCTGATAGCACAGGGTCGAAGAATCATGATACCAATGTTGCCGATGCAAGCTTGATAGAAGAATTGACATTCTTGAGACTGGAAGTAAAGACTTTGAGGGAAGAGTGCAACAAGCAACAATACGATCTAGCTAATCAAGTTAAAATTATCAATGACATGAATATGACCATTAAAGAAGTACACCCACTATTGGAGGAATATGAACACGAGCTAGAAGAAAAAGAAAATAAGATCAAGAAACAGAAGCATGAGTTCGACAAGGCGAGAGAAGAATGGAGAGAGTATTTGAATCTCATGTCAATGTCACAGCAAGAATCAGAATTGCTATACCAAAAAAAAATAGTAGAACTCAATACTAATTTAGAGGAAGCAAGGAACAGTATGTATAAATTAAGTTATTCTGAATGCAGCATATACTAATCATTCCAGGAAATCAATCAGAGGAAATCAAAAAATATATCAGTGATATTGATCACTTGAAATTGGAAAACAAAAAGTTAAAGGCTTTGTTACAGGCTAGTGAGGATAAAGAAAATGATAGAGATCTAAAAGATGTTAATAATCGACTTCTGCAGATCAATTTTGGCATGGAGAGTAAACTGAAATTGAATTCGGATGATCCTGTAGTAGAGCATGATGGCAGTAACCCCGATAATAAATCAGAGAAATTTGAAAAGAATGATTCGGTAGAACACAGTGATATAGAAGATGGTGTATCTGAGGAAAATATAGATAACGTGGATACCATTGGCCTACCTGTTTACAAGCCTTCGAAACCTGTCGACCCTAGTGACGGGAGAGATGATTGGTGTGGGCTCTGTGAAAGAAGTGGACACAGTAGCATCAACTGCCCTTATGAGAACGATATATTTTAATAGAATGTAAATAGATTTGATTCTGATATGAAGTTCGTGTATACAAATCTGTCAGAAGTTCATTCAATCGCACGCTGTAAAGAAATTGCTCGACATGATAGATTGTTAAACTACTAGCGCGAACATAAATTATTTCTATAATATAATTAGGCAATTAAATTGACGAGATGACTGTGGTACCGGACAGTTTTAAAGCTCAAATTAACCAGGGTGTTCCTGGAAATGTAAAGGCAAGGCCAGATCCATTGCCTGCCGGTAAAAAAATAGCGGAGAATAAGAAATCACCATGCTCTTTCGACACACTGTTTGAAGATGCTGCTACTAAGACTTCTGTTGGAGGGAGAACTCCAGAAACAGCTGCAGCTTTTGAAGAAGCGGAGGAGGCACTTTCTTCTGGTGATTACTCCAAAGCAATTAGAACCTTATGGTATTTGAAATTGTCTACATTTTACAATGAAGATTCTGCGAACGTATGGGCATACGTTGCTTTTTCATTTGCTCACTTGGGTTTTGCTGAGCATGTTGGCTTCGCTTTGAAGAAAATAAGGGAAACTAGTTTGGAGCAGAATGTTTTGAAGCCAGAAGTTATTACAGAGTTGAAGAAAGTGAGTAAATAAGGGAAGTGTATTGCTACATAAAATGATCGATTGTCATAATTCTACTCACTCAGTTGTACTATGATGCTTTCGGAATAATTTTCCTTTGTAGAATACTCCTCTTTATTTCTAGGATTTATGATTTCCATTGGGCTTTTATAGTCAATATGGCCACAAAAAGGCTCGCTGGTATGTAAACCTAATAGCGTTAGCGTTTTTTGGTCTAACCCTTTGAAAAACTCCAAAGGAGTACCTAAATGCAAATTTTCCTCTTGTTTTAAATAACTCTTAGTCATGAAATAGAAGGAAGTTATTCTGTCCTCTGTAGTTCTATTTGCGCTAGCAGCATGATATGTTGAACCTAGGAGAAACATACAATCACCTTTTTCCATTTCCAAGTATCGTTCACAATTTGAATTGCTTTCATTATATCCATCATATGGTCCCCAAAGATGAGATCCAATAAGTGCTCTAGTGGCACCATTATGTTGAGTGGTATCAGTTAACGCAACAGAGATACCAACCATGGATTCATCCCCGTGAATAAAAGTTTCTTTCTCAGTGTGGATATTGTGGTGGACCATATCCTCCCGATGATATAGTTGATCACCAGCATGGGGGCCAACTTTATATGTGATTCCCGAGTTCAATTGAATAGTACTATTACCTGTTCTAAGATTTTTTCCTATCCAAAAGTAATTAGACTCACTCAAAAAATAGCTTGCAACCTTCACGAATAACTCGTTAGCAACAATGTTATTCAATGAGGTAGGTGAATATAAAACGGATCGTGTAACAACTGTTGTCTGCTCAGGAAAAGGTGAGCCTTTCCATGATTCTTCCCTAAAAAAATGAGGATTTAACTCTTCAAGAATGGTATCACAAGTATCTGAGCTGAGGAAATTTCGGACAATACATACTCCGTATTTCTCCATGGTAAAGTAAATTGACTCCACATCTTCCTTGTCGCTCACAATTATCTGATCTGGAGTTACTGAGGCAAAAGTCGTTGGTGAAGAATTCTTGGGTATATTGACATACTTCTTTCCATCTTCTCCGATATATGGCTGGATCAAATTCAAGGATTTCGTGTAAGGCATTGCTTTAGGTTGTAAATTGTTTTGAGATTGCAGTAGAAGGTGATTAATCTCAAGTTTTATAACAGGTAACCTCACCGCATTCTGACAATGTGACTACGAGTCATGATTAGCAGTCGTTCAGAGCGACGCTCGATTACGCGCAGACGCAGGAGCAGTTGAGCATATGCAATATTCAAGAACTAAATAATATTTATTTACTATAAAGCTTCTCTAATTGCATTGGTCAAAAGACTCAATTCCTTAGGCTTTGTGATATACTGAGGATATATATATATCCATTTGTTGAATGGTCTAATCCAGACGCCCAAGTCTACGAATTTTTTCTGTATCTCCTCGACGTTTACCCTGTCTTTGACTTCCACAATTCCAATAGCTCCTAATATACGAACATCTGCAACCTTAGGGTGATGCACCAACGGTCCAAGTTCTTCATATAGCTGTTTTTCAATGTTGTCAACTTGATTTTTCCATTGGCCTTCCATCAAAATGCTTAAATTTTCGCTTGCAACTGCGCATGCCAATGGATTTGCCATGTAAGTCTGGCCATGCATGAAACATCCTGATGGTCCATTAGATATTTCTTCGCCAATTTCCCTGGTAGTGATGGTTGCAGAAAGAGTCAAGTATCCTCCAGTAAGGGCTTTTCCTAAGCAGAGGATATCAGGGACGATGCTCGCATGTTCGAATGCGAACATCTTACCTGTTCTACCAAGCCCTGTTGCAACTTCATCCAATATGAGCAAGATATCAAATTTTGAGCATAATTCCCTAACTCTTTTCATAAAAAAAGGATGATAGATTCGCATGCCTCCGGCACCCTGCACAATGGATTCCATAACGACACCGGCGAGTTCATCTTTATGTTTTAAAATGAATGCTTCGAAAGGTTTGACATCCTTCTCCTCTACCAAACGCTCGACATCTTTTTCCTTGCAATGAAAAGAAATCTCAGGAGTTTTACAAAAGTAATTCTGGGGCAAAAACCCTTTATAAATGCTATGCATTGAATTTATAGGATCGCACACTGAAAGGCCTCCAAAAGCATCTCCATGATAACCTTTCTCAATTGTAAGAAATTTATTTTTCTGTACTCTACCTTTCGAATGGTTGTACTGTAATGCCATTTTCATTCCAACGTCAATTGAAACGGAGCCTGAATCAGCAAGTAACACACATTGTAGCTCATCTGGAAGGAGTGTCACTAGCTTCTTACACATCTCTATCGATGGTTTGTGGGCGATTCCACCAAACATCACATGAGACATTTTCTCGATTTGTTTGATTGCAGCAGCATTCAACCGTTCATTGTTATATCCATGTTGAACACACCACCAGCTCGACATTTCATCAACTAACCTTCTACCATCGGCAAGCTCGATATATACTCCATCCGCTTTGTCCACAGGGTATACTTTCAATGGGTTGGTTATAGAAGTGTATGGGTGCCAAATATGGTTCTTATCAAAAGACAAATCTTCTTCAGTAAAAGTTTCAGTAGACATTTGCATAATTTACAATTGAGATTGGCTTCTTCAAATCAGTGTACGCAAAATTATTCACTTTATATATAATACCTACTTGCCTAGGTGAACATTTAGCATGATTCATGCGAGTTCAAATGCGAATCACGACTCATAGTCATTTTACGCAAATTTTGTATATAATTAAAGTGCAATTGCGACTGTAGATGGTGCCTAAAATACTGCATTAGACTAAATATACCTAAAAATTCCACTGCGGCAGTGCCTTTGAATATTACTTATACATGTAACGTACCACTCTACAGCCTCAACCCCCCACTACGAATGTGCACATCTAAGACACCGCATAATCCATCTGGGATATTAGTATGTGCAAAAGTGAATAATGAAAAACATGCTCAATAAATTATATATTTGAAGCTAAAGGTTTTGAAACTTTCATCAGCGTAAAGAATATGGTCATAACATCATATCATACTAAAACGCTGATAAATTCCATTTCTTTTATGGTAACTATTCATATGACTAAGGCAGCATTAACTGTTCCATAGCAGTCTTCGGGACGACTCGTATTGTTATGTAATAGTCTCGGAAAGAGTGTCTCGGGTGTTTAGTTGCATAAGTATCGAACATTGTGCGCGTTTAGGCGAATAATATTATTAAGATTTAGTATATATAGTAATATTGATACAGTTTCCGGGAGACTTGATTGATGATTGTTATGATTCAGATCTACAGTATCTACAGTTTTAGATTGTATACCTGTTCTGTTAACTGTATCTCTGTTATGACAAGCAGGCGTCCCAGTGAAGCTTCAGAGGTGCTCTATTTCATGTTAAAGTTCATATATAGGCATCATTTGCAAAGAGAAAGCTTAGTGAAAGTGTAGAGGCCTCAGATAACATGTATATCATTCTGTAGTATCTACTGGCATCAAGGTATAAGCCTGGTAGTTTGAAATATATTTTTCTGGGCTTTTTTTTGTGATCTTTATAATGGATTAACGACTTGAAATAGATGTTTGCCGAAGTTTTGTTGAACTTTAATCTATCATTCTAAAAATACTCACCTTGCGGTGAAAGTACTACGATTTCAAGTATAATTAGAGCAGTTTTGCTTAGCTTATATCCTAGCACTTGTATTTTGTTTCGGTGTTTATCTGCCTCAAATACACCCGCGATCAAGGAATGAGAAATTCATTGAGCGTTTGATAACCAGGTACCTTGGTATCACGAAAGATACTACTTTATAAAGGGCCAAAGCGTTATACATATATGCATCACTCACTTGAGCTTTACGACGGGATCCATAAGATAGCTCAAGCACTTCATACAGTATTCAACGTAGTCTTGACTCAAGTGATGCATTTCCATTGTTATTACATTGCACACTAATATTAAGCATGTGAGTTTAAGTTCTTGGAAGCGTCTGTCAAAGTGCCAGCTCGTTAAAACCACGAAGAAACTGAAGCCAAATGGTCTTGCTATCTTCGATATCTTCGATAAAATACGTAAAATGAGCATAAGATAACAATAGTCAATCCCGAGTCTTGGCGTAAAATGCACACATCTTTCCGCCTTTAACCGCCGATACGATACCGAATTTCATCTTTTCTTTCAATGAATTAACGAAGGGGTTTTCACAAAATAAGAATATATAACGTCAAGACTCAAGACCAAGGCGCGATACAATCCGTCTTTTACAGATAGAGGTAAGGTATTACGACAGGCTAAGGCCGGCCCAATTTTGGTCACTTTTTCATATATAGTGATTATGTTAAATTAAACGCAGTAATTTGGAGCCGTATGGCGAGTGCGCCCGCTTTCCGCCCAGCTGGTATCTTGGTCTCATGTATGATAGCAGCAGAAAAGACAAGACGCGAAAATAGATAATGCATGAATGACATAGGTTCTGGCAACCCGATCTGAAATCATTCAGCTTAATAGAGAGCAAGCATCGTGACGGATGTATCATTCTTGAGTGTAGTTGCACCCCTACCTTAAGCTAGACATGAACAGCTAGAAAGCCATAACTCGCGAGCTGAAGTTCTGAAAGATTTACCCAGTCGTGGCTCTGAAATGTGCACCAAATGTAGATAACGCAATCTCAGAGCCACGGCGTTCTTTTGAAAAGTAATATCTATTGCTTTTACTAAGTAAGGTTTGGATACCACCTTTCAAGAGGGAAAATTTCGGCCGACTGCCCTTTTTTCTCTTTTTTTTCGGATATAAAAGGAAAAGCACTCGAAGGTGTTGGGGAAAACTTATCTCTAATTGATAGGGAAAATGTCGAGCACTTCAAAAATAAGACAGATATGGTATGCGTCCGAATTAAATCAGCGAATTAGATTAAACTTAACTGAGACAATCATGTGTAATCTATGCGTCTGTGTGTATTAGAGTTGCAGTTGTCAGCTAAGATCGGTAAGTTTGTGTTCTTTTGATCGAAGGGCACCAAGGGTTTCGTGTGGCTCTACTTCAAAGGGATGTAGCCTCACACCTTGTCGATAGTCGGCAGCCCGTGGAGTGTTTTGAAGCCTCATGAGGCGAGCATTTTTCGTTGACTATTTATTCTTGATGAATAACCAAAAAATACAAGTCTTGGTCTTTAATCCATATCTTGGTCCACTAATATGAGTGACAAAGAACATGAGGGTACTGACAATGTAGCCCTTGAGGCTCTTCGTTCTAACACTGAGGGTAAATCCCCGTTGGAATGGTCTCAAGGAATCGATGTTCAAGCAGTTACATCAAACCCTATTCTGTTGTCTGACATTGCTCCTGAAC
This sequence comes from Millerozyma farinosa, assembly GCA_002196765.1. NCBI lineage: Eukaryota > Fungi > Ascomycota > Pichiomycetes > Serinales > Debaryomycetaceae > Millerozyma > Millerozyma farinosa. Next base: position 1,432,666 of record NBND01000002.1, on the reverse strand, counting down.
TTACTATGGAACAAAGATATCTTGTTCTTCAAAGGTATGAATTTGATAAATTGAAGTCGATGGATGACCTTCCTTTGAGTGCTTCCTTTATTTTGGAATGTGTTCAGAATCTAAGCTGGGAAGAAAGTCTTGAAATTTTGAAAGAGGGTATCATTACACATGAGGCAGATATCAATTTTCCTCCTGGTCTCTGGGACTACTACAATAAAATTGTATCCAATCTCGAGAAAACTTCCACCGTTCAAGAAAAACTTGAAACATCCTTAAAGAAAGAGGGTATCAGGGTGAACGTCCAGGCACATGAATTCAGTGAAGACGAAGCCGCGTTACATGGTCAAGAAATGGTTGATTGGAAATTCGAAGCTAGAATCGAAGCTTCTAAGATAGCATTTTGGCTGCCTTATCCTGAAGTAAGGGCAATTACCGATCCTTATGACGACCCTAATGAAAGATGTGAAACATTCAGGTCATATTTTATATCAATAATCTGGCAGGGAATAGCTACCTTCGTGAACACATACTTTAAAGCCAGACAGCCCGCTATAAGTTTATCTTCCGAAGTAGTGCAAGTTTTGATTTATCCATGTGGTATCTTGTGGGCGTATGCTGTTCCAAATTGGACAATAGGGTTTACCAAGAAGTGGAAAATTGAACTTAATCCAGGACCATGGACAGCAAAAGAGCAAATGTTCGCAACATTGATATATAGTGTTGCGGGTGGTGCCAACTTTCTTTACCAGGCCGTCGTTATACAAAGATCGAAGGAATTCTTCTATAATAGTTGGGCTGATTGGGGATACGAAATACTCTTAGGTTTTTCATTAACTTGCTTAGGCCTCGGAATGGCTGGATTATTGAGAGTGTTTTTTGTTCATCCATATGAGCAAATCTGGCCATTCATCATACCCAATGTTGCTGTGAACAAAGCCTTAATGGCTCCAGAAAAGAAAGAAATCATAAATGGATGGAGAATATCTAGATACAAGTTCTTCTTTGTTTGTTTTATGATATCATTTTTGTATTTTTGGTTTCCCGACTATATTTTTACCGCCATATCATCATTCAGTTGGTTGACATGGATTAAACCTGATAATTTACATTTAGACAATGTATGTGGTTTCAATGGTGGAATAGGATTAAACCCAATAACAACTTTTGATTTCAACGTCATGTGGGCTCAAATTCAGCCCTTAGTACTCCCCGCTTATAATACCATCCTTATGTACTTTGGAACAATATTATTAGCATTTACCTCACTTGGTCTTTATTATTCAAATTATAAATGGACATCATACATGCCCTTGAACTCCAATGCATTATTCGATAATACAGGTGCTGCTTATAATGTTTCGATGATATTAACTGCAGACAATAAACTCAATAAGACAGCAATACAACATTACAGTCTTCCTTATTATTCTGCCTGGAATTTGGTTTCTACAGGAGCATCTTATGCAACATTGCCTTTCTTAGTATTGTACGTTACATTTGAATATTGGAAACCCATGGTTAAATCAGCAAAAAAGCTTAAACAAAGTCTCTTTGGGAGAACAAGTTTAGCTAGTCAATTCAAAGACCCTTTCTGTTGCATGAATGCCGTATACAAAGAAGCCCCTGAATGGTGGTTTTTGATTGTGTTCTTAGCGTCTTTAGCTTTGGCCATCGGTTGCTTTAGAGGCTATCCAACAGACACACCAGTATGGACATTATTTTTTGCTCTCGGATTCAATATTGTGGTTCTTTTTCCTATAATTCAATTTCTTGCTACCACAGGGTCATTGATTGTCCTTAACGGTATAACAGAGTTAGTCGGAGGTTATGCACTCCCTGGGCATTTATTAACATACGTCCTCATGGACCTTTATGGAACTTACATTCCTGAGCAATGTCAAAATTATTTGAGTAACCAGAAATCAGCACATTATACAAAAGTCCCTCCCAGGTCTATGTTCAGAGGACAGCTCTTCACCTCGTTGATTAACTGTGTGGTATCTGTGGCGATCATTAATTGGCAAATGGACAAAGAAGGAATGTGCTCACCTGAGAATCCAGACAAGTTCACGTGTCCCACCTCTAGATCTATTTTCAGTTCAAGTGTCCTTCTTGGATTGATCGGTCCCAAGATAGTATTTCTGCAGTTGTATCCTATCCTCAAATGGTGCTTTTTGATTGGGTTCCTTCTAGTAATCCCAGCTGCACTTTTCAAGATGTATGGACCAAGATCTCTTACTGCAAAATTTGAGCCAACATTAATATTGTATGGACTCAAGCTGGCCCCACCTTATAATCTTTCCTATTATACACCAGGTCTTTACTGGGCGATAGGTTTTATGTTCTATTTGAAGAATTATTATACTGCTTGGTGGATGAAGTACAATTATCTTTTCTATAGTGGGATAAGTGCAGGTATAGCTTTAAGTTCTATCGTCATATACTTCGCCGTCCAGTATAATCCTAAGCCACTTAATTGGTGGGGAAATACTGTTACGTCGAAAGGATATGACGGAATTGGTGGCGGGCCTTTGAAAAATGCGTCCTTAGCTGAGGGTGGTTATTTCGGACCTCGTTATGGCCATTTCGGCTAACTAAGTAACAATTCCTAAATTTTAAATTCTTTAGTAATTTTTGTTTTATTTAGTACTTCACTTCAATTTAATCAACAATAGTATAGCGATTTACTCTAAAAGCTCTTATTTAGTTCAAAAAAAGTTGTTTAATCGGAAGAAGGTTTTGTCTTATTCAATCAAGTAACAAAATCCATAGGTAAATAAAGTAGTGAGTAAATGAGTAAATGCGGCGATCAAATATTAAAGAATTTACTATCAAACCTGATGTTTCCCGAATATAATAATGGGCATGAAAGAGCCGATCCTATCTTTCATAAAAAAAAAATGTACCAAACTGACCTTTCAAGAGGTTAAACTAAAATCCTTATATTAACTTTCATAATTCGCCATTCCAAAATCAAAATCCAGATCTAAATCAATTCCACAATTGAAAAAAAAATCCATCATAGGAGAATTGTTTAAATATTCATTCTCAAAGAGCGATTCGTATTGAACAGCATTAGGCCATAAATCATTATTATTTTTTTCCAGATCGAACTGACTGGATAGTTCTGCCGTATAATCTCGATTGACCAAAGGCTGTTCATAGAGACCCAAGTTTTCGTTATTGGTATTTTCATCTTTAGTCTCCGTTATAGTGTTGATAATAGTGTCAATCATATTCTCACTAAAAGAGATATTGAAGTGCAGAGCATTTCTCGCAACGTTTTCTTGAAACTCATCCGATAGTATTACAGAAATCACCAAAGTGTAAACCCTAACGAGCCTCCAAGCTAAATAATAACTCGATCTTAGAGAATATACAATGTCGTATGAAGTGCTGAAGCAAAAAAGCAATAAGGAAATTGCATGCTCGCATTTCATAATGATTGACTGTTCGCTGGTACTATCTTTTTGTAACTCATGCATTTTGATTTTTACCTTGAAAAAATTCAATCTAATAAGTAGCAGGGATATGCATGTAAGAGACTTCTGAACCATTAGTATTAAATTCGGTATAATAAAAAATTTTGAACTGTTTTCATATAGAGAAGAATTATTGCGAAAATAGAAATATAACTTGAAAGGGTCCCTCAAAGAATGATTTATGGCTTTTATCATATAATGATCGCTCAAACACTGATTTCCGTTTCTATCATACTTCAATACTAGCTTGAAGTATAAGGAAAATAGGAATGATTTCAAACGAAAGTAGTCAACTATATCCACGGCTGTTGTACGTGCAATATCATTAGTTTCACTTATAGATTTTTTTATGATTATATTATAGTCCTCATTCAATAGTTCTAAATGGTATATGCGGCGGGAAAGATCTTTCAAATTTGTACCCTCTTTGGTGTTTAACAATATAGATAGTATGTCATTTAACCTACTAACTAGAACGTGTCCCTTTCGAAGATTGCTAATAGTTTCTTTTTCCAAGCTCAAATTTGAGCAGTTTTTATTCAACTCCGAGAACGTCGGAAGCTCAGTATCAGAAGAAAATATCGCTGTGAATAGTGGATCTCCTGACACTATGCTATTGCAGGTATCCATGTAGACTATGAAATGCCAGATCTTTCTCGCAACGTTGTCCAAGTTTGAATGTCGAAACCTTGGTGGTATACGACGAGGATCGCAATGTAACCCAATAGAATACGCTAGTTGTATAATGTTAGACAATAACATTCTAACAAGTCTGCCATCTATTCCGCCTCCTTCTTCAGGAGAATATAAATGAAGGACATAAACGAAAATAAGGAGCTGTAGTGCTGAGATGTTGCTGCACTGGTACAAGTCTATCCGATCCAAGCAGACTTTAGCAGCATTGAAACATTCAGAGGTTAACTCAATATAATCTTTCTTACCATTTATGTCATGTACTGTCTTTTGTTGTTCATCGAAGATGTTAGGTAATGGTGAACAAGATAGGGACGCTATCCTTAGTATCGATAGTAAGACTCCCATTAGAGCATAATCAGTTTTCTTCCTGATATTGATATTAGTAAATCTCCCATTGACATTATCTTCCTGTCCTAGTATTTGGCTTATTTTCTCACGGAAGTCTTTTTCATCGAGCACTGGTATAAATCCACACAACGAGCCGAAAAAGACATCCAAAAGAAACTCCGTAACTTCTCGAGTCGGTATCTTGTCCCTCAAGAAGTCTAATAACTTAGCAGAATCATTCTCTTTCGTTACTATGTCACGAAAGTAATTGCTATTAATAACGTTATCTTCTGGAAAGGTGACATATCTTTCTGCGTTGTTACTTTTCATCAATTTTTTACAATATGCTTTCCTTGGTAGATAATGATCACTTTTGAACCTTTCACATTCTCTAACGTAAACATCTGTATCGTGCAATACTGTTCCCGTGTCTTTAGATGACTTCTTATACAAATCAAGTACAGGCTTGTATATAAACATATAATAAGCATCGCCAAATGATAATGTGACCCATGAAAAGGGCCCGAAAGTTTGTCTGTCTCTTGGATCAGCGCCCGCAACTTGCTTGCAGTCATCTATGTTGACATATTCCTTATCAGACTCAAAATAAACATAATTTTTGAGCACAGAGTCACCAACATTACGGTCAAGACAACTCTCTGGATCCAAATAGTCAAACTTGTCTCTGTTATTCCCATTTGAGGTGTCGCCATTCTCTAATTTGGGAAATAGGTTTGTTACAGACGACTGCTCCGTCTTTAAAGTAGACACCCGAAGATCACATTCAGTATTCCCGTATCTGAGGCAGGTAGAACAAGGCAGTTTCTGATCACATTTTACTTTTTTCCTCCGACAAAAGCTGCAAGACTTAGTGGGTTTTCTGCGTTTCTTTGGTATTTCATGCTTGCTTATACGTAGCATCGTGAATGTAGCAACTTAAAAGCGTTGTTGGTGTTTTTGCGAGTTTTCTTTCTTCTATTACACCTTTACTAGGTTCTCGAAAAGATACACTTTTTATGTAACTTCACAACTTAGTGCTCAAAATCCATCCATTCTAGAGTCTACGCTAAATAAACACGGCAAGCAACCCTTGTACTTACTAGTATATTAATATAGTATAGTATGCCCCTTTTATAAAAAGGAAATTGACTCACTAACTGAAGGCAAATATATTAATTAATATATGAAATATTGATGCATATATAATATACGAATATGAATCATTCATCCCAATAGATATTATTTTAGCGCGAACCTAGATTTTTCTCTCAAGAGCTTACCATACTTATAAAATAATATCGGCATGGGGATCAATGCAATGGAAAAGAAGGCCAACAAAGATCCACCCCAGTCGATCCCAATCCCTTTAAACATTTGACGAGCGAAAAGCGGAAACGAACCACCAAACCCATATCTCATAAAAGTATTAGCAGCAAGTGCTGACGCAACGCACGGTAAGTAGCACTCGATGAGAAAATTCAACGAAGGCAAAAATATACATATTAAACCAACACCGAGTGGAAAGTTACCGATAGTTGGTACAATCCAGTGTACTTTGTCATGATACTGACCAGCCCAGGAGAGCCAAAATATGCCAATAGGAAGACATATTGATCCAATGAACATGGGGATAAGTCTCTCTTCAGGTAGTAATTTACCAGCATCTGCTACTTTTTTTAGATACCTTTTTTCAAAGAAAACGTTCATTGCTCCTCCCACCTCGACACCTAATATAATTCCAATGTAAGGCAACAGAGATACACCCTCGCTAAAATTGTAACCACCGGGTCCAAATATCAAAGGAATTTCTGTGAGAAATAAATATAATAATCCAAACACAAATGAATTATAGATTGTCATTAATAGAAGAATAGGCTCAACTATGAACATGTGCATGGGCCTTGTCAACACCTTAGTAATAATGCCACCAAAAGTAAAGGATATTTTGTCATTTTCTGCATAAATGAAAATATTACCGGTCTTTTGTCTTAAATGATGAGCTTTTCTGGATAAGATAGTGCCTGGATGTGTCTCTTCGAAAAGAAACGCCATTAAAGCAAGACATAGTGCAGAAATGATCCCTGAAATATATTGACACCACCTCCATCCTAATGAGTGGTTTTTGACTATGAACCCGTTAATTATAGGTGATACCATTGGCGCTCCAAATAAAATCATTGCGAAGAAACAAACTATGTTACCTCTGACACTATGAGTAAATAAATCGGCAATAATTGCTGGACCAACTACCATCACTGCTCCTGCTGCAAGTCCCGCAAAGAATCTACCAATTAATAATGTTTGCAAGTCTTTGGCTGTGGCACACGCAAAATTAAAAGCCGTGAAGATGAAGAAGGCCGGTACTATTACCTTTTTCCTTCCGTATATTTCACTTACTGGTCCCCAAACAATAGGTCCAGCTGCGTATCCGAAGACAAAAAAAGAGGTGCATAGTGTCACAACTTCGCTTCCAACGTGAAATTCCTTCGTTAACTGAGTAGAAGCAACAGATAAAACAGATGAACTGTAAAGACTGCTAAAACAAGAAAGTAAAGTTACTAATAGGAGCATCACTTTTTTTCTTAGCGGGAAATTTTGGGGAAATTCATGATCATCTTCATCAAAATCGACCATATACCGCTGTGGATCCTTTATCATGGGAGGGTATACTTTCCCGCCACCCATTTTAGGCACTGAAGAATCCCACTCGAAAGTAAGTTCCTCTTTGTTACTAGATCTTGAGGTATCATCGTCCGTTCCTGCATGGTAATTTGCAGCCTCTTTTGATATCGATCTTTCAATATCAATTCCCATATTATTTCATGTACTAAGATGAGTTTATTTCTCGAAGGAATTTAGCTCATGGTATTTAGAAATCCTCTAAGCTGATATCTATGTTCGTTTATATATGAAGGGTTTACTAAGCATATCTTTGGCTAAGTTTGTATATGAAGAGGTCGTTTTATATCCGCCAATAATATGCGTAGAATTAACCGAGAAAGTTGGATTCCTTTTATTTCAAGTCTTCACCGCCTCATGTGACACACACGCGACAAGCTGAGTGGAAAAGCTGCGACTGTGTAATATGCAGTAACTCATATTGACATATCTGGTATACCGAGCTGTCATAGTTTATTTTTTCTGGTGTACGGCTCTCACTGAGATATTTTTTCACTTTGTGACATGTTATTCATAGTGCTTTAAATTATGGATTTCTTTCATATCAGCTGTCATTATATAATACATAACATAAAGGACTTGTACGGCTTCTATTTCGAAGATAACCTATGGGTTTAAACGACAAAATATAGTAAGTTTTCGAGGTAAATAGGATCGCTGTTTTAAAAGTCATGAAGAATCAAATATCGCAGCTTCTGCTGATTTTTTAAAAATACAATACAATGAAAATACTAGTAAATATTCACAAGCTTTTCATTTCTTCCAATATATTACAATTAGTATCAGACTAGGTAACATTAAAGAACCCAGGTACCCCTTTCAACGATCTATTCATACTTGGCAATATTATTATAGCTACCATCAATATAGTTATCTACAATTTAATTTTGTGTCACATTACAATTACAAGACTTTTTTTTATTTTGAAAACAAAGAAAAATAAGGAAAATGCTTAGTTTTGCTCAAAGCTTTTACCTTTGACATACCTAAAAGTATATGTTTTAATAACTGGCACGTTAATTACTGTCAAAAGAAGAGAAGAGATAGTATAAATAAGCCATAGTATGTCGCACCACTCAACTTTATGTGTTGCTCTCCATTGTTAGAAGATTTTTTTGAGCTATCTTTACCTCCGCTATTACTAGTATGATTAGTTCCACTCGACTCTTCCGCAATAAACTCAACCTCGTCACCAGAGGACTCCATACAGAAAGTATCGTCACCATGGCTATGACATCCTGTATAGCTAGATGGTGCCTCTTTTGTATTAGTGGGTATGGGTGAAATGTAACCTTCCGTTCCTTCTGCATCAAGACAATATTGAGTAGTACCATGAAAGTGGCATCCGGTGACTGCACTTTCTTTTGGGTCGGATGATTCCGACTGTGAGCTATCATCTAATCTTCGTGTAGCAGCCATAGGCTCGTATGAAACAGTTTCTCCTACTCTATAGTCATTAGTTGAAGTTACTGTAATTGTTTCTCCAATCACAGATGCTGCAACAAAGAACAATTTCAATAGTAAGAGCACGTTCATTTTTATTCCATAAGCTATTTTGACAGAGGAACTTGTATCGATACTTTAAACAATAATGATATAGAAGGAATCGATGAGATTACTCCTCGTATTAACTTTAAACAATAAAAAAGGTTTTCCAACTGATGATATATATATTCTCTTAAAAGACTATGAACTCTACTACATAAATCAATTGATAATTCTGCCAAGACTCAACCTCAACCTTTATGCATCAACCATTAAAATGGTTATGTATGTTTGACTTCCTTACCCCATTTCAAAGCAGAAATGTTTTATTAGCAGCTTTCGATAAATTTTTTTCAAGAATAATGCATTATGCGAACTTGGATGCTGCATTTCATTTTAGTTAACCGAAAACTTACGGTAAAAAGCATCAACTCAAATCACGTGTCTTGTCCTCGATGGCTTAGCATTTTTGATGCTATACAGACATTAACTCACTCCTCACTCATTCCATTTCTTGGCCCTGTCATTTAACCCCCAAGGTACGTTACAAGAGGGTTCAATACTTTTCGCCTTATTCCTGCCACCATCCACTCACTTTCTCGCTTCATGCTTTCTGACTTTAAGTTTTTTTTACGGTGGTTCATTTTGATAACTACATAGATACAATTAGTAACGAAAGACTATGCATTTCCGAATAGTACTAGCTTTTATAATCCTCGCAAGCTCTGTGATCACATTGAATGATACAGCGTGCAACACAGAGCTGAATGAAGCACTAGTGAAGAATGAAACAAGGTACTCGTCTCTTCCAATACAATCTGTATGGCAGAGTGCTAAATACAATAAATCATCAGCTATTATCACCCAAGTATACTATCGATATGAAATTTTCAAAGTTATTCTTAAAAATAAACTTACGAGCATGTTTTCTTTTCTTAGACATCTTCCTCATCTTGATCAGTCGGATACGCTAGAGAATTACACCAAATTTGATCTAATGAAAAAGGACTTACAAGTAGAAGCTCTAACTGCACTAAGGTCTTTTTCTCGCTACTTGTCGAATATTCAGGCAGCAAACACAAAAAGACGAAAGAATCTCAAAAAATTGCCAAAACAACAGCAGCGTTTATGCCACGAATCAGGGTACTCGAAAAGACTACTTGAGGTCGACCATGTCGCTGAGAAAAATCAACAACTCTTGAATGAAATAAGACATTTCATGATGGAAGACATGGGTATAAAAGAACAGCACATGCAAATACTTCAAGAATCGAAAGAAAAAAAATATAGCCCTTCTTCATCAAATTTTAGAGTGATAGAAGGTATATTGCATTATTTGAGAGATTGGCACCCAGATTACAGGGACGAAACTAGAGAAGCTATGCAATATATAACTCTGCAGCTTAGACGTATTGTCCCATTAGAAAGTAGAAATAAAACGTGCGTTATCATACCTGGATCTGGAGTTGGGAGGATTGCACATGAGATTTCTATTATGGGAAACGAGTATAAGAGAGGGCTGAATTCAAGTAAAGGTGAAACTCAGGGAGCAAAATTTCGTGCTGTGTATGCTGTAGAGAATAGCGGCATCATGCACATTCTCAACAGGTTTATATACAAAAGCTCTGCTAAAACGAATTTTGATATTCATCCATATCTTCATGCGTTTTCAAATCAAATTAGTTCCATTTCACAGTTAAGAAAATATACAATCCCTTTTCAAAAACAGCCCGATAATTTGAACATTATACTCGGTGATTTCAGGAATCTAGATATTTATAAGGACATGAACTGTGAGTCGGTCATAGTTATAACAATGTACTTGATCGATACAGCATCTAACATGCTTGACTACCTAAAAGCCATAGAGAATATTGCTAAACCGCAAAAGTCTGGACCAGTTCGAAATGGCTACTGGATTAATGTAGGTCCACTTAAATATGGCTCTCTGCCGCTTATTGAGTTGAACCTTGACGAACTACAAAATATTAGAGAGAAACTAGGCTGGAATGATATCAATGCACGTAACACACTAGATGAACCAGCTTTTGACAAAAAACTTATGGGTTATTTAACAGATAGACAGAGTTTATGGCAGGCATACTATGCAGCTGCTATGTGGTGTTCGCAAAGAAAGGAGAACGGTGTCCTCATCGAAGAGTAAGAAGAGATAACTCCTAATTATACAGATTTAATTAGATAGTAACACAGCGGACTTCGTCATTTTGGGCGAGGTTTCCAGCTATGTAATATATTCTATTCAAAAGTCTCTCGCGAAATTAACGACGTTGCAGAATATAAGAATATGAAAGATGAATTGTAACTGTATTTATTGACTTTAAACAACTTCGTCTACGTAGTATTAATACTAAACTAAACACAGTGGGTCTCTCCGCTGGCATGAGTATGGCATTCAGTGCCACCTTCGCTGCCACCTTCACTTTGCGAAGCGGCTGTACTATGAGAACTCGAATCTTCAGTGGTGCTTGAGCTATGTTGAGAATGATCATCGCCGTCACCTTCTTTATCTGAGTCTCCCGTGCAACCCTTCCCTGGGACGGAAATATCGTAAGCATAGACGTCTAATGCATAATACCTCAACGTAGCTGAATTTCTGACAGAAAAGGTAGCATTCTTTTTAGCAAGCTCCAAGCACTCGTCATATGTATCAGCGTAATGACCGACAACTTCATGCCCAAAACTATCAGTATGCCAGATTCTATGTAGAAGATCACCCGCCCAAAAAATAGTATTTTTCGAGCCAGCAACTGTAAACCCTTGACTACAGAGCTGAGATAACCAACGCCTTGTGCTGAAAGATAGCTCGCAGATGACGTTTTCGTTAGATCCATTTTCACCGCGCCAATGACCAGCCCATCCATCCAACTTACAATTTCCATCAGGATCATCACACCTGAACAACACATCACTTTTATCAGCATTCACAATATTCTCATACCACCCAACTACTTCAGCCGTAGGTGAGTCACCAAAATACTTCTTATAAAATTTGGATTCGTTTCCGAATCTTAAAGTATGGTCTTTCGCATGGGCTGCGAGCTTCTGGACTTCGTTGAAAGCAGAACTTAATTGATTGAATTCTGTGTCATTACAAGACTTGTGTATTGGGAATGACTTTACCCATCCATCAGTCCAGTCATAACTAGTTGGCGAGCTATCCACATACTTCGTGACAGTAACATCCTTCGCTGACAGAGATGCTGGAGCAGCTGTAGTAACTGAGACGAAAATTAATAACAAGATATTGAGCTTCATGGGTTATTTTTTGAAATTTTTAGATTTACTATACTTCAACTAACTCTATAACCAGTGATTTATATAGTTTTGTTCATTAATTTCGTAAAATTTCTGTAACTCATCTTTCAATTCCCATTATTGGATACTCCTAATAGAATAATGAAACCATGGTGCAAATATACTTGCATCCTTTGAAGAAATTTCCAGTAATTGAAGCACTAGAAAATGTTTAGTTACATTACCTTAGAGGTCTCTGCATTAAGTTAGGCACAAGCTCTCTGAAATAAATTCATGGCACTCCATTTTTGTCTTAACTGCGAATTGTCAAATGCATAATATCTTGGCATTTTAGCCACGAAAACTGAAAGGTAATGGGTTATTGTTCTTCCTAAAAAAATACGACTTACCGACCAGTATAAAGAGGATGGGGCATCTGTAACAGATAGATGGGATTTTGCAGGATTATCGAGTCAAAAAATTAACGATAAGGAACAAAAATGAGATTGAACGCTCTAAGTTTACTTTTATTTTTTTCTACTGTTTTCGCAGCCACGTTAACTGTAACGAGGACCAGACTGAGCAATAGTATAAGTGCTGCTACTCCGTCTACTACGTCAATGGGTTCTATTACAGACTGCCATTTTCATGGCACAGTTCAGTATTGTTTGGATGCTAGTGGTGTAGAAGGGTCGATTCTGCCAGCACCAAGTTCAACTAAAGACGCTCCACAAAGTTACACAGGTTGTCATTCTCACGGTTCGCAGACCTATTGTTTAGATGATTCAGGCGATGAAGTATTATTTGCAGCCGAAGGTGCAGAAACTGGATCTGAGGAAAACAGCTCAGATAGTGGTTCGTCAGGTGGAAGAAACTGCCACTTTCATGCGGGAGTTGAACACTGTATTGGTGAAGGTGAATCAGAAGAAAGCTCAGGAAGTTGTGAGAGAGTAGATCGTGACTACAATATACCACTAAGAATAGGTCTTTTGTTCGTTATTTTAGTGACTAGCGCACTTGGTTCGTTTGGCCCCATATTAGTCGCAAAATTTTTCACTTTTGATACTAATGGAATAATAATAACTATTTTGAAGCAGTTCGGAACCGGAGTTATAATTTCTACGGCTTTTGTTCATTTAATGACACACGCAGCTCTCATGTGGGGCAATGATTGCATAAGTCTTTCATATGAATCTACTGCTACAGCAATAACTATGGCAGGTATCTTCATTACTTTCATAGTTGAATATATGGTCTTACGCATCACAAGTTTGAGACCATCCACGACACTGGGGCATGAAAACGGTGCTTCAGCCGTGGAAAAGGAAGACAACATTATAAGTGAGAGATCTTTGTCTATGGAAAAGACTAATACCAATGAGAGCATTTATCACCCTAATGATTCTGTTAGGTGCTCTTTACTAGAAGCTGGTATTGTATTTCATTCAATATTAATCGGGGTAACTCTTGTCGTAGCAGGTGACTCTTTTTTCATCACATTATTTATTGTCATTGTATTTCATCAGTTTTTCGAGGGAGTTTCTTTGGGATCGAGAATTGTTGAAATGAAAAAAGTAAAGCTCGGGGTAAAACTACTTATGGCGTTAATATACGCAATTGTTACACCTTTAGGAATGGCAATTGGTATAGGTGTGATACACAAGTTCAACGGTAATGACCCTAGCACGATTATTGCATTGGGAACTCTAGATTCTTTCTCGGCAGGTATCCTCATTTGGACAGGTTTGGTTGAAATGCTTTTCCATGATTGGTTCATAGGTCCGTTAAAAAATGCATCAATGGCCAAGGCAACTATGTCAATGGCGGCACTTATTGCGGGAATAGCTCTTATGAGTCTTTTAGGAAAATGGGCGTGAACTGGACTCTGCTTTTCGAGAATAAAGGCAATTATCTGAATTTTGTCTTACAAGCTCTTTAATTTTAACTTTTTTTCTTAATACATGACTAAAAGGTAACATATTTCCAATATAATTGTAATACAAGATTACGAAGATGAATTCAAATCTACCGGTAAATGCTTTTTTTTTTCCGCTAAAAATTAGAAGCATGTTTGGAGGAATAATGTACTTTTTATTATTACTTCCGCGAAGAATATAAGAAGCATCTTAAGATTCAAATAAGTTGCGACCAGTCACAAAATGTAAGTGCAAATAAGGAAATGTAATTACTTTGGATAGATCAACAAACGTAAATTTTCTTACATGCCATTATGGTATTCGAAGTACCACCTGTGAAAGATTAATTCTGTACTAATGCTCACAGAATTCGCCTATCTTGATTGAAGCCTTTACTTCAATTTGAGAATTACTTGTGAAGTGGGAGTTTGCAAAGTCTGCAGAAAGGGCATATGGACGATGTTTAGGTTCAGTTTTCCCAGAGTTCACATATTCTAATCCATCGTTAGAAAAATCTACTAAAGTTCGTTAAATCCCATGACCCACCAATAAAAAGGCAGCAGTTTCATTTCTCTGATCTCTGCACTGCTCAACTTAAAAGGATATTGGCTAGTACTGATAATTAAGCTCGACATACTATCAAGAGAAATATACAGTTTTTCGCGATTTACGACATTTTTCAAAATTAAACAGATGCGCTTATTCAGTTACTTGTATTACACAAGTTTAAACTTATCAGTTTGCTCAGAGATAACAAATAAAAGAAGAATCTACACACTACACTACACCAGTGGTTGCGACAGTAGCTCTAATCACATTCTTTTCAATTCTTGTGCTCGCCGCTCGACAATTTTCATCAATGTCTTTATGCTCAAGAAGGTATCATATGCGTGAACATACCCTTTGAATTCGATTAATTCTGATTTAACGCCACTTGCTTTGAGTCTTCTGTGGAAATCTAAACAGTCATCATAGAAAATATCCAAGTCCCCAATTTCAATGACTGTCTCTGGGAAACCAGTAAGATCATCCTTCAAAAAAGGGAAAAAAATAGCGTCCTCGCCCATAAGATCATTCGCATCCTTTTTCGCTAGATAACGCTCGAAATTGTCTTCTCCAAATAACCCTTCATACATAACCTTATTAGACTCATAAGACCATACCGCTACTTTCTTCAACAACTCATGACGAGTGTTGCCTGGTTCAGCCCTGACAGTTAAAGGGTTGAGAGCCGGATAAATCAAATATTGCATGCGAATTGGTATTTTGTGAACACTGCAGTACAGAGCTAATCCAGCACTTATTCCTGCACCCGCAGAATCTCCCATGAGAAGTACCTTCTGTTGGTCTATTCCCAATTCGGAAGCATTATCTATCAAATACCTCAAGCAACTTACGCCATCCTTGAATGGCACGGGAAACCTATATTCCGGGCAAAGCCTATAATTATAACTAAGCACGCTAAATCCCGTAATTCTTGACAACGTACTCAAGAAACTATCATGGTACTCTAGATCTCCACTGAAATACCCACCGCCATGTGTATATAATACAACTGGACTAGCTGACTTACCGTTTACTATTTGGTATAGCTTTACAGGAACAGGGTACCCATCGAAAGATTTAATGGTGAAATTCTTCGTAACTATGTCATAAAGAGTTCCCTTATAATCCTTCTCTGGATCAAATCGAGGTGATAAAGAATATAGACCATTTCCTTGTTCTCTAAGCTCGGCAAATGTTGGTTTACTGCTGCTTGAGGTATTTTCTGTAGTGTCTTTACCACCGAAAAGTGAATCCAAAGTGGCCTTGATTTCCGAGTCAATGCTCTGCGTCGTCATTCTACTAGTGCTACACTTAATCTTCAGAGCTTCGTTTCCCTCGTCAACGAATATATATATTACGGGTTTTATCTAGGTGATCATATCACGGTTTCATATACAAGTTTCCATATTTGAAATAATATCCTCAAAAAATACTACTGGATTACTAATCATGTACACGACGTTTTCTTCGAAATTCTCCACTATGACATTACAAAATAATATATGATATATTTTATAAATTCCCTGAAATAAATAAGGTGAATCTTTGAAGGTCACCGCCACGTTTCCGTTGATGTGTACGGAATGTTTCTTCAATACCAAGGACATATATTCAAGTCATATCCCCCACCTGGTATGTGTCCAGTGTACAGCGTAAAATTCTCCTTCTGATCAAAATTGAGAAATTCTCTTCAGTCTTATTCACGCTGATAAATGGTTGTCCTCTAGTGACTTAGATCTTTTGCATGAAATTTTGTATTCGGCCCTCTTAGTAGCACGCTGACCTAATAACTCGTATAAAAAAAAAGTTGCCATAATACGAGAAATATTAAGCCGTGTCTGCAAAATGCTTACTATTGGCAAATCAACCTTCTATTCTCGTATATATCGCTTATTAATAATGCTCGCATATTGATACCCTATAAGTCAAGAGATGATAGTGACAGTCTTGATAGAAGAGAGTAAAATATCAATGACGCTTCAATACCAGTTCCTAGTAACCACCCATCATTTTCCCCAGGAATAACGAAGTGCTGTCTTTACTTCCAATTTAATTTTTCTGCAATGCGCCCCATACTTTTATCGATATTACAGTTTGTGGGGTAGAAATAATTTGGAACTTTCTTAGAATCACCACCTACGAAGCACGGATTTTATGATATTATGAACTCACCTGCGTAGCTTTGGCGATTGCCATTTTTTTGAAGGGGAATTAGGCGTAGCCTAGGTGACCTGCACCATTATCAAAAAGTATGTGCCCTTTCTGAGGCTTGTTATTAGGCCAAAAATCCTAATACTGGTAGCATCCTAAAAGAAGAATGCTAGGGAAGGGAAAGTGCAAGTCTGTTGAGTAGTGATATACTAAGACCTAATATTAACTTCATTTTCTCGTGGATCCAAAGAACATATTGAGATCACCCACAATTATTTGCGAGTAAATATTATCTCTTTTTCCGCATTTTTGAGAATTAAATGTCACCGAATTAACACATATCGATCGCTGGTATTTACGGTAATGCAATTATCTACAAATGTGTCATACTGAAATATTGGAATAGTATATCAGAGAAATACGAAAATTATGAAGCTGCAGTATTTCGGGTCTCAAAGGGAAGCAATAGAAAGATCACACCTGCAGCCATATATAATGCACCGGATATGAAAACAGGCTTTCCTGAATTCAAATTGAGATTCAAAGCTATCACTGGACCCATAAGACCACATATTCTGTTCCAGAATGAACAGGAAGCAGTTGCAACGCCACGAATAGGAGCTGGATAGACTTCTGGCGTATACGTATACATTGCAGCATATATAAATGTGCTGAGGAAATTGACAAGGCAATTGTACGCTAGATACTGCTTCTGGTTATTTGTGCTGGTAAATAGGTACATGAAAACGCCGGTAAGTATTCCACCAAAGGCACCTATACCCTTGCGACCAATATATTTTACATTCGAAAAATATCCAGCTATGAGGCCAGAAGGGACTGCTACAACAGATTGAATCGCATAGTCTCGGTAGGTCCTGTTAAGAGAAGAAGAGCCCGTTGAAGATCCTTTAGCTTCCAAGTATAACGGAAGAAAGTTATTAAAAAGAGGAAAGCCAATTCCAGCAAGTCCCCATATCAACCAAAGAAACGATGTAGTAATAGCCATTTTTCTGGTCTTGAATAAAATCTTCCATTTTTTAAAGTTATCCAAGTACCTGGAAATAATCTCCTTTTCTACCTCGTTAACATTTTGAACTTTCAACCCCTTTTCGGCGAACTCAGTATCTATTTTCTTGAAATGATCCACCGTCAACCAGGTGGTAGTCTTATTTCTCCTGGCAATTTTCTGAACTATTTCTGCAGCTTGAGCATCCATACCTTTTCCAATATAGTATTTGGGTGATTCATACATCCTGGCTAGCAAGCGTAGGATGGCCATGAGTAATGTCAATCCTCCGAATGTCCAATAAGTATATCTCCAACCTAAGTTCTGCTCGTAACTACAACTGTCAGATGATTTGCAAGTGAAGTTGACAATAAAGGGCCAGCCGATAATAGAAGCGACAAATTGCCCAAAGCCCCAAAATAAAGATTCGTATAATAACAATTGTTGATGAGAACCAGGAATAAGTTCAACAAACAACATAGAGTCAACTGGTTGATTACCACCTGTACTGAAGCCAATGCAAAACATAAAGAAATTAAGCGAGCCATAATTTGGCATACCAGCTGCTAGCAATCCTGACAAGGCACTCATGAAAATAGTTATATTAAACACTGAAAGTCTGCCAATGAAGTCAGAAAGCAATGGCCATAATGTGGCACCTACCACGAGTCCCACATATTTGAATAATGACATATAGGCTATCAGGGATGTGTCAAATCCCCTTTGAATCGGAATGGATATTAACGATACAGCGAACATCCAAAAGTTATCCATGAACCAACCAAAACCAACAGTAATAAATAGATTTATCTGGAACCAGCCCATCCCAATATCTTGTAGAGCTTTATTGACAAGTTTAATTTTCGAATTATAGCTATCATCCATTCCAGGGACGATGAAAGTTTCCACCTGATCTTTCTTTGCTCCACCGACATCTTCTTTAGTCAGGGTATCGTCGATAAACATCTCCACATCATAATTAACCCTTTCTTTGTTTTCTTCGTCTGGCATATCTGCTGCTGAACTTTACAATATACTACTTGTAGAAAATTGGCAGATTTATCATCGAGTCTACACCCCATACTTATTTATATCTAATCAAATACGATAAACTAACTTATCGAGCATGACTTGATAATGTTTATCTCACAGTTACTAGCAGTGGTCCTCCGCCGAGGCGCATAATATTTCCCTGATTCTCCTTATCTGCTAATATACAAAGTATAAGGAATTATGATTACTGTTTGCGTCATGTACTGATCCCATACGATCTTGCCTTGATTAACCGAAAGGACTTAACGTTACTTCGAATCAGGCCCACCAATCCATTCCCAGTGTGAAATTTAAATACAGTACCATATATTCCATATCAGGTATATATTAAGCGTATATCTTTTAATCCACTGATGAGTAGTCAACGAATGGTTTTTCAGCACTATAACATAAGCAATAGCATATTATATATATTCGGGTCACGTCCATGAAGATATGTTTGTGATACGAATTAAGTGAATGTTTTAATTAGATAACATGACTGAAAGCGTTTTAATTGTCGGATGTGGAGTATTCGGATTGAGTACAGCTATTGAGCTAGCCAAGAGGCACTATAATGTGACTGCATTAGACATCAACCAAATCCCCTCGTCGTGTAGTGCTGCTAATGACCATAATAAGATCATCCGAACAGAGTACTCTGACTTGCTCTACACGAAGTTGGCCCTCGAGGCTGTGGACCAATGGAAGACTGATCCTGACTTAAGCTGCTGCTATATTGAATGTGGAAGGCTTTCAGTTAAGCCCATCAACAGTGAAAAGAGAATGAAGTTTGATAAAATCTCCAGAGAGAATCTCAAGAGTCTTGGGAAAGGGGTTCAAATCAAATCAGTTCAAGGTGGCAAAGGTCTTGCACATAATTTTTCAGAGTTCAGGGGGAATAGGTTTGAGGACGATACTATCATAGAGTTCAATCCTACATGTGCTCTTGGTCTTGCAGGAAAAAGCCTTAAATGTGCAATGAGGAAAGCCGAAAGGCTAGGGGTGAAGTTCGTGTTTGGTCGCTCTGGAAATGTAGTAAACATTTATGAAGAAGAGGACAAGGCCATTGTGGAAGCAGAAGATGGTAAGAAATATACTGCGGATAAGATTCTAGTTTGTTGCGGTGCACTTACGGGGCATTTAGTTAACCTCAATGGGCAGACATCGGCAAGCGGTTTATTTGTTGCTCATGTACAGTTGAATGATGAAGAATATGAAAGACTTAAGAACATTCCCATTTTCTTCAGTGCAGAAGGATGTTACTTTTTTCCCCCTGATGAAGATACGAAAATGATTAAAATTGCAAGTGCAACAGAGGAATGTCGCAACTCTATGGTGGATAGGTTTGGTAATGTCACATCTTTACCATTAGCTCTGAATGAGAAGCATTTCAAAGGTATTCCTTCGGATGCAGTGGATTCTATGCACGCATTTTTCAGAAAAGCAATTCCGGAGATAGCAGATCGCGAGTTAGTAAATTGCAAAATATGCTGGATAAACGATACTAACAACTCTGACTTCCTTATTGATAAGGTGCCCACATCGAGAGCCATTTATGTAGCTAGTGGTGACTCAGGTCATGCATACAAGTTTTTACCGAACATTGGAAAGTATGTAGCAGATAGAATGGAGAACAGACTAGCTCATAACATTAAAGATAAATGGAAATGGTCGTATGAGACTAAACATAAAAATCCAAGTTGGAGAATCGAAAAGAAACTATTTGAATTAGGAAGGAAAAATATCACTACAAATGAAATGAAATCAAAGTTTTGAATAGTAGAAATAGCTAGATACTTTTTGTACGAATGAATTGTTCTTCGCTACGCCCTAATATCAGTAGAGTATTCCGATTATGGTTCACACACGTGATATAATTTATAGTCTCATATTCACAGTAGCTGATAAAGTTAAACGTAATAATAAATTTATGGAGAAGGGTGATCAGCAGGTAACGCGTAGAAGGTCGAGAGGCGGTTGTATAAATTGTAAGAGATCTAAAAGGAAATGCGATGAAGCAAAGCCATTTTGCCAGAATTGTAGTAGAAGAAAAATCAAATGTGAAGGTAAGTATATTTCATACTATAGGCAAGTGACACATGATACTAACCAATAAGGATACAAAGGTAGATGCATTTTCGAGGATGACCCCATCAGACAAGCAATTAAAAAACGTGGGTTTGGATCGACTAAACGACAAAGTAAACACAATCAACACAAATTTGCCACGATTCTGAAAACTAAAGTTAATAATATCCCTAAATCATATAAAACATCGGCGGACACACAGCAGCCCCAGACAAACTATTTAATGAATCTTGAGCTTTCTAATCAGTATACGGAGAACATACCAGAGAAGTCATATAAAGCTATTACCGACACATCCCCCCTTGTCAATATATTTCAAAGCGGGGCTTTCTTGTCACCTCTGGTAAGTAACTATCCTAACTTGAGCTGCTTGGAAATTTATTTTTTGGAGCTATACAAGCACAATTTTGCTCTGCAATACCCTTTTTTCACTGATTATGAAAACCCATTTTACAAGCATGTCGTACCAATAGCTTATAATGACAATGATGTGCGCTGTGCTATTAGTGTCCTATGTGGTCAGGTTATGCCTCTGAATTTGGATGATACCATTATGCTAGAATATAAGAAGAGAAAAAGAAGCTTAAAGAGCGTTATTTCTGTATATTTGGAATATGGAATCAAGAGATTGTCGACTTATGACATGTCTGTATTGATGTTTTTAATGATTTCTATTCTTTTATTCGAAAAGAATACGCATATATACGATAGAGGCTTAGAGGAATATTTGGTAGTCGTTGGTTCTGTGTTTCAAAATTTCACCTTTAACGATATCTATGCTAATAATTTAGCACTTTTATCATTCAAGGTTTTCATATACAATGACCTTATGAGCTCATTAATAAATAACAGAATACCAGTTGTATCTCATTTTTCTGAATACCAAGATATTGTTACAAATTACCCATTTATTCATTTAGTTGTGGTTATTCAAAAGTTCAGATCTGAATTGAGTAGATCTCCTGATGACCCTCTGGTCCTCCAAAAGCAGGATGGCTTACGATATATGGTAAAGGCTCTTAGTGTTAGAGATGTTGTCTCCTGGTTTCCTTCATTTTTCCTGAAACAGAGCAATCTGGATCAAGCGAATCTCATTGAAATAATATCACTGATATATAAGCGCCATCTCCTTTTCTATCTAGAAGTTGACGAGGTGAGAAAGAAAAACATTGCTACAAGCATATACTTAAACATCATGAAACTTCCTAATAAATATAATAACGGAGTGGGTGTATTGCCTCAAATTCGGTCGATATTAGAATACTTGGATGATGCTGAGATGGTAGCGTTTCGTAAAAAAATGGAATTGCTTTTGCTCTCTAGGTTTGACTGGAAATTGGAGGAAATTACATGGACATGAAACTTTCACATATAGAAAGGATGAGTATATGATATTCAAATTAGATGCTAAAAGTCGGATTTCTTTATTCATCAAGATGTTTATTAAGGAGAGATTATGATTAGTTTTTTTTTTCTTGAAGCTTGTATGAATCATGGCTACTTGGCCCTTCCATATTGATATCTAATGTGTATATGTGAAATGCAAGCACATTGAAGGTATCAATATACATACAACTTTCTTTGTGTACAAAATGCCGAGATTTTCAATATATACGATGACTTTATTGCTATCCGGGGTCTATGCGAAGCGGCCAGTATTCGACACTTCTTTGGTAGGAACATGAATAAACCTTCTGGTAGAATAGTCATTTTGATTAGATCAAATATCACAAACTGATACCAGAGTTTCAAGTATTGCCTGATTCCTAATCTATATGATATTTTGTTTTGCTTCTTATGCGATCACCGTACCGGTAAAATATAAATGGAACTGGGATCAAGAGAATAGAGAATCCTCCTAATATCGTAGTTCCCCATTTAAGACTTAACGTCTTAAACATTACTCTTGCAAAAAGTGGAAAAGCACCACCAAAACTTGATCTGAGAAAAGCATTCAGAGCTAATGCGGAAGCAGATACGGAAATATAAGCATCTAAAATGTAAGTGAGACAGGGTAGGAATATAGTAACAAGACCAGTTCCCAAAAAAGTCGTACCAATAGCAGGAACAATCCAATGAACTTTTTCAGGATAGTCCGCTGTCCATCCAAACCAGAACATACCAAGAGGAAATAAGAAAGAACCTATAAACATCGGAGGGATTCTGTCTTCTGGTACTGCAACAGTTTTTTTTGAAAGGCGGATATCGAAATACAACAAAATCAATCCACCCCATAGCACACCAACTATTGTAGCTATGTACGGTAAATTTGATATCCCTGTACTGAATTTATAATTGCCTTTAAATGCTATAGGTATAGCAGTTAAAAGTAAATACATGATTCCGTACATAAAAGAATTGTAGAGACTCATCAAGAACAAAATAGGTTCAGTTATGAGCATTTTCAAAGGACGCAAGATATTATATCTTATTATTTCTGATACGGATAAAGACACCTCTTCATGAGCAGCATGTACTGCCTTATTTCCTGTTTTCCTTCTAATAAGTTCCGCTTTTTTGACTAAGATCGTAGGCGAGTGTGTTTCTTTCATGAAAAAAACCATTATACTAAAGGCCAATGTGATACCGAAAGCAGTCAAATACAATGGCCATCTCCAACTGAGCTTCTTGTTTTCAACTAGGAAACCTGCCATGATCGGTGCAATCATGGGTCCACAAAAAATGATCATACCAAAAGCTATGACAGTTTTTCCTCTATCTTTCCTGACGAATAAATCAGCCATAGAGGAAGGAGCCACGACAGCCGGGGCACCCCCAATGAATCCACAGAAAAAACGAGTCAACATAAGGGTTTGGATATCTTTTGAAGTAGCAGCTGCATAAGCGAAACATATATAGCCAAATGCAGATAGGAGTAATATAGGTTTTCTGCCGTATAGTTCAGATAAGGGTCCCCAGATGACCGGACCAGCTGCGAAACCGAATATGAACAAAGAGGTAGCGAGTGTCGCTACTATATTATTGACTCCATATAGCTTAGATATATGGGGCATACTATCTGCCAAAAATGCAGAACCAAATTGAACTATAAGAGGTGAGCAGAGCGTTGCGAGACAATTGATAAGTTTTCTTTTTAGTGGCCATTTTATAGGATCAAGAGGATCGTTGTCATCAAAAATTACCACATATTGATCTATGTCATAAAGAGAGGGTGGGTGGTCTCGACCACCGCCCATCGAAGGGACTGGTATGACAGATTCCGTTATTTCTTTCAAGATTTTTGAAGACTGAGTTATGTTGCGACTGATGGACCTTGAAAGGACTAGATGTGGGTTTTCTTCCTCGTGTATAGATTGTACTATTTCTGTGTTTATCGACTCGTTACTCGAAGATAAGCTTGTCCTAGCATCTCCTGATGTAGAAGAATAATTGGAGCTATTTAACATTCTGGGGTTGACATTTACCCCATTGTGCCCATCAAAAGACCCTTCATCACTTTCTTTCATCGACATCAATATTGTTTTTGGGAGAAAATTTAGACATTGGGATATTTAGACTCGTAAAGGGCCGCCTTATACCATGTCCGTCTTCATAAAGATTCTACAAATTAGTCATCTCATATATTATTACTAGACATTCCTGCACAAAGTCATGGATCGCAACGCTTTACTGCTATGGGGCATGAATCCGCCTTATGAAGGTAGAATATTACATTGCTGAATATTAAACTTGCACTATACTACAGGTTGATATCGTAGGTGGTACCGTGAGGTGGTCAGGAAGTGCATTTTTTTTTAGGTTTCTCATCCTTTTTGCGCAATTTTGAACACCTTATTGCGGATAGGCGGATAAGACTAGAGTGAAACTAAAAGAGCAGTCAAGACGCGCTTAGTGTTGTTATGAATATACTATGAAGCTTATATCAGTTCCTAATTGTGATTTAGGCAATGAATCTTTCATAATGCTATATGTTAATCAGCATCTACTCAAGAAGTGCGGCATCCGCGCAATGCATGCATTGTGCTTGCACTATCTCTAATTTTGCAAATGTTTCAAGTACTCCTCAGTATTGAGCAACTTAGCATAACCAAATTCCAAGGTAGCAAAAACAGTTAGCGCGACGTATTTAGCAGGCACAACACTCCCCTTGAACTCCAAGTCACGGGTGGGAACTGCATCGTAAACGACAGTCACATTGTAACCCAATTCTGATGCAGCTCGAACCGTACCCTGAACACAGGTTTGAGCCATCGCACCTACAACTGTTAAATCGGTAATTCTTTTGGAGGTCAAAACCTCATGAAGGTTTGTCTCGAGGAATGAGTTGGGGTGGTGCTTGGTGATAACAACTTCATCTCCCTTGTTCTCAACAAGGGAGACAATTTTTGATCCATCGGAATTCTTCGCTAAAAACGGAGCGCTTTCGTCCTCAAATTCGTGTTTCACGTGAACCACGAAATAGTCTTCACGCTCTCTTACCTTGTCCAAGATCTTAGCAGCTTGTCTGATAGATTCTTCAACGTTAATTAAAGGGAGGTTTCCTTTCGGAAGATAGTCCTTTTGGAGGTCAATTACTATGAAACCTTTCATTCTTACTAGCATATACTGCTAGACACATACCGAAACATGTATTTAAACCTACACTAACATTAGTAAGCGCGCGGAGATTCACATCATCAATACCATGGGGTGGACAATACTTATACCGCTGAACGCTAACGTGATGACATCGCTTACTAACTTTAACACTAAACACCGGCGGGCTTAAGTGACTTCAAGTGACTTCAAGTTCAGCTGCGCTGAACCAAATTTCCCGTTGAATAACCCTGAGGTTTGTAGGACTTATTTGAAGTTAGATTAATCGTTTTTTTTGCTGCATTACTGATGTCTTTATGTGCGTATAGTATCCG
Source organism: Millerozyma farinosa (assembly GCA_002196765.1). NCBI lineage: Eukaryota > Fungi > Ascomycota > Pichiomycetes > Serinales > Debaryomycetaceae > Millerozyma > Millerozyma farinosa. Next base: position 1,407,138 of record NBND01000002.1, on the reverse strand, counting down.
TATACTGTCAAGCCGCGCACGGCATGGTATATTAAAATACTCCCATGCTGTCTTTTTTTCTCGCTACCTCAACGCACTGTTTGTCCAACCCTGGTAGTCTTGTGATTTACACGCCTATTGCTTCTGCGAGTTGTAGCATTGAATGTGAATTGGCCTTAGTACATCGATAATCATAGTCAGCATTATGGATGCCTGACCTATATGGATTATCAATTTGCAGATTGGTATGGGCCGGAAAACTAAGCTGATAGAGGCTGTCTGTGACAGATGCCATAGAATGAAAATTCGGTGCTCGAAAACGATTCCCTGTGATAGATGTATGAGGTTTGGCCTTCCATGTAAGTACACGAGAAAGCCTAGAAAGCTAGGAAGGCCGAAAGCAAATAAGGATCCTGTGTGCCAGCCATGTTTTTCAGAACCAAATAAGCAGGTAAAACAGATAAATAACATAGATAACTATTGTGACATCCCTTCCTCCCAAAAAATAGGTGGGTGGTGCTCACTTAACGTCATTTCCCTGGAAGAGCCTAAATCAAATAGTAGTGATATCAACCATATCACAGAGAGTACTCTGGAATCTACCGAAGAAGATTTGACGATCAAGAAGGCACAAAAGGTTTCAGAGTCTAGTGGATCAATACATCAAGAAATTGCGTTGATGCAGGCTTATCACCAGATTGAGTGTCGTTCAGAGAAGGACTTCGCAGAAGATAAGATATTTGGATTTCCGAGTTTTCATACGAACCACGACTATGGCAATAATATGACCCAGGAAGATATTTTAAATGAAAAGAAGCTTGTTGATCATTTTAAATTCCATGTTTCAATCTTAATTTTCACGAAAGACCAAAGACGTTTCTTTCTCGACAAATTAATTCCGATATGCAATAGTTCAAATCTAGTCAAGCTAGCTGTATTGGCCATATCTGAATGTCACATATCTTATCTTCAGAAGCTGAGATACCTACCTGAAAACTCTGCTTTATTAAAAGAGTTGAACTTAATAGGAAATTCGAAATATTCATCTCAGCTAGAGAGTCTTATACTTAACGAGCTGATACATTTATCTCTGTGTACGACAGAAGAAGGTGTTTGTTTCTTTTTATGCATGGTCATTTTGGACTTGCTAGAAGGATCCCCTAAAAACCGCGAATCATACTTGAACATATTTTTGGATTGGTTGACTACTAATGATTCGTACTTGAACTATATCGAGACAAATCCCTCGTATGCCGAGTTCATATCATACACTTATAGCGTAGCGATGTTTTCTAAATCTAATCTACCCTGTCTCAATGAAGAAATAACCGAAACGTCGATTTTAAAGGTATCTTCACGCATCTTAAGTCTCAGAGAACAACTAGAACGTGGCGGACAATATTTCGAGTGGAAGCATTCCAAATTAATCACTGATATATCACGGCTTTATGTGCTAAAGAAAACCTCACACGGTTAAAGCGATCGATAATGTCTCGGCTGCTTGATACATGTGGTGAGGATTTGCTTACGTCATTAGCTGAATACAGAGTACTTGCCAGAAAATTCAATGAATTATGTTCAAACCTGGAATTATATATCATTCAAGAATTAGAACCTTACTTTGCATGCGATTCTAACCTTTCAGGTAACAATGAGAAAGACCTTAATGGCTATATATTACTATTTTCTTTTTATATCAGGCTTCATCAGCTCATATATGGCTCTACAGAGAAACAATGCCCACGAGTCCAGCAAAGTTTAAGGTGTTTGTTGGAAATATTATGCACTATTCGAGACGCTCAATCTATCAGTCATACACTATGTCTTCCCCTTGTATTAGCTGCTTCAGTTGCAATTGACAATAAGGACAGAATGGTTATAGAGGATTTCATAAACCGCATGAAAGAAAAGTACTCTTTTGGTTATATATGTAAGATAAGTGATCTTATTAAGAGAATTTGGCAAGATGGTGATGTTGTCACATGTATACTAAATTGGGAAACTATTTATCACAACGAATTTCCAGGCTTGATATTTTTTTGAACTGCGTGGTATATTACAAATTTGGTCTATTACCAAGAATCCCATACTGATGTATATCTGTTCATAATTAGAATATGTATTTATATTGCCTTATGTAAGGCCTACATGGAATCAAATCAATATAAATTGCTGACATCCATTTAGCATGTTGAGTGAAATTTGTAAAGTTGAAAGTTTTCGCTTGCATCATGCTTCTTTGAGTATTTTGATCTAGACCTTAAAAAGTCATCGAATTTGTAGAACAAGAATGGAACAGGTACTAATATTCCGCTTAGACCCCCTAATAGAGTACCTGCATACCTGGTGCCTAGTTTATCAAACATTTTCTGGGAAAAAAGAGGAAACGTGGCTGCGAAAAGAGACCTCAAAACCGTCACAACCGTTAACCCAGAAGCCGCATAGATGGTGTACCTGTCTACCACATAGTTAATACACGATTGAAAAATGGTGATGAATCCAAAACCAACAAAACTGCATGCTAAAGTGGGTACGATCCAAGGTATCCTTTTTTGAAAGTCACCAGTCCAACACATCCAAAAGAGACCTGCCGTTAGAAATAAAGATCCAACCATCATAGCTGGTAATCTTTCTTTTGCAACCGGCTTGTTTGTATTTAAGCTTTTCAAAATTTTTTGGTACCTGATATCAGATAGAATACAGAATACACCCCCGAGAACACATCCTATGAAAACTGCAATATAAGGTAGCTCATCAACTCCTTGGGCAAAATGATAATTGCTGATGAATATATGCGGGATTACGGATAATAACAAGTATAAAATTCCATATGCAAAGGCACCGTATAATGCCACTAATAGTAAAGACAAGTCTCTTGACATGGCTCCAGGCCGGGCGATAAATTTGGTGAACACAATTTTTAGATCCAAGCTCTTCCTGATAGGAGCGTGGATTGCCCAGTTACCAGTCTTCTCCCTTACAATTTCTGCTTTTCTTTGTAATGCAAACGGCTCATATGTCTCATCATGAAATAACATAACAGCAATAAATGTGCAAGTACTCATAAATGATGGCAAATACGCGTTCAACCTCCAATCTAAATTCTTATTCTTTAATACAAAGCCAGCTATGATAGGACCAAGGCATGGGCCTGCGCAAACCGTCATAGAAAAAGGAGCAACTACTCTTCCTCGGTGCTTAGGAGGAATTAAATCGCCAATCATGGCTGCTGGGATTATCATAGACGCTCCACCAAGGAACCCACAAAAGAAGCGACATACAGTCAATGTTTGAAAGTCCTTTGCGGTTGAAACAATATAAGACAAACATGCATACCCAAATGTCACTGGCAATAATATTTTCATTCTTCCATTTGCCTCAGAGAGAGGGCCCCAAAAAATTGGTCCAAAAACAAAACCTAAAATGTACAATGTAGTAGGTAGAACTGCTACCTCATATGACACATGAAAATGCAGCGCAATACTTTCGCTGCTTGTAGCGAACATTGACGAGGATAAAGCATTGCAAAGTGTAAAGCTGAAGGCGCTGATTAGAACCCGAAATTTTTTTATGTTGGACCAATTTTTGGGAAAAAATTGGTCGTTCGGCTCAAAATGAACTAAGTATAGCTCTTCTTCAGGAATGGCTAACGTATTTTCATCTGTTGACATTTTCATTTCATCTTCACCCTGGTTAGAAAACTCTGCTGGTGTCTTCTCAGTTGTAATCGTATCATTCCGGAGTGCTCCTTTAAGGTTTGCCTCAGGAAACAAGTCACTACTGCCTCTCATAGCTTTAGGGTACGGGGCATGTAATAATCATGAAGAATCCACTACTTATATAGAAAATAGAGCAAGCAGACAGCTGTATCATGGTCATGTTGCAATATTGATCTGCATATAACAATTATGCATTATCGGAGACTTTATGTGTAAACAGCTTTATATGCTAAAGCCTCTTTATACGCTCTTAGTTAGGAATATTGAGATGGTTGCTAGCTCCTTCAATGTCTAAAATACGCCGTCATAACATGATATAGATTTGTAGTTAAAGAAAATTGTATAATGAGAAATTGTATACTTTCTATGTGTGAAGTTTATTAAGTAAAGAATACGACTTTTAATACATTCGAGGACGCACGATCGGAGATTATTACGCAGAAACTGCTTTGTTTTTCCTCAAATATTTTAAAGTAATAAGTAATAATTTATTAGCTGACTAAGGGAAAGCTATAAGACATATTTACTATCACTGTATTGCAAGAAATCAGAGACAGTTCGCACGTATTTTGCGGTGAGATAATCTGAATGGTGTTATTGCGTACCTGTGGGGGTCAGCAGGGCCAAACTAATTCGCTACAAACTTAGATATATAATTTATGTTTTTGTCTATTCAGACGTTTACCTTGGAGGTAAAAGTTCTTCAGTCAAACATCTTGGAAGCGTTATTCTTGAAAAATTCCTTAGCTGTGGCCGGCTTGAAGTCAATTGACAGGTGAGCTACAGAAACATTATGATCAGTTTCAGGGCCAAAACGAAAATCATTATAAAATTCAAACATTTCCGTTATGTCTGTAGCAATACTAGAAGGCAAGAAAGTCTTAAACTTATCTGCATCTATATACATGTAATCAACCCTCCTTCCTGTTGAATCATGAATATCTTTCGTAAAGTCTTCAAAACTGTAGACCCCCGAAGCAGCATAAAGCGGTACTTTCTCATACTTTTCTGGCGACTTGAGAACGGCGCAGAAAAATTGACCGAAATCATTAGCAACATCAAGACATGGAATCTTTACATCTGGTTTCATGGTATTGAACACCGCGTAACCATCACCAACTGGCTTAGGCTTGAAAATATTTAAGAAATTCTCAAAAAAAAAACCAGGCAAAATGAAAGCACTTTTTATGGGCAACTTTTGAATGTATTCTTGAGCTTGTGCCTTTTCATCGAAGTGCCTTACGTTCCGGTACTTACCATTACTAATTAGCTTCAGGTATGGTAAGGTTTGCCAAACTAAAAGCTTTACTCCCTGTTCGACAGAAGAATCGGCAATTACCTTGCCCTGGTCGAACTCATTAATACCATTTTCATCCATAGGCATCACTGACATTGCGAATACAACGTCAGCATCTTTTAAGGCCTCTTTTATACTTTCTACATCCAGAAAATCACCCTTGACTACTTCAACACCAAGTTTTCCGAGCGCTTGGGCACTTGCTTTGGTAGGGTCACGAGTAACTCCACGAATCCTATATTCACCAGAGAGTGATTTCAAAACATGAGAGATAACAGATCCTCCTAGTCGGCCAGTAGCCCCAAACACTACTAGTAGTTTCGACATTTTATATCGGCGATTAGAAACTTACTGCAAAGCAAGCAGATATATATATATATATATATATATATGGTCAAAGGGGAAGCTTACTAATAAGCAAGCAAGGATATATATAAAGGATCAAAAAGAGAAGCTCTACTATGAAAATCTGAAAATGTAGTGTAACTGACGATTACTGCCTTCTTCCTAGAAAAGGAGAGATATCTATATTAGTAAGCTTCAAAATGTACTCCAGATGTTTATGAAACTCTACGCTGATTACGCATGGGTTTCATGCATTATGAATGAATACACGATCTGGTAACTTTTGTGAAAATTTGCCGTCGATCATTAAAACAGTAGTATGAATATAAGTGGATTTTCTTGTTGAATACCGCAGATGTAATATTGCATTCGAATTCTGAATCAATGGAAGTACTATTAAGAGAGAGCTTTATTGGAAAAATCGCTTTTCTAACACGAAAGAAGACCAGAGTCAGGGGCGCTCGAAGGCGGTTTCGCAGCCAAAATCACAACTAGCTTAACTACATAGAATACGGATCAGCAAGAAAAAACCAATATAGTACTTGACTTGTTGGACTGAATCATCAAGATGACCCACAAAGCTATCCTTTTTTGGCCTACTTATTGGTGACCGTTGAGCTTTCTTCTTACGGAGTCTCTCTACATGTGGACGGCAATTGATACACCCGAGGTGGATCAGATAATGCATGAATTTCATATAGGGCACACCCTGGCCACGCTTCCATTGACTACCTTTGTTATAGGATATGTTATTGGAACTATGTTTTTCTCACCACTTTCGGAAGATCCGAGAATGGGAGGATGAACGTTTATATTGTTACCCTTTTTTTCTATGTAGTCCTCCAAATTCCAATTTTCTTCTCTAGAAGTGTTTCATAATTAAGTGGGGTTTGTAGCCGAAATATTTGCGTCGACTCCGCTAGCTGTAAAGTGCCTCATTCTCCTGTATTTTTGATTATAAGTATATGACCCTGAGTATGGGAATCTGGGGAATTGTTTCTTTCGCTGGTCCTTCTGTGGGTTCATTTATTGGAAGCCTTTTGGTAATAAAGGAGGATGGAGATGGACTTTTAAGCTCACTTTAATATTGTCTGAGATTTGTTTCTTCGTCTTAATACTTGTCTTACCTGAAATTAATGGTGACGCTATATTGTACCAAAAATACAAGGGCAATAAAGCTATATATGAACAGCAAAATTTTGACATGAAATGTAACGTATGTCATGCGTTACCTAGGAGTTTTATGGATGGAATAACTGAGATGATATGGATACCGGTTGTTATCACCTTGGAAGAGCCTGTGGCCGTGCTACTTATAAGTTTATACACCTCCTTAGTGTACGTAGTACTTTATCTGTGGTTCAAATTATTCCCCTAGTGTATCTTGCGATAAATCATTTCCTGCTAATTCAAACGGGAGCTACATGCTTAAGTCTCATCTGTGGTGCTGTCCTAGGCGTAATTCCCGATTTATATCATCTATACATCAACTAAACGCAGAATTTCATAAGAAAGGAAGAAGTCTATCCAGAGATAATCATAATAGAGTTAAGAGCAGTATCTCGTTCTTTATTCTGGTTTGCAGTGACTTACTTACTTAGATTCAGTTTCCCACACTATATTTGCGTCTAAAATTTATATCATCATCCGTTGATGAAGAAGTCGTCAATATTATAGAACAAGTCGTCAAAATCTAGTGAAGCGGGGATTTTGTCACTTACCTGCTCTCTGAAGATCGTCAGCTCTTCATAAGTTTCGGAAGGAAGCTTTGATTCATTCATAAGTGTCGTGGGAGCATATGCCATATCGACTTTAGGGAGAATACTTGTCCAATAGTTTTTAATCTCTACTTCATTATACTTATCCTTGGACTCGAAGAGTGCTGGTATATAATTTGCACAACTAAACTTACGGCTTGAGATATCGAAAAACGACTTTTTCTTTTGCACATAGTACGGAGAATTAATCTTATTCACTGTATCGATTCCCTGTTGACATATGGCACAAAAATTTTCCAAATTATGGAACATTCCAATAGGTGAATAATCTTTTACATCACGCAAGAAATTCTCATCATTGACAAACTTTAGTAAAAATTTTTGAGCTCTGAAAGTTTGCCAAGAATAACAATATCTAGGAGAGAGCAGATAGCTAACATTTAATAGATTATCAGCACACATTTTAAGTAACTGTCCCAAAGCTTTCAATGTTTTTTTTTTCTTTTCTGGCATGTCAGAAAAGAATTGATAAAACTCAATCAGGGTACTACTTATAATCAAAGATAGGATCATCAAATTACTTTTCTGTATTATACTTTCAACCGAAGGAATGATGAAAAATATGCAGGTAGTGATATCATGAAATACCTCGTAAGAAAATGCCATAGATTCTGTGATTATTGAAAGACATCGGAACATGAATAATTCACAATTATCAGTATCATTCATCCGATAGCATTGGATGTACATCAAAAAGTATATACTTGCCAAGCAACACTTCAACTCAAAGTAAGTGATAATCTCAATGCTAGATATAATCGCGGTCTGATCTGTAATTTCATTAGCGGCAAAAGCTGTTCTTGTGATGGATTCATCAAATTCAGATAGGGTTTTGACTAAAGTTCCCATACGAATACTTGTATTAAGATCCAATAATTTTGTTAATACACCTCTAACAGAATTGAATTTAGCTATCAGAAATTCAAAAATTTTTATTGCCGCTTCCTCGATACTTGCATCTGATACGTTGATGACACCAGCTTCATAGAAAGGAAATTTCATGTCAAAATGTGATGGATGGATTATCAAGTGTGACCCTGTTATACAAGATTGACGTATATCCCACAAATACAAAGTGTGCCATATTTTTCTTAATAGATGACATCTTTTTTTATCCTCACGTATATGCGAGAAGGTTGCAGGCTCTCGGTTGAGGCCCAGCGATATTGCCATTTGTATGACAACCGAGAGAGCCACCGCTGAATTGCATTCATCGACACCGTCTTTAGTCTCAGGGGCATACCGACGATAAAACTTGTAAAACATGACAAATTGTAACACTTCGACGGAAGATCTCTCAATTAGATTGAACTGATCTAAACATAATTTAGACACTTCGATATATTTTATGGGTATTGAAGCCATAACTGATTTTTCACTCGTAGAACCAAACTCGTTGAAAGACGAGGAAGTCGTTTGTCCTTTGAGATCAAAGTTATCTAATTCAAAGAGAGCACAATATGTGAGTCTTAAAAGGACAAGAAGAAGACCAAGAAAAGCTAAATCTATTTTGCTGCGTAGTGTTATAATTATTTCGCCATCTTTGTGTTTAACTATTTCTTCAATATTAGACTTGAACTCTGATTCATCTATAATCGGTATCACAGGGTACAATTTCAAGAAGAAGTGGTCTATCAAGTACCATAGGTATAAGTCACAGGGCAAAATGCCTTTGATTGCCTCAATTAAATCGGAACATTCCGCATGCAAGGATGTGATATTATTTTCTCTTTCGGACCTTAACTTTGCCTCAACAAAATTGTTATTACTAAAATATCCTTTTTTCTCAGTAACTTGATCTTCATTCACGCCCATGATTCCGTGAATGGTATCTCTTTCTTGCTCATTGACTCGATCTTCTATGAAGTTCTTGACAACAAAGTCCTCAAGCATTCCCAACGAGAAGTCTGCTTTCATTAGACTTGGCCAGGATAAGGGTCCATAATTTATTCTCTTATAGTCATTGAGGCTAATAGACGAGAAAGTCTTCGACAAATTTACTTCATATTCTACACATTCATGAGATCTGTCATTTGATAGATCTCCCACGTCGGTTTTTTCAATTTCATTTTGACCTTCCGCTTCTCTCACATTCTTGCGCTCATCATTTTGCCACCCATGGCCATCAAACTGTTCAGCAACAGCAGAAATTCTTATCTTTTGGTTTTTCTCCTTAACTGTGGAGACCCAGCTATCAAATATACACACAGCATGAGCCTTGACACAATGCAGACATGGCTTTTTACGATCACATTTTTTCTTGAGTGATTTACATCGTCTGCAAACTTTGCTAGGTCTCATTATCTTCCAACTTAATCCACAACTCCCCGCGCAACCAGGGCATGTAATCAAAGTTTGTAATTGAAACCAATAGTGTTCTTCTAGAATATGCTAAACAGTACTTAAGATAGCTTGGCTTATGAATTTAGTTTGTAATACACTCTTGATTTAGATTTTTCGCAAAAATTACTCTTTAGGGATGATTTTCCGCTAACTCGAAAGTGCTGCGAACAGTAACGGAACACAGAGTATACAATTGTATAATGAAAGTTGCCGCCAAGATTACTAATTTTACTCAAGAATTGAAGTATAAAGGCATGCTCAGATATGGGCTAACGTCGTGGAATCCGTATTAGTTTCAGCAAGCAGAATGACTTCGGGCAAAGTATATTTGATCACTGGTGGTAACAGAGGTATTGGATTTGAGCTTGTAAAAGAGTTGAGTAAAGATCTGAACAATCTCGTTATTGTCACCGTAAGAGATCCAAGCAGGAATGATGAATTCAAGGTATTCTCTGAGTCAAAAAAGAATGTGTCAGCCGTAAAGCTTGACCTCTCTAAAGACTCAGACATTGATGAGCTTAGCGGCAAGCTTGAAAAGTTAACTGACAAGGTTGATGTGTTTATTTCTAATGCGGGAATTGCAGATGCTTATAACAAGGTTGTAAATGCTCCTAGGGAGGACTATATTAGTCATTATCGGATTAATGCACTTGCCCCAGTGTTTTTGTTTCAAAAGATATATCCTTTCTTGAAGAAAAGTGACATCAAGAAAGCAGTGTTTGTCAGTTCAGCTGTAGGAAGTGTACAAGAATTCTTGTACTATCCCGTTAGTGCTTATGCCCTGTCAAAAGCTGCTCTCAACTTTTCCATTTTGCAATTGAGTCACGAACTTGCAGATGAGGGCTTCACTATTTTCGCCGTCCATCCTGGTATGGTATTAAGTGATATGGGAAAGTTGGGGATCGAAAGACTTACCCAACTTGTGCCTGATATTGAGAAGTATGCTGACAACAGCGCACCCATCATTAACCCTGACGAAAGTGCCGTGTCCTTGCTGAAGGTGATCGAAGCTTCTGATTCACAGTATAATGGTAAGTTCTACTACTATGATGGATCTGAGCACAAATTTTGAAAGGCAGTCTGGTTAGAAGATTAGGATGTGTCTTCAAAACTCAAGCTTTTGCTTAAGTGAATATTCAAGATAAGGAAACATTTCCGGTAGCAGTATATCAGCTTTACATAAGAAAGGGCGCCTGTACTTTGTTTTTGTGTTGTGATGGATGGTAGATTCTCATACACTTACAGGAAGCTCACATGTATATGTGACGGTAGTCAAAAATATATGATGTCAGTAAGTATAGTATCTGCAGGCGATCTTTGAGTCATCCATTACAGAAGTATGATAATGTAAGGGAAAATTCCGGCACTAAATCATTGTATGGAACTTGTATTCACGTTAAACGGCCATTTATGACAATATCAATTGCTGAAAGCGTAACAAATGAACAATGAATCCTTCGATTCTCTCGAGCATGGGTGTGAGTATAAATTAAGTACAGGCCTGCATACTAAACTTGGTTGGCAGGTGGCAGACCACATAAAAAATGGGTTGACTATGACACTTATGCTAAGGTGGCTCAGGCACTTAACAAGACACACTTAAAAGAGAACTGTAGAGGCATCTGAAGACTCAAAAATAAATGCTTCTTGTGAAAAGAGCAATACTGGAAGGAGAGGTTAGTTATTCATGCCGCAACCTGTGCAACTCTTTAAAGCTTGATAATGCGAGACAATTTTTTTTTTTTCAATCAAATCATTAGTGGCTTCTGTTATTAAAGAGTGGGTGATACCTGTGCTCCCCATGATCGCAATCAGTCTCTTTAAGTACTTACTGCTCAATTTGGTTTTTTTTTTCCAACTCTATGGAATATGCTATTACGGCTTCACATATCCCGTGACTTTCTTTCAATTGTCAGAGTATTATACGATAGTAACGTCTGCTTTAGTGATACCATGTGTTCTTACACAACCTGTTACATCTACACTTAGTGGGCAGTTATGTAAAACATAGGTCGTTATAAGTACGTAATATTAGTCTAATACACAATTTAGCTATTGAGTTGCAGCCTTTTACTTCCCTGGAATAGAACACTGAACTTGAGAGTTATTCGCGATGATCATCATGGGATTTGTGATTGACGAAACATCCCAACAGACTATGGCGGCCACTTGTGCTCGAATAAAGAAGTCACAAGGGCAGTTATCATTGATTCTGCTGATGTTCCATCATTTGAAGGGCCCAACGGCATTGCAAAATGGACTTCAACTATAAGGAACAGTCACTTTCTGGAGGTAAACAAAGTAATGGATTCATCAGATGACTAAGCAGATATTCAAAAGATATATAATGGGTTGAAGGGACTGATTATACGACAGCAATACTGAGGGACCGACGGGGAATCAAGTTAATATCACCAAAGACATGTAAATGACCTGCATCTAGAGTTTTTCTACCTCCAAATCCCTCTTATGACTCTCTGCCTAATGAGCGCTTTATTCAAAAAGCAAAGAGGTTGGAAGTGCACCGTGGGGAAGCCAGAGCTTAAAAAAAAAGAAAAATAATTTGCCGCAACTCTAGCTATGGAGTACCATATAAAATACATCGAGTTACTTCTTCTAGTATCTGGTTGCAAAGGAAGACCATTAAGGTAAAACACCATGACAAATTAGAAGAAGTTCCTGTAGTTATTTTCTAAGGCTCTAAAATCAATGCCTTGTATCGCTTCGCCGATATTTTCACTTACATATTGCTGTATTTTCTCAAAATCATATATGTCATTCCTTTCCAAGTATTCCACAGTGTCTTGAGCATACTTGTAGTATGCGTCCTTGACTACCTGGTTTTTTAATATATTTTCGCTCATCATTTTTACACCAGGGAAACGTTGACTAAGGACATCAGCAAATGCACTGAATCCATAATGTAGCCCAGCACCACCGCTTTCTTCACCTCTATAAAACAGCTTTAATACTCGACTCCAGAATTTTACATCTTCCGCAAAAAGTTCGAAACCCCGTAAGTATAAAGCTGCTCCTATCGATATCAATGACAAGAGTAAAAATATCTTGATAGCGTTGACAAAAAGGCGCCACCAAAACTTGAAGATCCGTAGGGTTGTTCTGTAGACAATATAGATGCCGATGAAACCAAAAACTGCAGTGGTGTACTCCGGATATCGATGATAAGAGAACTCAATCAAGTTTATGGCATTACCTAGAAAAAAGATCAATAATGAAATAAGTGTGGTGGATACTCTGGTCGCATATTCAACTATTGCTCCCATATTTCAAGTTGGTTGAGCTACTTTTCTCTTCGATCTGGGCCCTGCTAGACCTATCATAGGATATTTTTGACAATTCTTTTAGCAGAACTCGGTGTAGCCATCGTCAGGAAAACACTGTATGTTTATTGCACAAAATCACTCTGGTCTATAATCACACGACCAATCTTTTTATATAAATAATGCTCATCTCCAAGTCCGTTGTAAAATTCTTCTTCTCAGAAAGTTGATAGAACTCCAAAAAATTTGGCAGATGAAGAGTACTATGTCGGTTCAGGAGTGATTTCTTCAGGACATCCGTAGATTTTCAGTTACGAACCGGCTGTTATTTGTCTGTTGATAAATTTTGGATAGATGAAAGAGTGATTATAAAGAATATGCTTGGGACAAACACCCAAGTGTATCCCGTTATGTCACTACATTTTACGAAGATATCATGACAGAGTAGGGGATAGCTATTAGAGCTGTTCTTATACGTTATTGTAATGAACCTGACTCTGTAGCACGCTACACAGAAAAGTAGGGTATTGTATAAACAGGAAGGTATTGTATTGTAGCATTCGTCCCATCTAACAATAACCAGAGTCTGTAGATGCCAAAGTCTCAAAAATAATTAAATAAGAAGAATTCCGAGTGTAACACATTATTTTGAGCATAGTATGGTATCACTGCTATTCTTTAAGAGCTGTTGCTATGCTAGACGAATACAATGATGACGAAGCTCGCTTTTGAACAGTTCACATGGGATACTTGCGCCTGGAAGCCCGCGCCATGTTGGTACTATAATAGAGGGTACCTCTTTGCCACTGATCGAATATAAGATCCACATAAAGAAACAACAAAAAGCAGACAAAAATAGATATAGAACTTACACTTGATCACTCTTGTACAAGAGCAATGGTTGACGATTTGGCATCAATGGTGTAAAACCCTTAGAAATCTTGGAGTTATAACCAGGCTTGGGAAAGATAACTAAAAATAGAATTTTGCTTCTAGATAACCAAGTCACAGCATAGCCAAAGAACATAACAGAGTTGATCATGAAGACCAGAGTTATATTTCAACTAAGCAAGCGATGTTTGTGCACCGAAATAATAGTCAAGCTGCTCCCGTCCACAGAGTTTAATGAGTAGAAGACGAAGCATACATTACAACTGCTCAAAATATTTTTCAGGAATAACCTCATTACATTCACCAGATATCTTGACTGCTTCAACAAGTCATTAGACCCAAACACTTACTTTAGATACCAACTACAACCAAATTTTAGTAGTATAGCCCATACTTTTGGTGCTGCCTTGTTTAACACTTTCTCGTATTTCAAGTATTTCATTCATTGCATGCTAGACATTCGATAGGATTCAGTCATTCTGCGGGAAGTACCAGCATACTCCCTATATCCGCAAGAAGCAACAATTATTGCGAGCTGATTTTGGCGAATTGTAGTTTCCGTAGTAGAATGGAACCCATATTTAAAATTTGAGGTTGATGGGGGTTTGAAACACAAAGACAAATTCAATGAGACTTAGCAAGTTATGGACAGAGTTGCACAAGTGTTAGATAAAAGTAGTCAAATTCAGTAGAACAATATAGAGAAAATATGTTCCTGAGAAAGAAGCCTCCTCAGCTATCGAGACTGGAAGAACTTCAGCTGCTCTATAATGATTGCTGCGACCTAAGTATCAAGAACTTGACATTAGAGGAGAATAATAAAATAGACGATGCATTAAAGGGATGGAAATCGTTACACACATCCTTATTATACAAGATAGATAGCTTTGAGAAGCAGGGGTACAAGCTTGCAGACGAGGAAAAGACATTGTTAGACGAGTTGAGAAAAATTAGAGATGAAAATGTAAAACATTTGATCAGAACGCAATTGCAGGCAGATGAGCTTAAAAGAAGAAAAACACCGGGGAAAACTCCACCACCCAAGGGAGGAGCTCCAAACACTAATTTGACTGTGCGCTCGTTGAGAAACTCTGGGTCAAGATCATTAACCCATGGCAACAACAGCAGTAACCAACGGAGAATGCTCAAGTCTTTGCGTCCCAATGCACCACAGAACAAGTCTCTCAGCGAGCTTGGGACGAGCCATGCATCTGCAGCTGCAACACTTTCGTGGAAGAAACCCTCTACAAACTCTGTTTCCACAATCAGGACCGTCAGAGACCATAGCGACAAGGACCCTTTCAATGACTTTGATCAGGACTCCCTAGATTGTAAAGATCTGAACTGGGTGAAGTATAATGACTCGCCAAGCTTGATTGACATTGACGTTGATCCTCCTTTCAAGGATCTGGGCCATTCTCGTGGCACGTACGACCAGATGAAGAGCGATATCAGCCTTCTAGTACCATCAAAACAACCTTCAGCGAGCTATCTGATGGAAAATTTATCGCTTAGAGACGATGCCGACCAACAAAACAACGCGAATAAGAATAAAAACAGCAAGGCTCTGCCTTCTCAACTCCATAACACAGCCCTGAATTTGTTTCACGGAACAAAAGGCGTATCTGACGCTAGTGTCGCGTTCAAAGAAGGGAGCAGCACTAATACTAAATCAGATTGGATAAAACGCACAGAAAGCAGCGGAGGTGTAAATGGACATGGTGTAGTTGAAAGGGGTGGTTTTTCCGGTAATGGGAACCTGGGCTATGGTACTGGTCACAAATCATCGAATATTAACCTGATGATGAAAACGCGGCAGACGCCTAGTTCTGCAATAGTTGGCAGAAAGGCTGTTAGCACTAATACGAAAAGATCGACCGCGATAGAAAACAAAACAAATGCCGCTTCTGGGCCGAGAAGAAGTGACATAGCTAGCGCCAACACTACATCCAATTTCAGGCCTTTGCACGTAGGTCAGAACATATCCAAGAATGCTAAAAGTGCGACGAGCGTGGAGACAAAGGCACATCCTAAATCAAAAGCAGGGGCACTGCTATTGCACGCTACAACAATGGATGACGTTATAGACGCGTATGGGGACGAAGGCGGTACAGGCATCGGTGTTGAGAGCGTAGACGCACCTAAATTAATTGACACGAAGAACTATCTTCTTGACGAGAAAGAACAGGACAACCTCATTTCGTCCATCAGAGGCGTTGACGCAGCATCAGCGAAGCAGATTTTAAATGAAATCGTTGTCCATGGTGACGAAGTGTACTGGGAAGATATCGTAGGACTCGAAGGGGCCAAGATGTCCTTAAAGGAAGCAGTGGTATACCCCTTCTTGCGACCTGACCTTTTCCAGGGACTTCGTGAGCCCACTCGAGGTATGCTTCTTTTTGGTCCACCTGGGACAGGAAAGACTATGCTTGCTCGCGCAGTAGCTACAGAGTCTAAATCAACTTTTTTCTCCATCACCTCATCCTCGCTCACTTCCAAGTATCTTGGGGAATCCGAGAAGCTCGTGCGCGCTCTTTTTCTCATTGCCAGGAAACTCGCCCCTTCCATTGTTTTCATTGACGAGATCGATTCACTTCTCACCTCCCGAACTGAAGGCGAAGTCGAGAGCTCTCGACGCATCAAAAACGAATTCCTTGTGCAGTGGTCCGAGTTGAGCAGCGCCGCTGCAGGTCGCGATGCCGGGGACGCCGGTGATGTGTCCCGGGTCTTGATTTTGGGCGCTACTAACCTTCCTTGGTCCATCGACGACGCAGCCCGGCGCCGGTTCGTGCGTCGTCAATACATTCCATTGCCTGAATCTGACACGAGAAAGTCCCAGATCAAGAAGTTACTCAAACACCAGAAGAATACCCTTCTGGACTCCGATTACGATGAGCTCATTGCTCTCACAGAGGGTTTTAGTGGTTCTGATATCACTGCCTTGGCCAAAGACTCGGCTATGGGGCCATTGCGCTCTCTCGGTGACAACCTTCTCCACACCTCACCGGACAAAATCAGACCTATCAACTTGGACGACTTCAAAGCCAGTTTAAAGTACATCAGACCCTCGGTCCTGTCAGAATCCTTGCAACAGTATGAAGATTGGGCGCAAAAATACGGTTCATCTGGGGCTTGAAATTTCCCCGAAACTGAAAAAAACTTCTGCCATTTGGTACCTGCATATTTCGCGTCATCGCCAGGCACAGTAGCTTTTTGAACCTTTAGGTGTCGGCCAGACGAATAGGGTAAATTTTATTTGATGAACAGCCTTGCTGATTCACTATTGGGGATAAATGTCAATAGGTGAAGCAACAGCGTTGGAGGCGATGTTGGCGTATTTAGGAATATGCTAGCAAAGCCATCGATAATGTGGGCCATCCTACAGATGCAGCAGAGAGATGCAGGAGTGAACAAAGAAGAACGCTCTAGGCCATTAAGCATCGCGCGTAGCAGGTGAGTATAGGAGAGCATAGTGATGCCAATGCAGTATAATTACTGCATGGGAGGAAGGCTGTAAAGGGCCAAAGCAAGCAAAGAAGCGAAAAGAATGCAGATCAGCAAGCTAGAATCGAGCTACGTTGAGGCCCAGTGGCTGGCGAGGGCCACTTGACCGCGCCCCCTGCGGCTCTGACAGACCGACACTTAGCCTCACGACGCGCGGGAGTGCTTCTGAACTACGTGTTTCGCACTTGTTGTTGACGCACAGGTGCAGCATCTGGAGATTTCTAGAGGGCGACGCTGGGCGAAACAATACGTTCAGCAGAGGCATTGATGCGTAATGGCATTAATGAGGAGTGCGTGCGGTTGCGCTGGTGCAAATATGGCTGAGTTGAGGTACGCACAATCTGAGTATAAGAAGGAACCTGGTTCCAGTTGATAGCGCACTGCGGCTAAAGCTAAGCGTTAGTAGAGTAGGATAAGCAAGATCAACATACATCTATCTGAAAGAGAATCGAAAGAGAAGAAAATAGTGCACATAATTTATTACGTATCTTTACGTTTAAGACCACAATTGCTGACTGATACTTGAGGACTCTTAGTTTAATCAAGAGTCAAGCTTTCATTTACACAGACAACTGTACTGGTCGTTTTTACCTATCGCGTTCTTTAAACCGTAAACAAGTGGCGGGAATTACATCAAGAAAACGGTTCTGCGGACGAGTCATATAAAGACTATAGCATCAAGCCATCTAAAATAACAACAAGGAAGAATCGGAAATGAGTGTTATGATGCCTACACCGGGTCAGTTCAATCAATATGGCCGCATCGGCAGCCAAAATGGTGCTCAAGGAGACGAATACATGACAGTTTATTATGGAGCAGGTTATCCATACATGATGCCCCACAACCAGTGGTATTTCCATCCTTACAACCAGGAGCAACAACCCTATTTTGCATACATGTCTGCTCCTGGCAGTGCCGTGGTAGATTCCAATAGAAGACACTCAAAGCATTTTTCTACTTGGACAAAAGAGGAAGATATACTCTTGAGAGAGTTAAAAGAGGTCAGAAAGATGGGATGGAGACAGATTCTGGTATATTTCAATGACCGCACGCCTAACGCATGTCAGTTCCGTTGGAGAAGACTAGTTTCTTCAAGCGTGAATTCTGGATCGCATGATAGTCGCTCCAACAGTGATTCTGATACAGAGAGTCTGTGTGTGGCTGATGAATCTAGTAGTAACGTTTCTCGCAACTCGAGCATCACTCCTTGTGAAGCCAAAAAATCACACACTTCAATAGATTTTCTTTTGAACTAGAGTCAGAAGAGTTGAAGCAAGATAGTCTTCAATACTTTTCATAAGTAGAATCAGAGCATACATCTTAACGCTCTTTGAGCTGGGTCCAACGGAAAATTCTAGAGGCACATCAATAAGAAAGGCAAACACGGAATTCGTTGCAAGGAGCTATATTCGCATTATGTCACTTCCTAATTTAATCCAATATCAATTGAGATTTACCTGGAAGGTGTTTACCGCATCAGTGTCATTCCAAGGCTACGAATAAACTGCATGTGGTATGTTAAAAGGCATGTTGATCATGAATGAAATGACATCAAATAAAATATACGGTACTGGAATTATATATATATGTATAACATTAGTCGGACGCATTATTCTGCTGAATATAAAACTGAACAAACTCAACAGTGTGCATCTGTAGAACTATGGCAGATATGCTTATGCATCATGGCCTAGCTGTAGTCAATTGGCCATTTTTTTATGTTCGCTGAAATTTCAGATGGAAGACAATAAAGGGGATCAATAGCTTTCAACCCATGTTTTTGTCCTTTTATTAAGCTTAGACCAGTAATTGCAAAGCAGGTATGGAAGACGTCTGGTTGGTTCCCGCTTCTGTCGCTAAATCCACCACTCTCCAAGTCTTGACACGATAAAATGAATGATTCAAGATACTCAGAATTAATCCAATGTATTTTATCTATTAATGCCAAAGAAGATAAGACCCACCAGCTATAGCAAACATCTGGTAGTTTTTCCGGTCTACCATTCAAGCCACCACTGGGCAAAACTTGTCTTTCACTCAACCAGCTTCCTAATTTCAGTTGATCTATCAAATGCAAATTATTAGCGATTGCTAATGTAGCAAGAGAGGTGAATACCTGTGCCGCATGGCTTTCGGCCCCGGGAGCTCTCCCAAATGCCCCATCAAAGTTCACACATTTTAAAATAAAATCAGTTGCCCGATCTATTACTTCTTTGTTCAACTCACCGAGTAACGCAAGTGACTGTATCGCAGTGTAGACAAATCTTGTATCAACTTCACCAAATGAATCTCCTTGAAATGCACCATTGGGCAATTGCAAACCTATAATGAAATTTTTAACTTTATGCTTCCTTTCCTCTCCCAATAAGTCTAGCCTATCATATAGAAGAAGTATTTGTAGGGCTGATAATGTGGAAAGGATATGTGCATCGTGCTGGGGAAAGGCACCAAATCCACCTGTATTTTCGTTCCAACAGCTCATTACGAAATCAATGACTTCATTACTGGGCAATGCATCTAGTTTGTCCATAGTAGCGAGAGCAGTGAGCCCCCAGTAGAGCCCATTCATTCGTAAATGCTCCAGTATCCAGTATTCATAGGATTGTCTAGATGCTTTCGAATCCAAACTTTGAACGAATTCAACGTGTTTCATCTTGTCGAGCCACTTCAGCCCAGACATATTCTGCTTATTTACTTCTTCCATGGCTATGGCCTTGGCTACAGCAAAAATAGTACACCTCCTTATCAGATTTATTCACGGTCAATGATCAATCAATGGTCAATCAAAGGTGAGTTTGATTTTCTGAAAAACTGACACTAATCGCACCTACGTTTCCGATAATTTTGATACGTAATATGCACGAGTTTGATTAAATGTACTATTAGAGAATATATTATGAAAGCTACCATCACAGATGACTAAACTAGAAGTACAAATCCAGGAAATTTATTTGCCTTGTTGATGCGAAGTATTCAGCATAGGTTATCCTTCTCGATGAGCCCATGGCCTTCGTAATGTTGATGACTTTGCATCCGTTGTATGTCACGGAAACGTTAGGAAAGCTCGAGTCACTCACAATTACCACACTTGGAAGAGGTTCTACACGTAGGGCATAGTCACAAGCCGTGTTAATGATTTTCAAATTGCTTGAGAATGGCTGCAAGGTACCCTGGTCAAGGATAGCCTTGACCATTTTTCTAGCTTGTCTTATCTTATAAGATACATGAGGTTGGCTCGTGTTAATGTCATCAAGAGATATCTTTACATGTGGCATACGCTCTTTTCCCTTTTCCCTTTCTACTTTTTCGACTTCCCGTTGAATATCACTCTCGAAGACGATGTCATTTCTTTTCAACTTTTCGTATAAATTGTCCTTGAAGATCACAATTTCCTGTGTCATATAGTTGACTCGTATTGGGTTCCAACCTATAATCAAGTTTCCTTTTGGCAAGAGTTTTTCCAACCGATTAGAAAATATCTTTGGAATTGGGAACTGAGGGATGATGTTTAGATTAGATGAGCCTAGCGTATGCAAAGCTTGCCAGGGATCATTGGGTCCAGGAATGAGTACTATCTTCGTTCTCAGTACAATATTTTTAAATTTTGAGAGTATGCTAGCGAGGTTATCAAACCCATTTTTATAGTCTTCCGAATTAGATATCGTAGCAGTTGAAGAGTCGGTAGGAGTAAGTGGTCTCGAGGAAAATGAGCCCATAAGTACTAGGGCGAGAGGCGCATTATCGCTATTTTCTATGACTGAATCCTCTATCTTAGTCAAAAGTTTCTTAAGACCTTCCATAAATTTAGCATTATCCAAGAAACAGTCCGATCCCAAAATTAATAATTTGTTTTCCGTATATTCCTTCTCCATGCTAAATAGTTTTCTTCTTAGGTTTTTATTGATACGGAATATATGACTGCTGAGGATGTGTGTATTTTCAATATCTCTGTTTATGCCCATGAAGTCTAAATTTCCATATGCTTCAAGACTCGCTTCCCTTCTTTCAGCAGGAGGTTGTCCTATGTAATTAACGTAGAAACACCCTGAAATGACATTTGAGTTTGTCGAGACATTAGTTGTTGCAGAGTATATGCCCTCCACAATAACAAACATTCCAAGGCAATAGAAACAGTCGCTAGATTTGTATGCCTGTTTGAGATTCAATATGATATAATCGGAGGAATCCTCTAGAACATAGTTTCCTTCTGCATCTTGAGAGAGGAGACCGAATAACAAAAATTTGGAGCCATCTCTACCTAAAACATTCTTGATCAACGTTAATTCATTGGTTTGGTTAGATACGGACTTTTGAATCGAAGAAATGCTAGAGAAGGAAGGCTTTTGGAAACTGCTATTTCTGGATAGTCTATCTCGAATCAAATGATATCGACGGTTAAAATATGATACGGAATTCTTTGTCAGGAATGTGAGCTTGGATGAAGGAGTCGGTATTAATGAGAACTGCTTACGCTGATGATCAAAAACATAGTTAGGCTGCTTGTCTGGGTTTATAAACCTGAAAAAATCATACCATTTCAACTCATCAAATCCAATCTCTACATTAACAGGATCATCAACCAACGTGTCTTGCCTTGTAGCTTTAAATGAAGCCAGTCCTCCATCTTTATATGTGAGCTCTTTGATCACAGCTTTTAGTCCTGTTCCATCTACGAAAAGCCCTCGGTCCTGAATCTTCCAAACTTTTGCTATTTCTTCTAGAAAATGCAATGATTCACTACCTTTCCATTCTGACCCGAACTTAGAACCCACGGTCTCTGTTAACACTTGTAACGCATCAGTTTGGATATTCAAACCATGTTTCTTTGACAATATTCTATAAGCAATAGGTCTGAGATTTGAAGGTTGGAGAGAAATAGGTAACACTGTACGCTTTTCCATGTTTCTCTGCCTCTATTGATATACTAGCAGTTTATTATTTACGTGACTTAAAGTAAAATGATCAGAATAGACATCTTTAACGCGTCGCATCATCAAAAAAACTATTTGCAATGCCTTTTTTTGAAGAAGCTCATTATTCGTGAAAATAGCACTAAAAGTAGTGCTAGTATATATCTATACATGATCAAGCTTCAATTTCTATTAAGATACCATATCTAGCTGGAAGACATCAAAGTCCGAACAGAAATCATTAAATTCGTAAATTCCCTCCTGAGGGTTAGGAGATATATCAATAGATCATAGCGGCCTTTAATATCCGACAAATATTTCGAGCGTCTTTCAAAGCTGCTTGCTATAGTCTTGATATCGTTGAGATATTGCATAAGATCCTTACGTGGAACGCCATTTAATGTGGATTCAAGCTTGCCAACGGTAGACAATTTGAATTCCTTTTTGCTTAAAGATTTCATAAACATCTTCTGAAGTTTCGCAAGCAAGTTATCTATAGTGACTAAATCTTCCAATCTATAATCAGATCTCAACAGAGACAGGTCATTATTCAAAAGATGATCTTCAAACAACTTGAGATATGACTCGTAGTGTCCGAACTTCCTTTTAACCGTCTCAAAACTTGCCTTCCGTGACGGACCACGAGGATTTAATGAGAGAAGTATAGACTCAAAATCCCGGAGTAATACCTTCCTGTCTCGACTTCTGTCTCGTATAATCAAAGAGGGCAACTCTGAAATGCTTTCGAAGAAGGCAACATAGTCATCTTCCGTATGACGGAGATCAGAAGTTATCTCACGTACGCGTTGCAAAATTGTCTTTTGTAATTTCTTGACTCTTTCCTTCTCGGCTTTCAAATATTGGACTGCGTTCGCATCATTGAAGGCATGAACACTATATCCGGACTTACTACGTTCTAAAATTTCTGATCTTCTCTTGTCCAACTCCAAAATTCGTCGCCTTTTCTCTTCTACGTCCAGCTTTTGCGCTTCAAAGTCATTCCTCTCATGTGACAATTGGGTATACTCTCGTTCAAGTTTGCGCTTGGTTTCGAGGAGTTGCTGCTCGAGTTCTCGGAGCCTGAGCCTCTCGGATTCGAGCTTACGCTGCGATGCCTCATGATCAATGGTAGAATTGAGCAGCTTTGATCGTTTAGTAATCTCGTTAGAACTTGCAAGCTGAAATTTCAATTCAGTGATTTGCTGCTTGAGCTTATGTGTGTCCTCATAATAAGCTCGTTCCAACTTGCCAAGGCGATCTTCATACTTATGCCTCACATTTTCGTCTGTTTCAAATTTAAAATTTGCATATTTTGACGTAAGCCTCGGGTTACTTACCTGATGTACTTCCTGCTCGTTATTGATATAATCACTCAGCTGTGTATCAGCAAAGGAAACGTGCCTATTGCTGCTCAATAGCTGATCTACGCCAAGAATATTCATGGCACTTTCTTTAAGCATCTCTATATTGGTTCCGTCTTCAAATGCGCTTTTGTACATCTTGCTCAAGAATTGTCTTAATCTCTGAAAGGCGTGTGGTGCTTTGGATGGTGTCTTTGGTAATTTTTTGCTATTATACCTCCGGTTTTTTCCATTTACAAGAATACCTCTACCTGGAGGGGTCCGATTCGAAAGAAGTTTATACATTTCGGCGGGCTTGAGTCTTGCAGGTGTGTAGTTTTGTGTGTTCAAATGTTTAATTGGTGAACCAAGTAGCTTTTGTCTATCAGTGGTACCATTTCGGGTCCATTGGTTCAACTCTGGGTATCCTCGCGGTACCTGTGCAGCAATATCCTTTTCTATATAGGCTTTATTGTTATGAGTTGGTTTGAAGTCATTTTTGTATACGCTACCAAAATCCGCTTTTCGC
Source organism: Millerozyma farinosa (assembly GCA_002196765.1). Lineage (NCBI taxonomy): Eukaryota > Fungi > Ascomycota > Pichiomycetes > Serinales > Debaryomycetaceae > Millerozyma > Millerozyma farinosa. Next base: position 1,383,221 of record NBND01000002.1, on the reverse strand, counting down.
CTTTCTGTACTCATAAAATCTTGATGATCTAAACCAACTCCGATATCATCTAGACGAGTGTTTCTTTCACGAGCCAACCCAGAATCCTTAAAACTAAGGTATTTCTTTTCTAGTCTAGGTCGATTATTCATTATCTCTTTATTAGAGAGTCACTTTCACTCAGCGCATCCCGAGTCTTCATAGATAAACAAGTGATTTTTGTGATTAATTTTCTCACTTGACAACTGAGGAATCGTCAGTTTTTACAACCAAAGCTTAAAACAGGTAAGCGGCTATGAAAAGAATGGAGGTTTTTACAAATATTTAATGTAAAACATATGTGATAAATTTGACTTCAGGATCACTTGATAAAAATTTATCTGGTAATGTGATTTATGCTACAAGATAGATATATTATCAGACCATACGATTAAGTTGAATTGTGAGTATGTATATATATATATTATCTAAAAGTATAAAAATGAAATAATGAGATATGCTTATTGCCACTTGCAATATGGTTAGAAAATCATTTAAAGCTTGATGCAGAGGATTCCAAATCTTCACCCTTCTTCTTTGCTGGCGGCTCATCAATGCATTGCAAGCCTCTGTCCTTGATGAAAAGAGAACCGATGAAACAGACAGCCATGAAGGCAATGAGACAGTAGAAGTAATTCTTAAGGGAATCCATGTATAAGTTCTTGATGACCTTGATTTGGGACAGGTTCAAGCTTGAGGTACTAAATTGACTGTAGATGTTATCCTTGACATAATCGAGATAGCTCTTTGGAATGTGGGTTTTATTGTTTGAATAGACGCTGTCGATCTTCTGCAAAAACGAGTTACTTACAGTGGCTGACCCTATGGAGATACCGACAGCACCACCGAAAGATCTGAGGACATTTCGTGTAGAGATCACAACAGCCCTGTCTGCCTTTTTCGATTGTGCTTGAACAGCCACCATTGTGGGTTGGAACGTCCAACCTACTCCGGTACCCATGATGAGAAGCACCACCACAACGACACCATCGCTTACTGTAGGGGACCAGACAAGCAAAAGACAGCATCCTAATAACCAGAGGAAAAAACCAACCAAAACGACATGAATATAATGTCCCACAAAGGTAATGATCTGTCCTGCGACGGCAGACATCAATGCCTGAGACAACACAAGAGGAAGAATTAATATAGAACTTCCAACCATGTCTTTTCCTTTCACCATTTGGTAGAAATATGGAGCATAGTACAAAAATCCATAGTACAGCATACCAAAGAAAAAGTTGGACAATAAAATGAGACATACCAGTGGTGACTTAAATATTCTTAAGGGAACCATAGGAAGGGTTGCAAACTTGGCTTCAACTAACAAGAAGACAAAGAAAAGTACACCACCCACGACAAACATTGCTATAACGATAGCTGAGTTCCAAGAATATGTGGAACCACCACCAGTGATAGGGATAAGCAACAAGGTCAAACTTGCAGTCGCAACTAAAATTCCAAGGTAGTCTATCTTTTTGAATTTATCCTTCTTGGAAAGTACAGAGTCATTCTTTTTTTGAGGAGGTTTTATGATGAAGTATGTAAGAGTAGTGACAACAATATTGAAGGGCCCCAAAAAGAAATAGAAATTTCTCCAATGCAGTCCTTTTATGAACCCAGCCATAATGAAAGGACCAATACTGTTACCGACGCCAACAGAAGTACCTAAGATACCCTGATACCTTCCTCTATCTTTTAATGATACTATATCAGAAAGTATCACCATACCTAAAGAACTGGCACAGCCATTGCCTATACCGGCAAAGGCTCGACAAATGTAAAACTGTACTCCTGTTTGGCAAAAACCACATCCTATGTCTGCTATTGCAAGAATCAAAAGTCCACCTAACAAAACAGTCTTTCGTCCAAATATATCAGAAAGCCTTCCGAAGAAAACCTGAGAAACACAGTTAGCTAACAACGATGCGGTACCAGCCCAGTTGATAGACTCTTCAGCGCGCAAGTCCTTACCTATAACCGATAAGGCGACGGTCACACCGTTTTGATCTGCAAAAGATACGATCATGATCATACCTAACGTTAATAAGTAGATGATGATCTTTTTAGTTGGAAGTATATTCATATGAGAGTCTCCAAGCTTATCAGCAAGTTCGGCTTTTGACACTTTTTCCTTCACTTCAACTTTTACATCCTTGGAATCTCTCTTGTCATTATGCTTGTCATCATGGCTGTGCTTATGCTCATTTGGGTCAATGATTTCAACTCTAGACTTCTCAAGTTCTTTTGTCGGCGACTGAGACATGATGAATACAATACACTTATCTGACTAAATTTACTCTCAGTGATTAATAGATCGTAGTCAGTCTTTGCTTTATGGTAAAGTATTCAAGATCTTGCTTCAAAAAATTATATTGATAATTTATTACTTCACTATAATTACTATACCTAAGCACTCATATTCAAGTTATTAGCAGGAACCATTTCTATTTAATATGTTTTCGGTTGACAGTCAACGTCAATTCCTTCTTCGAGTTGACACTGCAATCCCCTTTTCACGATTCTGGACTTGCATAACGGTTCACAATTGCTAGAGTTTCCTTGACACAGATTGGTGTAGCAGAATAGTTTTTTTTTTTTTTGTTATTCTACCATATGCTCCGGTTGTGCTCAGTAATGTACGTCGTTTCATCATGTAAAGCGTTGGAGACCACTAGTATGTGTCTGCATAAGCAATTTTCTTAGCGATGCTTATTAGAATGTTCGGGAAAACTAGGAAACTGATAATGCTAGATTTCTCAAAGTTAAGCCGTGTGTATGCACACACTGAAAAAAACCACCTTGCATTATCTGAATTTAAGCCCTGCGCATTCAGCCACATTAAGGGAATAGTGCACCTAGGCTCACCTAGGTGCCTCATCATCATGAAACAACTAGTATTAGATGGTCTCAGGTCTAGCCTCTATTCATTATCCAGTACTTCCCTGAATTTGTAGCTGATTCAATGATATAGTTTTCATGCAGCATTTCGAGTAGTTTTCAAAAGAAAAAAGATTATCCGTCTTCGTAGTACCTTGTGTTCCTCATAGAGCTAGCCTTGTTCTGCATTTTGCTCCATTACTGGACATTTCACGGTGTTCCCAGTCTTAATACATTAGCATAACGTCCAGCGTCTACTGTAGAGAACCCTTATCACAGCCACCCAAAGGTCCGCCGTAACTGCTAAGCAACGTTCTAAGTCATGAGGCTAACTTGGAACAGCTTTTCACGTTGCATATCATATTAAGACATCGTGCCTTAGCATAAAGCTTAAAATGAAATATAGGCTGAGCAAGCTAAGCAAAAATATACGGTAGTACCGGAGATCAACTCTGGGCGTGTGGCTTTTCACGCACTTTACTCGCTCCGGCATTTTCATTGATAATAGTTTTTCCTTTTTTTTTTTTTTTCAGGTCTATAGTCTTCAGCTAGCCCTCGTGTCAAGTAAAAGCTATACTATAAGTGAATGCAAGCCTACGCTGCTACAATTATCGGCCAGTTGCAATAGAGTAACAACGGTTCATTCCCGTTCGATTTACTGATGAGCACCCTGTCTGCTTCTTAGCCGTTGACCGAGGCGGTTAAGCAATAGAGGCGTTCTCAAGGGGGCTGTTTCATACGCGGTGTGCATAATCAAAAATTTAGGAAGGTCGGATTTACCAAGCATTTATGAGAACCAATATGCACACGAAGCGGCAGCAAGCTGCATAAGCGGTTGAAATTAGCTGCAAATGCGGCATTGAGCAGTAGGAGAACAATTAACGGCTAGCAAAGTGAACTGTGACATACATAGACCAAGGAAAAAACCGGACTAGGCGCCAATATCAATTTCACCACACAAGTCTACCTTTCTGCTAGAGCTAGCTACGTAGACCTTATAGGTACCGGTTTGTATAATCCATTGTTGGGATTCGGGATCCCAAATGCTCAAATCACGATGCAATATTTTGAAATTCACCTTGGCTTTTTTTCCCGAATCCAAGAAAACTTTCTCGAATCCTCGTAACACCTTGGGTGGCGATGTTAAAATTGTGCTAGGAAATTCTAGGTATAGCTGTACAACGTGCCCTCCTTGAAGTTTGCCAGTGTTTTTGACTTCTGCACTAACCTCATAAAGTACCTCCCACAAGGCTTCATTGCCTCCAAGACCTCCACCAGCTAAAGGAGGACTACGTTTGGGGTCAGGCGAATAACCTTTGGGATAGTCAAAGGATGTTTCACCTTCAACGGTGAAGACATTTTCGTCGTAGAGATAAGGATAGATGAAACCAGGGACAGGGTCAAACTCGTCATGTGGAAAAAGTGCATCTTCAGGGTCACATACATCATCTTCAATTGTATGGTACTCAGGTAAGTATTCTTCAGGATAAGGTAAATACTCAGAAGGAGCGTTGACCTCTTTGATCTTCAAATCCGACAATTCAAAAGAGGTATATGATAGACCAAACCCAAATTCATATCTTGGATTAATTGTGTGCTTATCAAAGAACCGGTAATCCAAATATATATCACGATCAAAATTGTCTTGAGGCTTGGAAGATGTCAATTCATCAATTATAGGAACATAATGCTGCTTCTTTTTAGCGATAGTGAATGGAAGCTTGCCAGAAGGATTCACATCTCCAAATAGTACTTCTGCAATCGCCTTACCAGTATACTGTCCTAAGGGCGCAGTATATAAAACAGCAACTACGTTTTCATTTTCTATCCATTTTTCTAAGTTCACAGGCCCAACTGAATTTATCACCACGACTGTCTTGCGACAGCGGCCAGCAATTGTCTGGATAAGCGTGTCCCCATCTTGCCAAATAGACAAGTTCTTACGATCTCCATAATTATCATCAACTTCGATGTATCCTTCGCCTGAATCAGCATTTACCACTACTATTGAAAGGTCCGCGTAATCTGCTAGGTTGGAGACATGTTCTAAATCCCAAGCATCACTGGAATGGTCCACTACTATGCCTTGTTCCCGTGCTTTGTGAGATATAGCTTCAAAAGGCGTAATCACAAAAGGATTGTTGACTGATGCCGAACCCCAACCCGATGTCAATACACCATCAACACATCGCTGGTCTTTACAATTGAAACCCTTAGGATCTGCTCCAGCGCCTACACCTGCCACGAAAAGTCTCCTTACCCCGTCAATTTTTGCGATTGGTAAATTACGGCCAGAATTTTTTAGCAAAACGATTGCTTCCCTTGCAACATTTAAGGCAGCATCATCACTGAATTTTGAGCGAGCATCTTTATGCCAATTCTGTTGAATGATTGGACCATAGTGCTGATATGGATATTGTTGCCCATAGGTATGGTAGGTCCATGAACTGAAGTTGGGAAGGTCGCTTTCAGTCGGAAGTGTAATTGACTTTTGTGCAAAGAATGGTGCTATTATACGAGTTGCCATATCATTTAACCTAGTTTGTGGAATAGTGTGATTGTAAACGGCTCGTGTCAAAAGTGGACCCCAGTACGACTTACCAGACAACCAGTCATCAAAAACTTCCCCAGGCATAGTCATATCAAGTCCTGCAAGAGCAGAGTATACACCTTTGTGTTGAGCACCCCAATCAGCCATAACAAAGCCTTGAAATCCAAGCTCTTCCTTTAATAAGTAATTCATGAGATAAGAGTTTTCGCAGGCGTAAGTGTTATTTAGCTGATTGTATGAACACATCACCCCACCTGCACCAGCCCGAACTGCGTCAGCAAATGGCCAAAGGTAGATTTCGTGCATCGCGCGGTCGCCAATGTTAGAGCTTATAGACGATTTCATCTTATCCCAACCATTTTCATCCCATTCTCCGACCTGCCGGAAATGTTCCTGCTCGTTCCCCACCAAGTGACGCACAGTTGCGATAACTCCCTCATCTTGTATTCCTTCAATTGTCGCAGCACCTGCAATTCCCTGTAGGTAAGGATCTGCACCGAAGCCTTCCCAATTTCTTCCTCCTGCGGCTTTGAGACCAATGGGGCCAACAGTCGGACCCAACATTATATGAACACCCTTTTTACGATGCTCTCTTCCAAGAGCTCTTCCCCTGAGATATATCAAACCCCTATTGAATGTACTCCCAGCAGCTAATCCCGAAGGGAAATGCGTTATGAAATCCGCAAAGCGGACTCCATTGGGACCATCTTGTATACAAAGGCTGGGAATTCCTAAACGAGGAACTGAACCAGTATTGCCGATACATGGACCAGATCCCCATCCAGTACCTGTCGTAAGGTTGACCTTTTCGACAATAGACATCTTCTCTACAATCTTCCTGGCCTTTTCATAGGCTTTTTGCCATACATCATCTAACCGGCCACCAGCCGCTGCAATAGTTAGTATCAAACTTGGCCACAAGCTTACCTAGACCCAGGTAGTACGAACGTGTTGGATAATAAGGAGGTGAAGTGAAGTAATCTGATCCTTTGAGGTCATTCACAACATGAAAGAGCGGCACTTCCTCGTGTATCCCCCTTTTTTTTAACTCATTATCGCTTGAGTTGTGAGCATAAACTATGTTTTCTCTAATATCTCCTGCTAGTAAAGCGGAGATACTTGTAAAGAGAACGCATAATATCAAAACACCTGCTATCATCTTCGGCTTTCTGAACCAATAAACTATCTATCTAATATTTGTTATTAGCCGCCTTGGTACCGTCGTTTTTTAAGTATAAAAAAAATGTAGATTCAAGTGGCAGCAAAAAAATTAAGTTACAAAGAAAATAGATTTGACAAAAAATCGATTGCCGTTTATCTATGTACATATATATACTTTTATATTTCAGGCTATACCCTTTATTCCAGAAATATAGCCCATAATATACGGCTGGCATGCAGACATTGATTATATACTCATGAGAACCTTTTGGTAAGCCCTCTTAACTGTTTGCTACAATTGTTCTAAATATGTAAATACGCATTGTGTGGATCCACAGAAAAAAAAAAATTAGGTAGTCATTTGGCCCGTAACCTGGACGGGGCTTATAATGCTTGTAGCATTGGAGGAACTTGTACGATCCATATCAAGCAGTCTCAACGTTGTAGAGCGGCTTAGAGGTTTGGGAACAGAGGACGATTTTGCTTCCACTGGATTAGCCTGCATCAGTGGACTTGCATACGACGATTCTAATGAGGCATGGGATGCATTAGACAAGGCTGTGATCATGGGAGGTAAGTTGTTGCGCAATTGAGAGTTGGTAGTACGACTAGTGATATCTGGTAAGCCGCTCGGACTGCTATTCATATCCGAAAATTTTCTTGGCTTCTCTCTGCCACTGGGCGTATCAGGATCAGGAGATGGGAACGAGTTCAGAATATAATCTACGCCTTGTTTTAAGGTACCGCCTTCTTCTCTAGGTGTCGTATTCATCTTGCAATTGAGCAATTTATAGAGATGGTCCACGCCCAAGTATTCATAAAGTGCTTTTTTCGCAGATCGGCTATCGAGAAGCAATGCGCTCTCGAAATAGCCAGGTCTTGAGTCATCTATTTTCACTTTGTTCTTACTTTGGACGCCACATAACAAATTGAACAACTCTATACGGTAATTTTTTGGTAACTTGTTGTTGCGCAAGTAAATTGAGGATAAGTGGCTTGAGTTTTTGACGTAGTATAAAACCAATGGTTTTAAGGAGCGCATATCAGTAAGTTCGTTTTTGCATAAATCTACACTCTCTAGAACAGACAAGTTTTGGATCCCGTCCAAGGATTTGATTTTATTATTGCTCAACCTCAACGTGCGTAAGTGTTTCATGTTTGCAGGTATATTTTTTAAACCTGTTATGTAGTTATCAGAAAGATCGAGGTACTTTAGATTGTCTAATTGTTCCAAGCCTTCCGGCACTGCCTCGAGGAGATTGTTAGAGAGATTTAGGGTAACAATGTTGCGTAAAGGTTTGAAAACGTATGACGGAATAACCTTGATTGTTGAACTTGTTATCGTAAGTTGCTTCAAAGCCGCCCATTTCCCATCAGGTAAGTTGTGGTAATCTCTATTACTGTAAGAAGATATTGGCTCATCGGTATAAGGGCGGCTGAATCTTTGCTGCGAAGTAGGAACTGAACTGCATTCAGACGAAGCTCTCCCCCTTTTATGCCTTTCATCATTTGCCAAACGAGATAAGTTTGTGCCAACGCTTCGTGTCAATGTGTTTGAGTAAAATTCCTTCTTTGAGGTGCGTGAGTCGTTGAACGAAGATCTTCCGTATTGATCATCCACCACCAAATTAAAGAGTACTTCTCCGGCGTCAGTAACCTTGGGTGACCTGATAATCAATATCCGGAGATTCTCACTAAGAACATGCCAACCAAATATTTCATTGGGATCATAATCTATCACCTCCAAAACCTGAAGGTTTTTGAACATCGTAATCGGCACAGATGTGTCGCAAGGGTACTGTTCGTACTCACTGATACTTGCAACCTTGCTACTGGGTGAGATCGACAAGCATGGTATTTTTGTAAAAGAGGAATATAGGTATTTCAAGTTACGCTGTAAAACCTTCGGGTCCTGACTGAAAGCATAGTATTGCCAGTATGCGGATGCCGTTGTCATTATTGATCTCACAGAATTGATCGAAGATATCGATCGGGTGTCGCTATCAAAATGCCTAGCATTGAGTGCATTGGCTGCCATGAACGAAATAAATGTAGGTTCATGGTTTGGGTTGTCCATTTTGATGTTAAGCGGCCCCACATCCACCCCAAGTCCGGATAACTGGATTTTCTCGGTTATGAAGTACAAGTGGTGCGTCGTAAATGCTAGCCTAGCAGGTCTGTATTTCCTCTTGTTATCGCTTGTCAAGAATAGTAGCCCATTGGCTAACGCTTCCTCATTCCGCTTGATATACGCAGCCAACTTTTGAATGTAAACATTACCGTCGATCGATGCATCGCTGAAAGTCAGAGGCCCCATTCCAGGCACAGTTCTTCCTTGAATTTTTCGCAGACTATTGTATATCTCAACATATACCCAGTACCCTCGCCAGGATCCAGGTGTACTTTTTGTATATCGTCTTTGGTTCTTCTCCTATACTAACGGTGAAACTAAATCTGCCCTTTGAAAAACATCGCAGAATGTATTATTGTTTTGGTAAATCGCATCCTGTATACAACTTAAGCCTTGTGATACAGTTCGTATCTTCCAAAGCCATCAGTTAAAGGCGACCAACTCTTTCCAAAGACTATATGTGGAAGTACTCTTAGTCTTGTTGAAAGTGATATTCCAAGTCTAGTGAATGATGTCTGTAATGGAAGGTCCGATAAAATTTCGACTATATCCTTTGAAAGCCGTAAAAAGGAAAAAGAAAAAACTCCACGGCAAGCACGCATATACATATATATATATATATAGTACAAAGATATATAGATGAGCCTGCAAAGCATAAAAGCAAAGTGTTCTATCCATGATAGAATATGCACGGGTATAAGAAATAATGCGCAGCCTTAGAGGCTCATAAGAGGTCTTGACTTAGATGGTTGGGTCAGGCTATATCTTTACTGGCTAGCCTTCGTTGCCGTCTATGAAACTCGATTGAGATGTAGCAGTGGCTCCGTTGTACAAACTACTCCGCTCATTGCTATTGAAATGAGAAACACTAGGAGAGTATGTGCTTCCAGCGGCATTAGGATGTATACTGAGCCTTTCCATGATGCTGGCAGGTGGGATACCTGTAGTACTGCTTGTCGTATCGAGACTTCTTCTGCGCGCCCTGCGAGACGAACTAGCCAATGTCACGATTGACTCACTGTCTCTGTCGTAGGCCTGGCCTGAAAGTTGTATGCTGGGCGTCAAGCCCGCGTTACTGACCAAGTTAGTGTGTGAACTTGGCGCAATTGATGTTTCCGCAGTTGAGGCCACGTTGGATGTGCTATCGTGGTTGTTGCTCAATACTGATGGCGCCCTTGTCGATAGTGACGTAGTAGACTTCAAGGGAGTTGTACTCAAGTTATCGGAGTGGCTTGTCGCCTGATCAGTGCTAATGCTGCGTGCCTCGCTACTACACGCCTCCACGTACCCATCCTCATCTGTAGCATATGATCTCTTGTTCTTTAAGGATGAATCTCCGTCTTCGTCTGTGTTTCTTATAATGCTTTTCTCCTCCTTTCCTTCTGCAAGCTTTTTGGCTGAATTCTCCTTATGATTAGCTCGCCTTTCGCTTATCGGTGTAGCATATGTGACGCTTTTTTCTTCACTCCCAGTCAACCCGTTGCCATGGGAGAGCAGCGTAGGCATCGTCCTATTCTGTCCTTGCATGAGTCTCTTCACCCAACTAAATTTGCCTTTAGTAGAGCGCCTGTCTGACCCTTGTACATTCTCAGCTAAATTTGGTTAGTAATCATATTCAATAAACCAAGAACTATCTTTTCTTTTCTTGAGCTGCAAGACATTCATCTTTTCACTTTCTGCCAATGCGATTATCTAGCACTAATGCTTTCTCTCTGAAGTGAAACTTGTTTTGCTGCCAAGCAATGCCCACAGCTGACGTGGCAGAAGAAATTCATTCAAAACTAGGCGCCCAGACCCTAGGATATAGTACTTACCTGAATCTTGAAGACGAGACATTACAATCCTATGGTACTGACGTCGTAATAGACCCGTTTAATGTGGTGACGTAGAGACTGTTTAATTTTATCAACTTCTTATATTTGATTGAGTGGCTTTTTTTAATTATGCTGGTAAGTGCGCACCAACGCTCACGGTCTACGATGTAAAGTTAACAAAAGCTCAGGAACAACGCATTGATTGTGTCCTTTGTTTTTCTCAGCTTAGGTACACTTTTTGTGTATCTTTTAATAGAAGTACCCTGAATGTTACTCCGGGTCTTTGGGGCTTTGCTTCCATGCTTACTGTGTGGGTTGAAGGGAACGAAAAAACTACGCATATCAATCGTTGCTTTAAATCGCGCCTCACATTATCAAGTTGTCTCGCTCATTGCTGCATTTACCTCAATACACGAAAGTTTGTGCAGATTACGTACTCGCCATTCATCGACGAGGGCTATGTGCGACCTGTGAAACTTCAGTGTCAATGGCTACTCTATGGAGCATGTAAGTAAATGCTGCGTAGTCTCATTCATACTCCAGCCAACAATCTTTCATAATAGAGCTTGTGGCACCCACTAAGTATGTGTGAAAACCATCTTGGTCCTAATGTAAGTGAAGCAATAAGCTGCGTATGGATTCGAACACAAAGCGTTTGACTTACATATGCTAGAAGTAGCACCCACCTTGCCACAGAAATCCTATCGAGCGCGGGGGCACTCTACGATCAAACGGCCAATACGAATGCAGAGCACGGCAGTGTGTCTTTCATATGAAGATTCAATAGAACTACTGACACTGGTCATGAGGGGGATATGCATGCTTCACGAAGTAATTGTCAATCACTGCTAGGGTATCTGCCGAAACAAATACAGTAATACGGCGAGGTTTGGAGTATTCGCAGCGGTACAAAAAGGAAGCTGGCTTCACAGACGTAATCATAACTGGTAAAAATATCTTCTTATAGGCAACGCGGTGCTCTTACACCGGAGCCGTTGTGCTGTCAACGATTTGTGTAGAATAGTCTATGCTGTATTACTAAAACTTTCACCTTGTCATATCACACGAGCTTGGACTGATACCAGAGCACCTGGTAGCATGTGAAGTAGACGATACGAGAACCAGATACGAAATCATCATCAATTTAGTGGTACATAGCTATATGATAAGAAGAGTGGTATTGTGGTGTAGATATATTGTGCAATGAGGCGAGTATACATGGTATCATCTCTAAAGCAATGCGGCAACTAATGCGGCAAAACTAAGGCCGGCTGGAGCTAATACGGCAGCAGCATCGGCCTTACTCGACGAGGAGCTCTTGGCTGACGAAGACGAAGAAGAAGACAGAGAAGAAGATCCCTTCGATCCTGTTTCGCTAGCAGAGGAGCCAGAACCGGATCCTTCGACCCTGTTGGCCCAAGGCAACTTGCCAACAAAAGACAGTAACTCTTGCATGTTAACACTCTCAGATTTGAGCAATGTGGTGTAGGAGTCGTCCTTGTAAGTACGCACCTGCATGGCAAGTGACGTAAAATCTTTAGGGTAGTCACCTCCTGTCTTGATATACTTCATGTATTGGTTCTGGTTGCTTCTCACATCGTCCACGAGCTTGGTGAGAAAATCCATCTCAGACAGATCAAGAGACTGTGCCGCAGCAGTAATGGCGGCGGCCAAGATAGCTAACACACTGGTAAACTGCATTTTGATATCGTGCTGTTCCACTCTATAGTCAAAACCTTGTCAGATATGCTGATTTATGTTTTCTGGATCCTAAGGTTAAGTTCCTCGTTGGTACTTTTTTGAATCGACGTCACTAAACTTACTGCGAACGAACTTCGGTTCTTCTGTTTCCCGCTATTTAAATACTAGAAACTATTGAAAGTCGGCTTTTTTTCTGTGCACAAGGAAACCAAAACTCTGGTGCTTATATTTCCTTTATATACTTATTTCCAAGCCTTACTTGTCCTCCGCTATATGGCTCAACTACATGTTTATATATGTATCCCCCGCAGCTTTATTTGGCGATGGCCAGTGTATTATCCAAATCTTTTTTTCTTTTTCTGGTCTTTTGCTTGTCGTCCATGCATGACTAAATACTTCTCACCAATCGCTTATTATGTCCTTCTTTCTACATAACACAGCACCGTTTGTCCTCTCAATATGATAACTGCTTCCGGTATTGCTTGAACAAGATGCCACTTGAACCCTTTCCTTATAAGGCTAGTAAATAGTCATGATTGCCTCATTAGGAAGTTATTCAGGAAGTCTCACGCAAGTTGTAGCAGACAGAATGACTAAAGAAGATATTAATAATGGTGACACAAAAACAATAGCGAAGGTCCAGTCAGATTTTCTCAGTGCGGGTAATGTGAGGATCACCACGTCAACTGCAAACTATCACATGAAGGTAGTGTGTTGTATAGCTATTTATCAGTACACGCATGAGAGTAACATGATCGTGGGTTCTCTTGCAAGCCGGCTGGTGGCCGTTGCGTGCGGTCATTGCGCTGTCATGAGTTTTACCGCTGTGCCCTTGCCTCAAGACTAGTGTTGGAATGCTCATACAGATGGTATTCTGATGTCAGTAGATGCCGTGCGGGGTGAGCTTCTATCTTTTGTAGTAGTGGTGTGGTCGCACGCCATTTTGTGGAGTCTAGCGGGTTAGAATGCAGCAGCAAGGCTGCGAAATTTACAACACTTTTTGAACATATACCTAATTATTATTATGTGCAAGTAATATATAGAACATTTCTGTGAAGAATTTGTATAGTATATCAGCGGTGTATGGCACACCACGTTCACGGACATGAGGTATGCCTTTAAGAGGTTAATATAGTATCTCACAAGTTTGTCTTACAGCAAGAGCCATGAGACTTCTCGGAACCTGGGGCAAATACAGACTTGTTGAAGGCGTTATTAGCCTGAGGAATGTCAAGAGCAGGATTTCTGTCAAAGAAGTTGAAAGGAGCAAGGTGAATGTTGTGGATTTCGACAGGCATAACAGGGAAGTCCTCTGCACGAGGAATGTGTGTGAATGCCATAGTAGCCCAGACGACAATATCGTCGTTTCTCACAGGATCGACTCCGTTGGCCCATTTGCCTATACCTTCATCTACCTGAGACTGGTTGGTGAACTCACCTGCTGCGAAGAGTTCGTTGTCACGGTACTTGGTAACCCAGACCTGCTGAGAAGCATAGTGAGCTCTCTTCGAGTTGAAGGAGTCTTCATCAGCGATTAACATCTGTCTAGCAGGCATCACAAGCTTGTATCCAACAGGAGTCTTTGTTGTAGGGTTCAAGACGTTCTCGTTGATGATCTTGTATGTTCTGTTGGCGAATGGGTTCTGCTCGATGTGACCTGCCTTCTCGACGAAGTTACGTTTGGTAACGAAACCGACGCCGTATGGGTTCAATTTATCGTCACGTGGAAGCTTCACAACATCATCATAGACGACAGAGTTCTTGTTGCCATCCACTGAAGGGTCGATCCTAAATGACAAGATGTGCTGGTGGTAAGCAGCCATGACATTTGGTCCAACAATAGTACCCCATGGAACGGTAACACCTTCATCAATAGGCATAGTGGACAAAATACCAGTTGCCCTGGCCTCGATATCAATAGAACCATCAGTAATGAACTTGATGTTAATGATGTACTCGTAGTTAGCGACTGTTGCAATAGTCTGCACGATAAACTCACGTCTTCTCGCGACGACGGGGGCCTGTGTTCTATAGTTCACGTGCTTGTACAAGAGACCATTGTCCTGTTCATGTAAACAGATGGTGTTTGGAATGATGTATGGCTCACCATTACTGTGGATACCAACACCATCCATGTACTTGATGACTCCGAGACAGTCACATCCCAAGGCCAAAGCGTTCCCGTTAATCCCAAAACCACAGTCACCTAAATCAAAAGCTTGTTTTCTATGATATGGAGCTCTTGGGTCACCGTATGGAACAGTCATCTCAGAAAGAGCAAGACGGTAAAACACTTGTCTGCCCTTGAAGACCGCATTGTACAAAGCAAATCCCTCTCTAACGGAGTAGGCAACATGGAATTCCCATCCTTACCACTTGATTTTGGAACCATTCATCTCAAAGGATGGACCTTCTGGTTGCGAAATCAATAAAGGCTTCACGTCTCTCATCTTCGTTTCGCCATTCAATTCTGGGTGGTACTCCACACATGGAACAGGTTGCCATGGTTCAGTTGGCACAGTAGTCTCATCGTAACCACCCGGCAAGTAGTCTATACGAATGAAGTTCTTCGTGAAGGCCTCGAAAACTGGAGAGAACTTCAAGGGCAAGGAATAGTGATTTGACTCCGTGTGACCATTGCCAGCCAAGACGTACATGAAAAATTGCACCAATGGTCTCTTCTCATTGGGATCATCCGTAGCGTAGATCCAAGGGTCGGTGCGTACAGTGTAGCCGGCGGGCAACTTCAACTTCTCTATCTCGGCCTTGATTATAGGGTGCAGAGTGCAATGGTCTTCCCATTCCTGCATATCATCGGGTAAGAAGGGGCCTACCACCCCCTTGGGGAGTTCAGTCTTGGTTATGATGTGTCCATGACTGACATTTACTAATGCCTTGTTGAAGGTCAATGTGTTCGTGTAAAAGTACACATATAAAACACGAGAAATCTGGGGAAGAGGCAAACCATGTTTTTCGGCCTCCAAGTATTTGAGCATGTCATCTTTTGGTGGATCGAGCTTATCGATCTGAACAAAGTGGACGTTTGCAGATGCAGGGTAGGCATCCTTAACAAGTTTGGAGGCTAATCTAATTTCATCCTCCTTAACAGAATCAAATGGGTGTACGAACGACATTATATTTCGTTATCGTGGTACTGCTGCGGAATCTAGTACAACCTCGCGATCGGTATCAGTGTTTCGCACTGGGTCAAAGCTCGGTCTCAAATGAACGAAACAAAAAAAAATACGCTGTTATTAGCTTCTTCTAAGACTTTATAAGGTTATAATGTCTTGATACCTTTTCCAGTTGACTCATTACAGGGCATCATATGCCCTTTATATGCTAAATGAAAAATTGCCGACTGTATTGATCGGTGATAATATACAGTCTGATACAGACTCATCTTACCTGCCTTATTTGGTAGGTAAGTGCGGTTACAAATCCCAACTGGCGAATATGCTCCCACTATCAGACATCACCCGTTGGTATTTGACCAGTGAAAGATATGCGCCGCTTCCAATCGTCAAAAAAAAAAGATATGGAGAAAAAGCTGCAAGCGAGTCCGAAAATTCGTAGATAGATAGCGCTACTGATATACTTTCCTGTTCGCTATGGGGATACTACATATGGAATAGTACTGTGGGTAAGAAGAAAGCATACCAAGATAAAGGAACATTTCTTCTTACGATATCCCAAGACCAGGTGTCTACTGCATCTCAGTATTATCTTAAATATATCTACAGACGTCATATAAGACTTTATGTATTTATACATCTACACATTTATACGATATAGGCACACCCCCTGGAGACGGGCAGCTAAGCATACCAGGCGGTTGAACCGCAGCACACAGTGCTGCGCTAGCTGTCCGTCTACCATAAAGGGTACCCATGAACCTTCAAGTGCGCATGGGTCATATATACAAAAGCATGAAGTAGTATAATGATAAAAAGCAAACGGTGGAACAAGTCCACCAAAGCGTATCCCTTGGAACCGCATATATATGGAAAGCTGGGCCAGAGTGGCGTCCCAGCATGTTAAAACGCAGCAGCTGGCGCAGAAACCCATCTAATTAACAAGAAAAAAATGCACATTAAACATCACACATTAATCCAATCGTAACAGCCAGCTGGTGCTCTCGGAACATTCATTTGTCCGAATGCACCGTCGAAGCCCCGATCTTCATTTTCGTCTGCGGATTTACGATCTCCAAGGGTCTTCTGAGTCGAGGAGTGTGTGCGCGTGGCAGCTGAGGCCTGTTGTTCATCGGCGAGCTAGGTTCATGTCCACCTGCCGCTGCGATCGATTCCGCAGCCGACTTGGGTGAAAACACCGTAGCCGTGTATGGATTGAACTTCTTGATTGAAGGACTTGTTTGCAGCATACCCTCTGGGATATCAGGGCAGAAAACTAAATCGTCCTCCACATCAAACGACTTGGATAAATAATAGCGGAGCCTAGGGGCATGAAGCGAAATGCTAGATGCTCCACTGAACGAAGTTGCTATCGAACTGCTTGCAGAGCTTGTGGTTGAGTCAACTGAGTTGGGACCCATGTACTTCACGTTGTTAAATGTGGGGCTGGTCCCCATGCCGTGTAAACTGCCATGTGTAATAGAAGGAGAGTATTGCTGCTGATACCCGTTATAAATGTATTGATTCGACATTTTCGGATGTAAACGTTGTGTGCTTCTAGCCGTCGCAGTACTGTGTCACAAATACCTATCCTATACTTATTTTCCAATATATTAGTGGTTTATACTCATCGAAAATAGTCTTGCGTTATGTTGAAGGGAATCCAGTCATGAGCTTTCTATAGGATAATCGTGACTAAGCGATTATGTCATGATATTATGTAATCGGAGTTTGTTTTTTTTCTCCTACTTTTCTTCTATGCCTACCGCGATCTTATCAAAGGTAATAGATAACCGAATCATCGCAGCCTCTATAGTCAGATCACTACCAAATTAGAACGGTGTTTGGGCCCTTCTGCTACAGTGCTGTTCTACGTTGATGATTTTCTTGTTTTTTTTTTCTTCATTTTCAATCAGTGCACGTTGCTTTCATTGGAGCACAAGGAAAGCAAATGCATTAATGCGGCTAATAAGAGCAGAGGAGAAAAACCATTTTAGATTGAGAATTAGTGGTTTGGAATAAATAGTAACCATTTCCAATACGATAGAAGGAGTGTATGCGAAGACCGTGAGGGATACCAGGGGTTATCTTCGCCCAGTTGTAGGTTGCTAGTGAAGCGACGAATAGAGTCGATTGCGATTCATTGACCAACATGTAGTCCTTGTCGAACCACGACGCCTGGTTCACGATGTTATCATTTAGGTAGGGGAGTTTCGTCTGCTGCAGTTTGGTGTCGAACATATCATATACGGTCACCAGTTTGAGCTGAACTACCAACAAGACATTGTGCGAGGCACTGAAATGGAGATCTGTCACGAAGCCAGGACATTTTATCACCCTTTTCACTTTGAGACAGTGATCAAGGCAATAAATAGTATTACTCTCGCAGCAAATTATGGTATTCGTATTGTATCTAATAATCTTTTTGATGGTGCCATTGGCTCCATGTATTCTGAAAACAGTGTGATTGTGAAATATTCCGTCTCTGTCAAACTCAAAGATATATAATGAGCCCAAAAGGGTGCCCACACAGAGATTATACCGTTCGATTGAACATGAGGTGACCATATCCTTGCGATTATCATTTGAGGGCCCTCTAACGGTTGTGTATTGTATGTTTTCGTTGTCAATTGTAATCAAATCGAGGCCAAATAATTTGACGAGTCGATCTTTAGTGACAGTATCAGATATGTTTGATATATACTCCGATAATCGCCAGCTTAAGTCAGCGCTGTCTCTATCTTTGACTTTGCGAAATTTGGCTATAGCGTGGAACCAGTTACTGTCGATGTGTTCCATGATGATGTACGAAAAAACGAATCCGTCATTCATAGCTAAATGACGGATTTTTGGAAGCAGGACCTGTAAAGAGTTATTCAACATCATAACATAATAGTTCACGACTGTTGTTTCGAAATGTAAAGTCAAGTTGTTACTTCTTTCTATCAATTTGCAGTCCATAGTTATTAAGTTGCAACCTTGTGAAGCTACTATGTACTCTCCATTCATGACTCCCCAAATTCTTTCAACGTCTAAATCTATGCTTCTCTCATATGCTAGGCACTTGATGCGCTCGAAGTCATACTTGGGTTTGTCTAGCTTAATTAATCCTAGCTTAATACCTAATGCATCTCGTACGTCATTGTTATGTTTCTTCTTTTCAAGGATCTTTAAAGCAGGTGCCCAATCTCCTTTCTTTCTTTTGATTTGCCCGTCATTCTGACCGACTGCGTGTGTCTGCCTTTTCTTTGCCTGAACAGTATTATTGTGATATTTCGGATTGATGATGCCGCTACCATTGACTATCTTGAAGTACTTCTTCCGCTCAACATCATAGTAAAACCCAGGAATCTCCATTGTAGTCTGTTACTTATTAATGATTAGGCATGGCTAGTCAAGTTACTCACGATGTCTGACATGTAGAAGTATCAGAACGAAGTCTCGTTTCAGATGAATTGAGCTTTTGAGAATACTTTTTTCCTTCCTACTATAAGCGCATTTTTGATCTCTGGCCACCTAGAGGTTATTTCCTTTTACTTTTTACTTGACTATATTCGATATCTATTGAAATGACTATAGAGAATACTGCTGAATGACTCCTTTTGTTTGAAGCCTTATACTTATTCCATTTCTTACAATGGTCCTTTTTATTTTTTTCATTGAATTTTTGCAAGGTTATAAGCAGCAATTTCAAAATGATGTGTTCATTAGAAAGTATTAGGAATTATTTACATATTCAGATTCAGGTTTATAATGCAGTTTATAGCGACGGTATTTGTTATCTGATGAAGGCATACTGTTGTCGGAATGTAACCTGTACTCGAACGATACACCTAAAACCCTTTCATTTTTTCCTGCGTCAAGAGTAGTGATTGCATTGGCACCAGCAAGTATAGCATCTGCCTCTCTAATAACACGTAAAATGGCGTCGCATATCACTCTTCTTGCTTGAAAAGACGATATTCTTTTACTTGATGTATCCGAATTCTTCTTTTTTCCAAAGTTTACATTAGAATTCCAAATACTAATGATGTCATCATCTTTCCTCACGCTCAAAACAAGACCCGAGATATCTGACAAGACAGCCTGTCTAACTTCCTCGGGATAGTCCCCCGATGGAATAAAAGTCCCCGAAACGCTTCTGAGCAACAATCTTTCCCATATCAAACTTGTCCTCTCTCTCACATTTGCAAATGATCTACCACCTGTCATATTCAATCTTCTGTTAAATCTAAACACCCATCTTCCACCTTTAGTGTTATTGGGGTCTTCCCACACAGGCGTGATACCGCTCTTGAATATCAACAACTCAGTTCCAAATGGTAATTCGTAAGTTTTTTTCAATGAAGATAAACTGAGCCAAAGCTGTTCCAACGAGGGGATATATTTGGTCTTTTGCGTAGCATCCTCTATGGCGGGAAATTCAATCTCTGTGGTTGTCTGCATGTAAGAATCCACAGGCACGTTAACGTTATGTAACAGCTCCTCTGCGGCAACTTCAGGCTGACTGTTACTTTCGCCTAGTTGAGTGTCCTTTGGTTTCATTTTGGCCCTCAAATGGTGCCACATTGTCCAGCAGTATAGTAATGCATGGTGTTCTGGCGAAACTTTACTCAATATCTCTTGCGCCAAATCTGTTGCTTCGTTCTTTTGAAGCTCTACGATTTTCATATTCGTATTATGAGTAAATGAGTTATGATGTCCGTGATGATTGCCTCCGCGATGATATTTGTTGTATTTGCCAGAATTGTGATTACTATAGGAATGACCATTATGGTGGTTATAGTTGCTGCTCATGCCATGTGTCTGGCCTCCGTGATGGCTATCTCTTGAGTTTTGTCCTCCATAGTTATCTTTCTTGTTGAAATCTCTTCCATGGTGTCCACTCCCATTGTTCGGCGGCTTGTATCCAGTTTTTTCCTTTGAGGCGACCCCATTAGGGTTCATTATTCTATTGAACAATGATTCGGCCCTTTTCAAGTTTTCCGACATGGTTTAGATTTGAGCCAGGGATATGCTGCACCTTTTCGATAGAATGACGATGTAGTTCAACGAAAAAATGGGAAGGAAAGAAAGAAAAATTGCAACTTTTGATTCCCCAGTCTTTTTTTATTAAAATATCGCCTTTTAAGTATACTTTAAGAGCCCTACAGATTCCAAATTAGTGGTTCATTAATACCTTTCTATTGCTATACTTTCAATGCTGAAATAATGTGTTGGGACAAATTTTTCTCGAGTATCTGTGATCCGGGTTACGGCTCAAAGGAGAAGGTCTAGTTGTATAGAATCGACTACAACCTTTTGCTAGCCTCTACAAGAGGCTAGCAATGGGTATCATTCACTACACACTGAAATATATAAAATGCCCAGTTGGTTTTAGGTACCTTTCGTCTCTTGGATTTATATGGAATTTACGATGGGTTGTGTGTTATAAGTTTTCAAGAGAACGGCGTTTTTGCAATTTATTGCAAAAGGTGGGAATACAATGTAGGTGATATGAAAATATTCAGAAAGTTAGTACTATGGCAATATATATATATAGCTACATAAAGGACTTTATCTATTTTGATATTAAATTGGCAGCCTTCGTGTTAGAAACAAGTAAGAAAAACTTCAGGCCTTTGAATAGTAGTGCAAGTAGGCACCCAAGGTCTTGCAGCCATTAATATAATTGCTGATATTGATTTTCTCATTGATAGAGTGGGCACCATCATCACCTCTTCCCATAGGTAGCAACAAGACACCAGTACCAAGCTCCTTCTCAAAAGTTAAAGTGATTGGGATAGAGCCACCTTCTCTAGTGAAGTCGGGCTTGATGTTCCAGACGTCCTCTGTGGCCTTCGCGGCAGCAGTGAACGAGTCATTAAAAGGGTCTGAGACCCAGTAGTTACCATCGTGTACCAATTCAGATTTCAAGGTGTTTGGAGAGTTTAACTTGGCAAACACCTTTTCAATATAGCTAATTACTAACTCGTCAAGTTTACGAAGGTCCATGTCAGGGACAGTTCTTATTGAAAATTTACCAATGACCTTTGCAGGAATAACAGTCTTCGCACCTGCACCGGAAAATGCACCTTCAATACCGTGAAGTGACAAGGATGGATATCTCCATCTGTGTTTCAAAATATCTTTCTTGTTCTGGTATAACGCTGTTTTGGAGCCAGCCGCCTCATTAAGCTCTTCCACACTGAAATCAATTGGGTCATAGAGGGCATCTTCCTTGTCTGTCACTGGAGCAACCATTTCGTTGACACCTGGAATCAATATGTTGCCTTTCGTATCAACTAATTCAGATAACACTTTCACCATGTCAGTCATGGGTTCAGCGACCACACCACCAAAAATTCCACTGTGTAAGTCAGCACCAGGACCACTGATAGTAACTTGGTAATAACTGACACCTCTCAACCCATATGTCAAAACAGGCTTCTTCGTCCCTAACCAGTAGTTATCAGAAATACAGGTGGTGTCAACACCGGCAAAATACAGTTTTGCCTCTTTAGCAATCAAGTCATCCAAACCTATGGAACCACTTTCTTCCATTCCCTCGAAACAAACAACTAAATTGACGGGCAAGTCTAACTTCAACTCTTTGTGGGCTTCCACAACATTAAGCCACCCAAGTACCGGCCCCTTGTCATCGGTACTACCTCTACCATACACTACGTCGTTTGATTCGTCCACGATAAGCTTGAAAGGATCTGTCGCCCATCCGTCCTCTTTCGACGCAGGCTGCACATCGTAGTGTCCATAAACCAACACCGTCTTCTTTTTTGGGTCCAGGCCATATCTTCCCAAAACGATTGGTGGCAACTTTAAGTTGGGGTCACTCACAGGTGGAGGCTGAATACCAAGCTCTCTTAATTGGATATCATGGAAACCCAAGTTCTTGAGCTCTTCGCTCAAAAAGTGGGCCATTTCGACAACTTGAGGCCTCAAGGTCTCGTCTCCAGAAACCGAGGGAATTGAAACGGCTTTGCTCAATCTCTCAATGAACTTGGGTTTGAGCTCTTCGATCTTATTAAAGAACGCTTCTAATGGTAGTTTTTCGTGACTCATATTGTTAAGTTTATCAACGGGATAAAATTACGTTTCGTTGTTGTTCAAATAAGTTTTCTCCTCTAAATTTGCATTTTGTATGGCATTACGAATAATTTTGGTGCCGTATCAGAACTGCGCAGATTCTAATCGTAAAGACCAAATCTGCTATCGAGCAAAAAACCAAGTGTTCCTGTTACTCAGTTTCAAAGATCACCAGCATTCATATCATTATTCGAAAGGTGGATATCAACTTTGTAGGAATATCATCTCTCGGGAGACTATTGGTTTATGAAAAACTGAAATATCTAAAAATATAAGTATATAATACAAGAACAGTGTTTTAATTCTGAAGTGAAAATTTACAAAATGGGTCAAGGACGCTCTGATGTTCTGTCTGAGAGTAGCCTAAGCTCACTGGATGATGACGAACTGATATTAGATACTATCAGGTTGAAAAGGAGCAGAGAAAGGAGCAGCAGTACAAAAAGAAAGAGAAGAGCTACGAAGGCGAAATTGGGGTTTGAAGACCGTGATGGGGCGGCGTCAGATCAGGTAGACAAAGAGTTTGATGTGCAGTTACCCTTAGTATTTCTTACTGATGCTAAGAGAAATGAGGCATTATTGAAGTCAGACAAAGAGATTAGGAAGGAAATGGAGGAAATTTCAGCTTTGAAAATGAAAAACAGGGTAGAACGAAGAGAGCGACTCCAAGAGGTTATAGCGGAGCTTAACGACAATGGGCTGGATCTAACAGTTTTCCGCATGGAGGATGGTGAGAACGAAACAGCTATTCTGAGCTTAGCATCTGGAAAAAGTGCAAAGGGGGATGGGACATCAGAGCGTCATTTCTTCTTCTTTGCCAATACGGGCATAGCCAAGCCAAAAGAACACGCATCCTTACCACCAATTTTTATGGATCGAACCTTCATACTGCAGCTCACACAATCCAGGTTTGAAACGGTTTCTAGAGCCATTTTGCCCTTCTTAGGCGAGTTTGTCAGCCACATAATCCACAACGTCCATGAGCCGGTAGCACTAGATAAGGCAAATGGGCTCTTGCACTACATATACCTTGCCCAGTGGGAATGCAGCAGTCAATCTGACGTCGATTCAGAGACTTTTTTATCTCTTTTATCACATCTAGGTGCAAATACGAAATTAATAACAGAGGAACAGAACTGCATCTTGGTTTACAAATACGTTCTGATCAACACTTGCTGTGATATAGTAGTATCTAAGCTTCGTCTCGTGTTTCACTATATCCTCACGATGACCGCCGTATCGCATAACACCGATGGGCTATGTAAGATGTTGATGCGGACATTCGTGCTCACCTTACTAGACTACAACAACTACTCCTTTTGTTACGAAGATCTTATACAGTTTGTAACTCTTGTGCTCCCCCTGCTTTATGACTGGAGATACAGGAAACTCGTACAGAAGCATGGCGATGACGCATGCATCATAATCGTGCAAGAGTTTGCCGATATTTTGAATCTCTCTCTACGCTCTAGGGACTACGCGAGCACACCACACTCGCCGGATGCATGGCGGTTTAGATGCAGAGATTTTCTGCAATGCTACAGACTTTTAAACGTCCTTTTGGAAGGTGTGAGAAGGGGTGATCTGCAACATGGCTCAGCTCACTTAGTAATAAGCTTGATGTTAATGTATGCCCTGAACAATTCCATAGATACAAACGTTCTCAACTCTAGAGCCGCAATACAGAAAAGCCAATCCGTTACCGGTTGGGAAGGACTACTTGAAATTCTCATGCATATTGCAACCGATTTGCAAGTTTCCGGTTCTTCTAAGGATCATGAAATCCCCTACGATCTTTTATTATGTAACTGGGTCAGGGATTGCTATACATTGAAGTGTATCATACGGCTATTTGATAGCTTTGCGTTTATCTATGGCCGCAACAGTGACCTGCAGAGTTGCGCGAATCGTTCCAAAGCTGATCCTACTGTATCACATTCGGAAACTGGAGTAGTTCCTGCTGCTGGCAGCAGACGATCTCCAAGTCAGCTCCATGCATTCTCTAGCTCATTAGATATTCTATGCGGTGACATTTATGTGCAACTAGAGAAAATGTCAAAATCTAGGCACGAGGACGAGTATGTCAGACATCTGGCAGTGGGAATCCTAACGGAATACTTTCAGCTAGCAACACATCTTGTAAATAAATATAGGCAGGTATTACCGATAGTGGGCGGTACAGATTTTTACGAATAAACGTTAATGATTGAAGGGCTTTGGTAATGTCTGAAATTTTTGACGGGGATCAACCGGATACAATATAGATGCTTTATAGTGCGAATACTAAAATAGAAATCAAGATGAAAGACTTGTAACTTAAGAAGTCAGAGTGACACAGCAAGGTACTAAAGGGTACCACGGTAGCATAGTAAGAAAGGGACACAAGGATGAATAAGGAAAGGGAGCTTGAAATAAGATATTGTAATCCCGAGTTAGAGCATGAGAATTTCGAGGGAAAAGACGTTGTGTTGAGATATGGCTTTGGACCAATTCCAGAAGAACATAGGAACAAGAAGATATTTTTCTTTGACATTGACAACTGTTTGTACCGCCGGTCTACTCGTATACATGATATGATGCAAGAAAAGATCCACGAATACTTCAAGACTAACCTACTGCTCACGGATGAGGACGCACACAACCTCCACATGAAGTACTACAAGACATACGGGCTTGCGTTAGAGGGGCTTGTACGCAACCACCAGGTTGATGCATTAGCATACAATGCACACGTGGATGATGCGTTGGATTTGAAATCCGTGTTGAAGCAAGACGTTAACATGCGAAACGAACTCCTTCGTATTAAAAAAGAGCAGGGCTTCGATTTCTTCTGGCTAATTACTAATGCATACAAGAATCATGCACTCAGGGTCATATCCTTTTTGGGGCTTGGTGATTTGTTTGACGGCTTAACCTTCTGTGACTATTCCACATCTCCCATAACCTGTAAGCCCATGGATGTATTTTTTATGAATTGCCTCTCTGTGACTCGGATCGATCCGTCTGACCCGCAAGTTATGAAGAAGCAGTATTATGTGGATGACAGTGAGATAAATGTTAAGGCTGCATCTAGATTGGGATTCGGCCATGTCATTCACTACGTGGAGTCTGACCAAGATTACGAAGCTTTGAAATCCGCTCCTGATTTCACTAAATATTATTCAATAGATAACAATGAGGACTGTAAAATCCTGATTGTTAGAAATATGCTAGACTTACACTGCGTGCTAGAATAGAAGCATAACGCTGGAAGTGCTCTGATTTAAGCCATCGCGCTTAATTATCTATCTATATAGAAAAAAAAATATCGACTTTATCACTCATTTATTGTAGCGCATCCCCTGACGAATATATAAGGGCAAGGATGATTCGGAAAGACAACTAACAGCTAGACCTGGCGCATTAATAAACATGGCAAACGAGATTCAGTGGAAAGGTAAAGTCCTCTTTCTTCACGGTTTTTCACAATCAGCGAATTTTTTCTATCGAAAGACTTCTACGATAAGAGAAGCTCTTGAACAAAGAGGCTACAAAGCTGTGTACTTGAATGGACCTCAAAAACTCGTGGCTTCTGACATAGGCTATTGGGAAAGAAACAGCGCCAGTGATTTCGAAATAGATGAGCTGAACGGAATGGTTTTCAGAGCATGGTGGTTGTTTCCTCTACCTAGTCAAAACGTCCCTTATGATATCACAAGAGCCATAGAAACGATAAAAAGGTACTTGGATTACGGAGAAATCATTCAAAATGACGGTTCATTCAAGGTTGAAGAAAATGACCCTATAAGACTGCTTCCAGTGTGTGGCGTGGTATCTTTTTCACAGGGCTCTGGTCTCTGTACTTTGCTTTGTAAGAACTTTGAGCGCCTCTTTCAGCATGAGCTCAAGTTCATGATTATGTTTTCTCCTTATTTGCTTAATACATCAGAGAGTAGTCCAAACAAGGTTTACGATGAGTTTTATCCCGATGACCTTGGCGAATCCCTAAAATGCAAGATTCTTGCTATCGCTGGTGAATTGGATATTATGGTTGAACCTCCAGAGACCATACAAGCAGTCAAGAGGTTCGAAAAGGTGGCAACTTACATGACACACCCTTCGGGACATGCTATTCCAAGAAGCAAGCTTTTCGTAAACAAGGTAACTGAGTGGCTTGATTCTGTCCTTTCCGAGCCTTCAGGTGCTTCGTGTGGAGAAAAGCTTAAGGGTAATGCCTCTATTGGACTTGGTAAAGTTTCTGTGTCAAGTTAACTTCTCTCTTTATTTATATATTTAATCCTTGTATTTGAAGGCTGGAAATGTGGTTCTATATATTCTCTATTATATGGCAATTTATTCCTTGAACTTACATACTAGGATCTGCAAATTATGTATGGCAATTAGTTTACCCCATTACCCGATAGTAAGACAGCTAGTTGATATTGTTTAATTAATATATCGTCTCACAGAGAAACAATGTGAAGTTGTATCTATTCAAAGCTCGTCATGTTGGGGCTTCTTTTTGGATTTTTTGGAAGACTTTTTGTAGGATGGCTTTTTACCTAAACGCACATTTTTGAAAAACTTTGCTTCTTTTTGGGATAATGGCCCTTCTGTAGGTTTGATGCCTGTATTTTCAATTATCCACTGCGTGATGGCTATTTTGTCCTTGTATTTCCCCTCAAATTTAACGATCTTATCCAGGGTTTCGTCAAATAATAACAATCGTGGCAAGCCTTCGTCTTGTGTCAAGGGTAATTTGATGTCCTTTCCATTGACACTATGTTCAAACTCATGTTCTTTGTCCAATGATTTCGTACTCACCAACCCAAACTTAAGAACACCCAAAAAATCCAAAGCAAGTGATCTGTACAAAGGAGTGACATCGTAGGATGTTGTAATTAGCAACACTTTATGCGAACCATTTTCTCCAGCAAGCCAGCCCAGAAGGGCATCTCCTCCTAGTCCATGTATTCTTCTAACGTAGTTTTTCATTCTTGATGTAAGAAATCTGACCATTGGCTTCAAAGATCTTTCACCATTGTAGGTTTCGACAGCATGAGATACCTTGGGATTCTTGACGGCATCAAATTTCAGAGGCCTGAACACTAATATGGTAGGAAACCCACTTATACGGAATCGGGAACACAACTCTTTATTTGTGTCCTTGTCGCAGTTCACGCTGGCGATATTGATAGAATATTTAGCATCTTGATTAAGATATTTCCCCAACTTGTGGTATATGGGTTCCAAGCTTCTGCAGTATCCACACCATGGAGCGTAAAATTTCACCATAGTTGTGTAATTCGTACCGTATACAGTTTTATCGAAGGTAGAAGGCGTAAGCTCATAAACGTTCACATCATCCTTGTACATATCATTTCCGCCCCGCCCTGCTTGGACATATGCCCAGGCATTAACAAAGATAAAGAATACTCCCCAGAAGTTTATCATCGCATCCAGTGCCTAAAGTTAAAAACCAGAAATCGGATTAAGATCGATATATTTAAAAAAAATTAAGAATATATATATACGATTTTTACCAGTATGCTCATTCACCGAATGCAATCACTGCATTTACTTCAGAAGAAATGTCAAATTCTATGCATTTTATTGAACTTTATTAGTTATATAACGTCGTGATTATATACTCAGCATGATTTTTCCAAATAGCTTTATACATTTGGTGTAGATTCCCTCTAATTACTGCAACATGATAACGTCACAATATCCAACAGTCAATCAGAAACAATTATACGCAGCTCTCATCATCCGAACATATAGAGGCCACGCCAAGTTATTACATTAGGTCTATCAGATCTGAAAAGATTTGAGTTATATCTGAACTGCTCGCTAAACATATACTCCGAAGTTGTTTGACACGTAGATCGAACCCACTCCTATAGACAATGAGGCAATGATAGCATTTAAAAGGAACTTTCCTGTAGATTTAGACTTTGAGTAGACGAGTAAAGCCAACGAGAGACTCATGAAAGCTGGGACTGTTAGTACGTGACATTATATACGCCAATTGTAGGACACTTGTTACTTACCGATGACCGTGAGTAAAGATGCCACCCATGTTGAGTGCTGACTCCATGCACTTGGCGCAATGGGCACCGATCCTTGCTTGTATATCTGCGAAAGCTCTTCGTAGTTGCTGTTAGAAACCATTCTACCAGATGCTGTTGTATATGTGTACCAGGATACATACACTTTAGCCTACGTCAATAGAAACCAATTGTGTAACACACGCCTAGTCTTAAATATCGGTAGATCTTTCAGCCATATGCTCCTCTAACCGATATTCATTCCTAATGTGATCTTTACAAGAAGCGGCGCCTAGCAGCCATCGGAAGATGATAAATACTGTAGCTCACGGTAATCACAATTTATTGTAAATTGTAATAAATGAGAGCAAAAAGCTGTAGTATCAATAGATGTTAAAAGGTACTAGTTTACACATATTATGGGTCACTTTGCTACTTATAAATCACCTAGGTGCAATGTATTGCATAAGCTATTAAATACTTGCTATCTGTTGGTGTTGATCTGTTTACTTTGCGTGCTTAGCGGCAGAAATCCGTTGATAGAATTTTAATCACTCTGTATACTCGATAGAAAAGCGCACTAGATTTCGAAGTCGGTTCTACACTATTAGCAATAGATACATCGAGCAGACCAAAATGGCAGAGCAAGGTTGGAACACAATCGATTCCGATACTGTATGTGCTAATAAAAAGGAAGATGGGAGTTTGATGAAATATCACTCCTTGCCACGAATCACCAAGTGTGAATTGATTGTAGAGTGACATATTAACAAATACAGGCAGTGTTTAATGAGTTGGCAAAAAAATTGGGAATTCAAGATGTTCAGTTTGAAGATATGTACTCAATTGATAAAGATTCATTCAAATCCATAAGTCCATTATACGGAATAATCTTTCTTTTCAAGTATGGCCGAGTAGATCGAATGCACGCAGAAGATGGCAACCGCCCTATAGATGGAGAGTATGACAAACAATATCAAGATAAAGGAATTTTCTTCGCCAACCAAACAATCCAAAATGCATGTGGAACACAAGCAATCTTGAATGTTTTGCTAAATGTTCCTGGGCTCAACGTGGGAGACGAGCTTTCCAATTTTAAAAGCTTTGTCGAAGGCTTTGATGGTGAGATGAGCGGATCCACCATATCTAATAGTGAACTTATAAGGGCGGTTCATAATTCATTTAGTCCTCCACCATTGTTTGTGGACGAAGATAAGAGTCAGCCTCCACCAGATCAGGACGATAAAGATGACGGGCTCTTTCATTTCATAGGCTACATGAATATCCACGGACGTATATATGAGCTCGATGGGTTAAAGAGTTTTCCTATAGCGCATGAGTCTTGTAATTCTCAGGAAGAGTTTTTCGAAAAGTTACCTAATGTGCTTGGCCGTCGAATTGCAAAGTACGGAAACGAATTACGCTTTACACTATTAGGGATAACTCATGATAGACTCAAGTATTTCAGACAAATTGGAGACAATAATGGAATTGAGCAAGAGCTTTCGAAGCGTGAAGCGTGGAGCAAGGAGAATGAATCGAGAAGACATGACCACTTAGGCCTTCTTGTTCAACTAGTGAAGGAAATAGGAAAACTGAAGTCGGATGAAGAATGGAACCTGCTACTTGACAAGGCAAAGAAGAAAGGCCAAGAGAGATTATTTGATAACATAAAAAAGCAGCAACAATTTAAGGATTAATGATGGGCGTCTTTTTACTATTTATATACGTGACCGATTAGTCTTTAATAATGAACAAGCAACTTGCCTTCTTACTTACTCTACATCATTGAAGAACATGAACCCGCCTCCAGGGCCACGGCTATGTCTCGAGAAGTAGTCGAAATCGATACTTACGGCATTTCCCAAGAGAACGGCTCTCTGATCCAAGGTTAGCGGACCAGCCACCGATGGGTATAGGTTTCCGAGCCCTGCAAAGCTTGCAGGATCCATTCTGATGATATAGACACCTGTATCGGTGAAAAGTTCTCTTCCCAAGCCAACCCAGTTCCTATCCACTGATGCAATTACATCTCCAGATCTATTTCTGACGGGAAATTCGAAAGACAAAAATGGAGCATCAATAGCGCCATATTGCTCGTATTCATCTGTAGCATCATCTTCAAGTTTGAACAAGTTGTATCTTCTTCTCCATAAATGCCAACTTTGAGCCGATTCTCCAATAGTCTCGAATATTAAGTTACCACTAGGATCGTAACCCGGTAAAAAGCATTTAATGTGTGAATTAATGAAAGAAAAAGGTCTCTTGATTGTCATGAGAAGTTCCCCATAGTTGTTAAATACGTCTATATCGAAAGGACGGTGCAACCTGAAAAATTGACGGCCCAAAATTTTAAAAAGACCTACGTCCTTTTCCTCCATGTATCCAATTTGTTCCCCCAATGAATTCATGATCTTGTATCTATTCGCCTGCTCAAAACCTAAAAAGACATTGAACATCTCGATTTGTCTCTCAATCACCAATGTGGGTTCTTTTAGTATCTCGTAAATGCCGTCTTCTGGAGTGATAAGCCCATTTGGATTAGGAGGAACATCGAAAACTGTATTATTAGAGGCAGGCTCGCTAGCATAATATTCCCTATCAGCAGATGGGTTCCCATGGTAGTAAAAGTCATCATTGGATTTTGGATGTGACTGCTGGTAGCGTCTCACCTCTTCATCGGATATCTCTTTGGTAATTCTTGTCCTATTATGACGTAGATAATTGGATACAGACGTCTTCAACCCCCTATACAACTGACATTGTCCAATATTACTAGGAAACCTCGAACGAGAATGAAATTGAAGAAACCTGAACATGGTATCCAATATACTGATGGCAACTTACACTTTGCTTGAAGGCGATACGCTGTAATACGACCTTTTGATACCTTTCACTATATACAGTACACATCATACATTATGGAAGAAACGTAGATCAAAAGGGCAGGAACATATTGTTTTTAAGAGTACTAGCAATAGTACGTAAACTCTCCGTATCCAACTGCAATGATTAAGTCTCAGACGTGGCTTCCATACGATAGTTCTTATATAAACCTACAAAGAAAGAGAACCTACAGATATATAAGGGGCGAACCAGAACGACTGCGACTAAAAGGAATAAATACAATTCTGTCTGTGTAGTAGTATGTAAACTTGTGGCATGATATCGGTGGCGCCTTTGAAAGGTAGCAGCTAAACAGAAATGCTATGACACCAATAAGCAGTGGCCAATAAGTGAAAGTACAGTGTTTGAATAGTTCTTTGATGACAGGATAGCCAGCTACGAATGCGTAAGTTATCTCTTGCAGTTAACTAATGCATTTAATCAATCTTCTTTTTAGCAACGCCAGGGACCGGGACGTTAGTCTCACCGTTCAAAACACGTTTCATGAATTCGTAGACAGTGAAGGTAACGGCTTGCCCTGGAGCAACTCTCATAATTCTTGGGGTGATACCCTTGTACAAAGCATGAACACCTTCCTCCTTGATCAACTGACTTCCGATCTTGACGATTCTGACCATACCAGATTCATTTGAAGCGTACGAGGTCTTTTGCAATCTGGTTTTGATGGTATCTAATGGGGCGTTAGACAAAGGCCCTAAGGCACCAGAAACCAAACCAATCAATGAGGTCTCCCAAGAAGGCAAGGTTTCGGTCTGTTGTCTTTGCTGCAAGTACTCTCTGATCTTCGAGTAGACAGTGAAGTTGACACCCTGGTTAGTGGCCTGTCTGGCCGCAGTCAATGAGACACCACGGTACAAAGTCTTGAAACCTTCTTCCTTAACTATGACATATGCTGCATGTGGAGCGTTTCTGTACTTAGGGCGGTCCAATGGGTCAGCCATGGAGTGGTGCTGAGCCTGCAAACGGATCTTAACCACTTCCATAGGGTTGACCACCATCACCGCTTCAGTAATACCAGCACCAACACCAGCAATGAAAGTGTTGGATGTCGTGATAGATCCGTCAGACGCGTACAACAACGATCTGTAAAACTCATATGACGTAAAACGCAAAGCCATCTTAGGCACGATACCAATGACGACGGCACCCAACCCCTTGTACAAGGAGAAAAATGCCTCATTTTTGACGATATTGACACCCGTCTTGATAAATCCAGGAGGCTTCTGTCCCGACTTCCTATACAACTGCATACGCACCTTGACCGTATCCAAGGGGTGACAACATAAGGCCTCGAATAAACCTGCTGTACCACCAGCTATCAAGTCGGTTACTCCCTTGCCCTTAGTTTGCTGTTTGTTGGCTGCGGACATCTTGTTCTATGTGCTTGACTGAATATGTTATAGTCTTTCTTAACTTTTATTATCTCGGGGTCACGCACAGTGTTTTCCAACCAATTCACTTACTAGTGACTAGATGAAAATAAGAATTGAGTTAGATCCTGAAAAATAAAGCTTATCCCCTTAAATAAAATTTCTAAATCAAGGAGTGCTATTTTTTGCTGCAATGAACCACCTAGATTACTATGTACCCTATCAACTAAAGGGAGTCTAATTTTCTTGCTTTCAACGAAGATAAATAACGTTAGAAGTGAAAAATTGATTACTACCTTATAGTTCCTTATATATGGACGCGCTAGGCTGCGTAGTTCCATTCCTCCGGGGTAAACGGCCAAACCTCGGGAACAAAAATCCGGGGAAATGATTCACCAATGACTACGCCGGTGAAAGATTTTTTTCACTGGCCCACTCGCATTGCGTCACGGTGCGAAGTTGCTGCTCCAGAGACGTTAATGCATTGTACATTTCTTGCTACTCTATCGGCACCAGAGGCACCCACTGCGAAGTAGGGGGTTAAGAAGTACAATAGTGGTACAAAAGAGCTCGCCGCTAGCGGGCGCTTGTTTTGTAAGCACACAGGCCGAGATGCGCAATGATTTCTCCAGGCCGCAACACGGCCGCCTGCCCGTTCCCCCAAAACCTTCTCAGCACAGTAGTGGCACCCAGCCTGTAATTTATTACCACTACAGTCGGCAGCAAAATCCTGCTACCCTACTATACATAGCATGGAGGATGCAGCTTAGGCGCCGCTTGATTTGTCGACTCCTTAGCCGGCCGCCCAACAATGTGTGATGTTCTCGAAGCTGTCCAGCGACCGTTCAACATCTGGAAGACCGTGGAGACCAATGGGGATTCTTGAATACGGCAAGGTCGACGGACAATTTGTGGCACAGTTGTATGCAGCATCTTGAAATATGGGGGAACGGAGATGCGTGCGCCCCACAAACACAAACCCCAAGGAAGCAGGGCGGCCACGACCACGTATATTCGCAGCTGGCTCCCCTATTCGGGGCAGCAACCGAGACCAAGATTGTTCAGCGCCCCGAGATCAAGGTGCGGTCACGGAGCCAGATCGGCTATTCTCCAGATTATGATAAAATCACATGACAAGAAGAGATTCCTGGTACGTGGATTAGAGTGCTATACAAGAAGATATATGTAGTTAAAGTTCGAAAAATTACTCGCAAAGTGTTCATGGAGAACACTCTCCAATCCGACGATAACAGTATGTACCGAGTGCTGGGCTGAGTAGGGGCATTCATCGGCGAGCTGGATGTTACGGAGGTATTCGAGGATAATTCTGATGCTAGTGTCCTGCGAGGCAGACACCCAGGGCCGCTTGGATGAGCGTAGAGTCCGGATATGTTCGACAGTGGTGTTAAAGCTGCAGATGTTAGTATATAGACATGCGCTGGTGGCGCTTCCACTGCTGGGGTTGCTGTCCCGAGTAGACGGCTACAAGGCCGGAAAAACTAACGGTACGTACACAGAAGTCAAATCACGTGACACTAATTTGGCTATCAACGCTAATTCTACGAGGAGGTCGTCGATACGCTGCAAACGTGATCGGGATTGGTGCTTGTGCACAGCGAGATCGCTGTGCAATCTTGCAAGAACCCTTTCGTGGAGTGCATGTGCTTCCACAAGCGGATCGTTATTGGCAAAACCGACAATGCGCGTAGTAGCTGCAGTGTGAGTGCTCCAGACGTTTGTATAGGGGTCTTGTACTTTCTTTGGAAACGCAATGGTGCTCGAAAGTGGATTGTGATGCTGCTGGACGGCCGTCATGATTGTTATCTGTGACATATGGGGCTATTTTAGACAGAATTTGCATGTATAGATGAGAAAGCGAGAGAGCTAGTTAACCGGGCCACGTTACAAATGCAAGCTTGTAAAACGTTGTTCGCTATTGTGCAATAGATGCAAAACGGGGACTATAGCCAACAATGCAAAGTTTGTAGGACTATATCTTTATTATCTAGCTTCTTGCCTGAATGCTAACAGAGGGATGCCTAGGTTATCTTTATCTTGTGCTATGAAAGAGCCCTTTTTTCTTTTATTGACTCACTCAAGTCACCACTGCAATGTAATAGGTTCGGTATGTCTTGTAGATAGAACAATTTTCTAGCTGTTATCAAGCACCTCTTTTGATGTACTAAAAGCCAGTTGTCTGGAATTTAAACGTACTCAAAAGCTATGGTAAAGAATGGTGATATTTTTTTAATTGCTAAGATAACTCCTAAGAATGTCCTAGATGCTTAAGTGTTCAGGTAGGAGCTTTATTTCTAGAATGGTATTTGGATTTGTATTGTACACCGATAGTTCTCTTTTGCAACTTATTACCTTATCTGTGGCCTGTGCGGCTCACTACATTATCTGATTACTACGCATACTTTACTCGCACAAGTTTTCTCCCTAATTGGTGTATTGGTCTAGTAAAATATATTTATTCATAAATACATATATCAAAAGAAGAAAAGAGAAGAAAGAAAAGAAAGATGATTCAGCGTCACTTTTAGACAAATGAATTCACCAGAATCTCAATGAGAGCTATATGCTCAAGTACTGGCTGCTGGGCATTGAAAAAATCAACTTAACTCCTTATTTTTTGTACGTTATTTGAATTGTCACCTATTCCGCAGGGTATACAGTCTTCAAGATGTCGAAAGGTTAAGAGGGAATCACTCTTGCTCTTGCAGTGATTTCTCATTGCTCTTTAACGCAGCCAACCTGCGAGCCTCATTATGCACATCTTTCACATCTTTAGCCAAATGACTGTAAAAGTCGTGAATTTTGGCCCCATAAGGACTATTTGATGCCTTTTCAAAGTAGTTTGTCAACTTTTGCAGATAAGATGACTTGTTGAAGGATGCCGTCAAGTCAGACCACTTAGACTGCGCTTTCGCGATGCCCTTGCTAGCAGTAGAATCAGGTTCGTTCAAGTGAACGTACTTTTTGTCTAAATCTCCAAGGAATTCCTTGAATTTTGTAGAAATGCCCTTTTCATTATCTACCTTGATGGCCTTGTCAATAAGAGAATCCGATACATGGTACCCTGATGCCAACAATTGAGCCATAATAGCGTACTTAGGCTTTTCTTCTTGCGAAATGTCATCGTAGATAGCATCCCCTGTCTTGGTTGTATCTTCTTGCACTTTGTTATCACCTGCAGCTACCTTCGAAGCGTCGCTGCTACCTTCTGTGTACGCAGGTGGTGATTCAACTTGTTGCACTTTAATGACCCCTCCATCTAACTCGGCATCATTCAACAAAGTGGCAGTCGATATTGCTTTTTCCAGCTCGAATTGTATCTCATACTTGTTTAATTTCTCTGTGCTATCAACCTGTTTAATGGATTTGATCTTACCACAAAATGAGAAGAAGTCTGCAACCTTGTCCTCTGTTACAGTCTGCGGAATGTTGGAAGCGATTATCGTGGTACCCATCGTAATATTGTATGTTTATTTATGTGCTATGTCAATCAACGAATTCCGTATTTTATATATTTATGTTGTCAAAAAGTATCCTGCGCCTACATCCCCGTTATATAGCAGCTTGCTAGACTATTCTGTTGCGCACTTAACAGCAACCATGACAGAAGAGTAGTAACGTGACTTTGATTATTTGTCTGACTATGTTAAGTCTGTGATTCACGTGACCAGGTTTGCCTACTTAGATTCACATGTCACCATTAGTTGTGCTCCTAGGCAACTAAAAAAGGCCTCAGAGGTATTTTTGCAAGATTTTCTTGGGAAAGAACGAGTTCTTTGATTTCGCAGTTTTCGCAGTGTTGTGGTCCTTCTTTGCATCATCTATGTATTATTTACAGTTAATCCCATTGTGTTTTCTGGTCCATTTTTATAGTTATTGCAGCAGAAAATAGGCATTAGCTTCATCTATGTTTTTGGTATCAGTTTTTGTTTGGTATATGTAGTAGATTACGTGAAACTGTTGTGAGTTTGATAACGAGAGCCGCTTCAATGTACCTTAGTCAGCTTTCACTCTCTCTTTGTAAATTGTCGTCAGTCACCTAAGGCCAAAAAAATAAAAAATTCAGTCCATGTATTTTACTTTCTAATATATTAATAGTATGCTGTGGTAAATTATAGTAGCAAACTCAATTACATGACTCTTTGCGAATAATCAGTCTACTTATACGTAATCATTTGGTTGCAAAATTAAAAAAATAATTAGAAAGTGAGCAAAAAGAGGGAAAAACCAGCAAACTCTTTAAAATATTTTACATGAACCTAATAGATCTAATGTGTATTCAAAGTGATTCTAACACAGAACAACGTGACCCTATTGGAAAAGGCGCAATAAATATCTTCATTAAATGGTTATAGGTTTTACTTGGCTTGTCTGAGAAAATATATTTCGGCTCCATCAGTCCGCCGTGACATTATTAAGACCAAAAGAACATTTTTACTTTACAAGGTCCAATCTAGCTTCTGCTTGTGTTGTAAATGGAACCCGGGAAGAAAACACTCAGAGTACT
Source organism: Millerozyma farinosa (assembly GCA_002196765.1). Taxonomy (NCBI): domain Eukaryota; kingdom Fungi; phylum Ascomycota; class Pichiomycetes; order Serinales; family Debaryomycetaceae; genus Millerozyma; species Millerozyma farinosa. The sequence goes on along the minus strand of NBND01000002.1, from coordinate 1,345,917 downwards.
TTATTATAGCAGCTTTTTAGGGGCTGCTCTTAGCAGCCTCGAATGGATGCTGGAGCATAAATGAGACACAAACCTAAAAGTCGTACGAGAACCACCCCTATTCCCGGCTTTTCCAGGATATTGGTTCGGAGCAAGAATTAAGAAGCAACAGGCGAGATGTTCCGGGAACAAACAAGCCGCCACACGACTGTGGAGAGAGGATGACAAAGAAGGCTCATGTGATACATCAGGTGAGAGATAACCGCCAATAAGATTAAGAGAAAAGAGAATTACAAGAAGTTTACAGGATCCGAGCGAGTTCTCCGGGAGAAATTCTACAGTGATTATATATAAAGTAAGCAATTTTTTTCGTGAGTAAAAGGAACTTTGACAGGCAATAAGTTTTTTGTCGATCTAAGATAAGCATCATTCAGGTTAAGAATAACGCTAGGATAGCTTACATCTAGAGAAGACTAATACGACCGATTAAGACAGAAGATTAGAGCTACAAAGATGCTTAGAACAGTTTTTGGAGAAAGCATGGGGATGCTCAAGAAACAAACAATGAGCGGATTCAGAGGTTTGGCAACTAGTGCTGAGCAAGCCCCTAACATTAAGAAGTTCCAGATCTACAGATGGAACCCCGATACTCCAGAGGTGGCTCCACAAATGAAGACATACGAGGTCGACTTGAACAAGTGCGGTCCTATGGTTTTGGATGCCATATTGAAGATCAAGAACGAACAGGATGCCACTTTGACATTCAGAAGATCATGTAGAGAAGGTATCTGTGGATCCTGTGCCATGAATATTGGTGGCCGTAACACTTTGGCTTGCTTGTGCCGTATAGACAGGGATACTAGCAAAGACTTGAAGATATATCCATTGCCTCATATGTTTGTGGTTAGGGATTTGGTTCCTGACTTGACACATTTCTACAAGCAGTACAAGTCTATTCAGCCATACTTGCAGAGAGACACCCATCCAGCAGATGGCCGTGAAAACTTGCAGAGTGTGGAAGACAGAGCCAAATTGGACGGTTTGTACGAATGCATTTTGTGTGCTTGTTGCTCCACCTCATGCCCATCTTACTGGTGGAACCAGCAGCAGTATTTGGGTCCTGCTGTTTTGATGCAGGCGTACAGATGGTTGATTGACTCTAGAGATCAGGCTTCCAAGGCTAGAAAGGAGATGCTTCAGAACTCTATGTCTTTGTACAGATGCCACACTATCATGAACTGCGCCAGAACTTGTCCAAAGGGATTAAACCCAGGTAAGGCTATCGCAGAGATCAAGAAGCAATTGGCCTTCGACTAGACGTTTTGTGCAAGCTACCCGCTGCCTCTCAAACGCACTGAGGTGCTTCAGTATGCGCGTCCGTTACGCCGTACACGGGTTTTCGCAGCATGTTGTCAGGAGGCTTTAGTCTCCAGACAAGTGACTTACTAATGCATACCTAGAAACTGGATGGTTTAAGGACCCGCTCTATTCAGCACCGTTTACCAGCGCAGCGTGGCAGGCAGGGGCATATTGTCTACCCCTGAACTCACTGTTATCGTCATGTTAGCTCCTTTGCATATTTTTCTACCATTCTAAATTTTAATATTTATTAATGGGCACTTTTAACACTTTATACAAGCAACATCCCTTCAGTACTATTTGCCTGTTTTTTGCTCAAGTATCTGTTCTATTTCAAAATACACTATAGTTTACATACGTCTACTACATAGCTAACATCCAATCATACATATATTCTTGGGAACTATTCGGTCCGTATTGGTATCCGATAGCGCGATTCGCACGAAACCTCCCCGTTAACAAAATAGACAGCAAGCTAATGTGCAATCCTCTTCCCCTCTCGCTTTGTTCCTTCAGTAGTATCGCTATCCGAGCCATATTCTAAACGGTACTTTGATCTAACCTCCTTGGTTACTAATTACTAGTGTACTACTTACCGTGTTTGGCGCGGAATTTTTCACTAAATTCTCTCGGATCCATAGTCTGGGGTATTGTACCAGTAGTAGTATCTGTGGTTATGTCTTCCAATTGGGCAACAAATAGTGGGGTAGTCTGTGTGAGCTACTTTGGTGGGTTAATGTGTAGTCAACCATCTAACCCCGAAGATGGAATAGGTGCAACGGGGAGGTTTTTCCGTGATCATCATCGCTAAGAGCAAGGACAAACACACCAGCAACCGGAAAATGAGCCATTTTCTTGGGCAGACATCGATATATATAGGGAGACAAGAACGCTAGTGGGATTGATTGTAGTAAGTATTCAGACTAGTGGTTTTTCCGATTAGGCATATTAAAGCAGCAGTCGCAACAGTTACCGAAAGCTTTCATAAGTAAACTCGGACTAGCATACGGATTAGGGTAAAAAAGATTTGATAAGTAATAAGATGAGCACAGGAAAGGTATTACTCGTACTCTACAAGGGTGGAGAACATGCTAAGGAGCAAGAAAAACTCTTGGGATGCTTGGAAAATGAGTTGGGTATCAGGAAGTTCATTGAATCGCACGGTTACGAATTGGTCTCCACCGATGATAAAGACCCAGAACCAAACTCAAAAGTAGACAAGGAGTTGGAGGATGCAGAGATAGTGATCACCACACCATTTTTCCCTGCGTACATAACCAGAGAACGTATCGCCAAGGCCCCTAAATTAAAATTATGTGTAACCGCCGGAGTTGGCTCCGATCACATCGACTTAACGGCTGCGAATGAGCGTTCCTTAACAGTTGCTGAGGTGACTGGATCCAACGTTGTATCTGTCGCCGAGCACGCTGTCATGACCATGTTGATCTTGGTACGTAACTACGACCCAGCCCACAAGCAGGCTATTGGTGGGTCATGGGATATTGCCGGTGCGGCCAAGGAAGAATACGACTTGGAAGACAAAGTGATTGCTACCGTCGGTGCGGGCCGTATTGGATACCGTATTTTGGAGAGATTGATCCCATTCAATCCAAAGAAATTGCTCTACTTCGATTACCAGGGCTTGCCACAGGAGGCTGTTGACAAGTTGAACGCAGCGCTGAAGTTGTACAATGGTAAGGATAACATCGTTGAAAGAGTCGATAAGATCGAAGACATGGTTGCACAAGCCGATGTTGTTACAATCAACTGTCCTCTCCACGAGCAATCCAAGGGTCTCTTCAACAAGGACCTCATTTCCAAGATGAAGGACGGTGCATGGCTCGTGAACACCGCCCGTGGTGCCATCTGTGTCGCAGAGGATGTTGCAGCTGCCGTCAAGTCTGGAAAATTGCGCGGATACGGAGGTGACGTTTGGTACCCGCAACCTGCACCAAAGGACCACCCATGGAGATCTATGGCCAACAAGAACGGCGGTGGTAATGCCATGACTCCTCATGTTAGTGGTACTTCTTTGGATGCCCAATCAAGATACGCCAACGGTGTCAAAACCATCTTGGACAGTTATTTCTCCAAGAGATTTGACTACAACCCACAGGACTTGATTGTTATTAACGGTGACTACGCCACCAAGGCATACGGACAAAGAAAGTAAAAGTCCTTTGTATCATTTTGAATAGTAGCAGATTTATCTAGTGTTTATACAATATAGCAGAGGTATGTTATTATCTGAGAAATGTAGTATTTACTGAGAATGAAAAATTGCGTAACCAAAATAATGCAATTTTTCATAGCTGAATTTTTGTACTTGCTTTAATGGTAGATGAGATGCTCTGGCTTGATTGCGACTTACGTCCACTTAGATGACATAGTTGGTCAGCGTGATGACCCTTTTGTGACTAGACGGGCTAATTCTGAGCATGCACCTTTGGAAGTGTTGCACTATACCAAGAAGAGCGATGGTTCGAAATGTTACGACGACAAGTCTGGGTTGAAAGTGCTTAAAATACCAATTGGAAGGAAGAAAGGAAAGAGGCATAAGAGTAGCAAGAAGAGAAATAATATTATAGGAGCTGATTTGTCAATTGGGTCAGAGTCGTTTCGGAAAAGAGAGGATAAAGATGTTTTCAGTCTCCAAGATGTGTTTGACGCAGTTGAAAATTTGGTCGAGACTAGTGCAGACAAGGAGAAGGAAAAGCTAAGGCTCCAAAGAAGTATAATTTCAACACGGAGGACCTTACTAAAGCTAATGCTATTACCGGTGAATACGTGTAAAAGTTTTGCATTTGATATAATAAGCTATAAAGGCCTAGTCATCTTGAATTACGATTGGAATGACGTGCAAGACTTGACACAGCAGCTCCGAAATTTCTCATTAGAGACACAGATGCTTCAGCAATATTCCGGGTTCGCTTTCGAAACTTTAATGACGGAGAGCTCCGCTGACGATCAAGCCCTGGAGTACTATTCACTATTTCGACTGGAATATTCCAATTTTGACATATTATTTAGTGCAGAGATAGATGCAGCGACGGATACTAACGGTGGCCCTTTGACTTATGTGGAGTTAAAGACCCACAGTGATGGCTGTTTCAGATCGCCTGTCAATATATCTAGGAAATTTTTACATAGCTGGTGCCAAACCAAACTAGTCGCTGGTAAACATGTTGTGATAGGCTTCAGACTGAAAGACTTCAAAATAACATCTGTGAAGGCGTACTCCACTAACGATTTACCAAATAGCATTTCTTTGCCATCGTTACGTCCTTCGCCTCTAGACACATTGTCTTGCAACAAGATAATCGCTAGATACCACCACTTGGTATGCTGGATATACCAAACGGTGTCATCAGTTCATCAAGATAATGAGCTAATGCAATTTAAGCTAGTATGCAATGCCAACCACAATAGCGACCATTTGATATCACTCGTCGCAACTGAATCCGGCCCGCTCTCGACGAAAGATAAGCCGGCATTGATTCCAAACTGGCTTAAAGATTACATTGAATGATCCCAAAACTCCATGATCGTTGATATAACGCTTCTGCACAATTTATATACATATACATACGGATTCATTCTTCCTCTTTCTTGAAATGTTGCATTTCCACGCAATAGCTGTTCTAGTTTGTATTTACAAATACCCGGTGACACGCAGGGAATAAACTCAAATCTATCAATGTAATCCATATGTGTGACAACGTGTCTAATCTATTCTGAAATGGCATCCTGAAGGGCGAGCTTTCTAGAATGCTCATCTAATTTGTCAGTCAACTCTTTAAATGACACTGATTCCGGGTCGAGCTTCTGTTTGTGTTTATCCTTGTAAGTTACTTCTATTATTGGCGTTGACTTGGATCTCGAATCTAATACCTGATAATTTATTTTACATGTACTTTTCATTGAAGGTGGTATTCTAGACAAAAATAAACGAGCTGTCTTAGCTCCTTGTGAAAAAGGATTGAACTTCACACTGACGCTAGTAAAGTACTTAGTTATCATTGTGTACCTCCTCTAAGTTTCAGCTTTACGTTTTTGGTTAAGCTTTTTATCAATGGACTGAAAACTTTTATATCGCGAGCACCTATTTGGTGTTTTCAGACAGTCTTGCACTTAGCTGCTGTGGACAAAAATCTGCCTTTTACGATCTTCCACACAAGCTCGGTCATCTATGTACTACTTAGTAAGTGCAAGGTAACACTAATGGACTGATTGGGTCGGTGACTATGTAGCTTATAGAAACGGTGTAGATAAGTAAAATTACGACTTGAGTAGGTAATGACTTCAATGCTTAGTGGAAGCTTGAAGGTATAAGCTAGACGAACTGACTAGGAGGTTTGTGAATTGGAAGACCAGAGATCCCACCTTTTAAAGTTCTTCAGCGGTGGTGCCTAGCATAAATCACTTTTGTCTATATATATCCATTATTCTATCTGCTGATATCAGTTTAGGACGCATTTCTATCGTCGACGGTCTGCAACTCAACACCAGTCAGTGATTCAGGTATGCAAGTAGTATTATAATTTGGTTGTGTGCTTGGGCGGGTCGAACGAGAAGGCGCTGGTCGAGAATATCTGCGCTCCATAACATAGTTGTATTTCGCATGCTTTCTGGTCACTAGATGTCCCCAAAATATATACGTTGCTGGTACGTAGGCCATCAATACAACCAGAACCAAGATACGGAGCGGCGAGTTGTCGGGAATGAACTTCAAACTGAGGAATATAAGGGTCATCTCGGCGGCAGTGGCCAATGGGACTGTGATATAAAAATGATGATACTCAAGCCAGAACAAAAACCATGGAGACCGGCGTGTTTTGGTTTTGAAAGCACAGTATCCGTAGTGGATCACGTACATCAAGCACCACGAAAGAATCAACAACGAGTACGAGGTATGTTTTGCAACCTTGGGATGAGGAAATATGACACCATAGCATATCCATGCATTTTTCACGCTATTCAACACACTCCAGAGATCCTTAAGACTGAAAGCTTTGTTGGGAAAAAGGGTCTTCACAAGTTCTCCTAGCAAGGGAAGCAAAGAAACAATATGAAAAAAGTCTGCAATTCCACCTGGCAAGAACCTTCTTCCCACTAATGGCAATAGTATGAGTAACCGGCCAAGGCAACAAAACCACAATGTAAATGCACTCACATCATAGAAGAGCACAAGCTTGAGCTTCGTGGGAAGGGGATATAGATGTGCCATTCTTGAGTCTAATCAAAGATAGTATGTCTTAGCCCTTTTAACTTTAATCAAGATATATTACTGCGCAAAATCGACAATTAGACGACACCACGCCAGAGAGTTGGAACACACCAAATTTTAGCTAGAAGAGCAAAAATTGTATAGCTTAATCTGAAGCATGAAACACCTGTTGGTTATTCTATTAGGATTATGCTTATTCTTTTCTGTAGGCAGGGCATCACCCTGGTCTGCCTCAGATTATGAAATTTTCAAGCTTAATGATAAAGTGAAAGAAGACTTTGGGAAAGATGCTACATTTTATTCGTGGTTGAATTTGCCTAAAGGTCCCAAGTCGTCTTATGAGGAGATAAACCAGGCATATAGAAAGCTTTCAAAGAAGATGCATCCAGATCGATTTGCTGGTAAGTCCAGTAAATTAAGAAAACAGGCAGAAGAGAAGTTCCAGCGCTTTTCACTTGTTGGAAATATTTTACGTGATAGGGCATTGAAAAAAAGGTATGATTACTTCTTAGACAAAGGTTTCCCTAAATGGAAAGGAACAGGGTACTACTACTCCAAATTTCGCCCAGGTATTGCGCTTACCATAGGTTTGCTCTTTATTATAGCAAGTGCTTTACAATTTGTCGCTCTCAAAATAAATAGAAAGCAAGATTACAAGCGTGTCAAGGGCCTCAGGGAGGAAATTAAGCGACAAGCATGGGGCGGCTCTTCGATCCCCCCGGCAGATGGACTGGATCGCAAAATTAGCAACCAGATTAGTGGTAAAGAATTCATTGTCAAAGCTGACGGGAAGGTCTATTACGTTGATACAGATGAAAAGGGATATCAATCTCTTTTTGAGGTAGACGAAAGTGATATTAATGTAAGTTTCTCATATAAGGAGTCTATACTTTTCAAAGTGCCTGCATTTTTTTGGAACTTTACCTTAGGTAGAATTGAATCTATGAGAATAGATACGACGCCTTGTTATAGCGGAGAGAAAAAAGACAGCACAAATACCTACGCTAAACTGGTAAAGGAGAATCCCAAAAAGAAGCAGAAGAGGGGCGAGAAAATCGAACTTCCTAATGGTAAGGTAATCTATAGGAGAAACGCTAATAAAACTCAAAGACGTAAGTAAAATTTATTACTAGTCTAGTATAGATGAAGTTTTTTCATTATAGTATTATAATATTTACAATAGTGATAGACAGGCAGGGCGAGCTAAATTAGTCATTATGTCTTGACACTCTTCGTAATTCGTTATCACCGCCTTCATCGTCATCAATGTCGTCCACATCTTCATCATCGGAGGAGCTTGAGCCTGCTAGATCGTCTAAAAAGTCATTGTCATGATATGTTTCCCCAAACGTATTGCTATTATACCCATTGAGAACTTCTCTCTCACTCATGTCATGCAAATGATGAGACTGGCTTAACCTGACATCAGGTACTTCACTTTCTTCCATATTTTCATCTTCGTCAAGGGTATCTTTAGTGTCCTTGGAATGGGATTGGTCATTTACAAATGCTTCATGGTTATTTTTGTCGCCGAGAATTATCATGTTGCGATCACCGTGACCCTCGTTTGTATTATCATAGTTCTCTAGGTCTAAATAACCCACGGTCGAAGAGTCAAAGTCATAAGAATTACCTTTTCCTTTACCATCATACTCGTCCTCCTCATCATCGTCGTCAGCGCCTAGAACAACATTATAAATTTCTCTAGTCTTAAGAAGCATTTCGTTGACAAACCATTCCCAGTCTGAAGATTGTATTGCATTTACGATGACAGGCGATATCAAATCTGGCTTATAAAGAGACGTGAACTTGACAACCTCCTCACTAATGAGTATCATGTGACCCATATAGCCTGGTCTGGGGGTGGGTATATTTCTGTACGAGGACACAATCATATTGATCAAGTCACATTTCTCTGGTTCGAACAAGTCCTTTATAAGAAATGAATTATATGAATTTAATTTACCGTTGAATATTTGTTGAATCAAGTCGAAAACGACATTGTGGAAAAAGTTGTGCCATGGGTACTTTGTAAATTTGGATATTATGTCAATTAATATACCCAGGTCAGCAAGTCGTATTTTAAACAAATCACCTACGCAAGGATTTGTTCTCGTGCTCCTATCTCTTTCATCGCATACAAAAGGATTCTCGGGAGAGATTCTTGGCTCTTCATCTTCAGAATCGGGCTCATTCTCAATATTCTCCAACATACTTAGAAAGCTTGATTCATCATCAGAGATATGAGAATTGGAGCGATTTTGCTCTGGTACAAAGTGTGTACTGCCATCAACGAAATTTAAACCATCAAGTGAAACATCGTCGAGACCATTTGTGATATCATGTACAGGGCTCTTCAGCTCATCATCATTAGTGATGAAAGTTTCATTAAGAGCCTTTCTAAGCCTCTCGCCCTGTTCAAGTCTCAACTTATCTCTTACCTGAATAACTTTCCTAATCTTTTTGGAATTCAATAGGATCATATTAGAACAATGTAACAATTCTGCAATCAACTCGGCTATCTTGAATTTAGAAAAGCCAAGAGTCTTTGAGCCAGCAACATGTGATGTCAAATTATCAGTTTCAGCTTTCATTATGTTAGTTAACTTGTCCAAATTTTCCGAGAAGAGTAAGAGCATTTCACCCAAGTAAAGAGGGTCCCTCTGACTAGGAGGATTGTGCTCAAAATTTCTGAGCCATTGAAACATCATTTGAGAGTTAATCTCACCATTTTCGCTAGCCTCGTTCTGAAGCAGAGCACAATAATTACCACAGTTCAGATCATAGTCGGAATTATTTTTTCTGATGAGTTCAATAATTATACCAACGCAATTATTAATTCCGTGTTTGTTAGTTAATATCTTGTTTCCGTTTGTATCAGTGGTAGAAGGTGGCTGATAAAGTATTATATCATATATCATTGTCTTCATAATTTCAGGTGAAACCAATTCCCTTGTTAACTGATTTGGGCCGATGTTTGTCTCCAAAACAACAGCTAAAGCAGTATTAGAGGATATAGTTATCAATGCTTTTATGAAATCGGTTGCTGCGGTTTGCTTGAAGTACAAGCTAGGGTTAGACAAGACGTCATTACTCTCAAACTGAGAAGGATGTGGTTTTAAAATATCTATAAGTCTGGGAATTAACCGTTGCTGCGAAAGTACATCAACGATTCCCGTGGGAGAGTTTGCCTTGTCTGTTTGAATAACTCTCAAAGAAAATTCAACGATCAAAGGCACTTCAATTTTCTTTAAAATTGTATCGACCAAATCGTCTTGCCGTCTAATAAAGTTTAAAAGTTCTATGCTGTTTGTATCCATTAACTGATCAAAGATCCGGATGACGTAAGAAACAGTTGGCAAGCCTTCTATCAAGCGAGGATGCGAAAGAATTCGCCAAAGTTTACTTATAATGCTTGGAGTCTCAATTATTCTGTTCAGAATCAACCACAAATCAACGGATAAGATGTCAGACGAAACTTGCACGCATCGGCGCATTTTCTCCTCCTGTGATTCAGAATCTTCTTGTTCCTTCTGCAGCAGTTCAACCAACAGGCTTTGTTCGGCTTGCTCGATCTCAACTTGGTTGTCGTTATCCAACTCCGAATCCCGATTGCTTGCTTCATGACTATTATTACCATTAGACTTCACAATGTTTGTAACTTCTTCATTCTCTCTTACTTGTATATCGTAAAAGTAATCAATACTGGCAATAAGGTAATCCAAAAGACCATTAAGAATATGTGGTTGTAAGAGCAACTCGACTAACTTAAGGTTCCTCGTATCCTTATTATTGTTGGCATTGACAGACTCATTATTAGATGATGAGACCGAATAGTTATCTGGATTGATTCCATTATTCACAGAATCTTGATTTTGTAATTGTTGCGGTAGTTGGAATCCTGATTGAGAACTATAGTTGCCCTTAATATTCTCAAGCTCACTGACCAACTCTTGCAGAAGCACGGGATCTTCGATAAAATCACTAGTCGACGTTGCTGAAACATCTGGAAATGAATCAAGATACTTCTGAAGTTGATTGTGATTGTTCAATGCATTGGTAAACGGCCAGAATGACATTTTGAAGTAGGGTCCCAAATATGATTTAGTAATCCATATAAAAATTTTCTCTATCCTTTGGAAAATCTTTTGAGACTCAAGGCTGGATCAGTATAACTATCCAGACTTCAACCACCTTAGCGTTCGTCTTAGGTTTCGTGTGATTTTTTGAAAGGAATTTGCTCCTTGTTGTGATAAGACCCGGTGAGTATCCACTTGATGAGTTTTCATGAAATAATCCTGTATATACATTTCAGTATTACTGATTCCTACTCTACGGTGTCTATAAATACTATTTAGTAGTAGGAAGTTGCTCTAAGAATTCAATAGCTTTTTGACATTCCTCTTTATAAGCATCTATCATCTCCTGGCAGGTCTGAGATGCCAATTTGTGGCAATTCGCCGCATTGTGTCTAATCCATTGCTGTATTGTCATATTTTCTTCCTCTTCAGGCATATTTGAGATGAAGTTGGTTAACTCGCCATCGTAATCGTCATGTAGGTCATAAGGTGAGTTAACACTCCTGCTCAAATAGTCAGATGCTGCCTCCATGTTTTTCAAATTTTCTAGCAAACCTGATAAACAAGAAGATTTCGAAAACATGCTTGGGGATGTCTTAGATACTTGCAACACTTCCGGAACAGAAGCTGAGCTTATTTTACTACCCTTGGAATTTGATAAAGGCACTGGCTCAGTGTCATGAGGCTGCAAATCTCTTCCGTGGATTGTATGCTTTTCAGGAGTACTTGATTCAACTAGATTTTGGAAACTGGCTGATAGATCTCTTAGTATCGGAGAGTTTTCAGTCTTGGGGCTGGACGTGATTTTGCCAAAGGTTGTCACTGCCTTATCTTTTTCCTCAGGAGAAACATTATTTGAAGCTATTATTTTCAGATGACGTGGCAACTCGCTTTCTTGACGGACCTGTGGAGACACATAATTACCAGCAATAAGTTCTTGGTTCTCTTGAATAATATTTCTAGCCAGTGATATTTTTCCTTGTTCGAAATTGTTTGACTGTAGAGCAATTCTATCCATATCCTCCAAGTCATCAACATAATCGGCATATCTCAAAGTGCTAATTTTGTCTAGAAGGTCCTTCTTGGGTTTCACAACAGATGTTCTTTTAGTCTCGGATGATTTCTCCTTATCTGCTGCCTTTTTCGAGTCTTCAGCTGGTATAGCGCTTCGCTGACGCTCATTTTTGGGTATTTCATTTGTATTAAGCTCGTTCAAGCCTGGTGCATATTCCTCAAAGACAACTATTGGGTCAATGCTACTCATTTTGTTCTCCACTGATTTCCTATCTTCGTTTATTTCATTTCCTTTGAATAATAAAGTCGTACGAAGGGTATCCGACTCTTTTTCGTTTGAAATGATAGAAGTAGATTTTGACACTTTCGAGCTTGTACTAGCTTCAGGCTGGAATTCCTTCTCTGCCGAGTGATCTGCAATATCAAGCTCCTTCTTCACTGAAGCAGACAGAGATTCCAAGAATACATAGGACCGTTCTTCAGTTTTTGGCTCTTCCTCTGGAACCTCGGGGGTTTTCTGCACTCCCAATAGCTTGTCAGAAGAACTCGCAATGCTATGTTCGTGAATGTTGCTTAGGTCCTCTGCATTCCGAATAGAATTAGACTCACTCGGCATCGTATTGGTATCACTCTGAATCAAAGGGTTTCTAATATTGAAGATCAAGCTCTCGTCTTTCACACCAAATATAAGATCATCGTTGTCATCAGATTGCATATCCAAAATGTTATTTGACAGGGAAACTTTTTTGCCGCCCTTAAATTCTTTCCGTCTCTTGCTAGACCCTACCTGCATCATGTTATCATGTTTGACTTCAATATTCTCTTTTGATGGCTTCGCAGGTGGAGCTAGTTCAATCTCTTTACGTAGAGGATTGATATTAGATTCAAAATATGTGATAGCCTCTTCATTGTAGTCCCCTATATTGTGATTGGAAGAATCATGCACTGGAGGAGAGGTGGACCGTCCTTCTCTATTCAATTTCACCTTCTTAGATTTCCGGGGAGATTGTATAACCTGATCGAGCATTTTTTCATCAAAGGAATAACTGGACATATTACTATTATTTATGGAAGCTGCATTATCAATTTTCAGCCCTCTCGTACGTTTTTTACTAGTAAAAGTTATTCTAGGAGCTGATTCATTCATTTCAGAAGCCGATCCCTCGTAGATTGATCCATCATCATCATCATATGAAGCATCTGATCCTAAATTGGTTTTAGTAGTGGATTGAACACTAGAAGCCGTATTGTCGTCATTATTAATATTAGCATTATCCCTATCATCGTAACCAATATCATTACTATTCTTCTTATCATTATCACCAAGAGCCATGTCTGCTTTTCCTTCACTATCTTGATCTTGCCTAGAGGGTAATTTATCTACTACGTCACTTTTTTTACCTTCAATAAAAGGCAAGCCTTCAGCTGTGTTATTATTTTCAATTCGACCTACTCCATTTAATTCATTGTTGCTCCATTCATCACTCAAGTCGATATCTCTCTCTAATACTTGTACTTCAGCACCTAAACCAAGTTTCTGCAATCTGGAAGGTTCATCTTTTGACCTCAGTGTATCAGATTTGTTACTTGTGTTACAAGGTGAAGCCCTTCTTTTATTATGCGGGTCTTTCATATCTGTATGTGACTTATCGACTTCATGCGCATGGGTTAAGTTCATGGGTATATCTTCGTTCATAGACACATCTAGACTTGCTGACTTGGTATAATTGGTTCCTTTCGTAATCGAGGCAGCCTTAGCTCGCAGCCTCGTTACACGTCTTGGATAGGCTTGTCGAGACAGATCATGTAAATTTAATTTATAGTCTTTAATTTCCGACTCATGATAATCGTTGTCATCAAGATCTAGTGAAGAGTTTTCTTCTTCAGAAGTCTCATTGATAGAGTCAGATAATAGCTCTTTCGAGAGAGCTCTTTTATTTTGTGCATCAGTCAGCTCCAATACCGGAGAAGATTGGGAGGCGTTACTAGAGCCATATTCTTGGTTATCGATCTCAGGAGTTACTTTTTTTGCTTCTAGAGTAGCAGCAACCTCCAATTTACTATCAGGCAGGTATTTTGACAGCGAAGCCACATCATGTTCATTTATTGATGTCTCTGACATCAACTTAACAGCCTTTTTCAAGTCGAGAATGTCTCTCGAGTCTTCAACATCTTGAGGACTGTCGAAGCTCACGCTATTATTCCGTGACGTCGATCGCGATCTTGATCCTGATCTTGACCGGCTACTTGATCGGGAATTAGAGGCCTTGCGTTCATCGTATTTGCGCAAAAAATAGCATCCCAGAGCGGCATTTGCCCTGTGTTCAGCCAAGGGGTCATCATCAGGCAGCCATGTATCTAGGGAGCAATCACAATAAACACATTGTACTCTATCATTTCCTGGAACTAATGGGCAGTAGTAGAACCCCGACTTTGCCAAAGCAAGGCTTGTAGCTTTGGCGTTTTTCCTGTCTTTGTCGAATTTCCAATAGCTCCCAAATGTCTTGCGTCTAATTGCCACTGCCAGCTTACTTAGCGGTTCATTCAAAGCTTCTATACTGTGATTTTCCCAGTAGTCATTCTGTGGGTTTGTTAAGTATTGAATTTGAGATGATATAAGTAGCGAATAAGGGCAATTGGGGTTATTTGTCAAATGATGATCTGCAATGTTTTCCACACCGCCAACATTAGTTTCCTTCTTCTTGCAGCCTATGCATGTAATTTGGTCATGATTCAACTTTGTAGGAGTAAAGTAAAAGCCACAATCGGCGAGATGTCTTATATCAGGAGAACTGTGAGTCCAGTACCTTTTCTGCTTTGACTTACCGCTTTGAATGGCTCCGTTTTCGAACGTTTTAATTCGATTTTCACGATATTGCATTAGTTCAACATCCTTCATGGTCATTATTCCTCAGCGCATGTTCACCTAACTATAAGGTTATATTGAAGCTGATCTTTTATATCATCTATATAGGATAGCCTTTGAAACGTATCCTCGGTCACGTTAAACTCGATCCTAATGATTTTGATAAACAAAAACAAAAAAGAAAAATTACGACATAAAAAATGTTGTTGAGCGTGTTATCTAGTTACTTATGGTTGAAGGTCTGAAAGTAAGCCATGAGGTAAGCGACTTTAGCAGCTCTCAAATATGGTTGTGCTGACTACAATGGATCTTATATGGGAAAGAGATTTGTGATATGTCTTGTGAAGTAAGTTATATGTAAAAAATTGTGTCTACAGGAAAGCCAAACCTACCCCGAGCAGTATTTTTCTAATAGTTATGACCGACAAGTAGCTGAATGGTCTTGAGCGCTTCATATTTTAGTTCATTATTTGCCGATGACTCTAGGAAGCTCATAATAAGGAGCTTATAGTGACCATGTTTTTCTTTATTAATAAATTCCACCAACTCGTTACCTAACTGCTTGATCAAGAATTGTAAATCATTCAACATAATAACAATAACAATGTCTTTTTGCTGTGATGTTGAGATTAAATCTAACATACGCTTCACAAGTTTGTAGGACGATTCTTTGAATTTTGGTGCATTTTCATTCCAGAACTTCTCAGATTTATGGGTTGGGGAAGACCATGAAATTAAATTTGGATTTTCTAACTCAGTCAAATATTCATCGAAGGAAGTCAACTTTTGGTTGACAACATCAGACAAATGGTCATACAAGAAGTTTAAGTCATTTGATAACTCTTCATCGCTCCCGTTAGAGGCAAACTTCCTTTCACTCAAAACCTTGACCGTATTCAAGCCATCATGAAACAAAACAAGCTTGGCAACCTTGAAACTCTCATGGTGTGATACAGCCAAAGAAATGAAGTTTCTCAAAGTGGACACACAGAGTCTGATTATTTTGAGTTTTATGGAATCCTTGGCGATAATCAACAAGTTGCCAACAAGTTCAGGGTAGCTGTGAACAATCAACCTGTTGATTTCCGCATTAAACGAGAGAATCCAGGTTGTGAGTAGATAGTAGTATAAAAGTTGAATGTTGGAAGCATTTGGACGTTTCACTTGCATCGTAATAAGTTGATTGATAGGCTTAAAATTTGTGATTAGTCTGTGATGCCTATAGGCTTCCTTGAATTGTTTAGGTACAAGTAACTCCTGCAATAGCTGAATGCCAATAAACTGAAAATTCACTTCTTGAAAGTTGCCAACCAATTGTCCTGATGAAAGAAAACTGTAGACTTTATTCAAAACTTCCTGGTCAGTCTTGATTTTTCTCTTGTCAGCTCGCAAAAGCAATATAACCAAATTGTATAAGCATAAGATGTTGACAATTGGATCATTACCGTTCAAGTACTTTAAAAATGGCAGGAAAGGTAATGAAGCATCAACTTCTTGTAAGTCCAACAAGGAGTCTACGAACTTGTTGTCAGGAACTTCGAGCAACAAGTCATTTATCAATACCAAAATATTCTTCACTGCGTCATCTCTGGAGTTGTTGTTCAATTTATTCAACACGTTCAATATAGTATTGGTGTACAATTTCAATTCAGATAATATGGTAGCCAACTGACTCTCATGGGATTGCTTTTCCAAAATTTTGATGTGGTTAGCATCATCCTCACTAATGACATCAGCTCTGGCCAAGCCTTCCCAGGGTATAATTCTCTCTCTGATGATCTTTTTATTATCCCCGAGAAATAAGCTGTCTATTTTTAATGGTGCCTATAGTTGTTAGTATGTATGTTTCGAACACGAAAAAAATCAGTTCCGCTTAATAGGCACAAACTATAGCTCTTAGAAACACCAGAGAAGCAGCCATGAAAACAATGGTTGTAAATATTACATACATCTTCGGTAGACATTCTGTACTTTACACCTCTTTTGGATTAATGCTTCGAGGATAGGAATTGTTATTCATGAGCGATAAGTGTTCCTTAACTGTGAGGTACACGACCCTAATTTCAAGGATATTTCTTCCTAGCGAAATGAAATAAAATATCACCATAGCAAGAATAACACTACAAATGTCACCAAAGACCATTTTATGGAGAGCAGATATAGCTCTTTTCACTCCAATCGGGGCTTTTTGAAAAAAAAATGCCGGTCCCAGGAATCGAACCTGGGTTTCTTCGGCCACAACGAAGTGTACTAACCACTATACTAGACCGGCGAATGTTTTTTTCTAATTTTCAAGTAGAAAACATGTACTGCGAAGTTTTATCGAAGGACATTCTAAAGAGGATAAGATAATAACTGAAGACTAATTCGACTTATAGCGCAGTTTTATTGTACTGAGATTGAGTGAAATTCTATTAGAGGAAGTTTCACTGTGATGTTTTCCTAGATACAACAAGTTATATTAGAAAGCCTTTATATCCGACAGTCACTTACTTAAGTCATATGCGCTATGTTATTAAACTTCATGTTAGGCAAAGGCATCTGCTATTAGCAAAAAATTGTACTGTTTAACACTGGCATACTGGTAACCTAGGATACACCCAGCTTTGCTTTTGAACAAAATTGCGTAGTTTTTGTGGCTCCCTGGTTTTTCGCAGCTAATGGCTTTGTCGCACAGATCGATATATCACTAATGGAAAATTGAATTGTGACTTACAAGTTTTATCGTAGTCTAGCAAGAAGTGGTATGAACAAAGATGCTAAAAAAACTCTTTCCTTCAATTTCAGCATCTGTTTCGACATCTGTTTTGGGACACTTGGCATCAGCCTCCGAAGCTGGATTTAGTTCTGCATCCTCGAGTTCTCGGAGGGGGTACTCAAGCGAAGAAGTCAGTAGATCAGATATCCCGACTCTAAAAAGAAGACACTCCTTCCATCATCCATACTCAGAAGCAATTCTAGAAGATGAGGGCAACAGAAGAAACAATGATATAGCAGACTTGAGTATCGATCCTTTTGATGGTCATCATACCTTAAAGCGGAGCAAAAGCATGTCATTTGGTGCTTCAAAGAAACCAAGCTTCAGCAGTTTCAAGAAAAAGAGACCAAAATCTGTTCATTTCGATCTAGAGGAGGATAATGTGACGGGTAAATCACAGGCAACCGAAAGCAAAGCATCCAGTCTGCCCAAACAAGCGAACGGGGACTCTATTCCAGTCGTATCGCCTAATGGATCACCACAGAAGTCGTTAAGCAGCTTCTACAGTGACTTGAGCGAAGATAGAGATAATTATGACGATGATAAAATGAGCTTCAGATCAATATTTCATTATAGGGGACTTGAAAATAACTTACAGAGACAATTTTCATCTATTATCGATGAAAGTATGGACATGCACGAATCTGAAAAACACGACGGCAATAAGGACAGACTTTTTGATTCACCCAAAAAGAGGAATGATCCATTCTTTAGCCCCGTAGTTAACGTGGACCAAAATGAATATCATCAGGATTACGAGAGAGTAAAAGATTCTCCAGATGTATCAGAAAGGGGTGTTTTGCATCTAGCAGCAAGTTCTTCGAATGAGGAAATTCAATGGGCGGATAATACACCAAGTCCAAGCCAGCTGAAATCTACATTCGAAGACATTTCGGCGACGAGACTCTTTAACTCATCGGCTCAGGTTTTTCCAGATTCCAAGGATAGTAACTGGCTATTTAAACCAGCAACAAGTACCATGATACAAAATTTAAAGGAACTGATGGAATCTCAATGCGTAGATAATGATTTGGATGCGAGGAACGAAGAAGAACTTGGCAACACATTAGACACGGACGAAATATCCAATCCTATAGAAGAGTTAGAGGACAGTCATAAACAAGATATATCACATAACAATGAAATCGAGGACAGAGTTAGCGACAACTTAGAAAAAGTAACAGAGGAGTTAGATACTTTACAAATCAGCAAGTTTGAGTTGCCAGTGAATCCTGAAGTAAGGATTACTGAAGAAGAACATACGGATGACGCAAATAACACAACCAATGTTCTGACATTATGGAATGAAAAAGAACTAAAGGCAGTCAAAGAAATAATAGATCTGTTGAAAGAGGAAGTTTCCTTGAGTAACATATTTACTGGTTTCACAGAAGATGTTCGTACCGAAACTAAAAAGGAGAAAGAAGATAAAGACAAAGAGGAGGATATAATCTTAAATCTAAAGAGAGGAATTCGAGAATTAATGAAAAAATTTCAGTCAATGAGGAAAGAAAAAGAAGACTTAGAAGTCCAGGTAAAAAATTTATTAGAACAGGTAGAGTTACTGAAAGAGACACTCAATGGCTCGAACACATACTCCACTAAAACCCAGAAAATTTTGGATTCAACAAGAAACGAGACAAAAGTACTCCAAGAGCAGATCAAGCTTTTGCAGGATCGCTTCTCAGAAGAATTACAAAGAAAATCACAATTGAATAAGAGATTACAAGACTTTAAGAAGAATTTTGAGATAAGCCAGAAGTCACTCGGTGAGTTGACCAGGAGTAAGGAAGAGTTAGATACGCAAGTTGCAAGCTTAAGAGAAGAATTGGCTGATCTGAAGCGCAACGCAGCTGAATATATAAAGAATATGGAAGAAGCTGATTTACAGTTACTGGAAGAGCTAGAGTTTAGATCTCAACTTGAAAAGGAAAATCATGACTTAAAAACCAAACTATTTGACGTAAATATAGAAAACGAGTCGCTAACCAATTCTTTGCAGAATTACCAACTGCAATTGTGTGAATTGACTAAAAAACACAATAACATCATAAAATCCTATAAATCATTAGTAGAAGGAGTCGTTGACTTGAAACACAGCAAAGAAATTTCAGAGAACAGATTGGAAGGACTCTCTTCCCATTTTTCAAATGTTTTCAAGGAGAATCAAACTTTGTTGCAGCAAAATGATCAGTATCAGGACTCTCTAACTAAATTGAAGAAACACTTAGACCTAGCAGAAACCGAGTCAACACGTATGAAAAAAGAAATAGATGCAGTTTGTACCAATAACCTATTTTTGAATAATTTTACCAAATCATTTATGTTATTAGCCTTTAAATCGTTAGAACCGATGGTTCATGATGAGTCAAAGAGTTATTTCAATATAAATTATAATCAGATAGACGGAACTTCGCTAAACGAAGAACACGAAGACGTGTTAGATCACCTCTTAGAGTTTCTCATCAGGTCTATAACAGACCTAGTATCACAATACATGGAAAATGAAAAGTTATTAGAAGCTGAACTCAAGACAAGGAATGAAAATTACCAGAATATGTTGCAGAAGTTGGGCGATATGATGGAGAAACACTTGGCCAAATCTTTAAGCAAAGAAAATAGAGAGGGCGAATCATATAACATATATTCTAAACAACATAAAAAGAGGAAGAGAATCTCAATGCTTGATAGTAATACACTTGCAGCTTCATGAAGCAGAAAAAGTATACATTACAGCCCATACCCGCTGAACCACTCATTGTTGTCCAAAAAGAATTGGAAGTATATAATAATTGATATAGCACACTTATATTGCTGAGTATTGCAGAATGTCACAATTTGATCCCATGAAGCCATTCAAGTAAATGAGGTGCTGACATACGAGCCATCTTGTAATAAGCTGATCATTACACCAGGTAGCATATCAACTTGCAAAGGCTCTATTGGAAAGAGCTCACCGTCAACAGAAAGAAAATGTCCATCAGTGCTCTTGAGCTTGGGGATTAGTCTATAAGATGAAATCTTTGAGTGATGAATGTTATTTTGTAGGACATGTGTGCCCTTTTCAATCAATGATAAGCTTGATATGGTCTCGGTTAATGAGGCACTGGTATCACTGATAATCATGTCCATAGACCCATCATTAGGAAGAGCTGCAGGGAAAAACTGGACATCTTTAGAGATGTAGGGCATTTTTCCTACATAGAAAATGTTCAATTTAGA
The DNA here is from genome assembly GCA_002196765.1 of Millerozyma farinosa. Classification (NCBI taxonomy): domain Eukaryota; kingdom Fungi; phylum Ascomycota; class Pichiomycetes; order Serinales; family Debaryomycetaceae; genus Millerozyma; species Millerozyma farinosa. The sequence continues at coordinate 1,325,413 of NBND01000002.1, read as the reverse complement.
TGTCACATCCGAAGAAAACTTTTCCCAATCGCTTGGGGGAGGTTGATCCAACTTTGGTGAGTATGTTTCTAGGTCTTTTGCGGATAAGTTCGCCAAATGTGAGTCGTCACGATAGTAATTATTAGTATAATATTCTTCCAAGTTATCTTTCTTAGAAACATACTTCACGTAAAGGTCACAAGGATACTCCGCCCTTTTCAAAATTCCATAAAGTACCCCGAGGTCAAATCTGATTGGTCCCATCCACCTTAAGTGCTCAGTACCAATGTCTGCATCTGCGATTATTCCGAAACATTGCGATAAGAAAGAAAGACTAGTTTTCTCTTTGTCACCCACACCTTGTGTCACAGCCATCAAGTCCAATCTAGTTTTCTTGGCCTTCAACATCAATAGAGTTGCGTGCGTGGCATCTGAGGTTCCATGTGTACTTAAACTGAAACCATTACCTGATCCACAAGGTAAATGCGTAATTATAACCTTTCTGAATGCTTCCACTCCTTTATCCGGCTTCTCATAGAAACCATTTATCACCTGATGGGGTATTCCATCTCCGGAACAGCACACTATCATATCGTATAGATTAGGGTCGAGGTCTCTAGCAATATCTTTTGCATGTCCATGGTATTTTGTCTCTTTGTAAGTAATATTGACCTGACCAGCTTCTAATACAGGTAAAATTTTGGTACGATAGATCTCCAAAGCATGCCCTTTCCCACCCATTGGGTTGATCAAAATAAGCGCAGAGCGCGCCGTAATACCATGGGGATATGCTTTCAGTAGAATGAACTCTTTGGTCTGTGACGTCGTGATGTCTGATTTCGAAGGAGCTATTTTATTCTTTACCCTAATGTATATCTTTCTGAGCTGAAAATCATTTTTAACTGCATGTAGGTAATCAACACTTAGAATATCAAGTGATGAGATCTCATCTATTCCCTCACACCATAAAATGTCTTTATAGGGTATTCCACTTTTTGATTCTGTTCTGCTATTGAAACACGGTAGACATTCGGCAATACTGTACGTTTTGTGCTCGGCTGCAATTTGATCAATGAACTCTATCTCATCTTCCTCCAAGTTGACGTCTACAGCTTGAATCTCATCGTGTAATAAAGTTTCCGTTGACATGCTTAAAAATGATGCCCTCTTCACGTTTGTGATCTTGCTTTTCGTATATCGCGTAATACGGTAAATAAAATGATGGGCTACCTCTCAACCTTGTGAGCATATGTGAAAAATCTGTTATATAAATCATGAGATTCTAACCTAGGCACGCCTGTGTTCCAAGGATACATTAGCAATAGACTTACATTTATACTATTTGAATTTTAATTATTTAATCGTATCTTAATAAACTACTCGTCCTCCAAATCCTTTCCGGATAAAGTGAATGGTTCCGGTAAGGGCGCTTCAGTAGTATTTAGCTGTCTAACGGTTTTGATGAATTCAGCAGGCTCATCAGGATTAGTGTCTTGCAATAAGATGATACCACCGGTACCTCTGATCTTTCTAACAGGTACGAATCTAGACTCTTTAGTAAAGGCGACGTAGTTGGACTGCGCCGGTAACACGCGACTCAAATTTTCAATTTGATATGGTGTCTTGGTGTATTTGATAACAGGAGGCTCATTACTGCTTTTGGCATCGATTCCCTCATCTTTGCCGGTATCACCACTAGGTTTTTCTTCTTCGTCGACGTCCATTTTGTCTTCCACTGATTCATTTCCTTCTTCAGATTTCTTGGGTTGATTCTTTTTCGCTCTAGCCTTAGCTCTTGCTGTCGTTGACAACACTGCAGTAGTAATCTTGTCTGGTAACTTCTCCTTCGAAGATTCGCTCTTCACTGGATATTGGAAGATCTCAGGTTTGGTGTGGCAATTAAGTGAAAACTTTGGAATCTTCAAATCGCTCCTCACACCTATGACCGCGGTAGGCGTGAAAGAGAGAGACAAGAAATGTGCAAGTGGGAACCAGTACCATGATTGCATGAATATTGTGAGCCCCACGATAGCACGAATATTGAGGGTGTTAGTTTGAGAGTTTTCTAGACTGATAGTCACGTTACGACCCCCTGCATCTATGATACCTTGCGCTAGAGTAGCACCGAACTTTGCCAAAGCATCTTCATGCTTATTTCTTATAGTATCTGCGTATCTAGTGGAAAATTCTTTCACCTTAGGGAAGGTAATGTCATTTTGCTGGATCAAAATCATGCCGCTGGCAACTAAAGCAGCTTGGCGGACGAAATCAACTGGATCCTTCGTCAACGGATCTAAGACATCTATGGCTGCCGGTAAAGCTTTTCCAGCGCATGCAATTCCTAATGCCATTGCAGTACCATACCTTACATGTGCATTATGGGACTGTGATAACAACTCTACTATTTGTGGCGCTGCTGTGTAGTCACGAATCAACAAGAATCCCAAACTGATTACAGAAGCTCTTCTTACATCATCAGAAGGATCCGAAACAGCGTGATGCAACAATTGCTTGATAGCATGGTTGCTGCCAGTACCCGCATAAGCTAACGCTAATGTGAAAACACCACCATATCTTAAGATGGGTATCTCTTGCGACATCAACTTTTCAATAGTTGGCAAGGCCTTGTCTTCTCTTCCGTAGTTCAATAATGCAATTCCAATTGCCAAGCCACGAATTATATTTTCATGTTGGGTCTCTTGAGAGTATACCAACATATCATTTATTGCAGCCTCGTTGCCAGATCCCAACATGACCAATCCCATAGCCAACCCAGCCGCTTGTCCTGATATAGCTGAATCAGAATACAACACAACTTTCAAGGCCTCATAAAGAGCTTCACTGTTAGAACCCATACCAGCAACACCACACCCAAGACATGCACCATGAAGAATAACTTCTGAGTCTTTGTTACCAGCAGAGTTACCGTGTTCGTCCAAAAACAGTTTCAAGTAGTCCATAGTCTCTCTACCATGCCCAGCAAATATTAAACCCAAAGCAAATAAAGATCCTCCCTTCGTATGAGCCGACCCCGAAGAACCTGGTAAGTACGGTTTTAAAATATTACGACCTTGGCCCAAGTTTCCCATATGTATCACTCCTAATGCCGCTGTAGCAGAAAACTTTGACCAGTTGGTAGCTTTTCCGAGCCATTCTAAGTTATTTCTGAAGAAAGAGTCATCCGTGGTTCCTGCGTGCAAAAATGCATTTGAAAAAGTCACAGCGGAATGAAATATAGAGCTTCTTCCCTCTAAGAGATTTTTAGACTTGTTCAATATTGATATATCGGTATTGTTATTTTTGTGAAGGAATGTTATATTAAAATCACAAGTTGGAACACCCGTCAATATATGCAATAGCTTTGCCTCATGAGAACCAGAAGACTTAAAGGATTCATCATTTTTCAACAGTAAAATAACGTTGTCTAAAAGTTCTTGCGAAGAACTGTTCACTAAGTCAAAAGCACCCTGGTACGCTACTAAATATTCGCCATTTTCTATTAAATTCTTGAAAATTTGAACAGCTATCAGGGAATCATTTAATTGAACGATTATCTTAAACACAGTGAAGAAGTCCTGGTTTTCTTTCAATTTGAGAAGTTCTGTGATTAAGGAATTAAGCACACTTGTTCTGAAGCTTATGTTTTTTACCACAGAGTTAGCACATACCAATACATAATTAATCAAAGCAATCGTGTTTTCTTCATCACTCTTGGCTTCATGATCCAAAATGGAGATCACAATATCTAAGCGGAAACTTTCTAAGGCAATTCCCAAAGCTAGCTTCAATTCATTTGCCTTTATGCACTTATTTAACATTTTATCGAAAATATCAGATAAGTGGTGATCTATGTCAACAGACGAATCCTCAAACTTCCTTTGAGATAAACTGCTGTAAATATTGATACATTGGGACACTATAGTCTCAACGTATTGCGATTTCTCATCGATGTTGAACTCGTCTCCAGCCAAAAGTGCATATTTCACAGAAGCTTCAAAATCTCCTAAATTGTAATAAACTTTGGATATAACCAACGCAGCTAGTTCGCTTTTGCTGAAGCTCTTATCCTCGTATATTTCCTCTAGCTCATTTATGTTGTTAGCTATTTCTGCCCACAACTCGTCAACTACTCCATTAAGGGATGTGAGAGCATACGATTTCAAATCCGCATCTTGTTCTCCTAGCAATGCTAAGTAAGGTGCTGCAGAAACCAATGCCATATTTAGGTATAGTAGTAGGGATAAATGTTACTTTAATCTTTCACTCGCAACTGCTAGACGATATTGCCACCAACTTGAAATCTGCTCGGTAGTAACAACAAATGTGACACAAAATCTAAATTCAACGAGTCAAAATGCACACGACTCGAATAATATTTATATTATGATATACTTATACCTCAAGATACACAGGAGAATTAGACACAGAATGTATATTAGTTGTAGTGTTTCTATTTACTAGATGATGAATTAAATCGTCAATTTTAATTTTGCGAAGAATTAGAATATCTGTGGTTGCAAGTCACGATACATAAAGTCATTCAATTAGTACAACAAACGAGTTGCGATCTTGAAGGGTGTTTGTTCCAATTGCTCGTACAAAGACTTGATGTCTGAAAGGTCCACATCCAAAATATCAGCCATCAAGTAAGCAACATCTCCTCTAGAGTCACTGAACTGCTTTTCAATGTTGTGGTTTGAAAGAATATTGTTAACTGTTTTCAAAACACCTGGCACGTTCTGGTGAATGTATAATACTCGCACAGAATTCTCTTGGTCATAGTTCAAGGATCTTAATTGCACTTCTGGGAAATTGACCGCACCAGTTGAATTACCCTCGTTAATATATTTGGCCAAGAAGGTACCGACCTCTACGCCAATGGCAGATTGAGCTTCCTCAGTAGAGCCACCGATATGAGGAGTTAAGATGACATTTCTCATGGAACATAACTCAGAAGCCCATCCATTCAAGCTGTCGTTAAATAAGCCTTCACCGTTCTTAGAGGGTTCGTTAGGGTAAACGTCCAAGGCCGCACCAGCAATCTTTCCTGATTTCATGGCCAGCACAAGAGCCTCAATGTCCACAACAGTACCCCTAGAAGCATTTATAACATAAGCACCATCCTTCATAGCAGAAAACTGAGGGGCAGCCAATAAGTTACGGGTCTCTGGAGTTTCAGGGACATGGCATGTAACAAAATCAGCTTTTTGTAACAATTCATCCAAGGTTTCAACTTGCTTCGAGTTACCAAGGGCCATAATCATGTGAATATCATAGTATATAACATTCATACCCATCGACTCAGCTAAGACAGACAATTGAGCGCCAATGTGTCCATAACCAATAATACCCAATGTTTTACCTCTAATTTCCCAACACTTGGCGCTAACCTTGTTCCAAGTTCCGGTATGCATTTCTAACGAGCGGTCACCCAATTGTCTAGAGAGAGTGATCACCTCTGCAATCACGAGTTCAGCGACAGATCTCGAGTTAGAGAATGGTGAGTTGAATACAGCTATACCGGACTTAGCTGCATACTCCAAGTCGACTTGATTGGTACCAATACAGAAACATCCAATGACAACAAGATTTCTAGCATGCCTCAAAATTCTCTCTGTCAATCTAGTCTTAGATCTGATACCAATTGCATGGAATTCCCCAATTTTTTCAATCAACTCTTCCTCTGAAAGCGAAGTCTTGTAAAATTCAACCTGGTAACCCTGCTGCAGGAATATGTCAATGGCAGTCTTGTTAACATTCTCCAACAACAAGATCTTGATGTCTCCAGTAGAGAAAGGCTTTAAAGCCTTAGCTTGCTTGCGGGAAGTTGGACTGTACTGGGCTAGATAAGATTGTGTGGTGGGCGATGTAGAAACCGCATTTGGCGAGCCAGAGATGCTCATTGCTCTCTGGAAAGTTTCAGTGATCTGCTGTGGGTGAGACATTTCAGTTGTTGCTTCGAAGTACTTATTTCGTATTCAAAGTTCGAGTTACCTCCTTTTAGTATACCACACCTGTGGATCTGATGTTAAGCCGTTTAAATACGCTAATTTGACTCCTATGAGTAATAATCAACCGATCAAAAATTTTCTTAATTGCCATAGTGCACGTGACGTAATTCATTTTGCTTCTAAAGCTTGAAAATGACTTGTACAAGTTGTTTGCGCCTCATTCGATCTCTCTCTACATGCTCTTACTAGGATTAAGAATATGGGGTATCTTAGCTATCTATCATTGAGATCTCGTTCAAGTTTAACGAAAAGGACTAAAATCCAGCGGTAGGTGCAAGAAATCTAACTCTGCTCCACCAGAGTCATATCTATTAACCGAAGTCAGTCTTACTGAGTCGCGCCTTATCGACCCGCTCTTCTCAGGGTGCGATGGCGCGAGACATTCACAAAGCGAAGCGTTCACGTGCCTCTTATGCGACATTTTAAGCGATCAAAAGTGCAGCAAATTTGTTAGTGTCAGATCAAGGGTGATTTAAACAGGGGTTTATTGCAATTTACAAGGGCCTGCTTTTGTCAACATAATTGACGAGTAAGTGGGCAGCCGACATTTATCTTACGGATGATATCGGACCTCACGGAGGCGAAGAAGCTGGGTTTAGTGGCAGAAGAGGAGGGAATACAATCATTCGATCACAACACAAATTCTAAGTATGGAGATGATACAGATCATGAAATAGGAACCAACATTAAAGTTATTTGCAGGATACGGCCACAGCTTGAAACAGATTTGAGAGAGGGCGAGCATGGGATTTTGTCTGTAGTAGACGACAAAATAGTGGTGGTGAAGGGAAAAGAGCAGAACGCGAGTTTTAGGTTTGATCGAGTTTTCGACAGCGCATCAAAACAGGGTGATTTATACAACTACGCAATCCGACTGTCGGTGGAAGATTTCTTTCACGGCTATAATGGCGCTGTTATGGCTTATGGTCAGACAGGCTCAGGAAAGTCCTTTACTATGATGGGGTCGGACGTTAGCGATTATACACAAAAGGGAGTGATACCACGAATGATAGACGACATCTTTTCTCGTATACATAAGAGTACCTCAGACACCGAGTATACTGTGGGGGTATCTTACATGGAGGTTTACATGGAGCAAATTAGGGATTTGTTAGAGCCCGCCTCGAATAATGGTCGTAGGTTTTCTGTCTATGAAGACAAAGTAAACGGGGTGCATGTACGGGGACTTTCACAAGCCTTTGTTTCCTCGACCGAGGAGTTTCTTACCTTATTGAGACAAGGATCGAAGGCAAGAGCTTATACATACACAGATATGAATTTTGAGTCATCTCGATCACACGCGATTTTGCAACTTAATCTTACTCAAAGGCAATTAGAACTGGGAACCGTGAAGAAAAGTAGGATGTTTTTGGTTGACTTGGCAGGATCTGAAAAAGTCATTCGCACTGGAGCTACGGGGCAGACATTGGAAGAAGCTAAAAAAATCAACAGTTCTCTATCTACATTGGGGAACGTAATTAATTCTCTCACAGATAGGAGGACGACTCATATTCCATACAGAGATTCCAAGTTGACTCGAATTCTTCAAGAATCACTCGGAGGTAACTCACAAATGTCTTTAATCATTAACTGCTCTCCATGCTCCAAGGACGAGCTTGAAACATTATCGACCTTACGATTCGGTTCAAGGGCAAAGCATATAAAAAACAAAGTTCATGTAAATACAGAATTGAGTAGCCTTGAGCTATTTCAAAAGATAAATGCTTTGGAGAAGATAAATATGCAACATCAGCTTTACATTAAGAAACTTGAGCAGGAGATTCAATCTTTGACCGGAGGGAAGCAGATCAGCCCCAGTGTTATGACTGATTCTACTTTGGTTGCTGATGAACATTCTTTAAAAGCATGGCATTCAGATAGAGCAGGACTACCCAAGAATTTTTACACAAGTACTGCCCAGGAAGAGATTGAGAGACGTGATAAAAAGATAGGAGAGCTTGAAAACACTATATTGCTTATGAAGATGGAACAGTTGAGGTTAAGTCATCAAGATGAACTGAAGCTTTTCAGACTAGAAAGTTCACTACACGATCTAAATAACAAGCTAACTGACCTTGAGATAGTGAATGCCAACCTTCGAAGGCATCTTCTTTTGTACGAAAAAGTAATAGAATCCAGGGATGACAAGATAAGTAAATTGCAATCACTCTTTGAAGTCCAAAAGAGTCAGGTGGAAAAAGAGAATTCGGATTTCGAAAATAAGCTTGCGATGCTAAGACATCATTTAGCGACATCCGCATCAAGACTGAGAGCCCAGAATACACATGATACAGGCACGGCTGTTCTTGGGACCTTATCGAAGAGCACGGAATCGAAAGGAGTAGAAGAACAGAGTCATGAAGACGATTTGTCTACACCAGAAAACTTACAAGATGTTATACAATCTCCGAAAGTTGGAATCAACCTCAATATAGTAAAGCCATTAAGAGGAGGTGTTTCTCGTGACAACACTTGAGCATAGTGAAGCTGGGTATTAATTGCCGGTTGTATAATAAATAGAGATTTCATTGGATTAGATTAGCCAACTTAGCATTTTTTTTTAGTATTCATGAGAGCGTACGCTTATTTACCCATGTTAATCTTTCTGTAAGAACTAGTTATTCATTATGTGAGGAGTTATAGGTTACTTAAGAAAATACATAGGTAGGTCGGCGTTTCTATGAGGGGCTCTGTAACTCTTGTATAGCTATCGTAATCTGGTTCTTAGAACGAGCTTAACAGTTATCGCAGGAAGGAATAACTACTCTTTTTTGCTCCTGTATATAAGGAAAAGTTAAATGATAACTATGCTCATTTGTACTCTGATTTATGCGATAAACTGTTGGAGCTAGGAGACAAACCACCATAGTGATGACAGCTGATATTCTCGTATCCTTATTCCAAAATGGTAGCTTAAGAGGTATGTATTGTGTGTGATGTTGAGTATTATCTCGAACTAAAAAGTTGAAAGTTATTGCAGTATTTGATTAAAGGATGATGATCTTCACAGAACAAGAATATATTCTAACAATGCAGTTGTACGAGTTAAGAAAAAGAACAAGGACGGAGTTGCGGTGAAGCTCAAGGGCGAGTTTTGCAAAGAGGGCAAAGACAATTATATCCACCAAATGATTCTGTTTAGTTTTCAAGGCAAACAGTTTTTGGCGATTTGCAGAAAAGTGGGACTTATTCAGCTATATGAGAACCATGGCAATAATACAACAAGAAGGAAGAGTTTCAAGCTTTACAAGGAATGGAAAAATTCTACGCTTGGCTCACAGGATCCGATTAAGTGTATTGGATTCATAAATCACCAGTATCTCTATAGTTGTTCGAGCGAGGGCAAACTCGTATTCCGAGATTTGATCAACGATGATGCCGACAACAGTTTCCGGGTATTTCTTATACATAAGCCAGTATCAAAGGTTGACATGCAGGTAATGGACGACGGAAAGATCTTGGTAGCAAGCTCAGGTAATAATAACGAACTCAAAATATATGAGGTGGACATGAACAGCGAGGACAAAAAAAATCGTTGTGTGCATAGTCTAGAAAGCTACTACAAACTACCTGTTATAGGAGGTGTTCAGGCGGAAAACAGAGCGATAGTGCAGACCTTCACCGCCCGCCCGGACCGTTTTGGGTTAAGGCGAAGAATGACGTCAGTAAACTTGAACGCGCTCAAGGACAAGTACATCCAGTCGCTCGTGCCAGTGTGGGTTTCATCCGTTGCATCGAAAACCAGCTCTTATTGTGGCGCTCTAGGTGACAGCATGTGCAGTTGGATCGTCTCAATTTGCATAGTCCCCGGCAGCCCAAACCTCATCATCTGCGGCAGCCAGTTTGGCACTATCCTTATCTATGATACCAAGAAGGACTCCTACCCGTTCAAAGTGCTCCAGGTGTCCCAATTTCCCATCTACACCCTCAAACTAATGAATAACGCCAGATATCTTTTTTACATAGACACTATGTCCAGAGCAGGCGTTATCAAGCTATCGCAGTTTCTCGTCGTAAGCGAATACGGCAATCTCAAGTTCGGGCCCCTTGCAGCCTGCGACATCGTCGCAAACGACGCCGCTGCCGCGAGAAAAACCACAGACACCAGCTCTGTCGCCATGTTTGATCCCGTGTACTGTATCTGTTCCACCATCGACAGTCGCTTGCTCATCTATCGCTTCTGCGACGATTCCTCTGCCACGTTACTAGCCCACATCCGCAGCAACTCCTTTATATCCTGTCTCAACACCAGCATAAATCATTGTCCCTATGGAGCCTTTGCCTCGCTCTTTGGCTCCAGCGGCTCCAAAAATCTGCTTCCTTGCCCCCTGGTCAAGCGAAAGTCTATAGGTATTTAGGTTGCCTTCGCCGTAGGCCTTTGCATACTGTTTGTACTTCTATATTTCGATACCTTAATACTGTCCATCACTCTGACTCTAGGGCCTGTAGACAACGTCTAACTATTGATCGCGTAAAACTGCAGCAACTGGTGACAGCGCCTAGTCCTGTTGAGGTCACAAAACCCGATAATCACCCTCTTCCTCCCCTCCTTAATTTCAACCGTACCCATCGAAAGCGTTGGCTAGCCAGCGCTTTCGTATAGAGGCATAGCGCCATTTTCTTAGTAGCCTTGAGATCCGCTACACTTTCTCAACTAGCCAAGGTGCCACTACACTAATAGACAAAACCTGAAAAATACAGGCACAAGCCATTGGGGCTACTGTTCTCTACCATATCTTTCTCCTAGTAGAAACGTTGAGATTAGACGTCATTCAAGGCCTAGCTGAGGCTACTTGTGGCTACACACGAACCATGAAACTCCGGTATTCTGTAAAAAGCAATTTAATAGGCATGGGTTTTTCTGGAGTAGGTTTATCAGAAGGATTTGCGAATTATTAAAAAACATACATGACGATATTGAGCCCAGTGGCAGAGATTACAAGGATCAACCAAAATAGTGTAGTTCAGTTCTAGAAGTAAGCAGTTAAGTTGAGATATTCCATAGATTATAATCAGTTAACCTAGAGAGGGGACTTTAGGGAAAATTAATAGCATAATAAAAAACAAGAAAGTATGAATCATTTTGGAAATACGTTTGATAAGTTAATCAGTAAAGTGACGGCTCGCAGGTCATCCGAATCGTCAATCCTTGAAATTCCGCTGAACGGGGTATCAGAAAGGCGAAAGAGTATATCACATCCGATGGTGCAGATAACTGAGACAGAGAGTGATTCTGCCGACTCGAGAAAAGAGACGCTGGGCGGGAACCGGCTCAGGGCACATTCGATGTCGCTTGTTCATCCATCGACGCTTTCGAGGTCTCGGTCTCGGTCCATGCCGCGGAGCGTAAGCAAGAAGCACACCAAGGAGCTCATTAAGCAGGAGACTGCGCAGGTGATCCAGAAGAAGTTGCAGCACATTTTGGTAGATCTTGGTTTGCAACAGCCCATACCGTTGAAGACGTCGAGCGGCAGCGCCAAAGGCCCTACCTCGCGGACGGCCAAGATATATGTGTCGAACAGCAGCGACTGTGTGTATCTTCCCACGGCGTCGTCGACAAGCTTCACCTACGAGGACGAGGACAATGGTGGCGTATACGAAAACGATTCGCACCACGGAAGTACGGTTTCTAACGGCGAGAGCAATCCTGAAGAGTCAGATCTGACTGATGACATCAACGAGACCGGCATCGCTAGCGAAGCGCAACCTCCGCCTGAGATGAGACTGAAGTTGAGGTCGTTCAAATCACCTGGGTTCTTAACGAGCAAGTTGGACTCTGATGTACCCATAGCATTTACCATGGCAGTGATAATTGAACTCAAGAGAGAAACAACGGTCAAGGACTTGACTTTTGAGCTCCTGTCGAATACGAATTTATTATGGCCCTCTGGTGACCAATTTAATAAAACACATTATAAGGAGCAATTTAAAATAGGCTGCATGGAATGGAACTTCAGCTTGTCCGATGCGTATTTTTATATCAACACATACAACTCAAATGATACTAAGCTGAAGATCGTCACTCCTGACTTGTTGGCAAAGATCACTAGGAAGTATAGATTGGACCCGAATATCGCAGATGATCCGGTGAAAAAGTTTGGCAGTTTTGACCGAGATCGTTCAGACAGCTCAGCTAGTGGCACCTCCAATCCAACAAGCGAAGCTTACAAAGAGGGCATTTATGTCTTTCTTCTACCAGTACTTTTTCCTGCTAATATACCAGCTACTGTCTGTTCTATCAATGGATCCTTACAGCATACTTTAACTGTCAGCTTCAATAAGATAAGCGAGAAGCTTAACCGTAAAACTAAGGTAATTGGCCAGTTCAATATCCCCATGGTAAGACCACCTCCTTTATTTGCCAACTCGATAGCGGATAAACCAATCTACGTGAACCGTTTATGGAATGATTCGTTGCACTACATCATAACATTTCCCAGAAAATATGTTGTACTAGGATGCGAGCATTTAATTAACATCAAATTTGTCCCTCTCGTGAAGGATGTTATCATTAAGCGTATAAAGTTTAACGTGTTGGAAAGATTGACCTATGTGTCGAAGGACTTGTCAAGAGAGTATGACTACGATGATGAAGATCCAAATAATCTCAGAATCTCTAACAAGATAAGAGAAAGAGTCGTTACTGTTTATGAATTAAAGACAAAAGCCAAACCTTCAAATTCGATATCTGAGCCATACAAGGAAGAAGTTATTCGCTGTCCAAACAACAACTTATTGTTTTCTTGTTATGAACCTTCAGTGTCAAATGATATCGAAAATCTCAATCTAGACGATCCATTATGCAAACCTAGCAACAATGATGATCTTATGGTAGCATCTCCTTTGGACATAAATGTCGGCCTTCCATTTTTAACTACAAAGTCTGATAAAGACTTGCAAACCAGACATGCATTTGATGACCATTCTTTCAGGTCACCATCAACGGACTCATTTTCTAATGTAGGATCACGAAATGCATCTTCTGCTACTAATGACGTACCAGGATCTCCACTTCCCCCATCTTCACCTATCATCGGAAGCTTAGAGACAAATATAACTCATGCTAACTCCGAACTCTCTAATAATAGACCTGATCACGAGTCACTAGTCCCAGATTCTTCTGCTCTTATGAATGAAGAATCGAATAATGCTTGCGAAAACATCCACCAGGGGTATACTAGAGTTCTGAAGGCGCTCTACCCCGATTCAAATTACAGACATATTCAAATTCATCACAGGTTACAAGTTTGTTTCAGAATTTCCAAACCAGATCCTAAGGACAATTACAAAATGCATCATTATGAGGTAGTCGTCGATACCCCATTGATTCTTCTTAGTGCCAGATGCAGTGAAGAATCAGTACAACTTCCTAGATACGACGAAATTGACTTGCCTAAACCTAAAGAGCCGGCGCCCATTAGATTCAGAACTCCTAATTTTGATCGTAATGGCGTAAGTATTCGTCCATTATCAGACTGCGATGAGGAGCTACCATCTTTTGAGGAAGCAATATCTGGCTGCGGGTCTCCTATTACACGATCGATTTCATTAGGTGAAAATCCGCTAAGCAGAGCATCTTCTATAGTTCCGCGGGACCCTGCGCCGTCATACGAATCTCTTGCGTCAGCGAACGATGACATCTCTTGGAATAATGGGCCCTTAAACATCGATGAAGTTGTGAACGATACCAGACACAGAACCGACTCGAATGCAGCACGCTTTAGTGTGAAAGATTCATTAGTGAATTCCTTCGCTCGTGACTCCCCTCTGAATGACCTGTATCCTACACTTTCCAGCTCAAATGCCAGAGATTCAGCGGATGCTGCTTCGGCCACCATTTCAACTTCTTCCAATACAAATGCTGAGTCTTTGTCTACTAATGAAACAGCTATTAGTGGAAATTTAATGTTGAACAACAATGAAGGGGGTGATGGAGGATCCAATTCTTCTGCAACTGATCCTAGTGTATCGCCTAGTCAAGCAGAGGCTAAGGTACCCAAAAATCCTCCTATTCTCGCGTACGACTCTTTTCGGACATCACTGTACACTCTGCAAAACCCTGACACTTCTACATCTGATGATAGGTACTCGATTAATACTGAATTGTCCGTCTACGAACAAAAGCTACCTTTATTGGCAAACTCTAGTCAAGATGAAATGGGATCAAAGTATTCAAAATCAGTGTCAAACATATCTTTGAACAAGGATAAGCTGAAGTACCGGGAAGGACCGTCAACTGACAACCTTTCGGTGATGACAGAATGTGAGAACCCACAAGATCTATATCACACTTATTAGCTCATTTATATATTCATAATTTATAGTTGAGTAATGCACTTATGCTCACTGGCGCGATACCTATGCTTTATTATTAAACTCATGTACACCTGAAAGCCATGATTCTGAAAGTACGAAAGGTACCGATTAACGGCCGTGTTGCAGTGGTTGGGGCTGGTATATCAGGGCTAACATACAGTTATTTTTTGAAAAAACTAAGACCCGATATCAAGATTACCATATTTGAATCTAGTCTTAGGGTCGGTGGTTGGATATCGTCAAGAAAGCTTGATTTGAAAGATGGAAGTGAGGTTTCCTTAGAGAAAGGCCCTCGTACGCTCAGGGTAGCTAATGATGGTACGCTCTTGATTATTGACATTTTAAAACAACTAGGCGCAACGAATCAAATATATGGAATGAAGAAAGATTCAGTTGCAAATAGAAAGTTTCTCTTGACCAATAATAACGAATTACTCGCGGTCCCCTACTCGATGAAAACCACGATCAGCTTTTTGGGAAGTGGAATTGTGAATGATGTGCTAAAAGGATTACTACTTGAACCCTTTCGCTCGAAACGAGCTCGGGGTGATGAAAGCGTTGCTCAGTTTTTCAAACGAAGACTAGGAAATGAAGCTTTGACGAATAACATAATAAGTGCTATATACCACGGAATATATGCTGGTGATGTAGCTCATTTGAGCATTCAGTCATTAATGCCAAAGATGGTGGAAATTGAAAAAAACTATGGCTCGCTTTTGCGTGGGGCCATCGCCAGAAGAAAGTCCGGTACGAAAGCACCAGCCCTTTGCGATGATTTGAGACAATACTCACAGAAGATATCTCCTAGCAGCAATCTCGAGGAACTAAAAGACCATCTAAAGGGAATAAATCTTATTAGACTTCAGGATGGTCTTGAAACCTTACCTAATTGTGTTGCTGCTTCAATAAAAGGGTCTGTGGACCTCAGATTAGGATCAGAGGTCACACATATTGATCCATCAACGGGATCAGTAAACGTGAAAAATCGAGTAGAAAGGTTTGACCACATTAGGTCCACGATAAATACGAACAAGCTACTGGAACTTCTTAGCGACGATGAGATGAAAGATGTATTGTCATTAGACTATGTCAGCGTATTGCTTGCTAATATTTATACAAAGAAGCCGATTATTATCCCCAAGGGCCAGCACGGATTTGGCTTCCTTGTCCCTAAGAGCCACCCAAACGAGGAGTGTCTTCTAGGAACTATATTCGATTCTGACATCGAAATTTATACAGAGCCTATATTTCAAAATGCCATCCAGAGGAAATCCTGGGAGACTCCGACATATAATAAGGTCACCTTAATGATCGGGGGACATTTTTATAATGATAGAAATGTACCGTCAGGAAAGATAATCGAGAAAAAGATCAAAAATATATTACAAGGTATCTTTGACATACGAGGGACTGATCACAACCTACTTTTTGAAAACCCAGCTAAACTTTTCCCTAAAAATATGGCGCTCAAGGCAAATGACGTATTGATATCTTATAACTTGCACGAAAACTGTATACCTCAGTATAACGTAGGATACGAGCAAAAGAAGGCACTCATCTCCTCCTTGATTGCGTCAAAGTATGATAACAGATTATCACTAGGCGGAATGGCATTTGGCGAAGGTGTCGGCGTCCCAGACTGTGTCATGTGCTCTCTTGGCCATGCATTGGAGATCGCATAGAATTAAATACTGAACGAATACACGCTTATACATCATCATGTTCCAAGAACACTTTTGATCTTTTTTTAGCATACAGCATCTGTAATTCCTTCTCAAAAAACATCATATTCTGGAGTTCATCCAATGCTCTAGTGGCGTGTGATGTGCTACTGAATATGATATGTGCCTGGCCTCGTAAACGCTTGTTCTTTGGCTTGAAAACGATGTCGATGACATCGCCATACGTCGAAAAAAGAAGATACAAATTGTGTTTCATGGTATCTGGGTTTATCTTATCGTTTAGGTTCTTGGCATATAGCGTCTCCTTTGGGACCCCATCATCTGCATCACCCTCGAGACCCCTCTTTCTTGCCCTGCCTGTCATTGTAGTGTAAATATCTACTTGAGATGGTACCATGGAATTAAACCCCAACCAAGTTACACAAAACGGACAGGTGCTCGCTGCTCTCCGTTGCGGCGAGTCGGCCGCACCTCACCACAGAGAGCAGCGAGGGTACCGCAACCAAGCTTCTGTGGCATGTGTCAACGCTCACCGACGCTACATCTGCGTTTGGGCTCGATCTCGTGTCGAGGACTGGCTCATATTGCACGTAGCGAGGCCATATTAGTTCGCCTTTTGCAGGCACACAAACCTACGATACTGGCATTGCGTAAAAAGACTACAAGACCCTCGACTACATATAGAATACTCTACCCATTTCTGTTACCCGTTTATCTGACAACCTGAGATACAAGGTCCCATTATGTGCCAGTGCCATACTCAAGTACCCGAAAGCCCAGCTGAAAATGTGTGTCTTATTTCTCCATGGTCGAAGTAGGTCTTCGAGCTTGTATATGCGAACATTGCGAAGAAGTCTCTACCTTCGAGAGTTTCCTAGCTTGTTATACTGCATAACCTGAAGAGTATACGTCATTCAGGGCCACCGAAAATGACATTGCTGAACACTCACTTAGGTAACGTTGTTAATAGTATGTAGGTCGCATAACATAGCCATAGGCAGGTTCTCATCTTTATTTTTGGGTCTCGTGCAAAGTCATTTGATATTTACCGTGGAACAGCAATTTAAGCTCGCCTAAAAAGTTGGGGGGAATAAATGCATATATTTGTACCTCATATCACTATAGTCCAATTTCAAAAGGAGTATAATAAGAAGCACTCAAGGAAAGATGGCATCACAACTAAGTGCTTCCTTGTTAAGGCTTAAATTGTTAGACGCCTTAAGAGGAGGGGATGATGATCGAGTGGGAAACATCATCGAAGAGTTATCGAGTACAAAACCGACGATACAAACAACGGATATCATACAATTGAGAGAGACGATACTTCACTATGCGGTCCAGGTAGCCCCGCTTTCGACGATTCAGTTTCTAGTGGATAATTCGTCCAAGTTTGGACTCGATATCAATTCGCAGGATGTCGATGGAAACACACCACTTCATTTGGCGGCTCAGGCGTCGAGGTTGGACGTGGTGAAATATTTATTGTCGTTGCCCAACATCAACGATACCATTGTCAACCTTGAGAAGAAGCAGCCCGTGGAAATGTGTAAAGATTTGGCGATTATTCAATTAATGCAATTCGAGAGAGCCAAGTTTGTCGAGAACGCAGCGACTCAGCTTCGTCAATACTTCAGCAGTCGAGACTTCGACAACCTAGAGAATCTCTTGGTGCTCAATCCAAGAGCGTCCGAGCTATTAGACATAAACGGGTCCGACCCCGAGACAGGTTACACAGTTTTACATGAGTTTATCAAGAAGGAAGATGTTCAGATGTGCGATTGGATTTTGAAGCACGGTGGTGACCCATTCAAGAGGGACAAGAAGGGTAAGCTCCCCATCGAGCTCATCGAAGGGAAGAATGACACATTGAAGAAACTCCTCAAACATGCGTCGAAGGAGCAGAACATCATGGACCCAGTTATAAACTCTAAGAACGCAATGCGTCTTGGAAGCGCTCCAACATACAAAGGATATCTTAGAAAGTGGACCAACTTTGCCTCAGGTTATAAATTGAGGTATTTCGTTTTGGATCATGCGGGGTACTTATCATACTACTCCAGCCAAGATGATACTAATAACGCTTGTCGCGGTTCTTTGAACCTCAGCTTCGCCACTCTTCATCTAGACTCTTCTGAGAAACTCAAATTTGAAATAATTGGTAAAAACGGCATAAGATGGCATCTCAAGGCCAACCACCCTATCGAAACCAACAGATGGGTTTGGACTTTGCAAAATGCTATAACTATTGCTAAAGATAATTTGAAGAAAAGAACCACAGAGGGAAGTGGTAAACAAACAAAGAGCACTTCCAATGATAGTCAGGCTGATAAACAGGAATCTTTTGTATCTTCTGCGACGGATGACGATAAAAAACACCGTCATTTATTACACATACCAGGAAGGAAGAAGCACAAGAGAACAGATAGCCAAGTGTCATTAAACTCTGCAAATAGTATTAACGAGTCATCACAAACTACTGGCTCCACTAACAAAACTCCACATGTCGTTAGTCGTTCCTTTACAGACGAAAAGGCGGATATGAGCCCTCTTGGCGACATCCAAGACCCAAAGACGTCCCAGGCAAATGACGAAAATCAGAGTGGTGTTAGTGATTTGGAGAATTACGATTACGATCTTGACGGTTTAGATGACGATTATGATAGTGACTCTGAATCTATGTACCTCAAAGGTACTGAACAGGCAAGTTCAAATCAGTCGACAAATTTAACCAACGAATTGTCAAAAGTTAGAAAGTCATTGGATATCGAAATCTCAAGTCTCATGGATCTTTTTGATAAGGCATCTAAGAGCAAGGAGGAACAAGACCCACTGTTGTATTCTGTTGTCTTGAATACATTAAGAGTCATTCAAGAGCTTTTTAATAAGTACAACAACCTCATCCTGTCAAGAGAAAGCATATTGAGCACGAAATTAGATAGGCAACTTGAAGTAAACAAATTATGGGAGTCCTCTATACGTCAATTAGAAAATGAGATTGCCCAAAGGGAGAGCAAGCTTTCTCGTTACGAGGGCAAGACCAAGCAGTTAAAAAAAATGTTTGCTTCGGGTGTCATATCTGGAGCTTCTACTCCAAGTGGCTCTGGTGGGCCCCTTAGAAAGGAATCTGGCTCGACCCAAGATGCTGAAGTCTCTGGTAAGATAAAAGATGCTCAACATGAAGCTTCTGACTACTTCACAGACGAAAAGAACAATGGTGTTCCAGATGAGAAGTTGTTGCAAGAGATTTTACATGATGATTCAGAAGATGAATTTTTCGATGCTGGTGAGTTTGATAATGACGATGAAAGTGTTTTGCTAAATGAAGGGGATAATGAAAGAGCAGCCGACGGTGTATCAAAGGTCACCCGAGATGGTCTAGAAGTCGCCGACGCAGGTGGCGCCGCAGAAGCTATTGGTAAGGAGAATAAAGAGACTCAAATCGAACCAGCGGGCGCTAGGGAAGGACAAAAACCAAAACTGGATGATGTAAATGACTTAGATGTGACTGTACATTCAGATGCGCAAAAACAGAAAATGATGAATATTGCAGAGGATAAGTCTTTCTTGGGTTATGAAAATCCTCCAAGAACAAAGTTAAGCCTTGATTCAGACGACAGACCATCATTAAGTTTGTGGAGTATTTTGAAATCTATGATAGGTAAGGATATGACGAAAATGTCTTTACCTGTCACCTTTAATGAATGTACTTCGCTACTTCAAAGACTAGCGGAAGACATCGAATATTCTAAACTTTTAGATAAAGCTGCCTCCATTGACGATTCTACGCTTAGGATGGTGTACGTTGCCACTTTTGCGGTATCAGAATATGCATCTACGGTTAACAGAATTGCTAAACCCTTTAACCCTCTTCTTGGTGAGACATTCGAATATTGCAGACCTGATTGCCACTACAGACTTCTCACTGAACAGGTAAGCCACCACCCTCCTGTCAGTGCTTGTCACGCTGAATCTCCTTATTGGGATTACTATGGCGAAAATGCGGTTGACTCTCAATTTAAAGGAAGATCCTTTGACATCAAGCATTTGGGTAAAATGTTCTGTGCAGTTAGACCTCACAATGGAGTTACTACTAAAGACGGTAAAAAAGTGGACGAGGAATTGTACAGTTGGCAGAAGGTAAATACATCTGTAGTTGGTATCATGTTGGGTAACCCAACAGTCGATAACTTTGGTAAAATGAAAGTCACAAATCACACCACCGGTGATTATCTAATTATTGACATGAAGCCTCGTGGTTGGAGAGCATCATCGGCATACCAGTTACTGGGTAAGGTCTACGATAGTAATGGCAAAGAATGCTGGGCCGTTGGAGGACATTGGGTGTCCAAGATATTTGGTAAGAGAATTACCGATTCTGCTAACTCTGACGCAGATAAAAGCTTGATTGGAAATGATGCAATCAAAACATCGCTGGACCCTTACAGTGGTGGTAAATTTTTAATATGGCAAGCTGCACCTAGACCTAAAGTTCCTTTCAATTTAACTTCATTTGCCATTACTTTGAATGGTATCGACGATTCATTGAAGAGGTATTTACCACCAACTGATACCAGACTTAGACCAGACCAAAGGGCCATGGAAGAAGGTAAATATGACCTTGCTTTCAATGAAAAGCATAGAGTTGAGGAGAAACAAAGAGCCGCTAGGAAAGAGAGAGAAAAGCATAAAATTCAATATAAACCTAACTGGTTTGTGAGAAAGAAGCATCCGATAACAAGTGATCCATACTGGGAATTCCGTGGAGATTATTGGCGTAAAAGAAGGGACAACCAATTGGCCAATTCTGGTGACATTTTTTAGGTGAAGCTTCTCTTCTACAATTACAATTCAAATTCGTGTAGTGTTTTAATCTAAAGTTATTTATATTGACGAAAACCATAGTTTGTATTAATATGTAGTCCATGTTTTTAGCGATGAGGTACCCTTAATTACGTAAAATATACGAACATCATCAAGAATTTTGTGCTACAGAATGGGTAAGAAGAAGAGTAAGGGGCTGTCTAGTGCTAACAATGCTTTAGAATCCTCAGTATCGCCAATGCTAGAGATCAACTTCTCAGACCCACTCTTCAGTATTGCAGCACATCCAACAAGACCAATCATTGTAAGTGGTTTAGCAACAGGAGGACTTTATTGCAACACGTATGACGCAGAAAAGCTTGAAGAGTCTCAGGAAATGGGGAGGATCCGTATGATAGAGGAAACAAAAAAGAAAGAAGGAAGACATGTTAAACTAAGTAGTGTATCTTCTCTGAATAAGAAGTGGTGGAAAGTCGTAAATGATCACACTAACATTGAAGGCAATGATGGCATAGTAACGAACTGGAAAACGAAAAGACACAAAGGTTCTTGTAGGTCTGTTATTTTTGATCCTTTAGAGTCCTCCATAGGAGAAAATATTTACACCGTTGGAACTGATCATGTCATTAAAAAGGCCAATACAGAAACTGGAAAAGTAATCGGAAAGAAAACTATAAAAGATTTTGAGAACCAATCAGACGTGTCAACTAAGCTAGCACATTCAGCTTCTCATCCCTTTTTGCTAGTTGGAACTGAAAACGGAGATGTTTTAGTGTATGATAGTAAAAATTTGTCATCTCAGTTAAAATTTAATGTAAGGAAGAGCAATGATGATGCCATCAATCACATTCTTCCTATGCCAGCTGTTTCCGCCTACCATTACCTCACTCTAGGGTCTACTACTTTGAGTCATATTGACATACGTAAAGGAATTATAACTCAGTCTGATGACCAAGAGGATGAGTTACTTTCGATGTGCTATTCAGCGGACTGTCTTAACGACAACAAGAATGACACGGTGCTCGTGTCACATGGTGAAGGAATCGTTACTATATGGAAAAACTCTAAAAATAACTTTGCTGATCAGCTCTCGAGAATCAAGGTAAACCCTCATGCATCAATAGATGCGATTGTATCGTCTATGAGCAACCAGGATGACGAAATAGCTTCTTCGGTTTGGTGTGGAGATAGCGAGGGTTATATATATCGTGTGAACCATAAGCAAGGTAAAGTCGTAGAAACTAGAGTTCACTCGACTGTTAGAGGCAAACATGGTGCCATAGATGAAGTGGGAATGCTTGATATAGACTACGATTACAGGTTGATCAGTGCTGGAATGGACAGCCTCCGCATATGGTCCGGGAATAGCCTGGAGAAGTTCGGTCAACTTAGTGATTATGAAGCCTCCTCATCTGAATCTGATGCCAATGATTCAGACTCAGAAGATAATTTCTCCTCGAACGATAGCATTGCTTCCGATTTTTCTGGTAGCCTGAGTGATTCCGATGAAATGGATGGCTCCAGATATGATGATGCATCACTATCTAACAACTCTAGCGATAATGATTCAGCTCCCGCGTCAGTAATACATAAACATATATCTAGACGTGAGAAATTGGGTATCGACAAAATTGTATCATTGAAGCCTGAGTCGATCTCCACATCCCGTGACAAGAATGAAGCCAATCAGAAAATGGATTCAGATGAAGAGAATCTGGATAAGCCTTCCTCGAAGAAAGTAAAGCTTTCAAAGCAGATTTCTTCTAAGCAAATGAAAAATATGCATAAACATGAACATGGCATCCGCAAATTTGAGGGACTTTGATTCATCCATTTCATCTCAAGTCTAGTTAATGGACTCTAGCATTGACTATGTCTTACAAACTGTATTTATATAAGAAATTTAGATGTTAGCACAGTAGGCTTTACAAATTTACCTTAACGTTGATAATTTTCAATACCTACTCAGATCTCACTATTGTTTAAATCTCATCTTCAGCCTGAGATATTCTCAATAATTTAAAATTGACAAACTCATAGCGTGAAGCTAGTGAAACTATGATGAATCAGGTTATAGTGTCAACTATTGACAATGTTCTTTTAGTTCGCCGAGGGCATAGCATTGAAGGAAGCCTTATTTTAACCCCTTATCATTTAGTATTCAGTTTCTTTATTGATAACAAGAAAAATGGCAAAGAGCCTATACCGAAGGAAATTTGGATCTGCTACCCTATCATAGACCGGATCAACAAAAACAGGGGGTCTACCTGGCTCGTTAATTCGAGTAGTGGAAGTTTCATGGGAAGTAAGAATAAATCACAGCAGAAGTCATCGATCGGGTATGATGGAAAATTCGATCATTATTCAGCGTCTCACATACGGCTACAATGCAAAGACTTTACATACTATTCGTTTGACTTTGTTAATGATGGGCTCTGCACGGATGTGTTCTTGAAGTTGAGTACTCTCATAACAACATGCAAAGTGAAGAATGACATTAAGCAATTGTATGCATTTAGCTATCGACCTAATGTTCTCGAACTGCAGCTAGAGGAAAAGGGATGGGACATATACAAGCCATTGGATGAGTACCGTCGCTTGGGACTATTGTCCGACAGCGAGGATTACTGGAGACTCTCTTCTGTGAATGCGGATTATAAATTTTGTCCTTCTTATCCCAAAGTTTTCATAGTGCCGGCTTCTATATCTGATAATGTCCTCAAACATGCTAGTAAATTCAGATCAAAACAAAGAATTCCCGCCGTTGTTTATAAGCACCGTACAGGTGGAAATTGGAATATCATTGCGAGATGTTCACAACCTTTAGTGGGGCTCAGAGTACAAAATAGGTCGATACAAGACGAGAAATTAATCACAGAAATTTTCAAAAGCCATCTTAGGGAAAAATTGGAAAACAATGTCGATTGTCAGGGGCTTCAAGATCAACCGCAGCGAAACATAATTGTTGATTTGCGCCCAATAACGAACGCGGTGGCACAGCATGCTTTAGGAGCTGGAACAGAAAACATAGATAACTATAGAGGTAAGGCTAATAATAAGGAAGGGGGAGCAGAAAATGAGGAAAAACGCACACTTTTTCACGTCCAAAAGATATTCTGTAACATAGATAACATTCACGTAATGAGAGACTCCTTGAATAAACTTTCTTCCATTCTCAATGATTTGGATAGATATCCAGTAAATGGAACTGAAGACACACAAGCAAGTCATGCAGCCTTACAACATTCTTTAACCAAAACCCAGTGGCTCAATCATGTATCTATTATATTACAGGCCATTGATAGAATTACGAAGTCCATTCATTTCAACAATACGAATGTCATTATACATTGCTCTGATGGATGGGATAGAACATCTCAAGTTTCAGCATTACTGCAGTTATGTCTTGATCCATATTACAGAACCATGAAAGGGTTTATGGTATTAATAGAAAAAGAATGGGTAAGCTTTGGCTTCAAGTTTGCAACACGTGCAGACCATGGAGGTGCCATTGGTGCTTACATGCCAACTGCCTCAGCACAGCAGCAAAAATCCAGCCCGGACCTTGTATCAGAACTCGAAGAAACCGGTGCGAGCACCAGCTCCCTCAATTTTCTTGAGAAAGAAAAAAATGGTCATATAATTACTAGTACGGGCAAGTCTGTATCATCATTTTTCCTGAGAGCTGCCAATCACTTGAAGAACAGCGCTGCAGCTAATTATTCCATTTACGAGCAAGACGGAGATTCGGTCAAGAGTAGTTCACCGGGCACTATTTACGCTGGCAGTAATGATAAGTCGCCCGTTTTCCATCAATTCTTGGATTGTGTTTACCAGATATATCGTCAAAATCCTTCGTCTTTCGAATTTAATAGCAGGTTTCTCAAGAGGCTATTTTATCATCACTATTCTTGTCAGTATGCTTCTTTTCTTTGCGATTCAGAAGCAGAGAGAGTTAAATTTATCTCCTCAAACTCTCAGCTAACTTCAATTTGGGACTATTTCAACTCACGACCTGCCGAATTCAAGAATAACCTATACAAGAAGGAGAATGATACTCAGAGCGATAATAGTGTATTGTTTTTCAATTTCAGTGACGTAAAATGGTGGTTTGAACTCTATGGCAGATCAGATCAAGAAATGAATGGTCTTTCGAATAACTTGGAAAAGAAGTTTGCTGAAATGAATCTAGATACTTAGGTAGTCATACGTGTATGATATTTGAACAACTTTCTCTTGTCTTTATTCTTTATATAGAGTTGGTCGTTGAGCGCCCTAGTAAATTAGAGTATTTTCATGCACATTAAGTCTTTCCGACCTAGATCGGAATAGATAAGATTTCAACTGGACCAATTTCTTATTTGGAACTACCATTCCGCAAGATGTCGAGGAACTTTGTGTACTTCAAGATAGGTCTTCGTACTAAATTCCTGAGTAGATTGAGAGGCCACAGAAGAAATGTTAGCTCGAAAAACTTCGGTGGTACTGGACCTCATGGGGTTGACGGTAGAGGCCCACTTAGCTTAGGAAGTCAAAACCAACATCAGAATAAAGAAATAGCTATAACGGATCCATATATAATATACCAGAGCTACATTCAGAAGGGGATCTTAGAACGAGATGCTAATCAGCTACGTGTTATGAAGGAATTCCAAAAACTTTATCACCGTGTCATAAACTACTCACCGCCTGAGGAACTTCTGATAAAAATAAGTTTGGTCATACGTCAACTAGAACTCAAGGAGGCTGAAAGATATGCAAAAGAGCAAGCTGGACACGGTATGTTCTTCCGTTTCGGGCATCTTCATAACTTGTTCAGAAAGGAACCCGAAGCGGAGAAAAAACAGATTGTGAGATTTATGACAGACGAAGAGGAGCTCGTTAACTTCCCGTCACCTCAGGGTCTTCTTGTCAACGGAGAAGTAGGTTGCGGTAAATCAATGCTTATGGATATATTTGCTGGCTCTTTGCCCCATAAGTCCAAGATGAGATGGCATTATAATAACTTTATTTTATGGGTCTACAATGAAATGCATAGCATCCAAAAAGAAAGGCTTTATACCTCATATCTAGCGAATGGGAAAGGTCGCCAGCGTATGACCATGGAGAATGAATTTGTACTCTTTGAAATTGCTCAAAAGATGATCTACAAAAGTACAATTTTAATGTTGGATGAATTTATGCTTCCTGATATCGCCTCTGCTAATATCATCAAAATATTGCTTACATACTATTTTAAGTTGGGCGGAGTATTGGTTGCAACTTCAAACAAATTGCCTGAAGAGCTATATTCCAATAACTTCCAGAGGACAAACTTCAAGGAATTTGTTAAAATATTGAATTACCGGTGCCAATCAATAGACATGAAGTCAGAGAAGGACTATAGAACGACCTTCGCAAATGATTCAAAGACTATTCCCTATATAGTTGTCAAACTGCAAAATCAAAATCATGAGAGGGACTGGCACAGGTTGATCAAGACGAAAGCACTTGGATTTTCTTCAGAGTCAGAACTAAGCAAAGATAAGTATACCATTAACGATTTAGGCGGCAAACCATCAACAATCACGGTATATAACAGAAACACACATATACCCTTGACGTTCAACGATAACACAATATGCTACCTTGATTTCTCGCATATATGCCAGGGACGCCATTCATCTTCCGATTACATTACATTGGCATCAAAATATAAAACAATTATCCTTGATAACGTACCGGTTATGACAATAAAAATGAAGAATGAAGCTCGTCGGTTCATAACGCTTCTTGATGCGATATATGAATCTAGATGTCAATTTTTCATGAGAAGTGACGTGGACGTGGATTACATCTTCTTTCCTGATACGGTTTACAATAAGTTACCTGATAATGTGAAAACATTTATCAGAGAAAATGTGAACTTCGAGCGTCTAGAGGTGCAAGATGAAGAGATGTTTGCAAAAACTGCAATAGATCTCTCCACCCCATACAGGCCTAACGTCTCCTCATACGACCAGGGGTATGCTTCTTCTTTCTCCGAGCAAACTAGCTCTACCTCAAACGAAGAAAGTGCGTCAGGCAAAGGAAAATCAGTTGACTTCACGGATCTTAAGGCATTCACAGGGGAAGACGAAAAATTCGCTTATAAAAGAGCTGTGCTGAGAATAAGAGAGATGGTTGGCTCTGAAATCTGGAGAAAGCATATGCTGTGGGTGCCTCTCGACGAGACTATGCGCCCATGGGAATCGCTCAACTCTGACAATGCAGAGCACTCAAGACGAAGTTTTCAGCTTGTTTTCACGCAGAAAAAAGACGACTCGGAGCTGTGGAAAAGGGCAAATGAACACATGGACCAGTTTATCGAAGCCAACGACAACCCGTCCAGGATTGCCGCAAATCACCTTAAGCATGAACTACCAAAGGACTACTCGGAGAGAAACAATATTCCATTCGGGCTTTTCAACTCACGTATCGCTCCCGTCTTTCACAGCATTCAACATTTTTGGGCTTTGGGTTCATGGTCTCCGCTAAATGGCAAAAAACTCAAGGATAACATTGCAAAATCGTGGATTAGAAGCAGCTCAAGAGACCATAATAAATAACATTTCATAAGATGTAGGTATATTCATTTAGGATCATACGAAAACATACTCGTTCAAGATCTTCGTAGACATATTTTATTAGAGAGATTTCGCGCGATAACCTCGGCAGTTGAAAGTGTGAAACTTAGTGAACCCCAGATTTATAGCTACTGGGTAATTTTGCTCCTTAAGAAAGCTCTAAAAATTTCAGAAGGATTCCACGGACTACAATGACAGTATTAACAGCAGATAGGTTGATAAGATTGGCTTATAAGCATCCCAGCTTACAAAATACTTGGTACTTGGTGGCTTGTGCTTGTCTCACTGTTATCAATAGACCTAACGAAATACCAAAGGTATTTCACTTTGCCTTGAGACAACAACTCCTTGAATCTTCAGCAAGACATGATGTGGGTTTGTTGACGGACAAATACCTTTTGAAACTTGCTCAAGACTCCATTTCGTCTTCAGAGAAGTATAAGGAGCTAACAGATGTCGGGGTAAATCTTCCAGATATTTTAATTCCATACACATACCATGACAAGTTACCATTTGAATTCAAATATTCGAGAAGCGAAGATATCCATGCTACTCAGAGCAATGTAGCATCCAAGATAAGAGAAGTTATTTTGAAGTGTGCCGCATTGGCGGGTCTTCCGAAAACGATCAATGCCTTAATGCTTATGAAAAATGTGACACCAACGAACCTTAGGCCTGGTGACAAGCCCGAAAGGCCTCTTATAGTCACAGGTGGGTGTGTGCGATCTTCGGATTTGGTTGGCGAGGACGCTAATGGTACTCATTTCGAGAGCGACGAGGACAAGGGACAAGGCACGAGGGATACAATTGATGGTCCAATATCTCGAGAGTCGATACACACCTCACAGTTGGTGGATAACTTAGTGAGAGGGTCGGACTTCTGGAACACTATCTACACCAATAAAATAAATACTAGAATCAAGCGTCAAATGATCACAGCATACCCCGATCTTTGGTATTTTGCATACCACAATATCTATTCTCCACTTCTCAGCTACACAGACATATTATCTGCCAAGGAGACTTCAATGTGCGTCGTCGCTAGTTTGATTCCTCAAGACGTTATTCCACAATTGAAGGGCCATGTTAAAGGTGCCCTTAACATTGGGGTATCTCACGAGGAAATAGAGGCAATCAAACAGATCGTCTTCGACCTCTGCGCTTGGTCAGGAGATGTCTCATGGAGTGGGATAAAAGCCAAGACTATAAAGCTTTGAGAATTATCGACACCTTCCAGTGGTATTATCTATCAACCGCTTCCGCTATATTTCGTAGATAACGTATATTATATAAATTACTATTCTCTTATTAAGTTTTAATGATGTAAGAGGTATGCTTGTTGAGATCAGACAAGATGTTTGTTAGTTGTGGGTTCCTGTGCCCTAAAGTATTAAATCATGAACAAACTTTGTCTATGCAAAGCTCGTCATCCAGATTCGGAAGTTTTACAGGAAAGCCCCTGTAGCTTTAAACAAGCCTTCTCTCGAACTGTACTCAATTATTCTGATAATGTATGTATTAATTTAATTGGATTCTGCTATTTCTTCTTCCAATTAAAATTTGTAATCCGCAAAATACAAGGAATCCAAGGTACACAAATACTGCTCCAAAAACTGTCTTTGCAACAGCTTCGCCATCAGTAGGATCGTCCAAAGAACCCATCATTGACTCATGTTCAGTTTTGAATAAATATCCAATGAAAGATAAAATGACAACCCCGAACGCAGATAGGATGGTACAGAAATATGCCTTGCCTGTAGATACAACTGGCTTCATTCTCTTATTATATCGATAATGCCGTTGGCTAGATAGAATTCCCTAAAATTTCTGATGGGTAATTATGGTGCTTAGCTCAACAAGATACAATTACTAGAAGGGAGCGTAACCAAGAGAGTGTGTATATACAGGACTTCTTTTGCTTTGAGATCTACAGCAGTACGTGCTAAAATGTTATACAATTAATGTATGATATTAAGCGCTATATAGAGTTCTGCTCCTGACAAAGGGCTTTTCAGCAGCTTCGGAGTTGCTTGCAGCGCTTGAGTCGTCGTCGTCATGTTGTGATGAGCCTTGGTGAATGTGGTTTCCCAAAATTGAATCCTCATCAGAAGGCAAAGGAGTGAGTGAGTTTTCGAGAGATAAATGTCTAGAAGAGCTATGGTCACTTCCATGTGATATGCGAGCCCGCTTTATCGACTGAATCGCTCTATATGTCTCCTTGAGGAAGTGTAGTCTATCACATACAGTGCGTAAGTCTTGCAGCCATAGTTCGTCTACGGCTGCTGAGCTCAGGGCTTTCGACCAGACGACATTTTCGTACTCTTGTAGTCTTACTAGGGCCTCCTCAGTTTGGGGTGTGGTAGGAAAAGTGTTCCAGGTCGCATCTGAGGGCTGTTGCGTTTGCAGCTTCCCATTTTCTCCGTTCATCGCTCTGCTTGGACGAGATACGATGCTTCCATGCAGACTACTGCTCACTTTATCAACGTTAGCATTATTCGCTGGGATCTTTAACGGCGTGTTGCTTTCAATTCTTCCTTCGTCGCTCGTGTCCGTATAATCTTTGGATTGTAACTCAGCTTCTTCTTCTTTTCTGGGTCTCTTACGCGGTATCCCACCACGATTGGTGGTAAGACCTGAAGTATTCTGGTGTTGCTTACTATTCTCATTGTTAGCTTCCTTCTCTTCATTCATATTGGTGCTATCTTTCTTTAATGCTAAACTATTCCTATGTTGAGCATTTTCAGGCTCTATTGTTTCTCCAATGTCGTTTCTTGAGGTTACCAGAAGCTTATCAATATTATACTTAAGCTTCACAGTCCCACTTTCCATCAGAAAGATCACTTTTCAAGCTCTTTGTCCACTATTAGAAAGAGCCCTACTTTGCATTCAAATCTTCAATTCAAATCTTAACATAAAGATTTTAATATCTGTCGCACTATCGTGCAATAACTAGTAAAAAGTGAATCAAAAAGGCCAGGAGATAGAATCATAAGAGTGCAAGATTTAGATATCAGCACACACTAATACACCTTCTAAACTAGCATACAGTGTGTCTGAAAGATTTATTTTCCTTTCTATCTTGTATCTTTCTCTTATTTTTCTATTTATTAGTTGTGCTTCGCAATACTATCATAGCAGAACTTTATCGACATGGTAACGACAACATTACTGAATCTGCCTGGAAATGAGCCATTAATAGCAGCAGCTGAACAACTACAAGGTTTAATTGAATCACTCATTGAGTTGGGTGTCCTTGTTCATGATAACCAGGGAACCCAGCAGTCTCATACAGCTTTGACTATGAAAACGAACCAAGTAGTGAGCCAACTTTCGTCCATTACGGCCGCCTCTTTCACTCAGCAATACCCAATTCCGGTAGATGTTATTTCATATATCGAGGATGGACGCAATCCAGACGTCTACACCAGAGAATTTGTTGAAGCCACGGCAAAGAGTAATGCTAGGCTCAAAGGAAGAATGCTTGGGTTTCGGAAACTTAGAGATACACTAGGCGAAAAGCTAGAGAAGGAGTTTCCTGTTTTGAAAGACAACATAGAAGATATCAAGAGGCGGACTCTGCCTGAATAGGGTTTGTCGCAAAAGGAAAATCGAGCGACGTTAAGCTCGCTTTTAGACAGTCTGACAAGCAGTTACGGTCCTTTACGCATATGGATACTTCAATACATATCAGTCATTGAGAGGCGGCTCTTAGTGCAATTCGATTATAGCTTGCTGTTGGAGGCCCCATCCATCGGTTTTATCTATGTACAGGAATCTAGCAAAAATGGTGCTGGCTCTCAGTCTTGATTCGGGTGGCATGGTGAGTAAATGGATATAGAAGGGTTCTGACAGTTCTTGGTGCATGAAACCCGCATCTTGATGCCCCGATCGATGAGATTGCGCATGCTTCGTACTACTCTATGGCTGGCCTTTGTTCCCGTATATCTCTTGCGCTGTCATTTCTAGCTGCCCAGAGAAACGCGGCAGCCTTATAAAAATAAGATAGTTCCCTGGACATGCTTAGCTTTCCATGTGCTTCAACAGATACTTTCATTAGTCGTCAACTAGTTGCCGTGTCGGAGTCGTATTCTTTCGCTAAAGAAAACTTGACAATCACGACATCTTTCTTCATATCTTGACTGCAAATCCGTGATGTTTTTGAAATACATCACGTTTATCCTTCTCATTTTCCTTGCCATGGAGTCTAC
The DNA here is from genome assembly GCA_002196765.1 of Millerozyma farinosa. Taxonomy (NCBI): domain Eukaryota; kingdom Fungi; phylum Ascomycota; class Pichiomycetes; order Serinales; family Debaryomycetaceae; genus Millerozyma; species Millerozyma farinosa. The sequence goes on along the minus strand of NBND01000002.1, from coordinate 1,293,791 downwards.
GGCAGCAGGAGAATCATCAACCACCACCGTAACTGTTACGCCAACGGTGACAGCTACAGTAACGGTGGCCTATTTAGAGGATATTTATGAAACTGTCTACGAATACACTAACTCCCTCAGCAAATCAACCGCTACCACTGTTACAGGAAGTACACACATAGGGATCTTCACACCACTGTCGCCTGTCCAGGATGCTGTGTCTCCTACCAGTACAGCGTCTATAGGAAACTTAAGTGGTGCCTCTTTAAGTACTCAACCACTATCAGTTCCAACGTTAATCCCCCTGGGTGAGTATTCGACCTCAGAATATACCAAGACAACAACTATAGAAGATGGTAGTTCAGCCGTTATAGAGTACGTAGTGTTATATACTTCCAGCTGTTAATGTTATATGCCCTTATGATATATTTCGGTTTTCGCATCTCGAGGATTATTTATGGATCTTAAGAACTTAAGAGCGACTTAAAAAAGAATACCGGCTCTGCTTATTGCGGACTTTTACTATCAAATGATATTTCTAGTACACCTCAACTAAAATATGGTTTGCGTCTAAGCGGTTATACTAGGGGGTATACCGCTGGAAAATTGGGTAGCATGTTAAATCCTGGATTTTCAAATTATAAGCCCAATGTGGGTAATCAAATACGAACAGTTAAAACACTTACGATCGACTGGAACCCCATTAAAACAAGCAAAACCAACTTGACACTTGTTGAAAGGCAGCAGAAAACACCATACTTGAGAAAATTTGTAATGGGACTTATGATTGCCATGCCTGTAATCAGTTTTTTCCTTGGGTGCTGGCAGGTGAGGCGATTGGAATGGAAGATGGATTTGATAGCCAAAGGTGAAAATGCATTGGCTCAACCTCCTATAGAGAAACTTCCTCCAAACTTGGATCCTGAAGCAGTTAAAGACTTTGAATATAGAAGATTCAGAGTCAAAGGGCATTTCGATTATGACCAAGAAATGTTTTTGGGTGTACGCATGAGAGATGGTACGCCAGGTTACCTCGTAGTTTGCCCATTTATCAGATCAGATGGAGGAAGGCCTATTTTAATAGAAAGAGGTTGGATAAGTAAAGACAAAGTGATTCCTGACTCAAGAACAGGAGGACCCTTGGAGTATATGGCAAGGCCTCAAGGTGAAATTGAGATAGAGGCGATGTTTAGAATCATGCCAAAGAAATCCTCTCTTCAATATGAGCATGAGAAGGGTAATAGACTTTTTCATGTACCTGACGTTGAGGCTATGGCAGAGCAATCTGGTTCTTTACCCATTTATTGTCAGATGCTCTACGATATGTCAGATAAACCTGAGTGGAAACATAAAGAACAAAAAAGTTCTTTGATGGACAAGATACCCTTTTTGCGAAAGGGAAATAGTGAGTCTAAAGATTACCTTGACTTCAAGAATGATAACGATGCCACTTTAGAGCACCAAGAGCTTGAGTTCATCAATGAAGGCGTTCCAATTGGTACCTTACCTAAAGTGAAGTACACAAACAACCATTTACAATATCTTGTTACTTGGTTTTCGCTTTCAGCGGCCAGCACCATTCTCCTTGTGTACAACATCATCAAGAAGAGAAAGTATCTGAGCGCTGAAAAAGTAATCGAAGAAAAGAGAAAGAATATGAAGCAGATGTGGTAGTTGTTTCTTATTACGTTTATAAGTTAAATTAAGCTAAGGAATCTTGTATATATAAGTAACTTAAGTTCATGGTTAATAGCCTTCTTGCGCCCAGATCCATTCTAGAATCCACTAGTAACGCCAAACATCACTACTATTAGCGAAACATCAGCTATAAGCATCCATAATAACTCTGAGTAGTTCAATAAGCTGGTAATAAGTGGTCTGTACTGCTCCACTTTAGGAGCAACAAGGCTGACAAATGAGAGGCCTTTTAGTATAATTCTGGATTCAGTGACACCTCTCAAAATCTCCAGTCTGCTTAAAAGCACAAAGTAGGTACCGAGTATTACAGTTTCGAAGGTAATAAAATATGTGATAAATGATTTCTGAACGACAGTTGGAGCATTTGATCTAAAGTGAGCATACGATGATGACTTGAATGAATCTCCTTGGGAAGTAAGATAATGATAGGTGAAGTTGATCAAAATGGCCAAATACCTCAATACCAAGAAAATGAATTTCACTTTGTTTTGTTGGTATTTCTTGTACTCGACCAATTGCCTTTCGTATTCATCCTCTTTATCGGGTGATTTCTTGTCTGCTCCAGGTGCAGCGGTGTTAGCCTGATTGGGGTCGAGAAGATTACGCATAAGCAGACTGAGTACATCATTCTGTTCATCTGAGCCACTATCCTGGAGGTTTTGCGACAAAATTTGCTTAAAGAGTTGATCCATGTCTTCAGAATTATTCTTAAGATTCTCAGGAGCTCTACTGGACTGCTCATTGAGCAAAGTACCTCTTTGCAGAGGACTGACCACGTCATTTGATTCCGTATTTAACCCTTCTTCTACGCTTGGGTATATCTTTTGAGTTTCCTTTGTTTCATCCGTAGTTTTATCAAGAACCGAAGTGGCTTCTGAATTGACAGACGATCCTTGAGATAAAATCGTATTAAGTCTGCTGGTCGCCTTACCCCCGCTCATTTTAGCCTGTCTCCTTTCACGGAGAATCCTTTTCTTCTCCTCTGCCGAAAGTGGAGTACTCATGCTGGATAGAAACTTCTGCTTAAATGCACAATCTTTCAATTTTTATTAGTAGTGAGCAGCCATAATATCTCTTTTTCTTAAATATATAAGAATTAAGACTCGTTATACTGGTCTCAAATCCGTCGGATTTAGTAATGCTGAATAATGATGATGCTAATTTCGTGAAAGAGCTGCCTAGCTTCCAAGAGCAGCAAAGGAGGCAGATAATACTCAACTCAATGGAGAATATCGATTATTTACTAGTAATTGCATGCCAACAATCTAAATCGGTGCAACAAGTCAGATACGAACTAATGAAAAAACTCATGGAAGATTAAAAAAAGACTTGCAATCTCACTCTATATGCTAATATACATTGTTTAACATTAATATACACGTTCTTTTTGGCGTAAACTTTACCGGAAAGGCGGTCTTGACAGTTTAGAGACTCTTGAGCTCAAAGTGCCTCTAGCTGGTTTAGCAAATGATTTCGCCGGCACGCTATCAAACAAGCCTCTCATATATCTTGGGGGTTGATTAAGGTTTGGGCCTCTCTTTGTGCTAGTTGATGCTCTTGTGATACCGGATGCATTCGTACGAGCCGGCTGGGGTATTCTGGATTGTATATTCAGCGAAGCCACGTTGCTGCTGCTGGCGAAGGAGCTCTCGTTAGTTGTATAGGTGTCATCGGGTTCCTTTTCTGCCATGGTCGGCTTTATTGGTCGTCCAACTCGCTCTTTGGCCTTTGGCCTCAAGGCGTCTCTTAATGGCTTCACGTTTTCCCGTGACAAGAGTTCTTCCTTCAATTTAGCATTTTTATCCCTGGCCCGCCTCACCGTCTCCTCGAGTTCCCTTATTCTTGCGTTTATGCCCTCCACTGCCTGTAGTTTTTCCCACTGCTCTCTCGAAGGACACCCCGGAAAATCAACACACCACATTGTAATGGAAAGTCCATAAAGGAAACTCGCGAATGACTCGTTGAACCCGTCGCTGATAGCTTCATGTATTTGCTGGAGGTTAGTCATATTCACGTCCAACTCATCTAGTCCATCGCTGATGTATTCGAATTTCTCCAAGTTGGACCCGGTTCCCAATGGTAATTTATCTCCGTCTACTGGATAGTGGACTTTAGGCGACTGTGGTAATATACTATACACGCCCGACGATCGATGCAGCAAACGTCTCCCTGACCGTTTGTGCTGTGAGCTTGGAGTAGTTGGTCTAGAGTTGCCTACCATGTTTCCGCCAGTCACCTCATACATGTGTGTTTTCTGACCGCCAAAATTACTGTTATTCTGCGAGTAAAAGTAAATACAAGAGATATACATAACATAAATATATCCTGTATATAACACCGATGGTTTCTCCAGGCCTATGCTTCAGCTTCAGTACCTACGATCTCCATCCATGTCTTGGACTCTTTAGCCAATTCCTGAGAAAGTTCATCTCGTATCTTCGCAGGGAGACCAGGCCCTTTATAAGCGAAGGAAGTGTAAAGTTGAACAAAGGTTGCACCGGCTTTACCAAATTCCAACACGTCCTTTCCTGAAGAGATACCACCGCAGCCCACTAAAACAAGGTTGGAGTCTTTTGTATACTTGTACAACGTACGAAGAGCCTTGAGAGACAATGGTTTTAAGGGCTTTCCTGACAAACCACCTTGCTGTGAAACCAAGGCTGAGTCGCTTGTCCTCAAAGTCGATGGTCTCTGGATCGTGGTGTTTGAGACAATGATTCCGTCTACCTTTGCTGTCTTAGCGGAGGTAGCCACAGAGGCTAATCCCACTTCTTCTAAATCAGGAGCGACCTTTACAAGGACTGGAGGAAGATTTCCCAAAATGTTTTCTCCGCATTTGTTGCGTTCTTCGACGATGGTAGAAAGCAATGAAGTAAGCTTCAGCTCGTGCTGTAAGTCACGAAGACCTGGGGTATTTGGAGAGGAAACATTCACCACAAGGACATCGGCGTAAGAATGCATGCGGCGTATACCGTTAACGTAGTCTTGAACCTCGTCACCGTACTTGTTCTTTCCTAAGTTTATGGCTAACAACTTTCCATCTCTAAATGAATTTGAGCTAGGCAACTCACCATAGTGTCTGTTGAGAAACTTTTCGAATCGCTGTTTCAATTTCGCAAGAACCAAGAAGTGGCCTGAAGAGTTAAATCCGTACCTGTTTATGACCGCATCGTCATGTGGCAAACGAAAGAACCTTGGTTTGGGGTTCCCCTCCTGGGGCTCAGGTGTTATTGATCCGACCTCTACGTATGAAAATCCCATGTCGAATAATGCGTCCATAGCATCACCATCCTTGTCGAGACCTGCGGCCATACCGATAGGCGTCTTCAATTTCGTGCCAAAAACATTGACTGCGAGAGAGTCTGTATTTTTATATTTTTCATCTAAAAGACGAGGAGCCAAACCATATTTCAAAAGAAAAATGCCCCATTTATGTCCCTCCTCCGCGTCTGTTAATCGTCTAATCAAGGGACAGAAGACAAATTCATGAATGGCTGACCGACTATCGTAGAGATATACTCCAAAGACAGATGCTCCAATAAACCCAGCTACTGTCACAACACTCTTAGGAAGAAAGCTGCTTTGCAATGGAGACTTAGGGACTGGTCTATGAGGTATCTTAGCGAAGGTGCCTGTTTTGAATAATCCTCTAAACATTTTTTGCTCGTTCAAAAGATATTCCCCAAAAGAAGTTGTATAAAAAGAATTCCTAGTGATGCTTATATTAGTGTCGTAACTTAAATCAAGTCAAAGGCATACAACGGTCCCCCCCTTGGCAGGGTTTTTTTTAACATCGAGCACTTTGAGATATGTGCGCTGAAAAATGATAATGGTACGATGTGATGAGGATCGAAAAAAAAAAGTATCATACACCTAAAAGAAGCGTTAAAGCCAAATTCACAGGAGATATGGCTATAGCTGGTAAAATGGGTCTGTATGACAGACGTAATTCAACAAAATATGAGAGGGAAGGAACGGAAAAGTTCAAGTTCAAGTCGAAATATAGTAAGGATAAGAAACTAAACGCTGGGTTGAAAAAAGCAGATAAGCAGTATAAAGAAGCGATTAATGCAGCTGCTGGAACAGATATATTGCTCCAGGAAGATGCAGGGTTCTTAGAAGCAGAAGGTCCCATGGAAAAAACATTTAAATTCAAGCAGGATGAGATTGCAGAGGCAGTGGACGCTAGCACGAGCAACAAGAAATTTGACTTGAAGTTACCTGAACTCGGGCCTTATACCATTGATTACGGCAGGAACGGAAGACAACTCCTTATCGGAGGCTTAAAGGGTCACGTAGCCTCCTTTGATTGGCAAAAGGGTAAACTAGACTGTGAGCTTCACTTGAACGAAACTGTAAGAAGTGTCAAGCATTTGCATAATGACCAATACTTTGCTGTGGCACAAAAGAAATACGTTTTCATATATGACAAGACCGGAATGGAACTTCATAGACTCAAGCAGCATATTGATGTGTCGCTATTGGACTTTTTGCCTTATCATTTCCTTTTGGCTACAGCCGGAAACACTGGATTTTTGAAATTTCACGATGTGTCTACTGGTAATTTGGTCAGTGAGCTAAGGACAAAGCTCGGGCCAACACAGGCTATGAAGCAGAACCCTTGGAACGCGGTTATGCATTTGGGACATGGTAACGGAACTGTTACTCTCTGGTCCCCCACCATGCCAACTCCTCTTGTTAAGATTCAGGCTGCACGAGGTGCAGTGAGAGATATCGCTGTTGATAGGGAGGGCAAATATATGGCTGTAGCTGGAGCAGACAAAACTTTGAAAATATGGGACATACGTAATTTCAAGGAGGCTTATCTGTATTATACTCCAACGCCTGCAACGTCGTTAGATATATCCGACACCGGTTTACTATCTGTGTCGTGGGGCCCCCATATAACAATATGGAAAGATGCATTGAAGAAAAAGCAGAACAGTCCTTACATGAATCATATCATACCTGGATCTAAGATAGAAAAGTCTAAGTTTGTCCCCTTTGAAGATATATTGGGAGCTGGACACCAGAAAGGTATATCGTCCTTGATTATACCAGGTGCCGGTGAGGCCAATTTTGATGCACTCGAAGCTAACCCCTATGAAAGTGCTAAGCAGAGACAAGAGCATGAAGTTAAGTCTTTGCTTAATAAACTTCCCGCTGATTCCATTGCTTTGGATCCAACAGTGATAGGAACGGTCAATAGGAGGGCTAAAAGCATAAGGTTGAAGCCCGGTGAGCTTCAGAATCTCGAAGCTTACGAAAGCGGTGACAAGAATGCTAAAGTTGAGATAAGGCCCGAAGTTAAAGGATCTAATTCAGCTTTAAGGAGACATCTTAGGAATAAAAGACATAATGTAATCGATCAAAGAAAGTTGCATATAGAAAAGAGTCTTAAGAAAGAGAAAGAAGCGAGACAAAGGAAAGTCAAACTCTCCCGTGGTGTTCTTGAAGAGCCAGACAAATTATCAAATGTGTTGTCGAGGTTCAAGTAGAGCACGTCATGATTCCACGCTGGTTGAATACTACGCTTAAACAGAGAAGACGGGGTTTACCCCTAGCATCTTTAGAATTTCATATTACTGTACCATTAATTTATATATTAATTCTTGAAGCTGTTGGTTTTCCCAATTTATAGAATCGACCAAATCTTCTTCAATAAATGACACTTGATCACTACAATTAAAAAAGTCACTGCATTTCTTTTCTAATGCCTCATTTTCTTGCTGGAGTGCTTTTATATCATCTTCTAGTTTTGTCTTTTCTTCAAAAAATCTTTTAGATTCTCTCATCATCTCTAGATTTTTCTCGTCCTCCAACTTTTGCAATACCTCCATTTGATACCTATCCATTTCTTCCATCTTTTCTATAATGGGTGTATTCTCTATCTTTATGTCCTTGAAGTCAGCGCCAGCGTACCTGTAGATCGCCTCTTTGTCAGCGTCACTTAAAAACTCTATAGACGTGAGTCCGAAAGTTGAAAGCTTTGATGAATAGATACCTATTTTGAGCAAAAGCTCGCACATGCGTGCTATAGCTGAAATATCATTAAATATGACAATCTTGGTAAGGTTAACATTGACAAATATCAAGCGTATGCCCTCTATTTTTTTCAATTTGGCATAATTGTTGTGTATGTGATTCTTCAAGGCTCTCTCTGTGATTTCTATTTTCCTCAGAATATTGTAAGGCACGATTATGTCGGAGTTATGAAACGTTACGACTGTATCTTCAGAAAGCAAGGACTCTTCATCACCACTCACTAACACGTCTTCTTCATTTAGTAAAACCTTTAACAATTTGAATATTGTTGCAATGTTGCACAAATCGTGGAAAGATGACGATGCCTTTAATGGACTATTGGGAAATTCGGAGATCCAATGTATTATCGAATTTATGAATCACATAGCCATTAGTTCAGTCATTGTTCCGTATTATATACTATTCAACTCTATACGTAAAACAAGTTCAGTTTGCATCATCATTCTTGGTTAAGTGCCACAAATAAGTGGATGCGAATCATATATTGATAACCTTTTTGTCCAAAAAGATAAAAGATCGCACCGCAACATCTGAACTGCTAAAGACTTCGTTGTAAACAGGGAATATAATTTATTAGAGACTATATGTAGAGAATGAGAAATGTAGAATAATGAATTGGAGAAACATTATCAATGCGTGGTTTTTGCAATGATGGAGAAATTGGAATAATCAACAGTGATGAGATCATTTATCGTATTCGAGTAATTATTGTTAAGGGAGTAGGTTATGTTATCATAGTTTTCTAGCTCCGAGTCAACAAAATCGATGACCGTTGAAAACTTGCCTAGCGTAATTTCATTGTGCTTGAGCAATTTCTCCTTTAACCCAAGTTCTTCAATCAACTTGATTAAGGCCATAGACTTCTCCAAATTGTGCTGAGACACGGGCGAAGGAGAGCTGGAAGAAGCGTCTGTAATGGAAGCAGAAACAGAATCATCCATCTGCGAGTTGTGGCTTAATGCTATGAGCCAAGTGTTAGCAACTTGCTCATAAGCAATCAGCTTTGTGTATTGGAATTCACGGTTGGTGAAGTTCGGTAACTTATGCAATATGTTGGTAATTTCATCAAGAAATTTAATGGTAGTATTAATATTCGTCTCTACTGGAGGCAAAAAATTTAATATGAAATCCGAAAGACAATCCAAAAACTCATTCAAATATGGTTTGATTCTCAAGTAGGAATAGTCAGACTCTATATCACATTTATAGGGCAAATGATTTATCATGTCACTGTATTTTTGCTCAACTATCTTTACATAGTCAGGAAGGCTAGGCCTTGGCGACGCCTGGTACACTGTCTTGGTAATTTCGGGATGCTCAGCCACAAGCTGCACCAACAAACCTTGCAATGACTTATGGTCCAATACTTCTATCAACCTCTTCAAGGGTAGTTTCTGAGCATGTATCTTCTCCGTTTTAGTCTTCTTAATCTTAGAGACAGGCATAACATTCATCTTTCTGGGAACATTATTCTGTTTATGCACTTTACCCTCTGCGTCTTCCTCTAACCTTCTTTTCTTGCCACCACCGCCTATTTTATAGCCATTTATATGCCTGTTTGTTCCTAAAGTGGCCGAATTAAGCCCACTAGAACTGTGAGTACTGATAAGATTAAGATGTCCACCAGATGTTCCACCAGATGTATCAACGCTCAGTTCTCCTGTCTTCAATCCCCAGGTAAATCCTGCTGATGACATAGTATCTATAACTTGGCCGTTATGCTTCCGGAATAAAATATGTTCTTCTGACTGTATCACTATTTTATGTACAGTTTCTTGTACAAGTAGAACTTGCTTTATGATATTTATCTGACGGTTTCTATGTTTAGTCTACTTATAAGAATTCGTATGTCACTCTTTTTCAAATAAAGAAAACAAATACCTTAGATATCAGTTTAATCTGGCCTAACTTATGAAGCTAGTTGTAAAGCTATATTTTTTTCTTTTTAATGTACTAATATGCTCTCCCTTGATGGCGCTTAAATTTTCTTGAGCATGATTGTGATGAACCAACCAAAAAGTTGACACAAAAAGAGGACTACACATTACACAAAATATTTATAGAGGGACCTGAACAATAGCCATATCTCAGCCCAGCTACTCATTAATAAAGAAAGTCAAAGATATACGAGCTTGCGAGTCCTAATATATTTGTCAGAGATTATAAATAGGCTATTTACATTAATAATAATCGTTACTTTCGTATTCCTCGTCCGAAAGGTCGGATGCAGAAGTCTTATCATAGTCAGCTTCATTAAACCCCACATATCTATTTCTTTTTAACTCGACTTCGTCATCGGAGTTGATATCATCGTCATCCGTAATGTCATCAGTCTTATCACCAGGCGTTAAGCCGGAAGAACTTGAAGCAACTTTTTGTTCTTCTTTTTCTTCTAGCTCAATCTTGAGCTCATGGAGTATGTCAAAGCACTCGGCCAAGAGTGCATTAAGGGTCCCTTGACCCTCTGGTATTTGCCCATTAATGATGAACTTGCCGTCAACCCTAAGATTATCGAGCGATGCTAACTTGAACTGAAAAGGGTATATGTCTCTAAGGTTATTTAAACCATCAACTCTTTTTATTTCTAATAGGCATCTTCGCACTGTCGAGAGCTGATTATGTATGGGTTGCAAGGACTCCAGCACAGGTTCCGAGCTTTCAAGGAGCTTATATATAAGTGAATAGCATCTCCTTAGTAAATAAAGGACCAACATGTGAAGCTTTTTAAGACTAGATTTTTGATTTGGCGTAAACTCTTGGTCGCCTATTTCCTGTTTTAGCTTAACACGAGTGTCTTCAATGGTTTTTAATTGCTTCTGGAAAGTGTACAAATCCGTTTCACGCATGGTCCACCTTCTGGTTATGAGCAAGTTTTCGAGCTTCAGTTTTACCTCAATAAGACTTGTGTATATATCTTGAGTTTGCTTCACTAGTGATTTAGCTTTCAGACTATCACTATCGGAAAGGTCGAGGTTTTGAAACATGTCGGAAATGTTATTTGAGTTCTTTTGTATGGACACATCATTTACAAGATTATTGCAATCATCCAAAAGTCCATTTAAAACCAGTTGTGCAGTATCCACTTGTTCGGGGGTTCCTACCTTGCTAACAAATCTTCCTTCCAGGTCTCTTCGACTTTCAATTTCTTTGAGCTTACTCTTGACCTCATCTAGAGCAACGTTGAAATCATTCTGAGTTAAAAAAGTCGCCTCATTATTTGTTTTAGTCATGTAATTAAAAAGCAGTTTCCTGATCTGTAGCAACTCTATGTTGGTGGATTCCAAATCTGATGGTAACTTTTTGAACCCGTCCTTGATGTCGTTGAGTAGCTGCTCACACTGCTGAAGCTTATTCCTAAGTAATAAGCTCTCTTCTCTTTTGTGGGACCTCATTACTTCCTCCTCATGTTCGTCAATGATGTCTTCGTCTTCTGCTTGCGCTTCACTAGTATCGATGATATCACGAATCTCCTTGAGCCTTTGCTCTATTGGATTAATATCGTCAGCAGTGTATACCTTACACTCTTTCAAATGAAGTAACAACTTATAAACAGTAGAGAGAGAAGAATAGGTTGCTGGGGCAAACTTTATCAAACCACACGTAACAAAACATAAAGAGAGAAGTTGCCAAACATCGTCAATAATCATATCATTTGCATTAGGTAAGTTTAATGTGATCCCCTTTAACTCTTCGTCTTTTCTGGATAACGTGAGCTCGTGCAATAAACTTAGAAACTCATCATAAATTCCATAGATTTGTTTTGAGTTAATGTACTTGGTCCTATTGTTTTTCAACAATGATAGGGTATTATAGATCTTATTGAATTGCTCAAAAAGGGGTCTCTCATAAGCTGGTACCATCTTTGTCATCTTGTACGATATGCTTATCACTTTTATTAACTAATAAAAGTAGACTTTATATTATCACAAATTTCCCCGGGGTCAAATGTCACAAAAATGCGAAGATACAGATAATACTGAAAATGACACCATAATTCTGAAAGATTATAAAACTATTCAAGCTATTTAATGATTATACACCAGAAATAAAAGTAAAATGCAACACACGTATGAGTATATCGTTGCATTTTTAACTGACTATTTATCGACTTCCCCTATTTTATTTGTAATTTTTTATTTTACTTATTTTTCATTTTTAATTCTATCCATGTTTTACTTTCATGTAAAGAATGGATGACGGTAGCGTCCAACAATGTTAAGATCAAACCCAAAAGTAACTCCGGCTGGTTATGCAGTCTTGCTACAATCCCACAAACTAAATACCTGCAAAGACGTTACCATAGTGGTCAGACTTCCTAATTCTTGTAAATTCGACAGATACTTCAGTAACACTTCTTTTCCAGCACGGATAAGTACCCTGCATTTTGAAAAGCAACCTAGGGCATGTAGCGATAAAAACCATGGATATATATATAAAAACGTAAACTCAACGTGAGAAAAAATGTAACTGGAACAATAAATGAAATCGTAATAATAAATGCGACGCCATGACCAAATTGTATATCATGTGTATGCAAATGAATACTGCGCTTGAACGAACGACATTCACTTGCATCATTGAAATGTGAAATACGGAGTATCAATCATCTGGATTTGTTACTTGAAGTATCTTTCGAGAATAGTCCGCTTCATCAGCCAAAGATCCTTCAGAAAGTCGTCTGCGTCCCATCATGATTGGGTTTAGCCTTGGATCCACAAGCCCGCTATTAGTCTTGTTATTATTACCTTCTGTTGGATCGGTAAAAGGATTGGTGACTGGCATATCAAGGGGTGATTGTGCTTTTGTTTTTGACTTACTAGAGCTACCGCGCAACATACCAGCTGGTTTATCGAGATATTCTTCTTCATCATCCGAATCATCATGGTTGCGGTGCTTTACGAAAAAGAATGCAAGAACACCGAGTATAGCACCACCAGCAGCACCTCCCACGACACCTCCTACAATAGCGCCAACATTTGTAGATTTCTTATGCGTCTTGGAACTACTGCTGGAAGAAGTTGAGGACGAGGACGAAGACGATGCAGTAGTAGTTATGTATTTGATGGAGCCATCCAGTGACGAACTCAAAGTCACTTGCTTTGTAGAGACTGTTTGGGACTTAGAAGCTGATGTCGTCTTGCTGTCAGACGAAGACTTTGACTGCAGACTTGATGTCTGCGATGGACGTGACAGCGAGGACACGCTCAGCGAGCTCTGAGACAGGCTCAGCGGCAGCGCCGAAGACAGACGCAGTGACGAAGGCGACGAAGAGCTGCTTGCAGAGGACACACTTGATCCTCCGCTCGACGAAGAGCTTGATGAGGATGCAGGCGAAAGCGAGCCGTCTTCATTCACTTTGAAAACTTCGTATGCATCGTCACCTCCACAGGTGTCTTGACCATAGCCAGTACATTTGACGTTACAGTCACTCGAGTCAGTCAGACTCCCGCTGGGGGCACTATTCATGCAGTAGCACTCGTTCCCGCCTTTCAAGGCAATATATGAGGATCCTGAACACTGAGACTTACAATAATCGGAAGTTTGCCATTTCCATGTGCCTTGAAACTTGGCCCCACTCAACGAAGAGTAGCAGGTACCACTGTTGCCAGCAACTACCCTTATTGCGTATATGAGTATGATGGCCGAGGAAAAAAAATGACTGAATGCTAATTTCATAGCGATTTTGTATTGGGAAAGGGTATCAAAAGCTGTGGTTACTAGCTAGCGAGTGAACCTTTTTCGTAATTGGGAAAACTGTAATACAAGAGTGTGACTCCACCGTCAGCGTATTAGTATTCAATGATAGAATAGAATATAACAACGATTGATTTCAAAAAGGAATGTGTACCTGTCCTGCGAACTAGAGATCTGAGACTGTCCTAGACAATTGTGGGCAGTTGGCGTCCAGCGCTGTATGCTGTTTGCTCACAGACCCGCTCGTCTGTCTAAATTATTCAGGGTTTGCCTAATTGGACCCTCTGACTTACTCCTTCACTAATCAGCCTCGTTCGCTTTCTTTTCACCACTTCTTGCCACAGATGGGCTTTGTTGCAGCGATGATTTGCCTGTGGCTGTATTTCACCAAAGTAAGAACTTGGTGTTTCTGGAGCGGATTCGAGTCACCGCTAACTGATTTTCTAACGCAGCGCTTTGTTTCAAGATAACTGCCCTGCTATGCTTGGTCTTTCGATTAGCGTCCTTTTAATCGTCTTGTATCCTTCTAGTAATGTTCTGAGTAAATCTATCCTTCCAATTCCCAGCTATTGCCGTCAGTACACAATTTTTTATTCGTATTTTACAACAGCGGCCTGAACGACTTAAAAAGAAAGTATCAAAATTCCCTTGGCCTTACAAGAGGAAAAAAAAAAAAGCGCGCTCGGGTTTTGTGTCATGTTGATCGCTCCTTCAGAAGGCGGTCTAGATTTAGAATTATTCCCTATATGAGCATGGGTGCAAAAATGCAGTGGATAACGTAGTGGTAGAACAAGAGGTAGACAGAAGAGTAGGGTCAGCACGAACGGTTGTCATTGCGTCTGACGAAAATAGTATTGATCATGTCAAATTATTAGGGAGAGCCATTACACTGCGCGTCTTGATCAATTTATATTTATAGGTTTATTTATAGGATGAAGACAATACAAACATATTGCCGACGACATTGTTCAATGAAGGAAGCAGATATGCTAGTAGGCTAGCGGCTGAGTGAATTGATAATGAGCCCCAAAAAGGAGTCGATGACAGCAGTGGCGGCGAGGCTAGTGATCTCCGAGCGAGAGTCATAGGGAGGGCTGACTTCGACGACGTCAGCCCCTACGACATCGAGACCTTGCAACGCGTCCAAGACATTTAAAAGTTCTCTGCTTGTCCAGCCGCCTATTTCCATAGTTCCTGTGGCTGGTGCGTGTGCTGGGTCAAGAACGTCGATGTCTACAGAGATGTAGACGGGGGACGTCCCTACCTTTTGCTTTATTCTGCGAGCGATCTCGACAGGGCCAAGCTTGTCGAGATCCCTCGCAGTGAAGATTTCGAAACCGCAGTCGGCGTCGTGCTGACGGTCATAGGAGGCATCTATGAATGGGGCTCGCATTCCTGCATGGAAGCAGGAACCTTTGTTCAAGTAGCCCTTTTCGGCTGCGTAGTGCAAGAAGGTGCCGTGGTTGAGTGACATGTAGCTGGAAAGACCGCCACCTAGCACCTTGGGGTCCCAGGTGTCGATGTGTGAATCGAAGTGGATAACAGATAGCTGACCGTACTGCTCGTATGCAGACCGCAATGCCATCAAGGTTACCGTGTGGTCACCACCGATTGTCACCACGCGAGGCTTTGTCTTGGAAGAGTGCTTATGAATAGCCCTTTCCCCCCTGTAGAGTTGATTCAAAGCAATTCTGTTATCAAAAGGAGTCATTGGTACATCGCCGCAGTCTATGATCGAGTAGTTGTGCGAATTGTTATCATAAGGATTGATCCCAGCCAAATTATTGTGTCTATTCAAACGCCCTCTGTCCATCGAAAGACCTCCAAGTCGCTTCGAAGCTTCGCGCACGCTGTTGGGACCAAAGCGGGCTCCTGTGCGGTAGGAGACACCAGTATCAAACGGAGCTCCCACAACCGCAATATCTATATCTCTATTGTAGGATTCCTTGTCAAAACAATTAAAGTGTGGAAAGCGTCCAAATGTCACGATACCGCCAAAAAGCGATCCGTTTTCATCAAAAATATCCAGCGTGTCGTCATCAGCTGGCAAGTGCACCTTACCACGAGCTTTCATATATGACTCGTGCGCTTTGGCATAGAAATGGTCGTTGTACGGCTGTTCCCTCAGAGTCTTCTGCGACTCAAAGTGTTGATACAAGGCCATCTGTAGCCCGATTGCATCTTTCGCATCCAATGAATCCCATAATGCACTCTGGTCAGAAATTGCTATCTTTTTCTCGGTATCTGGCGATCTGATCTCGCCTCTTGTCATCATTTGTGCCTGGTAATTTCTCGACTCCGGGGTCGTAACAAGTTCTCCATACAAACTATCCATGAGTGACTCACGTACTTCCACAGAAGGCATAGCGATGCCTTCGGTTGTCAACACCGCAAGCCACATAAACTGAATCAACTTCATGAGAGCGTCTTGTAGTATCGTTCTGGTCTTCTAAATCGCTTGACTTGCCAATTCACTCAGCGCTGAAGAATCGTGCGTCTTTTATAGTAGGGTTGCAACAGATGTTTCCAGTTTGGGAAGGTGGTTGCGGCTATCAAAAAGCCCGCTATTCCTACGTTGAGATGCTTGACACACACACACACATATATATATATATATCTTCTAATGAAGCTTTTTATATACTAATGCTAGACTGTACTAGTATAGGATGATACAATTACCTGTAAACATTTCCTAGAGTAATGGACTTGATAACTGTATAATCATCAATACCGTACAACGAGCCTTCTCTACCAAAACCGGACTCCTTGACACCTCCAAAAGGAAGAGCAGCATCCGTAAAGAGACCCGTATTGACAGATACCATACCAGACTCCAAGTATTCTGATAAATACCAAACATTGTTCAAGTTTTCGGAGAAGATGTAGGATGCCAAGCCATAAGGAGTGTCATTACACCATTGTAAAACCTCTTCCTTTGTATCAAACTTGACAATAGCAGCAAGCGGACCAAATGTCTCCTCCTGGGTAACAGCCATTCCATGAGCCACATCTTTGACAACAGTTGGAGCATAAAAATTCTTTCCTAAGTGTGGAAGCCTGCCTCCTTCGACTACCACAGATGCGCCCTTGCTGACGGCATCATTAACATGCTCTTCGACCTTTTTAATGGAGTTTTCGTTAATCATGCAACCATGGGTCACGTTAGGATCGAAACCGTTACCGATCTTGAAAGCTCTAGTCTGCTCTGCGAATTTATCCACAAATTTGTCATACACACCGCTTTGAACATAAATTCTGTTAGCGCAAACACAGGTCTGACCAAGAGAACGGAATTTGGAAGCAATTGATTGACTCACAGCCAAGTCTAAGTCAGCATCGTCAAAAATAATAATGGGTGCATTGCCTCCAAGCTCCATGGAAAGCTTTTTCAACGTCTGAGATGACTGTTCCATCAATAACTTACCCACCCTGGTCGATCCTGTGAATGATACTTTCTTGATCACTGAGGATTCACAAAACTTTTTACCACACATTGGAGTGCTCTCTATCGATGTAAGGACCACATTGAAGCTTCCTGCGGGAAATCCTGCCTCTTGTGCCAAATATGCTAGAGCTAATGAGGATAATGGCGTTTGACCGTCAGGCTTCAAAATTGTGGTGCACCCAGCTGCGAAAGCAGGAGCAAGCTTCCGGGCCCCCATAGCGATAGGGAAGTTGAATGGACATAGAAGTCCAACTACACCAACAGGCTGTTTGAGTGTGATGACCTTGTTGTGACCATTTGAGGGCTGGATAGTGTGACCGTACATGCGCTTCGCTTCCTCAGAGAACCATTCAAAGTAAGAAGCGGCATACTTGACCTCTCCAGCAGCCTCAGCAAGGCACTTTCCGTTTTCCCACGTAACAATTTTGGCCAAGTCATCTACATTCTCGATCATCAATTCGTACAACCGACGCAAGCACCTGGCGCGGTCATACGCATTGCTCCTGCGGACTTTTTCAAATGCCGCAGAAGCAGCCTCGATGGCCTCATCAATCTCTTCTTCTGTCTGGTCAGGAAGTTCAATTATCACCTTCTCTGTGGCTGGATCGTATACCTTGAAGGTCTTGGAAGACCTTGACTCCATCCACTCACCATTGACAAAAGGCGTCTGGCGAATCAACGCCTTATTTTTCAATTCAGGTTCTACCATTATATTCTCTCGTTTTTGCGAATGTTTTTCCTGTCAGTACTACTTCCCAATGCGAATACCCGACTTATAACCTCTTGTATTGGTATTTAAGAAAGGCCGTTTCGAAATAGCAAAGCTCAGCTCTGAGTGGAGCTCACTTATCGATCTATCAACCGTCAACGGCGGCGCGACTTCCATTTAGAGAAGTCGCGCCGCCAGTGTATATCGCTTGAGTATTTCAAGCCGCTAGATCACATGATATATGGCAGGTGTTATGCGCATGATATCCTTTCATCGGATATCCCATCGACCCCGCAAGCCGTTAGTTCCTGGCGTATTTCGGCAAGGTCACTTTTCTCTCCCGAGCTCCGAAAGACCTGGTGTTCGGGCGGAGATATGTATGTCTAACCCCGGAAATTTGATGCTACGAACAATAAAACATGTATAACCTGCCAAGTACTTTCGGAGAGCCCACTAAAACTATTTTACCGGCCGGTCACGTTATGTGAACATTCTGCAAAGGTTTCTTGGATTGCCTTTGCAAGAACCCGTCGTAGTTGCGTCGAACGGCTTTCAACATGCGAGTGACGTTGTCTGCAGGCGCACAGTTAGAATCAAAGAGTTTGATGCCGGCGCCATCGAACGCGAGCCATGAATTCTGATTCATTCGAGAGTAAGAGAAAAACAATAGTCCTCTCGCATCATGTCTGGCAGATACGCTTTAATGCAGAAGACATGGTCTGGTCTAGGAGAATCGGATGAATCAAACCCCCGAGCCGGTTGTAGTCAGTAATAAAATATCCACAAAGCATGCTCTCAAGCCTCAATCAGCATCGAGTAATCTATTGTAGGCTAGATGCACGGTAACCAGGTTTGCGGCCGTACCTAGTGCATGACAACTAAAAAACTATTAGCATCTGATACAAAAAGAAGCTCATAATAGGCGTCTCGGCGTCCCTCAACGCTCATCCGGTGCGTGCGTACAAGCGCTGAGTAATTTACCTTCTTGGAAATATTAGTATATATATATGAGCGCCTTCGACTAGAAAGATGAAAAGGTTCTTGATTTTGCTTGGTATAACAGGAGAACGTAGTCGTGTTACACACTAGTGGTCTGTATCTTCCCGGCTCTTTTCATTAAAGAAATTGCTAAGTAGTACTAAATCAGGCTACGTTAAGAAACAGAGGAATAAAAGCACTTGAAGTGCTTTGCTGAGTCCAGATTTTCAAAAAGTTTCGAATCGACTTCAACAGTGCCAAGGATATCTTCCAGTGCGCACAGGAGTAATATTAGGCGAAGATCGTAGCACTGTTGTTTTTTCTTTTGCTACTGAGGAAGAGTTTAGAGGAAGAGCAAATCCAGTGCAGCTCAGTTTGCTCAAAAGTCGGCTGAAAAGAGACTGGCCTCCAAAATTGCACTTGTCTTAGAAGTTACGAGAGACGTGTCGCAAGCGCGGGCTTTAGCGATCTGAATTCATCATCACCGGCTTTGCCACATACCAAGGAAATTTTCTAAGATTCCCTACGAACACGAAAAAAGCAGAGACTCCAGTACAAAGGAGACGGGGATGGTGTGGTATTCCGGCTTCCTGCGAAATTTCAACGACCACATGCGAACCGTCGGCCGTGTCTTCATGTTTAAGAAGCCGAGAGATAAGCTCGAAGGCTTGCTGATGGGACAAAGTGTTCCTCACCATAAACGAGGGCTGACTCGCTCCCATAAGCATAAAGCAGATACGGAACACCCACGGAGATCGGGAAGTATGGTTGTCACATCACTGCAAATGTTAACAGGACGCTCAGTGCACCATGGGCTGCTGGCACGAGCACCAGACGTGGATAAGCGCACCAATAAGTATACATCTCCCTCAAACGTATCCCTTACGCCGTATACAATGAACGTTGTTGTGAACAGCGGTGGATCCAATGTCTCGGTATACCTGGATTCGCACCTCTAGATGCTCATTCCAGCGGTGGGCCGGTCCCGTATTGCCGCAAAATTAGCTCCATTTGGTGGGACCTTATAACTGACGCTTTATTTATACAAGTAGTCTCAGATTCTAGACTGCGATTGAATGTCCTTGCATCGGTGTCATTTACTCATATCTCGTCATTTTATAACATAGGACTTAAAATCGATATACTATGGTGCTTAGGAGGCTACATGGTCGTAGGTATTGCATATACATATAGTCGTGTAATAAATATTATGGTAACTTATATTAAAACATATTACTCAAATTGGAAATCTACGAGTACGTTTTTTTTCCCTCCAAAAGCTCCTTTTGCACTGCCTACTGGAAGCTTCCTGCGAAGGGCGTTAATTTCGACTCTAACTTCAACAATTTTTTTTCATCAAGTCTAGTTCTGGTGCTCAAATCTTATACTGCTGTATAGTTTTGCTTCAGGTACTTATATAAGGATTCAAGTTGTCTTCTCTTTTCGGAAATTCCATTCGTTAACAAATCATAAGAGAAGGTTACCTTCAAGAACTTAGTGTAATAAAAAGTGAAAACAGGTTTATAAAGGCACACTCGAAAGTGAATCTTTGCATATACTAAGTTCCTCGAAAAATCAAATATATAACGGCTTGATTGAGCTAGTTTATTCTGCTACAATAGAGAAACATATCTTGTGGATCAGAGAGGAAAAAAGAAGTAAACACCACGCTTATCTTTTTCTGTACCGTCAGGAACAAACACACATCAACAAATAAAAAGTGATATGCTTTTACATCAGATTTTAATTATTCTAGCGTCCATCGTCACCGTATTGGCTGAGGTCAATATAACGAAACCTGCGCAGGGCGACTCGTTTTCAGGTTCAGGTGGTACTGCTAACGTGGAACTTCAGTGGGACATCGACAACCTGTACTTAGCAGAGAAGGTTACCAACTACACTGTATTATTGTGCACTGGTCAGGATGAAGCTATTGACTGTCAAGAAAAGCCTTTGATCTCGGGTTCTAGCTTGAAAGCTGACCTGAAAACCGTGAAGTTGTCGAGCGATAAAGTGGCTAATGGAGAGTACTTTTTTCAGTTTTATATTCAGTACCCTGGTGGAGTAGCGCTGATTGCTTACTCATACAGATTTAAGTTAACAGGAATGACTGGCGCAAACTCATTTACTGCACCAATATCAGCTACGGGTCCACCTCCAAGTTTCGCTTTTTCATACCCGGTCGATAGCTCCCTCCATTCGGTCCCTTACACCAAACAAACTGGTGTTGTCAGATATGCACCCATGCAATCCCAACCTGGCTCTAAAGTCACACATTCAACGTGGTCGAGACGGTTCCCCACCAGTTCCGTTTCTTACTACTCTACTTACAGATCTCGTCCTAATGTGTTAACAACCACAACAATTCCATGGACTTACTCGCGTACCTCTGCGGCAAACTGGGCTTCTACTGCTGCCTACCCTACTGAGTTTTATCCTGCTAGCTCGAGAGTCACAAAGGCGTCTTTAAGTACCGCCGCCAAGAAGAAAAGGTGGTTAGATATTTGATATGGCCTTACCTAAATGACACTTGACATTACTGTAATCTCTTTCTTCGCCTTTCTTCACTTTTATACTTGTTATTACAAATTTATTTGCATGTTATAATTATGAAACTCATCTGTAGTTAGCCATTGGTTTTGTGTAATTTTTCGAACTGGCAGGCAGCTTCACGATCAAATTTTTTAGGTACAGCTTTACTTGAGGTACAGTATTACGAAGAAGACAACGTTCGCAGAAGATGATATACTTAAAGTCTTTGTTGAATGTTATAGACAACTCAGGTGCTCAGATTGTTGAGTGTATCAAAGTCTTGCGTCACGGCCCAAGAAATTTTGCCAAGGTAGGAGACGAGATAACGGTGGTTGTTAAAGAAGCCAGGGCCTTAAATAAAGAAATCACAGGACAATCAGCCAATAACAGAGTGAAAAGAAGGGATATATGTCGGGCTGTAGTTGTTAGAACCAAAGCACCTTTGATAAGGCTGGATGGCTCTACAGTGCGTTTTGATGACAATGCATGTGTCCTTATTAACAAGAACGGCGACCCTATCGGGACAAGAGTTTCTTCTGTAGTAGCGAAAGAATTAAGAGAATTGAACTACAATAAGATAGTTGCCCTTGCTCCAAAAACTTTCTAGTCTGCTTATTCATTTTCTTGTAAATACTTAAATAATACAGTTTTTTATTTTCAATTAGCGTTAATTCGTAAAATAAGTTGTACCTTTCTACAGATTGCTTGTCATGAATTCTGTCCTACTATAACTTTGTGACTTGATTACTTCCACGAGCAGCCCGAAATGGCTCAAAACATTTACTATTCGCTCGTCGGAGGTTCTGCAGTTTGATGAATCATTTCCGTTGATCACTGCTGATAAACAGTGCAGCACGTAAAGTAGTGAGCTCCGGATGTTGTCTGGAATGCCTTTATTGCTGTATATCTCATATTCTATTTTTTCTAAGTTAGGTCCTTGGTAACAAGTAGATTTCGATCCAAAATCAGCTATGGGCTTCTCGGCTCCTGTTCTTTGATCACCCTCTTTATAATCTAAATATTTCGTAGATCCCCCATGACTCGTTGAAACACTAATTTCCCTCTTAATCGTCAAAATGCGCTCCCGAATTGCAATTAGTCTGCTCTCAATACCATTATCCCGTAGAAGTTCAAAGTCCTTCTGGAGCTTCTCTAAACTTTTGCGTCTAACACCAAGTTCTGTACTTTCTGTATCTAAGAGTCTTTTCAATTCACCAAGTCTAATGAGCGTTTTACTTGCATTATCCACTTTCAGATCCAGGTTTTCGTTTATCATAGATGGTTATTACCAGCTTCTTCTGCAAAGTAGTTCATATAATGGCTATAACAGTTCTTGATATTGGACGAGTATACCTCAGAACGCCTGTGCGTAATTTTAAGTATTGATATAGATATTCATTTTTCATATCTTTTTTTTTCAGGCTATTCACTGTCAGATTGAAAAACGTTCTGCACTACCCAGCTGACTATACTTTACACAAGCTATAGCTATCACAAGGAACCGTAAATAAACGAAAATGGCGGCTGCTTCTGAAGTAGAAAAGAAGCTTGACGATCTTTCTGTTAAAGACGAGAAAGCCCAACAGAAGACACCCAAGACTAGTAAAAAAGAAAAAAAGGGTAACAACAGTGAGTCATCTAGCGCCAATCCTAACTCTCCTCCGCCAGAGTACATTGCAGAGCGTATCAAATACTTTGAGGAAATAGCTGAAAGGCAAAGTAAAGAGTTAGCTCAGAAAGAACGTAAGCCAATCAAGATTACTTTGAAAGATGGCAGCATTAAAGAAGGAGTCTCTTATGAAACTTCACCTCTCGATATCGCTCAATCTATAGGTAAGTCTTTTTCTGAGAGGCAAATTATTTCCAAAGTTAATGGTGAATTATGGGATATGCCAAGACCTTTAGAACAAGATTCTCAGTTAGAATTCTTGGATTTTGATCTGCGTGAGGGAAAGATGGTTTTCTGGCACTCATCTGCTCACATAATGGGTGAATCTTGTGAACTTTGTTATGGCTGTCATTTATCGCATGGTCCACCTACCGATGATGGATTTTTCTATGATATGTCCATCAACGGTGGTGAAGGTACTGTATCCCAGAATGATTTTAGTGTTTTGGAGAAATTATCTACAAAGTCTATAAAGGAAAAGCAAAAGTTTATTAGACTTGAAATGACAAAGGAAGAATTGCTAAAGATGTTCCATTACAACAAATATAAAGTTCAATTTATCAAAGACAAGATTCCTGATGGTACTTCTACCACAGTATACAGATGCGGAACTTTGATTGACTTGTGTGTAGGTCCTCATATTCCTCATGCTGGTAGAATCAAGGCCCTCAAAATATTGAAAAATTCTTCGTCATACTTTTTGGGTGATTCGAACAATGACTCGTTACAACGTGTTTATGGTATTTCCTTCCCAGACAAAAAGCTCATGGATGAGCATTTGAAATTTTTGAAGGAGGCTGCTGATAGAGATCATCGTAAAATTGGTAAGGAGCAGGAATTATTCTTGTTCAATGATATGTCTCCTGGTTCTGCCTTCTGGTTGCCTCATGGAGCCAGAATTTACAACTCTTTGACCGAGATGTTAAGAAAGGAATACAGACAAAGAGGTTACGAAGAAGTTATTACCCCAAATATGTACAACTCCAAGTTATGGCAAATCTCTGGACATTGGGGTAACTATAAGGAAAATATGTTCGTATTTGATGTTGAGAAGGAAAGTTTTGGTTTGAAGCCTATGAACTGCCCTGGTCATTGTTTGATTTTTAAATCTCGTGAAAGGTCCTACCGTGAATTGCCATGGCGTGTTGCTGATTTTGGAGTTATTCACAGAAATGAGTTTTCTGGTGCTTTATCAGGATTAACTAGAGTTCGTCGTTTCCAGCAAGATGATGCTCATATTTTCTGTAGCCAGGATCAAATCGAGGATGAGATTAATGGCATTTTCGACTTTTTGAAAAAGGTCTATGGAATCTTCGGATTCGAATTCAAGATGGAGCTTTCGACTAGGCCAGAGAAGTATCTTGGTGATATAGAAACATGGAATAATGCCGAAAAGAACTTGGAGAATGCTTTGAATAAGTTCTTGGGTGAAGGTAAATGGGATTTGAACCCTGCTGATGGTGCGTTCTATGGTCCAAAGATCGATATCATGATCAGTGACGCTTTGAAGAGATGGTTCCAATGTGCAACCATTCAATTGGATTTCCAATTGCCTAACCAATTCGATTTGCAATATAAGGCTGAGACAAACGATAAAGAAAATGCCCTGAAGAGACCTGTCATGATACACAGAGCTATCTTAGGCTCTATTGAGAGAATGACTGCCATCCTTACTGAACACTTTGCTGGAAAATGGCCTTTCTGGTTGTCTCCCAGACAAATATTGGTTGTCCCTGTAGGTGTAAAGTATTATGAGTATGCTCAGTCGTTGCGTGACAAGCTTGCAAAGGAGCATGAATTCTTCGCTGATGTTGATCTCTCTGGTAACACATTGCAAAAGAAGATCAGAACTGGTCAACTTTACAAGTATAATTTCATCTTCATTGTAGGTGAACAAGAATATGAAAATGATGCCGTTAATGTCAGAAATAGAGATATTACTGAGCAACAAGGTAAGAACGATATGGTCAAGTTCGATGACGTGGTTAAGCAGTTGGTCAAATTGAGAGATGAAAAGAGAAATGATAATGCATTAGTATAACTATACCACCTATAGCAGCTATATAATATATAACCATTTCATGTATTATGTTGTATTTAGCGTTTAGAAGACCCTTTATTCCGAGGTAATGCATATTAGAGAGCAACTGATTCTTAAGTTACTATTAAAGACACTATACTATCTCATTATATTGAACTATTTCTGCTAGCATGAACACCAACGACCAAGGATCGGCTGTTTTACAGCATGAAGACAATCCACTACGTCAAAAAATGACATCAAAGCAATTTGATGCTAGTGTGAAATTTTATGAAGCTGATCACCGGTTAACGAAGCAAGATAGGCTCGATTTGTCCAAAGATCTACAGGATGTTGTATTCAAATCATCACTGATAGGATACTTGTCGGGGATTGGTAATTTCTTCTTGCCGACCATAATTGATCACTTTCGGAGTAAAAAGGCGGGAGCAGTGGCTAATCAAGGCAGGTTTCAATTCCCAAGGATTCAAAAGCCGTTTTTTTCCTTTTTCCTTGGGTTATCTACAATGATGTTCATGCATCAGCTGGTTTCCAAATATCAGTTTTCAAAGAATATTGAACGTCTTGAGGCCGACAGTTCGAAATCCCGTCAGGCTGAAGTATGGAAAGCCATGGACTACCACCTGGCAAGTCTTTTTTACCTATACTATCGAAAGACAGCACAAAATCCTTCTTTTACCATAAAAGACCCCCGTTCTTTCACACTGCATAATGTCCATGAGGTACATTATGATCCACCTTCAAAAAATACGCATTTTACAAAGGCATTGGGCATTGGTGATGAGAGCATGTCGCAGAATTCAAATCTATCTCATTGGGACAGGATTCGGCTTGCTAATGGTTTTTATCCTACGGAATCTACATCAGATAATGAATCACCAGAGTTTCAATCGAATGAAAGTGACCCATTCCTATCTAACCCCAACGATGATACATCTGCGAGTGTAAATACCCCAATCCAGGAATCCAACACAAAAAAAACTGCATGGGACAGAATCAGAGAGGGATCAGGAAAATAGGTTATCCCCCTGTAGTTTTCTGCTGGATACTTCTCTGTCTATTAATATATAAGCTATGGCATTTTAATATGGTTCGAGATCTAGTTGCAATAAAGTTACGCAAAACCGATTCAAATTCAACACGTCGAGCGTTGTACGTTCTTAATAACTGTTGTATACGTAAATAGCAAATTACTACACATTAGCAAATATGGATTCTTTTAATGATTCAGGAGAACTATATGTATTGAAGAACCAATTCTATACCAACCAGCATCAGAAGGTTCTTTCACACTCGTTGGAGCTGTACTCGAAAGATAATCAGTTGAAAGTCCTTACATACCAGATAAGGTCAACAATCGCATTGGGAAAGGACGCATCTAATATCATCGAGAGTGGAAAAACTATGTTTGAAGGTAATGAGGCCCTCTTTCAGTTGCTCAGTGCTTGGGATGACTTGAAATCTTTTGGTACCGATGATTCGACGTATTTCGATGACCTAAAGAGAGGAGAGAATGAACTTCAAACAGTCTTATCTGCGCTTTACTTCGTCAAGTTTAGGAAAGATATTGACCAAGCAATAACTTTCTTAACTGATTATATTGATAATTCAAGCTACTTGAAGTTTGATGAGCTAGAGCCGTTTTTGGTTTTGGTGCAATTGTACTTGATAAAAGGAAATTTCAAAGAAGCAAACAAGATATTACTCAACTTCAAAAACTTTCCAGATGCTGCTAGAGATGGCATAATATATCAAGTACTAGAGTCATGGCTCTTATCTCTCAGAGGTGAGTCTGACAATATAAATAACGCATACTATTTTTACGATGAACTATTGTCATCTGATTTTGATAACGACCCACAAGGTAAATTTAAGATTTTGAGTGTGTTGTTCGTTTTGACCTTGCAATTAAGACATTATCCGGAGGCTCAAGAATTGTTAGCTCAAATCAGTGAGCTTTCTCAAGGGCCTGACGCTACGCTTGTTGCCAACAAAATCACATTCGACTATTTAGCTAACGGCGGTAGTGGGGTGGATGAGTTATTAGGAGAATTAAAACAGATAGATGAAGAACATGCTATGTTAAACGATTACTTGGAAAAGAATAGCAAGTTTGATGAGGTAGTAGCTAAGTACAACGTTTCTGCTTAATTTGTTGTTCTGTTCTCATCTCCACAACACAAAATTCGTGTTCTACAGGTTGAATAGCATTCGTAATATATGTTCTCCCGACTTGATTTGTAATTAATAGATAAAATACTAAACATCTGTAATAATTTTGGCAGTATGTATAAGTCAGGCTTAAAATAAAGCTTAGCTATTTACTCATTAATCTTAACTACTTCACCATCTTCATTGAGCTTTAAACCTTCTGCCAATAGCCTCTTTTCAATGTTTTTCAATTCATTCTCGCGTTCCAATAATTCTTTTCTCTTGTTAATTAAATCTTGGTGTACTCTTTCTTCAAACTTTCTCAACCTCTCTTCTTCTAATCTGATTTGTTCCTCCTTCATCAAGTAATTCGATTCCGAGTTGGGATCGTAGAAAGAACTTTCATTAGCATCTGGAGACTTCACCTTGGAGTTATATGATTCATTTTCACCGTGGTCATAGTTCAGTTTGTTCTCATCCTCATGTGCGTTGTTCAGGTATTGGAATTGTTTTCCTGACAAAGCCTCAGTTCTGTAGTTTTCGTATATAGTATCATGTGTTATATCTTTGAACTCGTTCAAATGTGTGATCAAAAGAACATTTTTCAAAATGGTAAAATCATTGTATTCTGTCATCTCAACGTTGATTGGTTTAGCATAAGCGGGATTCAAAACTCTCAACTTGAGAGTGTCCTCATCTTCGTTTTTGTTTTCTTGATATGTGTTAGCACCAATGATAGAGAAAGGAACGAGAGAATTTAAGTATTTATTATACTCAATAATTTCATCATCGATGTAATCATTCTCGTACTCGTACTCGTTAAACTTATAGTAATTAATACCATAGTGGTCTAAATCTTCTAAGATATACTTCTTGTTCAATTGGAGTTCTTTTGGTGTCAAAGAGTCTGCTTTTGCAATTACAGGTATCAAATTCACCAAGTTGTTCACATGTTGTAAGAACTTGATATCAATTTGAGATAACCCGTGTCCAGTTGGATTGATCATATAAATTAATACATGAATTCTGCCGTCTTTGAATCTTGGATTACGCTTGACTCTAGATTCTTCCAAGAGAACTTCATCGTATTGATGTCTTATAAAGTCAACTATTAATTTGAAGTCGGCATCACAGTCAAGCAGGTACGCAAAGTTGGGAGTATCAATGATGTTGAATGAAATCTTATGTCCTTCATTATCCTCCATCTCGACATTTTCGTGTCTCAAGGTCAACTTTCTACTAGAAGTTTCTTGGTCAGCTGTCAGAGAGCATGGTACAATTGAGTTTCCGCCACACAATGTGTTTATGAAAGTAGATCGGCCAGAGCCACTTTCTCCCACAACCATCAATGAGAAATTAATTGTTTTCCTCAAAGTCTTGCGCTTGCGCAAGGCTGTAGAAGAAGTTCTCTCCTCATAATTGTAAGCTGGCATTTGCTATGAGCTTTTCGTTGAATTTCTGAACAAGAAGTCAATTTAGCCGTTCTCAAAAGTATAGCTTGAATGTTGTTTTCTGGCTAGTTACAGAAAAAAACACGCCTGTTAAAATATAATCTGTAAAAATCCCAACAGGAGTTTTTACAGGTTTTGAAACTACACGTAATGCAGTAGATTGATAAGCGCTATGAATTGGTATTCTACTGAGTTCACTTTCACTTATGATGATGGCCTTAGTAGCTACCAGCTCTGACAATACTATAGCAAGTGATACTGCTGTGAGTGTTTCTTTAGAGTTCTAATGATTAATCGTACCACGGTATTATTTTTCTTCATTTTTGTACTCTTTATTTTTACACGTAGAAAACAGTCAATTCTGTATATCGATTAGTCTTCTTCAGTATACAGCAGACCTCACTATTGCGTTATAAAAACTATTCTTCAATGAGGTGATCAGCAGTTGAGTTCAATTAATCAGTGCGAATTGGATTAGAAAGAAATTAACTACGGCGGCATTTAGGCGTAGTAACGACATGCAAACCACCCTAGATGCTTATTCGACGCTTTCCAGCAGCAAAACTCACCAATACTGGTGAATACATCTTCCTGCTTCGGTTGATGCACCAAATGTCAAAATACATACCCATACAAAAATGGAATGAGTCAGAAATCATTGTTGATCGTAAGTCTAAGTTCCAAGCTAGAAGTGTCTTCCTTGCATCTCCAGAACATATTAGTAGTATCTTGGAGCAATTATTGCAGGAGAATAAGAAAATAGCAAAATCTGCATCTCATCCACACATGATTGCATGGCGAACTGGGACCATCGTGGAGACTACGCCGGATAACGCTTCATCTAAAAAGACTAAAAAAGGC
The DNA here is from genome assembly GCA_002196765.1 of Millerozyma farinosa. Taxonomy (NCBI): domain Eukaryota; kingdom Fungi; phylum Ascomycota; class Pichiomycetes; order Serinales; family Debaryomycetaceae; genus Millerozyma; species Millerozyma farinosa. The sequence continues at coordinate 1,264,538 of NBND01000002.1, read as the reverse complement.
AAAGCATTAAAGGAGAAACGAATAGTGGGGCTACAGCAAGGGTTCGATGACAATGGAGAACTGGGTGCTGGCTCTCGTATGCTATACAATATATTGGTTCAACATAACTTATGCAACATTCTTTTGATTGCAACGCGTTGGTATGGAGGAATACAGATCGGCCCATCAAGATTCAAGAATATCATGCATGTTTGTAATGACAGTCTTCGTAAATGGCAGCAGTTTTAATGCTGAATACTCTACTATATCATAGTCTAATTCATTGTAGATAACTTAACACATTATATACTGACAAATCTCAAGCGCACATGACTCAGAGTAATAACCAATTTTTCAACCACATCATTCGAAAGTTATTGGCTTACCGTATTCTTTAACTTGTCATGATATCTATTAAGCAAGCTGTTCCAAGAGGACTACTGGTAACAAAGCTCTTGGTATCCAAGTCTTTTAGGTTGGGCTATCGCCATAGTAATATTACTCCTGTGTCTTTCTATAGTTCTAAAGTTATACCTTTGACTGCTGAAACTTATGCAGATAAAGTGAAAAGAGATGAAAGGTACAGCAAATTGAACGATAGAGATATCGAGACTTTTAAGTCCATATTACAGGACTCTTACTCTTTGATCACTAATGAAGACGATGTTGCTTTTTTCAATGAAGACTGGATGAGAAAATATAGAGGTCAAACTAAATTAGTATTAAAGCCAAAAACAACTGAACAAGTTTCTGAAATCTTAAAATACTGTAATGAAAGGAACTTAGCGGTAGTTCCTCAAGGAGGCAACACTGGTTTAGTAGGAGGCTCGATTCCAATTTTCGATGAGATCATAGTTTCTTTGAGTAGCTTAAACAAGATAAGATCTTTTGACGCTGTCAGTGGAGTTTTGAAATGTGACGCAGGCTTGATTCTCCAGAATGCCGATGACTTTTTGAAAGAACAAGGTTACATTTTTCCTCTTGACTTGGGTGCTAAAGGATCTTGTCATGTTGGTGGTAATGTCGCTACTAACGCCGGTGGGTTACGTTTGCTCAGATACGGGTCCTTGCATGGAAGTGTGTTGGGATTGGAAGCAGTCTTACCAGATGGCACCATTTACAGCTCCATGGACGCTTTGAGAAAAGACAATACTGGTTATGACTTGAAGCAACTATTTATAGGCTCTGAAGGAACGCTAGGAATTATAACTGGTGTTTCGATTTTGTGTCCATCCAGACCACAAGCGTTCAATGTTGCCCTTTTGGCAGTGTCTTCTTATGAAGCTGTTCAAAAGGTTTTCGTGGGTGCCCGTCGTGAATTGTCTGAGATTCTTTCTGCATTTGAGTTCATGGATGGTAAGTCGCAGCTATTAACGTCGCGTCACCTTAAGGCAGACCATCCGATCGAGAGTGGTGAATATCCGTTCTACATATTGATAGAAACCAGTGGATCAAACAAAGACCATGATGATGAGAAGTTGGAAGCATTTTTAGAAAAGGCTATGGAAGACGGCTTGGTCGACGATGGAATTATTGCTCAAGATGAAACTCAAGTGCAAAACTTGTGGGCTTGGAGAGAGTCCATTCCAGAAGCATCAACCGTCGGTGGTGGTGTCTACAAGTATGATGTTTCGTTGCCATTGGCAGATTTGTACGGCCTTGTTGAGGCTACCAGCGAACGTCTTTCCCAGGAAGGACTTGTGGATTTTGATGATGTATCCAAACCAGTAGTTGAAGCCATTGGTTATGGTCATGTTGGTGATGGTAACTTGCATTTGAACGTTGCTGTTCGTGAGTATTCTAAGCGCGTTGAAAATGTCTTAGAGCCATTCGTCTACGAATGGATCCAGTCAAAGAAAGGCTCTATTTCTGCTGAGCATGGTTTGGGTTTCCAGAAGAAAAATTACATAGGCTATTCAAAGACTGACATAGAGATCAAACTTATGAAAGATTTGAAAAAGCATTATGACCCTAAACTCATAATGAATCCTTACAAGTATATTTAGATTTAAATATAAATGTATATATCCTTAGGCTAATTAGCCTCTATCTGAATAGAATTTGTACTACTCAGGGAAATTCTGCAAAAAAGGCAGAAAACTGCCAAATGTCACAAAATATATACATATATTTCGCCTCCGTGGCGTACAAAATAACAAGGCTTCCCTTCTTCTTGCCTTTCCTTAAAGTTCCCCATGAAACTGATAGATGTGTGTAGCATCTGAGCAATTATTGATGTAATTGGGTGCTCACTTCGTAATGTAGAGAGAGACGCACTGTGATCGCATAGTAGTTATTGTCAGCTTAATCGAAAAATTAGATACTACTCACTCGTTGTTGATTACCATTTTTTAACATTTGATTAGGAACGCAAAAAAGGTTCATTTATAATGGTATGTATGAGTAGATGAATGTGTTTATCAATAGGGATAACGTTGACATCATGGTGGATAATTTCTAGCAGTTATACTAATATTGAAGGGAACTCAAACACCAAAACAGAGAGCCGCAAATGCTAAATGGGCTAAGAAAAACATAAAGAAGCAAGGGAAACCCAGATCAAAGGATGATAAAACTGAATATCCAGTTTCGAAAGTTTGGCTTGCAGCTTTATTGTTCTTAGTATGTGGTGGAATTATTCTAGAGTTGATCAGAATGGTCTTCTAAAGTGTTTAGATCAGAGAGTTGAAGATCAAATCCCGAACGCATGCAAATATCTTTAAGTACACGCTAAGTACACAAGGACAGAATACAAGTATAATTAATTTGTATTGTAAATATTACTTGAGCCTAAAAACTATAATTTGGGCGTATAATAAACGTGTTCGTTACTTTTGCCCTGCAGCAACATAATTTAGATATGTACGTCGTCATAAGAGGTTTCCTTTATCATACTCATGATTTTGCAGGTCTCCAATGACCAAATCAGAGTCTTGATCTATAATTAAGCCATTTGAAAAGTGATTCAACAAATTAATTTCGGACGGGCTTCCCTTTCCTCCGATGTTTATGTCGATTATCGGTAGGTCTTCAGAGAAATCATTCAAGAAATCGATGAAGTTTTGCTTTTTGGTACCATGGCCTTGAAATTTATAAGTAGCAAATGACACATTCTTGTTGTCAATCAAATTTAGGTAAGGAGCACATGTTTCTATTTCTGTCTGAGACAAGGGTATCACGGGCTGTGACTTATGATTGCGCCTATTCGTCGCAGGTGAATTATAGAGACCAATCCTTCTTTCACGCATCAAATTAGGGCTGACACAATCCACTGGCAATTTGTACTTGAACAAATGGCTACCATTCAAAGGAGATATGAGCTTAATCTGCTGCTTCGAATCGATAATCGCCAACTGGTCCATATTAGGATTATGAACTTGACTATACTCGTTATCAATATTATTGGCTAATGAAGGCAATACAATGAATCTCTCAGCATGTAATGACGACAAGACCCAATTATCCAAGAAATGATCCAGCATTTTGGAGGGGGTCTCGCTCATGGCGTCTTTCATTAGTGTGTTGGGCCGATTATTCATAAAGTCACCAGAAAGATAATTAATATTAAACCAATGAACGGATCCAGATGCTTTAGTTATACACCCGAAACCCATGTTATTTCCTTTGATTACACTGGAATTACCGTAGTTATTGATGAACCAGAAAATATCCTTTATGACTGCAGATGTTTTGCCTCTTGTGAACTTTCCTATCAAAGAAATCTCGTCAGGCAATTTACACAAGTCCCACATGAAGAAATTGTCACCCCTAATGTTCGCCTGTACCAACTGCAAATCATATGGTGATAATGACAAATTTGAAACTCCCCCCGGAGGCTTGAAAATAGCCATATTTTTATCGTTATTCAAATCAACTATTTTGATAAGTTGATTATCGTTTGATTTGAGAGCCATTGACTTTTTTTGAATAGTATTCGCCGTACTAGAAGCTGTCGAGTAGAGTATTCTACCAACAATTTTACCTAGAGAGTTAAGTGAATGAACAAGATCCTTACTATCCCCTGGAAAGTCATCTTTTAATTCTCTATCTGCCTTAGATTTGCCCTTGTCTTTGTTCATGTAGTGCTTCAATCTATTAGAACTCACTTCAGAAATTTTGAAGAGACCATCCAATGCACTGTTTGATAATGCAGATATCACACCACTCAATAACGGGCCTGGTGGGGGTAGTTTTACTTGAGTGAAAATCGACTTGGATTTCGTTGATCTATCTCGGCTTGAGTCGTCGTCCAATAATCCCAGCTCTTTCTGCTTTGGATTGCCTTTTATTTTCCCATTACTATTATTGATGGCATTTAAGTATCTATATTCTTTTCTGGTTGGACAATATACAAGCCAATTACCCACAATATCGTAGACTGGTTTTCCGTCAAACTTACTGGTTTGAAAAACTAATTCGTCATCAGATAGTGTACTTAAGCCCTCGAAATCTTCTATCAACGGAACACAAGCAGATTTTCTTATGTTATTGCATCCTAAATCAGTATTTGGCAATATAAACAGCTTTTCCTTTCTCTTCAAAATATAAAGCTGTCCTTTGTTATTGCTAATAATCAAGAAATCTTTGCCTACTTTAAGCAGTAGCAGAGCATCGGTAGAATCATCTTTATCCGTCATAAAAGCAGGTAAAGCATGGGTTTGAATCAATAATGTAGATCTTTTACTGAAGAATTCATGGACTTCTAAAGTTGCCGTTTTTTGTTTAGTAACAAGCAACAACAAGTAGACGTCGTCTACTTGTAACACCTTGAAGACCTCTATGCTTTTCTTATCCTTAGGTTCCAGTGATCCTGTAGAATGGAAGCTACCGATAGCATTTTGATCCTGGATGTATAACGTATCACCCACGAGCGGTTTGGCATTCTTTTTCGACTGAGAGGGCGGAACCCAGTCCCAGAGCTCAACAAGTCCTTCCTGGGGTCTGACTATGAAGATCTCTCCATTTTTTCCAACATCGATCATGAAATTGGTATCATTGGCAGTATCAGGAGGATTATCGTCCGTTCCCTCCACCCCAGTTGAGGTTGCCAGCTTGATTTTCTGCCATGTTGCCGAAGCCGAACCTAGTTTATGGCCTCGTTTGGGTTTCGAATGTCTGTAACATGTTAGTATACGGTAAAAAAGGTAACCCAAAGTTTCGAATTACTCACATTTTATTGATTTTGACTTGCTCATTGGTATACTCTGGCATGATACCCTGACTAAGGATAGATAGCAGTAATATTAGATTAGCAATAACTCCGAAATACGTATAATACCCGGATAATTGCAATTACAAGCCTTCCCTGTATTCTCTGCTATAGCCTTCGCTCTTTTATAAATATAGTTCCACTTAATGCTACCGTGTGAATTTGGATGGATGCTGTGTTTATTGATACTATGTTTCGTGGGGACGTACAAACGTTCTGATAACACTTGGATATCCTTAATCTGCAAACCACATAACACAAAATCAATGCGGTGTCACCAACTTGTTTGTTTTTATATTCTTACTTTACACTCAAGCTATGGTTGCTAAATAGAGGAAATCTTACAGCAAACAACATGGTTATACGTATGATATCTACAGAAGATTACGGTAGCAAATGTAGGTCGGTTGATTAGTCCTGCCAGACACGAGTCAGCCAGGGTGGAGTCGACCCACTTGATTTTCCAAAGCGAAGTGTTCCCCAGGCCACTTACTGAAAATAAACGAATATAATCAGGGCAAAGAGAAGGCTTATTATGTGCTTTGGGTATTTCGAAGTACGGTTGACTCGAGAAGACCAATGGTGGCTCCTGCCACCATGTGCCATCTCGAGGTCAAATTGCTTCGTTGATTCGCATCAGACTGGCATATACTTGGGACACGCTAAGCTATTTAGTTATGGGCAGCACACCTTCGGTGAAAGTCCAAACTAGTTGCTTTGTACTCTCAAACCATCTTTCGAATACATGCTTCATCTTTCCTTCCAAAAAATAAGCTCTGAAGACATCCAGCCTCGTAGTCTGGATGTTACGAGTAACATCTCTGTCGTACGCGGTCTAGAAGAATGAATTTTTGCAACCCGACGTCTAGTATAAATTCCCTGTGTATCATGCCACTGCCACTCTTTTTTCAACTACCCATATGATACGGGTGTTTATACACGTATTGGCCATAATCATGTAGGTGATGGACACTAAGAAAGCAACGGACCAAAGCACACAGTTACGATTATACCACAGAGTGCTTCAGTGATACAGCGTGCTTCCAATGAAGTTGGAAAAACTTTCAACGCTAAGATGTGCAAAACGAAATTGAAGGCTGGACCGGGTAACACCTAAATATTTGTTGGCACCCAGAGTGCGAAATTGTGTGGGCCCAAACGTCTGGTGCGGTGTTGACTTAGGTGCAGCATGTTGAGGAACCAACAGATAATTAAAAAGTATATAAATAAGTGAAAGGTGTTCTACCGTAAATTCATAGGTAGAGGGTAATTACTGCAATTGATCTTTGAAAAGTTACTTAATATTAAACAGAACTATTTACCAGGGGCTAGACACCTGTAGTATACTGAAGGAGATCAAGCAGATAATTTAATCTTGCAGACCAGCGATATACTAATAAGAAAATGAGACCAGAAATCGAACAAGAATTATCACACACTTTATTGACAGAGCTTTTGTCGTACCAGTTTGCTTCTCCTGTCCGTTGGATTGAAACACAGGATGTTGTTTTGCAGGAGCACAATTGCGAGAGGATCATTGAGATTGGACCTTCTCCAACCTTAGCCGGAATGATCAGCAAGACAATCAAATCTAAGTATGAAACCTACGACGCGGCTTTGTCTTTGCAACGTGAAGTTTTGTCGTACAGTAAGGACACCAAAGATATTTACTACAAGCCTGATCCTGCTGATCTTGAGCCAGTGGCACCAGCGGCTACCCTGGCCCCTGCAGCTGAACAGGCCGCACCAGCAGCACCAGCACCAGCAGTCCCAGCAGCAGCTGCTGCACCAGCACCCGCCGCTGCACCAACACCAGCAGCCGCTGGTCCCGCTGAAGCCATTCCTGATGCACCAGTTAAGGCTCAATTACTTCTTCACGTGCTTGTGGCACAAAAGGCTAAGAAGAGTTTGGACAACGTTCCATTGAGCAAGACTATCAAAGATGTTGTCAATGGTAAATCTACAATTCAAAATGAAATTTTAGGTGATTTAGGTAAAGAATTTGGCGCAACTCCAGAAAAGCCTGAGGACACACCTTTGGTGGAGTTAGCGGAAGCTTTCGAGGACAACTTTTCAGGTCAATTAGGTAAGACTTCAACGTCTTTGATTGCAAGACTAATGTCCTCAAAAATGCCAGGTGGATTTTCTACGACTGTCGCTAGAAAATTCTTGGAAACGAGATTTGGTTTCGGACCAGGTAGACAAGACTCAGTTCTTTTGCTAGCTTTAGCTGACGAACCTTCTGCTAGAATAGAATCCGAGAAGGACGCCAAGGAGTTTTTCGAAAAAACTGCCACCAAGTATGCATCTATGGAAGGAATCACTTTGGGCTCTTCTGCGGCAGCTGGTCCAGCTGGTGGTGCCGGTGCTGCCGTTATCGATACTGCGGCTTTAGAGGAAGTGAATGCTGGAAACAGAAAATTGGCCAGACAACAATTAGAAGCTTACGCAAGATACTTACAAATCGACATCAATGAAGGCGCTAAGTCATACTTAAAAGAGAAGGAGGCTTCTAACGTGTTGCGTAATAAGCTCGATTTGTGGGAGTCTGAATTAGGTGAAGTCTACACCAAGGGAATCAATCCTATATTTTCTGCTAAGAAAGCACGTGTTTACGACTCTTACTGGAACTGGGCCAGACAAGATGTTTTATCTATGTACTTCGACATTATTTTTGGAAAGCTTACATCCGTGGACCGTGAAACTATCAACCAATGTATTAGAATTATGAACCGTTCTAATCCTACCTTAATTAAATTTATGCAGTATCACATTGACCATACTCCTGAATACAAGGGTGAGACTTACAAATTGGCAAAGAGATTGGGTCAACAATTAATTGATAACTGTAAGCAAACATTGAGGGCAGACCCGGTCTATAAGGACGTGAGCCGTATAACTGGTCCTTCCACCTCTATTGATACAAAGGGTAACATCATTTACAAGGAAGAAGATAAAGAATTTGTTAGAAAATTTGAGGAGTATGTGTATGAAATGTCCCAGGGTGGCGCATCAACTAAACAAAGGCCTCAATTAACCATAAAGGAAGACCTAGGAAGAGTTTATAAAGCTCTCACTGAGCAGGCTTCGAAGACGACTAAGCTTGAAATTGACCGATTGTACGGCAAGTTGATCGATTATGTTGAGAACTCAAATGAAATTGAGGTTACTAAGTCCACAAGAGATTACTTGAACGCTGAGAACACCACTCCCACAGAAGAGGAAGATGTATCGACCTCGGAGGATGATGAAATTGCTTCATTATCTGACAAGACATCTATTTCACAACCAGTGTCCAATTGTATTCCTCAAGAAACAATCCCATTCTTGAACTTGCAAAAGAAAACTACCTCTGGAAAGTACTCTTACAACCAAAAGTGGACCTCCCTATACCTAGACCAATTGCAGAGCGGTGCCATTAATGGTATGACTTTCAAGGATAAACATGTCTTGATAACTGGTGCCGGTGCAGGATCCATTGGTGCAGAGATTTTGAAAGGCTTGATTTCAGGGGGTGCTAAGGTTGTCGTAACAACTTCCCGTTTCTCTAGAGCCGTAACTGAGTATTACCAAGGCTTGTACTCTAGATACGGTGCTTCTGGGTCAGCTTTGATTGTTGTACCTTTCAACCAAGCTTCGACTAAGGATGTTAAGGACTTAGTTGATTATATTTATAATAGCCCTAAACAAGGCGGTTTGGGATGGGACTTAGATATCATCATTCCTTTTGCTGCTATTCCTGTGAATGGTATGGGCATTGACAGTATTGATTCTAAAGCTGAACTTGCCCACAGAGTTATGTTGACCAACTTACTTAGATTATTAGGAGCCGTGAAGTCTAGAAAAACCACCGATACCCGCCCAGCACAATGTATTTTACCACTTTCACCAAATCATGGTACCTTCGGTTTCGATGGTTTATACTCAGAGGCAAAGATGGCTTTGGAGACTTTACTCAACAGGTGGCATTCTGAAGATTGGGCCGCTAAATTGACCATTTGTGGTACGATTATTGGATGGACCAGAGGCACTGGATTAATGAGTGCCAATAACATCATTTCCGAAGGTATCGAAAAGAAGGGTGTAAGAACCTTCAGTCAAAAGGAAATGGCCTTCAATATCTTAGGTTTGCTTACTCCTCAAATCGCTCAATTGTGCCAGGAAGAACCTGTTGTCGCTGATTTGAATGGTGGTTTACAAAACATTGGTACTTTAAGAGAATTTACGTGGAAATTGAGGTCCGACTTATTGGAGACTGCAGATGTCAGAAGAGCCGTTTCTATTGAACATGCTCTTGAGCAAAAGGTCATCAACGGTAATAGTATTGATGGTAACTACCTGAGAGTTCCAGTCTTGCGTAGATCCAATATGAAATTCAACTTCCCTGAGTTGAAGACCTATGAGGCCATTAAGAAGCTTGCTCCAGACTTAGAAGGTGTTCTCGACTTAGAAAGTGTGATTGTTGTTACAGGTTTTGCTGAAGTAGGTCCTTGGGGTAATTCCAGAACTAGATGGGAGATGGAGGCGTATGGTGAGCTCTCGTTAGAGGGTTGTATTGAAATGGCTTGGATTATGGGATTGATCAAATATCACAATGGTAACTTGAAGGGTAAGCCTTACTGTGGTTGGATTGATGCGAAAACCGAGAAACCGGTCGAGGATAAGGATATCAAGGCCAAATATGAATCTACAATTTTGGAGCATTCCGGTGTTCGTTTAGTAGAGCCAGAATTATTCAATGGCTACGATCCTAATAGGAAGGAGATGGTTCAGGAGATCATTGTTCAACATGATTTGGAACCTTTCGAGGCCTCGCGTGAGGCGGCTGAGCAATATGTTGCTGAACACGGAGACAAGTGCGAAGCTTTCGAGATTGGTGACACTGGTGAATACACAGTCAGATTATTGAAGGGTGCTAAGTTATATATTCCTAAAGCCCTTAGGTTTGATAGACTTGTTGCTGGTCAAATCCCCACAGGTTGGGATGCTCATCGTTACGGTATCTCAGATGAGATTATTAATCAAGTCGACCCTGTTACTTTGTACGCTTTAGTCAGTACCGTTGAAGCCTTGGTTTCTTCTGGTATCACAGACCCCTACGAGTTTTACAAGTATGTTCATGTCTCTGAACTCGGTAATTGCTCAGGTTCAGGTATGGGTGGTCTCCTGGCTTTACGTGGTATGTTCAAAGACAGATTTACCGACAAGCCAGTACAATCAGATATTTTGCAAGAATCTTTTATCAATACTATGACAGCATGGATCAATATGTTGGTGTTATCTGCTTCTGGTCCTGTTAAAACACCAGTAGGAGCATGTGCTACAGCTATTGAGTCTGTTGATGTTGGTGTTGAAACAATCTTGTCAAAGAAGGCTAAGGTTGTTATTGTTGGTGGTTACGATGATTTCCAAGAAGAAGGATCTTATGAATTTGGTCAGATGAATGCCACTTCTAACACTAACAGCGAGATCGAACAAGGAAGAACTCCACAAGAGATGTCAAGACCAGCAACCACAACAAGAAATGGATTTATGGAATCTCAAGGTGCTGGTTCGCAGGTTATCATGACGGCAGACTTAGCTATTAAGATGGGAGTTCCAATCTATGGTATTCTTGCAATGTCCGCTACTGCTTCAGATAAGATCGCTAGATCAGTCCCCGCCCCAGGGCAAGGTTTGTTGACAACTGCCCGTGAATTCCACGGAGACTTGAAATACCCTTACCCATTATTGAGTCTTAAGTACAGGTCTCGCCAGTTGAAGAAGAGATTGAGTCAAATCAAGGCCTGGGAAGAAGAGGAATATAGAAGCTTGCGCGAAGAAGTTGAAGATGCTAAATCACAGTATGGTGAAGATTTCTCCGAGAAGGATTACTTGAATGAGCGTGCTGAGGTTATTCGCCGTGAAACAAAGCGTCAAATTAGGGATGCTAAGAAACAATGGGGTAATGACTTCTATGTTTCTGACCCTAGAATTGCTCCTTTGAGAGGCGCTTTGGCCACTTATGGCTTAGGAATTGATGACTTGGGAGTTGCTTCTTTCCACGGTACATCCACGAAGGCTAACGATAAGAACGAGTCGGAAACAATCAATGAGATGATGAGACACTTGGGTAGAAGCGAGGGTAACCCAGTATTTGGAGTCTTCCAGAAATTCTTGACTGGCCATCCAAAGGGTGCCGCTGGTGCATGGATGTTGAACGGTGCCTTGCAGATCCTAGCAACTGGTATCGTTCCTGGAAATCGTAACGCTGATAATGTCGATAAGGAGCTCCAAAAGTATGAATACGTTTTATACCCATCGAGATCTATTCAAACCGACGGTATCAAGGCAGTCTCTGTTACTTCTTTTGGTTTCGGTCAGAAAGGTGCTCAAGCTATGGTTATCCATCCAGACTACCTTTTTGCCAGCTTGGATGAGGCTTCTTATCTTGAGTACTGTGCTAAGGTGAATGCTCGTAACAAGCGCACCTACCGCTACATGCACAACGCAATCACTCGTAACAGTTTGTTTGTGGTCAAGGAACACAGTCCTTACGGAGCCGCTCTCGAACAAAGTGTCTACTTGGATCCATTGACTCGTGCTGAGTACTCAAAGAATGAGTACACATACTCCAAGAAGAGCATTCAATCGGAAAAGTATCTTGGCGAAGTGGCTAAATCTACCTCGTCGGCCTTAGCTCAATTAAACAAGTCTTCCAAGGGTGTGGGTGTTGATGTTGAGTTATTGACTACCCTCAACATTGAAAACACCACTTTCCTTGAGAGAAACTTCACCGAGACGGAGCGTAAGTATTGTGATAATGCACCATCTCCTCGTGCATCATACGTCGGCAAATGGTCCGCCAAAGAAGCTGTTTTCAAGGCTTTGGGAGTCAAGTCCGAAGGTGCTGGTGCATCTCTTAAGGATATTGAAGTCGTCAATGATGACAATGGTGCTCCAAAGGTTATCTTGAGTGGTGCTGCTAAATCGGCTGCAACTGCTGCGGGCGTGAAAAACATTAGTGTATCTATCTCTCACGATGATTTCCAGGCCACAGCCGTCGCTTTAAGCGAATTTTGATTTTAGGGTAAGTACAAGTATTTAATAGTTTAGTTGGCTAAATCAAATCCCCTATAATACTATTCACTTTCGTAGATAATCCTAATCGCTAAATAAAGTCAACTGTTGAAATTAACAATCGTGCACGAAACAAAATATTGAATATTTTGAATCGTCTATGGGTACGTATGGTAATAGTTAGATTTAGTGATTTGAAATTGAAGATATCTATACACCAAAATCTTGTTAAATCCTTCAGTTAGACATGTCGCAGGAATCTGTGAGTCTTGACATCCGTGATGGCATGAAGGATGCATCGCATGGCACTGATAAAAATGGAGACGCCGCCAACGGAATCTCAGAACCGAAGGAAAGCGAAGAAGAAGACAAGGCAGTGGATGAAGACCTAAAGAAAGAGGACGAGGAAGACAAAGATGATGAAGTTAATGATGAGGTCACATTGGAAGCGCCGGAGGTGGAGAGTATTCATGAAACTGGGATTGAAGAAACGTCACCCGTTGCAAGCAACGGAAATAACAGCGTACCTCAACTGCGCGTGGGGTCAACATCATCTGCTGCGCCCAGTTTAAGTCACGTACGACAACCGTCACTGAGTTCCTTCATGTCCGGAGCTACAGTCGACAATTCACATATTTTCAGAAGTACAGTTGAAGATATTTTGAAAAGCAAAGACGCGAAGAAGAATGAGGAATTGAGGAATGCTGCGCAAAAAGCACTCGATTCTCTCAACAGTGCCAGCTCCAAGGACCCTAGGATTTTATTTGATGCCTTGAAGTTGACATGCGAGTCTCCTAATACTCATTTAAAATCCAAGGCGATAGATTTATTTGCTAAGCTCTTCGATTATGCTACTTTTGAGAACGAAGAAGAAAAGGTCGTCTTAACTGATGCATCTGTAGAAGTTATCGCATCTTGTTTTGAAGGTGAGGGTACAGATTCAGAAGTCGAGCTACAAGTAGTCCGGGCATTAATGCACAGTATTTTGCTCATGCCATGTCACGGTGCTTCTTTATTGAAAGCCGTGAGACAAATTTACAATATTTTCATATTTTCGCTAAACTCCAGAAATCAGGCCGTGGCTCAAGGTATTTTGACCCAAGTTATTGCAGCAATCTTCCAAAGAGTTAGCGAGTCCTCACTCGAGAAAAGTAAGACTAACAGGTCAGTTAGCAACACGAATATCAAATCCCCATATTTGAGTAAGGAGGATGTTACATACCTGGAAAAGAGTGCACCAGAGAAACTTACGTTGCAAAACTTAGAAAGAATTAATGATGATAAGCTTGATGATGATCGAGTGGAGGAGGCTAACAGAGCTTCAGAAAAAGATGAAGACTTAGCTGTTAAAGATGCTTTCTTAATTTTTAGAGCTATGTGTAAATTATCGGTCAAATCGATCGATTCAGATACGATTGACATGAGGTCACATTCAGTTAGGTCCAAGTTGTTGTCCTTGCATATCATCCATACACTATTAAGAGAAAATATAGACATATTCTTGAGTCATAACGTTGTCATTCTTTCAGCAAACTCAAATGAACAGACCCGTCTTATAAATGCTGTCAGACAATATCTTTGTTTGTGCTTATCAAGAAATGCCGCATCTTCTTTGGCCCCTGTCTTTGAACTCTCGCTTGAGATTTTCTGGCTTATTATATCAAACTTGAGAGCAGAATTCAAGCGTGAAATACCAGTTTTCTGGGACGAGATATACTTCCCAGTGGCTGAAATGAAAACTTCAACACCACACCAGAAAAGATATTTGTTGTCCATCATTGAGCGCCTTTGTAATGATTCAAGATGCATAATTGAATTCTATTTGAATTATGACTGTGAAAGCAATATGCCTAATATTTGTGAGAAAATAATCGATTATTTGACAAAGCTTTCCTTGTATAGAGTGGAAGTTTCTGCGCAGCAGAAACAAGCTTATATCGAAAATAGGAGGAGAGGTATTTCTGTGTATGATGTCACCAAGATTGCTAACTTGACTAGCAGTACAATGCTGTCAAAACCACCAGAGCCAGATGTTTACAACCACTTCCCTCTTGAGTATGGTTTGAAGATTACATCTATAGGATGCTCTGTCGCCTTTTTAAGATCTTTGTATTCTTGGGCCCAAAAGGATATGAATCCCACAAGCCGTTCGGTCAGTATTTCAAATAATAATGGTAACACACATACCAGAGATAGATCAGGAACTGTCATTTCAACAGCCTCTTCGAATAATCCATCTCTGTCATCCATACCGAATGGCCAAGAGATTGGAAATGAAATAGATGACCCGGAACAGTTTCAGAATTTAAAACAAAGAAAGAAAGAATTCTTGGAAGGTATAAGACAATTCAATCAGAAACCCAAAAAAGGTATAGCATTTTTCCTCAAACACAGATTTATACCTTCGGACACGCCAAAGGAGATTGCTTCTTTTTTATTGAATACCGACGGGCTTGATAAAGCTATGATAGGTGAATACTTAGGAGATGGTGACGAGCAGAATATTGCAATAATGCATGCATTTGCAGATCAATTAGATTTTAGCAGGACCGAATTCGTGGAAGCGCTTAGAAGGTATCTACAATGTTTTAGGTTACCAGGGGAAGCTCAAAAAATTGATAGATTCATGTTGAAATTTGCCGAGAGATACGTGTTAGGAAATCCTACGACTTTTGCAAATGCTGACACAGCTTACGTCTTGGCATATTCGGTAATTATGTTGAATACTGATTTACACTCTCCTCAGGTGCGCAATAGGATGACGCTTGATAATTTCATAATGAATAATGCAGGTATTGATGATGGAAATAATCTTTCACCTGATTTTTTGCTGAAGATTTATTATGAGATTCAATCTAATGAAATCAAGCTACAATCAGAGCAACACGCAGCACTTCTTGCAGGCGATATTGGTCTTTCGAATTCTTCTTCTTTAGGCATATTTGGGGGCAGAGATGTCAATAGAGAAGCGTATATTCATGCTTCTAAGGAAATGTCAAGTAAAACTGAACAGATGGTACGCAACTTAGGAAAGAAACTCAAATCAGATGATCCTACAGGCTCTATATTTTATGTTGCTTCTCATGTTCATCATGTCAGATCTATTTTTGATACTTTGTGGATGTCGATATTAGCGGGATTAACGCCGCCTTTCAAGGAATATGACGATGAGTTTGTGACTAGAACTTGCTTGGAAGGCATAAAGCTATCCATACGGATAGCATGTATGTTTGATCTAGATTATGCTAGAACGTCATTTGTGGGCGCATTAGTGCAATTCCAAAACCTTCATAACTTCGAGGAAATGAGAGCTAAGAACGTAGAGGCCATTTATATCATGTTAGAACTTTCATTGGCTGAGGGGGACAGCTTGAAATCATCCTGGATACAGGTTTTGACATCTGTTTCGCAACTCGAAAGATTGCAATTGATTGCTCAAGGAGTTGATCAGGATACCATTCCAGATGTTTCAACAGCGAAGCTTGTAAACAGATCATCGCTCGAAAGTACATCACTTGGAAGTACAGGGTTTTTCAGCCTGTTTACAAGTACATCAAGTCCTTCGCAGGCAGCAGCCAACAAATACCATTCGCAACATTTGGATCCTGAGGTTGCTCTGCTTTTGACTAAGACTGAACTTGAAGTTGCCATGGACAAGGTTTTTACCAATAGTGCTAATCTTAGTGGTGACGCTATCGTTGATTTTGTTAAAGCGTTAGCCGAAGTAGCATCGGAGGAAATTGAGTCCTCAGGACAGAGCACCAGTCCTAGAATGTTCTCCTTACAAAAAGTGGTGGATGTTTGCTACTATAACATGAGTAGAATTCGTCTCGAATGGTCCCATTTATGGTCAATTATGGGGGAAACATTTGACAGAGTTGGATGCCACGATAACCTTGCAATCGTATATTTTGCTTTGGACTCTTTAAGACAGCTCTCAATGAGGTTTTTGGAAATTGAAGAACTTTCTCATTTCAAGTTCCAGAAAGAGTTCTTGAGACCTTTTGAGTATGTAATTAATAACAATATTTCAACGGAAGTTAAAGATATGGTTTTAGAGTGCATTAACAATATGATATTGGCAAAAGCCGAGAAAATCAAGTCTGGGTGGAAAACAATTTTGGGTGTACTCACTGCAGCTGGAAAGGAAAAGCATGAACAATTAGTTCTGAAGAGCTACAAGATGGTAAAATGGATAAATAAAGATTTTGTTAAGGAGGTATATAATCAAGAATCTTTTGCGGACATGGTGATTTGTTTCACACAAATCGTGAAAAACGAACGGTTTCAGAAGTTTAGCTTATTAGCGCTAGATTCCCTTTTAAAGTTGACCACTCGTATCGCCAATGCAAGCTTTGGTGATGGGGATAATGCTACAGAGTCTTTAGCTGTGAATAAGGACTCTGAAGACAAGACTATTACTGATAAAAACGACACCTTAATAAAGCTATGGTTTCCTTTACTCTTTGGCTTTCATGATATTATCATGACAGGCGAAGAACTCGAGGTTAGGTCAAGTGCATTAAAGTCTCTTTTTGAAGTGCTTATGAATTATGGAAAGAATTTTGCTTTTGACTTTTGGGAGAGAATATGCCATCAATTACTTTTCCCAATTTTCAGCGTTCTTAGCAACCATTGGGGATTGAGTAATTTCAACAATGACAAGGCCTCTGTATGGTTGTCCTCAACGATGATACAGGCTCTAAGAAGTATGATAACGTTATTTACTCATTACTTCGACATATTGAATAGTATGCTCGACGAGTACCTTAATTTGTTGATTTCATGTATTTGCCAGGAAAATGATACAATTGCTAGAATAGGCAGAACTTGTTTGCATACACTATTGATCGACAATTGTGAGAGATTCAATGAAGAACAGTGGGATAAGGTAACTGATGCGTTGGGCAATTTATTCGAATTAACGCGAGCTAACGAATTATTCACCTCTGACCCATTAAAAACTTCTAGCAAACACTTCTTTACTGAGGATAAGGAGTCCAATGACGTGAGTTCGAGTGCGGACTTCAATACCATACACAGCCTGAGGTCGTCTAGTCTGAATTTTGAAGTTACACAAGACAGGTTGATTAAGTCGCGTGAGAAATCGACTATTGTGGTAAAGTGTGTATTGCAATTGTTAATGATTGAGACGATGTCTGAACTTTTCGAGAATGAGCGTTTTTACGAGGCACTACTGTACAAACATGCTGAGAAGTTAGCGTCCTTCCTTGAGCAGAGTTATGTGTTTGCTAAGGAGTTCAACGACAACTACGATTTGAGATTGAGACTTTGGAATGCGGGAATAATAGAAAGATTACCCAACTTGTTGAAACAAGAATCCAGCTCGGCGGCTGTGTATCTTAATATAATGTTTAGGGTGTACTGCGATGATGTGAAGGCGGATCAAAGAGCTAAGCAAAGTATAACACAGAAGCTTATTCCACTTTGCAGCGATATTACCCTGAGATACGCTTCCTTCGACGACAACACTCAAGCGCGTAACATAGTGACATGGAGGCCTGTTGTCATAGAGGTATTCCAAGGCTTTGTGGAGTTGGATGACAATGATTTTGTAATCCACGCTCCAACAATGTACAGATTAAGTCTCGATTTGATTTCAAAATGCACTACTCAAGAGTTTAGGGAATCTCTAGAAAACTTCCTTGCAAGGATTGGTGATGTCTTCATCTACTCCCAGAAGGAGACGGTTGCGACCCAAACTATGCCATAAGTACTATTATGAAAGTATACCTTTTAAGAAGCCGCGTTGTGTCCTAATAGCAAAGAAAAGTTATTATCTTACATTAGGAAATGCCATAGATTCTTTTTTATCCTTATTTCTTGTATAATTTTTATCTGAAAATAAACAATTATGTAAAGACGAATAATGCAAGAAGTATGGTGAATATTAGAAATGTCCAGTTAGTCAAGTAAAATATGGTCAATGGCTATCTATATTGTAAAATTCAAGTAGTTGGTATTCTGAGATTTACACTGAGAATGTGACACAAAAGATAGTCTGGCTCGACGTTGAGAACGGACGGTCAGTCAAAAATTTTTCAACCTTTTTTTGAAAGAGCTTTCAAATTATAATCAAGTAAAGTTAGACGTTGAATTCATAATGTCTTTCGAGAACAAAGTAAGTAGGAACCTCGAAAAGACCGAGTGACGATTGAAGTAAAAACAAAACAAATATGGCATTTACTCGTCTCTGACAGCGCAATAGGAGGAAGCAATGAAAGTAAGAGAGCAACTCATGGAAAAAAGTTTGGTACAACACCAACATTAAAGGGGGCTCTAGGGACTGCGTGTGTACTGCTATAAACCAAAATAGGAATTGATTATATGCGAGGTGTTGGACGAGGAGAGCTGTACTAGATATCCGATGAGAAGATAATTTACTAACTATTAGTAGAACTTGTATCAATTGTTGGGAAACGACGTGGAGGATGATGCTGCTCCAAGTCTCCCTGTAAAGGAGATTGTCAGGAACAAGACATCGTCCAAGAAGTCTGACGTGCCACCTCCATCTGCAGACCCAGCCAAGGCCAAGAAGAAGAGTAAGCCTACTGGTAACGAGGGTGCCCTCAAGACCAAGTTGGACAACAAGTCGGTGCCAGCACCATCAAACACCCCATCTAAGCATTACAAGAGGCCACTTGACCGTCACTCTAGAAGCAAGAAGGTTGACACCGAGAAGAAGGTCAAACAAGGATGGGGATCTAACGATAAGAGAGAATTGGTTGAAGAGACTGAGGCTCTCGAGGATGCTAACGCTGAATTAGAAGGTGAGGGTGACTTCGTCGAAGACACCCAGCCAAAAAAGTCTTTGACTGAGTACTTTGCTGAGTTGGAATTGAAGCAAAAGGAATTGGACAGCAGAAAGACTGTTAGAGCTCCTAACAGCGCCAAGGATAACTTCCTGGATGCTGAGAAGATCCAAAAGGAGCAAGCTGAGTATGTTCCAGCCACCACCACCAAGAAGACTAAGGCTAAGCCAGCTAAGGAAAAGAAGTTTTTGGACTTCGAGGCTTCCTTTGCTGACGAGAAGACCACGAGACCTGCCTCCAGAAGAGGTGACTTCAAGGGCGGTAACAAGGGTGTCAACGGTAGAAAGAAATACACTAAGTCTAACGACAAGCCCGCCAGCGCCAAGCCCGCTGTGAATGACAAGAACTTCCCATCTTTATAATGCTTAGTTATATAGGTATGTATGTTCCCCGAGTCCGTAGTATCTGAAACGATTACTTAATTTTTGTTAATCACGGCCGCTATCAAGAACCGATCCTGCGGTATTACTACCAAAGCGTCACTATCGTACTGAATCTTTATGTGGCCAACCCGGCGCTCAGTGTCGCTGCTTGCATTCGCCACTGCAGTAGCTATCCGTCGGAGTCGCTCTCCTTCCCGCGCGCTAATCTTACCGCCTTTCATGTTAGTGCCACCAACTATCCTGCCCTTTTCGTTGTCGACAAGCAACACTGTCAATACTTTACTGGATCCACCCTCGCCACCGAAAATATCCAATGTCTCGTGGAGGATCATTTTAGTCGATTTCAGTAGCTCAGGAACCGCCTCTTCGGGTTCCTCATTACTGCCCGCAACCTTCTTATTTGTTTGATCGGCCCCTATACTGTTTGTCGCTATATTTGCATTCTCGTCCATTTCGAACACCATGATATTGTACTCTATGCCTGCCTAACATCTATCACCTTTTAAGCCCACATCTGCTACAGTAGGCAGTTTCTCTCTACATTAAATGTTCAGCGCGGACTGCTGAGATATCTGGTTAGCGACCTTCTTCCAACAAAACAGCCAGGAAACCACGAAACGGCAGCCAATTCTGCGAGTGCGAAAACCATCGTATTCAGGTTACCCGACCTCTTTAAAACCCGTGCAACAATTCTAGTCACCACTTTTCCCGTGAGATAATATTATTAGTAGTACCATTCTGTACACTTACACCAATCGAATACTAATTTTACTGCACCATTTCAAGACCCACACGATACAGCAAGAGCTTACGAAGAATACTTGCGAGTTCAGCTGATTGCAGTGTTGCTACATATTTTTGAGAACACGATAAGTGGATTGTCGTCAAATTAAGAAAAGTCGCTTGGACGGTCTTGATAGCAGAGACTACACGGAGCGCAATTGACTTGTCGTACAAACACTATCGTTTCGACTGATCGAACCGAGTTGAGCGTCACAGTCTGCACGTTTTCTGAGGTGAACGGACGGGCCTGACTGCAACTGCTTGGCAGAAATTCCTCGGGAGTTGCAAGCCATTATTAAGGAGAAGCGCTACCGCGATTGGTGAAGCGCCTATAAGAACGCCGAAGTGACCCTGAGCAACGGTCCTTTTTCCTTTACACGCCCGACTCAGAGCTGAAAACTTGCGACCACCCGGTACTTAGCTTTGCGGGAAGTGCGCTCACAGTTGTTAATATCGAATTAGTTGATACAGCTTCCACAGCACACCCTTGGATACACATACAACGGCAGCATACCGCTGAGAGGTCATTGCCGAATAGAACTGCCGAAGAAGCACCTGTTATATCTACCTTGGCTGAAGACTTGGGTGCCGGAATAGGTTATTGTTCAAATTCGAGATACGTTCGCGCTGAAATATTTCGAGATATTTCGAGGCCGGGAAGTATCTCAGCAAGAAAATACCTATAAAAAGTGTTTGGTTTGACACACTACGATTATCACAAGTACAGGTAACTTAGTGCAAGATAACTATCTGACCAAACTTCAGGGGATTTGTACGACGTCGGAGGCACCGCTAGAGTAGCTTGTGTGCTTAAATTTCTCGTGAAACACAGGCTGCACGAGGAGATTTACCACCAAGGAAGCGGTATATCCTCGCGTATTCGGCTGTTACCAGCGGGTTTTGGATCTGGATTTGACTTCTTCCCTATAAGACTTCAGAGTGTTATTTGAGATACGGGGCTGTCTTATATACAAGATTTTTGAGACCCTGGTGAAAAGAAGCCTTTACGTAATCAAGAACACGTATTGGCATTAATTTATCAATTGCAAAAACATAAGTTAAAGCAAAACATAGAATTCAAAGTTAATTCAGAATTGGCGTCACTGAAATATAACTAACGGATAAGATGGATTTGAATGTAGGCGAGAGTAACCCTCTGTCTCACAAAGAGGAATCTCCCGCCACCTCTGTGTCGCCTAATGGTGGTAAAAGAACAATATTGTCCACCTCGTCTCCAGAAGGTATTCAAGTGGCTTCTCAAATTACGCCAACACGTCTTGCAAATTTATTATTGAAAAAAGGACCTCTTCCAATACGGTATATTACCAGTCAACTTGCTACTGATGTGCCTGGCTTCAAACTTCTTTCGCTTTCGAAGCAAAGAAGACTTATCATGGCTGCTATGGAACAAGTAGATCCCGAGAACAACGTTGTGTTTGAGAAAATAGGTTGGGGACAATGGGCAGTACGTCCTGTGGATAGCGACTATATTGTTAGCGAAGGAGTAGAGGGAACAGAGAATGGCGATAAGAAACAGATCAATGTTCATAAAATCAGAAACCAAGCAAACGTTAAGCTAGGATGGTCTAAGAAGGCCAAGGCAGCTGAGAATACGAAAAATGATCCTCGCAGAGAGTCTATAACCAGCAATAGGCCAAACCTTCATAATTTGAAATTACCAAATGAAAAATTGGGTGCATCCACAACCGCTGTCGAGCTGGACTCTGAAAGCGATTATGCTTTATCCGATATTGATGACGACAATGATGACGATGAAGAAGAAGAAGATGATGATGATGAGGGGCAAAATAATGATTACAGTGCTATGAATGAAAGTGATGACGAACTATTCGAATTTGATCATGATGACACGAGGTCTCGCTTGAATAAACATTTGAGGTCCCCTCCCATAAAATTTGCTGATAGAGTTCCTCTAAAATTAAGTCCTCCCCCCGCAAACAAAATGGGCCGTCGAAAGTCATCATCGTCTAACCCGGCATCTATATCAAAGAACAGCGTACCTCACCGTATGCTTTTGAATCGTTCCCGGTTGAATTCACTAGAAAACCTTGACAACTATATCTTGTCTTCAGCAAAAACATCTAGTGGGTCTGTCACATCCCCTCCTCCTCCAGCGGGCATGTCGACACTGCCTTTTGGGTCGTGGAATTCTATGTATATGAACAATGGCGCATCTTCCAATGAACCAATTCCAGGAATAGCCCAGGCTATGTCTGCTGTTGGAAGAAGGAAGTCTTCTTTTAATGAGTCCCACATACGATCTACATTGTCTTCTTCTCTACCAAGGCATTCCAGCCATCTTCCTCTGTCCGGATACAATTCACCACCTACAAGGAATGTTGTATCCAACAGTAATCCGCACCTACCGGAGAGAAATCACGATGATGGGTACATGCCTAATTCGAAGACGAGTAACAGTGCAAGCGACACAGATGAAGAGGACTGGGCCACCATAGGGGCCGAGTCTCTAAGGAAAAGGTCAGATGAAAAGAGTCAGAACAATGGAAATTCGTCAGGAAATAAAGAGCAAAAGGAAGAGCAAGCCGCCGCCAATGCTTTGGTGGATTTAATGTCCGTTTAAACTCCTAACATATCACAATTCCCTATCATCCCTATCATGTCTTCCTGAGATCCGATAAAAGCCCCGTGAATTATTTCGTGCTGAGGATGCAACCAAGATCTCTGCCAGTCATGTTATAAAGATGTCTCACAGATGATGAGAAGTCTGTGGCTTTATATTCAATTCAAGTACCATTGTTGGTATATTATTTAGTACTAGTTATATCGATGTTCTATGTCATTCTTCAGCACACAAATGTGGCCATGTCATTCACTTCCGAGGGCATTGCACTTCTAATTTTTTTTAATTAATAGAGAGACTGATTTGGTCTAGATCAACCGTTCAACCGTTCTTGAAAGCTGCCAGCCAGTTCTTCTTTTAGGCATCGCACTACTCATATAATGATTTAACTTGCACTTTATTACATTACCAAAAAGGGTAAAATATACGCGTGTCATATCCTCTTTTTTTCAGTTTTAGATATTCCATGTTTTATATTTCAAGAAGAGCAAACGGCATAGTGTAGCTCAGTTCTTCCGGTAAAGCAAAAGGTAGCAAGACTTCATTGGTTATCAGAAGAAGACTATAGAAGTAGGCAAGGAAAGATGTCAAGTACTTCGACAGTGTTACCATCTATCCAACTTAACATCAATTATGGTGAGATTAAAAATACCATAAAAGACTTCTTAACACATTTTAAAAGTAGCAGTGAAACTGACTTGGAGGATGAAGTTATGGAAGAAGAAGATAAAGGACCCAAATATATGACCCTCCTACAAAAAATAGCGAACAGAGAATTGAGCACACTTTACATTGAGCTTGATGATATCAAAGCTTATCATGACAATCAGTACGTTCTTTCTGAAAGCCAGACTAGCATTTCGCCCTACTCGTTGATCAATCAAATTATAAAAAACACACATAGGTTTATTGAAGTTTTCAGTTCTGTTGTAGATGAATTGATGCCTGAGCCTACGAAAGACATTACATACAAGGACGATGTGTTGGACGTTATCTTACATCAGAGAAAGCTCCGTAACTTGAGATTACAACAGGAGAATAACGAAGAATTTAACAACTTAAGAGAGAGCTTTGGTGAAAGAGACAGTGAACAAAATAATAGCATGCAAACCGATAACCTATTCCCTTCTTTGCTCACCCGTCGATATGTTTTATACTTTAAACCACTTTCGGATCCATTGAAAAATAAGCCATTAGCTGTCCGTGAGGTGAAGGGCTCTCACGTTGGGCAACTCATTAATGTACGCGGAATAGTTACTAGAGTTACTGATGTTAAGCCATCCGTCATGGTTATTGCGTACACATGTGACAAATGTGGTTACGAAATCTTTCAAGAGGTGACTTCAAAAGTGTTCACTCCATTATCTGAATGCACATCCACTAGTTGCAAAACCGACAACAACAAAGGTCAGTTGTTCATGTCGACTAGAGCATCAAAGTTCTCTCCCTTCCAGGAGGTGAAGGTGCAAGAGTTATCGAGTCAGGTTCCCGTTGGTCATATACCAAGAACTATTACTATCCATTTCAATGGAGATTTAGTCAGAAGCGTCAATCCAGGTGATGTTGTCGATATTGCTGGAATCTTTATGCCTTCACCATACACCGGATTCAGGGCCTTGCGTGCTGGGTTATTAACTGAAACATATTTGGAAGCTCAATCAGTGAATAAACATAAAAAAGAGTACGAGTCGTTGGAAATCACACCAGAGATCAGACTCAAAATCAAAAAGTTGTTTGAAGAAGGAGGCATTTATAATAGGTTAGCGAAATCTATTGCCCCTGAAATATATGGTCACTTAGATGTCAAGAAAATTCTATTGATTCTTTTATGTGGAGGTGTGACGAAGTCGATTGGCGATGGTCTCAGAATTCGTGGTGATATCAATGTCTGTTTAATGGGTGATCCTGGTGTAGCAAAGTCACAGTTATTGAAGGCAATTGGTAAAATTGCTCCAAGATCTGTTTATACGACCGGTAGAGGTTCTTCGGGGGTAGGTTTGACCGCCGCAGTAATGAGAGATCCTGTAACAGATGAAATGGTTTTAGAAGGAGGTGCCTTGGTTTTGGCTGATAATGGTATTTGTTGCATTGACGAGTTCGATAAAATGGATGAAAGTGACAGGACAGCCATTCACGAAGTCATGGAACAGCAAACAATTTCTATATCCAAAGCTGGTATTAACACCACTTTGAATGCAAGAACTTCGATCTTAGCAGCGGCCAACCCTTTATACGGAAGATACAATCCAAGATTATCTCCTCACGAAAATATAAACTTGCCTGCTGCTTTATTGTCAAGATTCGATGTCATGTTCTTAATATTAGACCAACCTTCAAGAGAGAATGACGAGCAGCTCGCAAAACATGTGGCTTACGTTCATATGCACAATCAACAGCCAGAAATGGACTTTGAGCCATTAGACGCTTCCACCATCAGACAGTACATCTCCATCGCCCGTACTTACAGACCAACCGTCCCAAAGACAGTTGGAGATTATGTCATTCAATCCTATATAAATATGAGGAAAGAATCTCATCGTAATGAAGGTTCCAAACGAAAATTCTCACACATTACTCCAAGATCATTGCTCGCTATATTGAGAATGTCGCAAGCATTGGCTCGTATTAGATTTGATAATGAGGTGACGACGGAAGATGTGGACGAGGCTTTGAGATTGATACTGGTTTCAAAAGCATCTTTGTTCGCCGAAGATGAGCAATACAGAGAAGACGAGTCTTCTACTTCGAAGATATACGGTATCATTAGAAGTATGGCCCTTGGTGATGGTTCAAGGTTGCTCAAGTCATTACCAGTCCAAGATATCAAGGAAAGATTGTTAGCTAAAGGCTACACCATACAACAATTAGAAGACTGTTTAACGGAATATGACCATTTAGGAGTATGGCAACGCATTGATAACGGTGAAACCTTGATGTTTATTGATGCCGAGGATGACGTTGAGATGTCCTCTTAAAATGTTTAATTTATGTTTACTGTATTATAGTTTTTGTTTCTCTTATTACTAAGGATATTGTATCGTGATATAGAGTGTCAGGATTTAACATGTTATCGAATATATTATATAAGTTAACTGTGCGATATATACGGCTAACTCAATGATAAAAAAAAAAAAGATAGCGATTTATCGTTTAAAGAACACTTGCTTGTATCTATACCGAAAATCTTAAGGTATGGATTCACCCCGGACAAGCTCACGAAATAGCTCGGTAGGTCTTCATTCATGGAAACTTTGTGACCCTAGGCCTGATAATGAACTAAGGCGAACACTGACAGGGCGAATACAAATCAGTGAAACAGGAGCAAACAGCAGATCTACGGAAGCGTTACATTCCATGAACTCAACAGCAGTTCCACGGTATGGAGTTCAGGAAGATCAGGAAAACACATTTTGCAATGCAGTGAATGAAGATAAAATGGGCCAGAGAACGCAGCACAAGCCAGAGGATGTTCTGATAAGCAGGAGAATATTATCAAAAATACTTGGCATTTCGATTATTCTAGAAAATAAAGGCTCCGTAGCGAGAGATCATGTAAGTATTTAAGATGCCTTTTCATTGAGTTGAAAATTACGATACTGACATCAATTTAAGTTGGCTAATGAAAGAACATTCTTAGCATGGACCAGAACAGCGGTCAATTTTCTAGTACTTGCGGTCGGATTCATGCAATTCTACCGTGTACAGTGGATGATGGAACCAGCTAATAACTACACAGATCCGAAGGTGACGGTATCTCCTTCTTTTCTTACTGAACTTCAAAAAATAGGAAAGCCTGTCAGCTTCATAAGCATGGTTTTAGGTTTACTAACAACACTTTTCAGTGTATTCCGATACTATAGAGTTCAGGTGCATCTCATGAAGGGTACATATCCAGCTACAAGACTTCTTCTCCTCATTATATTGGCGATGAATGGAGCAGTTGTTATAATGCTTTTAGTTCTCAATTCAAACATTTCGAAATAACATTTCCCTACCTTCATTTAATCGCAATTGCTAGAGTATCATAGTATAAGTATATTAATATGCATGTGTCAATACTTCGAGCCACCGTTCAACGGTTTCTTTTTTTGCCCTGTGGACAATCTTCAGGCTATCATCAATATCTCTAGTTGTTTCCAAGAATACACATTTTTGCTTATGAAACACAAAAGACAAAAATATCTCTCATAAAATCATCTACTTCGCATATGTATCATTATAGTGATGACAACTGCTACAGAATGTCATTACAAGCTTTAGCTTGTTTGTTCTAGTCGATATAAGAAGAGTAACGTTACGCTGCATAGTATTGTTGGTTTATACACACTTTTCTTATAAACCGCGTCAAACTATTATCAACATATTTCAAAGGTCGAGTACAGCCCATTAATTAGTACCAATAACAAGATATGTCTGACTATTCTTCTCAAACCGTGGCTCAACTCAAAGAGGTGTTGAAATCCAAAGGGTTGTCAACCGAAGGAAAAAAGGCGGACTTAGTTCAGCGCTTGATTGACAATGATAATGAGCCTCAAGCGCAGCCAGATACTGAACAGCCAGAAACGGTTGAAATAAACAACAACGAAAAGAAGCCAGCTTCATCAGTAAATGGCAAGACAGAAGAAAATGAGTCGACATTAAAGGTTATAATGCCAGAAGAGAAGAAGGAGGAGCAATCGCAAGAAAAAAAGCCCAAGGACTTATCGCCTGAAGAGCGCAAGAAACTAGCAGTCGAATTGCTACAGAAAAAAATTCACAGAGCGGAAAAGTTTGGTGACGAGGCTGGTGCAGAGGCCGCACGAAAGGACTTGGCTCGTGTGGAAAAGTTCGGGGTCGAAGCAGGCACGGCATTAGCCAGAGAAATAGGCTTAGTCAACAAATCTTTGCCCAACTCAAGCAAGATCACCAAACACAAGAAAAGTTCCAAAGCGCACAAGCCCTTCTTCAAGCCAAAGTTTGGCAAAAAGTTCAAGCGTAAATTTTAATATACTTCGATCAAATCTTTGTACTTTCAGCGCCTTCATAAAGCCGCTTGTCTTGTACGTGTATTCATATAATGAATGAAATAAAAGCATATTACGTATTTTTTCTACACATCTCAACCTCTTTGGCTTGTTAGTGTGCTCCGAATTAAAGAACGAACTAAAGTCTAATTAGATGTAGGCCCGTGTTCATCATCAGAATCTGTCACATCGAATTGTGCTGGATCTGAATATCCTTGTTCATTGTTGTCAACAACTAATCCGTTGTTATCACGTATCCAAATAAAGAATAAGGCGCAATAAATGGTGTAATTGATAAGGAATGGGGTCCATTTTAATAATGAGGAACGTGATATCATGCTCATTTGAATCTCTATGACATGCACAACTGCCATAGTGGTTCCATTGTTGTCAAAAGTCTGTCCGTCATTTTGAATATACTTTGAGGCCGAATATGTGACAGAAGAAATAACAATAAGAGAGACAAAAAATGGCAAGATGAAAAGAATCAATATGGATTTTCTAAAAGATGTAACAATTCCCTGGTTCATTTCATCGGCATTTGGAGTACCGGCTGGAGCGGGCGGGAACTGCTTTATAGTCTTTTTCGTTTTGAAGTAGAAAACAATGGTAAACACAAACCAAATTATTGGGAATAAACTAGAAACGGAAATGCATAGCATGTAAAGTTGTTGCGTGAATGTAGCGCTTTTAGCCGTTGTTTCGACGAATAATGGGAGATTCTCATCATACATTACACTGTTTGCAAGCTTCGATGGTTCGAGCAACATCGCCAATGTC
Organism: Millerozyma farinosa; assembly: GCA_002196765.1. Lineage (NCBI taxonomy): Eukaryota > Fungi > Ascomycota > Pichiomycetes > Serinales > Debaryomycetaceae > Millerozyma > Millerozyma farinosa. The sequence continues at coordinate 1,235,907 of NBND01000002.1, read as the reverse complement.
ATTGAAGAGAGGTCGCAAACAAGAAGAATGAGAGCTTTGTTCAAGCTTGACTTGGGCAATAACCTGAAGTTGCTGGCGGTTGGGCGATGGTAGTATATTACACCATACCCCATGGCAAAAAGCAACACTGCAAAACTTATCAAGATGTTGAACGACGAGCTTAGCCAGAGTGTGACGAAACGCAAAATGCTATAAATAGGGGACGAAATGTCACTCGAAATGAAAGTATTTCTTATCCAATTCAATTGTAGCCAAAGACATAATATGAGATAGTGGGCAGGTTGAATGTAAAACACTATAGCTCTGGATATCACTGATATTTTGTTCATGTTCTTGAAGTCCTTCCCGAGCTTTTTTGTGATCATATAATGGATGAAGTAAATGGTGGTCAACACTCCAATCAACACAGCGTACTTGATCTTTGAGTGAAACTCGTAGAGAGAGAACGGCAAGTAACCATACGAGTTTCTATACTTAACTGGCACTTCTAGTTTCTTTATTCCAGCATCAACCGGAGGTGCAATCAAGACACAGTACACACCGGTCTCAGGCACATCGAGTCTGAACAGTCCATGATCCTGGCTTTTTTGTCCGCCTTTTGGGAATTGAATGTAATCAGTGCTTACTCTCTTGTCATCCACAGAGGGAAATCCTTGCTTCACGTCAAGTTTGAATTTGCTGCTTTCCCAATCCACAAATTTCTTGTAACCGTCGCCTTTACCGCTGTATTCTTTTACAAAGTCCTCAAGATAGGGCGCAGAACTGAAATTGTTAAAGTCAAGATAGCGCCCAACTAATACTGGAATCTTGACATCATCTAATGACTTGCCTTTTTCCAATTGAAGCTGGGACACTCTGACACTGACGAATGCATCTTTAGATCCTTTCTTTAATATAGGAGCACATGACACTCCTATTTCTTCCGAATCCAAGACAACGGGTGTTAACCATGCTCCATCAGCTAATACTAAGCTGACGAACCCCAAAACAAAAGCAATGAGAGTTGAGATTCTCAATGACATTATTGACAAGGAAGCTTTAAAACGTAGCAAAATAAAAAAAACAACAAAATTCGCCTTTACGGTCCCTGTGAGAGCTTAGTGGTTTATATACACTCTTATCGTTCCAAGGTGACTTGAAAAAAAAAACTCCGATTCTTCTAACGCCAACACTATTTTTGAACTAAGAAGCATAATCCCTTGAGAATCCGTGGGCATAGGATAGAGTAAACATGTCAACTGATAAAGATGGTCCTTATTATGAGGCATTGCCTCCGAATTTAAAACCATTCCATTATGACATATATGTGCACAAGATCGATACGATCAATGATACTTTTTCTGGAAGGGTTACGATTAAGCTTGATGTCGTTAGCGAAGCGAACGAGATTCATTTGCATCATCGTGACTTGAACATACCAGATGGCTCGGTTAGATGCTTTGAAGAAAGTGAGCATCAGCTGATTGAGGTTCCCGTCAAGGGCACAGCGGTTAACGTTAGGCGAGAACTTCTCATTGTCCAATTAGCAAGGAGCGTAGCGCAAGGAAGTCGTTTGAAGGTGGAAGTGGTTTACAGTGGAATTATTCAGAATAACATGGCTGGTTTTTACAAATCGCATTACAACAGCGGCGAGGAAACGAAATGCATGTTATCTACACAATTTGAGGCTACGGATGCTAGAAGAGCATTCCCATGTCTAGATGAGCCTGCATTGAAGGCCACATTTGATGTCGCTATCGAAGTCTCTGAAGAATGGGTTGCGCTAGGAAATATGCCAATTTTACACGAGAAGCCAATTGGGTCCGGCTTAAAGAGCGTTCTATTTGAAACTACTCCAGTAATGTCTACCTACTTAGTAGCCTGGGCCTGTGGTGAGTTTGAATATATTGAGTCCAAGACCGATAGTATATATTGTGACGGGAAGCCGCTAACTGTTAGAATTTACACAACTAAAGGCTACGTAAAGGATGCGAAATTGGCTTCTGAGATTGCGCCTAAAATTGTCGATTATTTCTCTAAAACATTTGAAATAAAGTACCCTTTACCAAAACTTGATCTAATTGCTGTCCATGCCTTTTCTCATAATGCCATGGAAAACTGGGGGCTCATCACGTATAGGAGCACTGCTCTATTATATTCTGATGCTAAATCTGATCCTGCTTACAAACTAAAGGTAGCTTATGTGGTTGCCCATGAAATTGCACATCAATGGTTTGGTAATTTGGTGACCATGAAGTGGTGGGATGAGCTTTGGCTTAATGAAGGCTTTGCTACTTGGGTTGGTTTCACTGCCGTCGATTACCTTTTCCCAGAATGGAATATATTTGGAAGCTTTGTCTCTGATTCGTTACAACAGGCTTTAAATTTGGATGGATTGCGAAATTCGCATCCCATTGAAGTTCCTGTAGTTGATGCTTTGGATATTGATCAGGTGTTTGATGCCATATCGTATTTAAAAGGAGCTTCTACTATTTTGATGCTTTCGAATTACTTGGGAACTGATGTATTTTTGAAAGGTGTCGCTAGGTATTTGCAAAAAAATAAGTTTAATAATGCCACATCTGCTGACCTTTGGAATGCTATCGGCGAGGTATCAGGAAAACCAGTATCTTCTATAATGGAACCTTGGATTAAAAGAATAGGTTTTCCTGTTATAAAAGTAGATTCAGATCCATCTAACAAAACTTTGAAGTTAACCCAATCAAGATTCTTGAATGAAGGCAAGGTCTTCGAAGAGGAAAATACAACAAAATGGTGGGTACCTTTGAATATCTCCATAGGTCCTGGGCCTGAAGATGTCTTACATCTAAATTTTGAGAAGACCGAAGATACCACCGGTGTCAAGACCATTCAAGACTTCCCTTATATTGACAAATTTTTCAAGCTTAACAAAGACTCAAGGGGTGTCTACAGAGTTGACTATTCAAAAGACATCATGGAAACTAATATTCTCCCATACATAATAAATTTGTCATCAACTGATAAAGTAGGTCTTCTAGCTGACGTTGCATCTATTTCCATATCGGGAACTGGGCATTCGACCACCAGTACCTTCCTTCAACTCGTTGACAAGTTGGTCAAAAGTGGTGCTCTCGGTGATAACTATATTGTTTGGTTGGAGTTGGGAAAGAGACTAGACCAGCTTTTGATTACTTTTTCAGGAGAAAAAAGCAAACTTAGTGATGGGTTACAATATTTCGCTCGCTCTATTTACAAAGATGCCGCAATCAAATATATAAATAGCTCTCCAGAAAATTTGGACTTCTTACAATTACAGTTGCGAGCCAACATTTTGCTAAGGGCGGGTTTATTGAAAATCCCAGAAGCCAAGAGCTATGCTTTGCGTTTATTCGAGGAGTGGAAGCAAGGCGAGCAGATCCATCCTTCATTGAAACAGTTTGTGTTCACGACAATTGTCTCTTCTGCTGATATTATAGACGAAGAAAAATTCAACTTAATATTGGGAGAGGCAATAAACAGTCCTTCTTTGGATTCTAGGGAAATTTCGTTGAGCTCCTTAGGTCATATAGATAATACAGACCTAGCTGAGAAGTTGATATCATATCTCATTCGTCCTGATATAGTGCCTACAATGGATTCTCATTTCTTAGGTCAGTCCTTGACGGTAAATCCGAAAACAAGAAAAGGCTTTTGGAACTTCTTTAAGACTAACTACAATTCATTCTATAAACTAATGTCAATGAATATGGTCGTTTTAGATAGGTTCATTAAACTAACATTGGGCAATTACCAAGATCTTGAAAACTACAATGATATTAAAGAATTTTTCTCGACGAAAGATATTCATGGGTTCGAGCGTTCTTATCATCAAGTATTGGATAACATCAAGATCAATAGTTCATGGTATGTCAGGGATAAAGATGAAGTATCTCAATGGTTAGCTAACGAGGGATATATTTAATTCTATAATTTAATATATTTTACAAGACGTATACATTAAGCTCTGACTATGTCAACCCCCATAGAAACATAGAAAAGTCGAAAAGTAGCTTATACTGAATCAACCTTCTTCTCATGAATAGTAGCATATCTTCCAGAAGGGTCGGCATGACATCCCCATTCGGCCTTAGGAACCCATCTCATGACAGTAGTAGCTGCAGCTTTCGACTTGAAAATGGCGTCAAACTTACATCTGTACCAGTAAGCTTCCTTTGTGGTAGGAACGTCATCACCCCATTCAGGCTTGGGGTTGGCCAATTCTTCATCGCTGACAGCAGACTCAGCAGCTTCCTTTAATCCATCAATCCAAGAGTAACCTACACCATCAGAGAATTGTTCTTTTTGTCTCCACAATATTTCTTCGGGCAAGTATGGTTTAACATCAGGTTCATCAGATGTATCAAAAGCTTTTCTTAATATGTATTTCTCAATCTTTCCTTCAGAAGGTTTGATCATCTTTTCCTCTGGGTCGATCGTCATACATACATCCAAGAATTGTTTGTCCAAAAAGGGAACTCTTGCTTCCAAGCCCCACGCCATGGTGGATTTGTTTGCTCTCAAACAGTCCGCGTAATGAAGGTTTTTAACCCTCTTGACACACTCTTCGTGGAATTCCTTAGCAGATGGAGCGTTAGCAAAATATAAATATCCTCCAAATATTTCGTCAGAGCCTTCACCTGACAAAACCATCTTAACACCTTGAGCTTTAATCTTTCTGGACAATAAGAACATAGGAGTCGAAGCTCTGATAGTAGTCACATCGTATGTTTCCAAATGATAGATGACATCGTCTAAAGAGTCAAGACCCTCTTTCATTGTGAATGTGTGTGAGTGATGAATAGTGCCAATGAAGTGAGCTACCTTTTCGGCTGCGAGCAAGTCTGGAGCGCCTGGTAAACCGATCGCAAAAGAGTGCAATTGGGACCATCCGGTGGTATGTAAAGATCCAGACTCGTCAACTCCTGATAACTCGTGGTTGGCATCGATTGCATGGGGCTTCTTAGAAGAAAGAGCCTTTTCTGTCTCTCTTGCAGCAATGGAGGCAATCAATGAAGAATCCAAACCACCAGACAACAAGACACCATACGGAACTTCGGCCATCAATCTCTTTCTGACAGCAAGCTCCAATGATTCTCTGATCTTCTTCAAATCAAGTTTATTCGTAGGTGTCTTTGTCTCATCCCACCAGACAGGATTGTAGTACCTTGTGATCTGGTCGGTGTTAGAGTCATATACATGTCCAGGAGGAAACGCAGAAATCTCATCACAAACATCAACAAGACATTTCAACTCGGACGCGAAGTAGCGAGTCTTAGGAGACTTAGCGTTCTTGCCGACGTACAAGGTTGTAATACCGATAGGGTCCCTTGCGGCCACGATACGATCATTCTTCTTGTCATACAAAACAAAAGCGAACATACCGTCAAGATGCTTAGGAGCATCGATGTCATACTTTTCAAATAATGGGATGATAGGCTCACAGTCAGATAATGACTTGAACTTATAAGACTTAAACTGGTCTCTCAAGTTGATGTGATTATAAATTTCACCATTAACAGCTAAGCTGTAGTTACCATCATCGGAAACAATGGGTTGAGCACCTGAGTCCAATCCGACGATAGCCAATCTCTCATGACATAAAATTGTAGAGTTTTGTATAACGTTACCAGACCAATCGGGTCCACGATGACGAATCCTTTTGGCGTATTGAAGAGCCTCTGGCTTGAACTTCTCCACGTCCTCTTGTTTATAGGCTGCAAATATACCACACATCTTTTCCTTCTACCTGTGTTATCCCTAGATGTACTTTTATTTCCTCTGACTAGTTCTTATACTTATAAAAATTCTGTCCGAAGTGACTAATATTTTTCACCCCCGGAAATCCATGGTAAACCGGTCATCTCAATTTCCGGCTATTTGCTTCCAACTTCTCACTTCTGAACATCTTCTTACGCCTTGTCTACCCTTCCTCGCCCTGATTGTGCTAGAGAGATAACTCAAATCTCTTCAGGCTCATCTACATTGCCCTGGATTCTTTTGAGGTTAGGCAATACATCTTCCATCACATTTTGTTTTCAGTTAAAAGAAATAGATGGGCGTAGCGGATTATAACGCACCCGGATGAACAATATACACTAAAACTAGTCGTATGATAAGGAATACTACAAACAATATGCGAGGGAATTTAAACGTGACTAATCCCGGTATCTGCTGGACAAGGTGAGTCTCCGTATAATCAGGGACAAAGCGGAAATATTCAGCCGATGAGACGATAGCATCGCATAAGGACGTGTAAACCCCATATCAGTGGTGTGCATATAGCTTTGGTAGGCGGTCGTGCCCATATACCATATATCACAGCATCCACAATAAGTTCAAAAGCGCAGTGGCGACAAGCACAAGCGTTGCAGTTAAGCTAGAGAGGAAAAGAGATGAGTTTACAGAAACTCACAGCAGAATTATACAAGCTGTTTGACTCCGGTAACCATGTTCAGTGTCAGAAGTTGTTACCAGCAATTAAATTGGAGTTGATCAAGCACAACTTGCTTTTACCACTTGACTCAAACACCCAAACATCAGACCAGCTCAATGACTTGAGAATTTCAGAGCGCATACTTGAGATAGGAGCTTTGTCTTCCCTCTTGACGAATAATTATCAGGGATTTGAAGGATATTTTTCCCACTTGCGTCCATTCTATAGCAATAATAGTCTTCACGGCAAAGTGGAAGTGAATACAGATTCTACCAAGATCATATCTTTGTACCTTTTGTATTTGCTCTCACAGGGATTGATATCTAAATTTCACACAGAGCTTGAGCACATATTCAATTCGAAGCAATATGCAATTGAGAAGGATAAGTACTTACTGTTTCCTTTGAACCTCGAAAGGAACCTTATGGAAGGTAACTACAATAAGATATGGAAGCTTTTGAACGCAGACGACAATAAGCTTCCTTGCGAGGAGTACAATCACTTCATTGAAACGCTCATCAATGCGTTGAGGTTCGAGATAGCGAGGTCCTTAGAGAAAGCGTATGATTCGTTACCAATCAATAACTGCAAAACCTTATTGTACTTACCCCAGGAATATCTGCCTGCCGCATTTAAGAAGTTTTGTGAGGAGAACCTTGAAGTAGATAACTGGAAATTCGAGAATTCCACTGTGTTCTTCAATTCAAGTGTCGCCGAGGAAGACGTTTCTGACAACCTGAACACCATAGTCGTGAACGTCTTGAATTACGCTGAACAAATAGAATCTATTGTCTAATGATATATTAAGTGTATAAACGATAAATGTACATGAAATTAATAATGATGCATTACTCTAAAGTTGTGTAGAAATTTTTGTACGTTTCGTCCAAGTCATTTAAAAACGTTTCTATTTCTTCCTGGCTTAACTCGCTATCCTTCAAATTATTAAGTTTGATAAGCCAAGATATGAGCTTCGATTTACCAGCGAATTCTAAAGTACCTTCCTTTTTCTCGCCTTCTTCCGTGATATCGTAAACCGTTAAGTCATTCAAACTAACAACCAAATCTGAAAGTAGAGGATGTAGCTGTTCCTTCGTTCTATAGTTCAACTTCAACGCATCCATGCAAGTAATAAAATTCCCGGTAACCTTAGCCACAAGCTTGCCGCTTGTTCTGCTTCCTTGGTTTCTATCGGTCGACTCTTCGCTTGCTGTCCCCAATTTAGATCCACGCTGTTCCATTGTTGCTGGCATTCCTATCTCAATCCTTTTTATTGCTAAAGGTACGTTACAATCAAGCGTGCTAGTCAACTCATATAAAAGATTTTCCTGGCTTTCAGATGATGTAGGAAGTATGTCTTTGAGTGCCCTTTGCTTCTCTGAGGTGTCACTTAAGGTCTGTAGTATGATCTGATACTGATTCATAAGTCTTAACACAGTTGAGGTATACTTATCTTTATCCGTTATATAGTCTTTGAGGAAAGCATTTTCAATCATCTCTAACACCGTTAAAATAGAATGTACCTCAGCTAACGACTCATATACTACCTTGTGAGTTGGTGTATGAAAAAGCTGAGATCGATCAACCTCTTGCAAACTTTCTGCCCCTTTCCTTGAGCCAACAGTATATGATGTAGTAGATGTTGGCGCATATGGGGGTATACTAGTATTCCTATTGGACATTTCAGTGTGTTTCAAATACTTCTCTTGCAATAGCTTACCCGATTACATCTTGGGGGTAGTTCATCTTGCCTCTATGCAAAAAAATACTGCATAATCATCAGTAATAAATAAACGCTTGAGGGCATCATTCAAGTTATCTCTATAAAAAACCAGTATATAATATACATCTGTAAAACCATATTCTATAAGCAGTCTGTAGACTTGAGAAAAAGTCATCAGTCAATAAACAGTACTAAAGGTTTACCCAGTTTATTGGGGCCAAAAGCATCTGCGTTGAATCCCAATCGAGTCCAATCTGTCTTGTTGTACCTGAAAACAGAGGGTGGTGGCACATATCGGCCTAAGATTAAGTCATAATCGCTATATCTAGATTGGAGTAAGGAATTGATTGTGTGCTTCCCGAACATTGTCTTTGCTCGTTCGCATTCATTCATTATCCACGGGAGTAGGTATTCGCTTGCATCTCTGTCGAATGGACAGACTGTGATGGGCGTTGTAAGGACAATGTCTTTCGCCAGTGAAATCTTCGCCTTGATAATGATCTCATATGAGATTGAATAAAGTTTACCACGAGTCGTGAAGCCTTGAATGTGCGTAAGTGGTACTCCTTCGTGAACTTTTTCGATTTTTTCGCCTACAAAGGCAGATGAGACGTAGTGTCTGTGGTTAGTGTCTTCCTCGTATCCTAGTGTTTTTTTGTTTGTGAACGTTTTCAAGAAATCGTTTTCATATGGAAATTTGCACCTGAATTCGTGTGTTATCCACAGACTATTCAAAGAGCCATCGTTTGACGAGAAGCTTTTTGATTCTGAGTGTAGTTTCTTTTCCTTTCTCGTAGGAAGGCCGCCTTCGTGAAACTCGATAATTTCCTTTATTTGAAGAGTTAGGAACTTTAGCTTGAGATTTTTCTTGCTGCTGTTGCTGAGAGGGTTCGTTCGTATTCTTATCAAAGTTATCACATCATCCAGGGGACCTACCGAGGATACGGGCATGGAAAGATCAAGTTCAACATAATTGTCATCCGATATCCTGGCCTCGGACACTGGTTCATTAAACTGTCGGTAAATGGGAAGGGTATCGAACAATATAATCGGGAAGGCGAACAGTTCCATGAAGTTCATCTCATTATTGTATGAATCTCCACAACTTACCCGTAACACAATATAGTGACTTGTGGTTGCGCTCCAGTTGCTGGATTGCCCGCTGGGTGTGATATCTCGAGGCAAAGGGATAATTACAGGGAGATCTAATCCGAGTACTCTCTCTGCAAATTCCCCCGCAGGAGGACGAAAAACACTTGAATTTTCGTATACCTTTTGTTCCCCTAAAAATTCACTCCCACCAATCGCCGAACTTATCGTTACTTTTTGCACGGTCTTGATCTCTATCCCAACCGATCGTAAATAAAAAGGAGTGCCGTTACTGGGCCGTAGCTCAATTACAGCTTCTACTCGGGGCACGCTCCTTGAGACCCCCGGACAACCATGCACGATATTTAATCCCGTCTGTCTGATGTTAGCTGACACGGGCGATACAACTTTCAGTGGTGCCATGTTGAAGCGAAGTACTAAACCCTGAACAGCCTTTCCGATTCTTGTTTATTGACATTGTTATGATATTTTTTATACACAGGACATGATATAATAATGTAGACCGCTCTACTCATAGTAGCTTTGGGATTACTCCGTACTTTATGGTACAATCTTTGTACTGAGTTCTGTAGTAGTCTAGGGACTCAAATGAGCTTATAGAAAGGTTGGTTGTGACGAAAATCCATGCTAAAATGTAATTTATCTCAACTAAAGATCCCGAAAAATTTCTTATTCCTATTAACATCACTGTGAAATATATGAGGATTTCATCGAGATAATGAGGGCAAGCTACCTCTTTGAAAAGTCCAAATGTTGGAATACTGTACTTTCTTAGCTGAGCGAGGTAGTTGTGGTAATGGAATTGGTCAATCGAGAATAAAAAAAAGAAGGTGATGAGGATCAAAACGTAGAAGTCTAATTTTTGTAGACTCAAAAAGTCCTTTTGTTGTCCATCAAGAAGCAGAGAGAGCCCGATTAGAGTATTTAAAACGATGCTAGCATAAAATGATAGCCCCATTATGTAGTGAGACACGTTCATATGGGAATCATTGCTGAATTTTGACACGAAAATGCATTCAAATAGCCTTCTCGAAGACTGTATTGTTAATAGTATTAATATTATGGTGTAGTCGAGACTTTTCTCGAGAGGATCATAGCAACCCATAAATTCAGCTACTCCCGAGCTTCCTTGTATTAGTAAGACCCATGTTGCAATGCATAGCGCCAAATATTCGATGTAAAAATGGGTGAACCATTTTTTGGGTACAGTCAACTTTGTCAAAGCATCACCTATCCTGGAGGAATTATTTTTCAATCCATGCAAGGTTTTCCCGTACTTCAACAAACTATTTAATCGATGAGTCTTTTTTAGGGTGCAGATGACTACTATTCCGATGGTATAGAAGCTAGTGATGAGCACCGCTAATCCAGTTTCCATTGCTTTTCTAGTGAACACCTATTTAAGTATCCGTTTCTCACAAGTGTTATGGATTTGAATATTAAGGCAGATGCGAATAGTCGAATTGCTAGTATTCACGAATAAAAGTAGAACTCAGTATAATTCTCTTGTTTCTAGCGATTGAGTGCCTAGTTATCTTGTATATACGTCAAAAAGTTAATTTTACTATATATGATCAATAGCGTAGAAGAAACCACGATAAGTAGATCCAAATTCTCCGAAGCACCAGGCTTCTACAAAAGATACACTCAAATACTATATTAACTTCTATAACAAATAAAACCCATGACTTGTGACCTAGCGACCAGTATATTTCTTTTCTAATGGACGAACAATATTAAAACCTATGAAGGCGAAGGCAAAAGCCAATTCGAATCCAATTTCACCACCAAACTTACCAATACGTCTACCGATCACGCCGTGATACCAATTTTGACTCATACCGACGACAACACCAGCTGCACCACAACAGAATCCGAAAATACCGGCAATACCTATAGGATATGCCGATTTGTCATAAATTCGATCCCAATCATATTTAGCAAAGCTTCCTCTGTTGTAAATAAAATGCTCAGACAAACACATAGCTTGGTAAATGGCTAAATAGTAACCAATGATATCCATAAAATTACCCATGACAGACTCAAAATGGTAGTAAGCGGGAATACAAATTGCCAAAGTGACAAAGTTACCACAAATAGTCCAAAGAACTCTGGGTATTCTTGACAACTGAGACCAGAACGCCTGAGCAGACAATGCAATTGAGTACATATTTGGAATGTTGTTGGCGACAGTAGACAAGGCTAATATAACACACAAAAACTGGCCAAACCCATGCAAAGAGTCGACAACCAAAATGGAGTACACTAAACCACCAATCGACTTGTCCGCATACATTTGAGCCCATTTCTCATCGGTAAGAGTACCCGTAGCACAGGCTGCACCCAAGGTCAACGTAAAAATCAATGGAGCAAGCAAACCAGCCAAGATAGAAAAGAAAATCTTGTACGAGTTAGCGTTACGTGGCTGATAGACAGTGTAGTCAGCTGCGTATGTGGTCCAACCGGTAGCAAAACCGTAAATAGTACCACCAAAACTCAAAACGTCACCAGCAGTAGTTGAACCACCCTTCATTTCACCGTAAGTGAAATTTCCTGACTTAGCCATTCTAGCGATGATGGCAATGAAAACAACAAAGTTTGGTACCCAGGACCACTTTTCGTAGAGATGGATGACGTGGTACCCAAAAAATGTAACAATAATGGTACACACAATCAATATCAAACACCCTGCCCATGGGGGACAGGCTCCGTTGTTAACAATATTTAAAAGTTGAGCTGAACTCATGATATTCACTGCACCCCAACCTACACACGCCACCATGTTAATTAAGGCAAAAATACGCATACCATAATCTCCAACAAGGAACTTCGACAAAATCATTTGTCTCAAACCAAGCTTAGGACCAAAGATGGAAAAGAATGCCACAGGAAGAGCACCCAACAAGGAAAAGAAAACAATAACCAAAAATGCTTGCCAGAATGACAACTGAAACACTGTAATGCCTAGAGCACCTAACGAGAAAGTGGCAATGACCAAGTTCGCTGAAAGCCACATGGTTCCTGCATTGACAAGGGAATGCTCCACCTTCTCCTCGTCGGTGACCGGCTCAATACCCTTTATCTCGGCATTCATCATGCTGGCGAGCCTCTGCACAAACGTGAGTTTGACAGCCTTCACGTCCGCCTGCGTGCCGCTTTCTGTCTTCTCGAAGCTCTCATAAGAAATTCTCTTTTCAAGGTCCTTTTCGTTGCGCCTCTCAATGCCCTCCATCGCATCTATTCGTTCACTGGTGTAACCCATGTTTCTCGTTTTATACAATTATTAGGGTAAGCCTCCGTACTAAAATGTTTGACCCTTGAAAACTGGCTCCTGTCCGTCCAACCTTCACTGCTTCAGATCTCAAGACCCTCCTTGTTATGCTTTTTAGATTTATGTCCTGATGGTTGAAAATTTTTATATCTCTTCGTTATCTCATCGTACAGTCTGACCGGTGTGCATATACGCATTTCATCGCCAAGTTGATTTGCCTTGGGCATGAAAGGCTTAACTCATTTGCAGATATCTTATCGGAGGGGCAGCAGCAGCACACACAAACAACGATAAGATCGGAGCGCCGCGGAGTGTAGAATCTTACCTTGTGGTAGAGGAGAGGTTGGAACAGGGCAGTGGGAACACCGCTAGTACGCACGAGAGAGGTGTTCAGAGAAACTGAACATCTACAGCATGGTCCGAGTGACTCGATTCCACTGGTCATATAGTTACGGGACGTTGTGCATGTCTCGTAAGGCAATATTTTTGCCCGATGCTAAGTGCCGTGACATGGGAACGTGAGTGCGACATAGGGCAGGCATGCGCAGCACGAAGAGTAGAACCTGGGAAGACACAAGCATGAACAAAGGTTTCGGTTCAAGCGCGGTGCAGAGACACGAAACAACAAGAGCATCGTAGATCCCCGTAAGACGCCAATAGCACCGGACGCATTAAGACGGTAAGACAATAAGGCTAAAAAAAAAAGCAAGTGTCCAAGAACAAACGACATTTCCTGATGTCGTCGCAGAATGCCGCGATGTCGCACGAGCCCGGTGTGGAACATAGCAGTCATGCAATGGGCGAAGGAAAGGGATTGTCAGGGTGCGCACAGAGATCCTCGGAGCACCCTAAGTCGTACAGGTATGGTTTGCAGGTTGCGATATTACAGTTTGGGTCCTAGTATAGTTATTATATTCATTACATAGTACAAATGGCTTAATCAATATAAGAAAAAAAAAAACTTATCTAAAACGTACCTCGGGGTAGATTAGGGAGTGTATACTCCACGTACTTGTTATGGATATGTGCCGGGGGCTCCCGTGGTCCGTACCTGAGGCCAGAGCCGTAGTGGAGCGCGAGTTTCTGTAGATGTAGTTGCTGCACCAAGTCAGTAAAGAAGGGCTAAAGGCTAGGAAGTACTTTTGTGGTTTTTTTTTTTTGCTCTCAGCAAGCCAGGGTTCCAAGATAGGACTCCTGGTGCTACTGTGTAACTGGAGGTTGCGCAATTGAATGGTCGAGCTACCGCGGAACAAATACTAGATATGGTTATCTGGGGTGTCGCTTCTCCCCAAAATCAGGTGCAGCGTCCCCACAAACTTGGAGAGATTGAGCAGCTGCGACGGTCACTTATGAACACAACCTTGTAATAATGTGATTCGTCTGTGTATCCCATCTGTATGACACCTTGAAGCGTCATCTAATAGAGGCGTCAATCGAGTCTATATCACGCAGCTGCACGGGAGAAAGGTGTGGCCAGGAATATGGAGGCAGCAGGCGACATCAGCAGGCAACTCAGGAGGCTCAGTGGTGAACACCAAAATATGCACCGAGAATAACGGCCAAAATGATAATGATGAGCACGATGATACCAAAACAAATACATCTCTTCTTTCTGGCCTTCTTTGCGCTGACAACAGCCTTGTTTGTGTGACCCACACCCTGCTCGACGTCGTGCTGGGCAGCAGCTATCTGCTCGTCGATTTGCTGGATGGGTTGGTCCTGCTCGATAACCAACTCTTCCATGTCGTGAAACAACTGGGTTAACTCGGCCATGGTCTTCTCCAACTTCAACAATTCGCGGTGTCTGACCTGGACTTCATTCAACACGGTTCTAGCCTCACCACGTCTGTTGGACTGCATTAATGCCTGCTGGAAGTATTGCTGATTGTCGCCATCCTCCACCACGGCCTTAATCTCAGCGTCGGTGGCGTCGGGCTTGATTATTCTATACTGTCTCTCCGCCTGCGCCTTTGTCTGCTCACGGTTGTTGGCCTCTATCAAGCGGTACTCTTGAATAAGCTCCAAGAAGCGCTTTCTGGAACTCTCTGCCTGGTCAATCTTGTTCTTGTCGCGACTGCTAGCCGCTTGTGTCTGCACGTTCTTGATTCTGCTCTTCAAATCGCTTTGCAACGAGTTCAGTTCCGAAATTAACGCATCAATCTGCTTCGAGTTGTACTCCGCGTCTTCCTCGTTTAGGTCCAACTCATGCACAAAGTTCCTCTGTTTGTTCGAGATAAGGTTGATCAAGTTCGAGTACTGATCAAGAGTGTTGTTGATGTCGTTTATCTCATTCATGAACGAAACAAAGTCATCTTCGCCCGACCCGGAAGAAGAGTACTTGTTATAGTTCTTCAACTCATACGAGTTGTTATACGGATTGCTCATTTCCCTCCCTTTATCAATCTTTTCGTACTATACCACAGTTTGACAGTTACTATCTATCCGTCTGGCGAACTCTATATATTGCTGGGTAAAATTGGTGCACTGTAAAATTTTGCACTTCCCTTTCTATACTTCGACACTTTGTCCTTTTGTTTGGACTAATGAGTATTTAAATGGTAGTGAAATCAAGAAAGAAAATATTGAACTTAACACAACGAACTTTTTCTAATTATGTTGTACTAGTCCTTCCGGATACTATGCAACTATGGGCTTCTTTATTAACCAAGGTGTGTCCGCTTCTCGATACTGACCTTTTCACCACCAATATTTGTACACTGACAGTAAAAATTTGTCCACAAACACCAATTAATGGCTGAGTTTCTGTGTGCAGGTTTGATGTTTTGTGTCATTTTTGTTTTGTTTTATTTCGCTTTTGGGACAAATATATATATTCTATTCCTGCAATCACTGTTGCACGGCTAGACGAGGACATCCGTGGTTAGACCAGCACAAAGACGGCTGCAAGAGACCTAGCGGGAAGCATGGGTAGTGCAAGTAGGTTTGAGCCGGCGCGGCACCAGGTAGCAGGGCATGATGGGTGTCTCGTGTTTGGTGAGGACGAGATGATTTTTGCTAAGGCGACAAATCAGCAGGAGATTGATTTCTACAATGAGACGCAAAAACGCAGCGTGGAGGATATAGGCGGGGCTAACGCAGCATTGGGAAGCCGTCTTAGTGACTGGATGCCCGTGTATCTAGGGACGCTTGAGCAGAATGAGTTTAAAGAGCACGACCCCAATTCGATGGTGATGCCGGCATTAAAGGAGGACCAAGGGGTGCTCAGACGGCGGCTAGGGGAAGGGTTAAGTCATTTAAGTGAGGGACATGGCTCGGGAGATGTGCAGGGACATTCTAGTGGACGTCTGTATATTGTATTGCAAAACTTGTGCAGTGGATTCAGCCGTCCCAGCATCATGGACGTCAAGCTTGGATCATTGCTCTACGACGAGAGTGCCGACGCGTCCAAAATTCAGCGATTGAAGATGGTCAGTGCCTCCACTACCAGTGGCCTGTTAGGGTTTCGCATTTGCGGCATAAAACACCACGTTGAAGATGCAAACTACACTTCTCAGGTGATTACCGATGATTTGAAAGACACTTGCACTGTTGCTCCTGCGACCTCTAAGGGCAGTGTTGTTGTCTACAATAAGAACTTTGGTAAGAGCCTTACAAAAGAGAATGTATCGCGCGGTCTCATGGTCATCTTCGACACCCTTCCCAGCAAAAGCATTAGACGCAAGGTATTGAACAATTTCTTAATGCGTCTCCAACTTATATATAACTGTTTGCTAGATACAGAAGTTCGCATCATTTCTGGCTCTCTTCTTTTCATTGTTGAAGGTGACCATGAAAGATGGAAGCCGGTATTAGAGAATGAAGATTTTTATGAGTCAATGGACCCGCTTATCAGAGAAGACTTCTTCTCTAGCGACGACGATGGTGATGATGATGAAGATAGTGACGAAACCGAAACTCCCTCTACGGTTTCGAACTCCAAGATTGATGATAAAATTGCAAAAGCTACTAATGAGGTGCTGGATTCCTTTAAATCAGGAAGTAAATTCCCGCTCAGTAGCTTGAATTTGATAGACTTTGCCCACTCCAAGTACACTGAAGGTAAGGGCTATGATGAAAACATAATAGAGGGTGTGGAAAATTTAATAGCAATTTTCGAAGAAGCGCTACAAGACTTGTAAGGCATTATGTTGATTTAACGTGCAATGACAATTGTTAAATAGATTTTACATTATTATAGACTTGTTTAACACAATTTTGTAATCTTACCAATGGCAATAGTAGTACCCTGGTCTCTCAAGGTGAATCTACCTAATTGAGGATAATCGGCGTAAGTTTCAGCACAAACAGGAGCGCTTGCTTCCAAAAGAGCAATAATCTTCATTCCTTTCTTTGCGAAAGCTGGAGGCTTCTTGGACTTCCTGTTTGTTCCTTTCTCTAATTTGTGCTTTAATTGAACAAATTTCACTTCTTCAATTGCTGTATGTAAATGCATAACACAGGAGAATCCATTTGATAAGATACTCTTCAACTCGACGATAGCAATTTGGGCCTCGAATCTAGTGATAGTCTTAACCGGAGTAGATGGAGAAGTCAATACATAACCAGGTGCCAAGTCTTCTTCTTCAATTCCCTTAATCTTCAATCTAACTTGTTCGCCACAGTAGGCAGCCTCACATTCTTGTTCTGTCTCGTTATATATGGTAACCACTTCAATAGATACTCTGTTTGGCATCAATAACAAGTTGGTGTTTTTCTTAACATGTCCACTCTCGATCTTACCTTCAACAATAGTACCTAAATCCTTCATCTTACCACTTATTGGCAACATAAATGGACCATTGATACGACGGTCTACGGTCTTCATGTTGTCTAAATATTCCAATAATGATGGACCAGAATACCATGGGCACTCGCTGGAACTTACTCTATCCTTAATTCCGGCACCAGTGTAACCAGATACTGGCATATAAACTATATCGTCTTTGGCATAACCAATACCCTTCAAGAACTGGCCTAACTTAGTGGTACAGTCCTTATAACGCTCTTCAGACCAGCCAACTGTTGGGTCATCCATCTTGTTGACCACCACCACGATTTTGTTCACACCTTGTGTCTTGGCCAACAATGCGTGCTCTCTAGTTTGACCACCTTTCTCGAAACCGGTTTCGTACTCACCCTTCCTGGCAGAAATGACAAGGATACCCACATCTGCTTGAGACGCACCACCAATCATTTCAGACACATACATTTTGTGTCCAGGAGCATCCAAAATGGTGTATCTTCTCTTCTCGGTCTCGAAGTAAGCTTTACCTACTTCAATGGTTTTACCATCACTTCTTTCCTCCTTGTTGGTATCCATGACCCAGGATAAATACCAGCCCTGTCTACCAGCATCTTTAGCTTCTCTTTCGTATTTTTCAACAGTACGCTTGTCAACGGATCCAGTCAAGTATAAAATGTTACCTCCCATGGTGGATTTACCAGCATCAACATGACCCATGAAAATGATCGAAATATGGTCCTTGCCGCCAAACATATCCTTAATAACTTCCTCGTCAACCTCTTCTTCTTGCTCTTTGGCGAGCTTTTCGGCTGTAACGGCTTCCTTCTGTGTTGTAGTTTGAGCACTTTTGCTAGCGGTGGCCGGTTTTGATTCCATCTTCTTTTCTGCTTTAACTGGTGCTGGAGTACTTTCCTTGTCTGGATGCTCGGGGTTGCTTGTACTAGTTTTGCTAGAAGTTTTGGCCGCTGTAGATTCCTGAGGTCCGGAAGTATTCTCAGTCTTCTTTTCAGAATCAGCAGGGGTTTCAGTCTTGGTCTCTTTGGGTTGCTCGTCAGTTTTGCCCTCGGTCTTCTTTTCTGGGGCTTTAGTGGCATTGGCTAACTTGATTCCAGAGGAAGAAGCCAATTTCAAGCTCTTCTTGGGCTTGTTCAAAGCGGCCTGTGAGCCTTTCTGCTGCTTCTGGAAATCGGCTAAAGACATGCCCAGCCCCTGTTGAGGCTGTTGTTGGTACTGCTGGTACTGCTGGTATGGCTGGTATTGCTGGTATGGCTGTGCCTGGGCATTGTCATTGTAATAGCCCCTGTTGTTGTTGTTGTAATAGCCTCCTCTACCGTAGTTGTTGTAGCCACCTCTATTGCTGAAGTTTTGGTATCCGTATGCCTGGTTTTGACCATTGACATTTCCGTAGTTGGCAGCATAGTTTTGATAATCCTGAGTGTAATCCGAGTATCCCGCTTGTCCATAACCACCATACTGGCCCGGAATGAATGTGTTAGCGGTGTTTGGGTTGAAATATTTCTGACCCTGTTGGTATTGTCCGTATGAGTTTTGTTGTTGTTGCTGTTGAGCCTGGTTGCCTCCGAGAGAGCTATTTTCAAGCTTCTGGGATAATTCGTCTTGCTCGTACTGCTTGTCTGTCATCCTGGCTATCTGCTGATCTTTTAACAACCTATATTAGCCCACTATTCTTGATGCCTACTCTCTACTACTGAAAAAAAAAAATTTTTCCAGAATAATTAATCCTGCCTCACATGATGAGGTACTAGGTTTCAGATTGTGATCCTGATTGGAATTGTTCTCTACAGTTGAATTAGAAGTATGCTACAGTCATACCGGGCGTGCGTTATGCTCCTGTGAGTATCTATGTCACTGGTCTGGTGGTCATCAAGGATATACATAGGGCAACACCTTCAAATGCTAATATTCGCCGTATTGCGACTATGTTCTACAGCGTATTCTACTATTTTTATTTTGGAGAATAAGCGTCAATGGTGTCAACTGGATTGCATGAGCCTATATGCTGACATTATAGGCGATCTATAGCCAGATGATGTCCTTCTCTTTCTCACATCTTCTAATTTACGCATGTAAGATTGGGTCTCGATGAAAAATAATACTTTATGTAGTCATCAAACATTAAGAAAAAGACGTCCCCTTGCATTCTCTCCGAGGAGAGCAGAAGACCGGGTCGATTCTCTAGAGCAGTACGGCTAAGTTATTACGATTTTTGGGTACAGATATTCTAGAGGTTCTCTCATTATACATTTCCATTAATAGTGTGGACCCTCGCAACCAATTCTTGGACCGAAATAGATAAAGGGATAGCCGGACTGTAGGACTTTAGTGAAAACTAGTCAAAACAATATTAATCAGACATAGATAGTATGGGTGTGTTTAGTGACCGCCCGTATACCTCTATCACCGTCAAGGTTGACCAATTGGTTCAGTCGAGTGGGGAGGATGATGATACAGAGTTTTCAATGGAACTATACTTGTCAGAGCTCATACATCTTATAGAAGTGCAGCCACACTCGGGAAGTGTAGAAGCAGCTCGTGCCATAAGAAAGAAGGTCAAGTATGGACTGAGTGTAAAGGAGCAGCTAAGAGCATTGAGTCTCTTGGAATTGATGGTACTTAATTCAGGACAGAAAATAGGGTCAGCTATTGCAAGCGATGAAAAGTTGGCAGAGGTATTGAGGGGCATAATCAAGGGCAGCGGTAGAACGGGTTCGGGTGGGTCCTACGATCCAAGGGTTAGACGTAAAGTTTCTTCTTTGGCTGTGGGCTGGAAAGAGGAGTTAGAAGGATTGTCAGGTTACCATGCATTGGGGGTGCTCTGGAAGACTCTTCCGAAGACACGGAAGCTGCACTCGCGAGTCAGTAGCGCCAGCTCAAACGTGTTTGACTCCTCTCTCGATGATGTCAGCGCTCGGGACCTGGACTTGTCGCTGGCTCCTGACACACCTTTGCAAAGGAAGAAGTCTCCTCCTCCACGGCCATCTACGCGATCGCCCTACGCTGTTAATAGCCCCAATGAAAATGAAGGCTCTAGCAAGAAGAAACTCAGAAGAAAGAAACGAAGCAGAAAATATCTCAATGCAGATGAGCTCTATAAAATACCAAAGATCAATTACGATGTAGAAGCTCCTAAGATAAGGTTGGTGATTGCAGACTGCCACACACATACAGCAATGTTACAGAACATGCTACTCACATTGCCTCTGGATTCGGACCCCTTTGATGATAGAAAAATAATGCTAGAATTCGACAAATGTAAATCTATTAGGCGGAAAGTATTGCGTTATCTTCAGTTCGTCGGGGCAGGAGATGAGCTGACAAAAAGCACGAAGACGAAAATATTAGATGAAGAATTTTTGGGCTCTCTTATTCTCGCAAATGAGCAATTAGTAGAAGTTTTTCACAAATTTGACTTGGCCTGTGACAGCTCTGGTCAACAGCGGCCCCAGGACAACCCTAATGACGAACTGAGCGAGTCCGAAAGTAGCTACTACACCGACGAAACATCTGACGAAGACCTTTCAGAGGTAGACGAAGTCAGCAAGGTCGGTAGCGATTCTGCCATGAGGGGCATTGATGAGCTAACATTGGGCCCCGTGAATGAAGATAATAAAGGCGAAAAGCCCTCAAAGACTTTAGGGGGAAAACTACCTCCTCCAAGACCATTGAAGGAAAAGCCATTGTTACAAAAAGAGCCGGGGCATAAACTTCTATCTCGTCAGGAAACTAACAACAGCACTTCCAGCGACCCATTTGGTGACAAAAACGAAGTAGCTGGCAATAATCGTGCTTTTTAGCTAGGAATAAGTACTGCGCGAAGCGTAACCTCATACTTGGGATAGCCTGGGATTGTAAGGATTCGGCTCTATTGTTGAAATAACATAACTCGCCCTGACAGCCTCGCTTTCGGTGGTAGAAGCCGATTTGGCCTGGAAAATTTGCTTGTGTTTGTCCATATCATATGTTGCTCGTTACCACAGTCAGATTAACTCAACTAGAATATCTGATTTCTACAGACTCCTGTTCGGATCCTTTACTTTAACAAAGTATATACTCAACATAAGATTTGCTTAGGACGATATATCGCTACGGTACCTTGTTTTGCTATAGACTAATTTTGTTTGTATCATGGCTTCAATATATACATGTGCGATTTCGTGAGCACGTAAAGGTACAATAGATCAATAAATTAAAACTTGTAATACACTATAATACTTACACAGTAATTGCATCAGACTTAATGAAGGAAAGGCTGTCCTTGGTATTCATGGCCTTGATATATCGTATAGAATGAACAGCATAGATAAAAAAAATGGAAGAACAACGTCGAGTCCAAAATATACACTCAAATACCCAGCTGATATGAGAAAGCTACCGGCAATTGACAAATTCAAGCTCAGTAACATTATTCGGGACGCCGTCCCTGCTGAATCCAACGACGTGGTTGTCTCTCTACTTGATACAGTCGAACGATACAAAAAAGATTTGAAGAATGAGATACGGCAAAGACTATCCATGGAGCAAAAAATTCAATTCAAAAATATAGCCTGTTACGAGCTTTCTCAGAAGCTAAACAAAGCAATTTCGCAAAGACGACGTAGAATTGAAAGGGTTTTGCAAGATGAGAGCCGACAAAAGGATACATTGCAACGAAATCACCTTGACTTGGAGGTAGATCAAGTCCTTGATTTAGCAAGCAAAGTTTCATCCAGGGTAATGAAGCTTGGTGGTCAAATTGATGACATAAACAACCGACTATATGGGCCTCATATGTCTTCCTCTCAAGAATTCAAGCTGCGTTATCCTTTGTTGTACTCCCATATAACTGGTGGGACGGTGAACAAGTCTGAGCCCAACTCCAGTCAGGCGTCTGTAGCTGTAATTCCCGAAGACATGCCTTCCCAAGGCTTACATTTGGAATGTGGAAATGATTTTGATCTGCGAATTGGCACAAGACCAGTCAAAAGTTCCGACTTGGGCGTTAAAGTGAAGCAAATGGAGAGAACTTCACGACCTGACGAGAACACCGAACATGAAGTTCCAGCAAAGACGCATGAAGCACCTCAAGATGATGAGTTTATGGATCCTGAGCAATTTGAACTGTTTATGGCATCAACCCTCAGCAAGTACAGATCACTCCAAGAGAAGAAACAGCAAAAGAGCGATGGTTCTTCCGTTTTTGAAGGGCATGATCCTTTCTCGTTAGAACGAACTAAGGACGCGAATACATCCAAGTTGCCAAATCCTATACTTTTCTTGAATGTTGCCAAAAACAGCGCGTCTGAACCTTGCACTGGTCAATCAAAACTTCCACTGAAAGAATCTGGACTAGCAAATACAATGATTGATATGAAGTCGCTGGCTACTGTGGATCCTACTTTAATGACATCACACTTCAAAAAATTACGTATTAACGGCTCCCCTATTACAGGTAAATCTCATTTGAGAGATAAACATCGTCGCAAATTACCTGCTCATCTGTCAGAAATTTCAAATGACGAAGCGGGTTTCCAGTCATCTCTGGCTGAAGTGATTCTTACAAAGTCCTTGAGAAACTATGCAATTGATGATAACAATGAAGGTACACTCCAAACGGATCGAGTGCATGATTTTGATCAGAATTCGTTGGATTCAGGTAGTTCTTCAGACGAGTCAAACTCGTCTATTTCTGGCGGCTCGATACAAGTATCGCTCGAAGAATACTCTCCTTCTCCAAAACATGTTCCTTCTCATCGTACACTCAAGCCGAAAGGCTCAATTTTACGCATTGTACCGGGAATATCTCAGCAGTCATACCACAAACCAGCACGGCCCATATCCATTACTAGACAGTTAAAGGCCCAGGTATCTAGGCAGATACTCCAGGAAAGCTTGAGTGAGCATACACCTATTGAACGCCATCATACTTCCCAACCCCGATCTGTTGATGGCTCACACCTGAAAATAGTTGCACCGACGGAAATTACGCGTGTGACGCCTGGTCTTAACCTCTCGAACGATGTTAATGCAAAGGGCCTAGTGTTAAAACTGACGGAATACCCTGAGGGTAGTCTTTCAACCAGTAACGCCGATGCAAGTAGCATTTCGCTGAATAGCTTAACTTTCAGATCTCTTTCGAAATTGAAACATATCCTCGATGATCTGGAATCTGCTAAACAGTAAACCGCCATTGATCGCATACGGCCCTGTGTCAATCATCCTAAATATATATGACGAATTACGAAGTAATGAACAGAAATACTAAACATAAGTAAATTGTTGTTGTTGTCTACTCGGTAACTAATATACACTAGAATAACCACACCCACAGAAACCATAGAAAAATGACGAAAAACACCAAAAGCCACATTCTCCAGCTAATCCCTGCCCTTTGACTCATTATTATCATCTTGTTCCACGTATGCTTCAATGTCACTTTTCCTCTCTCCATTGTATCTGTTATTTCGTCGTTGATTTTCAATGACTTATTGATTTCTCCGCCCATTCTCACCCCTAATTCTTTCAAAAGTGTAACCTTCTTGCCTATCAGGTCTATTTCTTCGTTATTTTGTGACTCTAATGACAGTAAGTATGCTTCGTTGTACTTGGCTGAATTTGTTGCTGTTTTGTCGTATGGTGACCCCATTCTGGATGGAGGTGTATTGCTGAATTGCCTATGCGGTGTAGAGAATAGTTGAGTCCTTCCATCCCTCTGATGGGCTCCACTACCATGGGTGTATCTAGAACTCATCGGGTCTCTCCTCTCAAAATTTCCAATAGTAACGTGTAAAATAAATCTAAAATCAAACATCGCGATACATATATTTCATTTGGTGTTATCAGCCAAAATTTGATTACTAAAGTTCAAAAGTTGGTATTCAACGCTCAAGGAAGCAATAATGGAGGCAGAGACTGTGGGCGAAGCACCTGTATCGCTAAAGAATGTGAAGCATGTAATTTTGATTCTTTCAGGAAAAGGAGGAGTGGGAAAATCGTCTGTTACAACTCAAACAGCCATTAGTTTAGTCAACAAGGGATTCAATGTAGGTGTGTTGGATATCGATTTGACCGGTCCGTCATTGCCCCGAATGTTTGGAGTTGAAAATAAACAAGTGTATCAGTCAACAGCTGGTTGGGTGCCCGTTAAAGTATACGAAGGGAAAAAGAAGGAGGATTCTAAGAAAGGAAACTTATCATTGATGTCTTTAGGATTCTTGATAGGCAACAGGAATAGCTCAGTAGTATGGAGGGGACCAAAGAAGACCGCTATGATTAGACAGTTTCTTAAAGATGTAGTTTGGGGAGGTGGGGACGACAAGTATTTGGATTATTTACTAATTGATACGCCACCTGGCACCTCAGATGAGCATATTGCAATCGCAGAAGAGCTAAGATGGGCACAGCCTATAGATGGCGCTATTATTGTTACTACACCACAGCAGGTAGCTACTGCTGATGTTAGGAAAGAGATAAATTTTTGCAAGAAGGTTAATTTCGGTATTTTGGGTGTTATAGAAAACATGAGCGGCTTTATATGTCCTTACTGCTCTGAATGTACAAGTATCTTTCTGAGCGGTGGAGGTAGGACGTTGTGTGAAAGCCTTGATTTGACCTTTTTAGGAAATCTCCCTATAGATCCAACATTTGTGGAACTTATTGAAACTCAGAATGATATATCAAAAGAAAACAAGAGTTTGGTTGATCTCTACGATGATTCGCCTTTGAAACCTGTCATGGACGAGGTGGTAGAAAAGATTTTGAGCAAGAATTACCCTTCTAGAATCTAGTGTGGAGTGTAACAAGACAACTGTTCCGATGCATTATAGAAGTTTCTGATAATGAATGTTTAATGGTTACATAAGTATGTATATAGAACTTTGTACACTTGATAGTTTACTGAACTACTAATAATGATGACGTATGTTACAAACCGCATTATATGGAGCACTACTTGATGTTATTGATTCTTTTCCACTTAGTGATTCTTTTCCTGAGGTCGCCAGCGCTTTGTTGGAACACATTAAGCTTTTTGTCCCATTTCATCTTTTCATAGTCATCACCATACTTCTCATACAAGTTCTTGAGCCATTCGTTTTCCCGCTCTGATGGTTTTCTTTCCAGCTTTATTGAGGCGTATTTTCTTCCTTGCTCCTCAAGCTCTCTGATAACTTCATTATCCCTATCTTCAGTATTTTCACTATGCTCTATCTTCATTCTACCGTATATTATCTCCTTCACTTCGTTAGTTTCGGGATCTCGAATCAACCTAGCTTCTCCTTCAGGTATTTTATCGGGGTCAGAGGTGCTTTCTACCTCAGAAACATTTGGTCTGGTTTTCAGCTTCTCTCTTATTTCCGTCAACGTTTCTGGCTTCTTTTCTATACCTCCACTGATGTTGCCTAGTTTAGCCCTTAATCCTAATTTTTTATAATTCTGTTGTATGGTGAGAGAATGATCCCATTTAGAAGCAATAAGAGGATTGGAGCGTATTTCTACCTTTCTTTGCTTATCCTTCAACCTTCTGGTATTTCTGCTCACAGAAGAGCGCTTCATCTTTCTCTTTCTAACCGATGTCATCTTGATATTATCGCTATGTAGAAATAAACGCCTTTGCTTAAAGTATTTCTGCTTGCGATGGAATGAAAAATTTCAAGTCATCGCACTGAGGTGTATTTCGTAATGAATAGATACTATGTCATAATATTTAATATGTACCGTACTAACCTACGTAATTGAACAAGATGTCATCATTGAGGTCGTAAAAGGCTTCATGTTACAAGCCAATGTAATATTTTAGCAGCTGTATAACGGGAAATACAAGAGGTAATTAAAAAAAGAAAGTAGAACCTAATTTAAAATCCAAAAATGATATCTGAGGAGATCTGGAAGGCCATCTTGTGAATAATCCTAGCATCATCAATAATATGTAACTTAGACTACTTTTTCTCGATCGTGAATTTATGGAATGTGATGCTTTGAGGTTATAACAATTTATTGGTTTTACAAGCTGATCCCAAACAACTTCAAGCAGATTTGTTTATGGCTTTGAGTCTCCAGCATCGACTCCTCCTGCTCTGCCTCTACCGCGGCCCCTTCCTCTTGAAGAGCCTCTTCCTCTTCCTCTACCTCTGCCTCTGCCTCTGCCTCTGAAGGCTCCTCTTATCAGAGAATCTGGCGCACCCTTGGTTCTTTGTCCTGGAATGTTTGTTCTTTTAGTCATAACTCTCAACTCTCTTCCTCTGAATGGACTACCATTCAATTCCTCGATGGCCTTTTGCGCTGACTCATACTCCTCGAATTCAACGTACGCATATCCCTTTGGGAAGCCGGAGAACTTGTCGAACAAGATAGTCACTCTTTTCACCGCTCCAACAGTGGAGAAAAAATTCTCTAGCTGTTCTGGAGTAGACTGATAATCAACGTTTCCGATGTATATCGACCGCTTGTCGGCCTCTTCTTGCGCGTTCAAAGTAAAATCGCTCGACTTTTCAGGCTCTGAATCCAATCCTGTTTTTTTCGCCGGTTCCTCGAGGGTCTTCTCTTCGACTTGGGTGCTATCTGCGGTCTGGGCTGTGTTCTCGGAACTCATCATAATATTCAGTAACGAAGATTGGAAAGCTTATTTATACAGCTGAATTCAGAGCAATCGACTTCTTAACTTCCTTTCAATGTCCACGGGACTTTCTGGTCATGAATCCTCCTACAAATTATTCACTATTGCTCAAATATCTTCAACTAGTGAATGCTAAATCAGCAGCTGAGTTAATTACGAGTCCAAATATATAAGTCGCACCGTAGAAAGTGTAATCTGCAAGAGACGCCGGATGACGAAAAATGATACTAAATTGAATCACTAGACATATATAAGAATATACTTATGCTTCAACAAAAGCTCTGTATGTAGTGAAAGGTTCATCGGTGGACCCAGAGGTCAATGAAACCTCGGTTTCTGGGGCTATAAAAAACACGTATCCGGTTTTGACGTCGAATGTTTTGTCACTTCCCTTAGCCTTCAAGGTTCCATGTCCCTCGGTGCAGATGACGATCGAAGGCCCGTTGATGCCATCAAACGCTTGGGTCTTTCCTGGCTTTTTGTCAAATATAGTTTGTAAGACGGCGAATTCCGCAATAGGAGGGTCATATAACACGGATCTAACGGCATCACCTCTAGACTTGTCGAAGGAAAGAAGAGGCATCTTTTGCTTCTCGACAGAGTCGTACGAGTATGTGAGCATCTCCACCAAGTTCTTGACGTCCTTGAACTTTGGAGTGAAACCGGCCCTGACGACGTTGTCGGAGGCGGCCATGCATTCTATAATGTCTCCTGAAATGTAAGCATGAGGGTCCTTCGCTTGCAAGAACATGGCCTCTCCAGATTGCAAACGAACATGGTTGAGAAGAAGGCAGCCGCAGAATAATCCAACATCACCAGGAAATTGCTTACTCAAGCGCTGGATCAAGTCAGGCAAGTCAGAAGAAATAGCCTTGAAGACGGCAGGGTCGCTCTTTGTTCTCTTGACAAGTTCATCAGCCTTAGTCTTAATCACCTCGTCGCTGGCATTCATGACTGCGCCGAACACCTCCTGCAACAACTTTCTGTTGTTCTTATCGTCCTCAGAACCTAACTGGGCATCTGGCTTTATGCCGTTAATGAATTTATCGGCGACCTTGCCTCCAACAATCTCGTGTAGTTCGGGAATCAGCTGCAAAGTGTGTGCTAACTCGCTTAAGGGCTTGAAACCACAAAATCCTTCGAAGTCAGTAACTGCGATGGCCATCTCAGGCTTGTGGTTGTCATCTGGATAGTTCTTGGGGTCTGCCGCGTGGAGCTGTGCGGCAAGCTTCTTGTCAGGGTGTGCCTGAATGGACAAGACCTTCTCTATCGACAAAACCTTAAACAAAAAGGGAAGCTCTTCGCTGGACCCGAATTTGTCAATGATACTCTGATGCAAATACTTCTTAGGAGAAGCACTAACGATTTCTCTCAATGTCTTGCCGTTGAGTGTGTCGGATTCGACTGCCTTAGAGGGAACGGATGGATGTGTTCCCATCCACAATTCTGCGTACGGCTTACTCTCGTCAACTTTAACTGAGCTATCCGAAAATGACGCAAAACGTGCAACAGCTGACTTGCTACCGATTTTACCCCAGTCATAGTTTTGGTAACCACAGTTAATCCTAAATATCTGTTCGGTCATGCTACCTAGTCTTGCTCTATGTGCTATATGGTGTTGTTTTTATATGAAATTTTATCAATATTTTCGATAGCCGCCGCGAAAACGTGTCACAAATTATACCAAATGGCACGCGTTAAATTTGTGCCATCGAGGACAACAAATTTGAGATTTGCTATTAGCCATGACTGATTGGATAGAAACGTCCGCTGGTAATAGGATCTCTCGAAAGGCTAAGATTACAGGGTCTGATCGAATACTAATTAGAGGGAATTGTACAATTTCTGAAGATGTGAAGCTACAAGGAGATGTTCCTCTTGGGGGAAGCTCAAAGGGAAGTATCACGATAGGAAAGTATTGTTATTTCGGCAAAGGGAGTGCAGTGATACCTCCAAAGATTGGAGATGATGACGAAGAAACGCTCCATGGGCCTGTCAAAATCGGCTCTTACAATATAATAGGTGAAAGGTGCGAAATACGGCTGGCAAGCATTGGAAGTCGAGTATTGATAGAAGAAGATTGTGTACTAGGCGACTTGAGCATGATATACGACTGCTGTATCATACGACGTGGGACTGTAGTTCCTCCGCGTATGATTATTCCTCCCTACAGTGATGTCAGTGGCGTCCCTGGTGAAAATTTTTTTGTGGAAGAGTTGCCTAACAGCTATAAACATATATTGCAAACTGACGCCAAGCGCCTTCATGTACTAGGCTAGGCATGCTGACTAGTCAGCCTTCAGGAAGTTTCCTATTATCCCCGCGCCTTGCGTTACTCGCAGACCCACTTTTCTGCCTGCCCTGAACTTACGGTACACAGAGATTGCCCCATAGATTGCCATGAATAAGCAAATGTAGCCGAATATTCCATAGTAGTGGATGCGATCCATAAACCTGAACGCATCGCTGTAAGGGCTGCCGGCCAATCTCCTTCTTAATAACACTTTTTTGTTAGCAGGCACAAGACTGCTGTCGAGCAAGTAATTTAAAACGTCTTTCAAAGCGTATGGATCATTTGTCAACTGGTTACCGCTGATATCCGTGTCGTAAACAAATCTATTATCCCTGGTGAGCACTACTGTATCTCCTGGTTTGACATACTGATATCGTATCTTCCAAGCTTTGGATTTAGTAATGACAGGGTTCGTCAAATCTACAAAAGTGAACAATACATCATTGGTGTCGAACAAGTGGGGCACCTCCTCACGCATTTTTTGGATTATTTTGATTCCCTTAGCATTTTTTCTCTTCAAAGCGTCGATCATATTTTCCTTTTCTTGACGTTTGGTCTTGATCTGGTCGAAGAAATAATTCTTTTTTGTGTGGATATACTCATGTGCAGCTATAGACAAGTTGAAAAAGCCCTCATTCATTCTCAGTGCATCCAGCGAGTCTATAAAGGTGACAACAACTTTATCCGCTTTCAGTTTAGCATCTTCTGTATTGAAATAAGCATGAAAGTTTGCAGGAGTCAATTCACCATATAAAGGGAACTGGTTACGCTTTATGAAGTCTGCTACTTTATAATTATTCCTGATATCTTCCGGTGCAAGGCTCTGGAAGACTGATGTCTGTAGCATATTGTCCTTTACTACCAATATGGTAGGTTTTGTGGTAAGAGTTGTCGCCAACAATAACTCTTCGCTAAATAACTTCTCGGGTGCCTTGTCATTATAGTTTATAAACTCGACTAAACCCTTTTCTTGGTTGGCTATATTTTTCTCTAGTCTTTTGCTCGACGATATAAATAAGCGAACGTTAAAGGGAGAATCTGTTATTGTTTGTAACATATATGGCAATATTGCTTTATCTTCTTCGGACGTAGTCTTTGGATCGTAATAAAAAATGACCGAAACAATATTTTCCAAAGGGTAATACGAATTCAAAGGAGCAAATGGCAAGCTTGTTTTATAGTCCATGATTTCCTCTAACGCAGTTGGCGTAGTGGTATCATATTGAGCGTTCTCGTGCAACCTGATTGCATATCTTTTGAGTGCTTCCAATGTGTATTCGCCAGTATAATCGAATCTGATAACGCCGGCCTTCTTGGGTAAGAACATCACAAACCTGGGGAACCTTGCATTCCCATCGGCCAAGTCTGAAAATCCTAACTTGCTACATATGCTCGGGTTAGACATGCAGCTCACATGTCCTGTGGATACTCTACTCAATATTTGGTTCGAAAGTTTGTCCCACATCATCTTGTAATTGTAGCAGTCGTAACAGTTGTGACTAAATATGTCCTTTTTGTCGTTGGCCTCGGCAGACTGCCATTGGCGTGTCGTACTTGGGAAAAAGGTAACGAACATCGAGCTCTCCGACTTGCCTGCAAGAAGCGCCAAGACATCATCAGCCTGCAATTCTCGAGACGAGCTGGGTATGTCAAGCAATCCGCTAGCGTGCTCAGCAGCGGCGCTCTTCATGTACTTGATCAAGTTTTCCTTGGTCCTGATCAAAGACAATGGGAATGCCCCGACATGCTTCAGCTTTCCCAGACCCGCTTGTTCATCATCTTCCTTCTTCTCGGGCACATATAGACGTAAACTGGGGTACGAGTTAACTGCCTCGCGTTCACACAAGTCGCCGCTCTCCACGCAATTCACTTGCAACATCTGGATCCCTATCCTATCCTGTTCCGGATAGAACTCCTTGTATGTCGCCTCCCATGTAGGCGCAAAGGACTTACAGTGAGAGCAGTAAGGAGAGAAAAACTCGACAAACGAAATCCGCTCGCTTGTCACAGCGTCAAAGTTCTCGAGGTTTAAAGGCGCTGGAAGCTCCACCGTCTCTGTCATTGCCGCCATTCCTGACTCCCTATCCTTTGCTTCCCCTGAATCATCACCTCCAGCGCTATTTCTTAGCTTGAGCTTCTCTATCGATAGAATTTCTGCATCGCTACTTTTGACAGGGCGGTTCGACAGTAAATTTGTCCCCGTCGCCGCCCCTGAATACAACAGACCACTTGAATTTATGCTAGCAATGGAAAAGCTGGCCATATATAGAGCAACTGCTAACTGATATTTCATTGTTTATGCCTCAGAACTTCCTGTTTCTCATTACCTCCCTTTCAGCATCAACAAAAAGTAAATCAACATTTGATTTAACGAAATAGTGCGCAAATATTCAGCACTGTTTTCAGAATCATAATATCGATGAATGCTATATATATATAATAAGATGCGATCTATCTACGTATTTCCTGTAATTCTTAATAAATAGTTTTTGAAGTACTCGAAACTCACAAGAGTGACGGCGCTAGCGGGTAGAGTTCTCGCTAAGTTAACACCATATCCGGCGTAAAAACCTCTGAGGCCCTCTTTGCGGTATATCCCAACCAAGGTAGACAAAAGACGGCCATTTTTAGGCAGATTTTTCTTTTCGGAAGACTGTATTTGCATTCTTGTCCTTAGAATTTCGTGGGGGTAGGTCAACGTGCTAGCGACCATTTTGGACAAGGCTGACGCGGCGATGAGCCTGGTCAACTTGGAGTGAACGTCGTGCTCTCCAGCATCGATGTTGCAGGCGAAGAGGTTCTTTAGCTTTTCGTAGACCGGGAAGTGGATTCCCACGTGAAATAAGCCGAAGAGAGAAGGCACGAGGCCGCTGTAGAAAACACGAAAGCCTTCTTCTTTGTACATGAGACGGAAAGCGTCGAGTGTGCCCTTGTAGTATGTTCTTGTCGAAGCCACGTCAGCGGGGCTATTTCTGTCGTATATCGTTCTACCCTGGCCGGTCTGGATCATGAGTCTAGTTTTGACAACCCACACGGGGTTTACTGCAATCGACGATGCTACACCCGCCGTCATTGCCGAGCAGAAATGGTTGATGGTGTCGACCTGTAATCCGAAGTACTCCACGAAGAGCTGTGGATAAATACGCTTGGCCCTTTCGTACACAGTGAAATAAATCGTCCAGGTGGGCAAGTACCCAATGGTGATCGGCACAACCCCTCGATAGAGTCCTCTGATACCTTCCTCTCGGAGGATTGTCTTGAATATGTTAATGAGGCCCCTGCCTGTCTGTTTTTTCTGTTCGTCGTAGCGGACACCGTGCATGTCATGCGTGCCCTGCGCCTGAAGCCTTGTCTTCATCACGTCCAAAGGACAAACTACGATACCAGCGAGAAATCCAGAGGTAGCGCCTGCCAACGTAATCAGTTGACCGGGCGTGATTTTAGATAGTGCTTCTTGCCGCCTGTTCCACCATCGTTCTCTCGCGTGCAGAAAGCTGATTCCTGGTTGGTTCGAACAGTCTTCTCGCCGGTTAAAAACATACTCTTCTCCCTGAACTTGATCTGAAAAAGACTTGTCGGCCCCATCCCTCTGTTTTCCCGCCTTTGCTGAGTCCAATCTATCAGTCTTTGTCATTATCCATGCAACGTTTTTTCCCGCCCTCTATTGAAGGGCTTCAGGCTCTGTTCTGGACGCCCTCTATTATTCCTAATTATCTGCTCTGAAAAAATTTAGACAACTAACTGTCCTGCGTTTTTGGCAATCGGCTGTTCTGTTTTGTATTTATTGTGTCTATATAGATGTACTACCACTATCAAATCGACAAAATCACCAAATCTTTCAGGTATATAGTAGTGTGTATATCGATTACCCCAATATAGCATCGCTTGGTCTCCCACCGGACTCCAGTCCCGAAGCCTTCGCTACCTGGGGAGACTACGAGTGTTTGAAGATCCTGTCAATATGTTTCTCTACGTCGGCTAGATGTCAATCTCAAGTCATTTTAGAGAATGGCTCATACTGCTTTAAAGGGAAATGATCGTCATACCAGATCGGAGCCGATTTGATCAAACTCGTGCCCAGACTCATAGTTGGCCTCAGCAAGAAGGCCCTTTTATCTTTAGACATCCACGCATCCGAATGAGATCATTTTTTGTAGTCATTATTACTACAGAGAGGTGTGATTCATACAGTCGGTGTTCATAAAAGGCCCTGTCTCTGCGCAGTGAAAAATTCCTGCGCAGCAATAGTTCGTTTATCATCTTTTTATCGACAGATCACGAGAGTACCAGGCAAGATGGGAAATTACTACCTTAAAATATCGGCAGAGCTCAATGGAGTAACCGATTTGTGTCCGGTTGATACGCCCGACAATCCATTTGAGTATACATTCAACATTGAGTGCACTAACTGCCGCGAAGAGCACCCCAAGCCAGTGACAATTAACAGATTTGAACAATACGAAGTGACAGGGTCTAAGGGCTCGGCAAACTTCGTGTATAGGTGTCGTATGTGCAAAAGTGAGCACTCTGCGTCCATCAGCCGCACAGACCGCAAGTACACTAGCGATGATAATGGCAAAGCTGTTCCATTACTTATCATCGACGCCAGAGGCGTGGATTTCAACGAGTTCAAGCCTGTGGGCCAGTTCCAGTGTACCGGCGCCAACTCTGGTGCTGGTTTCGACGAGGTAGACCTCGAGGACGGCGAGTGGTTCGACTACGACGACAAAGAGGGCGCAGAGGTGAGCATAGTCGACGTCAAATGGGAAATCACAAACTGATCTAGCCCTTCGAACCACACTCTGGCTTCTGCTGCCCATGGAAGGTCCTCCAACTTCTCTCCGTCCCTCGCAAGGACGTATTGGTAAACGGCCCCTGAAATGATGCATCCCTTATGTATTCGTATATATACTACAAATCTTATCTCCTTAATACAAATTTTTCATGAGACTTTCTCTGTGCTACCGTGTGCATCATCCCAATGACAGCCAATGCTTTGCATTACCCGAGACATTTGTGCCCGTGCCTCCGATACAACTATCTGTCCTGTTTCGTGCCATCGGACTGAGGCTAGTGCATTTCGCCCGTTCCTCAGTAAAATGTGTACAGGCAGTAAATCGCCCGTACAGCTCAATGCCAATATAGACTAACATCTAGATTATGCACTCGTATCAACGTATACGATGCTCCAGTAGTGTTGTATATCGGTAGGTGTATTATGGTCTGAAATTTTGGCAGGTATGCTGCTGCTCTGTATTTAGCAAAATTAGTCGCATAATTTTAGCAATCATTTCATGGTCCGAGACTCCCAGATTTTAAGGAGGGAATTGCACAATCATAAAAACTAGTACTTAAAGCAGGTTGATACCTCACTATTAAAAGATATTATAAGTATTTGAATTTTTCAAACGACGTATCATGAGTAAAGCAGACAGCTTGGCAAATGCCATCACGCAACCGGTCAATGATAAGGCAAAGGAACTCCTCGCAAAGGGACCAGGTGGTGAAGAAAGAGGAAAAAAGAAGGGAATTCAGATGTTTTCAAAGGAATACTATCTTGCATGTACCATTGGTGGTATAACAGCGTGCGGTCCTACGCACTCTGCTGTGACACCCTTGGATTTGGTGAAGTGTCGTCGTCAGGTGGATGCGTCACTCTACAAGTCCAATGTAGAGGGATGGAAGACCATCATGAAGACGAAAGGAGACTCAATCTTCACCGGTCTTGGTGCTACATTTATCGGATACTCGTTCCAAGGTGCTGGTAAGTATGGATTCTATGAATTGTTCAAGAAAACGTTCTCGGATGCAATTGGACCCGACTACGCCAACAGATATAAGACCGGAGTCTACTTGGCGGCTTCTGCCTCTGCCGAATTCCTTGCGGATATTGCTTTGTGTCCATGGGAGATGATCAAGGTGAAGACTCAGACCACCATTCCCCCATATGCGTCTTCTGTCTTTGACGGATGGAAAAAGATTACTGCTGCAGAAGGTTTTGGTGGGTTATACAAGGGCATTGTACCTTTGTGGTTTAGACAGATTCCATACACCATGGTGAAGTTTTCGTCCTTCGAGAAAACTGTCGAAGAAATCTACAAATACTTAGGCAAGCCAGTGTCCTCATATACTGCCGTGCAGCAAACTGGAGTTTCTTTCTTGGGTGGTTATATTGCAGGCATCTTTTGCGCCGTGGTGTCACATCCTGCTGACGTAATGGTGTCTAAGATCAATTCAGATAAAAAGCCCGGTGAGAGTGTAGGTCTGGCTTTACTGAGGATTTATAAAAAGATTGGTTTCGTTGGTGTCTGGAATGGTTTGCCCGTTCGAATTGTAATGATTGGTACCTTAACAGGGTTCCAGTGGCTCATCTACGACTCCTTTAAGGTCTACGTGGGCTTACCTACTACTGGTGGTCATTAAAATTATTCTTGAATAGCTATAATTATCTATGTAGTTTAACTCCACACGTTTTTGAATAAATCATCATCTAATTCATGGACACCTAATGAGCTAGCCATCACTGTGGAAGATCGAGCGCCTGAGCTGCTATTAGAGAGTTTAGAATTAGAGTGATTCCACAGGTTTGCGTCTGACGTTTTGACGTCAATCCACTCATTGTTAAACTCCGTGACAGGAACCTTGGGTTTGTTGACATCATTGTTCATCGAATTCATGCTAGAATGGATACTATTGACTTGGTTAACCGTATTAGGTGACACACCAGTAGTCATTGGTGAACCCTTTCTAGAATCATTATTGAAATTTAAGCCATGCAATGACTTCGACAATGAATCAACAGAACTGTCGGCAGTCCTGGAGTACTGGAAGTTCTGATTCTGGAGAGGAGGAACAACACTAGATGTTGATCCTGATGGTGATGAGTATAGGGATAGAATTGATTTTTTCAAGTCTGGTCGATTAGTCGAATTTGCAGAACCCCCCGTACCCTGGGGGGATTGATGAGCATTGACGTTCATTTTCGAAGAGCTTTGATTGAAATCTATTAACTGTGACAAATGGTTGGACGGAGGTTTATTCGCTTCATTAGTATTGGATTTTGAGTTTGACACAGTGCTGCTAGACGAAGTGAAGGCCCCGAAATCATCATCTAGTAAAGAAACATTATTGCCACCATTTGCCTCAGTAGCCAGAATTTCAACAGACCTTTCTTTCCTTGGTGCAGCTTGGTGAGCAAGTTCCTTGACTTCGACATCGTTTTGTGATTGAGGCGTCCCTTTGAGTGAAAATGGGTCAGGTATACGGGAAGAAGAAGCCCATTTCTTCAACTCATACTTGGTCCTGATGAAATTTTCTAGCTTTGACTGGTCAGGGATATAGCCAGAGGGAAGCTTCGATTCCCAGTATATATTGCATCTTTCGTTGCCCCATTTCACAATCTGCTTGATCTGCTCGTCCGTCCATGCATCCAAATCAACAGACTTAACTTTCGAAATATGGGTACCCATGCTTCTATGTATTCCAGAACATCTGATGCATATAAAGCACCCCAAGTTCCAAGATGCCCACCTTGGATGCGCTGCAACTTTACAATCAGCGCATGTCTTATTTGCGTGTTCCTTCAATAGTTGCTTTAATATGAGTTTGTTTTTCTCTGAGTGTGTCTTTTTAGAAGCTGGCAATGCAACGGTATTTGAGCTGAAGTTGCCACTATATAAACTCATTTCATCTACTCTATTTGAAGACACCCTGTGCGAGTTAAGGGTTGTTGATTAGAATCAACGACGAACGAAACCTCGAAATATTGGCACGTGACTCGTCTTCATGGTCAATCTGAAATTAATTCATTCATTGAAAATAACTAATGGCAATACTCCATGACTCAAGGTGGTGAATAGCCTGACGTTATGGGAATTCAAGCTGTACCTGATAGCTATGGGGGTACAAAATACTTTAGACTTGAGGAAGTGAAAAAGCACGATAACCAAAATGAGTTGTGGATGGTAATACATAATAACGTTTACGACGTGACTGATTTTATAGATGAACATCCAGGAGGCGCGGAAATTCTATTTGACTGTGGCGGAGTTGATGTTACTACTGTCTTTGAGGACGTGGGTCATTCTGACGATGCTGTAAAGATGTTGGAGCCATATCGAATAGGAAGCTTAATACCCCTGCAATGCGTAAGCTACAGCTCTACGTTTTCCTCGGGAAAGACGTTGAAAGAGAGAGTTCACTCCAAAGTAGCTATGGAGAGAGAACAGCGGGCAAAGAGAAAAGAAGCCAAAGAAAGACAATTGTGGAATGAAAAATTCTCAATATTTATCTTGGCATGTATAACTTTGCTAGTTATCGTCATATATATTATTCTCCAGAGAGTCAAATGGAGTTCTGCTAGTGTACTATAGGTTCCAACTTGATAAGGTTCAGTTTATATTTATTGAGGTACTATCATATTATAGAGTCCATATATTTTCCCTTTGTTAAGACCTCTTATACTCTACTTACGTTTGGATAGGCACAGCTTTATGTTGTTGGGCGATCCTGAGTTGCTGTAGACCTCCGGCATGGTGCATACTCAGCTTCGCTTGAAAAAGTGAGACATATTCCAGATCCATGAGCAAAAAAATATAGCCCGACGCGGGGGTCGAACCCGCAACCTTTTGATCGCTTACTCTTTTTGTTAAGAGTCAAACGCTCTACCGATTGAGCTAGCCAGGCTTCTTATTGAAATACCATGCGGTGCTAGACTATATATGTTGCTATGTTACTATGGGGCTCATGCACGTTATGAGTGTCTTTATTTATGCCATAAGAAGCACGATAGAAAGTACCTGCACTAAAGCTATATACGATTCAAAAATATTGGGCATTGTAATTCGATTGACGACGAAAGCAATGAAATATCCCTCGAAGTAAATAATCCAAAGAGATCTTACGAAAATAAATGAAAATATTAATCTTCTTTTTCCATAATGAAAAGCTAAATAATGGAGTATTTGAGTAGTGAAGAGCGTCGATTTCAATATTCTATATTAGAGCTCGCAAACACTAGGCATCCACTTGCCAACAAGAAATTTAATATTCTCTGAAGTAGAGATGAATTCAATACTTTATAGATATTAAGCTGCGTCGACAAACTCTCCCAGTAGGTCTTTTTTGGTTTTGATCTCACTACTAATCCAAAAACCTTATATTCAGTAATTTTATTGACTCAGTTTACCACCTAGCAACACCACTAGGCTGGACTGCGATGATATCAATATGGTTTTAAGACTGCAGCACGGCATTTATAGTATCTTCATCGAACAAATTGCTACCATATTGAAGGCATTTAGCCAAGGTGACTAATGATTTGTCCGTGAAGTCGGGTTTTTTCCTCAATTCGTCCAATTCACCGCTGAAAGTTGAAGCCATGAACTTCAAGTACTGTTGTTGGAACCCTTCCCGCCCTTCATCCAATACCAGTTGGACCTCTTCGTAATTTATGTTGTTAGGTCTGTCCAGTTTTTCCAAAGCGCTTAGCTCGGTTAATTTAACTTCTGATAAGGCCCTGATTTTATCGTTGGTCAATTCATTATTTTCTTTAGCTGTTATATCGTTGAAGTCATTATTATCATTAAGTGCCTCCACATCAGACTCGATATCAATGTTGTCTATATTAGGCTCACCATAGTTACCTGCACCCTTAATATGAGATGCTTCCTCAGTATTCACCTTCTGTAAGACATTAGATGAACTGTGTGTGTCTGAATCAGATGAGGAGTCTGAGTCAGAGGAGAAATCCTCCGTTCTTCTCTTCTTTCTTCTTCTCTTATTGTTTTTCTTATTAGAAGCGGGACCTCTTTTGAACTGTTGATCCAGCATTTTTATCGTTGTTTGTCGTTAAAAAAAACTATTAGTCTCAAGTATTTTTTTTGCTACAGCGTATAAAAGTTGCGACTAAAAAATAGAGGCATCGCATCAAGTACAATATATTAAAGTTATACCTAGAATAAAATCATAGTTTTCAGTTTTACTCATTTTTTTGCTTTTTTGATGAATCAGATTTGTCAGTCGATTTTCTCTTTCTTACTTGAGAGGTCAAGTCATGTACAGCCGAGGTATTATTCTTCTTTTTCACACTGGACGTAAGGTTGTTAATAACTGATGAGGAGCTGGTATCTTCGTCAGTAGGTTGTCCCAACAAACCTTTAATTATATTGAGCTGCTCACTTTTGATTTCTTCTGTTGGGTCTTTTTCGATCTCTTGAGCCCTTCCTTTTAAGTCTTTCAACAAATTTTCTTTTTCCTCGATCCTTTTTGGGTCTGTTTCAGTCTCTTTGGTACGTACTAACGACTCTATAGCAAGTCTAATGTGCTCCAGAGCTTTTTTCCTCAGGTCTGGATCTTCTACGGTAAACTCCAAGGCAAGGGAAAGCTTGTAATGAGACTCAGCTATTAAAGATGAGTTCTCGCTGTTGTAAAGTTTTAATCTGAGATTGAGACAGTTTTCGAGGTCTGTTGCTGCCTGAGGGAAATTTTCCGCCTCTAATGATAACTCCCCCAAGAGGTCGTATACTTCGGAAAGCTTTCTCGTGGCCACTATATATTCGTTACTAGGTTCTTCGCTGTCCGTCTTCAAGTAAGGTTCCTTGAGCTCTTTGGCCAATTCGCTTGCTTCCTGGCGCTTTTTCTCGAATAAAGCTCTCGCCAAATCAAGAATCTCCCAGGCTATCTCGAAGTCACTCTGCTCCTCTTCTTGTTCTCCTTCATGCTCCTTGGGCGACTGTGGCGTATCTTCCTCCTCATAAGCAATGGTGCTCTCTGCATCTTTATAGAAAGTCTGCTCCTGCTCTGGTTGCTCATCGTCTTTATCTTCCTCCTCTTCGCCTTCAACTTCGTCTCCTTCAGCAAGAGGGGCATCTTCGTAGATTGTTTCATTTGCCTCGTTATTTTGCTCAGCCCCATCTTCTTCGATATTGCCTCCCTCGGTCCCACTTCCTTTGTCGATACCAAATACCTCAGACTTAGATACAGCTCCTTGAAACAACGCTTTCCCGTACAAAAACAATAAGTCTGCATCATCCTGTCCATTTTGTTCATTGAAGTTCTCACAAGCTTGACCATATTTTTCAGCCGCTTCCTCGTAATTTTTGGAAGCATATAGCTTCGATCCTTCTGAAAGAAGCTTATTTATCTCCTCTGAGTATACCATAGTCTATTTTCTGATATATGCTGTTGGGTTTATTAAAGCTCTTACTACTAAGTAAACACACGCGTTTTGTCGATGAGTTTGGGAGCGACACTTACGATGTTCCCCAGAAGAGAAACAGGAAAACGTAAAATGTGAAATATGCTGAAGAATATATAGGCAAGCACAACAAGTCAATATTCTGACTTTTAAACCGGCTGTAGCTGTCTGCTTGTTCTGTATTTTTCTTTTTATAACTTTTCCTGACCGCCCATTATCCATTATCCATTATCAACGATGGGGACGCACTTACTATTACAAGAGATTTCATTTTTAGCAGAGCACTCGGATATTACCAAAGGAAAATCTAGCCGGCGACCTTACGATATTTTGCAGTAGCTTGAGCTTAACCTAAATTTTCGTATTATAGCATTCGTCTTATATTTGCTTCCAGTCAGGGAATTTTTAATGATGGGTGCAAATTACATATTTTGAAATATATTGCAAATGGAGTAATTACCAAGTAATTGCAACTTTTATTTACTGTTTCTCAATAAACGAATCGGACCAGCAATAATACATGAGGATATAGTGAACGTACAAGTTTAAGATTAACTAAAGGCAAGATACAGCAACTTTTAGGCATATAAACTCGGTATACTCGAAAAAAACTTATCTCAAGAAGAAGAATTGATAAAACGTGTCCAGACGTGAGCTTAGAAATTGACAATGTCAGAGTCGGAAGTGTACTTGACTTGAGCGAGAGAAATCTTTTTGTCATCAAGGTCGTACACAATGTAAGCATGTCTAAGGAAGTTGTCACCAAGAATCAATTCGCCTTGTAAAGGACCCTGGATAGCTAAGCTGCAGCTACCAAAGCTACCAGGGAAAGCAAGATCGCTATAAGGTACCTTGATAGTGACGCCATTGAAGTTAAACAGAAGTTGTTTGTCAGGCTGGTTACAGTCAACATTACCGTTAGAATCGGCATTAAGCGCATTGCCGACATATTGAACAACTTCATCAGGAAGGAGGGAAATGGTGGTACCCGAGTCAAGATTGACGGGCTTGTTAACACTCACACCTGAGTCACCATCAGTGGCGACGCTGCCTAAGGTCACATCCAATCTGTAGTTGTCTGCATTACTGTTTTTCTCACCACTGAATGGCAAGCTTACTAACTCACCCTCATACTTAGCCTTATCATACCCCCCAAAAAGAATAGTACCAGTTTTAGCATCCTGGGAGTTCAAGTACAAACTATATGCGTTTTTGTCGATTAAACCTTGATCCTTTAATAAGGCTGGGAAGTTTTTGTATGTACCCTGTCCTGTTTCGGTTGTCGATTCAAGACCAACAAGACCAATACCCAAAATACCATTTCCAGCAGTACTTTGGTCAGCAACACCAAACTGCAACCCTGTGACACCTTTGTCATTTGGAGACAAGCTAACAGAATCTTTAGCCCAGTATCCAGATGCGGAAGATTGATCACCATAAGCATCCTCGAATTGCTGGCCAGTGTTCTTCAAGGTTGAAGATGAGTCTGGGTCAAAGGATCCTCCAGTGCTAGTGGTCGAAACCCACAAATCAGAAGATCCAGTATCGATGACGACCTTAGCCTTTTGCTTATTAGAGCCAATGTAAATGTAACCCGTATATGAATTACCTTCATTTATCAACGTCTGAGGGATACTAGATCCGCCGCTCTGGCCATTGTTGTTGCCGGTCGTACTATTCTTGGTGTACTTGACAACATCGAAATCCAATTTAAATGTTTTATCACCTCTCTTGGAATGCTTGTAAGCTTCAGGGATGCTAGCACCCGAGGACAAATTCAAGAGTGAGAGCACCAACAAGAGGTACACGCTATTCAAAAAGTTTGCCATTTTTCTAGTAGTTTGTGTTTAGGTAAATAGTTTATTTTTCACGTCGAGTATTTTTGAAAACAGCGCTCAATTGCACGAGTGTGTTTATTTTCCAGTGATAATGGTAATTACTATTGAAATGATTGACGAATTTTCGGCCTTTTATATTTTTTGGGTAAAGGATGTCTAATCCACCATCTCTACGGCCGGCTCCTGGAGGAGTCTAGCGTGGCTCGAAAGAAAAAAAACAAAACATAATGCAACATGACTGCTCTTAACTTTTTTTAGCTTTTATTCCTCCGTATATCACCTACAGCGGTATGCACCACAGTTGCTTGATGCCCTTCATTTCATCTGCCCCAAGCGGCCATTTGAATTCCAGTACCTCTTTG
The DNA here is from genome assembly GCA_002196765.1 of Millerozyma farinosa. Taxonomy (NCBI): domain Eukaryota; kingdom Fungi; phylum Ascomycota; class Pichiomycetes; order Serinales; family Debaryomycetaceae; genus Millerozyma; species Millerozyma farinosa. Next base: position 1,193,326 of record NBND01000002.1, on the reverse strand, counting down.
CAATTCCGTGCTCATTCAAGGTCTTACGATGCCAATAATAGAAGGAATGTGCCACTTATCGACTTGCCTTATTCAATGCGACGTACCTGCTTCCCCGTGCAATGCGAGCACAGTTCGATATTTCACCTCAAATCAGCTTGATTCAAGAAACGCCAGCTGCTCCTAAGGCATTCTCCTATTTTTTTCACTGTCTGTCGCTATCTCTTGATCCGAAAAATTCAACAATAAACTCGCTACTTAATCCACTAAATTTGCTACTATTCGCTCACTATTCGTCGGAAGCGAAAGAACAGGCTATTGTTGCAAACGAGGTCTGCTTGCAGGGACATAGGCTTATTTTTCATTGTCTGCATAAAATTCTTCTTTAAGTTCGAGAACGTAATAGATTTAAGGAGTATACGGCATGCTATTCGGCTCACGGTGAAGGCCATGTCCTCGGAGAACAATAAGCGTACGCAATACGGACTTTTCACTAACAACTATGGCATCACAGCAATCTTCCTTCTGAAACAAGTGTAAATTTGGCCGCTAACCTAAAAACAATGAACGAATGAAAAAGCACAAAGTGCATTATGCCAAAATTGAGGAGGGTCGTGCGCGACATACATATAGAAGGAATAGTGGGGGTGCATTCAGAAATGCATATTGTCTTTGAGAGCAGCTACAGGAAGATAAGACGGGGTATTGATATTGACGGCGCGTAGGGGTACTGTAGCGGATATCAGGAGTCTGCCTTATCAGGCTGCTGCCGCAGTCGTACTTACGGCTACAGGAGGCATAAGCGCGGCAGAAAGTATGATGGGCAAACCGAAGACAGAAGCGAGGGGGGTGGAGGCCAGTTGCTGTCGAGCAGTGACGGGTGTCGCATCCGAAGTAAGCTGTAGGCTACTAAGCGCTGAAAATAGCGGTACTAGTAGCAGGAAAGCTATGCACTGTCAAACAACCGCTGCAGATATGGTTGAAACATAGGCTCCGCGTGGGTTGCGAGGAGCATGGTTTGAGGAGACAGTACATGTGGAGACAAATTCGTGCCGCTGACAGGAAGGCGCGCCTAACGGTGCCGTCAAGGCCACTTTCTTTGCAGCCAGCATGGTAGCCACACTGTTGTTTTCATGAATACGAGCAACATGCCACTGTATTTTGCAGCGAGTCTGGTTTGCTACAACGCTCGCTTTGATGACGCATTATACCAGTAAAGCTATTATTGGCTACATAGTGATAAGATTGTCGATTCAACTAAATTATTATGGATCAGTGCAGAGAAAAGGGAAATAACTGGCAATGCTACGGCACCGGTTCAAACGCGTCCTGTTCCATCTAGGCATGAACATACAAGGTGGCGTAGCTTGTAGTGCGTTGAGCCGTTGAACTGGTGGGGGCAGTATATGCGCCCCCAGAATGCAAGGTGGCCGCAAGTAGGTTTTGTGTTAGACGTTTCCATGTGACTTAAGATGTGTTCCAGTAAGCGCCATTAGTTTGGCGCGTATATGTTGCCGCTCTGTTGGCGGCTGCTGCACTTACAGTTGCGAATTTGATTTATTGCAAACTCCACCAACGCTTAACCGCACCGCACCCTGAATCATTGCCGGCAATTGCCACCACCCAGCAGGTTCAGCCACAAAAACTGGCAAGCGCCTAATTGCGTTGCCCCTAATTCTTCTTTGGGTATTGCGTTGCCCTCCGAGTATCTATGGTTGTACGATGATTGTTTACGTTTGCTGATGTCATGACAACCACGAGTACTGTGAAACATCAGTTGAAACTTGCAAACGAACATGATTTTCAGCGGAAATTTATTAAAAAGGTGTCAGAGTCAGTTGGGCTAGTCAGCGCAATTAGGTAAGGTATCGGAAGCGGGAATTCTCAATATCAGTCAAATCCAAAAATTCGAATTCTCTTGTCGGTACCACACTCTCCGTTTTGCTCTGCTGGTAATTGTAATCCCGCTTGTTATTCTCACTTTTTGTGATGTAGCCAATACCCAACGCGAGCGGAATTGAGACCACTTGGGTTACTAAAATCGCGATTTTGGCCAGGGTGTAATGTGGATATTCCGAAACCCTGAACATCTGTGGTCCTAATAGGGAGGAAAGACAGAAACATACCATAGTGGATGCATTACGTAGCATTCGCTTTGTGTGACCAGCAGTATTGACAGTATTCCACACGTATATAAGACTGATCGTACATGAGCCGCTGTAGAGAAGATAAAGAGAAAGCAAATTACCGACTTTTTGCTTGGTGAGGTCAAGACATAACATTGCAATGGCACCAATAACAGATGGGACGAACATGGATGCCATTATGACCGTTATATGCCCAAAGGAGGACACGAGCTGCGTCACTATGAGGATTATGATTACTATTATGGCGCCAAGAGGTATTTGAACAAGTGCCGATACGTAGCTATTAAATCCAAAAGTGCCTATTATTGTAACACTGAAGGTGCCAATGGCCCCCGTCACTATTTGTGACGTAGCGGTCAACAACAACATGGGCCAGGTGAATTTGTCCCGGAAAAACAACTCGTATATTTGCAGCCTTTTGCATGTTTTACTCTCCGTGCCTGTCAAGTTACCTCTTATATGCTCTAGCGTAGCTATCTTCTCGTTGTCATCGAGGAACCACGCGTTGGTGACATTATCCGGAAGATACAACCAGACTACCACTCCGAATAGCACTGTCACTAGACCAGCTACTAGGAAAAGTATCTGCCATGATACAAACCGCGTAGTCCGCACATGCTGAAATGCAAACGAAAGCAAAGCCCCAGCCATAGTAGCAGTGCCTGAATGCACACTCCAATACCCTATGCGGCACGCCTGTTCCAGCTTCGTATAATACATATTTCCTATGGCAATAACCCCAAGCGCTGAGCTACTCTCGAGGATCCCTAGGAGCGTCCGAACGACCATGAGCGAAGCGTACGTCTTGCAGGCAGCGTGGGCTGCTAGCACGGTACCCCAAAGAACAATGCACACGCTCAATGATTTTGCGAGCTTCTTCGTCTGCAACACGTAACTCATGAACGGCTCGGAGAAAATGTAGCTGGCGTAGAAGATGGTCCCCAAGTTGGAAAACTGGTTTCCTTTCAACCCTTCCTTGATGCCCATCGCGGCCGAATAGTTCAAAAGCGTTTTGTCGAGGAATTGAAGGAAGTAGATCATGCAAAGAAACGGCATGATCCAAACATCAATTTTCAGTCGAAGCCTGGCGTCAAACTCCAAGGGCCGCTTGTCATCCATCTGATGTTGTACCAAGTACTCGTACGCCACATCACACTTTTCAATATCACTCTTTTCGTCGATAGACTCCCTCCACTCTTCCGTACCCATCCTGATAACACTTTGCTAGCTCAAATTTTGTTATCACAATAAGAAAAAATTCCTGTAAGAATGAGCTAGCCTTCGAAAAGAGTGTCAGTAGTATGCCGTTTGTCTTTTCATGTCTCTTCTACTCATCGGACGATGGTGCTTTTTAAGATTCTTAAGCGCATAGAAATGCCCAAATGCGCTAAGCTTCCAACTACATTTTTATCGCCCCCCTATGAGAGACAACTACTATGCCAGGGGTCTACGCGAAGAATCTCTTCGAAAAGAAAGCACTTTTTGGGCACTATGGTCCGTGTCTTGTTGCCGCGTGGTTGTTTATCTGTATTAGAACATCTTAATGCGCATGTTGTTCCTGGAACTTGGCACTTCCCTGCGAAAGGCTGGCGTCGAATTACGAGATGGTAAAAGCAGCATGTGTGCTTTCAACAGGCAACAAGGCCATTCAGATTGACGTATCTCTATTCTTGTTTACATCACACGGTTAGCGGTATTTTGCCTTAGTACAATGTGACAAAGATGGGTCACAGACGGATTCTACATTCTTGCAAAGTTGTGTGTTCATTGGTTTTTCCACTGCGTAGCCTACACAGCGGTACCGTAACCACACATTCACGCTCTATCGCCATTAGAAAGCCCAATATATACACCCAGACTTACCTATAGCTATATATTGTCAATACTTGTTGTCGTGCCTAGTAAACGTCGTCGTCAGAAAGCCGGCTACTATTAGACCTTGCTTTATATGCCAAAGCCTCGTTAAACAAAACCTTCTAAAAGATTTTTACATCTTGCAGTATCTGAAAGAGCCGTCGGTGCAATATAATGTCAATTGACCCTACCCGAGGGGCTTTTTGTTCTGCATCTCAGATCAAGATTTGGTTGCCAAAAACCGAGACCAAAATTCTATATAGTCGTATGCTCGCAGAACATGTATAGAAATTGTTTGTATCAATAGAAAAACAATACAATAAACAAACTAACTACAAACTTGATACTAAAAAGAATTGGCATCAAACATTTATGAATAATAATAGACAGACATAAGAGTGTGAGAAAGTGAGCAAGTGATTATATTAGTTGATGGATAGGTATTACGGTCAGGAGTAATTCAACGATTGATGGAAGATGGCGTCTTACAATAACAGGCCAATGGAGACTGAGATTAGAAATGGGAGCAGCAAACGATCAGTTAGGAGAAAACCGCCACCTTTTGAAAGTATACAGATGGACTACGGTGCCCATGTTCCTATGGAGCGGCCCGGTGATACTGGAAGGGGCCGCAGTTCGTACGAAAGCGACATCGAGGTCCAGTTAGTGGTGGAGGATAATCTCGGATCAGCTGAAAGAGTTCTGCCTACGGCAACAATGCAACCGCTCTACCCACAGGAAAGCCCGCGGCCCATGGGCCCCAAGCTATTGCCAGAAATGGCGAACTTCATGACATCCACCCATGAGCCACTGCTAAATATGAGGACGCCGTCGTACCCCATTCACGACCCGGTGATGGCGATCCATGTGCTAGATGAAGACGCCTGCTCAGAGGACGAATACGAGAATCATGAAGACACAACATTTTTTTCGCCTTACGCCTCCCCACCCAACATCACTCCGTCGCACGCTCGTACGTCAGAGATAATTCAGCAGTCGACCCTTACACCAGTCAAGATGCCTTCTCTACACAATAGCAACGCATTGAGAATTCCCTACTCGCCCCCAAACACGCATGCTCCTACAAGATCCTCCCAACTGGACAGCAGAGAGGAGGTAACAACTGACACTTCTTATTCACCACTATCGGGATCTCCCCGGAGCCACAACAGTGATTTGAGTTTTTCCACCCCATACAAATTTAGCACGGCTTCAGGATTGAGCAATTCTTCCACGAGAAACTCTTCACCTCTCCGCTCTCAAACCATATCCAATAGCGCCCATTCGTCTCCCATTCACGAGCCTTTCTTGGACCGTCGATTCTCTGAAAAACATTACTACAGTAGTAGGTCCCCTTCCCCCAGACGCCCATTTGGTCCATCTTCATTAATTGGATCCAATAGGGGATTCGTTTTGAAAGAAGACGAAGTCTCCGGCGATGCGTATGATGATAACGATTTGAATGAATCGGAGAATGACGATGCATATAATGACTACGATCAAAGTTACTTGACAATAAAAGAAAAAGGTCGCAAATGGCCTAAAATGAAACGCTTAGATACAAACTTCGCAGATGGTAATGGGGATTATGCAGAAACACCAACAGCAAAATACTTCGATTACTCGATTCTTCCTGAATTACCATGCGAAAGTACTTATAACCCGATAAGTTCATCCCCGGAGAAAAGGCTTACTCTCAATTCCACTATCTCTTTCATAAAGAGAGATTCAAATACAGGGTTGTCAAATTCATCAACGTTATTCAGCAAGAAAAAAAAGGATGACGATTTACCTCCAATACCTCTTGACTTGCCCCGAATTCCGTTTTCGTCATCCTCATTGACAAGCCTGCACTTTGCGTCTTGTGGAAACGTATGGTCTTTAGGTAGTATTTTCCGATGGTGTTTAAAGTTGAAGGAATGGCTGCTTGACCAGCCTATTTCGAAAAGAGAATATAAAAAGGCTCTCATTAAATTATTGGTGTTTTACAAAAGAAACGTTTCATTCGACATTATAGGGCTGAACACTGATACAATAATTGAAACCTTATTGTCGTCCGGAGCTATTCGCTTCGAGTATCGATCCCTTTTACCTGAAGAATCGCCTCAACTATCGCCTCAGAAATCATTACAACACCTGCATAAGGAATGTCATCCGGAACAGAATAGTAAGGACGATAACGTCAGAGACACTATATATGTGATTATGGATGAATCTGTCTATGTCAGTGGAGTTCTTGTTGATCTCACTGATTGCTATTGCCACGACGGAGACCATAAACCTTCGGGCTTAAGCCATTCCAAGTTGAGATGTTATTCTTCCCAATGTCATTTGAATGTTGTTATAGAACATGAAAGAAAGTTCAGGGAGACAGACACAAAGAACATAAAACTAGGAGACGATTGGGCTTCACATTGGAAGCTCACAGCGGAAGACCTAAGGAAGTACGACAAATACTTATGCAAAAAACAATCGTTAGTATTTGACTTGATTAAGTATGAACAAACATTTATCAACCGTGCAAAATGCTTTGTTGATATTGTAGGACCCGAATTTATAAAAGTTGTACATTTATTAGTTGGTGCAAATGAAGTCATCCTGATGAGTAAGTTTGAAGACGATGTTCTAAAGCCTGGCAGGAAATTAATAGAAGTGCATCAGGAACATTTATTCGAACCACTTGTTCGTATTTTGGTATCAAAAGGTAAATTCATAAACGATCTCACAGATATTGCTAATTTATATTACAACTGGTCGTTGAAAGCAAAAAGTGGATTGCTTACGTATATTTCTACTGTGCCAATGATAGAGGACCTTTTAAAGAATGAAAATGTCAAACGTTGGGTTGATGTAGAAATTAGGAGCATGGAGGGCGTCAAGGAATTGAAAGTGAATGGCTCACTTCTATTTTTAAGTACCTTCAATTCAAGGTACCAACAACTTCCTTTGCAGCTATCAGATATCAGGAAATTGTATGATCCTCAAGACCAGGAATATATTTCACTCACCAGAGCATTGGATAGTATAAGACGTTTGGGTGCTAAAGTAAACGAGGCGAAACGCCATGCTGATAACATATTTGAACTTAAGAAAATCCATAAACAGTTAACATGGAAGAATGGCATAAACCATGTTAATAAAAACTTCAGCTCTGAGAATAGGAAATTTTTTTATAGGGGCAATCTTATGAGGAAAGGTGATTTGAAGATTAATTCTGTGACAAATCACTTGATTTTACTTGATAATTACTTGTTTATTACAGAGAAGATCAAAAACCCGAAAACATCGCAATGCACTTACAAGGTCGTTGAAAATCCCATTGCCATAGAGCTATTACTATTCGAATTGAAAGAGAAAGAGACGACCAATTCGGCATTAGATTTAAAGGCCAAGACCAAATCTCTCACTACTTTGAGCTCTCCTGTGTCACCTAACAATTTGAGCCCAACGGAGTCTGAGATGGATCTGTCGACCTTCCCCTTCAAGATCCGGAATGCTGGAAGGGGTAAACACAATGCTTTCACTTTCAGCACGAAGAGTGAGAAAGAACGGAACGAGTGGATTAAGTATCTAACCCTTGCAAAATCCAATCTTCATAAGAGATTGCAGAAAACTGAACCTTATAAGTTAAACCCAATATCCTTGACAAACTTTGGATATGATATTCATCACAAGATAAATAAGCTTCAAGTGTGTGCTCCTTTTGATCCAATTTATGATGTTGCGGAAGAATCAGCTCTGATGTTTAAAGCTCTCGGATGTGGCAACGACATATATCACCCTGAAGCCAAAAACCACGTAATATATAATAAAGCATTGAGCACAGCTTCATTTGTCTACAATGGACAGGATTACTGTTTTGTTGGTACTGCAACTGGTATTTATTGCTCTACAAACAAATCATATTGGAAAAAAGTTGCCAATGGGTCCGACATCACAAAGATAAATGTTCTCCCTCATTTAAACCTAGTGATCTTTTTGAATAACAAGTCATTGCTTGGTTTATTGCTCGACCTGGTTATGGGTATATTCTATGATACCAGAAAATTTGTATCTGGAGTGTATATCACTAATGAACCGGTTCAGTTTTTCTCCATAGGAAGGCACAGAAACGTCCTCGTAATTTTTGCGGCCATGAAGAAAAGTGCTTCTACCGGTGTTACCAATTTTAAAGTGTTCGTTCCTGAGACTGACCATAATGGAGTCTTTAATTACTTTAACGTAGCCAAGAGGTTCTACATTCAGGCGGAGTGCTACGGCGTGTCGATATTTAACTCATCTTTTGCTGTGCATACCAACAAAGGCGTCGAAGTTCTCGACTTGGACAAGCTTTTGCCACGGCCAATACCCGAACTTCCATACCCCGAGTCTTCCAAAAAGATAGATGGTTTTAGTAGGCGATTTTCAGGTCACCACGGAGTCCACAACGGACTTGACTCAGTAAGGAGACACGTTAACGCTACTACTATAAAGCCAATGGGTATGTTCAAACTCAATAACAATTCAGAATTTTTACTTGTCTACTGTGATTTCGCCATATTTATCAACAAATACGGAAAGCTCTCGCGTTATTCTCTTCTTAAATTCGAGTTCAAGGCGAAGTCCATTGCATTCCTCAATAATAATCTCTTCCTATTCTGTGAAGAGGTCCTTGAAATCTGGTCAATTAGTGACTTTGTACATGGTTCCAACCGGTTGATTCAGGTAATCACAGGGAAAGATATCACTATGCTTTCGAATGAAGGTTCGGTATGTTTTGGGATGGCCAATCCAAAAGTTCCAGGCCTGCAACTAATTTTGGGACTAGAAACGAAAGGGTATATTTAAATAGTTCATATATCACCTGAATGTTAATCTGTAGCCGAGGTAAAGCTCTTGCGGGGCGCCCAGGTACAGGAAAAGCTTCTGAAGCTTCAACTATACATATATAAGTTCCAAATATGCCGAAGGTGCTCTACTTAGCATAACTAAGACGAAGATGGTAGATATTAACGTAAAGGGAAAGGTAGCAGTCATTACTGGTGGTACGAGAGGTTTGGGGCTTGATTGTGCCGAAGCTTTTGTTCGCAACGGAGCAGCAACGGTAGCGATAACATCGAGAAAGGCAGATGCATGCGAACAAGCTAAAGCGTACCTTGAAAAAGTAGGTAAGGAGGCCAATGTGAACAGCAAGATCATATCAGTACCCGCTGATTTGAGTAAAGAAAGCCAATGCAAAGAGTTTTTTGACAAGGTTGCCTCGCAGGTAGACCGGGTAGACATTTTGATTGCAAACGCTGGTGCAACATGGGGAGAGCCTCTCGAGACACATCCCGTATCTGCCATGCTGAAGGTATTGACATTGAACGTTGTTGCAGTTTTCCAGACTATTCAGTTGTTTGCGCCACTTTTGGAGCAGTCGGGTCTGCCAGAGGACCCATCGAGAATTTTGATTATGTCTTCCATAATCTCGCTCATTGCTAACGACCCAGCAGGAACTTATGGCTACGCTGCTTCTAAGGCGGGTGTTTCTCACTTGGGTAAAACCTTGGCTGTTCAGCTTGCTCCTAGAAATATTAACGTGAACATCTTGGCTCCAGGGTTCTTCCCCACCAAGATGTCAAATGGCCTCTTGAAGGTAGCAGGTGATGCACTCGCAGATGCTAACCCTAGGGGTAGATTGGGCACCAAAGAAGATATTCAAAATGTTGTTTTGTTCTTATGTGCCAAGCAATCGAATTACCTCAATGGCATAGTTGTTCCTATTGATGGCGGCGCTCATTTGAGTGGTTCTCCTTCAAAGCTTTGAATACTAGTTAATGCAAACATGAGTTATTTAGCCTATGTACGATGTACTAATGCATTTTTGTTCCTATGTAAAAAAGTATACTAATACTTCATAGACTTACAGTTTTATGGTACTGAGCATGAAAATTAAAAATTGATAAAGTGTAGGTTGTCAGTAATTTCAAATAAAATTTTATACTTACCATAATAAAGTACAAAGATGGGAGGAGGACTATCGAAACTTATGGACAATTTGATGGAAAGAACCAACTTCGACCGAGAAGAAATCGATAGGTTAAGGAAGAGGTTCATGAAACTAGACAAAGATGGGTCTGGAACTATAGACAGAAATGAGTTTCTTTCTATACCAGGTATATCATCGAATCCGCTAGCATCCAGACTAATGGATGTGTTTGACGAAGATGGAAGTGGAACTATTGACTTTCAGGAGTTTATATCGGGCTTGTCAGCGTTCAGTGGAAAATCGTCAAAAGTGGATAAATTAAGATTTGCTTTCAAAATATTTGATATGGACCGTGACGGCTACATTTCTAACGGGGAACTATTTCTCGTCATGAAGATCATGGTTGGCAAAAACTTGCAAGATGAAGAGTTACAGCAGATTGTGGACAAGAGTATGGTAGAGGCCGACGAAAACTGCGATGGTAAACTAGACTTTGAAGAGTTCAAGAATATGGTCGACTCCAAATCAGTTGCAAACTCTCTAACATTAAATATATTTTAGCTGGATTGCTGGGTTCGGATATTACGATACGTCTCTCTAAACGACTCTTATTTTTATTAGAGAAAGCCATGATGTAGTACGCAACTTTATTTCATCATTTCTCATTATATAGCTACTGGTTTTAAGTAAAGGAACAATTATATCACAGACTCATTGTATACTGTAGAGTTCGTGTTTATTATCTCCCTTATATTGGGTCAGTACTATTGTCGAATGTTCATTCTTTGATACTTCCCGAGATGAGGTTCATTTTGTGTAAAGTACGGCTAGCTGATAAGGCACTAAGTTTTTGCTAATCAGAAGAGAAACATCATAAATTATCAAGACGTAGCCAGAGGAGAATAAGTAAGACTAATGTACAGCAATGAACAATAAAAGCGAAGAAAAAGCTGATGTATTTGAATCCATCAACTTAAAATCTGGGATTTTGAACTCTAAAATAGAAAAAGCCACAGATGTCACTAGTGTATTAGACATTCCAGGATCGGAGTCGGGAACTTCAGACGATGAATACGAAAAGGAAGAGGAATATGAGGAGGAGGAGATGGACCCCACAGAGTTCTTGTCACCAGAACTGCCAAGGGGTACCTTGCATAAATTTCCAATGGGTGTAGACCCTGAAAGTCGTTATATGGAACCTGGACGAAAAGAGCATAGCACACCACATTTACAAAGCCCGAAAGCTAAACCATACATTTTTGATAATAGCAGACATGTGGAAGCATTCAAAAAGGCTAATAGTCCCCCAATCAACGATGCATATAGCATCCTGAATAGTGATTTACTATATCCTCACACCTCTCATGCTACCTTGGGACCCTCTACAGTGAGCTTAGTTCAATCAAAATACGAGCCTCCCATATTTGAATTCACAGATATTACCGGTATTATTGAGTCTCTCACAGGTGAGAAGAATGATACTCATCGAAAGCTAATTACGGTAATTAAAAGACATCTGCTGCTGTTGGAAGACAGTGATCCCAGGTTGAATAAATTCAGAATCATAATTCATGACACATTCGCTAAGCTTTCTGACAAGTACAATTCGTTACATGAGCTATATATGAAAGATTTGAACCAAATGGAACGAATAAATCAGTATTTTCTTCGGTGGGATAAGAAACGAAACTCGATTCTTCATAAAATATCAAACATAAAAAGCAACAAAAATGAGCACGGATCGAAACTCGAACAATTACTTGATAAGTCTAATGATATAGATAGTGAAATCCAGGAGCTTGAAGGAAGATTAAGACTTCTCAGAAACAAAAAAAAAGTCATAAAGGATGAAATCCAATATACCAGTTCAGTTTTAGAAAGCAAGAGTTCAAAATATGTACATGCATTCAAGAATCTTGAGGTGGAAGGTCATGAAAAGTTGATACAGTTCCTTAACATCTCCGGTATCCCCAGTGACCAACTTGAGAGGATTGTGACATATACACCAGTTGACGTCACCTTCGGTCGAAAATACAAGGAATACCAGAACTCAAAGTCTCTGACAAGCAGCGTATCTAACACTAATATTCCAAGACAGAGAGGCAGAAATGTACAAAGTACACTGCAGCGAAATTTATATACAGCGGAGTTCCCAGCAGAGCAGGCACGGACGTCCAATAAGTCTCCTGTTACAGCTTTTGAGATGGGTTTTGAAAATGGTCAAAATCTCTCGCATAACATAAAAAAGCACTTGGCTGATATTCTTAGTAAATTGAACGTGAATTATGATCAACCCTTTAACCATATCAACCATATTCCTGGTACTGATGATAGCTCGAATACCATTAAGCAAAAATTGGACACGGCCATTTTATTCGATCATATAGATAGAAGAACCCAAATACTTCATGCCCAAATAGTCGAAAGCTCGAAAAAGGCCATGTATTACATTGAGATTTCTAGGATATGGAATGAAACGATCCATGTTCTACAAAGCCATGAAGAGAATTTATATGAACAATTACATGATACTACCTCAAATGTAAATGACGACAAGGTTATAAGTATTCTACAAGATAATTTGCAAAATCTCCGGCTTTTGGTAGAAAAACTCAATAAACTTAACATAGAATTCAGACAAAGCTTGAATTCAATTGAAGATGTTCGTCCGTGCTTGCAAATTATGTTAAATGAAATTAAAGCTGTTTATTCAGCATTATCTATCGTATCACGGAATGACCAGTATTTACATGAAGGTAAAAGTTTTGAGCAATCTATATTGCTACAATATGAGAATTCTTCTAATGCTGCTCCTATGACGAAAAATCGTGATAATGCACCCTTGTACTCTGGACAGGTTTCTAGCCATGGTTTAACTGACCATAATGTTGAAGAGCAGTACTCAAGACGTGATTCGAATACGAATAGCTTAAACTTGCTTACTTCCGGTTTTACAAGCGAGGCCTCGAACACAACAACAAAGATTCAGGCACAAATTCCTCTTCCATCATCTAAGCTGAACTTAGGCTGGGTTAAGTACCTTAATAATAAACCTACTAAGGCTGAATAGCTATTTAAGAAATGCACCAAAAAGTGATAATGATTTACTGCTTATTCCGTTTGTTTTGTATGAAAATACTGTAGTTTTTCTTCGCTGGTTTGGATTTTGAATTAGATGGCCTTGGAAGAACTCCTGAAGAAGTTGGCTTATGAACCTTGCTATCTTCAGGCTCTCTACTACTTTTTTGATCGCATGACTTTTTTTCTTGAGATTCCAGATTCAAAATCATCTTGTCTGTCTCACGAGACATATTTGGTATTGTCCTATCTTGATTCTCGGTGCTCTTCGAACTTTGAACTCCTAGTGAGTTTTGAGCTTTAGTTTCCTGTAACTTGACCCTCTTCGTATGATTTTCGCTTTCTGTCTGCTTTCTTTTTAGCTCACAACTGTTGGTAGCATAATTTGCATTCTTATAAATTTTAGCTAAAAACCCCGGATACGCATCCGTAACTGCATCTCTTTCTTTAGCATCCTCCAAAAGATGATTCCAAGTTTTGTTTCTTGAAAGAGATTCTTTATTTCCAAGAATCCAGAGAGTTGTCCTAGCACGGGTTAGAGCAACATTCATACGACGCACATCACTTAAAAATCCAACATTTCCAGAATCACTAGCTCTAACACAGGACATGATAATGATTTCCTTCTCTTGACCTTGAAATCCATCGACAGTGTTGAAATCTATTTCATTCAATATTGTTTGTCCATAATTTTTCCTAAACACGTCCTTAAGTACCCTAATCTGTTCCTTATAAGGCGAAATTATACCTATTCTCCCGCTGAATTCATTCTGTGGCAAAACTTGCATGAGTGTTTTCACCATCTCAAGTGCAACTTGAGCCTCCGAATAGTTATACAATGATCTAGTATATTCACTCTGCTGGTGCTTACCGGTGATATTGAAGAATCGATAAGGAGACAAGGGAAAATCGTTATGCCATTCCCGTTGATTGATTTCCTTCATTCCTTCGCCATCACGGAGACGGGAATTATAGAATTCGGCACTAGGAAACTTGGAAATATCAGGGTGCATACGGTATTGTATATCTAAGAGGTATACGTGAGATGGATATTTCTTTTGCATCCTGACGAATAAACTCTGTTCGTAATTGTAGGAAGAAGCAACCTGTGACAACACGGTAGGAGGCAATTGATTAGGATCTCCTACCATTATACATTTTTTGCATCCATATCTCAAAGGAATAAGTGCAGAGAGTTCCACGCATTGACATGCCTCATCAATGATTACTTGATCGAAAACCATGTTCATACTAGCTAAAAAATCATGCGCTGATCCCGAAAGGGTGGAACATATCACATTTGCTTCACTTAGTATTTTAGATTGTAATTGTCTTCGCTCAATTTCTCTTGTTCTGAAAGCTATAGACACTCTTTCTCTCTGCTCATCTAATCTTTTAGCAAGCTCGTTTCTTCTTCTATTCACTGCTCTTAGCTCATCTTCGTATTTCGTTACTTCCTCTTCAGTTAAATTTGGCTGTTGCAAAAGCTCACGTAACTTATTTCTTTCAGAAACACACTTTGTATGCTCCGTTCGTATTGTTGGATCTGACAATGTATTAGTTGCCTGAGATTGGAGTTGCTTGTCCACTAACTCTTCTAAAGTTAAATCTCTCACGGAGCTATTTATTGCGTCACTTCGTCCTAATCTAACAACAGATAAATTCATTGTTTCTCCAAGCGAACTTCTAACCCCCTGTCTCAACCTTAGCACCAACTCGTCAACGGCAGCATTACTCGGAGCACAAATTAAGAGTTTTGAGTTATTTACCTGTTTGTTACTTGCTTGTGTATTAGTAGGGACAGATATGCTATTATTCTGACCTTTCGCTAATGCATAACCAACAATTCCCAAAATTGTTTTAGTTTTACCGGTACCTGGAGGTCCTTGAATTAATGAGAAACCATCTTGCTTGTACGTTCCCAATATTGCCAGAGCCTGCGATCTATTGACGCTAAATTTTTCAAGCATGAAATTGGCCTCTTCATCGGTAATTTCTGATGGCGCATTAGGTTTGGATTCCAATATATTCTGACATAAATCATAATATGGGAGGCCCTTTAAAGATGAATATTCTCTTTCGATGGTAGTCATTTGCATAACCTTTAAACCTATGACCACATTTTTCGGTGTGAGAATTCCCATCATAGGCCCCAGTGGATACACTCTAATTGTAATGTCACTATACTCGCTGTTTGCACTTTTAATTTCCCGTATTTTAGCAAGACAGGTTAACGCCCCATTTGACAAAATATATTCAGCTTTCCTCTTATCATCAGAAAATTGCTTCCCTTCCAAACTCCCTAATACCAAGAGATCAGAATCGGTCAATTTCCTATCACTTACGGTACTTTTTTTCATTGATGCATAAATGTCAAAAAAACCATCGCAGCTTGTCCTGCTTCCAATCAATAAATCAAATGCGAGTTCTTGGGAAGTCTGTTTCGATGATTGAATTCCTTGCCAACATTCCAACATCAACAAAGGCTCAGTGATTTTTGTATACTCTTTGACGTCACTATATGCATCTTTGACAGCCGTGTATTGCTCTCTTTCATCTGTAGGGAAATCGCTAGTTGAATTAAAATTCCATTTCAAAATATTCGAGTATAAGGGTTTAAGGTTCACATTTAATCTCAATTTCATATACTCCTCGGCTCTTTTTTCGTTGTTTCTCTTAATTGCAGAAGACCTTACTACTGGTTTTCCGTTAAACCCTAACTCAACCACCTTGGGTTTCAATTTCTTCTTTTCGACAAAAAGATCAGAAACATCTACGTCATCCTCATTTGTTTCACTTTCTGAGGAGTCCGACTCCCTCCTCTTTTTCAATTGTTGTAGCGAGCGACCTACAGGAACAGATTTCCTGTTAAACCCGGCTGGCCTTGCAGCAGCTGGTGGTGCGGATGGTACAGATGGTTTTGGGGGTGGAATTCTTGAGCCCTTTAACTCCTTTCTAATAGCTTCGAGACTAGCAGATTTGTATTCCTTTTGAGGAGGTGCGGGCGCAACCGGAGGTTCTGATGTAACAACTCCAAACCTTGTCAATGTTTGTTGTTTTGGTTGTCTTATCGCAGTTTGATATTTAAACATGGCAGGTTCGTTAATTATATCGTCATTCTTTATAATTTTATGACTTTCTAATGCTGGTTTAACTTTAGTTTTGTTTTCTTGTACTTCTTGAAGTATACTATCTACTGTTTCCTCGTCAAATTCTCTCGCTTTTGATAATATCTGCAATCTTTGCGGTTCAGTAAGTTTGTTGTTGAACTTCTTTGCTTTTGCTCCATACTTTGCAAATGTTGCAACAAATTCCTTATCGATAGCAAAATCAAGTTCTTTTGCAAGATCAAGGCCCTTGAATACAAGATCGACGCAAGAATTCAAAAGAGACATATCCCCCAATCTTAACCAGACTATGGCGTAGTTAAATGTATTCATGAAAACCTGAAACAAGGAGTGTGACCTATCCAGAGTACTTGTCAGTATGCTTGAATTAATGATGCGAAAAGAGTCCAATAATATATGACTAAAATCAAGCGTATCTCTCGTGAATTCTAGTAAATCACTAAGATGAAATAATGAAGCCCACTGAAGAGTCTTCTGATAAACCATTATTAAGAAGTACCAGCAGACATTCCATAGATCCTCTAGTATACGTCTTTGAGATTCACTTAAGTCTTTCGTAATCAAAAAACCATTTAAGGGCTCGGATAGGACTTTAACAATATCCATTAGAATTCTAACAGTTTTTGGACAAGGTTCAAATGCGGAAAGTCTTGTAAGAACTTTCAAGTTGGATATTATGCCACGTATTGAAAAACAAAAGTGCAGACTCACTAAGGCTTGTATTGACTCGTAACGCCCCCCTACACCCACATCAAACACTTGATAAATAACATCGAGGGCCGATTGGTTTACGTACGGAGAAAAGAATGACGACCAAAAACCTACCAGTATTGCAGGATCACGGCTAAACATGTCTCGTAAGGTTTCAGAATCTGATAGTCCTAATTTCTCAAGAATAGCCGCCCAGTATTCGATAATCAAGCCAACATTCGAGTTGTGCTTCAGACGAGCTTCTAGTAGATCTTTACCGAGTGAACTATCATTCTTCCTCGTATCGATTTTGATTATCGAGCAAATGTTGGTTAAAGATTTTATGATGTTCAACCCCAACTCAACATTTGCATGAATAGCCATTTTTGAAAGTTTTTTCCATGTAAGAGGAAAAATATCGAAAGATGTAGGAAGCTTGTTTTGTAATAAACAAACAGAGTTGTATGCTAAGCAAGTGGTATCATAAAATAATACCCTCACTAATAGTCCAGAGACCTCCTTTGACACTGGCGAAGATTTAAGAGCATTGTTAAATAAAGTTCCTATTAAAACTGAGGATTCGTTCTCTACCACTACCCGTGCGTCTCTCTTCTTGAGTAATTCAACAGGTAATGTTTTTTTTGACAAGTCGTCACCATTGTCCACGATATCAAAGCAATTTGATAACAATTTGCAACCCAAAGTGAATAGTTCTTGTATTTCATTTGCTTGCTCACTTTCAGTACCCAACATTTCAGGAGAAGACGTCTTCAACAAGAAAGTACTTATTTTTATTATAGATGTTTGCTTTTGAGATTCAAGTAATGTCTCAGGGAAGTTTTGCATCCACTCAATACACATAGATCTAGTCTCTTGAAAACTGTATTCAGAATAATATTCATGGTCCACAGGAAAAAATAAATACTTTTTGAAATATGGATTTCCTAGAACTGTGTCCAAAATATTGAAGAAGGAGTAAGGGGCTGCTAGATTCCAAAATTCATTTCGTAATCTTTCCAAAAATTGGTTCAAAACAGCCAACAAAATGGGCAATGGCTGCTCTAAATATGCCATGATGGTATTGAAAAATACCCTTATCAAAGGGTAAAACCGTATGTTTTTATGCTTGCTCATCACTTCTATATCAATCGGTATATTTAGTTTCTTTGTGAAACTATCATTATCTAAAATTTCGAATAGTTTCAAGAAGTTCTTCCAGAATAGAATGCAAGTCTCTATGGAAAAATAGTTTGCATCTTGTATCCTGTAAAAATGTGTGTTGAATTCGCTTAGTATCATACAATTCAATTCATCAGATTTACACGTGTTTTTTGATGTCTTTATTCCTGTTAGCCAATCCTCTGCCCAGCTTTTCTGTTCTTGATCGCCCTCAAACATAAAATATATAGTGCTTGGAAGTAGATTAGGTGTAGATGGAAAAGTATTAATAGACTTCAAATACCTGAGAGTGTCTATTAATAGGCGTTTGACATCCTCTTGTCTTCTCATGATATCAGGACACACTAAACACTCAGTAATGGTATTTGACACGCGTTTCGATGGTCTGAGATTCTCATCATCTTGAACAGAAGAAAGGAAAGACTGCAACGACTCCTTTATCCGCAGGCAAGACCAGTCAATTACCATATTCAAGAACTGGTTTACCAGCTTGACTGCAAGGTTTCTATCTAGCAAAAACTTCTCTTTCAAAGTACCCAATCCCTTATAAAAGTAGAATACACTCGCCTCATCAACAAGATTAGAGCTGATCTTATTTTTGAGCCATTTGAGTAACTCATTATCCGTAAAAGAGAATAAGATTAAAGCATGCACCGTAATAGGGTACATGTATTCGTCATTGAACATGTTGCGGCCCGCGTTATCATTGAGATACTTGATACATCTTTTTAGTACCGACTCTTGGAGATTTTTGTCTCCCGGTTGTTTATGGCTCAATTCTATATCAGAAATTAGCTCACCATACCCTGATGGGCTAATATCCGATTCCATTTTACAGGCTTAATTTTGTGAACGTATAAAGTCTAATAAAAAGAATGATGCTACACAGTTACTTAAACTCATCTTGTCTCGATCCAAAATATTTTCACCTTTTTCACGTGATCGTGATCTCATAAGAGAGTCAAATCAATGTTTAGATTAGTAGCTGCCTCTGGCCAAGACTCGCCAGTTTCCCAGCATCTAGTCATGATAGGAAGACTTTTTAAGGCGCTCACATGACCCATGTCAGCAAGTTGTAAAAATCTTTTATGAAACAATTGTCTCATATGTGGATTTAATGTTTCGCAAGCAGAGCAGAATATACAGAATATCGAACACTGTTCAGCAGAAGAGCCAGCCTCTATATGGTGCTCTAGTATCTTACCCATACCATCAGCCAACAGTTGTACAAGCTGGGATTCTCTGGGAACATTCAAAACGCGTCTGTAAAGGTTAAGAATTCCCATATCGCAAAAAAACTTGTTAGTATACCGTAAGATATTATACTTGAGTTTCAAAGATGAAACAGAAGCAGAGTGGTTATTTGAATCCGAATTTTCCATGATTTTACCTAGTTTCTTTTGTCTCCTCAGCTCTTCTCTTTCGTATATATTAGTCAAATTGTCTTTAATCTCTAATGCCCTAGACACAATTGAAGCAGGTAAATTTCCATCACCCTCCATCAGATTCTTGATTTTTGTTTTCTCAGTTTCCTTGATTAAGTGGACAATTTCACAGAATTGCGGTAAAAACCTAACATCAAATCCTAAAAGATAGTCGATGTTTTTTTCGGAATCTTCTTCTTCATAAACCATGTCCAAATCCTGTAAAACGGTCTTATAATATCTGTTGGTATAATTACCTCTTATATCATCTACGTAATTATCAGTGTTTCTAGTAGAGGACAAGGCACCAATGATATCAACATAAGCAAACCACCTCATCAAAAAGAAAGCTATATCACTTTCTCTCGTAGATGAAAGCAGACTTGATGTGGATAGTGAAGAGCTAGGCGAAGAACGCAAGTCAGAAGCCAGAGGTAGTGATAAATGGTTATCACTCTTTCTTGCCATAATTATCTGTCTTGCTCCCAACGTGTGTGTCCTATGTCTATCGTAGTCCGTGGATATAAGAACTTCATAGCCTGATAAAAGAAGCACGGTAGCTAACGTAGCATCTGACGTTGCTTCTTCCTTATTTTTCAACAGTTTAAGCAATTCATTACATGTACGAGCTAAAAGTAAATTGATAACATTTTCCGGAGTGTTGTCGCTCTTGATAAGCAGGCCCCTGATTGAAGCAGAAAATGCAAGGAGCGTAGTTAATATAGAAGGATGCGCCATGGCCATCTGGGGTAGGAGTACTCTGAATGGGTTATCCTTGTAAATTTCAGAAGGAGCAGGAACAAATGTATCGGCCGCAATATGAACCCAGAAATGCATCAAGTCTCTATAAAATGGCACATTTAAAAGAAGTTCGGGCCACGGTGCGGGCATAATTGGAATGGATTTCATGAAATACTCAGGATCGATATATGTCGATCTATTGTTTAATGCTACTTGATCTGGCAGACCCCATATTAATGCGGAGGATTGATTGTCACCTTCGCATTCGTCTTCATCCTCTAAATACATTGTTTTGCGGTGTACGCGTAGCCACTGAGGAGAAGACATCAATCTTCCGGACATATTGTCTGTAAATAAGTTAAAAGAATCTTTGTTCGGCAAGTATTGATTAATGCGCTCTATATCAGCCGAGTAAGTCGAAAATGTGTCACTGTTTGCCGATGGATCAAGCATGGCCTCTGTTAATTCACCAGAATCAGCAGGGTTGGGAGAATTGCAGGGGCTGGCGATTGGAAGGTGGGTGTTTTCCAAGGCAAAATTGTCTATATCTTCTCTCTTGAGTGTGTGGAACCCTGGCGCTGTTGTAATATTGTCATAATTAAATGGTGATTTAGAGCCAAGCCTCGAAAAAGCAAATCTGTTCAACATCTCGGAGTTCTTCAAGTTAAACAGAAAACCACCATTGGAGATTTCTTCGATAGCCTGTGATAAGTGATCTACCCCGTGAGAGATGTCATTAAATTCGTGAAGAGCAGTTTGATACGCTTCTTCCTCTATGCTTTTAGTAACTTCATCGTCGCTTAAATGCAAGTAGCTTTGATTTGTCTGAGGCATTACATGATCGTGTGAATTGTACAGAGTTTGGTCTTCCCCGTCATAATTCTCCACAGGTCCATCAAATCCCCTCAGCGGCTCAGTCCGCAAGCTGCTATCCACAGAACTTGGCGGTAACGAATCAGAAATGCTATCTTCTACGGGTTGTGCACCAATGAAGGTTTTGTTACCGTTGTGGATAAATGGAGAGCTTGGCAAGTTTACGGGAGTCAATTGCGTACCATCACGACGTAATTCCCCCTCTGAATGTGTCGCATTCATGCCTGCCCATTCACTCTTCCTTTCCTCTATATGATTGCCGGTAGCTGTCTTGCCGTATATCTGATGTCCACCATGATTCACGAATTTGATCTCCTTCACGGCCAGCAATCCCGCTTTCGCTGAATCTGCTTTTGTCGGCTTTTTGACTTTACTCTTTTCATTGGGTATACTATTTTTGAAGGGCCTGCCACCCCAATTAAGTTTCAACAGGTAATCACATTCAGCATTCGTTTTACTGCAGTAGGAACACAGCGGTTTCATTTCATCGCACTTTATCTTCAATCTCTTACACCTGTGGCATCCTGTCCTGGACCTCTTGATTCTCTTTTTAGGTGGGTTCTCTTCTTCAGTGATTTGCATGACTTCTGTTAATACGATGTAGGCCTAGAGCTTCATCTCTCCATCTTTAAAAATTGATTATTTTATCTATCACTATAAACTACTTTCTAATCATGATGCTTATATACACTACCCAGCGGGGAGCACGAGAACCCTATGTTATACTGACTTTTTATTCACAGTCCTAAGAGCCCACCATCTAGTCTTTCGGTATCCTTGTAGGCAAACTTTTTCCCGAATATTAACGTGATTGTTTTGTAGTAAAGCTTATATAGATAGTTTGCGACTATGAAGAGACCACTGACGATAGTGGCTAATCTTGCAACAAATTGTAGGAAAGGAATTCTTTTTTCTGCGATAAGCAATTTGATGGCGTCAAAGTCATACTTGAAGTACAACCCTGGAATATCTGAGGGTAGGCCTGTCTCGTCCGTGGTTATAGTACGATGCTGTTCTGTGAGGGAGTACTGATACGTATCAACCTCAATTCCTAATTTTTCATACAACGTTGGAACAGCTGTCATGAAGTACTTGTAAGACTGCAATTTCTGGGACGCTGTTTTTCCCGTGAAATCCAACGGATTCTTGATCATGGGGTAAAACTCGCCGAAGGAGAATTCCATGATGACATGAGAAAAGTTCAACTTTTCGAAAGGCACGCGATGTCTGTCGGCATACCCAAAGCCCTTGCCCGTAATATGGAAATCGCCCGCAACCTTGTTGACTGGAATGCTCCCGTAGATATGGCAAGCTGATGCATCCTCGTTCATTCTCGTACCTGCCACATTGAACTCAGCCCTTACGGTCTCTCTCATTACCTCGTCGAGGTCTAGAGTATTATGGTCGTTGTTCTCACTGTCCATCTGTACAATGTCAGGGACAAAAAAGTTCATTCCCTGAAAGTTGAGTAACTCTCCTGCTAATAATCTATCATGGGTAACGTCCATTACATTGGTATGTAAGTATTCACATGGCATCGCCACTAACATGTCAAGGTTGATAAAAAGATCCGATGTAAGTTTATCGTCAACGATAAACTGATGGTCGATGTAGCCGCCTAAAAAACCTCCAATCTCAACCCACGTTACGAGAAGAATGAATAATGCAGTAATAAGTGTTGAAAATCCACCGCTCGATGACCTTTGAGTCTTGTGCGGATCTACCTTCGGAAAGGCATCGAAAGTTCGTACCTTTGTACTAAATGAATCCATTTGTTATGTATTTTCAACTGGGAAATAACTGCCTCATATACTACAGCTGCTGACTAGGTCTGTCGTTGTAGCTTACCCATGTTTTTCATTTCTCACGCATACGTTATTTTGAGAAATTCGTGGTTCAAGGTACAGGTCGATATAGCTTAAGCAGGTTAAGCCTAGTTAACTAAACAGCGTTACTATCTGTAATAAAATAATATTTCATTCCTGAGGTGACGTAGTATCAGGCTTATTGCAGTCTTATGTCCTTTTATATATATACGTATATATGTATGAAAACGTCTCAGCCTTAAAAGAGTTTAGGTTTCACTGGAGGAACAGAAAATCTAAAGCAATCTCTGTACAACCGTCTTCTTCTGAAAATGTATACCAGGTCCAGGCTCTCTTCGTCTATTGAGTCGTAGATCCAACCCTCTGTTTCATTCTCATGGACCTTCAACTTTAGGTTATCAATTCCCCGAAAACGAAGAAACTCAAGAGGAGACTTGTCAATTTGCCATTTATTGGCGTATCCAATGTCAAATTTCCATTCTTCCGGCGGGATGACTTTTGATAATAACTTTGCCCCATTTGGTTTTTGCCCTGACACCCTACTGGGGTCCTTTGAGTCAAAAAGTGAGTCCGTGTAGCACGAGAATAACCATTGATTATTGGTAAGGTTCTTGGTATGTAACTCGAATATTTCCACTCTCCTAACCTCGGGAGAGTTTTCAATGATTATGTTGCTGGTGGTCTTCTTTTCAGGCCTTTGGTTATTTTGTTTCTTGACCAGGGATGCGGAAGGCTGGCTTTTGGTCCCCTTCTTCGAAGTCAAAATCATAATGTATTTTTTACTCTTTGGGTGGCACAAGATAAGTACAACCCACCCGGTTACAATGAAAATTTGTCTCCAAGGAATATACTTGCCTAACGTCAATATAAATGCAATTCCAGATATTGTTCCATAGAAAACTAGAGTTGTATACACCTCGTTTTCAAACCCAGTAATACTATACCAGTTCTTCATTCCTAGGTTAAGTGAGTTCAATAAATCAGATGTGAGATTCTGAAGATCTCTCATATTCATTAGCAACATGGCTTGGGATTTCACAAAACCAGGACCCTTTTTCTTGCTTGGACTCTTCGTTTTTATGGCCTCGTTCGAAACCGCAAGAGTAGATTCAACGGGGCTTTCGTTCACCATTTCTGCTACAGTATCCATAGCTCCTTCTGCATCTCTATGTTCATCTTTCATATTTCCAAACCGTTCATCCAATTCGCTGTCATTTACAATGTCTGCTATAACACTATGGTCTTCGGATTGATTCAAAAATTCAAATAGCGACTGGCCCCTCTTTTTAACCTTTATAAATTGTGGTATATCCCTAGGGTGCCTTCGAGTATATCCAGGAACAATCCCAGCTAAGAGAAAAATTACCAATGGATAAACTAGAATCAAATGTGGCCAATTGCACAAGCAAGTGTAAAGTATCAAAAATGATAAAGTCTTTGTTGGCTTTTTCCAGGTTATGATGTGAAGAATACCGTACTGCGCAGCAAAGAGTCCAGTCATGGTACCACTGAGACGCTTAAAGTTGGACGCCATGAGCTTGATAGAGAGGTGAGGCGACTTCATTCTGTCCGGATCATTAATCCTTTTCTCAATCAAATCTTTTTCTGATAAATTGTCAGGAATCGTATGTTTGACTAAATGCTCAAGAAATCTATCCAAAAAGTGTGATTTATTATCCTTCTCTGGGCCCTCGTTATACCCTTCATTCTCATCTTCTTCTACTATAACTTTATTTTCCTTGTGGGAATCGAACCTTTCTATCCCCATACTAAGTAAACTAGCAGCGGTACCTGCAGCCACCCCTTTACGGTTACCCATATGTTTTTCCAGTATGTCATTCGTTTTGTCATAGATCAGAGTAATAGCACTAAATGCTTTATCTCTGTATTTATTCTCCCCGTTTTTATTCAAACCTCCCATTATGGCTTAATGTAGTATTTAAACATAATACTATAACTCTTGGTCAACATATGGGGAACTGCGACTCACATGCAGCTTTCAAATATTACACTACTTTATTTACTGGAAGACCACAACTTTTTAAGAATACCTTTTTATTCTGCTACCAAGAAAGTGGTAATAACTATCGCCATATGAGAGACTAAGTAAATTCTATAAAAGCATTATGTGAAGTTTTGGTTTAGAAATGGTTCCAGAAGTAATTGAGTAGACGTAAGCCTTTCGTCAGGATTCCATTTCAAAATCGATCGCAAAAAGCGAGTAAATAGCATTATTACGTCCCGATGTTCCCTGGAAGTATGCAATCGTAATAAGACATCGATGTTCTTCGAGTTTAGAACAAATTTTCTCTTTGATTGGTAGTGAGATGGAGGTGTCGTCGCAGTGGATGCGTTAATCCTCAAATTCAAGAAGTTCAAGTCTATCTTCCCGTGCAAATCAAACAACTGGAAGAGAAGAGTACGCTTTATTACCTTTTCATTGAGTAACGGTTCTTTCGGAGTTGAAGGCGCGAGTCCTAAATGGTCGATATTTCGTGTTGTCTTTTGACTCTTTACGCTTTTAACCAACTTGTTTCGCAAATCAATGACTAAAGAGCTACTTGGTGCACCAAACAACTCTAGTATCAAACCGATTTGCTCGTATTCATTCTTTCCAGGAAGTAGAGGGCTCCCTGAGAAGAGTTCTGCCATAACGCAACCGAAAGACCAGATATCAATTGTGTTACTGTATGTGGATCCCAAAATAACCTCCGGAGCTCGGTAAAACCTAGACTGGATATAGGAATGTGAAATTTCGTTAATGAAGCATGACGACCCGAAGTCAATGAGCTTTACTATGACATCCTCTGATGAAAAACTGTTCGACGTCGTAAAATGAGGAAGCTTTATCATAATATTCTCCGGTTTTATGTCGCAATGTATGACATTATGAGAATGAATGAATTGTAGACCCTTCAAAATTTGCCTGGCAAAATTTCTGAGTATGTCAAAAGAAAACCCTCGGAAATCTGTAATCTCAAGGAGGGTATACAAGTTGAGCGATAGCATTTCACTCACTATGCACATGTGGCTTCTGAAATTGAAGTGGTCCAAATAGTTCATGATTGGAAAGTTTTGTACATCTAGTTCCTTTGATGAAGTAAGCTTCTCTTTGAGATACTTCAAAATTTTAATTTCCGAAACTGCTTGAAGGGACCAGTCAGTATCATTTTTGATTACTTTTATTGCAACAACTTTGTTCGTGTTGTATGACGATGAATATTTATGATCTTTACATTTCAAAACATTCCCAAATGACCCATTACCCATTATCTTGCTTATTTCATATCTATAGTTGATATGATCACCTGCCATTACTATATAGTTGTTTCTTTCGTCATCAAAACCATAATTCTGATAGTAGTTTCTCACATTGATGGCTCTTATATCCATATCTTGCATACCACTTCTATACGGAGCAAAATATATATCTTTTTTCCTCAATATTTCTCCATTTTCAAATACCTTTAGTGGCCCGGTTGTTTCCTGAAGTCTTGCTGTGACGTTTTCGATACTCAAAACGGGGTTCTCTTTAAAATCCAAGTCATCTAAATTCTCGCTGAACAACGTCGGATCTTTATTGTATATTAGAGATAGTAACTCTGGAAAATCTCTTAACCTAGTATCTTTTTGACTGTTAATAGGTACCTTGTTATCGATTCGGCTACGTACGTGAGCACCTGAATTTGACCTAGATCTGACACCAAGTGACCGTAATACTTTGTTATTATCAGAATACCTCTTTTCGCCGTGTGTTTCATCAAGTGCACTGGATATCTTCTTGGTGTTACTTGAGACGTACTTTTTATTCTTTGTGTATGGCGGTGATTTCAAGGAACTTACGGACAGATGAAACGCGCTTGATCTCTTATAGTCGACGGCCACAAGATCAATGCTGCCCTTTTCAGTCTTCACATTAGTGAAGTTCCTCGTGCCGTATAGATTTTTCGAGATATGCAATGAATCTGGGCTCCTCTTGAGTGTCGAAGAGACAGATCTGTTATGAGCCCTTTTAGCCGTCGATAGATTGGGTGGCCGACACGGTAACGTATGGTTGACATAGCTCTTATTAGAATGAAAATCGGACGGCAACTTCTTTTTCATAGGCTTATTCAGATCAAAGGTTTGTCCGGCAGTATAACTGTTTTTCAACTGACCTGCAATCAAACTCTTCGGCACACTAAATAGATCTCTACCGGGCTCTCCTTTGTGTAAACAGATTTTAGAAAGCTCATCCCCTATATCTGGTGACTTATTTTCGTTAGCCATGGTTGCCCTCTAAGCTACCTTCTGCTATGTGTCAAAGCAAAGCGCATCAACGAAGACATCCAACCTATATCCAATTTCAATATATGAAACAGTTAATCCTTTTGATCTCTAAATGCGACAGCACACTACTGGTGATATCATCTCCAAAACGAAATATCAACAGAGGCATCACTAAGACCGGACAAGCCAACTCTTTACTTCGACATAAATGGATCTAGACTTATTCAGTACACGGGACTTGCTCTTATTTTGTCAACTATTGCACATCAACGGTCTTATTGATCGTTCAAGCATTTCGCCTGAAAATGAAAAATTTCAGCAGACAGTCAAGGAATGGTGTAACCATGCCAGCACGCAGCTATCCATAAAGCAAGGCTCACTACGAGCACATGTCCCTTTAACCAGCCAGCAAGCTTGCGATCTCTATGATTCAATGTTAGAAAGCAAAGCGGGCTGTGTAAACACTACGGACTTGGCTAACGTGTACTACAAACAGCGCTTGGAACAACTAGAGTCGTTAATCAACACTTATAGAGACGAATTTGATGGCATACTAGAATCTTCTGCATCGTAGTCGTATCCCTACTACCTCTGTACCATGAAAATCTGGTGGCTATCTGTTCTGATCGGTATAGGTGTTTGGGTTTATGTACTTATATCCATATCCTCGGTTTTCGTTTTTCCCCACTATTTACTATTTGTTAATGATTGAAAGGCAATAAAAGACTTAGTACTACAACTAGTAAGCTGCAGACAGAATGGTAGATAACTATGGGACATTAACATCGGCAGTTTTTAATGTCTATAAGAGAAATCGATCTCTTTTGTTGAATGGCTCATATATCATCTTGATTACAGCGGCATTTAGTGGGGCCACTAATGTCAAAGACAATTCGAAACAGAAAGATGGCGGTGAGAAAGTTCAGCTTGGCAAAAAGAGAAGAATATCGAATGATGCAATAAAGAGGCTTCTCAGGGCTGCTGTTCCTTCCTTCTTCAACTCGGCAGTAGCTTATCTTCTGGGGCACCTTGTGTTGCTTATCCTACGGGCGTATATCACAATTAAAGTTGCGACTCTAGATGGTAAGCTTGTTGGTGCCCTTGTCAAAAAACGACTCCGGGTTTTTGCCCGACTTCTTGGTGTATGGATGCTCATAGGTATCCCTGCTTCGCTAGTCAACGGATTATTGACATGGACCCGAAGCAACTTACGCAAGAGCTTACGTACAAACTTGAACAAAGACATCATGGAAAACTATATCCCAAACAACCTTGATCCCAACTATTACTCGCTTATCCAGCTTTCCGGTAACAAAATACAAGATCCCGATCAACGTATATCCACTGATGTATCCCGTCTAGCCTCGGTCATGGCCAGTTTGCCGGGGCAATTGCTCAAACCAACATTAGACCTCCTCTTATGTGGCCACGAGCTTTCAAAGAGCGGTGTCGGTAGTGGTGAAGGTACTCTTGCTTTAGGAATAATTGCACATTTCTCCACTATCGTATTGAAGCTTTTCTCTCCTCCATTCGCCAAACTAGCAGCTGAACGAGCAAACTTGGAGGGTCAAATAAGATCTGCGCACTCCAAGATAGTTGCTAATAGCGAAGAAATCGCATTTTTGAAGGGTCATAATCGTGAACTCGATTACGTGGATTACTGCTACTACCAACTTGAAAGATTTTTGAAAATGGAGTACTGGAGAAAAGGTATACACGAAATAGCCCAGACGTTTATTGTTAAATACTTCTGGGGTGCGGCAGGTTTGATGTTGTGTTCTGCTCCTGTTTTTATCAATCAATACCTCGGGAATCCACCTGACCCTTCTGCATCCGCAGATTTCATAACAAACAGAAGGCTTCTTGTAAGTGCTTCGGATTCTTTGGATCGTTTAATTTATTCCCGGAAATATATATTACAAGTACTTGGCCATGCCACTCGTGTTTCTGACTTCCAAGAGCTTTTACGTGAAATTGAGAGCAATAAATTACTCACAGCTGATGCCACATCGCACTCACAAGGAAATGTCACCTATGGAGATGAGATCACATTCAGAAATGTAAGATTGCTAACCCCTGCTAATGTGACTTTGATAGAAAGCTTGAATTTTAGCATAAAGCATGGTCAGCATTTGCTAATTGCGGGTCCTAATGGATCTGGAAAGTCATCTTTGTTTAGGATCCTCGGAGGATTATGGCCTTGTAAATCTGGAAGTATAATAATTCCTGAATCCAAGAACATCTTTTATCTTCCCCAACGTGCCTATCTTTGTAATGGGACGTTGAAAGAGCAAATAATATACCCTCACACATACATTGATTTCGAACATAACCAGCATGGCAAAACTGATGAGGACTTACGGGAGATCATGAAGCTTTTGAAGTTGGATGATCTTTTACATGGAGAAAATCCATGGGGTCAGGTCAAAAATTGGAAGGAAGAGTTATCTGTCGGAGCTCAACAGAGGTTAGCTATGGCCAGACTTTATTACCATCAGCCCAAATTTGCCGTATTGGACGAGTGTACATCCGCTGTTTCTCCTGAAATGGAACAGTTAATGTACAAACATGCCCAGCAATTGGGTATATCGCTTCTTTCAGTCGCTCATAGACCTGCATTATGGCATTTCCATAATTTTTTACTAAAGTTTGATGGTAAAGGTGGTTACTTCTTCGGTCCATTGGATGCAGAAAAAAGGCTCAAGATTGAGGAAGAGAGGCTAGTTTTGGAAAAGCACTTGAGAGATGTCCCTTACTTGAGAGACAGGCTTCAGGAACTTAAGAAAGTTTCTAATGCTCAACACATCAAACACAACTCTTCCCACAAAAATTTAACCGGAATAAAATCCTGACGCATACTATGTGAGTAGATGGTTTCGGTAAATCGTCAGGTTATTATATATAGCTTAATTCTCGTATTCATGGAGTTCAACGTATTCGTAAATTTGTAAACCAAAATAACTTGTAGCAGTGGCTGCAATTTTTTGATAAAAACAACAAAAATTATATAACATTAATTTAAAAACGAATTCAAATATAATGGAGGAATCACTGTCTGAATCTAATAACACTATAATGTCCAGCAAGGCTGCCTCCGCTGATGCTAGTGCGCCAGAGATAATGAAGCAACCTAACGGAGAAAATGTTAGTAAAAAAAGAAAGACTTCATTTCTGAAAGACATAAACAGTTTAGCGGAGAGTCAGCCAAGTAACTTTAAGCAAGTTGAAGAACGTAAAGAAACTTTCGCTGATATAGAGGTATTCTTGAGTAAGCATGAATTCAGTATAGATCATGAAAATCTCGAAGGGAAAAAGCATACAATAGAAGCGAAACAGCTTGCCCAAGAAAGAATAGATTTTTTGAAAGGAAAAAACACATTCCATTGTATTAGGCCCTTTGACTGGGCGGTGATAGAAAAGGCATATGCCAACATCTTTAATGATTATATCGATCTGGTGGAGAATATTGCACTAGAATTTGAGAAGTTGCAAAGGGTACGTTGATATTACAAGCGCTCGAGAATAGAGAAAAAGTCCTAACACTCTGAACTAGGAAAGAAAAGCATGGCAAGAGATCGTGTTCACATTAGATAGAGAAAGAAGTGCTGCAAAGTACGTAATTACTTTATGAGTCAATCTCCTTCGTGATACTAACATTTAGAATAAATCACAGCGAGCGGTGGATCAGCGCCAACGAGATTTACCTCAATAACATCAAATCCAGTTTGAAAAACTCTGTCAACTTGATCAAAAAGGAATTTTCAAAATATGATTCGAAGGCCGCAAGCGATTCGTCGCTTTTGCAACAAGTGGATGAAAGCTCGCAGTAGTTTTTTTTTTTTCTTCTAAATTTTCCTAAATTTTTTCCTAGTTGGCAATGGAATAGTAGAGTCGGTCACCAATTATGAGATGAAGTGAGACGATGATTTGGAAGTCTTTTCAATCAAGACCGGCTGTATCCAGCTTTGCTGAAGGATTAGCTAGAAATGGTGATTTAATCTATACTAGAACGTTTGCGTCCTTTGCGAGAATTGAACAGTCACCGTCTTTGCTTGTGACGTCCATAGGAAATCCAGAACCCCGGTATAGTAATACTAGACATAACGTAGGGCACTGGATTATTGACCAGCTTTTACGGTCATACCCCGATATGTTTAGGGAGTCTGAACTAAACTCTCACCAGCGTCTCGGCGTATTCTGGGAATCAATTTCGAACAGCCCTAGCATAACTCTATTCAAATCTACAAATTCCTACATGAATTTACAAGGAACGCCCGTGAGCAAGGTCTGGAATCAATTCAGAAAGTCCGAACAGAGACGTGGTAACTTTCCCGTATTGGTGGTAATTCACGACGAGTTGCAAATGCCGCTTGGTAAAATCCAACTTCGAAAGCAAGGCACTAGTGCTCGTGGTCATAACGGGTTACGCTCAATTGATCTGGCGATTGGAAGGACGTATACAAAAATATCCATAGGAATAGGGAAGCCCGTGAGACAAGATGTTGCAGAATACGTTCTTTCGCCCTTCGAAAAAAATGAAAAGGACATTCTTATCACGGAATCATTCCCTAAAGCATTCAGTTGCATCACCCAGCTATTCAAAGAATTCCAGTAATTTCTCTGGCTCTACTATCTATTAGGCATAAAATAGAATATAGAGCTTAAACCCGCTTTTGCTAACACTTTGATCCGTAAAGGCCACCTTATCTTAATAGCCTACAAATTCATTCCTCTGTAGTTGCATAGCCTTAGAATCCTTCTGATAAGTATTGAGGCAAACAATATTATGCTCGCTCCTATGAGTTTCTTACTCGTACTTACGTGATACATTTTTATTTGATAGTAATTGTGCGATAAGATGGCGGCTGGCGCTTATAGACTTAAGAAATCAAATATTAATGGAATAGTCAAAGAATGGAATTCGTATTAGATCTAGTGATAGATATATCACTAATAAATGAAGGGCTCAAGGGTAAGTTCGTCTATACCAAGATAATTCATAAAGCAGAAAAAACTAACATTTAGGTATAATATGGACTATTTTCTTCCACAGGCTTTTTGGACCCATAACACCAGGTACAGAAGAATTTTTGGATATCACATATCCTATTGCTAATAATATGATGGAGCTTAACTCGCTTATCGAAGACAAAGTAAATCACTTTGCAAAAAAAGCGGAAAGCATAGGAAGCGTGGCGTCGAATATAGAAAACAACGAACGCGTTTTCGTTGAGCATATGACAGTTAGGTTCTACGATAAGAAAGTTACGAAGTCTAAGAAGAAAATTGGGTGGTTTGGCCAGGGTAGAAGCAGCGAAACAGATGATGTCAATCCATGGGAGACGTGGGTTATCAAAGTAAAGCTCTTGCCAGTTCCAGAGGCGAAAAATGATTCACGCAGCGATAAGAAGGAGTGCAGCTTGATGGAAGAAAACCAGAACATAACCTCAGCGAGCTTCCATAGTACTCTTAGAAAGATAATCGACATCTGCGATTCGCACAAAGATCACATTCCTCCTATCACATCTTCGGAAAGCTCTCCATTCCCATACTCCATTGGCGTCAGCAACGAAGACTCGGGAAGCAGTCCTTACGAACAAGAAAGTTGGGGTAAATACATAAAAAAAATATTGGATTAAACGTCTACAACCATATATATATAGTCTACAAGTCTCATTTCATAGGTTAGCGCTATATAAGCCCTCGTCGCCTCTCACTAAGATACACTCATCCTCATAAATAACACGATCGTACAACCCTATTTTTTTTGCTAGCTCAATCACATCTTCGTCGTAGCTTCCTGGTTGGAACCATAATCCCTTGACCGTGTCCTTAAAGCCTTCCACCGAAGCTATCTCTTGCAATGTACGAACCGTAATCCGAGGTTGTGTGAGAAACGATATACTGACACCGTCAGCCTTCGAAGTAGAATATCCTTTTAAATCTTCCTTCAGCTTTATAGCGCTAATTATATCCTCTATCTTGGAGACTACTGGTTGATCTAATATCGTACTCTCTTTAGGATTGACAGGGATTACCAGTAAATCATGATTGAGGTACCACAGCAAAATTTTGTAACCAAACTTTGAAGGATTATTAGAAGCTCCAGCAACAATATATTGTCTGGCTGAGCCGAAAAAAGCCTTGATCTTTGTTCTCAGCGACATACTTTGTAGAGCAGCAACGTCTAGGCCGTTGACTGTGATTTAAATCTGGGGGAACACTTTTTGCAGTTTATACTTCATTTTGCTGTTTAGTGTTTTCTCTTCTCGTTTTCAGCTCTTCAAGTCTGTCTGTCTTCTTGATTACTGTTTGATACAATGGCCAAAGAGAAACGAACCAAGCCATGCTTCAACTGCAAGAAGTCAAAGGTCAAGTGTATATACACGAACACACTTCCTTGCGAAAGATGTATAAAAAGTGGCCAGGCACTTAGCTGCCATTTCGTTCCAAAGCTTCCCTCTCTCAAGCTTACCCAGGTTCCTCCAGGACATGAGTCGCAAAAGTCAGTTATGCGTAATAACGCATGTGGTGGAAATGTTGGTATGATGGCGGAAAAAGATATCCAGTTACCCCCAATTAATCCTATAACAAGACTTACATCCGCATCAAGCAATATTTTACCTTCAAACTATGTGGGATATAGCCAAGATAGGAATTCACATAATGGGCAGATTCTCCCTGATTTAATGCCCGATGTTGGTGATTCATCCTATTCTCTGTGGAAGAACCAGATAGAGAGTAGTATTAGCATGCTTGATAGTAAGTTGGGGGATTTAGCTACTCTTATTAGAAATAATCAGCAAAGCTTGGGAAATAGTCGATATGATCATGATGTTGCAACTCGCCATCGCAGTTCTAATGTCGTCGTGACTCCAAAAAATACCTCACCAAACGGCACTGCGCTGGTATCGCCGCAATCTGCTGCGGAATCTATTGAATATGAAAGCGATTCTTCCAGGACTCTTCCAGGCACAAGGAAACGTAAGCTCATATCAGCTAACGACGAAGACTCGAAAAAATCAAAGAGTCTGACTAGGGACGAATATGAATACAGCAGGAATCCTGACGACTTCAGGAAAGGGTTTTTAACGATAGATCAGGCAAAGGACTTGTTTAAGTTTTTTGTTACACACATATCTCAACAACTTTTTGGTTTTGAGATTTCCAAGTTTAATGTTGATACTATTTGGCGAAACTCACCCATTCTTTTATGTTCCATATGTGCAATTGCGTCGATTCATCATCCAGATGAAGCTCTTCGAGCTAAACTGCATTTGCTAAACAAATATCTCCATACCCTTTGCTCCAACCTCCTTTATCAGGGAAGGCCTCGAAGTTATATTGAGGGCTTCAATTCTATAGTTGCGCTAGTGCTTTGCAGCTTTTGGTTATCTAATGCTCAAATGTTTACAGGCTTAGCATTTCAGTTAGCGAAGGAGATTGGATTGAACAAGCCCAACAGTAAAACCGGAGGGTTCTCAAATAATGAAGTTAGCGAAAAAGATAGATTGAAATTGTGGTACCTCCTCTATGTTTTGGACGGTCAGCAAAGCCTTACCTTTAGTAGACAGCCGGTTATCGATTCACAAGACTACACATTAAAAAACAGTAGGAAAATGTTGCTTGAAGAAAAGTCTTCAATTGCACCAGCTGAGGACAAGAAGACGATAACGAACTCAGAGGACATGAGTGACAATGAGAATAACAAAGCCTCTGAAAGAAATTTTTATGAGAAATCTCTTCGTAAGGAACAGTTTACGGATATGTGTCTTGTATCACAGGTTGAATACAATCAGGCACTTGATGAGGCTTTTAAAGGAGATGCCTGGGACTTGTTGGCTCCTCTGTCTTTTGGTATACCATCCAAGACGAATTTGGAATTGGATAGGTGGATGGTTTCATGGGCAGTGTTGTTGTCTCCTTTTAGTAGCGGAGCTGTGTGGTCGTCGAAGTCTACATTAATTTACTATAATTTTGCAAAGATGCATATCAACTCATCAGCAGTGAGACGGCTTCAAATGGAGTCGAGTAATGACAGTGATATGTTTCCCAAATGGAATAAGAAAGTACTCACTCCTCGTAGGCCCCAAGCCCTACGAGCTGAGTTCCATGCTGATGATGATGATGATGATGTGGCAGAGGACGATGAGTTTTTATCGAATAGAGAAATCATATCAGAGGACGAAGCAACTGTCAGTGCAAGTATTGCCATCAACGCTGCTCGGACAGTTTTAAATTCAGTTCTAAGCGATCAGGACATACTAAATAACTTAAAGTACGTCCCTGTTCACATTCACCTTATGCTTTATTACGCTGCACTACTTTTAATCAACCACCCTTTGGTTTCGTCCGATAAGAACATTCTGTTCTCAGATGAGGAGTATTTCACAAAGGTTGTGGATAATCTCAAGACCGTGAAAAACCTACAAGGTAAAATTTATCAAAATTCACCCACAGATATTCAGTTTGGTAAAAGGTTCATAAACAGCTTGGATGATTTGATTCAAGACAAAGCTATGAAAATCAGGAAGGAGATTTTCAATAATACCACTGTTAACCCTGCAATAAAGCGTAAGCTTGAGAATGATATTCAGCTAATCCTCAAAGTTCATCCCTTGGAAGACTCTTTGGAGTTCGCCAGCTTCTCTGACTTTAAAAGTAGAAGCCCATCGCCTGATAAGATTGCTGCTTGGCCTGGTTTCAACCACGGTCACCCTTAATAAGGTTCACTTAAACAAGAGTGACGAAAACTGCAAGCTTCTATATTAGTACTGGCTTTTCATTCACATTAAACCAATACTAATATTGAACAGATCCTTAATACTTTAAAAAATGATCCTTGCTGAGCTGATCTACATTTAGAGTAGTAGTATCACTTTTACTTTTGGTCATATTGAAAGTTCACGTGCATCGGATTTACACAACTTTTGTAATCTTTGTAGTAAGTTAGTTAAAAATGGCTGCGAAATTTTACTTCCACAAATCTATATAATATTTATCAACTAACTGATCAACCAAGCCAATATGACAGAAGGTGGGAATCCAAACATGAACCAAATATCTACATTATTTTCCAAGCAATTGAAATTAGCGGATGAAAAGATCAAAACGGCGAATATGATGGACGCTTTTGACTGGAAAAACATCAAAAGAACACCACAGATGTTGAGACAAAAAGTCAAATTAGAGTCTCATACAGTGGACGAGGAGTTTGACGAAATGTATGATAACCTTTTATTTATTGAGAAAAACATACGATCCATGTCGAAGTACACAGGGCAGTACTGCGAAACCATTTTAAAGGTTTTGTCTCTCTCGAGTGACATTGGCGGCTCGGTGAAAGAACTCTTTGACCCATACAATAGCTTGCCGTTGTCCACAAGAGAGAGGCTTGCAGATCCAGCTGCCGTCGACGTGGAAGGAGTATTTCTGTCCAAGTCTAAACAGGCGATTTTCCAGGAGGAATACGAGCTTTGGACGAATTGTCACTCGTATCTTGATTGCATTGAGGATATTCGACCCTCTATTGATAATGAGCTTCATAATTTGCAAAAGCTAGTTGAATGCAAGACAGAAGAGGTTATGCGGCTCATCACAGCAATAAAAAAGAATGCAAAGAAAAGAAATTACGCATTAATGGATTACGATAAGACTTTCATAAACCACGAGAACCTTTTATTGAAACAGCGAACGGGCGAGCTTTCGACCAAGCAAGCACAGCAGATTTACAATTTTGAGAGGAAATTGGAAGAGTACAGAGTAGTATACAACTACTCCAATGATTTGATGAAAAGAGAGCTACCCATATTTTTCCGCTTGGTAGATTCTTTTTTGCAACCAATTCAATTGAGAATATACTACGTTCAACTCTTAGCTTCTTACCAGGTCAACAACAACTTGAGCTCTATTCAAGAGTTATTCAACGTTAATGCCGATGTGCTTAAGGATGATCATTTCTCACAGATGATAATCACAGCATTTGAGCAAAATCATAAAATCGCCAACGACATGGTCAATCTGTTGTCCATCATTAATTTCAGAGAAAATTTTTTTGGCAGCACCTCACTAGCTAGCTCTCATACCGAATCGATAACTTATGACGAAGAGAAATGGAGCAAACCGGAGAGATATTGCCAGGCGCAATTCTCCTTCAAAGGTCAGCAAGATGGTGATCTTTCCTTCAAAACTGGAGCTATTATTAAAGTCTATGATACTGACGGTGGATGGTGGAGAGGAGAAATAGACGGCAAACAGGGCATTTTCCCTGGAAATTATGTCAAATTGACTGAATAGTTCGAAAGGTTAGGAGTATAATATACATATCTCATTAATTTACATATGTTATTTATAATCTGATATCTCTATAACTCTTTTTCCACTTATTTGCACACATTCCGCAACAGAAAAACCTTTTTATTGGTACATTCTTATTCTGCAAAATATCCCACCATTCAGTAACTTCAGCGAAGGGCTCTACAATAATAAGGTCACACTGATCACACTTTTCTTCGTACCGACCGTTAGCAATAGCCCTAGCTATCAAATTGTGATATGCAGGCGGTGTATACTTTTTCCAATTTTTCGTCTCCTGGTAAGAGACGTCATGTTTTGCAATCACATCTAAACAAAGAGTCTTTAACGAAGGAATATCACCGCTGCTTTGTGATTGCCTTATTATTGGGGAGACAAATTTGAGCATTTTATATGAATTGAAAGTTGATGTTGAAATGGGTAGAGCATCTTGGGAAACTTGAATGAAAGGATTTGGACCAGCTCTGAAAATTTGCAAATTAGTTAGATTTAAAATCAGAGAGGGAAGATAGGTCAACCTATTAGTACCCAAGGAGAGGTCAACCAAGTTATGAAGTTTTCCTATCAAATGTGGAATTTTTGTCAACTTGTTTTGTCGTAGACCCAACACGTTCAATTTCGTGAATTTAAACAAGGAAGGCGGAAGCGTTCGGAGGGAATTGTTTGTCAAGTACAACTGAAAAGAAATTTGGCTCGATGGGTCAGCATTAAATATCACTAAATTATCGAAATCTTGAATCTCGTCTGGCACTTCAACTAACCCCATTCCTTCGAGGCTTATAGTAGTCTGGATATCTTCAAATGCAGAAAGCACAATTTCTCTTGCGCGTTGTTGTACTCGTTTCTGTCTTAATTTGTAGTCCTCTGATTCCAATGCATCCTGATCGGTCGAAGGGCACTCATTTGAGGCCGAATCTTTAAAGCGATTGAACATGTCAATACCGAAATCCGCATCCGAGCTGTCGTTGGTAGGGAGTAGCTTTGGATTATATCCGCCGCTGATCGCATAGTTTTGGTCAGCCTTATAATCAGTTGGCTCTTGGCTTGGTGAAAAGGGCACCTCGTATCTCGTTTCAAGGTTAGTAGACATATCGAGCTCGGACTCAATGGGAAAGTCTGCAGGGGGACTACTTGGTGGTATTTCATTGGTGATGTCCATTTTATGTGGTTTTGCGTTGTAACAAAATTCTTCTGTTGCATTGTCATCAACAAATGTGGGTTCACTGCTGGTATCTTCATAGTCCATATCTCTTCTCTTTATGTCATCCTTTTCATTGAAACTTTCTCCTCCCTTTCTTTTCAAACTGGGAGCAACTTTTAGGAGTGGCCTATCCGTCAAGTTTCTTTGATTACGGGTATGGTACATGCTACTTGCATTTTCGTCAATGATGTCTCTGTCCCTTGGAGCAGTGTTGAGGGGAATTTTTTCTGAAGCCGAGGACGAGCTAAAAGCAAAAGGCAACAAGGGATTCAGTTTATCCATCCTTAGTCCTTCTTTAATAACTCACAAGATGTACCAATGGCATGTCCTACTTGGTCCGAGTATATAGTAAATTATAAGGATAAGCGCGACACGCGAGTTTTATTTTTCATACTACACTAGCGAGAAGCTTAAAATCTTCTGAAGTCTCAATTTAAAGATTTGATTCTGTTCTAAATACTCCTATGTAATACAGGTCTAACTATAGTGCCGTATCCTATAAACCTTTTCCTGTTGATGTCAGTTATGCTTTTTTGGGCTTAGACTGTATAAGCTCTAATTCAGAAGTAGAATAGTAATGTGGAGCTAACTCTTCAAGCCATTTATATTCGATTAGCATGCAGCTACGCATGAACTCCTTTGAGGTTAGCACCAACTCATGATAGAGAACTAGTTTAGGAGGAGGTTTCACGGTATAGATGACCGAAGAGGGGTGTATATGTACTGCATGATTCTTTTTTAAAGTACGATAAGAATCACCAGTTTTCGATAAGCGGGCAATATTGGGAAAGAATCCGGCAGTGATAGCCTTTCTGATCATTAGGTCTTTGTTGACATCATCTGATGACACGATGTCGACTCCGTTTTTCACACATAGTTTTTTTAACTGCTTTTTGACTTCTCGAGCTCGCTTTAAACTTCGATACTGGATAAATTTGTCCTGGCACCATTGTACGGAATAGCCTGTTTCGTACCATTGGTTCCATATGTTAAGGAGGGTTAAATGGTCACCTTCGAGTACGTGAAATGTTTCCTTAATTTTGTCTGCTTGTTCTTTCTTGTCCTTTGGCCTATAGAAAAGCGTTGCACTTTCCCCAAGCATAGATATGATTGTCAAAATTTCCTCAGATACTCCATACGACGAGCTTGCTAGCAAACACTTCGCAACTTTGACATCTATTGGAAATTCTGCCATTTTGCGGCCTGTCCTTGTTAGTTCCCCTTTTGAGTTCAAAGCTCCTAAAGCGTAGAGAAGCTCCAACGACTTAATTAAACTATCAGTGCTTGGAGGATCAATGAAGTCAAAATGAATTAAATCAGTGATACCCAAGGATAACAACAAGAGCACTACCGTTGTCAAGTTGACTCTTAAAATTTCAGGCGTAGGGTTAGCTGATATTTCGTTATAGAATGACCACTTAGTGTATAGCCTGAAGCACTTACCGGGACCTACTCTTCCAGCTCTGCCAGCTCTTTGATTCGCAGAGGCCCTCGAGCAAGGTACCACGACCAAGCTGTCCATCGCAGTGACAGGATTAAAAACGTTCTCTTTAACGTATCCAGGGTCAATAACATACGATATACCGTCTATCGTGATAGACGTCTCCGCTATATTTGTCGCAAGAACAACCTTACGTGAACCTGGTGGTGTAGGCTCAAAGATGGTTTTCTGGAGCTCAATTGGCATGTTGGCATAAATTGAGCAGATGACAAGAGGCTTGATCAGGCGCCCAAATTTATGGCAGGCATCCTGCAAGCTTTCTTGCATTGTCTCGATTTCATCTTGACCTGTCAAGAAAACGAGAATATCACCTGAAAGAGGTTGGGATATATGAATTTGAAATACAGTGGTAATGGCAGCCTGAATATAGTTCGCTTCAGGATTTTTCGTATAGTGTATATCAACTGGGAAACGACGACCGGGAATATTAAAAATAGGTGCATTATCAAAATACTTGGAAAACTTTTCTGCATTGATAGTTGCAGAAGCGATGATTAATTTCAAATCTTTTCTTACTTTGCAAAGATCCTTCAATAAACTTAAAATAATTTCCGTTGATATTGTCCTTTCGTGGGCTTCATCGATCATAACAACTCCGTAAGACGAAAGCTTTGGGTCACTCAAAAATTCCCTTAAAAGCATACCATCAGTTAAATACTTAATCTTGGTTTTATCGTTTGTCATGTCCTCAAATCGAACACTGTAACCTACCTCTGCGCCAAGATCAACGTTCATTTCCTCCGCAACTCTTTTCGCAACTGACGTAGCGGCAACTCTTCTGGGCTGTGTACATGCTATTAGAAGCTGCCTACCATCGTGTCCCTTAGTATAGCCGGCCTCATTCAAGTATTGAGGAAGCTGGGTCGTTTTTCCTGATCCGGTTTCACCTACTACTATTACAATTTGGTTTGTTTCAATCTCGTTCAAGAATTGATCCCTGAACCTATAAGCAGGCAACGATTTTCTGACATCTTCAATTGATTTTCTAGTTGAGCTATAATCAACTTCTGCATTTGCATCATCTGAATTTCCAAAGTCATCACCTTCAAGTGCCTCATCGTCATCAAAATCTACCATTTGGGTCTCGTCAAACACAAAATCGTATTCGCCTCCATCCGCCAACTGAATCTCATCCAGGGCATCCACACCTGCTATCTTTGACTTCCTAAGTTGATCAATCTCCCACAGATTTTCATACTGGCGGTTCTTGTTTCTTTGTTTGACTATCTCTTCACTATCGTCGTACCTTTCTTTTGAACGCAACGTTTCTATTTTTCTCTTTTTATCTAGTTTTCCTTCAGCTGTAACATAGTCATCTATAATTCGGTAATTCTCCTGCTCCATAAAAGACCCATACTCCTCTCGTTCTTTTAGTAAGGAGTAAACCTTTCTTTTGTATTCATAATCATCTTGTTCATGTCTACTTAGTTTCCTTTTCTTCTTTTTCTCTTCTAATAGATTAATTTCATTCTCAAGATTCAGAAGCTTAGAGAGGTGCCTCTTTTCGAGGTACGATCGCCTTGAAGCTTCTCTGAGTTTATCATACTCTTCCTTTTCTTTCTCTAGTTCTTGTGATACATTCATTACAGCATTGTCTGTCTCACCATCCTGCTGGGAGTGGACTTTGCGTTCTGGAGCGAAATTAGTCGTAGTTACTTCTTCATTATCGGAAGCTGACTCACTATCTATCAGTTGTCTCCTCCTTCTTCCACCGTATCCTTTTTTCACTCTTTCTTCCATTCTTAAACTATATACATATTTTATTCACAAATGAATAGTGCACACATTATGTATTTTTATCTAAGATGAGCATCATTAAATTTACGATCAGCTACTATCAACGTACTAATGGAAAGTAAAAGAGGGAGATCAAGAACAAGAATTTCGCCGTATGATGACAATGACTCATCATTCTTCCGATCATCATCGAAGTTACAGGAGGAGCGGGACAGTTTATCTGATCTGAGTGAATTAAACTCATACATACCTCCCTGGACGGAGCCTTATATTATCGGAGTAGCAGGATATTCGGCGTCAGGCAAAACTTCGATATCGCAAAAGATTATTCTGGAAATAAACCAGCCGTGGACAGTTCTACTTTCCTTAGATAACTTTTATAAACCATTGAATAAAGAAGAAAGGGAACTAGCATTTAAAAATGAATACGATTTTGATACTCCGTCGTCTTTGGACTTGGATCTTTTGGTAAAGGTTGTTAAATTATTGAAGAATGGAAAGAAGACGGAAATCCCCATTTACTCCTTTGTCAAACATGATAGAACTTCCAAGACGGCGACTATATACGGCGCAAACGTGATCATTGTCGAGGGTATTTACGCCTTGTACGACCAAAGATTGCTTGACCTCATGGATATTAAGATTTATGTTGACACAGATTTGGACGTATGTCTTGCACGAAGACTCACTAGGGATATTTTATACAGAGGCAGAGATTTGTCTGGTGCTTTGAAGCAATGGGAAAAGTTCGTCAAGCCAGACGCAGTTAGGTACGTTTATCCTACTATTAATGCCGCAGACCTTGTCATTCCCAGAGGCTTGGATAATAATGTAGCTATTGATTTAATGATAAAGCATATTCAGAAGCAATTGGCGATGAAGTCTCAACAGCACCTTCTAATGCTCAAGAACTTGAGAATTTACTCTGACTTTGATATAAAGGAATACTCCAACGCACAATTATTACCAGTGAACAACCAGACGAGAGTATTATTTTCGTCCTTGTTTTGTAAAGAAACGAATAGACCTGACTTTGTTTTCACTTTTGACAGATTAGCGACGTTAATTATAGAGAGGGCCATAGATTTCTTGACAAATTATGACGAGATCACCATTAAGACAGCATCTGGATACAGTTGCCCTGGTTTAAAGCCACGAGATGAGATTGTGGCCGTAAACATAATTAGATCTGGTGATTGTTTCATGAACTCCGTGAAAAAGACCATCCCCGAAGTGCTTATTGGTAAGCTCCTAATTCTTTCAGACACCCATACGGGTGAACCTCAGTTGCATATGGATCTGCTTCCTTCTCTGATAGAAGCTTCCAACAAAAAGGTTCTCCTTTTTGATGCACAAGTTATCAGCGGAGCGGCTTTAATTATGGCAGTTAAAGTTTTGGTCGACCACGGAGTAAAATTGGAAAACATCGTCTTCTGTTGCTGCTTGTGTACGGAAATTGGATTGAGGAGAATCTTAAAAGTCTTTCCGTCCGTGAAAATGGTCATCGGGAAGTTGAGCAACATGGACGACCGCAACAAGTTTTATGAGGACGACAGAGAGAACTTAAGAGACACTGACTGGCCATTCAGAACCAGGTTCATTGACTCATTGTACTTCGGGACCTGATACATAATAGAGAGATTATGTGTGTAATATAAATCGTGGCATTCAAAGGTATTAATGTATTAAGGTTACGCTGTAGGTATGTACAAACTGATATAGGACCCATGACTTTGTGCATCACTAAGCTTGCACATAAAAAACCTAGACTTAAAACCAACTTCACAGCGGTTCAGCATCAGCATAGAACTTGGGCAGCTGGAATTTCAATGCGACTGACCTTCTTCTGTTGTGGTGCTTGGCCTGCTGTAATGACGTGGGAAAAATTGGCGACTCGACATCTCGCTTACGTTCGTACACACCATCGTCGAGGCAGAGTTGAGTGCCTTTATTTCCGATCGGTGACAGTTCTTCGCTACCTTCGCTGTCTAACGTGTTTAAGTCGCAGAGTGAGTATCTTCTTGATGCTGCAGCCCGCGAATCATGAGGAGCATCACCCTCCTTTACAGAATCTTCAACTGGTGACCACTGATCAGATGCCACAGACAAACGATTTCCATTTTGCCTAAACTCCTGAGGTTCTGTCTTGTTCAAGTTTACCAAAAAAGCCGTTTGAGGTTCATTAGAGGCGCTATCTTTGCACTCTATGGCTAAACAGAACCTCCTTCGCATGATGTGCTACCTCCACCGTATTAGAGAAAACTTCCATCGAAACAGCACAACTATGTATATATGTATGGTTCTTAAATGGAGAAACAAGCCAAAGATGTTGGAAAATATCCTCTTAAGTACCCCAGGAAAATTTATATATGGGGTGTTCTGCGCGGATATGCTTAAAGATAAGGTCATTAAATCATGCTTAGCAACCTCTTGACGCACCACCATACCGGCACACGATGAGCGGTATTCCGATTTGGAAAATCACAAAGAAAAGGTACAAGCTAAGGCCACTCTACAGTGTGTTAGGATATGTTTGCTTGCTTTGCCCTATAGTACCGCTATATATAAGCAATGCATGCGAGAAAGCCATTGCCAGTACTGACAAATGGCACCTTTTTCTTCCTGGCGGATCATCAGATGATTACTCAATTTATCTATCCATGGCTAGCGTACTCGGATTCTACGAGTAGTTAAGCCTGATCTTGCATGAAAATTGTCTATCTACAACAAAGGATCTGTAGAAGAACACTAGGCATTGAAATTCGAAATGCTTAATGGGCCTGCGACAAGAGCCGATTGTAATGCAATATAGACGA
This sequence comes from Millerozyma farinosa, assembly GCA_002196765.1. NCBI lineage: Eukaryota > Fungi > Ascomycota > Pichiomycetes > Serinales > Debaryomycetaceae > Millerozyma > Millerozyma farinosa. Next base: position 1,148,619 of record NBND01000002.1, on the reverse strand, counting down.
AGCGATTTTTGCTAAGCGTTCCTGACTGCATAACCATTGCTCATCGCTCTCGAGAAGCCAAATCACAAGATCGCATTTATATGATGCCACCACCAGCCCTGAGGATATCGGGGTCCCAAACATAAACGAAGCAAGCAAAGGGGCCAGACATTAGTAGAAGAAGTTTAGTGTAGGTTTTATTTTCATCGTTCTCTTTTTTATGCAATTGAAGGGAATGGAAGTTCTCTGCATGTACTACGCATGCTCAGAGTCATATTCAACTCTTCGCATACTTGTAATATCAGAGGGCGTACCTACGCCGAGGCTTGACGATCAGGCGGCTCTGTTAGCGAGCAAGGAAAAGAGTACCCCAGGCAATGGATCCTTTCCAGCGACACCATTAGGCTGCTAACGAATTTATATTTTCGGCCATTCCCCCATACTTTTAGAGCCTCACAGTAAGATTTTTTCAGCGTTTGCGTATTTGCTGGAAGAAATGGGGTTTTAGTGATGGGTAGCAGTCAGGGCTGCCCATTGATGGGTAACTCAGCAAGCACACTCGATGGCCACAAACACAACACGGCGAACTTTCAGCAGCACATTCGTGACGGCCTTTAAATTCCGGATAAGGTGCCGTCGCGAGTAAATAAAACTGGAGAAATTCGCTTAATCGAAACCTCTAGGACCATGAGAAGACAGTTTTTGTATAACCAGATTAGAAAACTCTCGCTTGCCGAGTTGAACCAAAATGTATTGAATGCTAAATACGCTGTTCGAGGAAGTATCCCAATTAGAGCAGATGAGTTAAGTGAACAATTGAAAAAAGACCCTAAGAGCTTACCCTTCAAAAAGATCATCTATGCAAACATAGGAAATCCTCAGCAGTTGGACCAGAAACCACTAACATGGTTTCGTGAGGTATTATCGGTACTTCAGAACCCTAACCTACTCGGCAAAGGAATCTACAAAAGAGATGTTGAAGAAAGAGCAAGACGGATACTCAATGACGTGAAATCTTTGGGTGCGTACTCAAATTCGCTGGGAAGCGCCTATGTGAGGAAGACAGTAGCTCGGTTCATAGACGAAAGAGATGGGTTCAAATCGGATCCTGCTAATATATTTTTGACCAACGGAGCCTCTACAGCGGTTTCGTATCTTATCGAGGTGCTTTCCACGGGAAAGAAGTCTGGATTTTTGATTCCAATTCCGCAGTATCCGCTCTACACAGCCAGTATCTCCTTGAATGGTGCGACTCCGCTCTTTTACTATCTAGACGAAAGCAACGAATGGTCGACTGACCCAAAGCAGATCAAGAACATTGTTGTGAAAGCAGAAAATGAAGGAATTGATGTCAAGGCCTTGGTCGTGATTAACCCCGGAAACCCAACTGGTGCGCTTTTATCTGCAGAGGACATAGCCGGGATTATAGATGTTGCTGCACAGCACGATATAATCTTGATCGCCGACGAAGTCTACCAAAATAACATATTTCAAGGTGAATTCGTGTCAGTCAAAAAGGTGTTGTGTGAGTTATTGGAAAAGGACTATGAAAAATACAAGCATGTCAAATTGGCATCTTTGAACTCTACATCAAAGGGCTTTAGCGGTGAATGTGGCCAAAGAGGTGGTTATATGGAATTATTCGGATTTCCAACTTTCTTCAAGGATGTTATTTTCAAACTTGCGTCCATAAACCTTTGCTCTGTGGTTTCTGGACAGGCATTGGTTGATCTTTTAGTAAACCCACCCCAAGAAGGTGATCCATCTCATGAATTATATGAAAAGGAAAGCGCTAACGTACACACTACTTTGGAACAAAGAGCAAATGCGTTATTCAGTGCTTTCAAAGAAATGGAAGATGTCTCTTGTAATATGCCTATGGGCGCCATGTATTTATTCCCTAGACTTCATTTCAATCAATCTCAGTATCCTGAATTGTTCAAAATTGCCGAGAGAAAGGAAGTTCCTGTTGATGAAATTTACTGTCTTGAGCTTTTGGAGAAGACGGGTATCTGTACTGTTCCGGGGTCCGGGTTCGGTCAAGTTCTGGGGACCTATCACGTTCGTACTACATTTTTGGCTCCAGGATCTGACTGGGTTACAAGCTGGACCGAATTTCATAAGAAGTTCGTGAATCACTACAAAGCTAGAAAATAATTACGTGATGTACTCATGATTTATTTATCAGAACGTTAAAATCTTTTAAACTTTTCCATCGCCAGTTATATATTTTGTTCAGATGTAAATATTGAACAATCAGTATCTATTCAATTACTCTTTTTTCATTTTTGATTCAACCGAATCGATCTCAAAATCTCCAAATATGCAACTTAAAGCGACAGTAGACCAAGCTGAAAACCAGCCTAAGATAACAATATACCATGTCCAACATTGCAATTCATCCCATGAAGTAAGGAGACCTTTCATTAAGATAAGTGCTCCTTTTGACTCATCCACAAACAAATTACCAATGATGTAGATTATGAAAAATGGACTTGAGACAAGTAAGCATAAACCTATTTTAAGTCTTTTACTGTTGCCATCGTTCACTAAATAGGATAAAAGGTCCTTCCTCTTCTCTTTTGGCAGCTCACTTAATAACTTGAGGTTAGAGGTAGTCACCAAGGGTTGAATAAATGTCAATGGCAACGCAGCTATGCCAATGAGGAATGCCAACGCAAAGTTAACTATAAGCAAAGCTGTTGTCAAAAGGGATATCAAAAATAATGCTAGGGCAATTAAACAAAATGTTAAGCTTTTATCCATTTTGTACTTTTTGGGGATCCATTGGTTTTTGATAGATAGGACAAACGATGCAAATGTAAGAATTGTGAATCCATATAATATTAAAGCAGCCATCGATTCATCGTCTTCAGAACTTAAAACGAAGAGTGGTAAGGTTTTGGCCAACAGCAAGCATCCTAATTCAACGAAAATAAAGATAGTAAGTATTTTGTAGGAGCTTTGTGCGATAAAGTAAGCTTGGATTTCATTTATCACCAAGCAGCCCAAGGAACTCAAAACATACGCAATGGCAAGCAAAACCGCAGCAGGAAGGTATGTTCCTATGGATACAAAGTTGTCAGGAGACAACATCAAATAAAAGAAAAAGGACTGGTGAAATTTCTCCAAAAGATTATTCACAGATCTAAAAGTCGAGTCTATAATTCTTCCAAATTGAGTCACATCAGATGGACCATCCACACCTTTTGCTCTTACCGTCACTGCCTGTATTTGCCATCCAGAAAAAGCCTCATTACCTGGAGTCTTTTCTTTCAATCCAGCCAAAGCCAAATTCAATATTCCTTTCAATAAAGTACGAAGACGGGTGGAATACGTTTTCTTCTTTAATTCATCACGCCTAGCCCCTTGGATCGAGTATCCAATATTTTCATGATAGCCTATAAGATTTATGGTATTCATCAAGTCCAAGTTTGGGAGTTGACCGTTGAGACCTTCGTAGACAACTTCATAATAGTCAAAGTGATCAGATGAGCTTCCGTACTCTATTACTAAAGCAGCCTCTATAGACCCAGCTGTTTCATCGAGGGAGGTATGGTAGGCTTCGACCCATGACCTTAAAGCCACATGACCATCCTCGGGTAGTACTAAGATTATATTTTTGGACCAAATAGACATCTTTTTGAAATACCGTAATAGGGCAATTGCGGTTGCGATTCCTCCAACATTATAACTACCCTCCGAAGTGCTCCATGGCGCCGTCAATACAATTGCCTCGGTGTCTTCTCCCCTAGGAGCGTGCATGATCGCATATAAGGTATCATTACCTTTATTGTTTTTATGGTAGGCCGTTTTAAGGCCGTACTGTTGTAGCCACCCTTCAACAATCTGGTTTCTCTCAGGAATTGCTTTCTCTTCTATTCCTTGTAAGGCGGTTCTGAATCCTCTAACGTGGTTCCACTCACTTTCTCTGAAGTAAGATGTGGCTTGGGCGGGCATTAAAGCATTTTCAGAAATATACGTGTCTCTGTAGAACCCATCTATAGGTAATACAAGTAACCATGACACACTTGCTAGAGCAAAGAGAAACGAAATCAACGGAATAAGCTTTATGAGCTTAGGAACAAGCCCAAGTTTATGGACTTTTCTTAGAACGGTTTCCGCTAATGCCATGTGTCTTCAATGCTTCGACTTTGTCAAGAATGCGTAACTATGATATTTTGAGATCGTTTTTTTTTATCAGAAAATGAAAAGTTACGCTACCATATGAAGAGAGAGGTGGTTGATTGTTACAGGCGAATTTACAGGCATATCATAAGATTACCAGTTGATGTGATAACTTTACAACAGATAAAGACCATTCTGAAAAATGAATTCAGAACACCTTTAAAAAAAGCTGACTTTCGATACTCTTCTATTGATGATCGAAAATATAATGAACATTTAACACTTTTAAGGAAAATATTGGTAATAGAGGACTATGATACCTTGAATGATATTTATGACCTAGTCTATAAGAAAGAAAGAATCCCCTGGATGGAAGAATTTAGGAGAACAAGATACATAGCATTTAGGCCTTTTTGGCCTGTGGTTCATCTTTTTTTGCAATTGCAAATATCTGATAAACATAAGAAAATATACCAAAACTTACTAGAGAAAGATAAAGATAAGGATTTTTCATTAATGAGTTTCTTCAATGTTGCCCCGGATGAAGTAACATGTGAAATTGATAGATTAGGTGGATTTGATAGCCCCTCAATGAATAAAGCTGAGATTTTGGTCAAGCAAATCAGAAAGTTCCACGATTTTTTGAAGAAGAACCAAGAGAAACTAACGCACCGCAAGATACAGCCTTTTGAGTTGGAATTACCGTCGAATAGTTTTGGGTTACCTCTTCATGCATCTCAGAGAGATCGACTCTTGAAAGAGAAAATCAACTATTGTAAGCAGTTATGCGAAAACTTTATACCTATTGACCAGAAGGGCTTGGCTCATTTGATCAAAGTTGCAATACACAAGCCAGGTTCCCAATCTACAGATGTTGATATATATAGCATTAATAAGAATTTCTTCAGATACATGGAGAGAAAACGAAGAAAGAAGCAGGATATGAATCTCAATCCTAGAAGAATAGCGAATAGAAGTAAAAAAGTAATACCAACTGACAACGATATCCGCAAAGGCATAAGAGAATACGTGAGGCATCAATTCTATTACGATCTGGGTAATTATTTTATGAGTGAAATGCAAAACTTTTATGAAAACGAACGAGAAATAGCACCTTATATAAAGCCTTTGACTCCTGATCAAAATTCGATTATTACATAATTTCTTTTCTTAGCATCCAAAATACATGCAATCTGGCGTCCGTATTGGTTTGCGGCTAAATGGGATGGCTCAGTTAACAGATGCTCTCCATACCCTTGCAACGCAATTGACTTGACTGGATTTAACTCTTTGTAGTTAATGTCTTTTTTATCTTGACTTAATAGTTCATCCAGATTGAATAATGCGAGAAGGTATTGGTCTTTGTCTTTCACCAACATTAGTAAATTTGAATTTTGACCAATACTAGTTTTTATAATTGACTGATCTGGCGTTAGTGTGATCCTTTTGAGAATATGAGACAGTATATCCCCCTCCTTGAACTTTATTACAGCTAAAGAATTTGTTTGATTTTCATTTAAGCAAAGTACGCTGCTAGCTCTACTCTCTGGGGAATAAATGGACGATAAAGTAATTTTGGGCGCAACATCAAACACATAGGTCTTGGTGGAATCAAGGCTAGATCTTATATATGAGCTAAAGCTGCCAATGAAAGTGGATAATAAATTAGATTCTATGCCGGCGTACATCTCCGCCACATTGTGCTTCGTTTTTTGTGGAAAAATTACCTCGTTAGACGAGAATTCCACCTCAAGATAGTTGAATAATTTTGACGAAAACAAGTAATGGTTCAAATACTCTATCAAATCAGAATACTTGAAACTACTCTGAAGAGATTCGTAATATGATTCGAGGTCATCCTCTTTTGATATTTTGTCAATTACCCCTAACTTAATCCAACTTACGAACTCGTTGAATAGGCGTTCTTCTTCATTAATTTCACAAACTAGTCTGTACAAGTACTCTATCAAAGCCTTGATTTGTTCACAGCTAGAGGAAATGCTTTTGGACGATAATCCAAAGTTTGTTATATCATTTCCCTCGATTGAAAAATCTTCAAGCCACTTTACAATCCCTTCAATGCTATTGAGAATGACCACTAACCTTTCTAAGGCAACAACAAGTCTATTAAAGCACACCTTTCTGACTGTCTCATACAAAGCAGACCCCATTTTCGATAACTTTTTAACACCTCTTTCGCCCAATTGATTACTCCAATAATCCTTCAATTGAGGATTGACTAGGCCAGTAACAAGCATGTCTATAAAATTGGTCCGTATTTTGCGAATCAGTTCCTCTTCTGTGGGGAAATGTGTTGTCAAGTCGACTCCGCTATATAAAGAATCTTTCAAATTGGATAAATGCCTGTCAAAGAATTGAAAAAATTGCCTTATTTCTTCCACAATATAGTGCAACAGGTCTCTTATATAGTTAAATATAGATAAGGTTTTGCAAGAATAGGACAATAGCTTGATGAAGTATGATCGCAAATTATCCTGGTCTGAAATTTTAAACTCGGCTTCTAATACACCCACATAATCCCTTGCTTCGCTCTCCACAAGAAACAACTGATGAAAAAGATCACTATTACTTATATGCGTTAAATATGTAAACCCATCGGGGAGCCTTATGTTATCCACGGTGAATAGACTATTGAATGTTATTGACAATAAATTGCCTTGTTGTACTGACAAGAGAAAGTCCATTTTATCAACATTGGACTGGTTAATCTCGTCAATTTGAAATGCAATCAAATGTGCCGAAGAGTTCTCAGCGCCAGTATGATCGACGTACGAAGATAGCCTTGGCAATTGGCTTAATGTGTCGACCTCGAATAATCCCTCTGAATCATAATTATTGGTAGCTAAGTTATACTCAGACCAGCTGATCAAATCAATCTTTTTCCCAGTGCCAACAACATTGATAAGCTGACCAGAGTTAGAATCATAGATCTTGCACAACCCATCCTGGCCTGAGACAGCAAAATATTTTCCACTAGGATTCCAAACTAGACTTACAATAGCAGACTTAGTATTGACAGAGTATATTCTTTCGCCTGTTAGTCGAAAAACCCACACGGACATTCTATTCATCGAAATGGCAATTAGATCCATCGTGGGACACCAACTTAAAATGTTACCGTCGGCAATACCCATGAAACGGCTTGCTGTTAGCAATGAGAAACCCGTGGACAGTTCATAGACCATTACTATGCCTTTATCAATGTATATATTCCTCAGAGTTTCTTTGCTAAACACTTCTTACAAAAAATGGTAATAAATGATCATTTTTGTATTTTGGCGACTAATCGCACCGTTGTACTCATAACTTTTTTTTACAACCACTTTTGAAGCCAACTCATATCAAAATTAAAACGAACATTCAGGATGGGCGTTTATTCTTCTTATCTAGAGCTAGTCCGGGGTTGCTTGAATTTATATTTTACAACGACTATTAGCCCACACTTTTCATTATCAAAAAAATATCCCTTGTCTAGTGAATGTATTATCTATATGTATATACAAGTGTTATGAGTGCCATTTTTGTAAATCAAACTACTTCCTAATGTTGATAACTATCGAAGGTCCAAAAGTTGACGACAAGCAGGCTTGGCCGATTAAATTCGGCTTTTTAGTGCCCACCGGTTGAGAGTCGTAGATCGCATCTGATGCAGCTTTGATGTTTTCCAAAATTTGCTTGTCTGTGAAATCACATCTTCCTATAGGTATGGCTAAATGTCTTTCTTTCTGTTTGAAGGGTAAGGAGCCTAAGTTTCCCTCGATGAGTGCTGCAATATTTTCCGAAACAGTACCCTTCTTTGGACTAGGCATTAAATTACGAGGACCCAATATCCTCGCTATCGGTCCAAGCTCGCTCATTATGTCTGGTGTAGCGAAACTATGAGTGAAATCATCCAACTTGACTTCTCCAGCCTGTATTTCTTTGATCAATGACGTACCACCGGTTTTTGATGCGCCTTTCTTTTTGGCCTGTTCAAGCGCCTCTTCGTTCAGACTAAATACCAACATGGAACCCTGCTTCAAAGGATGAGGTAAGAACACTGATCCACTCAAAGGCTTGGATCCTCTCTCGGGTATCACGGTGACTTGAAGACTTAAGGTAGTCAGGGAAGCAGGATACCCCACTTCAGCAGCCCTTAAATACTTCAATGCTCTAGGAATATCCATATATAGTGGATGAAGCTCAGGATTCTGCTTATGTCTCAACTTCAAGAGCTGCATTCTCTTCTCTTTCTTTTTGCTTTCTTTCACCTGTTCTCTTTTCTTCTTGTCATTAGGCGCTAGCATAATACTGCTACCAGAGAACATTCGTCCGAAATTCTGCCATTGTTGGATCACACCAACCAGCCTTATCTTTGGGAATCGGAGCATGCTTAGTATTACGGAGCTCTTGATAGTGACTGATGTTTGACTCCAACGACTTGTCTTTCTGAAAATTTTGATACGAGAAAAGCTTTTCGACTCCCATACATCAAAAATGGTACACACACGCAACAATATTCATATACCTACTCTTACACAAGTTCTACCTTAAATCATTACTATACATATAATAGGTAACCAACATATACGACACGCCAGATACTTTACAAAAATCGTCATTAGGCCTTTCACTTTTTTTTTTTTAATTTCTATTTTTCTCATTCATGTTGTTCATTTTTCATCTCAGTATTTCCTTGATCTGACTTTTAAAGAAAGACTTCTCTTCAAAAAGCTCTTTTGGGCATTGTTTATCATAGGATCTGATGGTGCAAATATTCCATCTGTTGAATTGTTGAGTTGATTATATATTTGCGCTTTTGATTGTTCTGGTTTTTCATGCAATGACAAACCTTTAAGATTATTGATAAAGCTTTTCCTGTTTTGCCTTTTATTACTTCCAGTGAAAGTATCATGATGTAAATGGGGCTGCTTCCTTGGGCGGCTGAAATTATCTGTAGAGTTTTTAGCACTAGAATTACCACTCTGTGCAACGTATGGGCTCGCGGTGTATGGATCTGGAGAAGGAATATGCCCCAAGAAACTTGTTCTTGGTATAGCTTTGGTATCATCTGGAGTGAGTGCATGAGTAAAATCTTCCGAAGAGGATGCTTTCTCCGAAAACTTACTCTTGGCCAACAGATCAAACGAGAGAGATAGACGCTTTTTAGACGTGGAACCTCCAACAGGATTGTAGTACCCGTCAAAAAGTGTTGATATTCTTTTGGAGAGTGAGCGCCTGTTTGAGTGGTCTTTTATGTCCGGTTCTTCAGCGAAAGATTCATTAGCGACGTTGTTAGTCAATGGACTTTCGACCGATAAATAGGAGTTGTCATCGCTTTGCAACGAGCCAACCGAAGCATATATGTCGGCGATCACGTCTCCATTTTGGATAAAGATCTGCAAAATGCGCTGTAGATAGGGAAGATGCTCCACCTTACTCGAAGAAAATACGTAAGGTTCAAATATGATTGCGAGATTCCAGCTGGACATCCTGGTTGAGGCTGCGTGTTGCAAAAGGAAGGATAGGTTGTGAAAGAGGTACAAGAACATATACATTCGATGAGTTTCCTTGTCGTGAGCCAAGTATTGTACCGACGCCTCATTAAACTCTTCTAAAGGATCGCTATCATAGGATGTTTTGGCCGTCTTGAACGAATATACCAGGCCGCTGTCTTCAAACAAAAAATCATGCCTGACAGCAAGCTTGGCAGTATACTGATCGTAAAGCAGCTTAATTTTGCCCGTGGCGGCCTCGTTGAACAACGGCTCGCCGTCTAAGTACTGGCGAAGGCAGCGTTTGATGACGCTGCACACGTCGTGTTGGCTTGGGTTTTCTGCTAGCCAGGACGCCAAGCTCCTCCCGTTGTAACAGGCGTTCACCCGGCGCGTAGATCCACTAATGCGGAAAACACCCTCTAACATGTCTCGAGCCTTGAGGTACCTCCAGCACTGTTCCATCACCACTGGCACCTTCACCACTATTTTTCCTAAATCTACGTCGAGCAAGTCCATGTTTGACCTCTGCGACTCTTTCATGGTTTCTCTGTGAGATAACGAAGATCTCGAATTTCTGGCGTCTCCGCTCCACAATATTTTATCAGCGTTACTCATCGTGTGCTGTAGTGAGTCCCCTTTGTTCTGATCTGCGGCTCACTGCCGCAGCGGCCCCGCGGTTCTTGCTACGGATGCCCAACTGCGTGATACCACCAGAATAGAGCAACTAGTCTGTCCAGTAGCCCTTCGTAAATGCCTCTGAGCGTAGACTCGTATGCAATCTACCTCTATTGACGCCGCTGTCTAACTTAGCGTGCTTCTGCCGCTAGTTCTGAATCTAATATTCAGAGGCAGATCTCAACCTAAAGTGCCGCTATGTCTTAGCTCTATCTGACGAGGAAAAAGAAAGCTGATAGGTACGAAAAACCTTCTCTACCGATGATCTCCTGATGCAAACGGTTGCTTCTACTTGGGCAATGCACCAGATACCAGCCTTGTGCGATAATCACAGTTGACTTACGCTTTAGGCGATCTCTGATTCCAGTGTGTTACTGTGTTACTGTGTCACTGTGCGTCGCCGTGTATCACTGGACTGAACGTGTGCGACAACTTCACCTAAAAAATTACACTGAGGCAGAATATCTTTATAACTTTTGTCAAATCACTATAGCCTAACTCTTCTATGTGACACTTCTCCTAGGATTTGATATCGGTGTAAATATCTTCACTAAGAACCTATTGAAAAACACCCAAAAACACTACTTCGGCAGATCGAACAACAATGGAATTGGGCTGGTTTTAACAAAAAGCCACTTACGCGCGTGACTGCACTCTGGGGAAAAATGCTGGATTTAATAGACCGCTAAGGCAGAACTGTTCGAATCGGGTTAAATTCGCATTGCAAGTCTAGAACAACAGCGCAGTGACGTCGGGCGCTTTGCCTGCGTGTCGGGCAGAGAACTTCCAAAGTTGGGATGGTGGTCGCCAGAGAGGGCAGGTGATGGACCGCCGCACGCAGCGTTCAGGGACAGGCGAAAGGAAGGCGTGTTGCTAGAGTAGGTGCATGGCCGTGCCTCCTCCCGGTGAAGGTCCTTACTGAAGTCCGCGCCAGAGAAATGGTGCAACCGAATGGGCGGCTAACGTAGCACGACTGTCGCGCGGAAGGCGGCCGTCAGCCAGCACTCCGGTAATGCCTAGCGACCTTCAGCGCGCGCTGCGAGTGGTACATGACTGAATCTTTCGCCACATATTCGATGGTGTTTGACAAGCCTACCGCCCACTGCAACCAGGGGAATGCTCTAAAGGTGGTGTTCGCCGTTTATGTGAAGCCAGGCGCTGAGGCGGTACTGTACCGGTGGCCACCCTTGAACGCTGCTCATCGAGTGTTATTGCCTGCGGCGAGAGCCGCTGCATGTTGGCCCCGCGCGCACATACTGGGGCTGACGAGGGTGATGCTACCCAGCACATGTAGGCTCTGTATTTAAGTGGGGCTAAGGGTGAGGCTTTCCGGTGGCCTTGTGGTCTTTAGCGGGACTCGCTGCGACCTTGTAGGACATGACCAGCTGGACGCCAAGCCGATTTTGTGCGCTTCTTTCACTGTAGCGAATGCGCTTTTTTTCCAAAAAAATCAGCGAAGCTTAATGCTCTTCATTTGGCATAACTAGTCACACTACACTAAACACAAACATTTAACAATTAAAATAATAGATAATTCTCATGAGTCTGATCAGAAAAGTGACAGTAATACACATAAATTAATCCGAATTACATAAACATTATTTTAGTCAACATCGGTCTGAGAAACAGATTACGATGGCAGTTTTTCCTAGAGAACGAAACAAATGGAAACATGCATTTGAACCAGCAAGCCCGTCCCCGTTGTCGCACAGCGGACAAGAGAACAGCGACAAGGATAAAGAAACGGATGAGGAGCTGGATAGCAAACATCGCAGAAGCGATATTGATGGTGCAGTGGCCGGCAGAGCAATGCCGCCGGAGTTTCTTTTCCGACTAAAAACCATCCCACTCTTCCAAGATGCGCCAGAATCGTTTCACACCAACTTGGCTTCAAGACTCAAGTTAATGCTGTACTACCCGCAAGAGTACATTATACGTAAGGGTGAGCCAGCTAGGTCTATGTGCTGGATTTTGAAGGGCACTGTTGCGGTTACGTCGAATGATGGGGAGTCGGTGTATGCTGAGCTAGCACCATGCAGCTTTTTTGGCGAGATTGGAGTTCTTTACAACAGACCCCGTACCGCCACGGTGATCGCACGCACAAAGGTTTTGGTGGGAGTGTTGACAAGAGACTCGTTGAATATGGTGCTAAGATCATATCCCGTCATCGAAAGACGCATTCGCGATGACGCACAGGAGAGGCTTGCGATGCTTGAGAAAGAGAACAAGGTGTTGACCAACGCTCTCTCTAACAACGGACAGGCTGATTCTTTCATGTTGGCAGGGAAATACGCCAAGATGCAACCAAACAGCCCAAGCTTTTCGACCCGAAACCACACTTCTGCACTGTGTGAAGGAAGCTTCGACACTCTCTCAACCAGTATTCAGGACTTTATCAAGGTATTGCCGATATTCAGAAACCTTCCCTCGTACATTGTCCACGAGATTGCATTGAATATGGATGTACTCAAGTATAGACAGTTTGAGTATATCTTCAAGAAGGGCGACCCGGGCTCGGACATATACTTCATTGTCAGCGGCGAAGTAGAAGCATTGGACTCCGAGAAGAATTCATCCATTGGAAATCCACTAGCCAGACTCAAAGAAGGCAATTACTTTGGCGAAATGTCCTTCTTGGCCCTCATTAATAAACAAGAAAATGTGAAACGATCTGCTACTATACGTTCCATTTCCATGGTGGAATTAGTAGTAGTAAGGAGCGATAAGCTAAAGGACCTTTGTTCTAAGTATCCTTTTGTTGTGGATGACATGAGGCGGACCGCAAACGAAAGAACAACCCTGAATAGCTCCCGCCAGCTGACAAATCGGCCTTCCCAGAGGCTCTCAATAGACTTTCTAATGAATGAGGATGACGATCCCTCGCCAAGCGCACCGGTTTCAAAAGAAATGAGCGGTTTTTTTTCTCCTAACTACAGCTTGAATAGTTCATACTCAATCTCTCGAGGAGACCTATCGAGATCGGTTTCTCCTGTATCGAGTGTCGAGACTGTATGCGAGGAAGCTAGTCCCGATATCTTGGAGACAAATAAAGGGAAAAGAAAGTATGAACAGGATTCATTTCTAAATGATCAATCGAAGTTCGCAATACCACCAATCAAGCCAACTCAGTCTTCTAATTCGCTTTATCAACCAAGTCCATTATCAGCTGGAAACTTCACATACATACCTCATCATAAACGAAGGAGGATCTCTGGTTTGTATGCTGGTAGAAGAAGATCTTCTCTTTTGGTTTCGACTGGTCGCATTCCAGATTCGGTTTTATTGAAAGTTTTCAAATTTCTTACACTTCCTGAATTGATGAAGGCCAGGCTTGTTTGCAAAAGGTGGCGAGATATTCTTTATACGGCCCCCAGCTTGTTTAATAATTTAGATCTTACTCCATGGAACAAAAAGATTGACGACAAAGCTTTAGTTGCTATTACGGATTTTGTGGGGTCCCGGCCACAGAAAATTGATATATCAAGCTGCTTTCATGTCACAGATGAAGGTTTTAGCTATTTGGTAAATGAAGTGGGAATATCAGGTAATATTACTTCCTTGAAGATGAGATCGAACTGGGAGGTCAGTGCTATGGCAATTATGGATCTCAGTGTTTCGAGCGTCGGTGGTAACTTGGAAGAAATCGATTTATCTAATTGCAGAAATGTGAGAGACAGTGTAATAGAACGTCTTATTGGCAAAGATATAAGTTATAGTGACAACTACTTCGATTCCCAAAGTCATTCCGATAGTATTGGATGCAAGAAACTACGCAAATTGAAGTTAGGATATTGTAAATATTTGACTGACAATGTTATGCATTATTTGTCTTTACATGCAAATGAAAGATTGGAAAGCTTGGACTTGACGAGATGTACATCGATTACTGATAGAGGATTTGAGAATTGGCCCTACAGGCCCTTCAAGAACCTCAGAGAGCTCTCTTTGAAAGATTGCACTTTTTTGACAGATCAGGCTATTATGTCCATTGCAAATTCGGCTTGCAACCTCGAGGTACTAAGCCTAAATTTTTGCTGCGCATTATCAGATGTCTCCCTTGAATTTCTTTGCTATGATTGCCCTAAGATAAGAGAACTAGATTTGTCATTTTGTGGCAGTGCTGTTAGTTATTCTTCCCTAGTGGCGATTGCGTTGCATTTAAATAATCTTGAAAAATTATGGCTTGCTGGATGTATAAGAGCTACTAGAGCAGGCATCGATGCTCTCTTGACTAATTCTCCCTCTTTGAAATACTTAAACATTAGTCAATGCAAAAATGCTCATTTCTACCCAGGTGGGATCCCAGCTCAGAAAATTAATGCAGATCCAAAAACGAAAAATGCCTTTATTATTGCAGGATCAAGCAAGAATGTGATTGAGGTAGTTGTTTGATTCGTATTTCATGAATACGTTTTGAAGTCTCGAATGGAAATTCCTGAAATATTTTTGTTTCAATTCTCTAATGCCCTTTTCATTTTCAATTCACTTTCAAAATTCAATTCCTTTTACATGCCCATTTCCATTCCTCATGAAGGCTTCGAAATTTCAATTTTAACAAGTTGTATTATCCACATGTTATTGTATTGCGTTGACTACACAGTTTCTGGTCTGGTAATCAGATGTATATTATTGTATATACTTGATCTTTTTGTGTACCCGAAAATACATTCATAAAACTAAGCTATAAAATTCACATTAAACTATGCTTATTTTTTCTTCTTGGTTTTATCTTCGAATTTTATATACGATACTGGAACTCCTTTGGACTTTAAAAGTTGTATGATGGTTTTACCATGTGGACCCTGCACCGCAACTTCAGTTAGTTTCGGATCTTGTTTGCAAGGTCCTATAGTACTGGAGCCCGAACACTTGACTTTTAGTTCGTCTGCTAAAATGGGTGGCTTAATGTAGAAATGTTCGAAATTAGACACTCTAGTGACAACCTTTCTTCCGATTCTTACTTCAGTAATGATGTTGACAGAAGGTGGTTCTCCCTTGAATATATGTACGCCGCTGTCCTCAAGTTGTTCTCCAGGCCTAAGAATCACATAGTTTGGAGAGAAAGCTTTCATAAATGCCTTAGAAATTACATCTCTAGAATACGACCCCAAGTTTAACCCTGTAATCGATTTAAGTGTATCATTAAGAACGACTTGACTCTTATCATCAGGGTTAGTGAGATTTTTTAGTCTGACGTAATTATTCAATAGGTTTTTGAGTTCCTGAGGTTGATAATAATTGTTGAACAGCTCATTTACGTCAGAAAAGAAGGGTTTTGCAACAGACCTAGGCTTGTATATATGAACAATTGTCAAAACACCTTTCTTCTGCGGGTAATCTGAATCTGGCTGCTTTTTGGTTTGAAAAGCTGACTTGGATGATGAGCCAATAGTTCTATGAGGAACGTAATTTAGCACACGAGGGCTGTCTTTTGGAGCAAGCTCTACTATGATTAAATCTTCCCCCTTTCCTTTTGTCTTCAAATAATCGAGTTTCTCCATGGCCTTAAGAAATTTGATGGTCTTTTTCCATGATGTTTTCTTTATGTTACAATACTGCAGGTCTATTATGGGCAAGTTTTTATATATATGATTGGACATGAACAGAGAAGCAGTTATAGGTAACTTGATATTGTCTTGTTGAAGTGTCTGAAGAAGGGATCTTTCATAGAACCTATCCACGTCAGATATGTCTAGTTGGTCAACTACTTGGGCTATGTCATCCATGTTGCTTGTTATATCATCTTTCCCTTTAGGGGAGATATTTGTAAGTCCATTTGCTTCTTTAGATTCATCTTCCAATGTATTAGTGTCCTCGTCATTCGTAATATCCTGCTGATGAGAATCCGCTTCTTCCAATATATGAGCCTCTTGCTCATGTGTTGGCTTGGGGACCCTGATCTCGAGCTCTTTTGGAATAGGTATTTCGACAAGGTCATTCAATTTGCACAATTCATCGTCTATACAGTGAATTATGTCTGCAGCAATTCCTTTCAAGCCAACTACACGCGTGTAGTCCCTTAAATCCAACTTACAACATCCGATTGCTTTAGGAACAGTAGGACTTTTCGTATCAGCAATGGCCACAATTTTGCCTTTCGTAGCTCTTACATCAAAGGGTGGTACAGTACCCGGTAACATCAAATCGGCACCATTAGCTATGATTTCAATCACATGAGGATGAGTTTTGATTATAGGAAGCAAATTAGGGTACTTCCAGAGAGTGAAAAGCGATGGGAAAACCTGCGAATCTCTGGTTTGAAACCATACTGGTATTTCTCTTTCGTCGAAAAATATCGTTCCTGATTGCCCAAGCGCTGTTTTAAAAGAGGCCTGTTTTGTCGTAGCAGGGAGGATTGCCAATTCGTCTTCCTTGGTTATTTCTACTTGATTTAAGTTATAAGTCTTGCAAATATCAGCAAATAGCCTTCTTCTTTCTGATGACTTGATATTAGACGACGCTTTCGTATGTGGCTTCTTCTTGAACATATTCAAAAGCAAAATTGCGAATAACTTATCTAAATATAGCTCTCGAGAAGTTTCAATTATACTAAGCTTATCATAAATAAAACTTTGGAATTTTCATGGAGAATCATTGATGCAATTCTTCAGGATTAAGCAAGTTCGGTTTTGTGTCACAAAAGCACATCTCGAGAAACAGTGGTAGGCATAAATTTGTTGTCTGAACACGCATCATTAGACGGTTTCTAACATATGATCTCGCTGTACATAAGGAGGGATCAAGATAGAATAGAAGGTTAGAACCGGCACACTCAGTTGATAAAGATTTAGGAGGAGTCATTGGCTTAGTAAGATTCAATCTCGTCACGGGTACGGAAATGTCAGAAGAGAAGAATGTCAAGAATAGTCAGACAGAGAGGAATGCAAACACTGAACAGGCGAGCAAAGAGAGGGAGGATGTTAAGGTGATTCGCCACATAATATTATTTCTCATTTTGGGGATAGTTTGTATGCTTGGTTATCCCTTGTTTGAGCTGACCACAAAAATATATAGGGCTGAGTTACCTACGCATGAAGTCGAAACTAACTACAAAGAGTTCAATGAGAGAATTCACTATCAAGTTCCCGTTTTCTTGAAGGCTCCCAGTGCTTGGAAAGAGTACATACCGCGTATACAGAGTGCATTAGATTCCAAAATGATCGAGAAATACCCTCATTTGAAAGATATATGGTCATTGGAATTATATTTGAACGAAGGGAACGCAACGCTTAAAGACAATTATATCTTGGAAGTGGAGTACTTGCCACATCCAGACTCAGAATATGAAAACTACCCTCTCGAATCGTTTTTTGTATCTCCTTACAGCAAGGCAACGAAGATCAGAATCACCGACCATGCTGCAATTTCACAGAAACTGGAAGAATTCATTGCACATGTCTTAATTGATGGAATTTTCGGTGAAGAGCTTGATCAATTATCTCGCTTAGTGCAAGATATATATTCTGATGAGATCACGATGCCTTACTCATCTAAGTACAACGTGGTCTTTTCGTTAATGGTAGAAAGTGGAAAAAAGCTTCTGTGGAACTTTAAGGACACTATTGACCTTTTTAGTCCAATTTTCAACCAACTAAGTCCATTTGCAAACTTTTCAGTATCAACTCAGACACAATATTACTCAAACTTGAAGTTTACCCCCTATTTTCGCCCAGATTACAACAAGGAGGTCTGGAAAGACGGAGCATATATTATCAGCGAAGCCGAATTGTCAACATTTGTAAATTATGGTGATTGGAATCTATTTTCTCATGACATACATCCAACTATCAACTTCATCATATATGTTCCTGACTCGTATGATGGGATTCCCTTGATCATCGAAAACTCGCAGACCAACAGTTTTTTGATTCCAAGATGGGGTGGTGTTTACATCTACAACAAACAACCTAATGTTGAAGAGCTTACAGAACAGGAGCTTTTGCCAGTGATGGAAATATTTTCTTCTCATCTTGCCCAGTTATTGGGATTACCCAAAAATCCTGTATCACCTATGATAAAAATGGACATCTTGTTTAGAACCTCCACCTACAGAAATTTAAAGCAAGCAATGGAAAATCTAGATGCGTTGGTTAAGTTAACCAACTCGCTCAAGGAAATTTCAGTACCCAAAAAAACCAAGGATTACGTGACAGAATCTTTAAAATATTTTGAGCTTTCGTTAATTGAGTTGCAAAAAGGTGATTTTGGGCATGCTGTAGAGTATAGCTCGCGAAGTTTTGAAAGCTCAAATAAGGCATTTTTCGAAAAGGAAATGGTCCAACAGGCATATTTTCCCAGTGAGCATCGTTTGGCAGTATTCTTGCCTTTATTGGGACCAGTGTTTTCAATCATGTTGTTGGGTCTCTTGAAATACATACAAGAGAACAAAAAAGTATCTAAAGAAAAAGCAGATTAAGTTTGCACAGTAGCGCCGGAGTGAATAGTACAATATAAATGATCACTAGACAATACGTAGCACATTATTGAATATCACAAAATGTAAATGATTTATAGTGACAGGACTTACTATCCAAAGAATTGATCGCCCATGTGTATAACATAATAAATGATTCTTGTGCCTAATAGTCAGAGTATGCCGATCCCAACTCTAGATATACTACAACAACAAGGAAAAAGTTCGCAAAATTTTTTTTATTTTTGGTTTAAAGTTACAAGCATATCCGATCTTGAACCTAAACTGTGTTTTAGCAGACTGATATTATTTGTCGTACGACGTGACTAGACATAGCCACCAGCTGACAAACAAGAAAGGAACGGAGATCGACATGTCAAAATTAGTGTACAATGGATTGGGTCTCGGAGCAGTTGGGATCGCTTCTTTTTTCTGGGGAAGATCATCATCTTCGAGCGGAAACTCGGTGATTACACCACCACCATCGCCAGTTAGTGTACCCGAAGGAAAAAATGGAAGAGCGGTGGCTGATACCTTTGATCCAAGTTCCATCAGACCTGAAGACTTCTATAAGTACGGGTTTCCTGGCCCTATACATGACTTAGAGAAAAGGGACGAGTTTGTCAGTTGTTGGGACCGTAGGACAAGAAATCCTTATTGGGTAGTTGAACATATTACGAAAGACCTGATTAAGTCAGTAGAAGGAGTGGAGAGAAAAAAGTCGGTTTTTAAGGAAGATGAGCAGATACCTCCAAATTTTAGAAGCAGATTGAGAGACTATTTCCGTAGCGGATATGACCGTGGACATAACGCGCCCGCTGCCGATGCTAAATTTAACCAAAGGGCGTTAGACGAGACTTTTTATATGACTAACATCTCACCCCAGGTTGGAGACGGTTTCAATAGGGACTATTGGGCTCACTTCGAGGAATTCGCACGCACGTTGACTAAGAAGTACGATAATGTGAGAATTATGACCGGATCTCTTTTCTTGCCCAAACCCAGCCCCGAGAACCCTAACAGGTATAAAGTTGAGTATGAAGTTATAGGCTCACCACCAAATGTGGCGGTTCCCACGCATTTTTTCAAACTTATTGTAGGAGAAAACAACGGAAGCAAGGATATAGCTGTGGGTGCGTTTGTGTTGCCAAACGACAAGATCGACAATAGCGTACCATTGACCAACTTTCAAGTCCCAGTTGAAGCCTTGGAGAGGGCTAGTGGGCTTGAGCTTTTATACAAGATACCTTACTACCAGAAAAAGGACTTGTGCCGTGAAGTCAAATGCGAGGTCATCGTGCGTGATTTCTCGAAGTTGCCGCAGAAGGCACCTTTGGCGCTTCCTTCCAATTGATCAGGCATGAAGCCCCCATTCTGCTTTTTCTATATTTATTCTAGACCGTGCATGCTAGAACTTTGCTATAGACCAAAGCTAACATATCTCAAAAAGTGAGCAAGTAGCTATGCTGTATTTTCGCAGCCATTATATATTGATAGCATACCAGCCAAGTAAAGTAGCACAGTTTTACAAATTACAGTTCATTTTTTGTAATGGCGTACCACATCACAATACTACAAAAAAGCTTCTTCTTTCGTGAAAGTACAAAATGTAACATCAACGTTTTACAACTGAGAATTACATATTCAGTACGGTGAACATGGTTGTGCGCTTGATGCTAATTGCAGTATTGGTATTCCTTTTGCTTTGAAAGTAACTTTTCAGCCAAAACTACAACAACGGAAACTAGTCCACGTTAAGAGGATGTCATCCTTAGCTATGTTTGAAAGTATATAGCGAATAAAGATGTGATACATAATACCAACTTATCTTCCAGCTCTGCCTTTAGAGCGGGACTGCAACGATCTATAAGTGTAGACTAGTAACGACAATATGCTATCCCGACTGCACAGCCGTCCTACCCGCATGTTCTAGGTAATAATCGGTATGGTGCTTTTTCTCAGTTTCAGGAGGATGATTGTCTTGATCTGATGTAGTGGACCAGAAAAATTTACAGGTAATTTGTATTTTACAATTGCGCGCACGTGATTAGATACGGCATATAACAAGTGTGTACTCCAAAGACGAGGTGCACACAACCAATACAGTGGTCCCAACAAAAAGCATACACAAAAAACATCATGAAATGCCACCAAAAACTGGAATTACCTCAATATGGATAGGTCACAATATGTGGCAGCATCTGAGCTGCCAGGTGATAGTCTAAGCATCTTCTGGCATTTTCTGGGACTAGTAAATTTGTGTTATACGTTCAATAGTCTAAGCGATACCTAGAGACAAGAGTACCTTTTTTTACATGATCTTGTAGACAGCGGCTGTAGCTGGGCCGACTAGGTACAAATTTCGGTAGTTGGGTATGCCCAAGTTCGATATGTAGCGAACACTGACTTGCCACAACGACGGCAACACAGACGTCTGACACCACCATCTTAGAACCCAAATAGCGACTGTGCCTAGTGATTACCTGGTAAAAGCAGCAAGCGGCATATCTTATGCAGGCACACCCGTTAATAATGATGGCACAGCGTTAGTATCACGTAGTGCTCTGAAGACTTTCAGGCCGCTAGGAGATAACCCTACAGTTGGGCCCAAGCGTTGACCCTGTGGATCATCCGTTTATTCTGGCCACGCTTGTAACTTCTAGATGTTGATAGCAGATTCGCAGCCGCCCCATGAGACACCGCTTGCTACACCAAAAGTGCGTAAAATAGATCACGTGGCGGTACATCGGAGACCAGACACATATCGTGATCCGGGACCAACCGCGATGCCAGCTCTTAGCTATGCAACCGCAGCCCAACGAAGCTTGAGTGCACACTGGTGTTGTAGAACGTTCACCAAAGCAGCTAGCGATTCACACAAAGCGGACAGATTGATTAGACCCAGAAGCATGCCGCAGTAGGTACTAGCGCCAGGGTTTGCAAAACTTTATTATACACACTACTTGGCTCCGGAAAATTCAGTGTATATGAGCGCACCCAAAAAAATGGTGGAACAGAACCCATCAAAATGAGTATTGGCATCCAAAAAAATAAGTGGCACAAAAACAGGCAGAAAAATACAACACCCAAAATCAACACATCCTATATAAATAGACAGATGCGCCGCCACTTAGTAGATCTGTAGTAGTAGTTTGAAGGAATTGTATTTTTTTTCTTTTAATTTTCCCATTTCATTGTTGATAAACAAGTATATATTTCGAATTCCTTTGGCGCCAGGAAGCTATTATCACTCAGATCGTTAGAACTTCTGCCAAAGAATACGAAGTGGGATTGGAATACGAACTTTCAAACAGAGACAGAAGCACAGATAAGAAAGAAAGACATTACTAGTTTGCCTTCAAAGCAGATACAATATTCTAGTAAATTAAAGTGCAAATTCAGTTTTCTCTCCTAGTACCTCACTAGTTTTACAGCCGAGAGAAATCAATTTGCGAATCAAGGACCTGTTACTTTTCGGAAGAAGAGCATTGCAATTAGTTCTTGAGAAGAGACGGAACGCCAGAGTTTAGAAAACTTGGCTACAGATAGAGCGATCTCACTTTCTTACACATTCGGTAGGGACGTGCTAATTGTTCATTTTAATAGAGACAGCATCTTTTAAGGAGATCTCTCAGTCTTTAGCAAAAAACCGGAGAAAGAAAAATAACCCCCGGTATCCAGCTCAATTTAGACAAAGAGTAAGAACTTGTAAGTGAGACAGAGACAGAATATATACTTGCAAGGATATTCACTCATAAGATTGTGCTATATCGGAATACTCTAAGACCGGTGTTGATATAATTTGCATACTAATATTAATTGAACTGTTTGATATCAGTGACATCTCAGTACAAATACCACAGCAGAATAAGAGACAGACATAATACAAAATGAGCACCACCCAACGCCCATTAGTATTGACTCATGGCTCGATAGAACACACCTTTTTGGTGCCTACCAACTTATTTTTTGCCTTATCACAAATTAAGGATCAGTTCATAAAAGAATTGCCCGAGCCAACGGAAGGTTTTGGAGGGGATGGAGAGCCAGCATCTCCTGCGGAATTGTTCGCCTTATTTTTGGGATACACGGCTTCTCATGTTGATCCCGAACACCCTAGTCAATATGATGAGGTTCTCAAGTTTTTACTAGAGGAGTTTGACAGTCGTTATATATCAGGCAGTGACGTCCACTCTTTCGCTGTCAATCTTCTTTCCGACGAGTCACACCCTACGACATTGGAGAAGGTTAAAGCTGTGATAAGAAACTATTTCGATGCCCTTGTGAACTCCAAAAAACCTACCCCTCGCAGAGAATCAGAGTTATTGCACAATGCTGCAAGGACAGCGTCAGATGACTCCAATTCTAAGCAAAAGGCTAAGATTGTTGCAATTTTCGGCGGTCAAGGTAATACTGAAGACTACTTCGAAGAATTGAGGGAATTATACAGTACATATAGAGGGTTGATTGGGGACGATTTGATACGCCCAATCGCAGACAAATTGAACACTCTTGTCAGAACCACCGAAAATGTTGAAAGAATCTACACACAGGGCTTGGATGTCCTTTCCTGGTTAACACAGCCAGATAAGACTCCCGATCAAGAATATTTGTTGTCTGTACCTGTATCATGTCCTTTGATATGCGTCTTACAACTTGCTCACTACGCCGTGACCGCAAGATCTATGGGTTTAACACCCGGTGACTTGAGAAACAGCTTAAGCGGTACCACTGGCCACTCTCAAGGCTTGGTAACTGCTATTGCTATTGCAGCTTCAGGTGACTGGAAGTCATTTATTGAAAATTCTTTGAAGGCTGTCACATTATTATTCTTCATTGGTACCAGATGTCTTGAGGTTTACCCAAGAACATCCTTACCCCCTCATATGATGCAGGACTCTCTTGCCAACGGTGAGGGCAGACCATCTCCTATGTTATCTATTAGAGATTTATCACAAGAACAAGTTGAGTCCTATATCAATCAGACGAACAAGCACTTGCCTAATTCTAAGCACGTTTCGGTTTCCTTGGTTAACGGTGCCCGAAACTTGGTCGTTTCAGGACCTCCTGAATCTTTATATGGTCTTAATTTGTCGTTAAGAAATAAGAAGTCTCCTTCAGGATTAGACCAGTCGAGAGTTCCTCATAACTCGAGAAAGTTACGTTTTTCCAACCGTTTCCTCACAATTTACGCTCCATTTCATTCCCATTTGTTAGAGCCTGCCACTGAGATTATTTTGCAAGACATTATTAATGAACACATCGACTTCAATGTCGAAGATTTGAAAATCCCTGTCTACGATACCTACACTGGAGAGAACTTCCAATATTCTACTTTTGGATCTTCAAGCTCCTCAGATTCGTCTTTGAACTCCGCAGCGCATGGTGATATTTCGCTTGCCGGTAGAATTGCAAAGTGCATTACCCAGCTTCCAGTTTACTGGGAGAAGGCGACTCAATTTGAGAGCACTCATATCTTGGACTTTGGTCCTGGGGGAGTGACTGGTTTGGGTGTCTTGACTCACAGAAACAAAGAGGGAACTGGCGCCAGAGTTATTATTGCCGGTTCTTTAGATGTTCCTCCTCCAGAAGACGAGTACGGTTTTAAACAAGAAATCTTCAATCGTGTTCCAGGTAGTATAAAGTGGGCCTCAAATTGGTTAGAGGAATACAAACCCAAGTTGGTCAAAGTCAGCGGTGGAAAGACTTATGTTGACACCAAGTTTAGTCGTTTGATCGGTCGTGCTCCATTGATGGTCCCCGGTATGACTCCTACCACCGTAAACCCAGAGATAGTTGCTGCTACTATCAATGCTGGATATCACATTGAATTAGCAGGCGGTGGTTACTTTAGTGCTGAAGGTATGCAAGCAGCTCTTGAGGAAGTAAAGAAAAACATTGTTCCTGGTTCCGGTATCGCTATCAATTTAATTTATGTGAACCCGAGAATGTTGCAATGGGGTATACCCTTGATCAAGGACTTAAGGGAAAAGGGCTTTCCTATACAAAGCTTAACGATTGGAGCAGGTGTACCTTCTCTAGAAGTTGCAACCGAGTACATCGAGACATTGGGTATAACTCATTTAGGTTTGAAACCAGGCTCCGTTGAGTCTATATCTCAAGCTATTGCTATTGCCAAGGCGCATCCAAACTTCCCAATTGTGGTGCAGTGGACCGGTGGTAGAGGTGGAGGTCATCATTCTTTCGAGGATTTCCATCAACCTATCTTACAGATGTACGCCAAAATAAGAAGATGCAAGAACATTGTATTAATTGCTGGATCTGGTTTTGGTTCGGATGAAGACACTTATCCTTACTTGACAGGTAGCTGGTCTAAAAAGTATGACTTCCCTCCAATGCCATTTGATGGTGTATTGTTTGGTTCTAGAGTAATGACTGCTAAAGAAGCACACACCTCTCTTGAGGCGAAGAAGGCCATTGCTGCTTGCTCAGGTGTTCCTGACTCTGAATGGGAGAACACTTACAAGAAGCCCACAGGTGGTATTATAACTGTCTGTTCAGAGATGGGAGAACCAATTCACAAACTTGCTACCAGAGGTGTTATGTTATGGAAGGAGCTTGATGATACTATTTTCACCTTGCCAAAGAACAAGAAGGCAGAAGCTTTGGCACAAAAGAAGGACTACATCATTGAGAGATTGAACAAAGATTTTCAAAAGCCTTGGTTCGGTAAGAATAGCAACGGTGTTTGTGACATTGAGGATATGACGTACGAAGAAGTTGCATACAGAATGCTCGAACTCTTATATGTCAAAAAGTCTAAGAGATGGGTTGATATCTCATTGAGAAATTTCTTCGGAGACTTCTTAAGAAGAGTCGAAGAAAGATTTGTTTTGGAATTGAATGCCACTTCCTTGATTCAACACTACCACCATCTTCAGGATGATCCTTATGCCTTTACAGATAAGTTTTTTGACAATTTCCCATTGGCTAAGGTTCAGTTAGTTAACCAGGAAGACTGTGACTTCTTTTTGTTATGCTGTGCCAGACCATGGCAGAAGCCTGTGCCATTCGTTCCTGTCATCGATGACAGATTCGAATTTTTCTTCAAGAAGGATTCATTGTGGCAATCCGAGGATTTGGAGACTGTTGTTGACGAAGATGTCCAGCGTACTTGTATTTTACATGGTCCAGTGGCTGCTCAATTCACTAATAAGGTGAATGAACCCATCAAGGAAATATTAGATTCTATTCATGAAGGTCACATTTCCAGATTGCTTAGAGATGTCTATGATAACGATGAGTCAAAGATTCCAGTTATTGAATACTTGAGTAAATATGAACAAACTGGTTCTGCCCTTCCTAAAGGTGTGAGCATCACTAAAGGTGATGCTGATTCTGTCCGCTATTCTTTGGATGACCCTAGAGTAGTCCCATCAAATGATGAATGGCTTAGCTTTTTAGCCGGCGCGGAGCAAAATTGGTTGCACGCTCTTATTACGGCAGATAGAATAGTCCAGAACCTGAACCATGTATCTAACTCTATACGTGATGTACTTGCAGCTGCTCCAGGTATTGTGGTAGAACTTGAACACAAGGATGTGCCTTCGAAAACGAAATTGACTTTGTATGACAATGTCAATGGCTCCTTGAAGCCCGTCACTGAACTTTTCTTGATTGATAAGTCCACGATCGGATTCAACATTATTGAATCCAGAACAGCAGATGGTAACCCTGCCGTATGCAGATTCCTCTATAAATACCATCCACAAGACGGTTTCGCCCCCATTTTGGAGGTCATGGAAGGAAGAAACGATAGAATTAAGGAATTCTACTGGAAATTATGGTTTGGTTCCAAGGTTCCTGTGGATCTCGATATTGATGTTGACCAAGAAATTTTGGGTGACACCGTCACTGTAAATGGAAAGGACATCGGTGAATTCACTCATGCTATTGGAAACAAATGTGAGGCATTTGTATCTAGACCTGGAAAGGAGACCTATGCTCCTATGGACTTTGCAATCGTCGTTGGATGGAAGTCTATCATGAAGGCTATCTTCCCCAGGAAAATCGATGGTGACTTATTGAAACTCGTTCATTTATCTAACGGTTACAGAATGATGCCAGGCGCCGAACCTATGAAGAAGGGGGATGTTATTAGTTCTCGCGCAGAGATTAGAGCTGTGTTGAACCAACCAACTGGTAAATTAGTTCAAGTGGTAGGTACTCTTTTCCGTGAGAGCAAACCTGTGATGGAAATTACTTCTGAGTTCTTCTATAGAGGTGAGTACTCTGACTTTGATAATGCATTCCAGAAGGTAACAGAAACACCTGTTCTGATGTTGATTAAAACTTCGAAGGATGAGGCTGTTTTGAAATCCAAGGAATGGTTTATCTTAGAGAAGGATATCAGTCTCGTGAATCAGATTTTGACCTTCCGTTGCAACTCGGTTTACAGATACAAAAACGCAGATGTTTATTCGTCCATTGTAACTAAGGGTGAGATTACCATTGAATTGCCTACCAAGGAGGTTATCCAAATTGCGTCTATCGATTATGAATGTGGTCAATCATACGGTAACCCTGTAATTGATTACCTCAATAGAAATGGCCATAAATTAGAGCAGGCTGTAAAATTTGAAAACGCTATTCCAATCTCAAACGGTGAAGAGTTGAAGTCGAAAGCACCAAATACCAATGCACCTTACGCTATTGTTTCCGGTGATTACAACCCCATTCACGTTTCCAGAGTTTTTGCTTCTTTGGCCAAATTACCAGGTACTATCACCCACGGTATGTATTCTTCTGGGTCAGTGAGAGCTTTAGTTGAAGAATGGGCAGCTCAAAATGTAGCCTCAAGAGTTAGAGCTTTCAGTTGTACATTCAAAGGCATGGTGTTGCCAAACGACACTCTTCAGACTACTTTGCAACACACCGGTATGATAAACGGCCGTAAAATTATCAAAGTCGAAACTAGAAACTCTGAAACAGAAGAATTGGTCTTATCTGGTGAAGCCGAAATCGATCAGCCGGCCACAGCTTACTTGTTTACTGGTCAAGGATCTCAAGAGGAAGGTATGGGTATGGATTTATACAAAACCTCTGCCGTTGCCAAAGAAGTTTGGGATAAGGCTGATCGTCACTTCATTGACAACTATGGTTTCTCAATTCTTCATATTGTCAACGATAACCCTAAGGAATTAACTGTTCACTTTGGTGGTCTGAAGGGTAAGAAGATCAGAGAGAACTATATGTCTATGAACTTCGAGACTATTTCTGAGGATGGCAAATTACAGTCTGAGAAGATCTTCAAGGAGGTTGATCATAACTCTACTTCGTACACGTTTGTGTCTGATAGCGGTTTGTTGTCAGCTACCCAGTTTACTCAACCTGCTTTGACCTTGATGGAAAAGGCTGCGTATGAAGATATCAAGTCTAAGGGTTTGATTCCTGAGAATATCATGTTCGCTGGCCATTCTTTAGGTGAATATTCAGCTCTATCGGCCTTAGCAAATGTTATGCCTATTGAATCGCTTGTTGATGTTGTGTTCTACAGAGGTATGACAATGCAAGTAATGGTTCCTAGAGATGAGTTAGGGAGATCCAACTACTCCATGGTTGCAGTTAACCCCCAGAGAGTCAACGATACTTTTAACGATGCAGCATTAAGATTTGTTGTTGATGAAGTTGGCAAAAAGACCGGCTGGTTACTTGAAATTGTCAACTTCAACGTTGAAAATAACCAGTATGTTGCAGCTGGTGACTTGAGAGCTTTAGATACTTTAACCAATGTTTTAAATTTTATCAAGTTGAACAAAATTGATATTGTCAGGTTGCAAGCCAAGTTGTCCTTAGAGGAGGTCGCTGAACATTTGAATGAGATCATCAAGGAGGTTGCTGCTCAGTCAGAGGCAAAGCCACAACCGATCGACTTGCAAAGAGGTTTTGCTGTCATCCCATTGAAAGGTATTTCCGTTCCATTCCACTCATCTTATTTGAGATGCGGTGTGACACCATTCCAGACATTCTTGAACAAGAAAATTCCTAAATCTTCAGTCAAGCCTAAAGATTTGATTAACAAATACATTCCTAACTTGACCGCTAGACCATTCGAAATCACCAAGGAATACTTCCAGGATGTGTACAACTTAACAAAATCTGAAAAGATAAAACATATTATTGATAACTGGGAGAGTTACGAGAATGCTTAATGCATTTGACTTCTACTCTCCTCATTCTATTATCTGTCTACACAATAATGATCATAATGGCTTTTTTATTTTGTTAATCCTGTTGACTTTGGCTCTCTAGTATTTTACACCAATCTCTCTGTCTCTATGGTGTGAGTTCTTTAAAGGTCCAGAGTCAAAACACAATTTACTTGGTGTACATGCGTCATCTTACACTCTGCAAAGTAATGATTTGTACTGTCTCCTAATCTGTCTTTCTAGAGTGGAAAGGTATGCGCAACCATATTTTTATACAAACTATTTTATTATAAGCAATATGTATATATACATATGTATTTATTCAATTGAACGTGCTAAATACTTTAAATCAGAACAACTTTAGCTTTATAGCCCTGTTCAATCGTTCGCTTAGTTTAGAAGTACAAAATGATACTATATGTCCTCATTTTGACGAGTGGCCGACATAAATATACGTTAAATACCGAGTAGTCAGAAGGATGATTCTATGTTGAATATTTATTTTAACGAGCTCTGCTTAGGATATCAGGAATTAAATAATGCAGAACCTCAAAAAAAAAAAAAAAAACTAATACAATAGGTGCGTTGTAGCTCAGAACACCATTCGAAGTCATGGGAATCGACTACCAAGTAAGCTTCTGTTGAGAAAGCTTCCATTTTGAAGGCTCTCTGTGAAGACTATATGCTAGATAACGTTTAGTCGTTATTTTGATCCAACCAATCTTTGGCTCTGTCAATGGCACGTTCCCATCTTCTCCAATTTCTTCTTCTCTCTGCGTCTGGTAGCTTGGCCTTAAAGGAGTTATTTCCGTTCGCACCGTCAATCTTTTCAAATACATCATTGAAATCTTTCCACACTCTCTCATTTTCATCTTTGAAAGATAATCCTGCAGCAATTGCAGCACCTAATGCTGTACATTCAGATATCTGAGCTCTCTTAACAGTTACACAGGGTCCCAAAATATCAGCCTGAATTTGCAAGACTTCATCTGCCTTAGACATACCTCCATCTACTGCCAATGTGGCCAACGGGGTAGACTCATTTTGAGTATTTAGAGCCTCTTCCAAAAAGTCCGCGCTAGTACCAGCATCGTCTGCCATAGCTTTTAAAATGGACCTAACTTGGAAGCATACACCTTCAAGGGCTGCTCTGGCTATATGACTAGCCGAAGTGTACTGAGTCATGCCAAAAATAGTACCCCTTGCACCACTGTTCCAGTAAGGAGCATAAAGACCAGAGAAAGCAGGAATAAAGACGACACCACCGGAGTCATGAACCAGGGAAGCCAACGGACCCACATCTTTAGATTGCTCTATAAGCTTCAAGTTGTCTCTAAGCCACTGAATAATCGAACCAGCGACTGCAATTGAACCTTCCAAGGCGTAATGCGGCTTTCCGTCGTCATCAGATAAGGTTGGGAACCAATACCCGATTGTACTCAAGGCACCGTGTTGTGAAATCAATTTACGAATACCTGTATTATACAACAAGAAACAACCAGTACCATATGTACATTTTGCAGAACCTGGACGGAACGCTAACTGACCGACCAAGGAAGCAGATTGATCACCTAAACAACCACAAATTGGGGTACCAGTGAGAGTCTTCAAGATTTCATAAGCCTCAGGTGTAATCTTATTATGGAATCCTAAGTTAGACAAGTTAGGAGTAGCAAACGAGCCATAAAATTCAGAACTTGACACAATCTTTGGCAAACATATCTTAGTAGGGTCAATGTCCCAGAACTCTAATAGTTCATCGTCGTAATCGTTCGTTTCCAAGTCCATGAAATATGTTCTTGATGCGTTTGTGACATCTGAAACAAAAGATTTCTCTTTAGTCATGTTATAGATTAACCAGGTGTCTACAGTTCCAAACATTAAATTGCCGTCGCCTTTCTCATACTCTTCTCTAATTGTATCATCGTTGTCTAATAACCAACGTAATTTGGCAGCAGAAAAGTAGGTTGAAAGAGGTAAACCGGTCTTTTGATTCAACTCAGCCTTTTTCTCTTCATCTGTCATACGTTCTAAATGCTGCACGATTTCTGCAGTTCTCGTATCAGTCCAGGTGATACCATTGCTCAATGGCTTTCCGGTTTTACGAGACCACACGATCGTGGTCTCTCTCATGTTAGCAATACCGATTGCTTTCACCTTGTACTTAATCTTGAGAGCGGGATTCTGGTTGATCTTACGTAAGGTTATCAAGGATGCAGCTAAACACTGGATAGCGTTAGCC
Organism: Millerozyma farinosa; assembly: GCA_002196765.1. Lineage (NCBI taxonomy): Eukaryota > Fungi > Ascomycota > Pichiomycetes > Serinales > Debaryomycetaceae > Millerozyma > Millerozyma farinosa. The sequence continues at coordinate 1,117,515 of NBND01000002.1, read as the reverse complement.
AATATGTGTACAGGCATACATTCAACCCAGCCTGGCTTAGGATAACGCAAAGTTGGACCAACGCTAGCAGCGTTGTTTTCAATCATAACATCGTCAGTGATCGAAATGGCAATACCCTCAGCACTGAAAATGGGCTCATTGTGCCTCATCAACGAAGATCTTCTTCTAAATTGTTCCTTATTTTTGGATTCGGCCGGTGCCTCCGAGGCTGTGGTCGAATACTCGATCTGATTCTTAGCAATTTCGGTTCCATGTTCATCAAACAAGATAGTTCTCGCCGAAGTGGTTCCAATATCAATGGATGCGATTAATGGATGCGTAGGGGCGTTACTTTGACGACGTACCATTGTGCCTGTTTTCTAGTATAATCGTGTTTAAATAATTAGCAGAAACTTTCCTAGGTGACCTACAATTTCTCACTTTTCACCACTTGCTATCTAACTTACCACTCTAGTTGTCTCAACAATCTGCAACGTTTCAGAGCCGCTTGACGTGATACTTTGAATAGGATATGAGATTGCTTACACAGTCGGCGTCAGGCAATCGCTGCTCGGTCTTTAAGTGTTGGTGATGCGGATCTCTTAACTATGTTTTCCTCAACCGCCAACTATTCAATAATTATACCGAGAATTCTATCTCTTCTGCTTTTAAACGTTGAACAGTAATGACAGACGATTGATTGAAATCTTAGCTCGCTAGCTTTTATATCTATATGCTACCTAATCTCGGAGCAAAACGAATTCGTGATTATTCAGCTTTATATATGAAAGGTTGTTGATCTTGGCTATGGTGGGCAATCAAATAGGTCAGACATTTTGAGCCGCTATCGTGCACAGCACAATATCATTACTATGGTTATCGTTGTCACCGTCGGCGGTAGCGGCTGGAGGATTTGGCGATAGAGGCCCCAGCGAGGGCTGCGGATGCAGCCCTCGCTGGGGCCTCTCGACAGTGTGACATCTCCGTGGCGGTTTAGCATGGGCTCGTGGCTTGATGCCCATAGAAAGGCAGCCACGAATTAGAATTAGTGAGTCGTTATTCCATAGCAATGGAAACGTCTTTTCGCAACCTAATCCTTGTTGAGGGCAGTGACGAACGGGGAAATTAATGGCAGGCACTAACTGTCAAGAAGGGCGGCTCGCCGGACTCGACACTGCGAGCATGAATGGCAAGAAGTGTGCGGCATTCGCAGCATGGTAGGAAAGCGGTATTGGCGAGGACAGGCCGGGCCCGCCCTATCAACTAGAAGCCGGCATCAACATGGCTTGTCAATGGAGAGTTGGAACTTCTGTGGTTGCCTTAGTTGCCTGATCGAGAGTCTTCGCAGTAGGGGGCTCTACCGCCGACTGTGGAGGAAGGTGGGGTTCTAAGATACTGATGTCGTTCGACGCGCATTTTGATTGGAAAACTCTCGAGACGTACGTCGGGTGCTTGCTCGAGGGCCGGGGATGCGTGGAAAATAGCATTGGCGAGGGCGTCCAGGGTCAACGATCGCAACCGCCTTAGAAGCTTCTAGTTAGTAAAGTGGTGGGCTCTGGGCGGTTCTTTGTTGAGCGTGCTCTCATGCAATTGTAGGGTTGCTGCGAGACGGTGAGCCACTCTACTGCGGTGTGCGACGTAGCGACGAGGTAGCCGCGTGGTGAACATTTACTCGCTAGCTGGCACACTGGTCTGCAAGAGGTATATACGTCTATGATAAGTTCAAGTGTGCTGTAATACATTCTCTATCCATGAATGTAGTTATTGAATAGTTCGGATCTAAATACAGTGTGACTACTAAATGGAATAATTTAATGTGTACTAAGCAACAGTAGTATCTAGAGGACATCACCATCCTTGAAAGTTTTTCCCTTAACAAATTGTAAGCCCTCACCCGCGTAGCTGGTAACACTACGAACTTCTACGAGTCCATTGTCAATGATACCTCCGTTGTCCTTCACCCATTGGGTGCCGAGTGCGAGATAGGAGTTTCTGCAGGTGGTTGGAGTGTCGTTAGGTGCGCCGTCTGCGTTCTTCAATGGCGCGAACTCGTCAGCACGGTCGACCTCGAAGCAGCCAAATTTACTCAATTCGACGGAGGGGAACACGTCAAATATGAACTGCTCGAGTTTAATGCCATTGGGTGACGAAGGCTTTACAAAGTCTCCATTTTCATCCAAAGATGGAATTTTTTTCTTGGCAATGTGGAAGGGAAGGTGTTCCTGAGAAGATATCCACTGTGGGACCATTTTGCGCAAGAAGTCGACGGAATAGTAGTGGTTGACAATGTTGGCAGCTCTGAGGAAGAGTCTCAGACTGTCATTGGGATCGGTTTTGTTTGCCAATTCGGACAGGATTTCTGAGTATTCGATGACGCACGGCTTGCGCTTTTCTTCGTCAAGCACGATCAATCCAACGCTTTCATTTGCGTCTCTCTTTCTCACAACTTTAGTGGCCAAGTCGAACTTCTTGTCGACGGCAAAACCAAGGAAAAGCGGATCAGCAACTTTGACTAGCGAGTTGTCAACACAGTACATGTGGATGTGTTCGATACCTCTTTTTTGAAAGTCATCAAGAATCCCGTTGTTAGCAAGCGCCTTGTACAAACCTCCATTTCCATCAGGCGATTCGCAGATTTCGTTCTTGGACTTGAGTAAAATTTTAGAGCCGTCCAAGCTGAAACAGGGTAAGGTACCCTGGTTGAAAAAATGAATCTGTTCTTCTTTGAGGCCAAAGTATTTATGCTGAGCGAAGAACGACTCGGTGCTGTCTCTTGTGGGGCCACTGGTCATTATGTACCAATGTAACACGGGGCTGCTTCCAGGATGTTCTTGCTGCGCTAATTGCTGGATACGCAAGATCTTCTCTGCCTGAATTTGAAAAAGCGAGCTCTTAGAGGGCAAGCCCACATTGTAGCATCCTTTGGGTTCAGAAGAGCCCAAGCGAGTTCCCTGGCCGCCAGCCATCAACACAACACCCACCTTGTTGTGGGCAATCGCATCTAAGCCAATTCTACGGTACTTCTGCTTGTCCTGTAGACTGATATCGAACACTGACAGGTAGCACTCGTCGGGAAGCTGCGTGAAAGAGCTACTTTTCCCTCTGGCCGACGAAAACTCCATCGACCGCTTTACGACATCAACCAATTTCTCAGGTTCATCGATCGTTGAGAGTTGAGCCACAAACTGCCTCTTCTCCTCGCTGCTGAGTCCATCGTAGTACTGAAATAAATGCTCCTGTTTGGCCGCTCTGAACTTCTCGATTATAGATACCATTCTTGACTACCACTGTTTACCTTGTCTAATGCAGTAGAACCTGACTATCCGGTTCCTTTTCTTTTTAGTTTAGACGATTCACGAATATACCTATCCGTTGCTACGTTTGCTTTCGTCGATTTAATGCTTTTTGCTAGTAGAATTAATGATCCACTGAACTTTCTTTTTAATACCGTCTAGCTAATATTTTACCTGCCAAGTATTATCTTCAGCTAGGCCTTCTTTATCGACTAACTTGCACTTATACTTTTAATAAGTTGATGTAATTCTAGACACAGTATGTTGTTTGGCACAGTAGATAAATATGTTTTATAAGGTAATGGTAAAACTTCACGTTCTTACTGCCAACCTTTGGTATAGATCAGAAAAATTCTGTTTTTACCACCTTCTACGCGAGTAATTAATAGAACAAGGAAAAACATAAACATACAAAAGCTAAAAATACTACTCTATTCATTTTGTATTTTAAAGACTACTTAATTGTAGAGATAGTGTTGAAAACAGAATGAACGTAAAACATTTGGAAAAGCGGTATCAGCGATGGTATTAAAAGTTGAATAACCAAGGTTAAAATTAAAGAGCGATTTACTGGAGCTCACCAAATATAAAAAATGAAATAATGTCAAGAATCAAAACGACTTAACAAGTCTAGATCTAGATGAAGACAGTGAAAACGGAGGTTATGACGGTGGTGAAGAGGGCGCTAGCGACCATGAGAGTGTTGGCGTCGGACTTCTTAGAGGATGAGGATGATGAGGAGGAATCCGACGAAGACTTGGAGGAAGACTTGCTGTCAGAGTCAGAGCCCTTGGTGGACTTACTGGACTTGGACAGAGAACTCTTCTTAGGGGCAGAGCAGCTGGCGTTGTGACCCTTGACCTTCTTCTTGACCTGCTTGTTGACGTCGGAGCAGTCGAGCTTATCAGAAGTGGACTTCAAGTTAAAGGTACCATCGATCTTACTCAAAGAAGGCAAGGAGAAGTTGGCTATTTCACCCTTAATGCTGACAGCACCGTCGATCGTCTTCAACTTCTTGAAGGAGTCACCCATGTCTTGTAAGTCAGTGTTATTGTAGATGTCGACTTCGCCACCAACTTCTTCTAAGGAGTCAAAGGAAACCTCAGTGACTTCATCGTTAGCGAAGAATTGCAAAGCACCACCTATCTTTTTCAAATTCTTGAACTCAATCTTATCGAACTTGTTGTAAGCAATCAAGAAAGTGCTATTGACGGAGGTCAAGTTACCAATTGATAAGTCAGACACATCTTGAATGGTCAAGTTGGAGGCCCACTCCAAGTTGTCCAAGTCGACTTCACAATCGTCACTGTTGAAACTCAAGGATAATCTGTCAGACACGCTCTCGAGATTTCTCAAATCGATCTTAGAGATATTCTTGTTATTGTTGATATCCAAAGCGCCGACGTGGTCATAGTCGATCAATCCTTCCAAAGAAGACAATGCGGTATCAGACAAAGTGATAGAGCCCGCCTCAGAAATACCTTTGTTAAGGTTGATCTGAGCGAAAGATGGCAAGGAAATCAAAGACAATTTCTCGACCTTGGTCAAAGAAGAGAAGTCAATGTTGTGTAATTGGGTAAATGCATCGACAGTCAAGGAACCACTGATGGTCTTGAGCTTATTCATGTTGAGGGCAGTGGCAGAAGAGGAGTTGAACAACTTCAAATCACCCTTAACCTCCTCGACGTTGTTCAAGTCCACTGAACCAATCTTGTCACCAGAAATCTGAATCTGACCGTCAAGGGTAGGACATGAGTTCAACTGGGATAATGCGGTTGAAGCATTGATCGTTGTCGAGAAAGAGCACGATGCAGAGGCTGCACTGGCCTCAGCAACAAGGTATCCTGTCACTAATGCGCCAAAAACACTAAAAAGCTTCATGTCGTCTTGTTTCTTATGAAATCCGTATAAGCCTGGCTTTGCAAAAGACTCCAGTCAGATTATTCAAGTCCTAGTCTAACCTGTTACAATTTAGGGCCACTGCGTAGTCTTAGTGCTGGCTCTTGTGTGGAAGTAAAACTGGCTTACTTGAGACTATGTTCTTTTCTAACTTATAAGTTAAAGACGAACAAGATGAAAGTAAAGATTATCGTGCTTCGGGGATTTGGCTTCTTATAAAAATGCCCTACTGAATACACCTTGACGCTTGTCGAATAACTCTTCTGTATTGTTTTATTTTTTGCTAACTTGGTTTCCTTATTTATTTTTTTGTTTCCGTAACGAAATCTCTACTGGTGCAGAATTTGCCTTGACTTTCTATATCAGACGAAATTTCGCCGACCCAGGTGCCTGCTCCTTCATAGTACCTTCATTTGCGTGTTAACGTCTATGCATTTTTCTTGTAGCCTTCCTGATAAAACTGGTGTTATGTGCGTTTTTCCTTGCACTCTATGCGAGACACGTATGCTTAATCAATTGTTGAAGGTTAAATTATCTGCAAAAGGGTACTGCCCCAAAGTATCACCACACCATATACAGGACACAGTAGGGGCAAGTGTACTGCCACCTCTTCCTCTAAGTCAGGCCAGGCCAGGCTTTGAGCTCCTGGTCTTCTACCGCAGACGTGAGCAAACAGAGAAAAGGGTAGTCGCCTGGCTCCCATGCAGCTCCCGTGTGAAGGGTTGGTCATTTATCATCGAATTTTTACTACTAGGACGACAGTGTGGCCTCAGAGAGCGGTCTGAACCTCATGGTCTGTGATCAGTCGCTACGCGTGGAATATCTACGCTTTGCATGAAATGGCAACACAAGCGCCCCTTTGTGCTTCTCGCGGAGCCAATGTTCCTACATTAGCATGCCTCGCTGCGTAGTTCAGCTTCTACGGTGGTGGACGGGTGCACGGTATTTTTTCACTTTATTTACTTTTCATTCGCTGACAACATATTTATGTCCCATCGCGCCTGAACTACGGTAAACGGCGGATCTAAATGCCAGGTGTGAAATTCGTAGACATGGCTTACTGTACTGCGTCCTCAGCTGGCAGGTTGTAATTGGGAAAGCGCCAATGAGCTTGGACTCGTGGTGGCAGTTCCCGCCGCGTGACAGGAGCATTGAGAAGACCTTTGAGCAGAGTATCAAAATGCCTGAAGAAGGTGTGCGCGCGCAATGGGCCACACGGTAAACACAGGAGCAGCAGAGTAGCAGAAGAGCCGGTGGAAGAGGTGATGGTTCTTTGCCTGGCGACGACGAATCGGGTCGTAAAGAGCGCAGAACGCGCTCAGTGGCGGCCCGGTGCTGAAGGTGAGCAGTGAACGCGACAAATACGTCACGTGCGACTGATCAGGCGACAGCGTCGTGTAACTCTTTGGGCTGCTAGTATCGTGCAACTCACACGGGACAATTTCAGAAGTAAGTCGTGTGGTTGTCATTGCGTTTGCAAAGTACACTACCGCTCCATCGCACCTGGTAGTTTGCTGTCCAGGAATATGTGCCGGTACACGTATATACGCCGTAGCTTGTGGAGTACTGGTGGTTTCCCAGAATGCACTTGCATCTTAAGCGTCTCTGCTGGAGCGCCATCGCACCTGACACATGTTCTGCGCCAGGCACCTGGCTGTAGCAACAGTTTTCGTAAGTGGAGCGCAACGATTCTGCGGAATGCATAGTACACTCTGTTTTTCCCCATCATGAGTTAGCGATGTTTTGAAGCGGTCTGTCTAGGAAAAAGCCAGAGAGGGTAGCATAGTCGTGCAGACACCAACTCTCTGGAGACTTAAGTACATTCTAGTCTCGTAGGCCGATTAGATCCATTGTGGAGCAATAGTAAGCAGTCTGCTGCTCTCCAGCCCTCTCTAGACAAAAAGGTTATCCCTGCATTAGCTCTTGTGACGGCTTAGCACTTTGCTCAGGGCAGTTCCCCTTGCGATCTCACGAGCAACATATTTTCATCTTACCTAAAAGAGTGATTAGCGTTAGAAAGCACAAAGATTCATCTGAAACCTACCCCCCAACAACATAGTCATATGTATGCACGCCCCTGATATACCATGTTCACTGAAAGCAAGAGCATCATGTGTTTATCTGCAAGCTTTCACAGAGAGAAGGCTTCAAAAGGTTTACTGTTCATGGGTGCTTGCAGCCTTCTATGAGCTAGTCTGTAGGTATATTCGTCTTATCAAAGCTACTGACGAACCGGAAATATTTCTACAGCGACCCAACTATATGCCTCCCCTCATTGCGAAAGTCATTCACGGCTAGCCTCCGCGCATGGCTGCTTCGTGTTAGATCTAGTATCGGAACTAGGTAGAATCTACAACTGTCAAGTATGACATCGAGGAAGACCTGCATATATCTCAAACAGAATATTGCCCTTTTGGTAAATAAATAAATAAAGCGCTTAGGCGGTTTTAGTACCATAACAAAGAGTATAAGCTACAAAAGTACTCGATAACGGGTTTTAACTTTCAAAGCTTCGTCTGTTTTATGATGTCCCAGGTTGACGAAGGAGGTGACGAAAAGAGCACGATAATGGGAGGAAGAACGCCATTAATCAAAAACGAAGATATGTTCCGCATGGAAAACGGTATGTATACAGCTAATAGGAAATCCAAGTTTTCATCTAAGCAAGTTCACGATTATACGTGAAGACGTGATACCCAACTCAAAAATGCCTTAGGCTGACGCCTGGTATGTATATTTACCATCAAGATGCAGAATACTAACTATTATAGAATCAGTGGACAAGCTTCTTGAAGAGATAAACTTGGACAAACAACAGATTGAGTCATTGAACGTTCATGGAACTGATAGCCCAGTACTTAGCTACTCCCCCACCAAGCCTTTAAATTTTCCACGACAAAGTGCTGGGTCCATGAAAAAACCATCAAAGAGAACTGACCGTTTCAGCCAGAAAGATTTTAACTCAAGTTCCGATACGTGCATCAGTGATGAAGGATCAAGCCAAGCAGATGAAGACGCATTTGCAAGGAACTTTGAGCACGCCAAGTCTGCAAAGAGCGGTGGTCCTCTGCAGGAGACGTTGGGTCAAGATAACGAAGAGTTCGCAGCTGCAGAAACACCTATGAATTCAACGCTTGATTTACTGACCGTAAAGGATATCAAAAGCGATACGTCGAATGCTCATATCTATGCAACATCCAACCAGCCATCACCAAGCAAATCCATAATGAGGAAGGGCGAAACTTTATCTCCCGTGAAGAAATCAGTAGCCTTCACGCAGTCTAATCCAGAAATACATCGTTATCCAGGCGATAAAGCAGGAGCTCAAACTCATGATAGCAGAGACACAAGCCAACAGCAACTTACTCATAACTGGGCAGAAGTTGTTAAATCATCGCTGAATGAAGATTCTGATGACCATGGGCCTGAACCACCTCTTCGTAAAATCAATAGTCTTACATTCCTCGAAACAAGTGCTGTTTCACACCATGTTGACATAGATACATTAAGGAGCATTCAATCTAATAGAAACAGCTTAAGTCGCTTAAGCTTGAATGAAAAGCTAGATGTTCTCTTGTCAAAGAATCCAGAGATGACTCACGAGCTAGATCAACATTTGATGGCCTTACAGAACCAGGAGAAAATTAAGACCGAAAAGCACATTCAGGGGTTGTCATCCGATATGCGAATAAAGAGCGAAGAACTGGAATCTGTCAATGATCCTTTGAATTCATTGAAAAATGTACCAGAATTTGAAATCAAAAGATGTGGTTCATCTCAATCCTCATTGCTGTCTCTCAATGACAGTAACAGAATATTGGAATCTAGTTTCGATCACCCGGTCAAACAGGAGGGAATTGAACTTAAAGATGGCATAAAGGGGTTTTCAGATGAAATGGTTGAGGCTATGATTCCTCAAGGAAATGCGGTTGAGGGATCCGATAATCAGTTGTATCTGAAACTCCACAACCTAGAGGAAATGGACGAATTGGAAGGAGTGGATGAAATGAAGACCGAAGATAACGAAGGTGAGATATTTCACGATTCCTTCGACAACACTACAGAACAATCTATTTTAAAACTTTTGGATAGTAATAATATAGTCAGCCAGAAGGCTCTCGAAGAGGATGAAAGGAATGAAAAGTCGGGACAAGTTTTCGAACCAGCGGTTTCTCAAGGCAAGGATGTCTCAAATCACTTGGGTAACGTAGATGATCCGATTCCTGAGATTCATAGATTTTCCATCAAAGTTGATACTTCATATGATGAAGCAGGGCTAAAACAATGTTATGCGAACCCAAGACAGAATGATATCCAAGATAATAATGATAATGAGACATATGATGATGCTCGAGACAGTCAACTTATAGATAGGTTTTCTATACGGGATCATGTCGATCAAGATTGGAAACTAGAAGACAGCAATGATGGAGACAAAGAAGATAATGATGAATTTACCACTAATGATTTCAATACAACGAATAATGCATCACTTGCCGCCGACCAATTTGACTTAGAAAAGGAAAATATACTACCCGAAACAAGTACTAAGGATTTTGAGGCTAAAAAAAGTACAGACAATTTTGATAAGGCAGCAAGTGACAAAGCAATTCCTGTTAATGAGTTCAAAGATAATGTCTCTCAACAAAAAGTGGAAAGTAAGTCTATTAGCAGCTTATCTTCAAACAAGGAGAATGTGTCAAAGGTAGATGAGGCTATTGATGCGACTTCCCCACCAATTGGTAAGGAAGAACTCGAAGATCAGAAGCTTGATGAAAAGCCTGAAAGTTATGTTCTTGCGAATTCTTCGAATATAGCTCCGCCGGAAGATATGATTTTGCCGCAAATTGAGTCCCAGCATTTCTCCTCGTTTGAAGAATTAGCACGAAACATCAATGCGCACCAGTCTTATGAAGACGAGTTATCTGCCGAAAACGAGGTCGAAAAGGAAAGATTGAACTATTTGTCAATATGGCACTCTCAAGAAAGGCAACAGCGTTCGCATAAGAGGGGTGTACCTATACCTATTGTTCAGGTTGAAAGTCAAACTCAGGCCAAACCTAAATCTCCTGTTAGCATACCTTCTTCTTTGGTTCAAAAAAAGTTTAAGGAGGTCAACGTCAGATCCCGAAGAATAGTGAGTTCTGATTTTGAAGATCTTCAACTTTCCGGCTTCTTACCTGAGTTATCCGATACTTCGGGTTTCGCATCTAAATTTGAGTTTCTTAATGATTCCGTCAATTCCAAAGATCAGCCACTGAATTTAGCTTTACCTTGTTCTGCTAAAGAAAATATTCTCTCGGAGATTGACCCTAATGAGAAGAATAATGTGTCTTCGACATCACCAACTCTTTTCAATACCCTGAAGAAGTCAACATTCAGAACGTTGAGGCCGCAGGGCAAGGAAAACTGGCCTCTGGGATATAGAGACCCCTTCGCGAAGAACTCTATTCAGAAACCCAGGATCTCGCGTTTCAGGGTACCTTCGATTGACATCAAAAGGTCTGAGTCTATGTTATCTCCAAAACATCAATATGATGACATATTTGAAGATGTCCTTGCTCCTAAACCACCAACTATTACTAGTCTCGGTATGAAGACCTTACCAAGTATGAATAAGGACGATGTTAAGAAGATTATGGCCACTAAGAAGATGCTCAGTCAAGAAGAGTACACAGCCCTAAAGCTTGTCGGTAATAGTAAGAGTAGCTCAATAGTTCATAACTCCGGTGAAAAATTTGACAAGTTTCTGGAACATGCGTCCCTCTGTGATATCTCTGCTGATTCCTGTCCAAACCCCACTGGTGAACATTTGCCCCATCTAGCACAAGAATTGACCAAGAGTCCCAAGCCTTTGCTAGGTAAGGAAAAGCCATTAAGTGAAAACATTTTTGATGAACTAGGATATAAATTTACTAATGAAGATGAGGATGAAAATAATTTTATCTCAATCGGCTTAGGAGACAAAACATACAAGGGTACTAACACTCTGTCTTTCGACTCGTCCAAAGGTCACAATCAAGTTACGGCATTTCCTATCCAGTCTGACGTTTCTAATGTAACACATACTGCAAATAGTTTTCCGATGACTGAAATCTCACCCAAGAAAGAGACCATCAAAATCAATCCTAAGGTTAAGTTGAGTAAGACATTAGACGTTGAAAACTTTTCTGTTTCTCCTATAAAGCTGTCAGCGAAAACTTCAATGGCGCCTAATTCCTTCACTCGTTCTGATATACAGAATAAGAAAGTGAGAGGTAGTACCGAAGCATACAATGCCCACCAATCTAAACCTAGTACACTCTCTGTACCTACGATACAGTCGGATGTCACTAGCGAGCATCCTGAGGCAGGCCCAGCCGAAATAGAAAGAAAGGAGATTCATGATGCATGGAAAAACCAAGCATCGTCAAGTCCTAAGACTTCGCCTTTACATGAACGTGGGCGTTTATTTTTTAGGGTCATTAGCTTGAAAAACATTAATCTTCCCGACATCTCGAAACAAAACTCAGAGATTTCCATGATTTTGGATAACGGAGTTCACTGCGTTAAGACGTCAAATTATAAAATGGATTCTCATGACGTGCAATTTAACAAGGAGTTCGAATTGATAGTTGGTGACTCTTTGGAATTCATTCTTACAATGAAAGCAAAGTATAACAAGCCGAAAGATGTGTACGCTGAAAAGAAAGAAAAGAAGGTGATGAAGTCTAAAAACAGATTGAGTAGACTCTTTGGCTCGAAATACGTGGTTACTACCACTCGTTATGTTCCACAAAAGACAGAGGACCCTTGGAAAAACCGTGTGGCAACTGATGGATCCTTTGCAAGATGTTATGTTGATCTATCGCAATATGAGAACAAAATAACAGGTAACGTTTGCTCTTTCGATATAACTTGCTTTAATAAATGGGATTCAAAGACTGGAAGCAAAACAAACTTCTCTGGCAAAAGGGGACCTTATAAAGTGGGCTCACTTGAGGTAAAGATGCTTTTCATTCCTAGAACAGAATCTACTGAAATACTTCCATCTAGCATCAAATCGGCCCACCGAAGTATCTGTGACTTGCAGCAAGAGGTGAAGTTGAACGCCGAGGGATATTTACATCAGGAAGGCGGAGATTGTGAAATCTGGAAACGTAGGTACTTCAAGTTGGAGGGAAATTCCCTCTTAGCGCACAGTGAATTTTCACATAAGACAAGAGCAAAAATTAATTTATCCAAAGTTGTCGAAATTATCCACATAGATAATAAGGAAGATATCCAATCATCTGCGAACAAGGTAAGAAATTTCAGTGATGTCATTTTAGTCCCTCATTCCTTCAAAATAAAATTTCGTAATGGAGAAATGATTGATTTCAGTGCACCTAACGAGGAAGAAAAGTCTATGTGGGTAGATTCAATTAAAACAATTGTTCAGAACAACACATTACGCCGTCAACCTTGGGTAAGACTAATGTTGGAGCGCTCGAGTGACAATTACTTTTTTAATTAAACCTTGGACTTGTATAGTAATGGCATTTTAATCTTTGACCATAATCCGTAGGTATATAATATTGGCGTTGATGAGAAAGGTAGCAATGAAGCCTCATGATCGATAGAGCATCTCTACGAAGACTTCAGCATTCTAGTTTCAGGCGCCAGAGGGTATACTTCAAGTTTCAGAAATTCCCATAAGACTGACTAGAAACGCTAGTAGAGAATAGTAGGTACATTATTGCGGCGAATGATAAGAAGTGGTTGTTTTGTATCACCAACCATGCACGTGATCCAAAATCATAAAATTCATTAAACAGAAAGTGTAAGAGTAAATGTTAAGTAACCATGGGTGAAAATTCTGAGGACGAAGATGCCTATTTGTATGGCTCTGATGAAGAGCCTGAAGCGCATGTTTCCAAAAAGCAGAAGATTATCAACGGGAGTGCTGATTCGCGGAATGATGAAGGACAATCTAGCAAAAGCAACATAAGTGCAAGTGAAAGCGCTGATGAACGCAGAGTAGAAAAGCGTGAAAGCGCCGATGAAGATGCTGTCGACGATGACAATGCTGATGAAGACTCAGAAGAGTCGGAAGATGACATCGAGTTTGTTATAGGAGATAGCGCACCTAAAAGCGGACAAGTTAAAGATGGTATAACACCAGCATTGAATGACACCACAGATGCTGTTAACGATACGGATGCTGGAAACGATAAAGATGTTACAACTACGATCGTGTCTAATCAATCAAAAGGAGCGTCTATAGATATAAATGCTGTTGCAGAGCTTGACGGTAAACCTTTGACGCAAGTTGATTTAGAAAAGTTAAAAGACAAACCTTGGAGATTTCCTGGTGCTGATATATCTGACTACTTTAATTACGGATTTGATGAATTTACGTGGACCGCTTACTGTTGCAAACAGGATAAGTTAAGAGGAGAATTTAATCCACAAAAGTTGATGGCTCAATTATTAGGTAATGGGAGCGGCTCACAAGGAGGGACCCCAATCAATAAGCCTTCCAGCCTTCTGCCACCGATGGGGATGCCAGCAGGAATGCCTCCAGGAATGCCTTCAGGAATGCCCATGATGCCTCCAGGAATGCCTATGATGCCCCCAGGAATGCCACGCAATATGCCAAGTATGCCCAACATGCCCAACATGCCCAATATGCCTAATATGCCTAACATGCCGAGCCTCCCAAATATGCCTAACATGCCTAACATGCCTAACATGCCAAACATGCCAAACATGCCAAACATGCCTAACATGCCGAGCCTCCCAAATATGCCTAACTTCAAGAACAATCAGACACAGAACTTAGGCATACCACCACCTCCTCCACCTCCTTGAAACTAGAAGTAAGACTCTTTAAAATAAGTTAACATGTATAGAATTCTGAAAAATATATTAGTATATATACAATTCCCTAAGAAAATATCAGTTAATGAGACTACTCGCTATCTTCTTCGTCAGCTTCTTTTAGCCAGTTTATAAATGGCTTAGCAGCTTTACGAACCTTCTTGGACACATCCTTTGGAACATACTTCTTCGAAACTTTAGAGCCCCATTCAAGAATAACTTCTTCGCTGATTAAATCCTTGTCATAAACCTTAACTAAAACTTTTGGCAACACTGGAATTAAAGATGGATTCTCTAAACCTAAGTATCTCTCCAATCCACCTAAGAATGCTTTTTCAGATTTCTCGTTATGGTCAATCAACTTAGCGAGTAATCCAAGATGTTCATCAATTTGTTCTAATATGTCATCGTCAAACAAAACTTGGGCCAACACTTGAATGGTTTCAGGGCTCTCAATAATGTCAAGCTCCGCGATCTTCTTATAAATCTCCACGTCGCTTGGTAAATCGTCCTTGGAGTCCTTTGCTTTGTTTAAAAGCCATTCACCCAAGTCATTAAACTTGCTCTGTCCATCGTTCAAGCTCAAAGCCTCAAGTTCTCTTGCTCTTGCTTCAATAGCCTCCTTAGACATATCGACAGCCCAGTCGTCGTCATTCACCTCAATAGTGTCATTACCCAAGGCAGCAGCTTCTGCATTGATTTTCTTAGTTAATGCATCATCATCATCTTCTGTGGCCAAAGGCTGCAGACCGTCTTCGTTAGCTTGACCAGATGCAATGTCTGAAATAGACTTACCACCTCCAACAACGTTGGCGGTGGCTGTTGCGGATTTCTTGCCTTTTTTACCACCTTTAGCTCCATCTGGAGGGTTTTTCAAGATATAGGAGGAGAGTTTGTGCCTTGGATCGATATCGGCTATATAACCACATGCTTGACAGTTCCTCAATAGTATATTCTTGTCTTTGATTTGAATCTGAGTCTCTGGGTTTTTACATTTGGGACATAAAACAAATTTCAGAATGAACCCATCTAATGAGTCTTGTAACTCGTTTGCATTATGACTACCATTAACCAAGTTTCTTTCTTCGTTAGTTTGTGCACCAAGTTCATATCCAAAATATTTGATCAAGTAAGATGTCGGCCTTCCTAAAGCACGAGCAACTTCTGGCAAATTGACAATAGCAGTCTTGATACCGTTACCTCTACCTTCAACCTTTGATTGGATCAAAGGCATCTTGTAACGATAGAATGGATCGGTATTATCACGACAAATGTTAACAAAAGACATGATTTAAGTTAATATAGATTACACTTTTGGGAATGTTGTAAATGAACAAGACTTTGGCAAATTTCTACTTATTAGTATCATCAATAGGTTGACTCGAAATTTTTTTTTACTTAGCTTTGTGTAATTTGTCACGAGTACATGATTTACGATTTAGTATGCTGATATACATATATACATACATACGTATGAATTAAACATAGATTAATGCCAAGCATCGAGCTAGTATGTTATTATTAGTTATCTTTTGAGAAAAGTTTTGGAAATGCATTGGTTTTTGACAAGACGACACATTTATTGGAATGTGAAATATATCCCTTCATCCTTCCAGAGCTGATAAGGTTGGCTAGGACGCATTCGACTCGATCCAAGTCATAACCTACTGAGCTTGAGTTATCGTGGGCACGAGTATCAGAAAATGTAAAAGCTATCTGGAGTGCGCTCAATGGTACGATATGCGGTTTGTCAATCGAATTTAGGTCGTTAACAATGGCAACTGCTTTTTTTATGATTCTCAAGTAGCAGAGACTTTTGAGGTGAATGAAAAGAATGTAGATGTGGTTTTTCAAAAGAATGGTTTTGAACTTTTCTAAAGAGTCTGTGTACTTTTTGAGGTCTCCTTCTGTTATTGCCGCAAAAAGGTTTTCTAGATATAGAAACCTTATGTTGGGTACGTTCTTCCAAACATCTGCGGAAGGAAACACGCCTTTGTTAAGTAATTTCAATGGAAATAACACCAAAAGTATTTTCTCGATCTGTTTGGTCACATTCCTGGGTTCTTTGTAGCATGACGCGAGGGTCATTGCTTGCGATAGTTTTTCTTCTGCAGCTTTGAAATCGGACCTATCTAAAGCCAAAATTGCACTGTAATAAAGGTACGTTATCATATGTCTTTTGGATGTCATTTGAGGCCCTATGGTAGGAAGTTCAAATCTTGTTCCATGCAAAGCCTTCTCGACAGACAGAGCTAACTCGAGCTTGCCTAACTTGAAATAAATTTTGATTAAATAGCCCAAAAATATGTATATATCCCTCCTTTTTGATTGGGAGATGTCGAGGTTTTTGTCGTTTAACGATAATTTGAACAGCTTGTTGATTGTACTAGCTAGCTTTTCCAACGAGCTTTCATCCGCCAGTTCGCCATTGGAAACGCGTTTGGTCTCCTTAAGCTTGCTGGTGCTGTCTTTCAACACACTATGAACGCTGATAAGCTCTGTACATGCATTTATGAGTGCTAAGTTGATCCAGTTCGTCTGCGTTTCTGCGAATCGGTTCAATTTATTTACCATCTCATCTAAATCCGCAAATGATTGTTCTATATTATTGTTGATATACACAGACTTGGTTAATTTGAGGTAGCTTTTTATAACATCTTGAACTCTTTCAGGTAAGGGGTATAGATCAAAGTCATTCGGTTCCGGATATTTAGATCTTGCGGCGCCTTCTTCGATACCCGGATTGATTGTAATACACCATTTAAACTTCAATGTGTCCCTTTGTTCGACCAGCTGCTTTACGCATTGTATAAACTCTGTCAAACTTGCTGTCATACTATTCAATGAAGACAGTAACCACTATTACCCGTAGATCCTACTCCGTAGAAGCTGTTATGCTCTTAGCGCTGCGTACCACGTATTTTGGTGTTAGGTTACACAAAACTCCATATTAGAAGCAAATTTCAAAAATTCTCCTCCGAGTTCGAATGGTTCAACCACAGATGATCTATTATATAGTAAGTCAATCCGGTACCCTCAGTTCACGTATATAACCGTATATTTGCTCGATTACATTCGTGTTTTTGAACTCTTGGAATTAATAGGAGTAAAAGTGTTTGGCTTACATAAGCGTGACAGGTCTTGAACTTTTATAACTAAAACAGCAGTATCATTTACTACGCTAAGGTTAGTCCATTTTTTTTTATTGCATTATACTGAAAGCTTATGAAAAACAACTCGATAATTGTGGATTAGAGGTAAAACAGTAGACCTAGCAGTTAGAAGTACTCAAAAAATAAAATGAATGGTAACTACAATGATGTTTCGTCGCTTCCACCGTCGATTCGTTTAACTCCTTCGGCAGAAGAGGAAAGGACTCAGAAATCGAGAAGCCGGGCTGGAACCATCCTGGGACAGAGTTTGGGCAGCAACGCGAACAATTTTGGCATTATGGGTACAAGTTTGGGAAGTAATATGAGCGGCGTGAATTCTAATATTGGATCAATAAAAATGACCCCAGAAAATGCCTCTCCGCTCATTGCAAGTAGTCATCTGGACTCGCTTGTTTTACCGCAGAAGGACGCGTTTTCTTTGGGACTTTCTTCTCCTCCTATTTCACACGGTATCGATATTCCCAATGGGAGCGGAACAACCAGACGGATGCGCTCGGCGTCTTTGTTTCTGACTAATTCTATATGGAATGATGATAATGTTTCTCTTCATTCACCTTCCCATAATCCGAGCAATTTTCTTGATGGCTCCAGTGTACATATGTTGGATTTGAATAACCCACTGTCGACTCCTATGAATCATAACAGTGTTAACAACAATGATCTATTCAGTCCCCTTCTTACGACTAGCTCAAACGGACTCGACAATACTACAAGCTCGAGCCAGTCTATGAATAATCCCCAGATGATGTCGTCGACCCAAAGAAATAGGTCGTATACTACAGCCGGTGTTCCGTATCTCAACCTTTCGTCATTACCAATACAAAAAAATAAATATAATATTGATATTTTAAACGGAAATAGATCCAACAGTGTCACATATGGATCGGCAAAGAAGACGAATGAAATGAATACTCTTCTTGATAACTTGTTGTTGCACTCGGATGGATCCGGAACTTTGAATCAAACAAGACATAGGTCTCAGACTTTTTCCGGTCCTACTCCTCTTTCTCAAGACCCCATATCTATTCCGATGCATGCAAACAAGAATACAAACATTTCATCTGAGTCATCGCAAAAGAATTTAGCGCATTCTTCTCAAGGTTTAGGAGGTCTTCAACCTTATTTGCAAGATGGCGTCGATTTTTCTCAATTAATACTTACTACCAACTTTGAAAATCCGAATTTGAGTCCTACTAGATTTTTATTGTTCGATAACATTCCTGATTTCTTGGACGCAAGCAAGCTCTGGTCAATATTGCTGAAAGCTGTTGGCAACAATCGTTCTTTAGGATATATAAATTCGATACGCATCTCATCGAATTCAGCTAAGTTGGCATTGGTGGAATGCAATACCCTCGACTTAGCTATGAACCTAAAGGCAGGATTTAATCACTTGGAGCTTATTCCAGGTGTTGTTCTCTTTGTTGCTTTTGCTAAACTCGTGGATAATAGCAATAGTTCTAGTGGTCATGCCACGAGCCCAGAAGCATTTCATTTGACCAAAAATGATCCCGTTGCATCTCATGATGATAATTCAAGATCCAGTTCTTTCGATTTATCTTCTATTCAGAATAGTTTGTTGAATTCGATTCACATCTTATCGAATAGCATGAAGGATATTGACATTAGAAAGATTATCTCAATAATCAATAAGTCATTAAGTTATCCAAAGAAGAATTATCAAGATAATTTTGGGCCATTACCCGATCCTATTCCTTCTCGTCAATTTGATGCGCCTAAATTAAGAGAGTTGCGCAAAGTACTTGAAAATAGTGAGCAAGCATCAAACAAAAACCGTGACTTTCACACAACTAGCGATCCAAACAGCAATGTCTTGACTCAGATTGAACTAGAGGAGTTGTGTTTAGCTATGCTTGATGAATTACCAGAGCTCTGCTACGATTACTTGGGTAATACTATAGTACAAAAAGTTTTTCTACTCGTCAAATCTCCTCTCATTAAGTTAATGATGGTAAAAGAAATCGCCCCTTACCTTACTCAGTTGGGTATACACAAAAACGGAACTTGGGCTATTCAAAAGATTATAAACTTGTGCGACCAAGATTATCAGCAAATGTACTTGATTAGCGCCAGCTTAAAACCCTTTTCTGTGAAATTATTCAATGATCAATTTGGTAACTATGTTTTGCAGGGATGCTTGAAATTCGGTTCTCCTTTTAACGATTTTATTTTTGAAACATTGCTAGACAATTTCTTAGAAATCAGCTTTGGGAGATTTGGTGCAAGGTGTATAAGAACCATTTTGGAAACTGCTAATGAAAACAAATACATTACCAATGAGCAAGTTATTTTGGTCACAGGCTTGATTGTTGAGTTTGCAAGCGAATTGGTGGTCAATGCTAATGGATCTCTCTTAATAACATGGTTCCTTGACACATTTAATGGTTGTGGTGCAACCGAGGATACGAGATACATGCTACTCACGAGGAAGTTTTTGCCAATACTTGATGTTTTATGCGTTCACAAATTAGCAAACCTTACAATACTCAAGATATTGAACAATAGGAGCGACACAAGGTCTAAACAGCTCATTATGGATGCAATATTTGGACCATTTGACGAAGCAGAAGATGAGAGTCAAACGCAACCACCCAAGCTTTTGGAGGATATCCTCAGAGAGAAACAAGAAAACTCAGCGGGTGCTCTATTTATTTACAAGATTTTGTCGAATCCTCTCATTCTAGCTTACGGCGATGAGACCAACCCCGTCAAGAACTCAAGATATCAGAATTTTGTGATTCAAAGGATTAAAAAGGTTTTACTTCTGCTCAACATTACGAATTTTCAACCGTACAAGAAGCTAATTGATGAAGTTGGGTTATCAAATTCGCGTTTAGGAAGATCTTTATCAGGAGTCAACAGGAAGGGCAAAAGAGGAAATAGGAATGCAAACATGAAAACGCAAGGGGCTCAAACGTCAATGCCATCGATGGTCAGCCCTGGTGGACGTGCGGTTGTTGATACATCAGCATCAGTGAACCAGCTGCATTATAATATGGGAAATAACCAATTTCATCAGCAACCAGCTTTTCCTTATATGGTTCCACATCAAAACATGGTTTCAATGATGCAACCAGGTCCGCCACCACCGATTTCACAACATGGTTACTCCAATCAGTATGATTCCTATGAGCAACATCAGGATATGGCTGTAATACAGCAGTTGGAACAACTTTCATTGAGCTCTGCCGCTTTGGGATATAATTCCAACCCTGGCACTCCTGGGGTAAATTCATCCCAGAAAGCCCTGTTTTTTTAACCCGTAGGATACCTTATCGATAAGTGGGATGAACTGGTGCTGCCATAAATGGGTTCTATAGTTTTCAGTTACATGACTGTTCGTCGAATAGGAATAGTACAAAATCAGATGATTCAAACGAATACTTATTAATTACATAATCCATATACTAACGTTAGCAAAAGGTCATTTCTCAAAGTTTAAGATATATTCTTTTGTATATATTATTCATATATAAATGTAAGCTTCTTTTCGTTACTACGTTCTTCCTATCGCCAAGGGAATGGTGAATAAGCTGTTTTGTTTTTTCCTGTATATAATAGAGCTCAATGGCGTTTAATTGATTCACCGTCACAGAATCATAAAATCTATCATAAGGAGGCGTAAGATATCAACTTCATACGAAGTATAGTTGATCGTTTTTAAAGAGGAGAGAAATTTTGGAGTTATTCAGCTCTCTATTGTAACTGTTGAGAAATATATGATAGCAACTTTTTTTTTACAAAGATACTGAATAACCGCTGGAATAACTATAAACAAGTAATATACCCTGGAAACTTTCTCGAAAAAGAGTCCTGGGTCTTGTTTATTGACTTAGTTTTTACTATCTACAAGGAAGTATTACAACTTAGTCTTTGTATTTTGGCCAGTGTTGCTTTTGAGCTTGAAAGGAGACTCGATTTACTAGAGCAACTCTCCCAAATACATCATTATGAGTTCTCCAGCAAGTATGTCAGAAGATGTTAACAACAATCAGGATTACATCCACAATAATGCCTTTAATAGAGGTGTACGGCCTATGGTGAGCGATGAACAAATGGCTCGCCAATCAGCTGGTAGGACTGGGGATGAATATCGGCAAGGTCCTGAGTTCCAGATGGATAATGATTCAAATGACGACTATCAAGACTTAAGAAACGCCATCATCAAACGCAGGTCATCAGCTTTTGTCTATCGGAATGAAATTCAAAAGCTCAACTATGCAAACTCTTTGTTGTTAAAACTCCCTACCGAAATACTCCTTCAGATATTCCATTACTTAGAGCGCAAGGATTTATTTATGCTTTTGACTGTGTGTCATGAATTTGCCGATTTGATCATTGAAATATTATGGTTTCGTCCCAACATGCAAATTGATTCGTCCTTCAATAAAATCAGAGAAGTTATGGAATTACCTCGGTATAAGACTCATTGGGATTATAGAACATATATAAAAAGGTTAAACTTGTCTTTCATGACTAAATTGGTGGATGACAAGTTGCTATACTCTTTTGTTGGCTGTCCAAAACTAGAAAGACTTACATTAGTCAACTGCACAAAATTAACACGACATTCAATATCAGCTGTTTTGCAATGCTGTGATCGTCTCCAGTCAATTGATTTGACTGGGGTATCTGATATTCATGATGACATAATTCTAGCTTTGGCAAGCCATTGTCCTAGGTTACAGGGCTTATATGCTCCTGGATGTGGACAAGTATCAGAGGGTGCCATACTAAAACTACTTAGGTCATGTCCGATGCTAAAAAGAGTAAAATTTAATGGAAGTAGTAATATCACCGATGAGGTAATCAAGGCGATGTATGAGAATTGCAAATCTTTGGTGGAAATTGACTTGCACAATTGCCCTAATGTTACGGACAAGTTCTTAAGGTTGATTTTTTTGCATTTATCCCAGTTAAGAGAATTTAGAATTAGTAATGCACCAGGGATTACTGATGGTCTTTTAGATTTACTTCCTGATGAATTTTGCCTTGAAAAATTGCGAATTGTTGATTTGACCAGCTGCAACGCAGTTACCGATAAACTAGTGGAAAAGTTAGTGAAGTGTGCTCCACGGTTAAGGAACATTGTTCTTTCGAAATGCATGCAGATATCAGATGCCGCCTTAAGAGCATTATCTCAGTTGGGAAGAAGCTTACATTACATTCACCTTGGTCATTGCGCATTGATTACTGATTTCGGAGTGGCTTCTTTAGTTAGATCGTGCCATAGGATCCAGTACATTGATTTGGCATGCTGTTCGCAATTGACTGATTGGACACTTGTTGAATTATCCAGTTTGCCAAAATTAAGAAGAATAGGGTTAGTCAAATGCAGCTTAATATCTGATAGTGGTATTCTAGAATTGGTGAGGCGAAGAGGTGACCATGACTGTTTAGAACGTGTCCATTTGTCATACTGTACTAATCTCACAATTGGACCGATATACTTACTTTTGAATAACTGTCCAAAGCTAACTCACTTGTCTTTGACAGGGATTGCCGCTTTTTTGAGAAGAGAAATTACTCAATATTGCAGGGATCCGCCTCCCGATTTCAATGAATCGCAAAAGAGTTCGTTCTGTGTTTTTTCAGGTCAAGGAGTAGCTCAGTTGAGGAACCATTTGAATCAAATGATTCAAGGAAGGGCATATCTACTTGAGCATGGTGACGTGAACCCATTATTTCAAGAAAGACGTAGATATGTGCATGATAATAATGATTCGGAAGAAGATGAGTTAAACGTATGGGCAAGACAGAGGGGACTTGGCTTTTTGCAAGAACATCCACTAGCCAATCACGATGTGTCAGAAGTGAGCGGTGAAGTTTTCAGAGAACTTAATGAAGGTAGCATGGGTCCAGAAGAGATGAGAGAACATTTTCAACGGCTAATACGTAACCATCATGAACAAAGGCTTATTCAAAGACATATTGCTGAGCGAAGAGAAGGCAACCAAGCACGTTTGCATAATCAGAACCATAACATCCAGAATGCCCCCCAGCTCATTCAGCCAGCTGTATTCCCCAGCAGGGAAAATAACCCTTCATTTGCGGGAGAAACTGAAGGCGAAGATGTTGAAATGCAGCCTGTTGATCTCTTCCCAAGCAATCCAAATGCATAATAAAACTAAGCATAATCTACAAAAATCTTATTTTTAATTACACGTATTCGAGTTTAATAGTCAGATACAAGGTTTAGTCAGCAGGTTAATAATATTTTAATTCATTTTTTATTTGGACTTTTCCTTCTCTCAAAATATTTCTTATATAGAATTATAGCTAAGATAGAACTATGTTTTTGTAAAGTGATAGCTTTAGTATGGTGAGTGTTTTATGTCTAGCCGTACTCAATTTGTTCGCTTGGGTACAAGCACTTCAGGGATCCCAAGCTGATTATATATACGGACCAAGTTGAGCTGTTGATTGTTGAGAACCGATCTTATTCTCGTCAGTACAGCCATATTTTCGTAGTTTCGGAGTCTATAATGAAGATATGCAACCGTTTCATGTACTTTTGTGCCCGTGCACTTTGAGAGACCATGAAGGTATCGAAGCTTTTGACTGATTTTGGGTAAGTTATCCTCGAAAAATTCTACTTCCGAATCCATCTCGGAGGTGCTTTCATTTTCGACGCTTTTTGACATTGAGATAGACTCCAGTTTCAGACATTGGTTATCTATGCGATTCGAGCAAGAGATAATCTTCCCCTCTTTTCTTATAACCTTTTCTCCTGAGGTTGAGGTCTTTTTCAATGTATACAAGCTTTTCTTTTCCAAGAAATTTGCTAGTGGTAGATCTCTTGTTAGGTTTCTGCATATCTTATCACCAGGAGTAGCTACATGTTTTGTTTTTTTGATGTAATTTTTGGTGAATGAGATTGGAGTTACTTCTTCTACTGTTGATGAAGACTTCATCAGTCTCCCACGTTTCAATTGAGAATACTCTGGAAGCTCCTTTCTGTCCTCTCTAGTAAATATTAGCTTCGGGTCAATTATATTTTCTTTGCCGGGACTTTGGGACAATTTCATACCTTCAAAGACGTAAGGGTGTATTTCATTCCTTGGGCTTGAATTAAGCAAGTTGTCTCTCGTCAACAGCTGACGCAATACCGCTGGATTTTTCATATTAGCTTTCTTTAAAGCCAAATCATTAGCCGATTCGGCTAAGCTAACAGCACCGAAGGAAGATCTCGGTTCGCAGTTAATAGGTGACGTCAAGTCTTTCGATCGGTTACGATAAGATAGAGGTTCCCTCGAGCTACATATGTTGTAGTTTTCGTACTTTGTATACTTGCCTTCCACTGCTGCATCACCTAAGAGACTTCCCATCTCGCTAATTCTGTCGTTATTTGACTGGTCACCCTGTAAGCTCTTTGCATTTGCAACGAGTTTGAGAGTTTCATTGGTTTCATCATCAACGCTACTTAGATGCTGTGAGCCGTACCCAAGCGCATCAAAATCTGGGTTATTAATCCACGACTTTTCTGGATTATTCAGATCCATGTCAATGAAGTTGAAGTATGGACAGTCATCAAGTGTGGGTACGTACTGATTGCCGTCAGTATTGGAATCGAAAGTGATTTTGTCGTTTTGCAGCAATTGATAGCAGAAACCCATATTTGCCTCTTGCCCCAGCTTCATTGAATACTGCGCCTCACCCGGTACTAACTCCTGGTGTTCGTTTATCGCCTCACTTTCTATGTCTTCCCCTGCTGAATGAATTAGTATCAAAATATTTCTCCTTTGTCTCGCTGGTGAATTAGCCGCTAGCAGTATAGTATTCCTTACATTTTTCTTCGCTTCCAGTGTCACTACTAGACTTAATGAATTTCATTATAAAAGCATCATCATAATCCGTCTCGTCCATAATACTCGTGCTTGAATCTTTGTAACATCAAACGCTTGCTTGTACTCTGCTTTTAATTGATGTGCTTGTGCTATTATCACTTATCAAACGAATTACCTAAAGAAAGCTAGTTGTCTTAGGGCTACTACCCTGCATGTCATGTGATTTTAGTGACTACTTGAATTGGTGCACTTCCTTTTTTTTGTGTTCGGAGTAACGTACACTACTAAAATTTTAAGTCCAGTTGCCGGATACTCAATAGTGAAAAAAACGAACTTGCATCTTCATAAAAAGTTTAACACTGATAGATAGTAGTTAAGATGTATGTGTTATATGAGTATTAGTGATGGTATGAGAGCATGGATGCTATCAGAGGCCTTGAATCAGATGCAAAGGATAGCAGTGGTTTTTGGAATAGAGTTTTCTGAAGAAGGGTTGAAGTAGTACTGCTACTAAATTTTTGTCAGATGATGAATGAAGTTCTTAAGTTCCATGGATTTCGTTAATGATAAAGCCATTGTATGCTGAATAGCATTAACCATGAAAGTAGCATTTAACAAGAAATTGGCGAGGTATCCATTGCTTATATTATATCACTACCTTTTTCAATAATGTGTTTAAAGTGTACTAACATAATCAGGACTAAGAGAACTAAGAAGGTTGGTATCACCGGTAAGTTCGGTGTCAGATACGGTTCTTCTTTGAGAAGACAAACCAAGAAGTTGGAAGTTCAGCAACACGCTAAGTACGACTGTTCTTTCTGTGGTAAGAGAACCGTTTCCAGAACTGCTGCTGGTATCTGGAACTGTAAATCATGTGGTAAAGTTGTTGCTGGTGGTGCTTACACTGTCTCCACTGCCGCTGCTGCCACTGTCAGATCTACTATTCGTCGTTTGAGAGAAATGGCTGAAGCTTAAATTATTTTACCTAGTGAAATAATTCATGTATTTTAAATTCGGGTTTATGTATTTAATGTATTGCCTCAAATAGCTCTCTGCGATGAAACATTGCTAATAAAAACATGTTAAAGAATTGCTTTGTAGCTTTAATCCACACGCCGGTTGTGAAGGGGCATGTTAATACTCTTAGAGTATGGCACGTGATATACCCGTACCAACATACATAATTGATAGAATAAAACCACTTATGCTTAATGGAAGCAGTACGCCATCATGGATGAATTCCACTTTCCTAAGATTCACTCCTTTCCGCCTATGTACACGAAGCAGCCCAATTCAACTATTTTGCTGAACCAGTTGGACTCGTGGTCAGACCTAGTGCTATCATACTGTCAATATTACAAGATAACCAGATTATCACTTACTGGCAGCGTTTTATACTCACAGCATGAAGATCTAAACGTGGAGAAGCTACCTCCTTTATTCGATAATACATATATCAACAGATCAGTCAATGATGAGTTCAAATCCTCCATCTTTCAACACATGATACATAAACTTCATGTTGCTGATTATCTTGATTCCAAGCGGTCAGAAGCTGGTATATTCATTTACTGGCGTAGTCTTTCAGAATGGGGAAATATCATCTATGACTATGTCGAAAAGACTGGTCAGTTGGGATCCGTTCTTACCATATATGAGCTTACGAAGCTGGAGGACTCAGTACTAAACGACTCTTTGAGAAACCTAGACTACGAATTGCTAGAGCGAGTTTTGAAAAAGGTTCTAGTAAAACAGGGGAAAGCACAGGTGCTTATGAACGAAGAGGGGACTCAAATTGGAGGTGTAAAGATAGTATAGCCCAGGCATTTCAAGACCTACAATATCTTTTATTGATTGTACTTCCCTTGCTACATATTTTTTGCATTGTTTATGAGCTCATAGAAAATTGAAACGCATCATATTAACACTTTTAACTTGCTCACGTTACTTCTTCTTGCCAACTATAAGATGCCATTTTAGTGTTATGAGATAGGAGATATGTTCCAACTTTCATAACCACCCCTTTTGGGAGGCAAATATCAACCATTTTTTTCAACTGAGATGAAAAAGGTGCCTCTTACACTGTATTAATAGTGTTATAGGCGTATATTTCATCTTACAAGCTTCCCTAACTTTACATTTGTCTCGTAGAGCTTCTCCATGAATTATTTTAATGTGTGTTTTTTCTTTTTTTTTTTCGCCCGTCTGCTCATCACTCTTAAAGATGTAACTTAAATTTTTTATCCATTTCTTTTCTTTCCCTCCCCTTGCACAACTACAGAAAGAGGGCTTTGTTTGGTTTCTTACTATAGTTACTTAGGTCTGCTTGGAGTTGAAGGGTAATTAAGCGATAGTGTCATTCATAATTTGAAAGAATAAAAAACAATTAGAATGAAATACGTTGTCGTTTCGGGAGGCGTTATTTCAGGTATTGGAAAGGGGGTTTTGGCTTCCTCTACCGGAGTTCTTTTCAAGACCCTTGGTTATAGAGTCACCTCAATCAAGATTGACCCATACATGAACATCGATGCTGGTACTATGTCACCACTAGAGCACGGTGAATGTTTCGTTTTAAACGATGGTGGAGAGGTCGATTTAGACTTGGGCAACTACGAGAGATACCTTAACATCACTTTGACTCGCGATCACAACATCACCACTGGTAAAATATATTCCCATGTTATCGAGAAGGAAAGAAATGGTGATTATTTAGGTAAGACTGTTCAAGTTGTTCCTCATATTACCCTGACTATTCAGGATTGGATTCAAAGAGTTGCCAAGATCCCTGTTGATAGCTCAGGATTAGAGCCTGAGGTCTGTATTATTGAGTTGGGAGGTACTGTTGGTGATATAGAAAGTGCTCCGTTTGTTGAAGCTTTGAGACAGTTCCAGTTTCGAGTAGGCGTTGAAAATTTCGCTTTGATCCACGTTTCTTTGGTTCCTGTTATCCACGGTGAGCAAAAGACTAAACCAACACAGGCAGCTATCAAAGATTTGAGATCTCTAGGTTTGACCCCTGATATGATAGCTTGTAGATGCCAGGAAGAGTTGGATGTCGCTACAATTGAGAAAATTGGTATGTTCTGTCATGTTGGTCCCACCCAAGTTATTGCTGTCCATGATGTTCCTTCGACCTACCATGTTCCTTTGTTGTTGAAGGATCTGAAGGTTATGAAGTACTTGGGCCATAAACTCCATCTCAACGAGTCAGACCTTTCACCTCTGGCCATCGCCAGAGGTGAGGCCCTATTGAGCAGCTGGAGAAAGTTGACATCGGGTCATGATCTGACATTCGAAACTGTAACCATCGCTTTGGTCGGTAAGTATACCAATTTGAAAGATTCGTATTTATCTGTTATCAAAGCTTTGGAACACGCATCGATGAGATGTAAGAGAAAGTTGAATATTGAATGGGTAGAGTCTACCGATTTAGAAGAAGACTCGAAGAAAGAGAATCTCTCTGAATATCACAAGGCATGGCATTACGTGTGTCAAGCAGATGGTATCTTAGTACCAGGTGGTTTCGGGAGCCGTGGTATCGAGGGAATGATCGCTACCGCTAAATATGCTCGTGAAAACAATGTTCCTTACTTGGGTGTTTGCTTAGGGTTGCAGGTCGCAGTTATCGAGTGGGTCAGAAACGTAATGGGTATCAAGGGCACATCCTCAATGGAGTTCGACCCATCTCTTGACGAACTGAAAGCCGCTGTGGTCTATATGCCTGACGTTGACCAGATCAAGTTGGGAGGAACAATGAGATTAGGTATTCACTCCACCATGTTTTCCGAGGATAGCCAGTGGTCTAAATTGAGACAGTTGTATGGTGGTGCTGAATCTGTCTTGGAAAGACACAGACACAGATACGAAGTCAACCCGCTGATGATCGGAGACATAGAGGCTTCCGGTCTCAAATTTATAGGGAAAGATGAGTCAGGAAAGAGAATGGAGGTCTTGGAAAACCCCTCTCATAAGTTCTTCTGTGCTACCCAATACCATCCAGAATACTTGTCTAAGGTCTTGGACCCCTCAAGGCCATTCCTTGGATTGGTTGCTGCCTCGTCTGGCATATTAGATGACATCATAGCCAGCGAGGACTTGAACTATAAAGGAGAATTCTAAGCATAAGCTGCTTATTTTCTGTTTCTATGTGTATCACTATTACATAAATCCTTAGCATTAATAGATAGATCTATATTTCGTTACGCAGTATGCTCGTCATGCCGTGCATGCTCAATTCTGTAGCTAAAACTAAAGCTTGTAGCACTCCACTACGACAAAATGTTGGTTCTTTCAAAATGCATATACGTCGTCAATAATATATGTGCCTTGCAGAGTTGTGAAGTACACCTAGGTGCGCTCGCTATCGTCCGGTTAACCTTAACTACCATTCACATCAACTGACAATCTGGTCCAAAATAGCGCCCTTCTTTGATTTGCAACCATTGTTCCTAATGTTTCCACGTCACATAGGGTCATCATGCGTCTATCAGATTGGAAGGCACAAATCACGCCGAGGAGTTAATGCCACCCAATAATTGCACAAAATGATCACGGATATCATTAGTAGTGTATTCACCGAATCATTCTGTGCAAGTATATAAGGGAAGGTTCTTTACCACCATCTGCTTCAAATCATCAGTTAACTTTATTAACAAAACATTATAACAACAACGAATACGATAATTATGGGTTCTTCATCATCTTGCAAGTGTGGAAGCAGCTGTAAATGCACTCAATGTAAGTGCGGTAGCACTCACTAAATGTGGGCGAGCTCCAATTGCGCGGCACGGATTGCTACACAAACGCTGAGATCAGTGTAGTGTCAGCAGGGCACGCGGACCAAACTGTTGGTAACCTGATGGTATCAGGTTTTAAATATGATATGGTATGAATAGTTTTATAGTGAATATCAAGTTTTTGATTAAACATTTTTTCGTTGTAGATCTAGAATAGGCTTCACGATTGATCTGGCCGCGAATACATGCTCTTAGGCTGAGGGGTCTGAGACACTAAGGTCCATCTTTAAGGTCGCCTCATCTATGCCAGAGAGGCCAGTGAACTCCTTTGCGCTTATTTCTCTGAGCATATCGTTTTCCAGCAACAATTGCGCCATGGCAATGTTGTCTTTGTATTTAGCCCTTAAAACATCGTTTATGGGAGCTTTGGCAACCAAGTAAATCCCTAACCATGCCTTGGAATAGGTTTCACAGATTTCAATCGTCCTCAAGAAATGGTCTCTTGCTTTGCGCAATATGTTGGCACTTTCCAAGATCTTGTCCTTCTTCTCTAACTTGGGTGAAAACTCTCGACAGTACAAATAGTAGTAATTAAGCCCAATTTTATAGAAAATGTTATAAGCAAAAGGCTCTTGCTGTATAATTTCCTGAAGGCAAAAAATGGCTCTCTCATAATGACCTAACTGGTGGTACTGGTCTGCTAATTCGGCCCACGTTATTAAATCTGAAGGCTGTACATCCAAATAAAACTTCAAGCAAGCAATGTATTCTTCTGGATCGGTAGACCCTCTACTAAATGTAACAAGTCGTCTGGATAGGTCGAGTTCGTCGGGGTCTCCATTCAACAAAAGCTTGGCTCCCTCGTTGTCACCCATGGCTTCTAGATATATGGACTGTAATATCTTTATTCTTTGCGATTTATCTCTACCAAACTGATCAGTTAGTCTATCTAAGCATGCCTTAGAATCAATATCATGATGGGTAAGTATCGCTAGATAAAACCGTAATTCAATCAAGTTGAAAAGTTCAGTCACATCAATAGAATCTGAATTTATAGATAGAAAGCTCAGAACTTCGTTATAGAGGTCTAAAAGTTGCTTGGGAGGAAGTTGAGCATATACTCCTGAGTTTGATATATTCAAAAGTTTCTCCTTGAGTGCCTCTGTGCTTATTTCATGAGCCATGGTTGTATCTCGGTCGAGTTAATAGATATTAAATGTGCGGATTTAATTTCATCAACCACCACCACAATAATAGATCATCTGAGAACAGATGACACACAATTTAGCGGATACTTGTGATACTTTTTTGAAGAAAACTGGCATACTTTCTCGTAAGTATGGAATTCCTGACATAACAAAGTATAACGTAGAGAACTATGATAATAAACACGTCTTATCAGAGGAGAAGCACTATCATGAGTTACATTCGTTATTCCTAGAAAAAGTAGAGGAACTTCTCTATTTAAAGTCGTTGGAAAAGCTTAAACATGAAACAGCATATTCAATCGATCAAAAGTTTTCTAAGTTGGTGAAGGAGAATAGTCAACTTATAAAGTTGAGTCAAGTCTCGTCTGCGGAACCTTTCGATACGGATAGATTAAGAACTATAAAAGATTCACTTGAAAAACATAATGCCAATGTTAAAAAAGAGTTCATAGGGAAGTTTTTACAGGTACTACTTCCAATACTAAGATCCATTCATAATGTTGATTTCGGAATCACTTCAAGTGAGGCTAAAATATCTTATAACTTGTCGCAGTTATACTCCAATAAAGAAGTAGTTGACTCCGTTAACATTAATTCTTTAATAAAACGTTTCAATTCCAGGTTAGAACTCAACGAAATGCTATCGACAATTACTGCAGAAACAGAAATGATTTACAATGAGTTATTAGTACCCAAGATCGAAGAGCATAGTGCAATAGTTAAAAAAGTTGAGTCTTCTAGACGTGAATTAATGACAAAGAAACGTGCGCAGCTTGCTGGCTTGTCAGTCGAAAAGACTGATATCAAGTCTGTGCTAGAAACTTTGATAACTGAGTGGGCTTATATCTCAATATTAAGTGACTTCATCCAGAGCTTCATCGTAACGCTTCCTATAGACTGGTATCTGACTAAGTCTCTCAAGTCAATCTTACAGAAATGCGAGGAAATATCAAGTAGAGTTGCTAAATATCAACTGGTTCTCAACTTCAGTAACCTAGATAATTACAATGACACCGAATTACTACTAATCGATTTTGACGAGCTTATTCAAAACGAGTCTTTCAATATGTAAACCTTTTAAATTATAAAATACTTCCTATATACATGCATCTTACCTTAATATATACTCAAAGTTGGAAGAGTCTTTTGTTGACCACATCCCAATTAATGCAGTTCCAGACATTTTCTAGGTATTTTGATCTCCCGGTCACACCATAGTCTTCAATGTAAGCTGGACTCCATGCATTGATGGCTAAAATTGGCAAAGTAAAATCCTTCTCTCTGTTAGCAGCCTTTTGACCTAATTCGTTTAACTTTTCATAACTAGATTCATCTATATAGCCATTCAAATCTAAAGATTGGTTTTTACCATAGTAGTAAGGAGTACCATCATTTTCACATCTCAAGAATTTCAAAGACTTATCTGACAACTCAACGAGGAAAAGCCAGCCCTGGCCAGTGAAAGAGTCTGATTCGGTCAAAATCCTGTCCCGTAGCGCCTCTATATTAGTTATATCCTGGTCGGCCAACCTCTCCATTAAGAATCTAGATGGTCTGGTATTAGAAGCCCTACTTTTGTCATCCAATTGCTGGAAGAATAGATGGTTGTTATGAGCCTGTGAAGCAAAGTGAAAAGTATGCTGTTCAGTAGTCTGTTTAGCTGTATGTAATAAAATCTGGTAAGCTGATCTTAGCTCATTTTCTGTTCCATTTGTCTGCAAGGTAAGGTTTGTGGTTAAGTATTTCTGATAATCAGACCAAGCCAATTTGAATCCCTTAGGTGAGTACAAGCCCTCAATACCATTTTTCGAAAAGATATCTTCATTTCTCAATGAAGGCACCTCGTGTATTGATCGCTTAGCAGAAAGGAATACTTTTCTGGCGATATTAGCTTGTCTTTTAAACATAATGACAGTTATCAACTTGACTGATGTAGTAGATCTTGAAAATTTTATGTGCTTTTGAAAATTGGTGTAAGTACGACTTTATGGTTATTTACTAGCATATATAACAGGAAAGATAACTACGTCGAAATTCACTTTTCGCAAGCTTCTATAGAGTAATGGACGATGGGTATATTCTGTGAAACCCAGTTTGTATCCCTCATAGCCTTTTTGGGGTCGTTTTTATCTGTCACCTTTTTCATAACATCATCATACGAACCTTCTTGTTCTTTGTACTCTCTTAATACAAGATTAGAGTCGAAATCTATGTAGATACGAGTATCTCTCACTCTGAAGATCACATTATCAATTCGTAAAAAAAACCTGCTTAGAAGTAGCAAGCACGTTGGCATAACTCTGATTTTCGTAGTGAGAAGTGAAATGCCGTTGTCCCCTAACTCATCCTCAAACAAGACCAGCTCATCAAAAAAAAGGATGGGATCAGGTCTCAAAAGTTTCTGGACGGGCATTTCCTTATCTGTGGGAACAAAGTTAAAATTATGTACCGTCCCCTTGTAATTAATGGAGTAAGTCCAGTCGTACGGCCTCAACCCTTCGCCTTCAATTGGATCGTGCGGTTTTGTATTACCGTTCTCCTTTGCCGTTCTTTCAGACTTCTCTATCAATTTTGAAGATACCGCAGTTGCCTTCGTTTTCCTCGATTCGAGCCATTCCTTGTGATAGCTGACTTTTAGTAGTGACTCTTGTTCAAGTGTGTCCAAAGCATCCAACGCGTTGAATTCTATAGCAGAGCTTGTCTTATCGTTAACTATTTTAACCACGTTATTACCAAATATCATTTCTGGAAGCGGAAAAGGAAATCTAGTATCATTCAAATGTTCAGTTTCTGCGGTATTGAGAATAGGCTTCTTGATTGTGTATATACTCCACTCATTGATGGATATAGAGGGGAGGTCCTGAACCGGTACTGATGATCTTGGGGAAGGTATAATGACCAGCCCACAGTGTGCACATTGTGGGTTATTACATGCTCCTTGATGTGACAGCGCAGGAACAGATATGTTATAGTTGGAAGACACACTGTCCCTTATTCGAGCGAAATTAGCATTGCTGGCATCTTGTGATGCTGTTTGATTACTTTTTGGTCTGACAGGATATCGCCCTCTTGTATGTAGCTTGACCATTTCACGAGCACTGTTTACATGTACGGCATCAATTCCGTTATTAATTCCACTTCTTGCAATCTTGATTCCGGATCTTGATTCTGGCTTATAGAAGCCTTCTGGATCGTCTTCCTTTCCATCTGACATGTCTCTATAGAAATGAATCAAGACCTAACCTATAAATTTTGTTTATAATTTTACACAAAAAATGAATAAATTAAATAGGACTGTATATTATATAAATTAAATAAAGTCAGCTAATTGTCGCTAGCAGAGGAATCGTCCAATTCCTTCATGTTTTCCTGTTCTTTCCTCAAACCTTCTCTAACTGCTAAGACACTATCTGCTATAACAGCATCTACACCTGCTCTCATCTGGATCTTGGCTAACTCTGGCGAGTTGTTCTGCACACCGTAAGTAACGCATACCAAACCAGATGACTTGACAACTTGCGCTAATCTTGGCGTCTTCACTAAAGTGTTTGCAGCGCTCACTATGCCCAATAAGTTCCATTTCTTGGCAAATCTTATAGCATTTTGTAATGAGGATGCACGTATATCTGCCATTTTTTCAGTGCCAGCTTCTGTTAAGAATAAAATAGGGATAGAAGGCTGCTTCAAAGAAAGTAAGAGACAGATATCTGGGTGAAATGAGGAGAACAAGATATCCCTCTTTGTTGTGTTTTCATCGTATACCACTTTCAAAATCGTATCAACGTAAAAGTTCAAGTCAATCCCAATTTCCCCCATGCTCTCACATTCTGCCTCATCCAACATAGGATACTTGAGCTCGATATTGAATCCCACATTCTTTGGTATTTTCTTGAATAGCTCTCTCAAAGTCACGAAGTTCGATGCAATTGATAATCCTCTTGCATTACCCTTGAATCCTTTATCTTTCCATGTCTTGGTAAGTTTCATCCTACGAATCATTTCCTCTCTCAATTCCTTGTCAACCTCGTCCTCAGACTTCAACATATTGTCTCGGGCGTCACCATTCTTTAATTCGGCCACTGGCTTATAGCTAGACATAGATCTTGGTCTGTTCATTCTACCTAGCATCTCATCGTCCAAGGAATAGTTTGCCTTACCGTTGGCCTTGTACTCACCATTACGAGTCAAGTTTTTCCTTACGATCGATGGGTTCTCCTCTTCTTCCTTCAATCCAAGAAATTGTTCTGCTGTCATCGCATGCATAGGAATATCGACACCGGACTCAGCAACTGTAAAGTCATGATAAACAACAGGAACAAAATCTTTTGTTAGCTGAACATCGAATTCCACGTAAGAAGCACCAAGGGAAGCGGCAGCAATAAAGGATTCAACGGTATTCTCTCCTAATTGTAAAGAATTCCTGCTGCTCACATTTTTTCCCAATCCTCTATGACCAATGACTCTAGTAGACACTAATTGCTTCCAGTACGTATCTGTTCTGCTAATGTTCAAATTAGGATGATTGAATGGAGATACGCAAAGATATTCAAATCTTATCTTACCCAAATGATCCAAAGTTGTCGATTCGATTATAGGAACGGTAATTGTATTATTCAAAGATCTCAAATGAGGACCCACTTTGGTGTAAGCATTATCTAGAAGAGCAATAGCTCTTCCCAAAACTTTCTTCTCATTACTGTACATATTCTGTGAGTCATTACCGCTGGAATATTGATAAGTTGGAACAATATCAAATGTAACCATAACATCACTTGCTACTAAGTTATTGTTCAATTTAAAAGTTATAGGATCAGTAGCACTGCCATGTTGATCTTCGAGTGGTAAGTCGATAATAACAGGGGGTTCAATTAATTCATTTTGACTTTGAACCTTGCGACAGGTGATTTTCAAGGACAACGCAGTATCTAACTCTGTGAAAAATGTTTTGGCGAAAGAGACTTTGTTCAACTCTACTGGAGGAGAATTGTCTCGCAAATCGGTAGTGCCTATAGTTATAAGCAACAAAGACTCATCAGCATTCAAGTACCTGTGACCAAATGACTTGATAGGTTTGAAAATTTTCTTCCTCGAAGGAGAAATACTTCTACTTGTAGCCTTTTTGTTCGAACTGTTCACCGAGTTGCTTGAATCCAATTGTTTCAATTGTTTGTAGACTTCATTTACAGCCTGTTTATTGGACTCCGGCAATTTTTCAACACTGGATGTTGATTGAAGCAAATCAGGTGACGCTGTCGCTCTTATTGTGGGACTTCTAGAGGAAGGGTTGGCCTCTCTTTGTGGATTTTTTGAAGGATTATAGATGTCATATAATAAAAGTTTATCGTCCTTTGGTTTAAGTAGATCTGACACGTCCAAGTGGCCTCTTAAACAGGCATGTTCTATTGGTAGCCAACCCGAGTCATCAACAATATCATAGCGAGCATTATATTTGATCAAAAGTTCTATCACTTCTCTGAATCCTTCGGCTGCAGCAACGAAGATTGGAGTCCAACCAAAAATTGATTCTCCAATCTCCGTGTCAGCACCTTCCACGAGAAGATATTTGACCAAGTCTTTGTAGTTCAATTTGGAGGCAATGTATAAGGCAGTCTCATTATTATTCTCAAAGTCTGTGTAATCTATATCTAACTTGCCATTTTCGACTAAAATCTGCACAGTCTCCAAGCAGTTCAACCTAACAGCGAGAAGTAACAAGTTAGCACTTTTCAACCGTTCAGTACCACTATATTTAACCAAATAATCTGTTGTCTTAGGGTGCTTTCCAACTACCGACAAATGTATAGGAGAGAGGCCCTCCTGATCCCCCCAGTAGTTCAAATCGTCAATTGCAAGACCCTTAGGAGTGTAATTCCATTTACTCGAGTATTCCAAGATTAGCCTACTCACTTCCTTCAAGCCATATTGAGCAGCATAATGTAATGGAGTACGTAAGTAGTTATCCTTGGCCATTATCATTTGTTTCAACTCTTCGTTGGAATTTTCTATCTTCGACAAGATATGAACGAGGCCTTTCAACTCAATATGGCTTAATTGGATAGCATCCGGTCCTCCTTTGTTACCATAGTATCTATCTAAATCTAATGCCTCGCCTGGTTTAACCTGCTCTGTTTTCTGCGTTGCTATCAATTGGGACTTACCTAAACTGACTATATATTGATGGAAGAATCCACGGCCGCAGATATCATCTTTATCTTTTAATGGATTTGAAGGACTTTCCGAATTTTGATTGATTCTCGACAAAGATTCGAAAAGCATATCAATACAGTTCAAAGAATTCATCAAACAGGACTTAATCAACAAAGAAAGGTATAATTTAGAACTGTTTCTTTCTAGTGAGGCTTCATTTAAAAGAGATCTAAGCTTTACTGAATCATCTTTCGAAATTAGCTTGTAAAACTTATCAAGGGTTTCGGGATCAATTGAATGTCTCCTGCTCTTCACTTTGAGAAAGTCAAAATTTGAATTGGCAGAGTTATTGCTGTCAGCCTGAGTGGCGCCAAGTATCTTCAACATTTTGCTTATCTTATCCAACCCTATGCTGATCTCGCCTCCATGTGCAAAAGGCAATGCTTCGACACGGGTCTCTAGATAGTTCTCCTGGTTGTGCGTTAGAAGCGAAATACTTTTCTGCCCAGGTTTCAAACCACTGTTAGCAGTATTTTGAAGATAAAGCATCTTCTTATCCAATTTCTTCAAAATCTTCACAAAACCTTTGTGGTTGAGTTCTCCGAACCACTTGAGGTTACGGTGAATAGTTCTCAATTCGAGCAAAATAGAAATAACCTCTTCGAATTCATCATCCGAAACAATTTGATGCGTAACTTTTCCATCCAGATATCCTAGTATCGAGACTATTCTGTCGAGACGACGGGCATATTCTCTTGATTTCGTATTGTAGAAGTCATCGACTTTTTCAATGTCTCTATCCAATTCGTAAAAAAACTGCGAAAGTACCGTACTTGTTATCTCTGGTATATCATCCGGATCA
Source organism: Millerozyma farinosa (assembly GCA_002196765.1). Classification (NCBI taxonomy): domain Eukaryota; kingdom Fungi; phylum Ascomycota; class Pichiomycetes; order Serinales; family Debaryomycetaceae; genus Millerozyma; species Millerozyma farinosa. Next base: position 1,079,569 of record NBND01000002.1, on the reverse strand, counting down.
GCATCAGCAAAGTGGACTTTTTCAAGATTTTTGATGATTTTCTTCAAGTGCTTGTAGTTCATGTAGTATATTGACCATTCCGGGATCTGGTGACTCAAAAAAGTCTTACCGAACTTCATTGTCACCGAATTACACTTTTATTGTTGACAGCTTCACGTCTATTAGTTTCTGGTTTGGATTGATTAAATAAGTAAACAGAATACTCTCATTTGACAGTTTTTCCACGTACCTTTAGCTTCCAAAGTAGTTTAATTGATCTATAAGGAACTTACCAATATGAATGCCCCCTGCTTTCCAATTCTGTTCGAAATAACACAGGGTTAGAAACAATTCGGCCGCTTAGTTGGCGTTTCTGGAACTAATGGAATACCACGTAAGTACCTTTGTAATATAAACTCTCTTGTGCCTTAAATTAAATATCTGTATAACACGTGTAGAGAAGGTAGGGCATGGCCGCTCGAGATGAGATATTTATGTGTACGACACTATCTAATTGTTTACTTGCTAACTATAGAAATCCCGTCCTCAGTGATCTCGGAAGAGACACTGAGAGGTCTGAATGAGAATACATGTGGTTCTTAACATATCAAGAAACCAGCTTTTTTTTCTGACTTTTCCCGTGCTAAAAAGTAGAAATGTCAAGTGTTTGCATCTACTCTTTGGGCCCGGACCAAATGTTCGACTACAGTAAAACAAGAAATAACAGAGAGGGCAAGAGGGTCTGTAATTTGAAAGAGCTGCAGAACGTATTAAGAAACGTGTAAGTTACTCATTGTTTATATTTGTTTTCCCTTTGGTGACACTGACCTTATTTTGCGGCAAATGTGTTTGTGAGGGGTTCGCCGTATCTTCTGTAGTAATTACTATGTATTCTGCGACACAATTATCATGCGTGCGCGTAGCACTATGAAGAGTTCGCTGACTTGTTTTCGATGTCAAGACTACGTTATTTCAGCCAACATATGGAAATAAGATGCTTTATATTGTAACTCAGGCTAGCAGGTCTAGTATGCTCAACTCTATTTTACATTCCGCCTCGAAATGATGTAAATGAGTGTACTTTAAGCCTTTCCGCGTGAGCCACCATCAGCAAAGCTGCCTGACGTAAAACGGTTATACCAGAGTGCTGCTGTTCAATGTTTACAAACATTATAAAACACACGTACACAGTATGTCCCACAATCTAGTCATATCTGGAGGGCATTTTGGTTTAGTAAGCTTTTTACTCAAAGCGTATCACCGTGACATATAGTGTAAACGCGGGCAAGAGTGAGCGAGCATCATAAATTCGGAGATGGTTGCCGTTTAGAGACATGAATTCTCTGGTCACCTATCGGTTTCAGTTGCATTCCAAGATATCAACTACGACATGGCAGAGTATAAAAGGTCAAGAGTGGCACTTTCGTCTGTGGACGTAAACATTACTGTTCAAGATCATTTTACCTCAAGATAGAATTATAGCATATAGTCATGACTGGTGAGTTTTTGTTTCGCAAGTAAGGTGCGATCTTTATGTGCATCGCTTAGAGTTGAGAGAAGTGTACTAACATCATAGTGGACTACAGATTTCACCCCGATAGGAAAGCCACCATAATTACGGCGCCTTTTTCGGGTGGTCAGCCGAAGAACGGGACTGAATTGGGGCCTAAGTTTATTCTTGATGAAGGGTTCAAATCACAAATCGAAGAATTGGGATGGCAGGTCGATATGAAGCATCCTTTAGAAGGAACGAATTACGAAGATTTGAGGACAGATGAAAAAGACCAGCTTGGCTTAAAGAATGTCGGCATTGTGAGTGACTGTTGTCACCGCATTTACAAAAGCATCAAAGAAACAGCTGCCAGCGGACGCTTGCCTATAACGATAGGCGGTGACCACTCAATAGGGACTGGAACTCTTGCTGCCATGCTAGAGCACAACCCTGATACATGCGTGTTATGGATAGACGCACATGCTGATATCAATACACCGCTGACTACAGAGCTGGGAAATCTACATGGGTGTCCTGTGTCTTTTGTGATGGGCCTTGACTCGGAGTCTTGCCCCAAAGAATACCAGTGGGTCCCCAAGGTTCTCAAGCCTAATAGAATTGCCTACATAGGTTTGAGAGACGTTGACGCAGGGGAGAAGGAAATAATCCGCAAGTACAACATACCAGCCTTTTCGATGCACCACGTTGACAAATATGGTATAGGCAAAGTTTTTGAGATGGCTTTAGACAAGATAAACCCAAACAGAGAATTTCCTGTACATATGTCATATGATGTTGATGCCATTGATCCTTCTTTTGTTCCTGCGACGGGCACAAGAGTTGAGGGAGGTTTGAGTTTGAGAGAAGGTCTCTACATTGCTGAAGCTATAGCAGAAAGCGGCTTGTTATCTTCTTTGGATATTGTCGAGACTAATCCTTTATTGGGTGAAAGCCAACAAAATGTACTAGACACCGTAGGTGCTGCTTGTGCAATCGGAAGGTGTGCAATGGGTCAAACATTATTATAGCTTAAGTTTTCGATACACAACTCCCTATGTTTTACGGCAATCTAGTTAATTGAGGGTTTCATTTTTACCTACTTTATGTTATGTGAACATTTCTCAATTTCTCACTAGTATTAAGACTACAAGCTAACATAGCACTCCTGAACATGCAACGTTCCTAATAATGCTGTAGCGTATAGTTTAGCTCGGAAATTACACAAGTTAGCCCTTTTCTTCCAATTGCATCTTTTAAAAAATCTAGTTATGCAACTGTTTCACAGCTGTTATCAATAAGCCATACTTTCAAGTAGATGATGCAAAACCCTGACAAAGCTGGACCGTTTTTGCTAACCAGCATAAAAGTTTCTATATACTGCTACTTAATGTTAAACTCGAGCTTCATTTCTCTTCTCTTCATATATCTCTAGTAAGGCTGCAGTAGGTAATCCCAACGTTCCTGAAGTAGGAAGTGGTGAAAAAAAAAAAAATTCTCACTCCCGTCTTTAGTCATCATAGATATCTGGGGGAAAGTAATGAACGCTAAATAGAAGGAGACATATACGTATAATAGAAGAAAAACTTCTTAGAATCAAGAATTCAGGTTAGCAACGAGTATAGCTGCTACAGACTTCATTTAAGTCCACTCTGTTATAACAGGAGAATCACTCTGTCGGTTTAGATGATTTCCTCGGTAGAGCGAATTGTTAATTCAGTATGGGGCCCCTTTCCAACAGATCCCAAGGAGCGTAAGCTCCTTTTCAAAATAGATTGGTTTGTTTTGTCTTTTTCTTGTCTCATTTACTGGGTGAACTACGTTGACAGATTAAATGTCTCTAACGCCTATGTTTCAGGCATGCAAGAAGACCTTAATATGAAGGGAAACGAATTCAACATCATCAATACGTGCTTCAGTGTCGGTTACATTTTATTTCTAGTGCCCAATAATCTAGTGTTATTAAAGATACGACCTAGGTATTGGCTTACATTTTGTGCTCTTTCGTGGGGGTTATTAACACTAGGTATTTATAGGGTTACCTCGTATAAGCAAATATGTGCTATACGATTTTTCCAAGGTGCCTTTGAAAGCTCTACGTTTTCGGGTGTTCATCTAATATTAGGGTCTTGGTATAAGGAAAATGAGCTCGCAAAAAGGAGTGCCATATTTACTCTGTCGGGGCTAATTGGCAATATATTTTCCAGTGTAATGCAAAGCTCCATATACAAACACATGGACCAAAAAAGTAATATAGCTGGCTGGCGCTGGCTATTCATAATTGATTTTGTTATCACTGTCCCCATTGCATTATACGGCTTCATCTTCTTTCCTGATACCCCAGATACGTGTAAGGCATTCTACTTTTCTGAAGACGAATTGCAGTTGGCCAAATCCCGTGCGACCCTTGTCAAGCCTAGATTTGACTTGACAATATTGAAGAGAGTGGTAGGCAGATGGCATTGGTGGCTCTTTTCGTTTTTGTGGGCTTTAGGAGGAGAGAATGAGTCCTATGCGACTAACTCACTCTTTGCCCTTTGGCTCAAATATTTCGGCTATTCTATCCCCCAAAGGAACTATTACCCAATGGGTGTTTATGCTGTTGGTGTGGTCGCTACTCTTATTGCGGGTTTTTACATTGATAAAACTAAAGCAAGATACCACTGGAGAGCAGCTACATTTATTGGAATTAGTATGATTGTTTCTACTATTATGTTACTACTGAAACCATTTTCTGATAAGGTAGTATTTGCGGCACATTATATCTCAGGAATATCGTATTCAGGGCAAGCAATTGTTTTTGCATGGGCTAATGTGGTGTGCCATTATGATTTAGAAGAAAGATCGGTGGTACTCGGGTCGATGAATATGTTTAGCAATGCGGTTAACGCTTGGTGGTCAATATTATTCTACGCAGCAGACAAGGCTCCCAAGTTTCGAATGGGTTGCTGGGCAATGCTTGCAACGTCGTCATCCAGCATAGTTGTCCTGATAGTCATAAGATACTTGCAAAAAAGGGAAGTACATCTAAATAAGAACTTAAGTGCTTGGTCATCTGACGATGAAGAATCTAATGAAAATGATAAAGACGCCTATGAAACGCATATAGTAGAGCAGTGAATGAGGTTCATTATGGTTATACTTGAAACTTCATTAATTTTGGCATTTTAATTCAGCATATAAAACAAAAAACATCTTTTCATATAGTAGAAAATAAAGCGACGTAAAATGAGATAACAAGCACCTCATTTCTACTTAGCATTGAGAGAATATAATCTGGAACTCAGAAAGGACTTGATTCAACGAGTTCACGTTCAAAGTGCATGCTTCCAAGGAAGTTGCACCATTAGAAAGGATGCTACCGACGGTGCATGCGAACTGAATTGCAGGACCCACAGCAATACCTGCCCCAGTGAGGGCCAGTGAACCGGATATAATCTTGACGCCAAGGCTCTCTCCGACGGCAATAACCTTGTTAATGAACGAGTCTACCGCTTTCGCCGTCGATTCTTTGTTCAAGAATTTTCCTGCATCATTCAAGAGTGTCTTGACTATTGATACGACGAATTTATTTAGCAAGGCTGCTGCTGCGGTGGCCTCGGTACCGAGCACAGTTGAGTTCACCCCGAGTGCATTTCCCACATCCTTCAAAAAGTCGATGCCCTCCTTCTCAGCCAACTTAACTAGAGTGTCTGTCACATTCAAAGTTTTGTTCTCTGCATACTCCGTAAGACTGTTGGTCAATAATAATGTAGCGACATAGTCTGCGTCTTCGTACCACTCAATGCCGTTGGTATTCGGTTGTTTCTTGATTCCTGTGAATTGGTCAAAGGCACAAACAAGATCCTTTGATCCTTCTTGGAAAATGTGAAAAATATCCTCGAAGACACTGGTAGCATCATGGACTAGGTCGCTCAATAGTCCTCTTTCATCGACGACGACTTCGTCGTGAATGCTGCGGATAGCTGCGCCAGAAATGGCCTGAATCCCGACCAAGGACACAAGAAGAAAGCTTTTGAAAGACACCATAGTTGAAGGTATAGTTAAGGTATTTTTTGCAAAAAAGGAATAGTCTAAAGTGAGAAGATGGCAGTCAGGTAATTATGTGCCCTATTTATGTCCAGCTAGTCTGCCTCAAGGACAACTATGACCATTCAATCGTTCCACAATAATCGGCATAATCAGCATAATCAGCAGCAGTGGTTCCAACGGGATATGCACGAGATGCGCATTAAGCGAAAGCGCATCCCTTTTTACCCTTCATCTGTCACCACCAGGTGCTTTCGTAGCTTCAATCCGCGTAAGCATCCTGGTTCCGAAGTATGTTTGTAGCTGCCTAAAATAACAGCATTTGCCTGTTTCGGGGTCCAAGGTGCATAGAACATTTCAAGTGAAATTTACGAATAATAGTACGAATCTAGTTCATGTCAAATAAAAGATCGGAAACTAAACCTTCAGCCAGCGTCTGCAGGGTTGGCATCATTTCCGATTGCATCCTCTCATGTAATTTAATACCATGTGAAGCTCCTAGAGCCTGCAGTTTCATTGGAGTTGTTGCACTTAATTGCCGTAGAACATTGAGAATACAGCAGTACGTCGGCTAAGTTCTTCTACTTACGTTAACCTATTGTTTATTGTCTTAAGGGCCACCCTCGTGAACTTATTCAACAGTCTAAAAATGACAGGAGCTTGCGGGTATCCAATCATATTTTGTGACTCGATGCCTTATCTCAGCTTTGTATCAAATAGCGAGGAAATTGGGTCGCAGTGAGCTCTTCCAGCTGGAAACATCATTTAATTCTAGCAAGAGCAATATTCCCAAATCGGTGGAAATCGAGCATATGTCAACGCATCGACCCAGGTAGTGTTGAGAAGCGAAGTTCATGCATAAGAGGTTCAAACTGATTATCGTGGAAGCGACATTCAAAACGAGGATTTTCCTTGACGGGCATTAAGAAGTGAAGTCGATAAGTCGGAAGTGCTTAAAAACATACGTAAGACATAATGGTCGATAAACAAGTGAAAAAAAGAAGGAGAAAGGTTCTTGTGTGTAAGAACTGCAGGGAAAAGAAGAGGAAGTGTGATAGAGATCATCCATGCTCTGCTTGCAAGGAGCATGATGTTGCTGATTCGTGTTCTTATTTTGAAATTGTAACAGATGAAGTGGATACACAAGTGGAACTTCAAGCTCAATTGCAGTCTCACGTTCCGATCGAGATGCCTGTAAGGAGAGAAGTCAAGGAATTGCGAGAGAAGGTGGACTTGTTGCTTCAAGCGACACAAGGGGAGTCTTCCATGTCTGATGCGAAACTGGCTGCTTCGCCGGATGTGGCAGCCACACAGTACAGTTTGAGAGGTGACATAGAAGAAGACGATCCGCTAATAAACTTTTATTGTGCATTCGAGGGAGAAGATGCAAGTGGAAAATGCACTAACATGATTAGTCGGCCACTCAGCTGGTTTGGCATTCTGAAAAAAGACCCCGGCCTGAAACTATTCTGGCTATTGAAACAGTTACGATCTCATTGTGTTGCTGGTAAAGCGGAGAATCAGGTGGGTCGCGAGAAGCATGAAGTAATCAACGAAATTGAAAACAAGCCGGATGAATTATTTGAGCATGATTACAGTTTAGGAATCGAGGGCAGATATCCCGTGGATTTAAGGCAGGTCTGTGGACTTGCTTCGGGTATCACCTACTTAAACTCATCGAGCAAAAACAAAGTCAGCTTAATCGATGAAGTAAAGGCAGAGCTACCCAAGCGCGGCGTTATATTGAGGCTTCTTCTTCAATTCTTTACAATCTTATATCCTTACTTTCCTCTTATTGACGAAATTGATTTCCGAATTAGAATATCAAAAATATTAGGCCCAGCCTCAAATGACAATGAATATATCGAGAGCATTCACCTAGAAGACAAGTCTGACTGGAATTATCTTAGTATGCTTCTTATTTTGACTAGGTTGGCATATTTGTCCTTCTTGAAGAATAACGTGCGTGAAAATGAGGCAAAACTAAAGAGCAATCCTGGCAATTGCAATTGTCCTCCTTGGGTTGCTCACTTACTTAAAAACCCAATAGGTATCAACGTGATTGACGTAGCGTACAAATGTATGAAACAAAATGATTTTTTGATTAACAAGTCGATTCCTATTTTACAAAATCTACTCTTGTTTCGCATGTACAAAGATCTGGCCCCTGAAGAAGGTGACATAATTACTGGCAACTCCTACAGGCTTGATAAAATCATCACGAGTATGGCGCTCGAACATTATTTAAACATTGATCCAGAGTACATTTATATTGCTAATTCAGATTCGAAAACACATAACCTCAGGCGAAAAATGTGGTATTATGTGTTGTTCATAGACACTATTGATGCTATGTTATATGGATCTCAGTTATTGATACAAGATACTTGTTATAACACAAAGCTTCCAACCTTTGATCCAAAACTGAAGAATGCAATAGATGACGATTTGGAAAAATCAGCGATTGAAGGATATCATTATTATTATTGCTTCATTGTATCAGCAAGAAAGGTACTCCAATACACTTTTTTGAATTCGAGAGTACGCTTGAGTACGTTCATAACGGCAGTTCAAGAGTTTGATGACGAATCGGAAAATACTTTCAAAACTATAGAGTCTTACCTTGGTAAACACTGTTTGCATCCAAAAGGTGTTAAATTGATAGCGTTTCGTCTAAGGCTTTATTCGAAAGTCTTTCTAATGTTTATGTATTATTATCTCTACTTGTACCATGAAAGGGCAAAAAAAAGGGGGTTCTTCCAATATTTGACTAAGTCACTTTCCATTCTAACAGAGTTAACAAGATACGACTTTGTATTTTTCACTAAGTGTGAATCTTACTTTGGATCTGAGTTTTCTTTCATAATCGCCCCGTTATTTACATTCATGAATTTTTCCGAAACGTTAATCAATTTATCATTGACAATTCGCATAAAAAGTTGTTTAGGTGCCTTACATGAGTACGAAGATACCGCAAATGTGAGACATTCATATGAACCCGTTTTAATTGATTTTTTGGCTGATATGAAGTCTTTAAGTAAAAAGCACTTGGAGTCATCCGCGTTACTAGCGTTTAGATATTTTAGCTCTTGGAAGGTATTGAAGCTTTTTCGTTATACGCGTAAAATCATGGAAACTGATATTTTATACCTCAACAACAAGAAGCTCACTAACGAATGTAATTTATGGCTAGACGAATCACAGATATATATCTTAAAGGTAAAATACGAAGAAACCTTAAGTCTGATAAGCCAATCACTGCAAGGGCAAAGTGTTCTCAGCACGTGTGCTCCTACTTACGATTATATTCTGATGTCCACCGGCGAGAAAGTATGTGATACTAATACTATTGTGGATGATATTTGGTTTCTGATTATTACTCTCAAGCGTCATAGAAACAATCCGATAGGTAACCAAGGTAAGACAGATGTTTTAAATAAAGATTCGAACTTCTTTGAAGAATTGGATCTGGAGACATTTCACAGTCTCGAGGACATAATGAATTCTGATACTACTTTCTTGCTCTACTGATATAAGGAAAAAGAGTACGACAAAGTAAGAAGGTGGGATTCTTTTTCTCTTTACTAATACTAAAAATGGTTAAGCTTTTGTGGAATACGTGCTTAGAACTAGTGATACTTTATACCCTAGTGTATCAACTCTATGAAGTATGTTATTCCTTTATTTTAAGATACTTGAAATAGGTGGTACATATTTAATTAAGTTTTGTATATCCAAGTTTCTGACCTTTGGAATAGAAAATAGAACGGGAACTGAACAGAAATGTTCAATTGTTTTTGCGTTGTCCAAGTTGGGTTCACCATTCAATATCACACCAAGAACCTTCACATTTCTACTGAGTAAATGTTCTATACTAAGTAATGTATGATTCAAGGTGCCAAGTCCAGATCTAGCCACTAATATCACGGGAACATCTAGCTCTTTAATTATATCTGTAGTGATACGTTTTGAATCGACAGGGACACATAAGCCTCCCGCACCTTCTATAACTAAGGGGCGATCATTTTCTTCATTCAAAGGAGTTAATGTGAATTCTTTCTCAATTGGAGGGATATTTTCCGCAACACAAGCCCTCCAAGGAGAGAGTGGAACTTGTAGCTCTACTTCAGGTTTGAAGAAGCGTTCATCGGGAAGACCAGTCAACTGTTTTACTGTAGCAGTGTCACCCGGGTCACAATTCAAGCCTGTTTGTATCGGTTTCCAGTAATTCGTATCCCAAGCTTTCGTCAACAAAGCGGCAATAACTGTTTTACCTACGTCTGTATCAGTACCAGTTATGAAGACAGCTTTCATCCTTTATTATTATATAAGTTTTTATTTGGACAACGTAATTAATTTCGCAGCTGCTGCACTTCAGATAGATTCGCGTGACGATTACGAGTCATCCTAATTATGACTTATTTATTTGCAATGTTATAAGTCTAAAGAAGCGTTGACAAAGTTCGAACCTGTCTTATAATAATTAATATATTGATATGGATTTAGAGTTCGATAAGAAGCATATATGGCATCCTTACACCTCTATGGTGAATCCTTTACCATGTTATCCTGTGGAGTCGGCAAAAGGTGTAAGAATCAAGCTACAGAATGGGCCTGAACTCATTGATGGGATGTCATCGTGGTGGTGTGCAATTCATGGCTACAACCATCCAGTTTTGAATAAGGCATTGGTTGAGCAGTCCAAGAAGATGTCACATGTGATGTTTGGAGGGTTGACTCACGAGCCAGCGATTGGATTATGCAAAAAGCTTGTCAAGATGACACACCCAGATTTGGAGCGGGTTTTCCTAGCAGATTCAGGTTCTGTTGCAGTAGAAGTAGCATTGAAGATGTCTATTCAGTATTTCTATTCTTTGGGGAAAAAGAATAAGAAAGAGTTCTTGACCATTAGACGCGGCTACCACGGCGATACATTTGGAGCTATGTCCGTCTGTGACCCCACAAATTCAATGCACCTGATTTACACCGGGTATATTTCAATTAACCACTTTGCAAACGCTCCACTGTCGGGGTTCCACGATGAGTGGGATGAAAGCGATATAGATGACTTCCAAAGAATACTACAGCAGAACGGCAAAAGCATCGCTGGAGTAATTCTAGAGCCTATCTTACAAGGTGCAGGGGGTATGAAGACTTACCATCCTACATTCTTGAAGAAAGTAAGGGTCTTATGTGATAAGCACGATGTTCTTTTGATATTGGACGAGATCGCAACCGGATTCGGACGGACAGGGAAACTTTTCGCCTACGAGCATGCTAACGTGGTCCCCGACATTATGTGCGTGGGCAAAGCACTCACTGGTGGCTATATGACGTTATCCGCTGTCATTACACGAGCAAAAGTCGCACATACCCTCTCATCTGGTTCGCCTGGGTGCTTGATGCATGGCCCCACCTTTATGGGAAACCCCTTAGCGTGCCATATCGCAGAGAAAAGTCTCGAGCTTATTGAAACCGGCGAATGGACTATACAAGTACCTCGTATAGAAAAATGTCTTTCAGATCATCTTCTTCCTCTCAAGAAAACCGCATCGCGCGCAGTGCGAGATGTCCGCGTAATCGGTGCTGTAGGAGTAGTGGAGATGGCAGAGACTGTGGATGTAGCGTCCTGCCAAAAAGTTTTTGTTGACTTGGGGGTTTGGATCCGTCCATTTGGACCTTTAATATATATCATGCCTCCATTCGTCATTTCAGATGAAGACTTACTACTGTTGATAGATGCTATTAAGACAGTTGTTTCAAAAATCGAAAAATCGTCATTATAGCACTTTTGTATATTCATACGCTAAATTTGACATTCTCACTATCGTAAGTTCGAATCGCCTTAAAGCAAAGATATTTTCCTCCACGTTTGGGATAGAAACCATGCCAGAGATGGCTTCTTAGTAAAGTAGCGTGATTCCTACCGGATTCAGATCGAGACTTTTTTTTTTCGCAGTTAATGACTCATGCTAGAACATGCCACTTCAAATTAGGCGAGAACCAATTATTTTGGCTCAATTATAAACCAAACGTAGGTATTTATGGAACCACGGGTCATTTTTCTGCCTGAGCGTCGATCAGGCAATTGGACTGATCACCTGTATGAGATTCTTTATACCCGTAAGCAGCGCTTCTTAGTAAAGTAGCGTGATTCCTACCGGATTCAGATCGAGACTTTTTTTTTCGCAGTTAATGACTCATGCTAGAACATGCCACTTCAAATTAGGCGAGAACCAATTATTTTGGCTCAATTATAAACCAAACGTAGGTATTTATGGAACCACGGGTCATTTTTCTGCCTGAGCGTCGATCAGGCAATTGGACTGATCACCTGTATGAGATTCTTTATACCCGTAAGCAGCGTTTGCGACCCTATAAATACGTTTCATAGTCATGGTGAATTGTAAGACTATAATCTGACAAGTTCAAAAATGAGCACCAAATTATACGAAATTCAACAGTTAACCCCTTCACAGATAGAATATATCAAAGCCTCTGTTCCGGTGCTAGAAAAAGATGGAGTAAAGATTACTTCCTTAATGTATAACTACATGCTTTCCACATACGATGAGGTCAAACCATACTTTAACGAAACGGACCAAAAGCTTTTGTTGCAGCCCAAAATTCTAGCATTTGCACTTTTGAATTATGCAAAAAATATAGAGGATTTAGCTCCCTTGCAAGCATTCGTTAAGCAGATAGTGGTAAAGCATGTAGGGTTGAGAGTGAAACCAGAACATTACCCTATAGTCGGAAAATGCGTGTTGCATGCGCTCAAGGAAACTCTTGGTGACGCAGCAACAGATGACTTATTGGCTGCGTGGGCTATTGCATATGGGAACTTGGCACAGATCCTTATAGATGCTGAGCACGAGGCCTACAAAAAAACGGCATGGGACGATTTCCGCTCGTTCAGAGTCACCAAGATAGAAGAGGAGTGCGAAGATGTCAAGTCTATTTACTTTACACCTGAAGATGGAAAAACCCCAGTATTGCCTCAAAGAGGCCAATACGTCTGTATAAGATGGATGCTACCAAACGCAGAATTTGAGCGAAGCAGAGAATATTCCGTTTCAAACTATCCAGAGAACGGTGAATATCGGATATCGGTACGTCGCCTTGAAGGAGGTAAAGTGTCTAACTATATTCACAATGACTTGAAGACGGGTGATATTATCAGGGTGGCCGCTCCATGTGGCCAGTTTACGTATGATTCTCTGAATGAGGACCGTGAGATATTAGCTTTCGTGGGGGGAATCGGAATAACTCCTTTGCTTTCCGTGTTGGAATACGCTTTAGGAAAGGGACGCAAAGTCAAGATGTTCTATTCTAACAGAAAGGTGACTTCTGCAGCATTTAGAAAAACATTGGCTACATGGAAGGAAAATTATCCTGAGACTTTCACATTGCATGAATTTGTTTCACAAGGAAAAGAGGTTACAGATGCCATAGATGTTCAGAATATCCGCCAGCTCAACTCTGAGGACTTTGATTTTTTGGATGGTAATGTTCTTTATGATATTTACCTCTTGGGTCCAAGAGGTTACATGAGATTCGTTAGACAAAACTTGTCGCTAAAGGGAGTAGATGAATCATCCATTAAAAGCGAATTTTTTGGACCTTATGAATCTTGAACCTGACGATTTATTTTGATATCTGGATGTGTTCACTTTTTTCATGACGAACGGATTTAAAACTTAAACTCCTGTCCGTCGTGCTTCAAAGTATTATCTTGTGTATATCTTTATAGCATTAAATAAAGCGCTTGCATGTATGTTCTCAAGCTACATTTTCTGCATACGTGAAGCAGTGAGTCCTACAGTGTCCTATTTTTTTGAAAATACCAGATTATATATACTGAAGAAGTATTTGCAAAATTATACAACATATATCTCCAAAGCAAATGATAAGGATCTCTCGAAAGTCAGCAAGTCGTAGAACCATCGGCTACAAATTAGGTTATCACCAGAGAAAGCTTTCTAATGGCAAGCAGACCTCGGGTTAGACCTTGACCACCATAATAAAGGCTACCAAGTTTTTCAAAAGACGCTTTAGAATCTGCTAGGCCGCTACTGTCTTGAGTCAATGTGCAAGAGTAAATGTGCAAGAGTTCATTTATATGACCATGTACCGGAATAATTCTGGCTCGTAAAACCTTCGCTTATGAGAGAACAATCTCCTTCTGCATATTACATCACACAAAAGTAAAAGGTAAACCTCTTTCAACCGGAACTCTAGTTCGTGTGCTACGTAACTGTGTTCCTGTATATATATCCGTGGAATCCTGGTAGGGAAGTAGGGTGTATATGTACATATGTTAGCAACAGTTTGGCCGGGGGGTAATGGCAACAAAGTACCCAAAACGTGAGAGAGATCAACTATAAATGCCTTAGGAAGATCTGTTTCACGACTTCCTAGTGTAAATTTCAATTCTTATGTCTTTAGGCAGACGCTTAGTCAAGATGCCAAACAATTTTATTCAAGATTTGAAGTTGAAACTTCCGGTGATCCAGGCACCAATGGCTGGGGTAACGAAAAGTGCTATGGTCATAGCTTCTTGTCGATCAGGAATTGTGGGGTCCCTTGGAGCAGGGATGTTGAAACCCGAGGATATTCGCAAGTCAATCAGGGAAATCAAGTCGGAAGCTGCAGGTGCACCATTCAACATAAATTTATTCGTCATTGATCATTACGGTAATGGCTACGATTGGGACGACCGTGACGTTGCATGGCTTCAACAGTACTACAAGGAACAAAACCTTGGAGAGCTTCCTCGGCCTACATCTTTTGCCCCCGTCTTCAAAGAGCAATTTCAAGCAGTATTAGAAGAAGCACCGCCAATTATCAGCTTTACTTTCGGTATTGTAGAAGCTTCCGATGTACAAGAATGTCATAGAAGGGGCATTAAAGTAATTGGTACAGCTACAAATGTATTGGAGGCGCTTGAGTGGGAAAAGGTGGGCGCAGATGCAATTTGTGTACAAGGCATAGAGGCTGGAGGGCACAGAGGTAACTTTTTAAACCTTGACGATCCAGGAACCGGTCTCATTGCTTTGATCCCTGAAGTTACTTCCAAGGTTAAGATTCCAGTGATCGCCGCTGGCGGTATAATGGACGGGCGTGGGATCGTTGCCGCAAAGATCTTAGGCGCTTCCGCCGTTCAGATCGGGACAGCATTTTTAGCGTCCCACGAAGCAGCTTTGCCCGATGCGTACAAGAAAGGAATAACTAGAGGCGTTTTCTCCCACGATACCACTCTTACCAACGCCTTCAGCGGAAGGTATGCGAGAGGCATTAAGAACAGCTTCACGGAATTTGGCAAAGACAAATATGTACTTCCGTACCCCGTTCAGAATGCTTTGACGCAGCCGTTAAGAAAGGCCTCCACTCAGAAAGGCGACCCTAATCATACGTCTCTTTGGGCTGGACAAGGAGTAAGCAAAGTTCGTCAGAAAAAAATCCTGGAAATCTGTGATGAATTGCAGCTTGAACTCGACGAAGTATTATCAAATGGTTTGGCAAGACTCTAAGTTTCGTGAAAACAGTTTTAGTATATACTAGTACCATAATAATTGCGAAGTATACAATTTTCCATTTTTCGTTTTTTGGCTCTGTTCAACAACACTCCTGTTAACGAGCAATAGTAACTTCCTAGTCAACGGCAGCAAGTTTTGCTACTGGTAATCAAGAACGTAGTTTCGCCAGATTTGTCATCAAGGGCGTTTTGGTGTATTGATTACTCAGATCCAACTATAATTTTGTGCCTTAGTAAGCAGCTACCTACTATATCAGTTTTATCATAGTAACGAGCGGGGAGACTCTCTCCACTTTTCTGGTTAGCCGCTATTCTTCCGCTAGTGAGCTGCAAGTGTCTAACCTCTGTCTATGGCTGCGGCTGAGCACAGCTATACTATAGGCAGCGATGCTGGTAGTTCCACCGAGCAGCAAAAAAGAGCAGCTACCTTTTAACCGAAAATTGCAGATTTCTACCAGATTGGGTACAGGCACCTCTCAAACCCGCTGGATAAGACACGGATAAGCTTCCGCTCACTGGGGAACCTTGGTGACACAACCAAGCTGTATAGAAGTTGATTTGTAACGAAAGGAGAGAATAGTAGTACAGTATAGCTATAAATTGTTTTCGTTTCATCCAAGTGTCTGGTGTTCCTGCCATGTAGGTCCTTTGAGTTCTAGTCTTACTGTGTACTGGGATCTTTCGCAACTTGACGCATAGAAGCTTACATTTGATTTCCAAGTAGAGGACTCATACTCACATTTTCAGAAGACATTAGAGAACGGTACAGACGTTGATAATAATGGCTCAAGGGTCTAGTTTTGTTTTAGGACGAATGCAACTTTCCACTGGTGTTCGTAGTTACGACACTCCTATAGACCTTGGTGAGATAGATACTGAGCAAGCTGCAGGCGAGGTTGAGGGAAAAGCTGCGAAAAGCCGTCAATCGACCAGCGACAGAGATATAGATGGTGGATATGGGTGGGTTGTTGTTTTTGCAGCGTTTATTCTCACCTTTTCTTCGTATGGACTCAGCAGTGGGTTTGGGGTGTTCTTCTCCTCCTACCTTAAGGAAGAAAAGTTCGCTGGAGCCACTAGGTTAGACTACGCTTTCGTAGGAGGAATAGCATTCGGCGTAGGCTTAGCATTTTCCCCGATAATAAACTATATTCAAGGCCGGATAGGCACCCGGGCAACATTGGCTCTTGGTAATGGATTGCAATTCACCGGTCTCCTCCTAGCAAGCTTCTCTACCAAACTCTGGCAAATTTTTTTGACACAAGGCCTATTGCAGTCATTAGGTCTTGCTTTAATCGGCTTGCCATCGCTCACCATAGTGAGCCCATGGTTCTATAAGAAGAGAGTATTGGCGACCCTGATAGCTACAGCTGGCAGTGGGGTAGGTGGTATCGTTTTTACTCTAGGCACCCAGAGTATCATTGAGGCACGCAGCACGGAATGGGCATTAAGGGCCGAAGCCATAATAACCTTAGTTCTAACCTCAATTGCAATATGTCTTGTCAGAACAAGACATGAACAGTTCAATGCGATATTCACTTTCTTCGATGGAGAATGCCTCAAATGTCCTGCTTTCTGGGTGCTCGCTTTCTATATCACCACCTGTATGTTCGGATACGTCGTTATCCTATACAGTCTTGCTGACTTCACAAGGTCTCTTGGATATAGCGGTTATCAAGGTTCTATTACTTCAGCAGTAGTTCAGGTTGGCTTCGCTGTAGGAAGACCAATAGCTGGCTTTCTTTCGGATATTTATGGTCCCACCACTATTACTGCAATCAGTTACTATTTGTCGGCACTCTTCGCGTTGGCCATGTGGATACCTGCGAGAAACTATGCGACAGTAATAGCATTCGCCCTACTCGAGGGGTTGGTAGTTAGTACTATATTTCCAACGGCTGCTCCTACTGTAGCCCGTCTCGTGGGTTTAGGCAAATTGAATGTATGTTTCTGCATGCTGTGGCTGTTTTTGAGGTTAGCTGGAACCTTCTCCGAGGCTATAGCAGCTGGGTTAACTTCAAGTGCATCAATAGATCCGACTCTCTATAGAAATACTGCTATATTCACAGGTTGTTCTTTTATTTCGTGTGCTTGTGCTATAATGTGGGTGAGAGGTTATATTATCGCCAAAGATAAAGTTATAGGAACCTCAATGGCTGCGAATTCCCTTGATTTGCTACAAGTGAAAGTTTCGAATATTGACATTTTCAAGAATTGTTTAGCTTGGCCTAGTAAAAGGGCATAGATGTATCATATTGTTTGCGTGGGACGTAAGCTAATTTTCAAAGTTTTCTCTAATTATAAACGTTCTCTATGATACCTTTATAATGCATTTTATAAAAAAATGCAATAATAATGTAAAAACACTATAACTAAAGAAACACGATACGCTATATAAACTTGACTAAAATCATTACAGGAGGTCAGTATGCGTAGATATCTTAAAGAAGGTCATGTATTCGAAGCTTACATGCTAATATTGTTTAATGTTATCATATGTCTAATTTAGTGATCATAAAAATTGTATCAACAGTTAGTAAATAACAGGAACCAGAAAAATAAAAAACCTCTTAACAGAGTAAGTTAGATACACAGAAACATAAATAGGATACGCTGTTACTGTTTAACAAATCCCCGTTCTTGGGCAACAATTCTCAATGCCAACTTTTTCGAGTAGAATCTCGATACCATCAAATTGCCTCCCATGAAGAAAAAGTTTGGATGTCCCGAATCTCTGAACATAGTGTTTATTTCACCTTCATCATCAAGTCCCCACACAGGGTTAAGCTTACTGGCGACTTCATCCCCGAAAATTCTTTTTGCTGTGTCCTTCATATTCGAGTAACCTGTGGCTAGGACAACAATAGCTAAATTATTTATTTCAGTACCGTCTGTGAACCTCACTCCATCTTCTGTAAAGCTTTCAATTTCGACACCTTGTTTGATGTTGATTTTGCCCTCTGCAATGAGTTTGGAACAGCCGACGTCAATGTAATATCCTCCTCCTCTTCTAAAGTATTTACCAAAAAGGCCCGTTCCGCCGTATCCGAAATCAGCTTTGAATCCGGCCTTTTCAAGGGCATTTAAGGAGTCCTTTTCTATAATAGCAGCTGCCCTACATTGCTGTTGCATCACAAGATTCAATAATTTGGCGTCCATCGAGAAAAACATCATATCAGCTGTCTGAGTCTTGAAACCATCTTCATGATATAATCCTTCTGTTGTGACTTTTAACCCAGCATCAGATCGGATGACACAAGTACTAGATCTTTGTACAACCGTAGGTTTTGCACCCTGTTCATAGAAATCATGAGCTATGTCGTGTCCTGAATTGCAACATCCTACAACGACTGCATTTTGTCCCTGATAAGCAGTACCAGTCTTATGTTGCGATGAATGAATTATTTTACCTTTGAAAGCTTCTTGGTTCTTGAACCTAGGAATGTTAGGCTCTCCTGAGTGACCAGTACTCATGACAATATACTTAGGTTTCAATGTTACAGTTTGGTCAGATTCGTTGTCCAAGATTGACACCTCCCAGTTTCCAGTGTCATCGATAAAACGAGCCTTCGAGACTGTCTTGTTCGTCCAGTAGGACAACTCCATAGACTTTGCGTACGCTTCGAACCAATCACCAAGTTTATCTTTAGGCGTGAAAATGGGCCAGCTTTCAGGAAACTCGATGTAAGCCAAGTGATCATACCATACGGGGTCATGCAACACTAGGAATTTGTACCTGTTTCTCCAATTATCACCAATAGCCTTATTTTTCTCCACTATCAAGGAATCGATTCCCATCATCTTCAATCTGGCGGCTGTATTCAAACCACCTTGCCCACCTCCGACGATTAAAACAGTAGGGTGCTTGTTTCCGCCCCATTCGAAATCTTTCTCACGATGCTCCAACCAAGACGTTCTACCCTTATGCTGACCATGAGAAACCCCCCTTGGTCTGAGCTTACCTATCTTCTCTTCATTTCCTGCGATATTGTCTAGCGCCGTATAAACGTTGAGAGCTTTCACGCAGTCTTTTCCGTCGGAGTCAATGACCGCTACAAGTCTTACCATACCCTCGACCGACCCAAACTCGTTCTTTCCTCTGAGCAAAACCTCTAGCCATTCAATTGGTGCCCCGTTACTATCTGAGGCCTCATGGATGACGTTATGATGCACGCCATTGTTCAATTTCAAGTCACTGTTGTTGTTTACCTGTATGTCTGCTAATTTAAACTCGGGGAGTTGTCCCTCTAAGAATTCTTTAATACCCTCCACCAGGTACAACTGCCGGAATTTCCAGCTGACTCCATAATGGTCTCTCCAAGCGCAATGAGGCACGAAGAGGGCATCAAACTGTTTTTCACTAACGCTCTTTCCACTCAGGAGCGACTGCAAAATTTTGTTCAATTCTTTGCACCACACGCTTGCCAATTCATACTGATCTTTTCTCAAATACTGCGGATTAGGAGCACACTTGCCGTAGATTCGCTCTTTGGGGATATCTGAATCCACCGGCTTGTAGACGAGCGGCGGGTTCACCATATCGGCCATATCGATAGTTGCATGATTTGCAGTCTCTGTTGTAGGCATTTGTGTACACTTTTTTTTTAGGCTAGTGGTTGCAAGCAAGATGTTGGTATTCTTACTCTCAATTATCTTGATTAGTCAAGTGAGATTGAGGTATTAACAATTTATAGGCATCCTTGACCTATTTATCTAACTAGTTGGCGTCGTTTTTGTGGGGAAGCAAAAACAGTAGCATGTTTTGTACTTCCTGATCAGTGATTCTCACCAAACAGCTTTCGCGTACTGCGCTTTCTTACCATATAGCTGCTTAACTTGACCAAATTGGTCCCACATACACCCATCATATCTGTGATCTCGGTCTTTAGCTAATGCCACATTGATATATTCTGGGGTCATGAAGAGTCAATCTTCACAATCAGGCCAATCCCAGTAAAGAATCGGATATTATGAAGGTCTTATTCCGGGCTCGGAACGTCAAACTTTGCAACCACCCCAACTTAGTCACGTTTTGCCAACATTTTAAGCCTAAGGGGCCCGTGGAAGGTTTAAGAGAATCAAGCTAATTGGAGTGCTTATCTGCTGTAAACCAGACAAGTAAGCATGTGGAGAGGCATTGAGGAGAACTACTATGTAACAATCTTATCGTATCCGGAGAATAACCGTGCCGCTTTTTGGCGTGTATATGCGCGTGTGGTGTTCCTGGCTGCTCCCCATATTATTTCGGACATAGTGTCCGCACTTCTAGGGTTTCGGACTATGGAGCGAATATTACAAGTAGACGTCTACAGAGGATTAATCCAGCTTCATTATTATTAGTTATGTAGCTCAATGGATGTCTGTCGAGCAATATTGTCAATATTAAGAGTCCTCATTTACATGATCTAAAAGGTATTTGAAGTGTGCAAAAGTAAGCTCCTAAGTCAGAGTTGCGGGTAAATTCTCCACGCACCCCGCATCTCAGTCTTTTTCTTTGTGTCAATATATTCTTGTTTCAACCGCAACTCTTTAGGAGAGAGTTATTCAATAAGCGACAACGGCAAAGCTATAGCATCTCATGCGATCATGCCACGGCCACACACAAGATGGTCTGGTGCGGAGGTTTGTGATAAAATAGCTATGTATTGAGCGCGGTTGGAGGCTTTCTTTGTGCTGACAGACCGAAATAAAGGCCAACAGCTTTTCAAGGTACTCGAAACGCAAAATGTAACTATATGTGTACTCTATGAAGACCATATAGTCTTGTTTAGGTCATATGGCTTCGTCCGGACCCACAGGTGTATATGACTTGGTGCTAACATCAAGTGTCTGAATCTCGCAAACCTGACCAAGTAGGCTCAAGACGATGGTAGGTTCTGCGATGGGGACTCAGACACTTTTCATGTACCACTTACACAATATTTCGCTCCACCAAAACCGGCGAGTTGGGTTAATGTGAAAAAAGTAGTGTGTCTCTCAAGGAAACGAGCTGCTAAGCAGATAGTACACTTCCATAATGATAACATTGTCTCTGGCTCTAAAAATGTCCACATTCTTGAGATCAGTTGCACCAGCTATAGAAAATTCAATTGGCGACGGAGAGTAGAAACTATTTTCAAGTTGTATGAGTAAGGAGGAAGACAAGGCGTTATCTCCTCAAAACGGATTTTATTGATGCAAGTCATAATTAATATTCCAGCAGTGTGGTTAGTTTTACAGCCAATCTGGAACTGGATGCACTAGACAAAGAGTAAGTTGAACGCCATCAGATTTCTTTTCGATCGCCCTCTGGATGAAGATATGTTTTCAATCTTTCTTTAGATGGGCGGCTGCAAATTGCGAGCGACTCCTGATACCGGCGCCATAAAAGTAAAAAATAAAAGGTACAGGTATGAGCAACAAAGCTATGCAACCGAGTAAAGTACCAGCCCACTTGATATGCATATGAGTAAACATTTGTCGGGCAAATAATGGGAATACACCTCCAAGTATCGACCTAACAATAGTCATACTGGCCAAAGCGGAGGCAGTGAATCCTGCATAGGTATCTACCACATAGTTGATGGCCGGCTGAAAGATGGTGAGTAACCCAAGTCCGACAAATACGGATCCAACTGTCGGAACCATCCAATGGATCTTGTGGGGATAGTCTCCTGTCCAACAAAACCAGAAGAGTCCTATGGCGAATGAAATTCCACCGATCATCATTGCTGGCAACCGTTCTTCAGGAATAGCGTTCTGGGTCCTAGTTGCCGATATGATTCTCTTGTACCTGATATCAAACAAAAACAAGATTATGCTGGCGCAACCGACACCTATGAAGATGGCAATGTAAGGTAACTCGCCCACACCCTGTGAGAATTTATAATTACCGGAAAATACTAAGGGAACCCCAGTCAAAAGAAGATAAATCAAACCATAAGTGAATCCACTGTAAATTGCTAATAAGAAAAGAATGGGTTCTGTGAAAAGCATGAAGAGTGGTCGAGCAAAGTATTTGACGCATATCTCGGACAATGTTAATGATAAAGTTTCCTGTTTGGAATGTATTGCCCAATTCCCTGTTTTCTTTCTAATGATATCAGCCTTCCTTGATAATACAACAGGATGAAAGGTTTCCTTCAAAAAAAGGAAAATCGTCACGAATAATGCAGATCCTAAAAACGCCGACCAGTAAGCATTCCATCTCCACCCTAACGACAGATTTTTTGCTGTAAACCCACCTATTATTGGACCTAGTAATGGTCCACCACAAACGGTGAGACCGAATGGAGCCATAGCTCTGCCTCTATGTTTCGCAGAAAAGATGTCACCTATTGTAGATGCAGACAAAACCATTGCAGAGCCACCGCAGAAACCACTGAAAAATCGACAAAGCATTACCGTTTGCAAGTCTTTTGCAGTAGCTACTGCATAAGAAAAGCACGTAAATCCAAAAGACGCAGGCAAGAAAACTGCCCGCCTTCCAAAAAGCTCTGACATAGGAGCCCATATCATAGGACCAAGTGCAAACCCGAGTACATACAATGAGGTGGCTATTGTAGCAACAACATTTCCGATTTCGAACTCTTGCATTAGTCCCTCATTAGACTCGGAAAAAAGAGCTGACCCAAGCGAGTTACAAAACGAGTAAAAATTGACAATAAGGGAGATGCATACTTTTCTTCCAATACTCCAGTTATACGGGTGAAAAGGATCATCTTCTCCGTCGAATTCAACTAAAAATTCAGACTCTTCTGGCGTGAACGGGAACTGTCGATCTGTGCCAAGAGAGGGTACCTCCTTAATATTTGAGTACTTATTAATATCTTCCCGTCCAGTTATAATTCGACTTAACGACCTCGCAGAATCTACTACTGAAAGTCTGGAACCGGCTCGAGCCAATCCTCCGCGCGGGTTATCTTCCTCTTGTGTATTAGTCAATGGCTTGACGTCTTTATTACTGTACGCATCCAGCTCAGAAAAGTGTGACAAGCGACTGACAGCATCATCAGCGGCCCCAAGCGAAGCTTCTGACTCAGAAACGTTCGGTCTGCCGTCTGACAGGTCTCTAACAATAGATGTCGCATCATCACTGATGTCCTCGGTAGAAGCCTCTTTTGAACTGTCGTAAGGCTGATTCATTCTTCTATTGTGGCGTATCCCGAATTTGTATATGTCATCTAGAGAACTGTGTCAAATTCAAAATGCTGGTCTTGAATGGTTTATATAAAGCCGTTTATCTGCACATATCTTGTGTCCATCTCGGTGGCCGTCTATTTTTTCGGGCGTGTTATCGGCGCTCGGGGATGTAACCACTTTAGGACAATTATATCCAGGGTGGGGTGCTACTCAAGATCAATAAGCTACAATCTACTTACTAAAAGGACCCTAGCTTGGGGCACCCTCAATACCAGATTATGAAGCAAAACACAATCAGAGACACTTAGACAATAAGACGGCGATAGAGTCGAAGAAATAATGATTCTTTAACTTGTTTCAGAGCTAATTCCTGCCCCAATCCTGCGCAAAGCTACTCTGTATGCCTGTTTGACAGGTTTCTATTTCGCAGAGCGCCTTAGTGACTTTATATAAGTCTTCGCCGTGGGGGGGGTCGTTACAGTTATCAAGTTTCATTGGTGATGCGACGACCCAACCGTACCCGGGCCGGTTCGTTGTTGCAGCAGTCCTCAGAGTATCCTGCTAGTTTCCCAAGGTAATGATTTTCCCACTACCCACGACCTTTGTAAAGGTATTGTATTAGCTAAAACATGCCGTAAAAATAGTAGGAAGGGTCATGTTCTTAGTCACGTGACCATAAATAGCGGGCATCACTAAAGATTTATAGCATAATTGTCCTTAGCAAAGGGCACTAGAGGACAACAAAGCGGGATAATGGTTAAAGATACGACATATTATGACATATTAGGCGTAGAGCCCTCGGCATCAGACATAGAGTTGAAGAAGGCCTATCGAAAGCAGGCCATCAGGTTGCATCCGGACAAGAATGGGAATGACCCCAATGCAGCCGCAAAGTTTCAAGAGCTAGGAGAGGCATACGGAGTGTTGCAGAACAAGGAAACGAGGGCATTGTACGACGAGGTTGGTGTCGATGGTCTCAAGAACGATGCGAGGGGCGCCGATGCAGCCGACATCGACCCTTCTGAGTTTTTCAACACTGTGTTTGGCGGAGAGCTGTTCCGCGATTGGATTGGAGAGTTGTCAATGCTCAAAGAGATGTCGCAGACAGCCGAAGTATTATCAGAGGAAGATCAGATGGATGGAAGTGGCAAGCCAGAGGGGTCTGAACAGACAGAGGCTCAGATTGATAGCACTGATGTGGCGAGAAGAGAAGACGGCAAGGAAGGTACGGTTCTGTCAGCGCAGGACCAGGGTGCCCTGGAGGCTCATAGCAAGAAAAAGAGAGGCATGACTCTGGAGCAGAAAGAAAAGATTATGAAGATGCACGAAGAAAACAAACGCGCGGAAGAAGAGCGTGTCAACTATCTAGCAGAAAAGCTCTTGTCGAGGATCCAAAAGTACGAATCTTGTGTCACCAACACCGAGGCATTGAGCCATTTCAAGCAGCAATTGAACGACGAATTAGAGGACTTGAAGATCGAAAGTTTTGGTATCGAGCTTTTGCATTTAATAGGCAAGATATATGTCAACCAGGCCCGCGCTACTATAAACGCCTGTAAGACTTACGGCTTTTCTAAGATCTACTCTTCCGTCAAAAATAAAACCAATACTTTCAAGAACGGTTTCTCCATTCTCAAGGCTGTTTTGGATGCTCAATCATCTGCTCAGTTGATGGTCAAAGAGCAAGAGGAGTTGCAGAATGCCATGGCTAATGGCGTTGAGTTAACAAATGAACAGAAGGCTAAACAGGCTGAAATGGAGAGACTCATCACAGGAAAGATCTTGGCAGCGGCATGGGCATCTACTAAATTTGAAGTTAATGGCATCTTGAATAAGGTTTGCAATAAGGTCCTCAATGACAAGTCTTTGAAAAAAAAGGAACGTATTATTAGATCTAACGCTCTTCTCTACTTCGGTGAAACAATGTTGCAGAAGGAAAGGTCACCGGAAGAAGCTGAAGAAGCTCGTATATTTGAGGAAATGATGGCCGATGCTACCGCGAAGAAATCCAGTAAGAAGAAAACGAAGATGAATGCTAAAAATGTTGAAAGCATTTTTGATAAATTAGACGACAATGACTCGGAGTAGAGATCCCGGCCTTTTTTCTTTGAAAATGGGTTCTAAGAGGAACATTTGACTAATTCACTATCCACTTTAAATAAACTTTTCGGTGAACGCACTACCGACTGATACTTATAAGGAAAGATTTCGTAATCTTCATTTAGTTGTAGAGCCATCAATATATATTTTCAGATATGACAACATCAAAGCAAGTACTTGGGTTATATAAGAGTCTTTTAGAAAAGGCTTACAAGTTTGACAACTACAATTTCCGAGAGTATGCCAAGCGTAAAGTTTCCGATTCCTTCAGGATGAACAAAGACGTTAAAGATGAACAAAAAATCAAAAATCTATACAACGAAGGTATCAACCAACTAGCTGTCTTAGACAGACAAACCACTATATCGAGAATGTTCACATTCGACAAGCTTGTAGTTGAGCCTTTGAAAAAGCATCATTAGTTAGGAGAAGCAATATTGTTGCTGTTATAACATTGATCTGCTATCACGACAATATCGTTTTATAATATATTTGTATCATGCATCAATAGCCATGTTTTTCTATATATATACGGTTGTTAATTTCATCTCAATGGGCGATGAAAAATTGGGTTCAATATTATGTACTCTCGAGATTCCTGTTGTTGGCTCTGTTTTTCATACTTTAATTCGACGCTTTGATTCAGTCTGATATATGTCACTTTATTTTGTTATGAAGGAAAAATTCAGGCTTAACGTAAACAACTACAAATTTTCAAGGTGACTAGCACTTAATTGCGCTTATTTCAGTGATAGTTTATACAGTGGCGATTTTACATTGGTGTATGAGAAGTATTTTAGCCAAGGTAAAAAAATGGAGTCCGACCCCGGTGAGGATTGAACTCACGATCTTGCGATTAACAGTCGCACGCCTTAGCCAGCTTGGCCACGGAGTCGTTCTTTAACGTAAAATTTATCACTTGCTTACTATATATTCCTCAGTCATACTGATAGTACTTCATATTTTTAAGATAAGTAGTCTATACTACGATGATAGTCAGATCTATAAAATTCTATTGATAAATAATCATTCAGAATGAAAAGGTAATACTTTCCAATTCAGGAACAACGAGTATAGTTTCCAGGCCATTCTTGAAATTCACATCCATGGAAAAGTTTTTCTCTATGTGGCCCAAAGTTTTCACATAAACCTTTGGAAGAACGAGTCTTCCAACATTTAAGGGTATAAGCTGTGTCTTAAAGAAATGTACGTTCTCATCGGAATCGCGACCAACACTAAACGTTAATTTTTTGAACCCTGATATTAACCAGCTTTCTTCATTTTGAATCACTAGCTGAAATAAATTACCATCGCTCATAGCCCCTCTCTTCACAGGCTTTTTGGGAGAAGGTGATGATTCAGCAAGAACACTTAGGTCGTTTTCGTGTTCGGTATCTTCAGGTACTTTTCCGGACCATTTAGTAATAGATTCAACTTTGAGTGTCATTTCAATAGGCTCGCCTACAAGAAACTGCAGACGCTTTTCATATTGAAACTCAATAACTTGAAGCATGGATAGAGTTGGCACGGGTACTGATATATATAATGTTCGATCTTTGGCAGATAAGCCATCAATAGCTCTTATATCCCTCGAAATTAACTCTTGGACCATCCTTTTAACTTGTTCTGTCTCTATCACATTCGGACATATATCAAGAACATTCTTTAATTTCTCATTAACAGCGTCGCTATTCGTAATTCGAATAATTCCAGACACGGAATAATAATTCAAGTCATACTCCAATTCTTTCAACGTTGCTTCCTTAATTATGAAAAAGTACTTCGTCAAATCTTTTTCTTTCAAATCACTAAGGATCATATGTTTGAAGTTAGCGCAGCAATCATCATACAAGCAAGAATAAGAGATATTTAAGTCTAGCCGGTCATTTGAACTCACTAAGTGTCCTGTCTTAGGCGTAATCTTGTAGAAGAATGTAGCAGGTTGATCACTATGCACTATCATTGAATCCTTTAGGAGCCTTTTAGGACTAGAAAGCTTGTAGTGTCCATCTGTATCAGTTAATGTGCATGAGCTGATTCTAATTGGGGCTTTCGCCACTGCTGGTCCTACTTGAAACTTGGAGAATAAATTATTCTGGGTGAAGATATCCTGAACCGATACTGAAATGGGCAAAGAAGTATCAATAAACTGACTCACGCTGTTTTCAAAAGTTTCATTGCTACAATAATATTTGATTTCTGCTTTCATATTAATCATTTTATCCTCTCCAACATAGACATAAGGAATGGCAATTTCAATCTTCAGGCAACTTGAGATGGACTTGTAATATAATTTATCCTCAATGCTGTGCTTGTCAATTTGTACGCCATATGAGTCTGATGAGAGATTTACTTGTACGTTGGTAATGGTGTTATTGCCATTATTGAGGATGAGAAGTACTTCATTCTCATTCAATTTTATATTATATGGTGGACAGAGTTCCACATGAAATTTCGAACTGTCAGCGTAAAAACACAAAACCTCTCCTTTGACCTGAAAATTATCAATGGTCTCATTTAACATACCGCTGTCCAAGAAAGTGTTCTTTGTTACATCTTTTTCTTCTATAGTTGAGGAGTGAATCTCAGGTAAGTTCCTATTTGACATTTGCTGTCTAGGACTCAGAATGAAGCACAATTTGTCGTTTACTTTCACCTTTATTTTATCAAGAATGAAGTAATTTCGTATGAACTTATTACTGTAAAGTTTTAAATGATGTCGTATATCTTTCGAAAAATGAACTTTGTTCGATGAAAATACCAAACGCTCATTATTGTTTTCAAGTTCGATTGAGATTTGATCGAAATCTAATGGTATTCCAAAATAGTTGTGTAGAACAACATCAACATAATACCTATCTAAAGTAGTTGAGAAATCACATTCAATTGACGGTCTTACTTTGACATCGAATAAATATTCCAATGGGTACTCAAAAGATTCTGACAAAAGACTTGATTGTTTTAATATTTCCTTGTATAATAATTCAATGTGGTTTTCATTTTTGAGGAGTCTATAATTGTTGATGCCGATGGTGTTTTTGTTTTTGAGATACAATGCAAAAATATTGAGACATGTCTTCAACAAAAGGCCATGTTCCTTGCTTTCGACGAGTTCAACGCACTTCAAATATATCTCGAGAAGGACACCACCCATGAAATTCCAGCTGTTCTTAACAAAATAATCATACGAATCCTGAAGAATGGTCAAAGATTTTTCGTAGTTCTCCAACTGAAAGTTTAGAAAAGCTAAATCAATGCTAAGGACGTCTATAGACTTTATCCGGTCAATTTCAACAAAATGCCTTATTATTTGCTCTGTTAAGGCTTCAAAATGTCTATAATAAGTCTTTTCATCATTCAAAATAGTAACTAATCCCTTATATGAAACCTTCCCAGGAGTTGAAATCAGAGACAGAGACTCTAGATCATCACCTAGAGAAATTTCGTCAAATAGTTGAGATAAACCTTTGATCTTGTACCCTTTCTTATCAGCAATATGCATCAACTTTGATCTTTGTACTAAAAGTAGTTCTGACCTTAGTTCAACAATTTCATTTAATTTAAATGTCAGGTCATTATCTTGGTTATGCTGAATACTATTCTCTTCTAGCTTCTTGCATGCTGGGAGCTCCAAGAATTCAGCACAAACAACATATATCCATTCATCCAATGAATCACCGAACTGAGCCGAGAACAAGTCTAGTAGCTGAATTAGCTTGCGAAATAAATTCGAAAGGTATATGGAAGATAATGAGAATGATTTAGCTTGCTCAGCTAAAAATGTTAATATATGAACATGATCAGCGAAAATGCGGCATCGCAATGTAAATATATTATAGAGAGTCTCATTCGAATAATCAGGATCTTGAATTCTTGAAATCGTATCAATGAAGTGGTAATTGTTTAAATCGTCGGGTATCAAACCACTGGGTAGATCTTTACTGAATTTCTCTGAGTTCGCATTGTAAATGTCATCTAAATCGTCAGCCACACTATCCACTATACCTAAAGACTCTTGATATAGCCTCATTTTCATGAACAAGTCGGCTAGATTTAATTTCATTCGTATACTTTCAGGCTCAAGAGAGCTAAGCTTTTGTATCTGTTCGTTATAAAGTGCATGCCTGAAGGTGAAGGAAGATAAGAGGGAACTCTTAATAAAGCCCATTAGCTCATTGTAAGTCTCAAGCTTTAACATCTGGCTTTCAAATTTCTCTTTCAACTTGAAACAATGTTCGGTGGCGCCAGGTTCAATACCCAAACCCTGTAGCTCTTTTCCATCTATGCCAAAATCAACCCTGAGTTTATCGTAAGGCGACATCTTCACAAAGGTGGACTGTCTGTCTTGCTTGTCTGAAGGCACAAACATAACCAACAACCACTCGCTTTTTGTAGGCTGTACTATTTTGCTTAACCATTCTTTGATTAGAGGCCGTACCTGAGATCGGTATATTTCTAAGCTATCAAACTTGACAAACATAATTCGAGTGTATACATCATCCAATCCAATTGCTTTTTTTGATTTAGGTACTTCTTCAACTATTTGAACTGGCAATGAGGTTATTGTTTTCAATTGTGAAGAGGCATTAGATCTCCAATGTAAGTTTGAAAGAGGAAATCTTTCGTGGAAATCTTCCTTTATCTGCTGTACGACATCAAAGGGATCATAACAACCAACCTTGACTTGCCTATCGTCCGGTCCAAACATCCTGGATCCTCGCAAGAAAAATGTATGCACTGCTATGATCGCGTTGAATAGATCTCAAACAAGTACGATGGAGATCAGCGAAATAAACATAATTAAAAAAATGCGCAAACCCGGAATCGAACCGGGGGCCCAACGATGGCAACGTTGGATTTTACCACTAAACCATTTGCGCAATGAAAGAAGCTCCGCGACGGGGAATTGAACCCCGGTCTACCATGCGACAAACGGTAATTCTAGCCACTAAACTATCACGGATCTTTTTGAAAATGAAGTTATCCTTTACAATTATGAGGGAGTAAGTAGGGAGGAAACAAACGCTGCATGGGCCCCCACATCGAATGTAACCCAAAGATCCTTGATATTAGGTTATGAGAACTATATATAGACGTCACAGCAACAGTGTCTTCTTGTTCTGAGTAAGTGTGTCTTAATGGCATTCAGGGTCCAAAGAATATACAATAGCTGTACAAGAAAATGGGTCAATGAAGACGAGCGAAAAAAGGGCACTAAACATAAGACTTATTCTAGTAAAGGCTGCAAGTGACGAAGGTGGTGAATATACTGTAATCTGTGCTTCTCTTGTGCTAGTCTATTGGGTGGAGAGCAATCCTCGGCTACCTGGTAAACTGGGCAATTGAAAAATGTATGGTAGTTTGTTTACCAATTGGATCAGAATCATTGCGTGTCAATTGTCGGTCTTTCTTTCATGTTGTTAGATATAATTTTGCAAACAGAAGCTCGAATTGAGACCAGAGATAGTGGAAACACAGCCATTCGAAGAGCGGATTGCATTTCAGACACATATCTGAACAGTAAACATCAGTTGAGCTTCTGGGGATTGGGATCATAGCACCAATGTCATACAGAGGACCCAATCAGTTCAACTCCCAATTTGGAGCACCCATTGGGGGACCTCAAGCGGGACCTCGAATAGGCCCGGTGAGCAGCAACAAGTCTTTGCTAGACCAGTTCGAAGACTTCTCGAAAAGGACAGAAGACATACTTGACGAGTACTTGGCACCTTTAAAGCCGTATGTACCAGGCATAGGTAGGGCATTTATTGTCGCCACGTTCTATGAAGATGCCATCAGGATCTTCACACAGTGGTCTGAACAGGTGTACTACCTCAGTGTATACCGTAAATTGTGGCATTGGTTCACAGTTTTGTTTTTGTCCCTGAATATCTTGATCATGCTTGCAGCCTCCCTGCTTTTAATCTTACGTAAAAGGTCTGAGGAGTCCACCATCGCTTTGATTATTATCATTGTCACTCAGGGCTTTGCGTACGGATTGATTTTTGAAGGTCTGTTCATACTCCGTAACTTGTCGGTGGTCGGTGGTCTCATATTAGCCTTTTCTGACACTCTTGTTAGAGACAAGAGGTTGTTGTCAATGCCCGGATTGCCCATGATTAACAACAAGGACAATAAGAAGTACTTTTTACTTGCAGGAAGGGTGCTTCTTGTCTTGTTATTCCTCGGTTTTGTGTTCTCAGCATCATTTTCATTTGCTAGAATTCTAATCATATTGGTTGGTTTTGTTTCCTGCGGCTCTATAGTTGTGGGCTACAAGACTAAGTTCGCTGCTTTCATTCTCACAGTCTTATTGTTCAGTTACAACGTATTCGTTAACCAATTCTGGAGATTCAATTCTCATGATTCCACTAGGGACTTCCTAAAATACGAATTCTTCCAGACGTTGTCTATTGTCGGTGGGTTGTTGATCATAGTCAATGCGGGTGCTGGTGAGTTGTCATTGGACGAAAAGAAAAAAATCTACTAATTCTGTAGCGTTCATGGACACGGTCTAAAATGCAGATACATAAGTTAGTCGGAGTATATAAGTATATATTTCATTTACTGACCACCCGTTACTACGTATACTTGAAAGTTGTGGATAAATTTTCATAATCAATGTATAAAAGTTGATCATCGCACCGCTTATTAAGAAGAGCCAACAGTATATTAGGTAATATTCATCACGTAAGTTTGACACAAGACAAGTCAAAAGTAAGCGAGGAAGCAGATATACGTATTAGAGTTAACTTTCGGTATGCCAGAGAACGATAAAGGAGGATGTCCGGTTGACCACTCCACGAGAGAAGCGTGGGTTCTGAAAGCTAAAGGTGTTTTAGCGCTGGAAAATAAAGAGCCAGAACAACCTGCTTGCCCCGTTGATCACAATGCCAGACAGAACTGGCTCAGTAAGGTATCCATAACTGCGATGACAAACTCTCCAACGGAGGCCATCGAGGTAGAGGAGGGTAAGGGGTGCAACTCCTCGCAGCTAGAGAAAAGTCAGACACTCACAACCGACCAGAAGGGAGACTTACCCACGGAAAGACAGATCAGTTCGATCCCTCGGGGGTCAGGAGACTCGAACTGGATCTATCCATCTGAGATGCAGTTCTTCGAGGCCATGAAGCGCAAGAACTGGAACCCCTCTAAGGAGGACATGAAGGTGGTGGTTCCTATCCACAACGCAGTCAACGAGAGAGCATGGCAGCACATTTTGAACTGGGAGCGTGCCAACTACCAGGATACGCTCCGCAAGTGCGGCGGGATTAAGCTCACTAGCTTCAGCGGCGACCTGAAGAAACTCACGCCTCGAGCGTGGTTCAACTCGACCATTTTAGGTTATGAAAAGCCTTTCGACAGACACGATTGGATTATCGACCGCTGCGGCACACAGGTCGAGTACGTCATCGACTTCTACACGGGCAACGGAAAGGGTGCCAGCTTTTTTATAGACGCAAGACCTAAGCTCAACTCCTGGGAGGGCGTGAAGCTCCGCTTGATGCGCAGCATCGGTCTCGCTTGATGCTCCGTTCCCGACCACCCATCAACAGACGACACCACACCCATCCTCTTGTAAATACATGTATCTTACCACGCCAAGTGTGCATTTTCAATATATATATATACATATCATACATTCTTAAATATGATTTCTATCTCCGGCTACTCTGAAGATTCTATATACGCTTATTTTCTCCCCATAAACTGACCAGATTGTCCCAACTTTTGCATGTGTTCTCCAACTTGAACATTGGTGTCGAAATACTTGGCAACACACCTGTCCAAACAAAGGGCTTCTTGCTTGGTAATTTCAGAATCACCGTAGCTTTTATTAATACACTTAGAGTGGCACTGATCAACCAACTGGTTGAACATTCCAGTAACCATATCCAACTCGGCCTCAGCAGCTTGCAATTTCTGCTCTGATGATATCTGTGGTGCTCCTCCTAATCCAAACATTTTCAATCTTCTTATAAATCTTCTACTTCTTGTAACTGAAGTTATTAAGATTCGCCAATTTTTTTCTTGAAGTTGTCGATTTTAGCAAAGCAACACAAAGTCGAAGTATGAAAAAAAAGGTGTTGGAAAGCGAGCACCAGCGGATGGATCTAGCTGGATAAGTCTATATAGCAGCATGAAGCATTAAAAGTAACGTAAATTTATGAAACAGTTCGTCAAATCTATCTAAAAAGTGATATGTGTAATATGTGTAATAGGAATGGGCTGTAGAGTGTATCGAAATGCAACAATTCACGGACAGTGGTGGCTTGTCACGAGCACCATAGGTCATTATAGGCCAGGGAAGGAGAAATGGGTCAAAATGCCCCATAAAAAACTCAATTCTGAATTATCTGATTTGAGGGCTTCGTACTCCTCTGCATTAGCCGGAACGGGGCATGCGAGCCCATGGCACATATTAATGCACTTCCCGTTGAGCGATATAGCTCCACCGTAGTTGCAAAATTCCACATCTTCTAGCGGACGATCAATCGGCAACTTGCGGGCGAAATTCTTCGATACGACTTCGCTGCAGTTATGGAAATATCTGAAAAGTGACCACTTTTGGGTGCGGAGGTTAAGTGCCAACACCCTCGACTGGTTGTTACTGCGGGCGAGGTTGAACTTAGCGTACTTTGACACGTCAAGCTTGTCTGACACATACGGCACTGGGTCAAATAGCCTGAGGTAGCTGTTTGAAAATCCACCCATGAAAAAGAGATAGTCCCGCTCCTGGCTCTTGTAGTACAATGCTGTGTGGTGGCAGGCACGAAGCTCCGCTTCGTAAATGGGAGAATAGTCTTTGGTCTCATCTCTTGGATTACCAAAATCCTCTTTCTTGGCGTTGTACTCGTGTGCGTAAGTCGACATCTGCTCCCATTTGCCAGTGTCAAATACGAAAAGGAATATATCGCTGAAAGTCTCGTAGTTCTCATTGCACCCTCCATGGATAATTAATGCCTTACCACGGAAGAATGACAGTAAAGAAAGTTTAATTTTACTAGAAAGACTTTCATTTTTGCTGGTCGTGGTTTGAAAAGAATTGGTAGTACTGGATGAGGTCTCCAAAACAGAGAGCGGTGACCCAGGTCTGGAGAACCCAGTACTTGCTTCATCATCTATGTCTCCAGGCAAACTGGGAGAATAAGTAGCTTCAAAGTTTAAGGCACAGTCGTCATTAGGGCTTGTATAGTCTATCAATTCGTATGCACAAAAGCCACGCGGAGAAGGCCAAGACTGGTCATAAACATAGTCGCCACTAAGCAAGCATTCACCCATACTCCCAAACGAATATATTGATGTCTCAGACGCAAACTCGATTCCGCTAAGAGACAAAGTGTAAGGTAACTCGATTTTGAGAAAAGCCTGCGAAGCTTTGAAAGTCTGAATACCACGACTCTCTATGGCGTAGAATCCACCAAAAATAAGTATGGAAACATGGTCTTTTCCTTCACCATTATTCAAGATGTGCAAAAAGTCTGTCTTTGTTTGAGTACTTTCTGGTGAAAAATAATTGCAATCTAAATTCTTGCATGGTCCTACCTCACAATCGCAGTAAGCACGAGTCTTAATGGGGCTGGGCTGTGAAGACAGTACGTTTGACTCACGATCCTGGTCCCTGTAAGTTCTTGTACTGCTTGTCTTTAGCATAGGCCCTTGCTTGCTATTTCCATTTCCATTTCCATTTCCATTTCCATTTCCATTTCCATTTCCATTTCCATTTCCATTTCCATTTCCATTTCCATTTCCATTTCCATTTCCACTAGGGTAATTTACTATGGAACTGGATCTATCATCTTGCACTTTTTTAAAATATGTATTTCTCAAGGTAAAGTCGGTAGCGGATTTTGGTCTATTTGTCGGCTTATGATTAGCCTTTTGAAGAATTTTTGAAGATTTAGATAGCATCGAGCTGAACTTTTGTGAGTTGAAACTTATAGCCGAATTTTTAGGAGACATTATTGGCGTGGCCCTTTGGGAACTGTCGGCACTTAAAGAACGCTCCTCCTTTGGCGTACTAACGCGTTCGTCAAACGTTGATCTCAGAGTATCAGGACAGTCACTTCTAGAAGAGCTAAAACTATCTGTTACTGCTTCAATTGAGGTGAGATATTTAGAATCTCGTAGTTTTGATACGTCAGTCGACGAGTTTGCAGAAGAATCGACTGTAGATGCTGAGTGAGGTATAGAGCTCCGATCATCTATGCTGTCTATGAGTGCAGGCGACAGAGGTGTTTCACTAGGGTACGATGCTATATTCGTAAGCAGGTACGCACAAGCATTAGATACAATAGCATGTCCAATGCGACTTGTTGGCTGACTTGTTCTTCCTTTGAAATTTAGTGTTACTTTCTGAAAGCTAAGCATTTTTGAATCAAAAATGTAGGCATCATTATTCATTATTATCTTTTTCGTGACGAGCCAAGAGTCCTTCTTGTGGTTCTCAACGGACTCCACGACTACTTCAAATCCACCGTATACCAAAAAGTGATACTCGGAAATTTTAGTAGAGCTTGCGCAACATAATTTCCAAGGAAAGTCAGTCAAAAGAGATGTATCCAAGTAGTTGAAGGTGCACAAAGAAGATTTGAAAGCAACAAAATGAGGATTGTGCACCATGTACGGGCTTGCTAATATGCTCATATTTATGTGAGGAGGCAACTCAGCAGCCAACCTAACAGTTAACCTATCTGCACTGGTGCCTTCAGGGATACCTAGCTCTGCCATACTGCATGATGCGTCGACATACATTCCACCGAAGATGTAGGAGACGTCATTCGAGACTATGTGAGTGTGATAACAAAATTGAGGGACATCAAACTTGTCAGGCAGACGCAGTCGCAGTTTCGAAGACCTGGTATAGTTGAGTGATATCTTGGGAAGGTCACAGTGACCTGAAAACCAGTTGGTGCTTGGTTTTTGGTCTGGCTCCGCGGAGTCAAGTTTTAATGCTTCGTCAGTGCGGCCATCTTCTTTCAACGCTATCAACTCGCTTTGGTCCACTTTTATGTCTGAATGCTCAACATATTCCAACACAGCTCGAGGAACAAGAAAGATACGTTGGTTAGAATGGTTGAAAATCCGATCGACTGTCGAGCTTTCTACCTGATAGTACTTAAAAACCGTGACAGGAGGATTGACCCTGAACTCGAAATCCCCAATTACCTTCGCCCCATCTGCTTGCTTGTCTATCTCAGTCTCCTCCACTTCCTCTTGTGTCCCCATCATATCTCTCTGAAATCCACCTTCTTTCGTCACTATCTTTATCGCTACTTTGGTCGTTGCTTTATCATTGCTGATAGCTTTATCAATGGAACTTGTCTGAGTCAATATCTCTTCAGTAGAGTCCCCGTAGCCAGGGATCTCATCTCCACCATTCATTATTCATTCGTATTTAACCCACTATCTTAATTACAATTTCTACTGAAGTCAATTATACGAAACAGTAGTACTCTTTATCTTTACCGATTCACGCTTAGCTTTTTTTTTTTTTTGGTGTACCAAAGCAACTTTACAAGCCTCGCGATGTCTTCCATTACTTATGTATCTAAATAATATAAATACCGTAAATAATATATGATTGAAATAATCAGATATTAGGACTTAACATATCAGCCTTTACCAAGGAATGGATCTAAAACAGTTAGTAATGCTGATTTCTCAATTTTCCAGTGATTTTTCCACCCGATAAGGACAGATGAAGCACGATCAAGGTCACGGCTTATGTCAAATAATGAAATTTTGAAAAAAGGCTACTTACATCCTGGATTGAAGCATGTATGAATTGTCTTACTTCTAATGCAACCCAAACTTTTATCATATTCAATGAATCTTCGTTCTTTAAGATTTCTCTTCCTTCCTTCAGGACGCCCAACAGTCGCAATACAGGTAAGGAACTGAATCAGTTAGTATTTTAGTTCACAGCCGATGTATGCTTGGCCTTACCGCCCCCAGATGGGTCAGAAACTCATCGAGTAGAACGTGTTTTCAGTGGGAAAGCCAAGCACGAACGCATATACGAACCTTGCAAACAAGTCCAACTGCGGATCCAACTGTCTGCCGATACCTTCCAAGAGAAGTATGGCCACTATCACAGTCACAAAGTCACCCTCCATTCTCACGTGGTGTTCCCTAACCATGCTCAAAACCTGGTCTAAAAGGTCGCCTATACTGACATTTCCAAGGGCGAACGTTCTCTCTTTGATGGTGTTCACTAACTTCTCAACTTTCAACCCGAAAATCTCTTTGTTTATGACAGTTTCTGGTGTCCTAGAACGCTCAACCATGAGTTCTCCTGCTCTGTATCCGTCAAACTCAGATAATGCCCTAAATAGATCTATAAAATTAATTCGGTCCGAATGATTTAACTCGGTGACCAATCCTACGTCTAAAAAGCAAATTTCGGCATGATACCCCTGTTCGTACAACTCTTCTAGTCGCTTACACCACCTTTCATTGTCATTTCCATAACCAAGTAATTCGTTGGTAATTTTGTTCGTTTCATTTTCGTTGCTAGACTTCACAATCTTGTATTCCTTTTCATGCTTGAAAAGCTCATTCTTATAAAACCGTATCATCATGTTACCTGGATGTAAGTCTGCGTGGACAAAGTTTTCCAATATAAGCATTTTCAAAAATGCGTCTAATCCCTTGTCACTAACCTCCTTTGATAAATTCTTCCCGAAGTTTTGAGGAAGGTTCAAAAGCTTGCCCAACGGCACAGCATGTATATATTCCTCTACAAGCACGTCCCTTGTTGTGAAATTGAGGTATGGCTTTGGGAAATGAATGTCTAATCTGGACTTGAAGTTATATCTGAATTTGGCGAGGTTCAACCCCTCTATCCTTAAATCTAATTGTAATCTCATTAACATGGAAAACTGTTCTACTTCGTCCGGGAGCGAAAGCCATTCCATAGTAGGTAAACTATTGAGAACTAGGGCAAAAAATTTCATTATTTTCAAGTCCCTGTTGATCTTTACTTCTACGTTTGGATGTAATACTTTAACAGCAACGTACTGGTTGGATGTCAAAGGACTTTCATGCTCTGTAACCATTATCTTATCCAAGAATGGTGTACGCTTCGAATTGTCCTTAATGATATTTTCCAAATCGTTCTCAGAAACCTTACTCAAGGCTTTCTTGGACAATTTTCCGATGTACACTTGTGCGATAGCACCTACGCCTAGCGGTTTCTCGTTAAATTCGTCAAAGATCTCATCAAAATTCATCCCTTCAAAGCTCTTACTAATGATCTTCTTTGTCTGTCGAAGCAGGTGTGCTTTTGCATTTGAATGCAAGTTGCTTAGCTCGTCACACATCTCTTTTGGAAGTAGGTCTGTTCTCGAAGCGGCCCACTGTCCCAATTTGATGAAGGAAGCACCCGCCTTCTCCGCAGACCACCTCACAAATCTATACCACAATAATGTGCCTGACCTGATATTTGAGTCCTTGCATACACGCCGTCCAAACCAGCACATGGGACTGCTCAAAAGCACGGGGACGAATATGATAGAAAGCTCTAGAAAACGTCCTACTGTGATTAACGGGTCTAAAATATAGTCTTCTAACAGGAATTTGAGTAAATAAAGATTCCTTATTACCCAGTTGCCATTTTCAGTCTTACTACGTCTATAGCCGTAGAATTGCTCGTACTCTTCATTTTGTGATGACTGATATAAGCCCATTTCAAATGTTTCGGCCCCTTCTGCCGGCTGAAGTTCATGGACACTTGTATCAATAGGTGCAACCTCGTTCATAATGCTAGATTTGATCTTGTATGATATAAGAGACGTGCTTGCTATAGCTATCAAAGTTATCTTGCCTATCCTGCTAATCTTGCCAAATCCGACATAATAAGTTGTACCCCTCTGACCGAATGATTGGAACCCAAGATACCTAGGCCTTATCATCCCAGATCTCAGCCCAATACCTGGTCTAAATCCGATCTTCGAAGACCTAGCCACCTTCGAAAACATTGCCAAAAAATGCTTTGATGTTATCTTTTGATGCCAGCAACTTAAAATCCAAGCGAGGAACATAAAAATATACCTGTATATTTACAATTACATGAGATCTATAAAATGACTTTGACTAACATTTAAGAAGATGAATTAGTACTTGACTGTAAGTGGTTGCGTAGAAGTGAGACCCATAAGAATATGGTAGAGGTCCCCTTTGGATTGGTCTTAGGTCCGCGTCGAGCAACAATACCATCATGAGAATTCCAAGCGTCTATGTAGACAGGAATTTTTACCCAAGGTATTTTATTCAAAGATCTCACAATAAAAGATTTGTCGTCATCCAAGTTGAGCTTACTCGAAGGAGTGAAGACCTCGAACTTGAGGTACTCTTTGCTAGTCAATAATGCGTGGTTGTCTTGCATGGCTCTATCGTTTCCTTCTGTGTCGATGAAAAACGACTTGAGTTCGTAGTCTTCATCACGCGGAGTTACTGTGTTCTGGACTGTGGTGTCGCCCAGAGCAGAGCTTTTAATGCTGTCCTTTGCAGGATATGTACCGTCTCCGTCGTTATCATCGACTTTCTCCCTCCGTTTTGAAGCTTTGGTGGTGAACCTTTCTTCCGCATACATGATCCCCTCCATAGTGTTTTCGGTCAAGTTGGAAGTGTCGCCCTTGAAGGACTCATGATCAGCGAGCTTCTTCCTCTTATTTCTGTTTTCCAATGCAATCTTGGCGTCCTCGATGTCGATAGGGCTAGAACCGTACACACTGTGAAACACGCGGGTCCAGTGCTCTTTTATATTAGGCTTTTCGATAATCCGTACTTTCATCATACTGTAGAGTGATGCAAACAAACTGCTGATGAGCACAAAGGGAATCCAGATGGGGATCAAAAACAACGCCACAACAGAGATCATAAAATATCTGAGCACGACATTGGACCGAAAAATAGAGGTCTCCTCTTGAGAGTTGACCTCTGCGTTCACGTTAAAGCTCGAGTTGCGCTCTTCTCTCACAATGGTGGTCCGCAGCAAGTCCACCACCTTGGGTCGCACCCACATTTTGCCTATGCGAGATTGCAGCAAGTCTTTGAGGTACTTGATACGCACCGTATTCCAGTTGTCAAACGGAGAGTACTCAGTGATGAAGGACGTGAAAAAGGCTACTGTACGGTCATTGCGCACGTTCGAGAGCAAGATGTGCTTTTCAAACAAGCTAAGGCCCTTAAAGAAATCGCCCTCGGGGTCAGCGAGGTTCACAAGCAAGCGCTCGTCATCCGCAACAAACAACTGCTTCCCCGATGGCCCAAAGAGATACCTCCCGATCTCATTGGCGGCCTTGTCAAACAAAAAGTTTTTAAAAAACTCCACCCCCACATGTGGCGTGGCAAACGTCGTGAAGAACACAGGCTTGACCGTGTCGAAAAATCCAAGCCTGAAGAACTCCCCGATAATGAACCGTGCAATGAGCCCGCCTAGCGAGTACCCGACAATGCTGAATTTGACCACTTTATAGTTGCTCTTCTGCTTGAGAATCTCGATCTCGTACAAAATATCCTTGATCACCCTATGGGCGTTGATCTCAATTCCGTCGTAAGTCTTCCAAAATCGAAACGACGACGGCTTTAGCGTCACAATCTTCTCTTTGGAAGTCGCAGGCAAAAGGTCAAGAATTGCCCGCTCAATTGTCAGCATGTGGTTGGGCCCTCCCCAAAGGCCATGCACCAACACAAAAAGGTGCGCCTCCTCTTCCTTTTGAGACTTCAATTCGTCTGCCTCCGCCATCTTCTGGCTGATTATTTTACTTTACTCAAGTTATTTCTGTACTTTCTAGTTTCCCTATATGGCCCTTGACTCACCCACGTAACTAGAACTATCGAAAATCCAAATTAACTTATTATCCTTATTATGCCGGTAAAACCACTACTAAGGGAAAGTGCGATGTCTTTATCTATATAAGCTGTATCTAGCCGAACACAGGTGGGAGTCAGATGAAATCTTTTTCCCTATCTTTTTTTCTTTTTTCGCTTCCAATTGACTTATTTTAATACTAACTGGAATCTGGCTGCTGTTTTCAGAAGTCTGGGGCGTTCAGGAGTAGTCTACAGGTATTATAGGGGCTGGGAGGTCTGGAGTGCTTGCTAATGGGAGAGCGGTGCAAGCGCGAGTGTATTGTCGTGGCAAGCGACCAACTTATTGAAACATCTTGAGTCGAAGACAACAATGTACTGGTGCCAGCTCTGGTCTGCATGGCTAACCCAAGACAATTGACAGGGAGTTGGTCGTGAACTCGTAAAAAGGCATTTTTGTCTCAGCCAGCCTTCTGGTGATGCTGCGCGGGCCAACAACCCAACTTGATTGTCGCTAGTGCTAGCTCCGCTACGACACTTAACGAGACCAGCGATGAGGAGATGCAGTCTGCGATGGTTGATATGGGGGCGTAGCTAGCGAAGCGACCAACTTCTGGGGGTTGCGGTGGCCTTCCACGCCACTGTATCCTAATTGGGTGCGCCTGCCACCCTTGAACCTGTCCATGGGCGGGCTAGCTGCATCTACCCCAGGAGTGGCAAGGCAGCAAGGGTCCATTAGGCCCTTCCAGGGCCTAATGGACCATTGCCAACGCCGGCGACGGGGTCCTGGTCAAGATCGGGTAAGTCTGTATTTTATCGTGTGTTTACCGAACAGCAGCGGCGGTATCAACTGCGGAAGCGTAAAAATTGCAGAAAACACCAGGAAGGCGACTAAAGAACAGTAGAGTATGGCGTTGTTTGGAGGATTTTCGAGTAGCAGCTCGGGTGCCAGTGGCGCCAGCAACGGGCAGACAAGCAAGTCAGAAGAGCTCAAACAGCAGCTCCAAAATCAGATCAGCCAGGAATTGGCCATCGCCAATGCAACTGAGCTCGTGAACAAAATCACAGAAAACTGCTTTGAGAAGTGCGTTGAGCACCCCCAGTCCAGTCTCAGTCTGCAGCAAGATGGGTGCATAAACCTCTGTTTGGAAAAGTACATGAGATCATGGAACGTCATATCGAAGACATATGTTTCTAGAATACAGCTGTCGTCTAAGTAACTTCGTGTCTTTGTGAGAGACTTAAGCTGCCGTAAGAGAGCAGCGTCCGTGTGGCATTTTCTGCCGTATTTTGCGACCAGTTAGACTGTGGCTATCAATGCATAACGTGCAATTGGATACCACTTCATAGAACCTTGTACATAGTGACCCAGGAGAGACAAGCCTCCTCTGGGGCTCCTCTTCTGCAATAAACAGCGGTAGTTTTGTGCTGATAACGCAACATGTAGCTTTGGTGTCCGCTGGTGCACCGACCGTGTGCTATCGAGCTGAATGCAAATTGACGCCACCATTCTTTACCATATCCGCTATTTTCAGTGACGTACATGGCTGCCATTCTCAGAATATAATACGATAGCCTCTTCATCCATCTTTTTTTCAACTATCCATCCTTAGCATTCTTCTCTGTAGCCATGATCTGGAGGTCAGTTGATTTTGTGCACTACTCACGTTTTCATAGACCAGATTATTTCGAACCAGTGGCAATCGCAGTTATACGCCTACACACATAAGAGCATAAGATTCTGTCATCATAGATTTGAAGTAGCCTAGCTGTCAAACTTGTCTTCTCAATTTAAATTTCGTTAGAATACTTAATCGAGTGTTTAATTTGTTCATCGGTGAAGACGAAGATACACGTACCAACAAGACTCTAAAATGAATACAATATCGTCCGATTAT
Organism: Millerozyma farinosa; assembly: GCA_002196765.1. Classification (NCBI taxonomy): domain Eukaryota; kingdom Fungi; phylum Ascomycota; class Pichiomycetes; order Serinales; family Debaryomycetaceae; genus Millerozyma; species Millerozyma farinosa. The sequence continues at coordinate 1,036,602 of NBND01000002.1, read as the reverse complement.
GCAGCAGACGTACATTCTGTCCCCATTGAGCACAGTTTCAATCCATACCAGGATAACGGAGGAACTGTTTTAGGAATTGCAGGGGAGGATTTTGCCGTGTTGGCTGGAGATACAAGGCAAGTGGTAGGATATTCCATCAATAGCAGATATGAACCAAGGGTCTTTGATGTGGGCGACAATATTTTAATGACAGCCAATGGATTTCTGGCAGACGGTAATGCATTGATCAACAAGTTCAAGAACCTGTTGAAGTGGTACAAGTTTGACCATGGAGGAAAAAAGTTGAGTATAAAAAGTGCTGCCAGATATATTCAGCATCTTCTCTACGGAAAGAGGTTTTTCCCATTTTATGTTAGTACATTGATAGCCGGTTTGAACGACGAAGGAAAGGGTGTTGTGTACTCATACGATCCTGTTGGTTCTTACGAGGTGGAGCAGTGCAGGGCAGGAGGTGCTGCCGCAAGTTTAATTATGCCTTTCTTGGATAATCAGGTCAACTTCAAAAATCAGTACGAGCCAGGAACTAATGGAGAGAAGAAGAAGGAGTTGAAATACTTGAGTTTAGAAGAAGTGATACAGCTAGTTAGGGACGCATTCACGTCGGTTACAGAAAGACATATTTATGTCGGTGATGGACTTGAAATTTACATAGTCAACAAAGATGGAGTAAGAGTTGAATATTACCCTCTCAAGAGAGATTGATCTATATAGATGTTCGATTTAAAAAAAAAAATAAATCAATATTTAAGATGTACTAATCTTATTGACTGATACTTGCACTAACGTTCTTGCTTCTTTCTTTTCCGTAATATCCAATGACGTCTAGACTGGCAACAGGAATTTCTTTCCCTGTAACACTTTCTTGTAGTAGATATAAAAAAAGTCGGAATAAACTGCCGTCTGAACGATTCCCGCTAAAACAGAAACATAATCGAATCTTGCTTCAGTATAGTAACGGTAGACCCAGTTAGGAATGTATAACGCCCTATAAAGTCCTAATGCGAAGATATAATGAGTAGTCAAGTTCTCAGCCTCACCAGTTTTCTGTAAAATGAAAAGTTGAGGAATAATTGCAACTGATTCAAGCCATAAAGAAAATGTCCATAATATCTCTCTGAATGAATACTTGTGAGTGGTAAGTAGCGCTAAAACGGATGAAGCACCTATTAAGAAGCGTATGGGAAAGGTGTCAAGGTCTTCTTGTATAGATTTGCGATATTTGTTTGTCATAAGGTAGACAACACTCACCGATGTACCAATAAACAAAAGCTTCATTAATGTATTATAAAGTGAGATGTATGTAGTGAAAAGGTCCAAGTATCTAGTCACGAATACTACCACATACAAAATTTGAGTTTTCAATGAAATGCCACTGACCTCTTTCTTCTGCTCTATCGAATAAAGTAGTATAAAAAGACTGGCAATGTGTGATAAGTCACCAAATAGTCTGAAAATATTCATCTTATTAATTGTTTCTTTCTCTTCTCTATATTAGCTGTTGATTTACTGCGTTGCATTTTCTAACACGCTGTTGAAGCCAATGATTTAATCGCTATATACAGGTCGTTATCGACAACTATAAAGTTACCTCATCTATTAGTGAATAGTAATCCGATTCCATATCACTATGGCCAGCGGACTCAGAATCCTGTCTCAAGTGAAATCCTTGCCTCTTATATTTATGGCTTTCGTAGATCTCTGTATCGTTGGCTGTACTAATCAAGGCGTAAAGACTACTGAACCAAGTTCCGCTTGCGTTTGTCGAAATCTCCTCCAAATTAGAGAGAAACTCAACAACAGCATTCTTGTCTAGTTTGGAATTTTTTAAGTAGTTCTGAGAGTTCGTATTATACGTCTTTAATCTCTTATCTTTCGAAAAATATATAATGCTTGGAAAGTTGGAGATTTTAAATTTCTCGCTTGGCAGATAACCTCCTTTCGAGACGTCAAAAATTGCAAAATTTATACCTTTCCATCTTTCGTCATCAGCCAACTCGTGAATAAAATGGGCTGGATTCATGTAGTCCAGCCAGTCGGGTAGATACGGCATGGTAAAAATGACTAGGGTGTCTTGCAAGGATTCAAAGTCCGTTGCATTTTCATGCAAATAATGCACTTTGGTTTCTATACGGGAAAAGTCAGGTTCAATTTTCAGCTCTTTCTGTATGAAGCTCAATATGTGGTCTAGGTCTATCCATCCAACATATCGCAGAATACTTTTCGTTTCTTGGCTCCACATGGCTATGGTAGGATACTCTGTCACTGAAAAAATACTCCTTAAACGGCTATTCTCCTTTCCGTTTACCTTCAAAACCTGTACCAGCCCACTACTGCTACTAACATTATTATAAACATGGTTTATGAGGTAAAAATCTTTTTCAAAGTTTTTGCAGTAGATGCATCCATCTCTGTAAAAGTATATGATACTATGATCCGCTCGAGAAAACAAGCCTTTGTAATTGGTGTCATCTGCGAAAACAACTAGATTGTTTTCAAGTGCAAAGACCGAATGTGCTCCTATGAACAATAGTATTAGCGAGATTAAATTCATCCGCATTGCTTGCTAAATTCTTTGCAGGGGTATCTGATGAAATAGATAATTACATGAAAAGTGTAACCTGTAATATTACGATATATCATTTTTACAGTTTACACTCACGTGCTTTACACCAGTAGCCAGCCAAGCTCTTGCTGAGCTGGTTAATCCTACAAACTGGTAATGAAATGTCATCGCAGCTCGTAATTTCTTCGCATGTTAGCTGACATGTATTGTATTACCATATCGATGGCTTCATCGACTGCCTTATCAGGTACTTAAGCAAGCCATGATCCTATTTGGGGTATGATCCAAGCAAAACTCCGGGTGGACCAGCTCCATGACATGGATCATGAAGTAAACGAGCAAAATATATAAAGACAAGAACCGGATCCTTCATTATTCTACTGCTTTGTATCTTTACTAAAAACTCAGGGCATTTGCAGTACTCAACCAGTTTAATACCTAATGAAAAATATAGTGTACGGCTTATGTTTAGTGCCTCTTGCACTTGCAACTAGTGCGGCTTCGTCTGATGGGGCGCTGTCTTCGCTACCAACTATAAAATCCACAGTGATATCGACTGCCTCATGTCTGAGCGGTATAGTGCCATCACAGTTCAGATACTCGAATTACTCTTCGTTTGATAGTTTGAGTACTTCTTATCCCGTGATTAATGTTCAATCATCCGACTCGGCGGGCTCATCGAGCTCCCCTAGCAGCAAAGGAAAGAGTACAATCTACGACAATCACGCTGTTACTGACGCAAGCACAGTCCAAGTTACCAAAACCATTTGCGATGCTTCCAGTTCTTGCTATGTCACTACAGGCGTTCAAAGCTTGACTACTTATACGGCTATTACAGACGGAATCTTGACTGTGGTCACAACCGTGTTACCATCTAGCGAGGAAAACTTCAGCCTGACTCTTGAAAATAACAGTAATACTTCAAAACCATCTCCCAATGCACTGACTACTGCTTCTGTTTCATCGGCCACCTCTTCCGCCCAAGCTGCTGGTTCATCTGTTTCAGCGTCTGCCTCGATTAGTGCGGCTCCCGCTACCAACGCCGGCGCAATATCTAGCCTGGCTTCCAGTCTTGTATCTAGTGGTGCAGCTGGCAGGGAAGAAGGAGTCTCGACAGCAACAGCCATATCGCATACACTCATAACGATAACATCTTGCAAAGATAACAAGTGTACCGAGATACCACACACAACTGGTGTGTCTGTTGTTACAACTACCGTTGACGACCACGTCACAAGCTACACAACCTGGTGTCCTTTGTCGGGAGAGTCGTCTTCAGAAGCTCTGACTTTGTCTCAATCAGAAACATCAGAGACATCGCTGGCAGGTACAACTAAGGAGCAGGTGACTGTTTCCACCGCAGCTACAACCAGACCCTCGTCTTCTTCTTCTGCGCCTACTGTAACCTTACCAGCTTCTAAATCATCTAGCCTGGTCTTTACTGCCGAATCGCAAATACCGACAATCAATGTGATCACGGGAAACATAGCCACCGAGACAACTCTGTCCACATTGGCACAACTGACGTCGACCTCGATGACATCAAGCAACGCCCCCTCAAGCATAGCACCTTTTGAGGCTGCTGCTGCTCGCAACTACGTCGGTCAATCCATAATTGCTCTATTGGCTATTATTGTACTGGCTGCTCTTTAATAGTTTTACACCTTAGCAGGAGCTTGTCTTTTCCTGTAAATCTTTACTTTCTTTTGTTGCTTTCGCTAAACACCGACGTCTGGAGCTTTCTGTTTCGTGCATTTTTAGGTGTTTTAATACTTTCTATCGCTTTTTGCAATTATTGATAAAATATGATTATATAGAAATACCTGGCTTAATTTGGAGAGAAATGAATGATATCTACGTTTACGATTAACTCCGGTTCTACTTAGTTTTACAAAATGTAGAAGCACCATTACAACCGGTAATCATCATTAATGGCCACTAGGAGGGCTGTTGCCTTCATGAGAGAGAGCTCTTTTTCTCGCACATCGCTACCGCACTATTGGGCTTGCCTGCAACCCTTGCCCTTATGAAAAAAAATCAAACTGGAATGCTAAATAAGTAAATAGGTATGAATGAACCGTAATTCATGAAAGAGAAGAAGCCCAGGAATTAATCCGTATAACTAGCCTTACCCATATCACTCTATTAGGCCTTTCAGGGATATCCTCTGGTAAAAATATAGAATGAACTTGCGCACGACACGATAGATATACACCTCGAGAACAGTAAGGCCATATTAATTGAAATTACAAGTCACACAGCCCAAACCTCCCATAAAGTGCCTAACAAAAGCTGCTCAGATATCTCGTCAAAAGATACTTATGTAGTCCTTGTAGCTTAATTCCAAAATTTTTTTATTTTACAATAGAAGGGTTATAAGTGAAATGTTTCCGGGGAAACTAAACTGAAAATCATGCTCACGGCAAGGGTAGTGAGACCATCGCAGTTTTCCAGGGCTTTTTCACGCCACGCACAACGCCTGGTTCGGGCTAACATCAGGACCGTGGTTTTCATAGCCAGAATTTTCAGCTAAGTTAACGGCCAAGCTTCAAATCTACGTTTTAAGGTTAGGTGGTAAAACAGCTTCAACTCTGGTCCGCGTCCATGAACGGGGTCAAGAAACCTCTCTTAAATTGCGCACCACACTAAAAGTAGTTTTTTAGTATTTTTTTCAGTGTTAAGAGACAGTAATTGAAAGTACAGTTAATTGCGGTAAAGTGAGTCGAGGACAGGATGAACGTTTACAGCGAGTTTATAGAGCCGACCAGGATCTCGCAGGCTGTGAGTTGTAATTTTATATCTAGCAGCAGGAAGCACTTGTTGGTCGGGAAGTCGACACTCTTGCAGGTGTTTGATATCGTACAGCTGAATAAGAAAAGCAAGGAATATAAATTGAAGTTAGTAGAACAGTTTAAGCTTCACGGGTTAATTACGGACTTGAAGGCAGTGAGGACGGTAGAGAATCCGGAATTGGATTACTTGCTTGTGTCCACGAAGTCTGCGAAGATGTCCTTGGTGAAGTGGGACCACGACGAGAACAGCATCAGCACAGTATCGCTTCATTACTACGAAAATAGTATCCAGAACCTGACATACGAAAAATTGACCACGACTGAGTTGATAACGGAACCCAATAACACTTGTGCATGTTTGAGATTCAAAAACTTGTTAACGTTCCTTCCCTTCGAGATGCCCGACGAGGACGACGAAGAAGATGGCTACGAAAACGTAGACAATAACTCGGGGGCAAGGGAAAAGCGTGATAATAAGGCCACGCAGCAAGACGAAGGTCAGGCTCTTTTCTACTCCAGTTTTGTGATAGATGCTCAAAACTTAGACTCGAGGATCGGAAACGTTATAGACATGAAATTTTTGTATAACTACAAAGAGCCTACATTGGCTATAATATCGCTGAAAAACAACACCTGGACTGGCCTTTTGCCCTTGATTAAAGACAACATAAGTTTTATAGTATTATCTTTAGATTTGGTCACTAAGACCTCTACCACTGTTCTCAAAATTGACAACTTACCATTTGACATTGACACTATAGTCCCCTTGCCCAAGCCGTTAAATGGTGCATTACTCATTGGATGTAATGAAATAATACATGTTGATCACGGTGGCATCACAAGAAGACTAGCGGTAAATCAGTTTACGTCTTCAATCACATCGTCAATAAAGAACTACAAAGATCAGTCGGAATTAAACTTAAAACTAGAAAACTGCTGCGTGAAGCCGATACCAAATGACCATAGGATTTTGTTGATCTTGAAGAATGGTGATTTTTATTATATCAATTTTGAAATTGATGGTAAAACTATCAAGAACTTTCATCTTGAGAATGTTCACAACATAAACAAAAATGAGATAGGTATCAGCTACCCAGGAGATATTGTTCATCTTGATAATAATTTGATGTTCATATGTAATAAAAATGGTAATTCTCCCTTGATAGAATTAAAATTTTCAGAAAGTAAGGATAACCAGACTACTGATCAACAAAAGGATAAAGAAATGCAAGATACAGAGAACGGCACAATAGATAAAAACGATAACGACGACGACGATAATATCTACGAGGATGACGAGGATAACGAAAAGGTATTGATTAAAAATAGCGTGATCGAGTACACTAAACATGACGAATTGATAAATAACGGACCGGTATCAAATTTCACATTTGGATACTACTCTACTGACCAGTTTAAGTCCAGTCTCCCTAATCCAAATTTCAAAGAAGTTTCAATCATCAGTAACGGCGGGTCACACCTGCAAAGTAATTTGAATATTATCACTCCTGGAATACAACCAATAATTAAATCTTCCTTGAGTTTTTCTCAAATTAATAGAATGTGGAATATAGCAAATGCGTATTTGATTACGTCGGACGATATAAATTTCAAGTCGGAAATATTTCAGATTCATAAATCATTTACTCGTTTAAATTCAAGAGATTTTATCAATAATGAACTCACCATAGGTATGCACGAAATTAGCAAAGGACAATATTTTGTCCAGGTAACACCTAGAAAAATCATAGTCTATAACAAAAAATTCAAAAAGATTATATCTTTCAAAGACGAGTTGAAGAAATATAAGAATGATGATATTATCCATAGTACGTTTGCCGACGAGTTTTTGATGGTATTTTTTGCCAGTGGAGAAGTTGTCATCTATTCTATTAATACCTACGCTGAGAACTATGAAAGAATAAACATTCCTAAAATTTTGAATGACACACTTATCACTACTGGCTATATTACCAGCTCCAACTTACTTAATGCGGTTTCGAAAGATGTCAACTTGTTAATCAATAAAAATAGGGGCCAAAAAAGGAAGCATGGGGGCTCGAGCTTTAATACTTCCACACAATCTCGGGATTTGGGTCCAAAACTGAAGACTTTCATTCTCGTCACAGGTGATAATAGAATAGTAGCTTTTAGTAGGTTTCATAATGAAAGATGCTATCAGTTGAACGATGTTGATAAGTTCACAAATTGCCTTCTGTTGGGATTTTTTGATCCAAAAGATTCTTATCCTGATCCTTTAATCAAAAATGTTGTTTTTAATGAACTTGGTGACGAACATTCCAAGGATGAGTACTTAACTATCTTGACCATAGGAGGTGAAGTTATCATATATAAGCTTTTTTTTGATGGAGATAACTTCAAATTTATTAAGGAGAAAGATCTTAAGATTACTGGTGCTCCAGATAACGCATATCCTCTTGGTACTACATTAGAGAGAAGACTAGTGTATGTTCCCAACGTGAATGGTTACTCGAGCATCTTCGTTACGGGAATCATACCTTACTTTATTACGAAAACTGTACATTCAGTTCCTAGAATATTCCGCTTTACGAAGCTTCCCGCTGTGTCATTTTCGTCATATTCTGACTCTAACATTAAGAATGGATTTATTTATTTGGATAATTCCAAAAATGCACGTATGTGTGAAATACCTCTTGACTTTAATTATGAGAACAACTGGCCCATCAAGAAAATTCAGATGCCTGAAACGGTGAAGGCGATTGCGTATCATGAACTTTCAAACACTTTTGTTGTTTCATCATACGAGGAGATACCCTATGATTGTTTAGATGAAGAAGGGAAACCAATTGTGGGTATTGACAAATCAAAACCACCAGCTGAATCGTATAAGGGATATCTCCGGTTAATCTCACCTTACAATTGGAGCGTAATTGATACGATCGTTTTGGCAGATAACGAGATAGGTATGAATGTTCTCTCTATGGTACTTGATGTCGGATCATCCACCAAAAAATTCAAAAGCAAGAAGGAATTAATAGTATTAGGGTCGGGAAAATATAGAATTGAAGATTTGAGTTCAAATGGCTCATTTAAAATATTTGAGATCATTGACATTATCCCTGAACCAGGTAAACCGGAAACTAACCACAAGTTTAAGGAAGTTCATTTAGAAGACACAAGAGGCGCAGTTACTTCTATCTGCGAGGTAAGTGGAAGATTGTTAGTTACTCAAGGCCAAAAAATCATTATAAGAGACTTACAAGATGATGGTGTGGTTCCTGTGGCCTTTCTAGATACCGCTGTATATGTGTCGGAGGCGAAGAGCTTCGGGAACTTAATACTATTGGGGGATTCGCTAAAGAGTGTGTGGCTAGCTGGATTTGATGCGGAACCTTATAGAATGATCTTGTTAAGTAAAGACATCCAAACATTGGATGTCAGTTGTGCTGATTTTATAGTGAAGGACGAAGAAATTTTTATTTTATTTGCTGACAACGATAATGTGTTACACGTGGTGAAGTTTGATCCGGAAGACCCTCTTTCTTCGAATGGCCAACGATTAGTGCATAAGTCATCGTTTAACATCAATTCCGTGGCATCGTGTTTAAGGTCAATCCCTAAGAATGAAGAAAACTATCCTTCGATGAGCACTTCATTCCAATCTATAGGCTCTATGGTAGATGGTTCCTTTTTCACGGTTTTCCCCATCAATGAATCTACATACAGAAGAATGTATATTCTTCAACAACAGCTCACTGATAAGGAATTCCACATTTGTGGGTTAAACCCACGTTTGAATCGTTTCGGTGGGCTTAATGAGACGAAGGGTGATGTGAATTCCAAACCAATATTGGAATACGCTGTCATAAAGAAGTTTGTGAACTTGAATCTGGACAGAAAGAAGAACTTCGCTTCCAAGATTGGTTCCAAAAGCCTGTACCAGGATATTTGGAGAGATTTGATCGAGTTCGAATCTGTTCTTAAGAACATGTAATACATTAAATATATTAATTATTGAAATTACTTAAATATTATAGTCGTAACTCAAGCACTTAAGTGACGCCTGAATTCAGGGCAAATTGAGTTCTTTAATGAATATTAGAATTGGCTAATATGACCAGCTGCGACTTAGTGCGAGTAAGTTATAAACACATCGTGGTATAGACCTGATGTACTAGCCTCTATAAATGCGCTCAATATATATTGAAATAAAAAAAAAACTATCAAAAGGACTGCTAAAGAATTGTTTTGACGAGACAACGTATGTCACCAAATATAAAGGCGCCACTGAAAACTGTGTCCTTCCTACATGATGGGAGCACTGAGGTCGCTGATATAGAAGATAAAGTGGTGTTAAAATTTCCCAATTCTAACATTCCGTTGCTCACTTTGCCTATCCACAACGCTTTGTTTATAGTTGGTTTATTCTTATATGGATTACCGAAAGATCCCAGGGGGATTCTAAGAAAGAACTTGGTCACGTACATTGTGGTCCAGCTTTCTTATGGCTACCTTGTTACTATTGCATGCTCCAACAAAAAGAAAAAAGATCGACAGGAAGACAACAGGGCTCTTTTAATTGCGGCCAGCATGGCAATTTCTTTACTTTTATCCCTTCCAGTTTTTATAGCCTTAGTGCTTTTCGGTGCTCCTCTAATAGAATACCTCGAAGAGACGTACCTTCTTGGGTTATACTTGTCTTTGCTGGCAATATATCCTTTGTTAATTCAGTTCAAATGCAACTATGAGACTCTTGTACACTTTTTTGGCAATGAAAATGCATTACGGGTTGTTTCTCAGAACCACGTTGCTATGAGCAGCGTAGGATACGCAGTTGGTACATGGATTGGTGTCATACCTCTTCCCCTAGACTGGGATAGAGACTGGCAAAGATGGCCCATTACGCTATTGACTGGCGGAATGGTAGGTTCTTTCCTAGGGTCGCTTATTCCATTGTTCTTGGACGGATGCAGAAGGCTTACTTCCCAGCCAAGAAGCAAGAAAGAGCTCAAAACTAGTGCAAACGATTAGATATCTTTGAGAATTCTTTGAAAAGCTATCTCTCTACATTGAATCTCACTAACGATGTGCTGGCTTTCTTTCTGCCTAATACACCCTTAATCTATCCTTTATATACACGACGGAAGCAACCTTAACTGTGATTAGCCATAGGATTATATATCTCGACCTTATAATTTCGATTCATTTGATGAGTCTACAACACTGATTATGATACATAACATACGCGCGTCTTAAAAATATATCTACGTTTTTGAAGTCAACAGTAAGATTTATTGCATATTCTCGAAGAGTGTCAACCAAGACATAGGGATCTCTTAAGGCTGTTAAAGAGGTAGTAAAAAGGCACTTTTATCTTGGACAATACATAATTGATAGGGATTTTGATGTCGGGGTTCCCAAGAATACCAAATTTAATTGGCGATACTGATGATGAGGCCTCCATTCATTTGCATAGTAGAGTAGGACCTGGTCGGCCATTAGTACCAAGAGAAGACCGCAGGGCTCGTGCCGAAGATGAAATAATACGAATACTAGAAGAAGAGGACGATGATGATGAGCCTTCATCATATACTGGAGGGGATGCGAAGGGCCATGCACACGAAGATAACACAGAAAACGAGTTTAATCGAAGATTTGCAATTTTCCAAAAAACAGGACGCATAGATGGTGTGGATTTGGATGCTGACAATTCTGATGCTGAAACACGCGTCGACAGTTCGGATGGAGAGGGATTGCATGAGGAATCTCATGCGGAGGAGGCTGAAGATTACTATTCTGCACTCTATAGAGATGACAAGGTAAGCAGCCCTCCACCAAAGGCCAGGGATTCGGGTAAGATAAAAAATCGCAAAAACAAGAATAGGAGTAGCTATAAGCCCAACAAGAGCCTTTTTGACTCGATCAAATGGGCAAAAGAAGAGACGGGTTCAGACTCCACTAGTTTGATCGTTAATTCTAGCAAAAAAAATATAATACTATACGGCGCAGTCTCATTTTTGGTGACATTTCTACTTTTGTTGATCTATGAACGAGATGCAATCTTTGATACAGTTGGACAAAGTGTACTGAAAGAAAGGATCTATGGCATAAATTCTAGATTCAAGTCACTCGAGTATAAGATTGACGAGTTATCTAGATCCACATCTGAGATATTTGCGAAACAATTACTCGATGATAAATCAGAGAGACACAATAAGGATGCTACTGGCTTAGTATCGAAGAAACTCGAGGAAGTATTACAAAAAATTGACCAGATGGACACCAAATATGTGACAAATGAAGAGATCGCCCATCTTGATGAAAAACTTCTGACTTTGTCACAAGCAGACCACTATAAGGAAGCAGTATATCAGTTGGAAGGGTATATAGAGGAAATTACCCAGAAGGTGAACGATTTGTCGCAGAAATACAATAACACAGATTTCATAAGAGGAGAAATTATGAAAGAAATGTCGGACATCGTGCCCAAAGAACTACATGAAATGCTCAAGAATACATGGGGACTGTTTTTGCAAGACAACGAGGGTAATTTGAATGCTTATATTAAACAGAAAATAGATAGATTTGGTTTGAAAAACTCGAATCTCTCACTGATCGAGAAGAGACTAGTAAAGAGATTGAATGAAAACAATAAACGCGTATGGGAAGCTATAAATAATGTGATTGATAGGCTTAGCTTAAATTTAACAGTGAACGAAAGTGACGAAAAAGCAATACACGGTTCCTCGAAGTACGTGAATTCTAATGACAAAGTTTTACTTAGTAATTTGCTTGGAACCTTCGCCAAAGGCTCAGTTAAAGTGAATTACGCAGAATATGTTCTTGGTGCGAGAATCCTAGGGTTTTTAACTCAGACTTCTATTTCGACAGATGCCAATGGGCGTATTCGTAGCTCAAACGTACCAAGTGATAGGAGCTTAGCTCGCAAAGTGTTTCTAGGATGGTACGACTATCTTACATCAAATGGTGTTAGTGCTCCCAAAGAATGGAAATATAATGCCAATAATTTATTGATAGATGGTGGAGAGTACTGGCAGTGCAAAGATAAGCTGTGTTCAGTAGGCATCCGATTATCTAGTCCTGTAATATTGACGGATTTGGTGATTAAAACGCCCCACGTACATGCTGGAGACTCACCTGCGCTGTCCGAAAATCGCTATACAGGCTCTGGTTCCAAAAAGTCTATTTTGTATCCTCCATCACAAGTTTCAATCTATGTGAAGCCCAAAAGTGCGCAACATGCGCAAGTTCTAGCTCAGTATCAGGCCTCAAGGCCAGGTCAGGAAGCCGATGTGCTCAAAGATTCTCCAAAGAGCCCCTATCTTAAAAAATTTTTCAAGGTGAAGGATGCCCTATTAGAACCAGGCTCTACAATTAATCATGTTCGGCTACCAGTGAGTTTGGTGAACTTAAAGATACCATGTTTGGACATATACCTCGAATTTCATGCGGATAAATCTCCGACTGGTGTATACAACATTCAGGCATATGGCGTGAGTGAGTTGAGCTCATACAAGTATAGTCAGGACTTTGACATGCTTATTGATAGGCTTGCTCAAATTGAACAAGCTCAATACAACGATGATGAATTTCGTAGAAGTGTACGTATACCCGACTACGATGAAGAGCTGCTAATACTTGGGGATGATTAAACAATACACGTCGTACGCTGTCATCTTGCCGACATGATGGCTCTACAATATTCCCGTATCTCATATAGTGCTATTTATGTGTTACAAAAGTCGTTCATAACCCAATCCTAAAATGTAAAGTCGATAGATCTATCATTCACATCACCAACTCCTTCTCTAAACGAAAGCGCAGAAACAACAGCTACAAGATTTTGTTAAAAGAAGTAATAAATTAAGGTATGAAAAATTATAAATGCAGAAATTACTAACACTAACAAAGAAAATGCAGAAATATATAAAAAACCTTTTGATGCCTCCACCTTGTAGCTGCGAAATTAATGCCGTCTAAAACATTGATTACACAGTTGCAAGACAAAAGCCCAAATGAATAAGCCAAAATCATTCATTAAACTCTTTCCAAATTATTTAGGTATTCTTCGAAATTCACTTTAATAAAGTAAATCAAGGCTTTGAAAAACCAACGAAAATTTGTTCTATTAACTAGAACCACACCAAGACACGCGTGCAACGATCGAGGGGGACTAGAAAGCTAGTACATCAGCAGCACGCTTAGTACAAGAAAGCCAAAGCGGCCAACAAACCAGCACCGAAAGCTGGAGCAGCCTTGTAAGCACCAGCGCTCTGAGGAGCAACAGATGGGGAGGAAGATTGAGCAGCCTCAGAAGAGGATGGAGCTGGAGCAGCAGAAGACTCAGCAGCCTGAGAGGTAGATGGAGCTGGAGCAGCAGAAGACTCAGCAGCCTCAGAGGTTGGAGCTGGAGCTGGGGCAGAAGATTGAGCAGCCTCAGAAGATGGAGCTGGAGCTGGAGCAGCAGAAGTCTCAGTTGGGAGTGGGCAGTAAGTGGTGTACTCAGTGTCGTTCTCAGTAATAGTGGTGATACCAGTAGTAGCGGTCTGAGTGTGGCAAGAGTCAGACTCACAAGAGGTGATAGTCACAACGGTGGTCTGTTGCTTGGTGGCGGTCTCAGTACCGTTAGCAGCATGGGAAGAAGGAGCTGGAGCTGGAGCAGCAGAAGTCTCAGTTGGGAGTGGGCAGTAAGTGGTGTACTCAGTCTCATTCTCGGTGACAGTGGTGACACCGGTGGTAACTGGCTGAGCAGTACAAGTGTTAGAGCCACAAGATGTGATAGTAATAACAGTCTTGCTGATTTCAGTAGCGGTAGAAGTACCGTTGGTGTAAGCACCCATGGCTGGGGCAGCAGCAGCAGCAGCGAGAACAACTGGGGTAGCGAACTTCATCTTTGTTTGATTAGCGAATGTATTAACAATTAGTTTTTAAGCTATCAAGATATAGTGAGAAAGGGAAAATCAATTTTACCTGGAACTAGTGTCATCTTTTATAGCCCAACCGTGAGCGCACCAACTAAGCCCATGTCGTGCATCAGATGCGCCTTTTTTTCTTTTTCCTTCTTTTTTTAATCTAAATCCTTTGTTAGAACAAAAGAAGTTCTTTTTCCACCTGCCGCACCGGGATTGTGCGTCTATTTGCCCCAATTGGGAGACCAGCCATTGTTTCCCCCTTTTTCCGTTGACCACTACATTCCACTCTATTATTTGCTACATGCGCAAGACATTCTTGGGCTATTCCGTGTGCCGTACACACGGGACTTCGTGCAACATACAAGATGTGTTTGTGTAAGTGTTTGCGGGGCTTTTATACACGAACTTGAAAGGTATTGTCTCGATGGGGAAGGCGCTAGTTCTGAATTTGCCCTATTGGTGGTAGTTTTCGCGATAGCTCTCGCGGCGGCTACTTAGCCGCCAAACGGACTACTATGGTGGCCATGGCGTAGTTGAGCTGAGCGCTTAAGGACAAAGCGCGGCGGTTCTTTGCATTGTGAGTGATCGGAGAAAGGCCAGTGATGGTGGTCTGCTTCTGGCAGATTACTTCAGTGTTGCCAGGCCAGCACAGTGCCCCCCTTCACATCAGGATTGCGTACCTCGATCTGGCTTGGTGTTTATTTACGCCCTGGCATTGGTATTTACCTGCCACTAAAAATAGTGCGAGCGACTTTTCGTTGTGCAGGCACAGAGGAAGCAATACTTGCTCTGACTTTTCTGACTGGAGGACCTACAAGTCCTACAAGCGATGTACGAGGCGGCCTGTGGTCACGGGCTCTTCATCGAGAAGTTGAAGCGGGTAGGAAAGGGGGAGCGCTGTGCTGCAGCACGGCGGCAGCGGCACATCGGTGACCTACCCGCGCACGTTCCCTTACCGTCCCGCCGCGCAGCGGCACGCGGTTCGTAGAGGCTGTCATTATTTAGCAGCAGCGCGTATCGAGTCAGGGGCAGTGCCCCCCCTAGAACCTATTACCCGCTGTTTACATTGGGCAGAATCCAAGAGGCACTGAACCCTATGGAGCAAGCTGCTCATGGGAATGAAATGGGCCCGTGATAAGCATATGTGCCCAGGTCAACGTGGGGCGGTTGTGCAGGACGAAAATACACTGGTTGGGCAGCGGTATATCCCAAACGGCTAGTGATGGGTTGCGATGGTCTGCCAGAGCAATCACCCACGCTACGTACAAACACTGTAACTTCGTTTAAAGGCCATATCGAAAGTATTGGTAAATATATACTGTACATACAAACCTGATTGTATTTGTCTCACCAAATTTTTTTTTGTTTGCTTCCTACTTTTTCAAAATGGTTGAACCTGCTCGCAAAAAGGAAACCGCAGTGCCATCGCTCAATCGTCAGCTAGCTCTATGCGGTAAGTAGCAATCTCGAATCCTCGAAGACGGATGGGCACCGTAGTAATTCCTGCAGCACCAGACCCTTGGGTTGACTGCGATGCTTTCCTCTCCCAGACAGGACCATCCTTCGACACGTGCTCAAGAGCGTTCGTGCGATACACACGAGCAGGCCGCACGACTGACTCATCGAACTCAAGGGCCCCGCGAGCAGTTCCGCCGAGCGACTCGTACACACGCACGACGAGGTCATTGGATTCGGCACAGACGCTTTCGCCCTTCCGGTTCGAGTCGACGCTGGACAGAGTCTCGTCAGGGACGACCTCGGGCTCGGCACGCTTCAAGTGTGAAAGCACCAAGCTGGCATCCAGCTTTTCGGTAAGACGAACAGCCTGTGACAAGCGACCTAAAGCGCTCTGACGGGCAACTCTGTCCACAGGATACAATGGATAGTTAAAGTTGTATGCTTGGCGCACCGTTGCTGGTCCCAAGGGGCCCTTGTGGGGGAAGAGCGCATACTCGATCTCGTGACGCCCCATGTCGGCCTCGTCATCGGGGGCCTTAGGCGATCTCAACAAAGACAAGCGCATAAGGTTACCATGGATCGATGCGCCGTACTTGCTGCTGTTCAAAATGGAGACACCGTAGTTGTGCTCGCTCAAGTCCATGAATTTATGGTGGCAGACTTCAAACTTGGCGACGTCCCACGATGTGTTGTAGTGTGTTGGACGCTGCGTGATACCAAACTGCGTCTCGTAATTGCCATTTGTGGCAGTGTATATTGTCGTCGGGAACTGAACTTTCAAAAACTTATATGTCTCGTGCCATTCGACGGTAGTTTTGAAATGGATATAATTGTCCTCTGTGTCCTCGTCCAGCAATAATCCATGGATCGAAATCACCGTTTCTAAGTGAGACCTATCTGAGATAGGAGTCTTGACTACCACAGACGACTCAAGGGCATTATCTGTCTTGACCAGCACTTCCTTTGCTCCAAGGATCCTGAACTTATTGAGAGAATAAAGCTCTGTATCCCAAGCAGGGAAGTTGAGTGGTTCGTCATCAAAAACTAATACCTGGTTACCACCGACAGCAATTTTCTCATCGTCTTTCAGTGTAAAAGCATCGTTATGGAAATCAGCAGCACCACTCTGAGTACGCCCACTAGTCTCCTTTGTTGCCGTAGTGTCGATAATTTCTCGCTCGTTCTCCAAGTCATAGACTGACGTTAACACTCCGTCTTTGGACACAGTGGCCTTCAATTTCTTATTAGTCAAAATAAATGATTCACCATCTTGCTCAACCGATGCTGGATAGGCAATGTCACCACACTTGGCGATACGAGTGTGTCCTTTGTCAGTAGTGACCCGCACCCGAAGTGTCTCAGACTCCACATTTTCCGCTATCAATTGCTGCGAACTTTTATCTGCCACAATCTGCGCAATTTCCTTATCATCAGTGAGAGCTTTGTACAACTGAGGATGCTGTTTACGAGATACCTCAACAAGCTCCAGTCTTTTCCAAGGAAGCGTGTTTAAGAAAGAGTGCATGCTACTGAGCTCTTTCGAGGACAACTCGATTGATTTTGAGGCCTCTATAGCAGCTTTTATCAATTCTTTTGCCTTACTTTGCACACGCTTCAAGGTAGGAATTGCCTCTTCGTAGTAGACCATACCGATACTACTTCCTGGTAAAACATCGTGGAATTGGGCCAAGCATGTATCTTCCCAAAGGCTTTGCAACTCCTTTCGCGGGTAGTGGTAATCTAAGTGGGTTTTCGTGGCCGCAATAGATACTAACGAGGCAATCCATTCCAAGTCGTGAAGAGCTACTTCATTTTGCCTATTCAATTTCTTGACTAATGCTTGACTTGTGTAGCAACCTCTATGGTACTCCAAATACATCTCACCTGTCCATGATGGAAGATTTTGTCCTTTGTTCGATCTTTCAAGAACATCTTCGTAAAACTCCTCAATCGTATTCCCGAGGTGAACCTTTGGTAATAACCCACTGGTATCAGATAAGCCTCTGCAACGTCTTATCTTTTCTACCATCTCTTCAGTTGGACCACCACCGCCATCACCATGGCCATATAACATTAAAGAGGTTGGGACATCACGCAAATTGTTATGCTGATGAAAAGACCTCGAAATATCACCAAAATGTGCATCTGCTGTATAAGTATTGGCTGGAGGCATATGTACCACTACTTGCGACTTGTCAATACCCACCCAATTGAATGTAGTCAAGGGGAAACTATTTATGTTGTTCCAAGATAACTTTTGTGTGAGAAACTTATCTATTCCCACCTCTTTACATATCTGAGGAATCTGAGAGGAATAGCCAAAAGTGTCAGGGAGCCAGTAGATGGACGAATAATAGCCAAATTCCTTATATTGGAATCTCTGCCCCAAAAGAAATTGACGTATAAGAGATTCACCATTGGGAAGGTTTGTATCATTTTCTACCCAGGAACCACCAATTGGGAAAAATTGGTTTGTGGCGAATTTTTCCTTAATTTGTTTAAGAATCTCTGGGTGATCTTCTTTGAGCCACTTGAACTGTTGCATCTGAGAAGCTACGAACACATACTCCGGGTATGCCTCCGCGATTCTCAATTGAGTAGTCCAGGATCTCACAATTTTTCTTCGTGTTTCTGCCCATGGCCACAACCAAGCAGTATCAATGTGACAGTTTCCGACACCCAAGACGTCATATTTATTCTTAGAAGCCAAACCATTCAGATATTTTGAGTCCAGATTGAAAACCGTGCTGGAATCTCGCTTGTCTCCTAGATACTTTGTGGCTAAGTCCCGGCAAATTTTCAAAGACTCAACGTTATCGGGATCAAAGTTATTCATAATATCGTTACATAATTGGTTGGCTTGCCATTTCTGCCAGGAATTACCTGGAAATTCTCTAGCAGCATCACTGAGTATCCAGAAATCCCAAAAGAGCTTCCTAGCAGTAAGGTTGGGTAATACCAAGTCACACTTGGACAAATTGAAGTAACGGCTGGGATCAGGCTTTCCACCACTTCCATTTCCAGTGATACTATTACACGCCATCTCCAAGTAAAAAGTGTGTTTATCACCGTCCCAGTAGTCTTTGGGTATCTTGAAAATTGTTCTTTCATTCCCTCCAGTAAATGCCTGCAATGGAAGACCTGATTCGGAATATATTAATGCCTCGTTGTTACTATCCCAATGCAACTCAATCGCCTCAGGAACTTCGTTAGACAGCTTTCCTATCCATTCTGAAGGAATATGGAAGTCGATTTTGAACCAGAAGGTCTTCCAAGAGGGACCAAAACTGTCGCCCTTTTTCGCATCTTTCCACTCAACTGAGCTCCAATCAATATCTTTAAACAAAGGCCTTTGTGTTTTACCATTCTTATCATCGGGCACTTTGTACACCTTCAAATCGATATAGTCAGAGCCTGTGTCTACAGTGTCAATGTTGTAGAACTTGGGTAAGTTCAAACTTGAAAACTGTCCCCCATCTGTAAACTGACGCAACCTATCCTCAAATAACTTGTCAACAGGTTTAAATGTAGGCTGCCAGCTGAAGTTGATGTATTCGTCACTCATGGTTACTATCTCGAGTAACTCTCCAGGATTTCTGTTCTTTTTTTTTTCTGCTACTTTTACTACAAGCGTATGGTAGTATTTTTAATCTCAATTACCGTGTTGCTGCGTTTGCTTCTTGACAAGAAAATCACAACTTTTGAAATCAAGAATCAAGTCCTATTATTTTCGTCTTTTTATATGAGCGACCGGCAATTTATCTATCTTGTATGGCCCTTGAGCTGTTTCAATCCAAGAATCCCCACCGTATCCTGAAAAAATGTCCCCAGAAAGTGTGATGAATGCTTTTTGCGTAAAGCGACCGCAACTATATAATGTTTAGTACCAAATGGATGAATAATGAGTTCTCCGAAAATATACCTCAACTTAAACTCAGTATACTTTGCCTATTCAGTTTTCTTTCTTCAAAGCCGAAAAATATGTGGAGCCTTATCTTGCCCTTATTAGTACGGAGAAGGAGTAGCCTTTATGGCATACATAATATACAGGAAAATAATAATGGTCTCTGCCCCATGGCAATGAAGCAAGCAACAGCAGTATCGCTTCCCTAACTACACTGAGCACAAGACTCTATTGACTGCGTACTTTGGCAATATAAGTGACACCCGAATCAACGGGGAAGACGAACAAGAACAAGAAAGTCAAGACATCATAGTGTATTTCAAAACTGCAAAACTACCTAGTCTACTAACACAGCATCGTAGCACTGACACAAAACTAACTAGAGCTAAGAGCCAAGAATGCAAACATGTTATCTAGACACGTATTGTGCTGGGTAACCACCGCCTGCCGGCTCTTCACCCTGGGTTGGTTGGGTCAAAAGCACCGGTGATGCAAACATATTAAAAACTAAGACAAGGGCTTCTGGCTGCACACAAACCCTGTTAGCCTGCACCCCGATGTCCACGGGGCAAAAAAAAAAACTCTAAAACGTCTCTAA
Organism: Millerozyma farinosa; assembly: GCA_002196765.1. Taxonomy (NCBI): domain Eukaryota; kingdom Fungi; phylum Ascomycota; class Pichiomycetes; order Serinales; family Debaryomycetaceae; genus Millerozyma; species Millerozyma farinosa. The sequence goes on along the minus strand of NBND01000002.1, from coordinate 1,016,372 downwards.
ATCAGACAGTCCTTCCATGACCAGCATGCGTGTGACCGCCACCCGCTTATTGTATTTTAACCTCCAGGTCTTCCTCAATCGAGTTGACATGCTCGTGGCCTTTGATCGAGCTCAAGTGAACGGAAGGTAACTTGGCCACATAGCCGTTGATTAACTTGACCTCGCTCACGATACTACCTCCCAAATCGCTGATCTTTTGCTTAAGCTGGAGCTTATCGGCATCTGATGCCTTCTCTTTCAATGTAATGATGTAGGATTTCAAATCAGTCATATTGCTTTTTCGTAACGTTCTTATCGGGGTCAATGAAATATTGATAGTAACTTAATTCAAAAAAAAGTTTCCTGAAGGTTGTCAAACGACTACCTGGCGTGCTTTATACTACATCCCCTTAATCTTTGCCACTGCACCGAAGCTCCTTGATTTGCGGTTTTGTGTCACACTGATGATTTTGTGTTATCAACCACTTTGGGGTCAGCTAAAGCAAGCGAAGGCCAGCTAGCAAGATCGGCACGACAAAAACGTGCACTAAGGAAGAGCTTGACAAGTGGCCAGTTACGGTGACAAGAAGTACTACCAGGCTGCACTCGGATAGTCGAAAAGCACTAAGATGCTGTTCTGGACTAAACTTGACGAATTCATCCGCAAGACGAGAAGACGCTCGTTCTTTTTTTTCACGTCCATTGTGGTTCTATCGACGGTGTACGTGTGGATGTCCATGTCAAGCGTGTCTGACATGGGAAAGCGCCTCGACGAAGCCCGCCGACGGAAGAAAAAGAGAGACAAAAGCTTGAAGGACAAGAAACGCTCGCAGCGTAGAAGCAGCGATGCGCCAGCCCGTCAAAAAAACGGGCTGGCATTGCGTCAAGAAGATATGCTACTGAGCGCAGCGCAGGCTGCTACGCCGGACGCGTGGTCTCGTCGCCAAATGTATGCGTACCTTGCCCAAAACAAGGTGTATCCGAGCGTGGAGACGCCCACCATCGAGATCAAGGCTCTCGTGCTGCGGATTCTCCGCGAAAGCGCCGTCCTGCTGCTCGACGTCGTCAGCGGATCCGTATCACCATCGTCGGTGCATCCACAGCGCCCGCTGACCACCTAGAGAAGGGCATCGTGATTACATGCACGTGACAAGTACCTATCCGAACTATGGACTGACGTGAGGTACCTCCCTCAGGTCCGTGTTTTACGGCAGCCGATGCTGCTACTTTTGCTCTCTATCTACTCCACGACAGCTACGTGACTATATAGCACCAAATTTGCCACAAAACTGCCTTGCTTCTTCGCTCTATTCATAACTCACACGGTACCACTAGGGTGTCGAAACCATCATATATATACTGGAAAATCAGCCCAATTCTTGTAGACGCCTTTTCTCACTACCTAGAGGCCCCTAGGGGCCCTATAGAAACTACTTTTGTTTCTGGGATGGTTAAACCCAGTCATAGGAAAGCTCACACTGGCTACTGTGGAGCCCTTTCCCGGTGTGAAGCAATAGTCCGAAATTATTAGTAAGAAGAGTTTTGTGTCACATTGGCGCCGGGTTTGGCTGGACTCCACCCAATCACCTTTAATAGAAACAGCACCATACCCCCGATTGCTTGCTGTATAAATTGATTGAACAGCTGGCTTATAAATTTCTGGCGGGAGATCGAAATTATAGGTGTTTGCAATAGTATTCAAGTGTCCTAGATTTCATCATCTGTTAACATTACGAAACAAATCCAAGAGAGGTCAAAATGGTTAAAGCAGGTATGTACCAGATATTTATAACAGACCAGGTAGTTCGGAACCAATTCTGGAGCTCGCGGTCTGGGATTGGAAAACAGGTGCATGAATGGTGGTTGAGCAAATAGTGGTCTCAATTGAGTAGTGAACTGAGCTATGACTGGGAATGAGCAATTTTTTTCTACCAGACGGTCAATGGCGGTGTAAGGCCCAATGGGATTAATACTAACCAGCACAGTTGCTGTATTGAGAGGAGACTCCAAAGTTAAGGGTGTAGTCCACTTTGAGCAAAATAGTGAGTCGGAACCCACCACCATCTCGTGGGAAATTGAGGGCAATGATCCCAATGCATTGAGAGGATTCCACATCCACCAATTTGGTGATAACACCAATGGATGCACATCTGCCGGTCCACACTTCAATCCTTTCGGCAAGGAGCATGGTGCCCCAGAAGATGACATCAGACACGTTGGTGACTTGGGTAACATCACCACTGACGCTCTGGGCGTGGCAAAAGGTACCAAGCAGGATTTGCTTATAAAGTTGCTTGGCGCCAACTCGATTTTGGGTAGAACCGTCGTGGTTCACTCTGGCACTGATGACTTGGGTAAGGGCGGCAACGCCGAGTCCAAGAAGACCGGTAATGCCGGTACCAGACCTGCCTGTGGTGTTATTGGCATTGGAAATTAATACTCATGCACTGGAATATATAAGTCGTATATGATGTATATGAAGAAAAGATCTTTTGATACGTTTTCGTAGATACTGATGCTTGCTCTATGGCTGACAGTCGGAACTAGTTGATCCAGCCGATGATCTTTTGGCCTGTCCTCAGGGAGATCTGCAACACATGCTTCCCGTTGATCTGGGTTAACAGAAGGGAAGCGGGTTCGTCAACGAGCCAAGGCTGTACGTTTCGGTAGCGAAATCGCTGCACCTCTACCCCAGGTTGTATTCGGGCATACCAGTAGAGAAGGAGAGTTACCATTAGTGGACCCTGAACAAGTACGCCTGGCAATCCTTCTTTCTCCACGGCGTATTCACGATCGTAGTGAACCTTATGACAGTTGTAGGTGAGTGCGCTGTAGCGCATCACGTCAACTGAGCTTAGCGTGATGTCATAGGAATGGTCAGCCTCGAAGGCTTCATGCGGCACACCGGAAGAGCTATACCTCCCGTTCGTGTACGCTAGCGTCCGTTGCTCCATAATGCGTCCTCCATCCGGCGACGAAAACTCTCGTGATATATTAACGAAAGCTGTGCCTTGTATATTTTTGACATTGGTGACACGTTCAATACAACGGACATCCTTTTGAAACTCAATAGCCTTTCCCACTTCTATCTGTCCTCGAACCCACATTCTGCGATCAAAGTGTCTGCCTCCTTCGTCCACCGGAGCTTGGTAATTGTCGTAGCCATCTTCACCTGTTTGTACATTTGACGGGTTACAGTATAAGAAATGGAATCCTGGAGGGAGTGCTCCGAGTTTCTTGATATTATTGACCTTGTCGTATGGGGGAAATTTGGACTCAAGTAGTAGTAGGAGATGCAGAGCAGCAGAATACGTCAGAATATCCTCGAAAGTCCATGTTTTCATTCTGATACCTTGACTCCAGGATGATATCATCCTCCTGACGCCGTATCGAGTGAACAGCATGGTCAAGAGTACCTTCCGATGATCATACGTGCCAAACTTTTAAAAATCGAGTAATGGTAATATCTGCACTATAAAAAAATTAATGCTCATCACGAAAAGAATATCAGCTATCTCACCATACACAAAGAAACCAGGTAAGCATCGTAGAGAGACTATACAGCACTTATTCAAACAAGGAGATGTCAGCTGAGGGAACATTGAAGAAGATCAGAAATAAACAACAGAGGCTGCGCTTGTATGCTGATATACAGCATGAAAAGAACCTAGCTCGTCACAAGGCCAGAAAGGAAAGAAGCAAGGAGGAGCGGGCCAACCCTGAGCTTAAGGCGGCTCGATTAGCAGAGAACATACCAGATACTATTGAAAGAAAGAGGGTCTACGACGAAACTATTGACGCAGAGGAAGAGGGTGATGATGAGTTTAATGCATGCTTCAAGGATGCAAAGGATCCCAAGATTTTGTTGACGACGAATGCAAACGCCCGCAAGGCAGCATACGAGTTTGCCGATATCTTGATGGAAATACTTCCTAATACAACGTTTGTTAAACGTAAAAGAGAATACAACATGAAAGAGATTGCCCAGTCATGCGTCGCTCACGAGTACACCGATTTAGTGGTCATTAACGAAGACAAAAAGAAGGTCAACGGAATCACATTTGTGCATCTTCCAGAAGGGCCCACGTTTTACTTTTCCATATCGTCTTTGGTGCTCCTGAAAAAGATACCTGGTCACGGCAGGGCCACCGACCACATCCCGGAACTCGTTCTTAACAACTTCAGCACCAAGCTCGGTAAGTCCGTGGGGACCTTGTTTCAAGCCCTTTTTCCCAGAAAACCTGAGTTCGAGGGAAGACAAGTTGTCACATTGCACAACCAGAGAGACTACATCTTTTTCAGAAGGCATCGCTACATTTTCCGCAATGAAGAACGAGTAGGGCTCCAGGAGTTGGGTCCTCAGTTCACATTACGACTTCGCCGTGTGCAGAAGGGCATTCGTAACGAGGTTGCCTGGGAGCACAAGCCTGATATGGACCGTGACAAGCGTAAATTTTACTTATAGGGGTCTTCCTTCTTACATAGACATTTATAGTACCATCGAGTTAATGAATTATATACAGGAAGTCATTTTCATTATTAGTAAAAACATCACGTAGTCTCACGGAAGGTATTTAGATAGTGTACAAGTGAATCTCATCAAACATCAAGTGGCGGGTAGCATTAGCGACAGACAAATTCATCGTTGAGAAAGATAATTTGATTGAGACAGCGGGAGGAAATTCTGTAAGATACGACAAAAAGGAGACAGAAAAAGTAAGGCAACAGAGTTGGTAAACGCCGTAAATAAGACCTTGTGAAGTAACTAACTAATTGTCGCATATTGGAAATAGGTAACGACGATGGATGGAAATGGAGCTAGTCAGATAATTAGTGCATTGAATCTCATTTATGACCCCAAGAGCAGTAATGAGGCCCGCAAAGATGCCCAGATATTTTTGGAGTCTGTGAAGTCCAACGATGAGTCGCCGTACTGGGGTTTTCAGTTGGCATTGCCCGAAAACAATGTACAAAACTACGCAGTACGTCATTATGGTCTCTCGCTCTTACAGCATGCCGTCAACAAACGCTTTCATACCTTTAATGCCAGTAAGGTGGCTACAATTAGAACATGGGTCATAGAATTGGCGAACAAGATCGACAGCAACGATCCTCACTACTTGAAAGAGAAGTTGGCGTATCTTTGGGCCAGTATCGCCAAGCGCATCTGGGGCTCGTACTTGGTGAAGGCCCTGCGCGATCGTGTTTCGAAGGACGATCCGGGGGCTGCTAACAAATTGTCTATTAGCGAAAGTGATCTAGTGGACGGTTGGGCATCAATGGACGCAGACTTATGGGCACTCTGGAATAGCAACATGGCATGCCGTGAGATATCTGTACTCATTATAAGGACACTTTTTGAGGACATTTATTTTTTGGATGACGCTGTCGCATCGAAAAGGTCGAGCATTTTAAATCAATTATGCATATTAATTGTAACTCCAGATGAGGTTCTCAGTTCTATTTATGAACCAAACCCTGACATAGCTGCGGCGAAAGGATCTGCACAAGGGTGGTTTGTAACATGGAGCCGTTCCTTAATAGAGCAGTTTCAAGGCAATGAGACGAAAAGCCCAGAAGCAGGCGTTTTCGCTTCAAAGCTCTTGTCCATACTTAAGACATGTCTACACTGGGTCCATCCCCTGCTTCTTAGGAGTGAGAACACCTTGCTGACCTTAGTAGATGTTCTTGTCTTACCTGATGTGAAACTCAAGACCCTAGCAGTAGATTGCCTCCATACTATATTCACACGAAATTACAACAATAGTGAAGATTTCGATTATTTTATTGGAAGTATATTTACGACAGAAGGTATAAACAAATTTGCCCAATTTTTCCAATCTTTAGAGATCAATCCGGAAGATGTTGACGAATTCGCTTATACGTTGCTAAAGAAAACAGTTGAGATGATCGTGTCTCTCAGCGAGTATCTCAGTGTATCTTTACCTCGAAAAAATAAGATATCGTGGGAGCGGTCAGATGTTTCTTCTTATTTGAGATTAGTATTGGCCACCACAAACCACCCTAGTTTAATTGTTTCTGGCTTATCCTTACAAATGTGGGTAAGTATATTGCGGTTTGATGAACTCAGCTCGGAGGAGCCAGTACAAAGAATCTTATCGGATTTATTGGAGACTTCTGCCGATAGAGTTATAAGCTATGACAAGTTGAATGACGATCACATATCAAAGAAGCTCTTGAATGTTGACTTTGACTCTATTTCCGATGCCCATTCATTCTTGTCTAATTATAAAAAGTTCAACGAAGATATTGTGAGGATTACAGTTTGTAAAAGGCCAGAGGAAGGCCTACTATGGTTGGAAAACAGACTTGAATCTTTTTTCAGCTCAAATCTAGGGGTGCAATGTATAAATGTCTACAATTTAACGGAGGATTCAGACGCATTAAACTATGGAACTGCGCAGTTCGACATAATTGAAAATTGCATAAGAGGTATTTCCAGATGGAGAATTTGGTACACTGGCGACGATTCGGAAGCGAAAAACGACAAATTGAATAAACTCGTAGAAAGTTTAGGAGAGAGATTGCTAGCTATGAACTTAGCTTCGCCACTATTGACCAGAAAACAAGTGCAAACATTGGTCCAATTTGCTCCCTTATTGAAGGATGTTAGCCCTTTAATGTTTAAGGTGCTCGAGAAGATTTTAACCACTGCAACATTCCAATATCCAGAAAATATAGATGACTCCGAGAAGGAGCTAATTAGAGACCTTAGGACAAGCTGTGGAACTGAGCTCAACAGATTAGCATATATTATGCCAGAATCTTTGAAGAATATATACTATGATTTAGAGAAGGTTATTTACAATATCATAGATTCAAAGAAGATAAGTGAACATGAGATTGTTGCTTTTAAATCGTTCCTTTTAGTCATAACATCAAGATCTACTATCCTAAATAAAGATGACTTGTTCGCCAAGATAGTCGACCCCGTTCTAGCAACCTGGTCTACCCCTGAAACCGAGAAAAGTTTGATTGATCTCCACTGGTTTATGGAAAGAATAGGAATAGTCGAAATTGCCAATTACTTTCAAAGAAGAGGAATTACCGAGAAAACAAATCTTTTAGAAAGTGTTATGGATGACGAAGGCAAGGATTTAAAGAATAGACTCAAAGATTACTGGTCTACCATTTTCCCAATCAGGGCAACAAGGATTTTCATTCAATACAGTATTGAAAAGTTGGCTCATGACTCACCTGAATATCTCAATCTTTTGAGACTTTGGAAGCCCAGAATTCAACCAGTGATACCTCATATATTGCAACTTATTAGTCAAATCCAAGCATATCATGATCCCGAAAACTGGAAAGAATTACCCGTTTCTGTACAATCCTTTGTCAGGTACAGTTGTATGGAGAGATTTTGGCAGCAGGGTGTTTCCATTCAGAGCAAAGAAACTTTCATTGAAGAGAACGTGAAGGCGACCCTCACATTACGCGATTTTGCAGACTCAGTAGGTCATTTGATAAGATATATGAGGGAGTATGCCTTTTTGACAGTAGGTTCGGTATCTCAGTTAGAGGATACTTTGTATGAAATTCCGAATATCGCAGAATTAATATGGAAATCTGTTGCTGGAGACACAACGGGAGTAACCTTACATAGCTGGAAGCACATGATCAACAGTTGTTTGAGAAGTGTTGTAAAGAACTGTCCTGTCAAATATGTGTCTGTCTTCATGCCCGAGTTTTTACCAAAGGTCTTGGATGATATCGACAAACTCCTAGTGTCTAGATGGGAAAAAGTTTACATAGACGGCTTACAGTTACATGGCAACGAAAATGATGAAACCTTGTCGGAAGAGATGATGGAAGAGCACATGTTAAGGCAATTGACTGCTACTGTGGTCAGGTTTTTGATGGACGTTGTTAGCCAATACAATGCAAAAAATGTCACGAATACCCAAGCGGCCTGCAAAACTTTGGTAGCTGAAGATGAGAATATATTGGCACCATTTTTGCGCATATGCTGCCATATTATAATGTTTAAAGATACGAAGTGCTCATTCAACACCATCCTTGTTGTTCGGAACCTCCTTCCCGATATTCTACTCAAGCACGACGATGTCGACAAGTTCTTGTGCGAGAACTTAATCAAGGCGTTACTCACAGTCTTGATGGATGACTACTTTGTTGAGACATACTCTGAGGCTGCAATCTCTTTAACTACCTTATACTGTTCCTTGCGCTCGAAAAATGACTATCCGGCCAGGATCTTCGTCGAGACACTTCCGAGCATCACCACGCAACACATAAGCAATTTTGAGTCGTTATTAGTTAGTTCTAAGTCTCTTAAGCACCAGAGATCAGCTTTGTTAGAATTAATCAGAATAGCTAAAGAAAGTGATCAAGATGACGATTATATGACCAAAAGAAAGAAGCAGCTCGAGGATGTGATAGCAATGAGAAAGAAGAAGAATCAGAATAATGATGTGATGAATGACCCTTTCATTGAGAACGCGCCACTTGATAACTTGTTTGGTACTGATCTGTAGTTGTTAATAAGGTTTATAGCGTAACAAAAGATATTTATTACCTGCGGTCGTGTTTTCTCGATCTTGCTCGGTCCTACATCAAAATTCATAAAACGACCGAAGAGGATTTTGTTTGTCTAGAATTAACAATTAAAATATAAAAAATTCGTCGGTATAATGCCAATAAAATCGCTTGAATCCTACTTATTTGAAAGGAAACTAGTCAATACCAGTTCAATTGAGATACTTCAAAATGCCATAATTGGGATTGATGTCGAGCATTACCTCAGTCGTATATACACGTTTAAGAAAGAACAATTTTTGTCGGGAATAGGGGGTATTCCTAGCTCTTTAAAAGACTACATTCAGTCAGATTTACAAGTTTTCAAGGATTTCAACATAGTTCCTATATTTGTTATTTCAGGGTTAAGCATCCAGTTGCAGCACAACAACTACCGTACAAATGAATTATCTCCTCAGGAACAACACCTTGAGAATACTTGGACCAAGCTAAACTCTAAGAGTCTGAATCCTTATGGCTATAATAGCCTGAATAGTGAATCTTTCCGTTTGTTTACTGACCCATTGCCTGTTAGACCCATGCTAAATGATTTGATAAAATACTTCATAGAAGTAGACATTAATTATATGGTGGCACCATACGACGCTTCATTCCAATTATCTTACTTGTACCAGAGCAAAATGATTGATCTTATATACGGTTCCACTGACCTTTTGCTTACCAAGGTGGACAAATTTATCCTAGGTATGGAATTTCAGTCCAAAGATTTCAGATACATTGATCGCTTGAAAATATTGAATGAGTTGAATTTGACGGAAAAGCAATTCTTAGACTTGAGCATAATGGTGGGTTGCAGCTTGCAGCCTGTTACATTTCCAAATTTTCCTCCCTTACCCAAACCAAATCCTATTCAACCATATCCTCAGCTAAGCTACTTCAAGTTAGGATTGGAGATTATATATCAGTATAACTCGTTAAGCGGAGATAAAAATAATGATTTGTATGGGTTCATAATAAGCTTGAATGATCCTAAGTTGCTTGACCTTTACTATAAAGGGCACGCAGCTATGAACTACTTGCCAATACTAAACAAGGAAGGCTACGAGGAACTTTACGCGGTGGAAATGGCCAAGCTAGGTATCATCAAAGATGGTGATTTATTTGATGCTAAATCCACCCCTGTCACAGAGTTAGAAGATAGCACCGAAAATAATGGCAATTCTGGCAATAAAAGAGGGAAAGATGAAAAATCTGTCTCCATAAAGGTACCTAATAATGTACATGATATCATATCGCAGAAGCTTCCACCAGAGTTATATTTCTATTTATCGATTGGTTTGATTCGAGTAGACATATTAGAAGGAATTATACGTGGAGAGTTGAATATTAGGCCACCACTTGAAAGTGGGCTCAGTGATAGTTACAAGAATTTGATCACATCCTCTACATATGTCAATCTATTAGACTATCAGTTTAATTTGATAACACAATTGTTGGCAAGATACTACCAAGTCAAAAAGATCAAATTAAAATACTGGTTCAAAGACGAGGGTCTCGAGCTTAATAATAGACTCACTCCACCTATATTCAAGAAGGTGAGTCATTTACTTGTTAAGAACGAAAGGGAAAACAAGTTTACGTTAGGTAACTTTTTCCTGAATTTGTCGGACGAATATGAAACAAAAGTCAGCTCCAATAAAGATGTCAAGGCATATGACGATTTAGTGTCTACTGCTCTTTTGAGAGCTCTTTATCTTATTGAGGTCATTGATAATAAAACCAACAAACTAACGTCTTTTGGAAAAATCCTCAAACGCTTCGTAAAGGAACATGGTAACGACGTTAATGAGACAGATCTACAAGAACTAATTATAATCCTTTTGCTTGTAAGGTCTAAAACTTTAAAATTGAATGAACCAAATAAAGAATTTAACGGTGTTCCTAAGTTTTTCAAGGAATTCAATACTCTGGAAGATATACATTTGCTGACTGACGATGTGAAGAATTTGACTCTTATTTCCAGAGTATTTTCACTTCATAAGTTTCACATATCTCCTATAAATTATCAAGGACCTATATCAAGGGCGTTGATTAACTTCCGTTCCCACGTCAACTTCATTGCGAACAACTTGAGCAACATTATCGAATGTTTGTTGGTGGACTTTATTGTTCACCAAGAAGCTTCGACAGTCAAGCTTCATTTTAATCTGAAGAAAGACTGGCGCAAGTTGGTAGACCAAATACCCTTTTACAATGATTGTAATAATACTTTGCTTGGAATATTGGCTGAAATATATTTCGAGTATTCAATCAAACAGAAATTGTCTTCCAAGGATTTGTCCAATGAAGAGATAAAAAAAAATACAAGAGACCATGTACTCAACTCTGTCTTTCAGATCAATAATCTGTCGTTCAACATTAACGTTAACGGGATTAACAGTATAACTGCGGAACAATTATTTACAGACTTCGAAAGCGGTGTTAGTTTCTGGGAAAACTTTATCAGGTTGGCTGAGATAACCCACAGCGAGGACAGCTCTATCATAAATGATAGCTTCATAGCAGAGATAAGGAAGACAGATTCCTGGATGAGGCAATTCATATAAATCTGCAGATTTCCAAAAAACCACAAAAGTTACTCTCTATTTAGATCCTCTGCTTTAAAGATAGTTTCTATCGAGTAGTAGTATTTGTTCACGTGTAGAGTGCTTATACTATAATTGAAGGCCCGGATAGTCTTGCTTAGACCTGGCGACATTCTTGACGTAGTCAGCTTATGTAATCCGGTTTATTTTGAGCTTGATCGGTAATTCGATGAGAGAAGCGCTAATTATAAAGGGAGCCAAAGCTAGACTACTGAATAATGGCTATGTCTTCCAGAGTATTTCGTCGACACGCGGGATTCTTGTCCCGCTTTAAAGGAAAACTCAGGTCTCCAAATGATGTGAGTTATGAGGTGTCGAGCAACAGTTTGCCAAAGTTATCCGGGCTGGGGCCGTTTGTCGAGTTGCCCTCATTCAAGCCCTTAGGGGAGGCCAATGACTCTCTCAGTGTCAAGATGCCAGACGGATCGAAGATATCTATTCTTAGTGGCTCAATTGTTGCAATGAATGGCGATATATCAAAAGTACACAGTGAGGCTAGACATATTAACAACTATCGATTCCAGGAAGTCACGTCGGACGCCCCAGTCTCATTGTTGATCAACGGAGGGCGTAGCACCTACGTGATGATTAAAATTGACGACAAGGCGGAATCGTGGCGTATCATGAATAACTATAATGTTCTCGCGTGGACTGGTTTTACGTTGGAACTACACCCAGACAGCACATTTTCCCGTTCCGAGGGTTTCACAACATCTGGAAAAGGTACCCTAGTTATCAGGGGCGAAAATGACGCCTTCGCCGTACATCTAGGCCCCGATGAAGAATTTGTCGTAAACCCAGGCTGTCTCATAGCGACCAACACCAGACCAGTGCCAATTTCTTTGAACTACACATGCTATCCGATGCTTCCTGTCGAATGGAAGATCCGTTTCCACGCCTACAAATCGAAGTTGTGCAACCTCGTCCGTCCTGGTATACGACAATGCAAATCCTGGTGTGCCTCCATGAGCTCCAAATTGGGCATCAACGAAACTTTAAAGACAATAGCCACCTACACAGGTATCATCGCCTTCTACTGGAGACTATACATAGCAAATATGCTCAGACAAAAGCCCGTCTACTTCAAGGTCAAGGGTCCCGCATCCTTGCTCATAGATAACCGGCATCATGCGTCCAATAGGCAATATTTTTCAAAAATTGAAATGGATAGAATCATCAAAAATAGCTAGATGTGTATCCAGTACAATCCAATTCTCTTTCCTACCACTCTTAAATACATAGTGACTCAATTCTACCTTCGGTAGCATTTTAATATTTTTCACTTTGGCACGATTCATATTGTAGTGTGTGTGAGCCTTCTAAGGCGATCTTTGACATTTTTTAAACAAGAGGGAAAAGTACCTTAGCATTTTTTACTGGCCTCATAATACAATTGATCCCAATTTTATAGACAATTAAAGCTTTTCGCTAGTATAGATTGGCCTACAGTTGGATCAGCTCATAGATCATTTGATATTGCTTGCTTCTATGTTTGAAAAATTTTTTTTTTCTGATAGGTGACAAGACAAGCAATATCCATATGGAAATATATAAGATCACTTCGCCCAATGAGTGGGAGTACTTTGCTAAGGGCAATGCAAATATCTTGTTCAAATACACGGGACATAATGACTATCTTAAAGAGAAGCTTCTCAGGATCAGGCTTTTGAAGGAGGATGACAAATATATATCGACGTGTGAGCTATATGATTTCATTGAGTTGAAGTGCAAGCATCTCTTTCCGCAGATCGTGGATATCCAGTTGGTTGTATTAACTACGGAGTTTGTGAACAGTCTAAATCACCACGGGAACAAGTTGATGGTCAAGGAGAGATATGGGTTATTGCTCCCCAACATGCTTTCGGGTAGCTACTGCAACCAGTTTCTCTCCCCCAACTGCCAGCTATACTACGGCCAGAGCCTGGTGACCCAAGATATGTGCCATCCCCCGCCTGACGGTAAAATGATAGACTCTGTGATCTTTGAGATTAAGCCCAAATGGCTATATGACAACAGCTCTTCGAACTACTGCAGGACCTGCCTGCTAAATCAACTCAGGGGGTACAAGCGGCATTTTTGCCCTCTAGATCTATTGTATCAGGATACCATAGATCGGGGCCTCGAAGACCTATTTTCAGTGATCCCTGAGAATATCTTGATGGACATAGAAGTGGGCAATGGTATACCATTACGACGTCTTTTCAAAATACTACTCTCTGACTCTAATAATGTATTTCAAAAACTCAAGGAACACCAAAGAATCAATAACAAAAATGACTTAATAAAAAATCTTTCATCGGCAGAAGACGTTCTGCAGAACCTTTCTTTAGTCATGACCTTGAGAGATGTTGGTTTGTTTATCCGGTTTGAAAAATACAACAGGTTCAATAATTTCCATAATTCACATAATAATGTCCGTGGTCTTGTTGATGTTGACGGGTATGGGAAGTTTGTAATATCATTTAACATATACGATTTGGATCTCAAATCGAAAAGGAAATATAGACATTGGCTCGATGTTGAACAAAAGCTACAAAGTATCTATAATTCCTCAAATGAAAATTGGAGATACTGTGTTCGAGTAAAAGACAACTCCGGAAATTTAGAAGCATAATATATATAGACACTTGTTTCATTAAAGTTATACTTAATTAGTAACCTACAAACTAAATTTGTTAAAGGTTTTATAATCTATTGAGAAAAGCAAATAGTAAACTACCATACATCCTCTTGATATCTATTTTGAGTTTTGAAGGACCTAATTATATCAGTGGCTCTCTCTTCTGATACATTTCTTTGTGATGCAACTATTTTGGTAAGTGTACTCTGTACGTCTCTAGCCATTTTGGAAGCATCACCGCAGACATATATGAATGCACCTTGCTCCAATAACGCCCCAATTTTATCACTCTGGTCTAACAATTTATGTTGCACGTACTCCTTGGTGCTACTCTTACGCGAGAAAGCAGTATGAAACTCGAACAGTGATCCCAAAGCCTTGGCATAGGACGGCCATTCGTCTTTATATAAGAAGTCTTCGTCCTCGGTTCTACAACCGTAAAACAACAAGATCTTACCAATTTTAACATCGTTTTTCTCTTTCAAAGCAATCTTTTCTCTTATAAAACCTCTAAATGGAGCAACACCAGTACCTGGACCAATGCATATTATTGGCGTGCCTGGGTTGCTTGGAAGCTTAAATGTTGATCTTCTAATATGAAGAGGTAACTTGAAATTTGAAAACTTGCCCCTAGGTCCCTTTAAATCATAGTTGACCACTGGGGTATCAGAGGATTTGTTTTGTTCAACCTCGATGTTTTTCAATAAGTTTGTGGCTACACCACTAACAATACGGTTATCTACCTTGGTATACTCCACGACGGCAGTGATATGAATAGTAGTTTTCTCCGACAAAGAAGATGAGGAGATTGAGTAGTAACGAGGTTGCAAGTGTGGAATAGATTCAAAGATAAATTCAAGAGGCACACTGGTCCACGGAGCGCCATTTGAAAGCTCCAACAAGGCATCGGCAGTGTTGTATAATTTTTCGTGCACTTCCTTGGCAAACTCTTCTTTGCTGTTACCTATTTTGACGACTTTTCGCTTGCATTCTTCATTAGGGGCAAATTGTGCGATCGCCAACAAAAATTGTCTCGAAAGTGGACCAGTAATCTCCAAGTGATGTCTCACAATGGCTTCGAGAGTGATAGGGGTGTGAAATGGGATTGACACAGTCGAGTCCAAGGCCTTGAGCTCGATAACCTCGTTCTTTCTGTCAGATAAACCAAATGCTTTCAAAAAGACATTGACATGCTCTGTGGCATTGGAAGGCCAGAGTGCTAAGTGGTCACCAGTGGTGTATCTCAAGTTGCATTCCGAGATGTCGAACTCGGCGTGCACGCATTTTCTTTCCTTTGAGTTGAAAAGTTCCTTTGTTTTGGTGATCTTCGCGATGTATGGGTGTGTGTGGTCAAATGGACCCTTGCTGTAGTCGGCGTCGTTCTTGACGTAGCTCGAGTCTGGTTCACCGTGAGACACACGAGGATCAGTAGGAGCCACGGAAGACTCAATGAGCTTCAAGCTGGGTTGGTACACGGCCTCGTGCTCCTCAAAGTTCAAGTTGTTTTTCAACAGATCAGTGACGGAATCCTTCCATGCCAAGAAGTCTTCGTCCATTGTGCCAACACCATCGTCACCCTCGCCATAGGGTGCAAATCGCTCGGCGCCCAATTCCTCCAACCTCTCGTCCAACCGCTTACCGACCGCGTTATACATGTCGTATGTGGAATTCCCCAACCCGAACACAGAAAAGCGCAACGTCGACAACGAATCCACCTCGTTATCCAAGTAACTGAAAAACTCAATGGCATTGTCCGTTGGCTCCCCCTCGCCGTACGACGCCATGAGGAAAAAACACAACACGTCCGGCAGAATCTCGTTGAAGTTCTCAAAGTCGTAGTCGGCAAAGTCAATTGTCATCGTCTTCAACCCAAACTTCGACCCAAGCTCCTTCGACAACTTTGATGCATAATCTTCGGCAGTACCTGTCTGACTTCCGTAAAATATAGCACAATTCTTGTTATTTTTCTTTAACACTTCAATCAAATTTCTTGAATTGCCGCCTCCAACGTTGGCTACAAATCCGGCTGATTGTCCCTCATCACTGGAAAAAATCTTATCTTTGGCTAAGTATGCCACCACAGCTATAGCAAGTGCTGCTATAACTGAATAATCCAATGTATCCAATGCCATTATAGTTAAATTATGAACAACTAATCTTGTTACTATTTAGTCTCCTCAGATATTATATATTTGTTGTAAGCGCTTTGTTTTCCATGTTCGGTTACAGTGCGTGTGAAAATTACATAAAAGTCTCCCATGATAAAGACACGGTGAATCTGATTTTTGCAGCGAGGAGAGGCAAGCGCATGGGCGGATTGCCCTATCATCTGAATAGACAACAGTCATGCGATAAAGGCCGAGAAAGCGGAAAGGAAAAGGGTGAACTCGGGATGAAGAGGAGAAGGGGAGCATGGCCGAAGAGACGCTATGTGAGGACATTTTGGGGCAGATCATGTGTCGATAGATCGGGATTCATGGAGCTGTCGCGATCTGAGGGGATGGTGAACAGAAGTCGGTAAGCCCGTTCTATGGTTAAAGCAGCCTTTTTCTGGACATCTTCGTCGTCTGCAGGAGCGTAGATGGCTCTGATGGTATTGAACATGGCGGTGGGCGGAAACTCTGCGAGGCCCCTTCTGCCCACGGTGTAGGAGACGTGTTCAGAGGAGTTTGCGGTCTTCTGCACGTCTCTGTAGAGGTATTCTTTTTTGACGAGGGACAGGATGAGGTCGCTTGCGGTAACGTCGATGCCGGCGATGGCGACCTCGCGGTCTCCGATGCCAAAATGGGCCAAAGACTGCTTGAGCTCGTGCTCTGACATGTAGTTTTCCGACACCAACAAGAGACAGAGGGCTAGGAGAGTCATGCCGGACTCGATTAGCCTGGCGTCGGCACCAGGCGTGGCGGGCCGGCTCGTGTTCCCTGGGTTGGCACTGGACTGCCTATCGCGAATATCATCGTCCCACAACTCACCTAAAACCGCCGCTGCGTCGGGGGTGAGATGCTTGGTTAACACCATCGTCGCTCGTCCTGCCGTGCGGGCTCCCTCACCGCCACGGGCCTTTTCCGGAAGAGTGGCGATCGTTAGTCCATACGTATCCTCTAGTCGTTGTCTTGCACTGCCTAGTACCTCCTCGAACCTGACTCGGCGGCCCATATACATGCTGGCAATGTGCTCTCGTCGTATTAACTGTTGTTTATGCTCTTTCAATAGCATAAGTCTGACCACCTGATTAACAAGCTCTCTTGGACGCGATGATTCAACCCCTACCTTCCTCCTCTTCTTTCCATTGGCTCCTTGCGAAGTGGCTTGGGTCGACAATGCACTCTCTATATTATCATGTTGGCTCATGTTTTCTTCCTATGTGGCATTCGCAGAGATGCTCATCTACCGCTAAGAGAGTCCCTTGTAAATAAGCCTTAAATTTCTAACTTGTAGGGTATTCTAATAGTTTAAAGTTAATTAACCATTAAAATGGTTGTATAGTGTAGTGGTTATCACTTTCGGTTTTGATCCGAACAACCCCGGTTCGAATCCGGGTACGACCTTTTTTTTATGTTTCTCCACTCTATCTAGAATTATTCCCTAATATGTGCGTCTTACTTATAAAACTTATCACCGTAACCGTATATATAGCAAAACACTAACAGGAAATCAGGATCAATAAAGAACGACATTGATAAAAATATCTCTTATGATAGTACACCCAAATTATTACGGGCGTTATTGAATCGGACTATGCAACTTCTATAGTTGGTGTTATCTAACATTGAACGAAACGTGAGAGAAATGTGTTCTGACAGAAATTTAGAACGTACAAGCCACAATACCGCCAACTCATTCAAAGAAGCGGTTAACGAGGTTCAAAAGGGACATAATGATGCATATACATATGAAGATAGGGACATAATAAACAACTACCCTGGTTCGTTTAACCTCACAAACAGAAACGCAAGGCCAGATCTTAGGAATATCAATTATAAAACCACAACAGAACACCTCAGCTGTCCAATATGCCAGCAGCCTTTTATTACGCCGATGACTACAGCCTGTGGGCATACGTTTTGCAAGGATTGTATTTGTGAGTACTTCCGTATTTCAAAGAGTAGCGGAGATAGCGAGTTGAAAGGTTTCTGTCCTCTTGACAGATTCCCCATTAATGCCGGCAATCCAAACGACTTATTTCCCGCGCCATTGATAATCTCTAATCTTGTCGATGACCTACAAGTTTATTGCTTGAATCTGAAGAGGGGATGTGAGTGGAGTGGTAGTCGCTGGGAGCTAGAGCATCATGTAATGGCAGATTGTGGTTACACAGGGGTGCACTGCAACGGAGTAAGACGAGTTAAGAAATTCGACGCATCTTTTTGGAATGATGCTCAAGACGCCGAGGATGGTTCTGAGCTGGATCCAGACGTCCAAGAGGAGTACTATGACGTTATCTGTGATAAGCTTATAGAAAGGCGATTCTGCAGCACTGATGGGACATGTGTCCATAGAATTATCTCGTGTGATCATTGTCAACTGCTGATTACAGAAGTATCAAAGTCCAGTCATCTTGAGACAGAATGTCTTCGTAATTATCAAACCTGTGAGTTGTGTTTTAATGATATGATTCCTTTGAAAAATTTGGAAAAGCATAAGGATAACTGCTCTAGATTACGACATTTCAAGTGTCCAGCGCATTTAATTGGGTGCAAATGGGTAGGAAACAACGAACCTGCTTTGGAAGCACACATACAAAATAATTGTCAACTATACCAGTTATCGCCTTTCTTTGAGAAAATATCTACTAAGATTGAAAACCTAGAAAAAGATAACTTCTTTTTACAGAAAGAAATCAATAGGATTTTAAGCCTGGTCACGCAAGGTAAAATCATGAATCTTGGCTACTCAGAACCATTGGAAGAAATTGGCGGCATAAATGAGCATATTTCCTCTCAACAATTTCAAGATAAAGTATTGTTCTTTACCTTTGAGCTAGACAGGTTGAAATTTGAACTTGAAAAGAAAATAATGCCTTATATTGATAGAGAGTCGGCTTCTTCAAGCAATAGAGAATCTCTCATAAATGGTCTTGTTAATGATAATTTCATGATGAAGGATGACTTGAATCTCCAGCGAATGCAGATAAATAGCTTGCGTAAGCAACTACAATTTTTGTTGTTAACTCGGAATTCAAGAGGTATGGGCTTTCCTCCCACAAATAATATAACACCAGGCGTTGACCTTGATGGCCTAGATTTACTTGAAATGCCTTCCCGCAACAATTCAGAGGAAAAGTTAAATCTAAAGCTTTGAAAAGATGTTCTTAAACTACAATTTGAAGTCTAATGGTCTGATGGTTTGATAGTTTGATAGTTTGATATTGATAGAATAAGTAATAAGTTAATGTTAAACAAATATTGCCCTTTCGGGCAACTTCTAAAAAGATTGTAAAGAATTAGTAATTTTGGTTTATATGACAACCCGCTCCTGCGAAGCGGAAACTAAGCTACCACAACTTAGGTAAATCGTTCCAATCATTGTTCTTTCTGCGATTCCAGTAACTCTTATCGCCATTCACGTACACCCACTCACCAGAATCTGGAGTATCACCACCAACGTGTGTGAAAAATAGTGGTTTGTATTGTTCTTTCTTCATTTCTGATTCCTTCCTTCTTTGCCTTTGTGCCTCTTCCAACTCTAACTTCGTCTCTTCCGCTCTTTTGACGTCACCTTGTTCATAATACCTGATATCGGGTCTCAACCTTGAGTCAGTGGGAGGAATATGGCCCTTCTCCAAAGGTGTTATTTTATTCAATGTTCCCGCAAACTTTGTAAATCCATATTTCTGAGAAGAATTGGGTAAAAGTTCACCTACTGTCCAAATGAGCTTTTCTGTGCTGTCTGTTTTCAATGTGAGAGATTCAGTCCATTTACCAGTAATGCTATATGGAAGAATGTTTTTGTTGGAGTCGTATGCTTTTATCGTGAGACCCTCAGATCTTCCGCTGAACATACCACTTTTTTCAAATTCCACAACTGCACCACCACCGAAAGATGATTTAACTGTTATCGGAGCCGAAGGTTCACTATACTTTTCCCCAGCAATGATATTCTTCAAAAGAGTTGTTGGTTGTGTCCAAGTGAAAACTTCTCCAGTATCTCTTATGGTCAAAGTGCATACTCCTTTGATGTTTATCTCTGCATTCTTACCCCAAAATTTCTGACTTGGAGATGGGCTGAATGAGAAAGTCCATTCCTTCGATTCTGCAAAGATAGCAAATACAGCAGGCTTATGACAGACCTTTTCACTTACATATCTAATGCCAAAGTCCTCGCGGACTAATTCGTACGTCTCGCCTAATAAAGGGTTGAAGGGCTTACGAGCATTTCTCTCTTTCATTCTCAAGCATGATAAAGAGCTGACTGCAAATGCCGCTATACGCAATATCTTCTCTCCACAATCATCACTAGGCAGGATTTGTAGAGCATTGTCAATTAAGTCACAATATTCGAACATTTCAGAGTATTTTTGTAAGAAGGATAAGGGCTCGTTCATCTCCACTGGCATTGCTATGTTGGATAAGTCTTTGCCCACATTTTTTCGAAGAAAACCCAAAAGACTTGGTGGTTGCAGCACCGACACAGGAATATCATATTCTCTCTTCACTGGTTCATGTGGCAATGGGTAAAGCTGTACATGCGCACTCTTTGTTGTAGACTGAGCTTTAACAGGCTTTTTTCTTGAGTCTTGAAAATCGGCCAAGTCCAGTTCTGACGAGTTGGTGGAAATAATCTCGTTGTCATCACCATAATCCGATACGTCAGAGTCCTCAAGGGATGATCCCTTTCCGCCGGACCTGTCTAAAAATACAACGCCTGCGCTCAAAGTGTCGTTGAATTCCTTTGCGTCGTGGAATTCATTACTAGAGTATGTCGATTTGGCTTCATTGACATTATGTGACAGAATCGCCGACCTGAGCTTATCTAGTGCATGTTCCACATCGTCGGATATGCCCAGTACCTTCTGCAACAACTCATCTGATGGGGAGTCGTTCTTGAACTTTAATGTGTTTAATTCCCTAGCAACGCCCTCCAAATCGTGAACTGCGTCGGAAATATCTGCGTCGTCATCGTAATTCTCCTGTTCAAAGTCACACTGTGATCTCTTCACCTTGTTAAAGGCATCAATCCAATTTTGAAAGTCTGTGTTGTTCAAGGCTTTCAAACTCCACACCTCCATCCCAGAGTCTATGATTATCTCGCGCGATTTTGGATTCGCAGATATTATCGAATGACGAACCGGCATCAGCCCACGGAGCTTGTTGTCGTTGACCCTAAAGTACGACAAGGTACCATACTTGAAATTGAGGAGAAAGTATCGCTTAACGTAACCTTGAAGAACCTTTCTACGTTTCTTAAGAAGCACTGAGTGCAACGTGTCGTCATCGTCGTCCTCTGCACCATTGTATCTGGGTACCAGACGGGTCCTGCCGCCGCCATTGGACCTCAAGTCGTGGATGCTGGTCTTTTTCAGTGCAAACATCTTGCGCCTGTACACCTCATTGGATCCCGGATTTGCAAACAAGATCTTTGAGCTGAAGAGCACTTTTTTCATCGTAGTCTTGGAGAAGGAGTTGTCGAAAATGAACGCGAATGTACCGCCTCTCTCGACCTCATACTTGCCGTGAACCAACTCACCCGCAATGAGCTTGTTGTAGTGCTTCACTAGCTGCAAGTCGGACTGCTCCAAGTTCTCGTTGAACGAACTGGACCTCGACATCAGCCTGGACCGAGTTCTGTGCAGCTTCGACGCGGCAACATTGACAGACGAGACGCTGTCTGCCGTCCCACTGCCATTGGCATGCTCTTCACGGCTCACTCCACTGCCGTTACGCGGTACTGAGCTTTCGCTGCTCTCTTTGGACTCGCTGCTGTTCGCACTTTTGCGGTAAATGGCAAAGTTGATCGACTTCTTCACAGGCTTCACGTACCAGTCAATGATACAGTTGTCGGGAGCATGCACCCATTTTACCAAAAAGTCTTTCGAGTGGACCTCCAAAGTTTCCATCTTGCGTTGCCTGCCGCTGTGTCCTTATTGCCTGCCTCTGCTTCCCTCTGGATTGCTCTGTGATGTATTGACTTCTGGCAGTACTAGATATAATGCCTAATATTTATGTCCTGTTCCCAAACACCTCACTATATACAGGCCTTCCTCTTCCAGGCACCGCTGCCCGTCTCCAGCGTGCCATCTCCGCCATCTGCGTACCTATTGTCGGATCCAGCGCACCAAGCGGAGCATGTCTGCGCTGGCCACTATGCTTATTCTGTCCCCACAACTGCCCCGTCTACACATCCGCTGAACACAGCTGAGGAGACCTGCTGCCAGCCACATACATGCACGTGAATTGTGCTTCACGTGAATAGTTTTATGCACGTGATATTTCCGTGATTCATTGCGGCGCGTGCGGCGCCAACATTAGATACACAAAATCCCGTCCCGGTCCGGCGTGTATAAAGTGGTACGGCATCTAATATATAGATAGTGATAAGCGTCCATGCGAGCCCTACGACGACTTTATATAGGGTGATATCACACGGTGGGTACCAGCGGGAGATTACGAGGGACAACAGTGACAGATCAGAACAGCATGCAAGATATAGGGTCCAGTGAACATAATTACGGGCTTGGGCCCAATGTGATTAAAGATACGTCGACAGGCGGATCCGGCGTGTGGGCTGGGGCCTTGGCGGCAGAAGACGAGGGTTTGTTGAGCCAGGAGGCGTTGAAAGCACACGGGTACGGGTCGATTGCTGGTGGGGCCAGTGAGGAGCGTGCTGCTGATGATGGCGAGTATGCCATGCCTAGCGGGCAGCTCTACAGCGTGATTGCAGGGCTCTTCATGGCCTCATACTTGGCGGCGTTAGACACGACTGTAGTGACGACGCTTCTTTCAGTGATAGCGTCAGACCTCAATGCTCTAGGCAACATTTCGTGGATAGCAACGGCGTATCTTCTCTCGTGCTCGGCGTTTCAACCGCTCTTTGGCAAGCTCTCTGATATTTTTGGGCGGAAAGCGTGCTTACTTACCTGCGTCTTTTTCTTCACAGTCGGATGTTTGATCTGTGCAACTAACTCTCTTCTCTGGTTGATTTTCGGCCGTTTTATTACCGGTATCGGTGGCTCGGGTCTCACTACTCTTGGTACAATCACGATGTCAGATCTAGTTCCCTTGCGTGATCGCGGACTTTACCAGGGTATTGCCAATGTTTTCTTCAGCCTTGGTGCTGCTTCGGGAGGAATTATTGGTGGTTTCGTGGCAGACTGGATAGGGTGGAAGTACGTTTTTTTGCTCCAGGTGCCCTTGTCCATTGCAGTCGGATTTGTGGTATGGAAAAACCTCAATTTACCGGCTGGATCTCCTGGCCTAGGAGTACAAGGCTCTGATTTCAAAGACAAATTAAAGAGAATAGACTTCGTCGGCTCGTCCTTCTTGGTGTTTGCTCTTGTCAACATCATGTTGGCAGCGTCATTAGGCGGCCGTGAGATCTCTTACAGCTCACCAATTTTTATCGGTCTTTGTGTTGTTGCAGCATTCAGCTTGGCTGGATTCGTCTACACTGAAATGTATGGTGATGTGGAGCCCATTCTACCTATTGAGCTCATGGCGGATAGAACCATTCTCTCTTCATCCTTGACGAATTGGTTCTACACTATGGGTATCTTTACGAACTTGTATTACATACCGTTGTACTTCAATTCTGTGATAGGTGTCTCAGCATCTCACAACGGCTTGAGGCTTGTTCCTAACTTCCTTGCGATTTCTATTGGTTCCGTGGGAGCTGGATTGTACATGAAACACACTGGAAGATACTATAAGCTAACTGTGGTTGTAGGTATAATTGCAGTCGCTGGTGTCTTCAGAATCTTCCGAATCACGAAACAAATTCTGAAACTAGAACAGTTTATCATTTTGATTCCAAGTGGATTTGCCTACTCCGCTATGTTAACTGTTACTCTTCTTTCTTTGATTGCAGCCGTACCAGTCAAGTATCAAGCATGTACAACTTCAATTCAGTACACATTCAGAGCTACTGGTTCAACGCTTGGTCTTTCAATTGCGTCCGCTATATTTCAGCACATTTTGCTGAGCAGTCTCACAACCAAAGTTCATGAGGTTATTACAGACTACGATAAAGCGGAAAAGATCATATCCAAAGCGTTAGAAAATACCAATTATATCAATAAAGCACCAAAGATCGTGCGTTCGGCCCTTATTGACTCCTATGCTTCAGGATGCAAGGGGGCTTTCACATTCAGTTTCGTCATTGTGGTACTTGGAGTAATCAGTTCACTATTCATGAAGGAACATGTTTTGCACTCTAGTCTTCAAAGAGATTAACTGATATTTGGTAATATTATGCTTTATATAAAATAGAGAAGACTCTGAACCTTACTATACATAGTCATTATTTATTCAATAGTCAATTTTGCTCCCTAAGGCAAGAATAGATTATCAATGAGAGTTGCGAGTAGATTTAAAGTCGCTGAACCTAATGTGGAGTCATCTAATCCATACAGTAATTTGAAATTTTTACTTAGCCGAATCACCTTAGCATTCTATAATATAGTTAGTCGGCTCCAAAGTTAATAATGTCCGCACTCTTTCGCGTTCTTGGCAGAGATATAGGGGATATTATAGGAGATAGAATAGAATTATCAACTATCTCACTGACTCGATTGACACAGCGCTCAACCTTCTTATTGTCCATTATGACGGAAATGTTTAGTGCAACGACAGATAAAATTATGCTTAATACACCAACGAAATATAAAGCTCCTTTGGGATGGTGATCCCCGTTGCCGCTGACAGTCAATAATATGTAGTCAATACATATTGTTATTGGAATTGATGAAGTCAAGGATAGTGACGTCATGAGCGGGCTTGTGTATAATGCTGCAAGAATGGTTGCATAATCAGAAATGACGGAAAAGACACCATTTGTCAAGAGCGAGAGAAATGTACTCATGGTAGGAGGTGCTTCGAAAGTTTCGATCCCAAATATATGCGCCAAACATAACAGACATACTCCTAGTGGAAAGGAACAGATCCCAACGCAGCCAAAAAGGACTCTGTTATTGGGAGCTTTCCTGGCATCACTGCATTTTATTTTCGTTAAAACTAAATATACGGCGTACATGAATGCACCACAAATGGCCAATACATTGCCGAGGCTGGGGTTTTTGGGGACGTACTTGTTATCACTGTTTTCCTGACCCATATCTGTTTTGTATATCATAGTAACGCCGAACATCGCCATAACAATACAAACAACTTTTTTCCATGTGAATCTGTCAAGGTGGAAAAATGTCTCCATCAAGAGCGTGTATACTGAAGTGGTGGTTCCTAACACAGCCAGCGAGGATGCCGACGTGTACTGCAAGCAACCCATGATAAAGACATTATAAACGTAGTATATGGTTGATATTTGTGCGGCAAGCACTATCATC
This sequence comes from Millerozyma farinosa, assembly GCA_002196765.1. NCBI lineage: Eukaryota > Fungi > Ascomycota > Pichiomycetes > Serinales > Debaryomycetaceae > Millerozyma > Millerozyma farinosa. The sequence goes on along the minus strand of NBND01000002.1, from coordinate 991,114 downwards.
TCACTTCCAGACATTCCTGGCTTGCTGTGCCCATATGAAGCACCCGGCTTGTATGCAGCTGCATGTGCCGTTATCAATGGCTCTTCCTCGTTATCACTTACCTTTATTCTGCCCACAAGTGTATCCAGTAAACGCGCTGTGAAGTTCGAAATTGCCTCAAATGCCTCAGGAAGAAGCAAAAGAGAAAAACTAGTGCCAACAAAAAACGAAAACATCCATGGCTTATTGTACTCTTCACCCTTGAGAGTCGAGTTTGCTACTTCGAGTCCGATCATCCATGTCACAATTGCCACCACGATACAGATCAACCCTAGACGATAATCTGTCTTGAGCATCACTGTCTCCTCGTATCCAGCGTCCCCCAATTCAACATCTGAGAATCGACGAGGCATGTCCCGTTTTATAGCTAATATATGCTGTGCTACTATTTCTTTGAGGATCCTTCTACTTATATCAAGCCGACTTAAGAAGTTGTCTTCATCCTGAGTGATTTAGCGGTATTTATATGAGGTTTTTTGGCAACTGATAAGAGTTTCCTATATACAGGTGGTTGTTAGGAACAGATAGGACTTTTTTGCGACAGTTTCTTCTAGTCATATGTGATGATACAAGGCAAGGCACGCTCTCTGGATCAATTAATAGTACAGTATAGTCTTGGTATATACACAAGCAATTGTTAGAGGCATCAAGACACAGAAAGAGCAAGAAAAAAATAATAAATTATTCTCAAGTTGATAAGTTAAAAGGTACTATGAAAAACCTTCTAGTAGAAGCCATATGTGGATGCCAATCTTTTGTCCAAATGCTGCTTCGCAGTCAAAATCGTAGGCTCTACATTAGCACCCCTATTTGTTATTGACCTAATCAACTCGCTAGGCACAGGCTCAAGCAAGGTGTCGTCGTTAGGGTGACTGAAAAACACGATCGAATAACGGTCGCGGCCAGACTCCTGAGCCTCCTTGGGAAACTTGACTCTATGGATAGTGGACTTAAGAAGTCCTGCAGTCCAGTAGCTGAGCTGATCAGCAATGTTCACCACGATAGGTGGAGCCTCACCGGGGAATCTAGCAGAGTCTGTAGCCACAAAAGGTACTGGCTGCCACTTCTTATAAACTGGAGAGTAGATCTCAAGTCCCTCCTCGTGCATTTTCTGGAACAATAAGGTCATTGAGCCGTAGTCAGTGTGTGCGCCAGCTCTGATAACAGCCTCCGGATTCAAGCTCTTTTGGCCGGGATAGTGCAAGAACCTGAAGGTGGACCCGGAGTCCTTCCTAGGGTCGTATCTAGATGTGAACCAGTCGACACCCTTTGTAGACTCGGTATCTTCAATCTTCAACCCCAATGCGAGGAGCTGTAAGATCTTGATCGACAAAGCGTAGAGCTTCTTGGTGGTATCTTGTACAAGTTGAATTCTACGGGGGTCTTCATGGAAAAAATCGTGAATGGCTTTCTTTGAGAGCCCCGTCTCGAAATCCAAACAGGCAAAATTCATGGCTTCCTTTGGATCCCCTTTCTTCTGGCTAGAAGGGTCCAAGTTTTCGCCTCCGTAGTTGGTGTAGCCGTGATTACTGATATCAATTGTGTGTTTGGTTTTTTCGCTCTCGTCTAATTCAAAAAAAAGCTTCGACAAGGCGAAAAGCTCGTCAACCTGCTCTTGGCTGATTCCATGGCCTTCAATAAACAAGAAACCTTGCGAAGTGCAAGCATCCAATGTCTTCTCAGCTGTCTTTTGATCCATAGCAGTGATATCTACCACCTGCAAAGGGTTTTCCTTCTCCTGGCTCATTCTGTTCGCTGTCGTTGCTTGATTTGTACTTACTTTCGGTATATTAATACGTTTGAAAACAGACCTCCTATCAACAACTATAAGCTACTCTAGTAACACCTTTGAGTGTTTCTTTTTCTTGTCTTATTGTATGATCTCCCCGTAATGCTCATCACCAGAAAAATTGCGAAGATATGAACAAATGAGACCCGAGTCAGTACTCTTCTTCGGTGCTTGGCACTGCTTGGTCATCCCACAGAGATTCTGCGTCTAATGAAAGACTTGTAATCCCATCGTATGAAACTTTCTTTGCTACATCAGTTGCTTCCCAGTCGTTCATCGACTTCTTTTGCGTACTAACAATGCCAACGTCCGACAATATCGTATACTGTTGAAAATGTCTCTGGAAGCCCCGAACGCGATACTCGTCTGCTCTGTAAATACTATTGTATAGTATAGTAATACGTAGTTAGCCAAAGATCCAGGATGGAGGAAAGGAAAGGCGATAGGATCGTGGTTGGGTGCCAAAATGAAAAGCTAACTGCAAATTTGGTTCCGTTTCATATTCAATATAGTGGGCCTGCGAACACGAAAGACTATTTTACCGTTACAAAGCAGGTAGAAGCACAGACGAACGGAACAGAAATAGAAGTAGCGTACTTCAGAGGCTGTAAGCTTGTGGGGGCGAACCAAGAGCTTCCAAATGGTTACAAGGGCTACTTAATGAACAAAAATGAAGAGTTGCTGACAACTGGACACGGGCCAGAGCAGCAGTTCTTTTCTGCGAAAATCTACAACACTGTGGGGGAATTCGACAGGCTCACCATCTATGGCCATGATCAGCCCGGTGATGCAGGAAGCCAGTGGGCAACATTGAATGAATGGCAAGAATTAAGTGATATAATTCACTCTTGAGACCTCTTGAATAATATTTGGTCTTCTTTGATCCACGCGTTTTTCATGTATGTAATGAAAAAAGTGACCTAATGGCTTTTGAAGCAACCGACCGTCTGGAAAATATGATATAATTATGTGCTCTGATGAATACTCTGAGATAAGTGAGGTAAAGAGCGAAGTATTGCTCCCAGAGACACCGTCGGAGGATGAATCATTGTGGGAAGATGTGCCTTTAGAGATATCGCCTTTACTTCATTCAGAATCGGGCCACACCTTATCGCTTACTATTGGAGGCTACAAATCACGCAAACACGACATATGGGTTCAAAAACAAAGATACAGAAGAACGATTCACCACTTGGGTATGATATGTTACTTGCTTGCCGCACGAAGGAGAAACAAATGGATCTCGAACTCTCGAAACTTAAAACAGTTAAAAAGGCTCCTTCCAGATTCATTCATGCAAAGTAGATACAAGAGCTTCAAGAAGACGTACAAGGAATATTTGAGGCATAATGACATCTGTTCTAAGGAGTCGGCACAACTTCAGTTTACAAACATTTTAAAGTACCTCATAAAATGGTTTCGGTTGAATTACAAACTTAATCTGCATGGCATCCGTGTCTCTGGCTATATTAATGATGTTCGGAAGGCCAAGAAAACGCCATTCCGCTATTTTCCTTGCACTGCACCACCAATCAAGAACGTTGAAGATTTTCGAGCTATCATCAAAGCTTTTAAACATAATAGAGATACGGGGGCCCAATTACTCACGGGATTGATCCGCAGTTTAGGATTTAATGCAAGGCTAGTTTTCTCGTTACCTTTACTTCCTACGAAGGAGCTTGGTTTGGTACAACCTTTGAACGATATGCCAAGAATACAACATACAAAGGATATCGATCTTTTGTATCCTTACTTTTGGACAGAGGTAATAGATCCTTGTGACGAGTCTCGTATACACTTAGTCGAGGCGATTTCGTTTGAGAATGATTCGGATAGACTAGTGACACTCAAAAGTTACGATATGAACCAAGAAGTCCATCGAAAAAACATAAATGATTTTTACACAGATAGGTACTGTCCAACATTATCAAAACACGTACGTATGACCATGCAATATGTCGTCGCCCTAGATAAATCCAATCATATAATCGATGTTTCTCCCAGGTACATGAAAAATATCGCATATAGGTATTATGAGCATTCGAGGTTAAGTAGAGAGTCTTTGAGAAGTTTAGTCTTGTTCAGATCTTTGATATATTTATGTAACGGAAAAATGTTGCTACACTCAAGCAAAAGCAAAGAGCAGGAAATACTTAGACAAGTGGCTTTAATTAATAATGAGCCCCCGAAAAGTTATTCAGATGCCCAGAATAATTTGAACTTTTGCGTCCCCTCTTTACTAAAATTTAATGAGACAATTGCACCAGGTGCAAAAGTGTTTGGTGAGTTGTATCTGCCCAAATCTAATAGAATGGAACCAATATATCTGCGGCGCAATGTTACTATAGGAAGATCAAAAGAGCAGTGGAAACTATTAGGCCGATCTATAAAAGATGATCAGTGTCCATTTCCTATAAAAAAAATTGGAAACATTGTGCCAAGGACATTGAAAAGACGACGAATTCATAATTCCAACAAGCTCAATGGAGACGACCATCTCAACTTTACATGCATTTATCTGTTCGATCAGACTCAGTATATCGAGAGACCTTTACTCCCAGTTCTGGAATCTGGAAACGTAAGTTTACCCAGAAATGAGTGGGGCAACATAGAGATTTTCAGTCGCAACATGATCCCTCGAGAATGTGTATGGATTACTTTATCCAATATTGAGGACGCTCTTTCGGCTTACATGCAAAAGAAATTCACTTGCCCCATTGACATATGTATAGAGTATGTTCCTGTTGTTACAGGCTTCAATTTTAAATCGAAGCCAGGTTATGCAATACCCATGAAGGACGGCGTGATTGTACTAGAACGAGATGAACCTGTTATCAAACGTATATGGCTCCACTATAAAACTCATATATTTCAAAATTCACGAAGAAAATTGAAGCTTGAATGTCTTCGAAGCTGGGATACACTTTTGAGAACGCTACGAATAAAAGCTAGATTAGACAATACATATGGAAAGAATCATTTATAATCAGGTGGTGCTTCGGTGATGCTTATTTTTAGTCTATGATTATTGGCATCAATAATGGCACCTCTGGTACTTCCTCCAGTCAACTCGTCAACTTGGTTTTCAATTTCGTTGATGAGATATTCACTTATGTGGAACGGATCTTGAGGAAGCCACACCTTGGGATATTCGTATTTGAAAGACGGATGAAGAAATAAAAGATTTTGATTCAGATATAAATCATTCTTTGTGTTGTCGCTGCTGTTGCTCTCTTCCGGTTCAGCCTTCAGTCTTCTTTTCAACATATCAACTGCCTCCGGGTTCCTGTACTGTTTATCTGAAAGAATTGGTAGGTAAGAGAAATGCTTCACGAATCTAGCATAAATTGTGATGTTACCAAATATTGTGGCTAATAATACAACACACATGATGCAGCCCTGTATTTTCATTGGGCAGACTCCATGATCATTCTTCAGAAGGAAAAATATGCCTATCAAACAGCACTCAAGACAATACACTCCAGTGTATAAATGTAATAGAGCAACTGGATAAAGCCTTCCTTTTGTATCAGATTCATTTATATGGCTGTAGATATACCTTAAGGCATATTTATAATATAATAACAGAAGCGACAAAATGAATATCACAAATATTGCAATTAGCGGTGAGATAATGCAGTAGGCAAGGCCGACGGATGCGAAAACAGAATAGACAGGATATATTGATCCCCACCTTATTTTTAATAAATTAGTAACCCTGTTGAATTTTTGCCTCGGTGTTTTATCGTTGAGCTTGTAATACGTATGATATAATACCAAGGAACTAATTCTCAAAAAATTATTCCCGCAAAAAGAAAATGCTTTCAATGCGATAAACTGGAAAAAAAAAGTGGCGGCTTTGGGCAAATTGGTTGCTAAGAGAATTGGTATTGAAGTTGGTTGGTCGAATATTTGTTTGAATATAACAGTGATACTTGACAGAATAGTTACTACCAAAAATTGCTGCACGAAGAGAAATGAGAAGTACCATTTTTGTATGTCCATTTCTAATTCAGATCCTGTAAAATTTCCTTTGAAATACGTAAGGAACCGAAACACCACTAGAACAATATCAGTAAGTGTTGCAAGGAGTATTGATGGAAGAAGACTTGAGATAGTTTCACGGACTTCTTCAGGCAATTTATATATCCAGCCTAAACTGGGAATTAACTTAGTCAACAAGGGTATCTGTGATACTAAGCCAATAAAGGACACAGGAACCACATATAGTAATATAATCGCAATAAACATCAAGGAAACGAAGTACTTTTCTAATAAGCATGCCATAGTATTGTTCCGAGCTATATTATCCCACAATATATCATCTGGGTGTATTTCTATAATTGTCAGGTCAAGGCTTCCCTGGAGCTGGGACAACAAGCATTGATGTGCAATATATGCACCCACCTGTGTGTTAAATTCGACAAAAACTTTGTTGTATTTCTTGATTTGATCCGCAGCTAAGAGCATTTTTTTGTTATCTATCGACCGATGTTTCGCAGCCAAAGTTCTCAAGCACCAATCCACGACCGGTACTGGTTTTTCTAGTAATAGTATACGAAAGAATCCAGGCAACCTAATTCTTATATATCTTTCTATCTTCGGTATTTTGGCCGACTTCAAATAAATTGGAGGGTAAAATGATACTTTGCTGACATCAGACTTCTTCGAGCCTTCCTCATTCATATCTCCCGTACGAAATACGTAAGGTTTGAAAGGCCAAAACCAAAGGAGCCTGATAGGAAGCATGGAGTACAAGCGCCTTTTTAAGTACTTAATATGCACATATTCCAAGTGATATAGTGCTTCTTTTGCCTCCTGTACATCTTCCCTTATTTCTTTGAAGTCATACAAAAACCATATATTCCTTATACCACCTGGTACAACGTCCAACACTTTGTTAAGTACATCAGTATCTTGCAAATAGGGAGGTACATTAGATATAAGCAATGTTCTTGACAATACAGATTCCTTGTGATTATCCGAAAGAAGATATGACTGGCGTATCTTGACAAAACTTTGGAATTCATATAAGAGAAGCCAGTGAAAAAAGCCGATGGTGATGAGACCCATCACAAAATGACTGTTTAATCTGTTAACCTTCATGGTGGAAATATTCGATAGACTTAGCTTATCCAACCCGGATGCTGAGTAGTCGTCACTACTTCCAGTGATGTTAATAGGGATTAATATAATCATGTTTAAAGACCCAACGAAAACAAAAAATAGTAGCAAAATGCTGACGTATCTCACGAAGAAATATGTATCTAAACCCATTGATAAATAGTAGTTTATACTATATTTCAAAGTTGGTGCTATCCAAGAAAAGAACCCTTTAGGTAAAGGTTCCATTCTTTCATTTATTGGTACACAATAACTTCGTGGTTGGTAAAGCACTTTAAATATTGACCTGAAGAATGAAAATAAAGTCAATTGAAATATGCAAAAGCATAAAGAGGTATATAAAGACTTTAATAGTAGTGATAGCTCTATACCGGCGGATGTATGTGCAAATCCAGTTTGAGATGTATTAAGAAATTCGTCAAATTTTTGAGAATAAAATATCCCCATATACGTTCTCGTCAACTCACTATAGTCAAAGTCTTCAGCAGACACTATTGTCAGCATCTTTTACTTTTCTATCGACTTAATGACTTAATCTTCGTAAGAATGGAATTAAAAAAATTGAGAATGTGAGGAACTCGCTATTTAGCCGCCAAAAAATGGTCGCAAAATAATGTATTTAATGGTAATTCATTATATTGGGGAATCAAAGTCACAAAGGACCTGGCGATCACTATTTATGAAAAGCTAGCTCATAAGGAAGCTCAAAGGAAACACAAAACATGGGTTTCGTAGGAGCAACTTTACGAACTACATGAAAACGCATTGATTCATATGGGACGTTATAACTCATAATCTTGGTGATTTTTGTATGAACCCTCCTTTGAAGTGTCTCCTGAGAAGGTTCTGGACGCTCTTCCGGTGAATACTTTTCAAAACAATGTACATTTATAATGGGAAGTTTGAAGTCCGGAAGAGATTTAAGTACATTGCTGACCTCCAGGTCAGAGTACAAGCCGACAAACTCGTCAAGGAAAGTCAACGCAGAATCGGGCAAATTCATGACATAATTTGAAATGAACTTTGGTACATTAATGCTTTCCACATCACTCTCGGTGTGAGTACCGTTGGAAGGGTCAACCCGTCTCTTCTTTCTTGACTTTTTCTTCTCCACTTTTCTGATGTTATCTGCCCAATCCAATATAAGGCGTGGTGAATTTCTTATAAAATTTCTCCCATCGTCGTTGAATGTCTTTACGAAGTTTTCAGTTGAGTTTAATTTGACATTCTGATTCAAGTATTCATACGACAGTGGATTTAGATCATTTGCTAGTACGAAAACATTCTTTTTCGCCGCTGGCAATGCAAAAGGCCCAACTCCTGCGAACACATCAGCAACAGCCGTTCCTGGCTGGAAGCTAGCTACTAATCTCTCGTGTTCCGTGCTTAATCTTGAATTCCAGTAAACCTTGCTGAAGTCAAACGCGAAACGACAACCACTCTCCTGTTGCTCTACCATTAGATCATTCTTGCCTGCTATTACATGCATTTTGAACGTTCTGAACTTGGTATCGATTGTATCGAGTTTGTCCACAACAGTTTCAACTTTGGGGTTTTTATCGAGAATCACTTGACCAATTAATCCTCCATACTTTTTGAACTCTTCTTTCAAATTCAAGTGAGCTACATGGCCGGCCTGAGCAAATCCAGACGGTATATCATCCAATAAGTCCTCGGGGAGAATCGCTCTTAATATGTCATCAGCTTTCCAAAAGTCATATGTCAACTTTAACTTATAATCTCTAATCTGTAACCCATATTCCTCTATCTTGTTTTTGGTAATATCGGATACACCACTCAGGACATCATCCACGCTCTTAATTTCAGGTTTTAACAAAACACCTTTAGTTTTCTCGTCTACTTGGACAATGTGCTTTATAGATGGGAGATATAAGATGTCATTCTTACATTCTTTAACAAATTTCCCCAAATATTTAGGTTCAGGGAAGCAAGCAACAAGCAATTTTACTTCTTTTTTGAAGAAAGAGCGGTCTAATTCAGTCATAGAGCGGTTGACAGGGGGGTCGAAGTTTACTGCGCTAATCATCTCTCTTCTTTCAGTCTTACTTGGACGGTGATAGCTTTGATAGCTTTTCGCAAACTGTGATAAATATAATGATTTGTGAGTTATGGTATTTTTGGTGAAAATCAGACAGTGGACCTTTGTAATCTTTCTAAAAGTACTTAACATTCAAGTCGAACATCAATTCATGTACCGTAGCATGAATTTTCAGAGTTTACTTCAAAAAAAAAAATGCGCATAGATTTAGGGCATCACATTTAAAACATCTGCAGTTAATGTAATAAGTTTTGATTATACAATATGGATATTCTAAAGATAACACAGCCAGAGGCTCTAACTCAAGATGTAGAATCTGACATTGAGATGTCTGACAATGAACATGAGATTTCAGGTAACTCTTTGGTTACTCCTGGAGAGTTGGTTACTGACGATCCAGTATGGATGAAAGGACACGGAACATACTTTTTGGATAACAAGACATACTCATCGGTAGCTGGAAGTGTGTCAAGAGTTAATAGGCTTTTGAGTGTTATACCTTTGAGAGGTAGGTACCAACCTGAGACTGGTGATCACGTTGTGGGGAGAATAACTGAAGTAGGACCTAAAAGATGGAAAGTTGATATAGGAGGAAAGCAAGACGCCGTCTTGATGTTAGGATCTGTTAACTTACCTGGTGGTGTTCTCAGGCGTAAGTCTGAGAGTGACGAGTTACAAATGAGGAATTTCTTAAAAGAAGGTGATCTATTAAATGCCGAAGTACAGAGTATTTTCAGCAATGGAAGTGCTTCCTTGCACACAAGATCCTTGAAATATGGTAAGTTAAGAAACGGTATCTTTCTAAAGGTTCCCTCAAATCTAATTATCAAATCAAAAAATCATTCCTTTGATCTTCCAGGAAATATAAGCATAATTTTAGGTGTAAATGGATATATTTGGCTTTACAAAACGCCAAGCTCTGGGAAGAAAAGTAACGTCAACGCATCAACCAACATGGCGCAGGCATCTTTTGACGCTAAGGGTGGATATAACCCAGGTCAAGGCTCCGTTTCCATAACTAGACTAGAGGAGGAAAGCTCGTGGGAGATTTATTCCGACAGAAATGATTCCAATATTACAGGATCTGTGAGGAAGAATATTGCATCCTACTACAATATAATCAAAGCTCTTAGTCATGGTGAGCTTGGAATAACTGAGCAAAGGATTATTATGGGATATGAGGCAAGCTTGGCCTACGGCAACAGTGGGTCTTTGATTGAGAAAGAAGCGATGGAGAGCATCTGTGAGGATGTGTTGAATAGTGAGAAGATGAGAGGTGATGCATCTTAAAATGTTGAAGTATAAGACCTCAATAAGGTATTATTATTAAAGAATTATAAATACTATATATAAATTTAAAATTAAACCAGGTGAGGATGGGCAGGGTCTTTAGTTATTGGTGAAAGAGGAAAAACGTCCTGTATTAGATAACTTTCCGTTTTTTCAAGTAATATTTCAAATAAGTTAATTGAATGATTCCGAAAATAAAAGTTACAGATAGAATTATAACGGAATTCTTCGTGTAGTCCGTAAAGATAGACTCGTTAGTGTCTCTTAGTTTGAATTCGTGCTCCATGAGGGTTTTTAGTATCAGTTCGGAGTTTTCGAGATTGGAAGTCACTTCATTAAGCTCCGTTTTCAAAACATTTATGCTATTCTCAAAGTCGCTGGCTGTGAACCCCGACTTGTCCTTCCTGTCGGTCTCAGTATGCTTGTTGAAAAAACGTGCGTATTGGTTGTAGTTTGTCTGCAGAAAAGTCGTTTTGTTTTTGATGTCGACATACAACTCGACCTGTCTCTCCTGTGGGTGAAACGACCACGATTTATCTGAGTACGTGTTATCGAAACAGATGTGGATGAACGACTTGCTTAGGTGGCTGTTCATGATTTCTTCTGCACGCTCTTTCTGCTTTCCCGTAGCGGGTGCCATGTATGGCAACTTCTGCAATAAATTTCGCCGTTTTGACTGGCCGCTACTGTCGTGCTGAACCAGGCGGGGATTGTGTAGGTTGGTGAATATAAAGCTGTACTCGTGGTAGATGTCTTCCTTGAACCGAATCTGGTTCTCTTCCCCGTCAAATATGCGAACGTTAAGCTTTTGAGACGGCACCCTGTCCCCAGTCAATAACCTCGCGATAACTATATCGTCCTTGAGTGTCATGTAACTCACACAATTGTACAAATTTTTGACACTTGAATACTTCGAAGTATCACCTGCCCTGATGGGTGGTATAATTAGCCCCAAACAACTAACGTGTGTTATTATTATGTTATATATTACGATTTGCAAAAGTTTTCTGCACTTCATAATCTTCCCCTGTGTTAAATGATGTTTATTGTTTTCGTGCTCCCGCAGCTTCTTGTTTTATGAATAACGAACGTGTCAAAAGGTTTACGCCACCATAAATATGAAGAAAAGGTCTGTCTATGTGTCTGTGATGGGGTTGATATGATTCTTCAAAAATTTTTGCCAACCATGAAAAAGGGTATTGTTATGGTTTGTGGTTTGCTGTGATTTTCACGTTTTGCGCCGGCATAGAGTTCAGTTATTGATCCGCTCAGGTAAAACGAATTTGAGCGTTCACCAAGTCAAAGTGAACTGGAGTACGACAGGGTTATCAGCATGTAGATGTAATCGTAGCAGTTAATTAGCTGTGGTGATGCGTGTTAGTCTACTTACAAGTAAAAAGGGAAATTTAGAAATGAAGTATGTACAGCATTTTCATAGCTAGACCGTAGCGGAAGCGATTAGCTGCTCCAAGCGGTCCTCAAACTCGTGTTCCTCGACTTTTTCTATGATCTCTGCGAGTCTGCTCCCGTCCATACAGCCCTCGACATCATGCAAGGAAAACCCACACCTGTGATCGGTGATTCTGTTCTGTGGATAGTTGTAGGTTCTGATTTTGTCAGATCTGTCGGTCGTAGTGACCTGGTCAGTCCGAAGTTTGCGTTGTTCGGCAATCTCCTTTTCCCTTTCCAAAGCGGCCAAGCGAGCTCGCAAGATGGAAAAGGCCTTAGCCTTGTTACGAGGCTGCGATCTCTCGTCCTGCTGCTGCACCTGGATCCCCGTGGGGATATGCGTGAGTCTGACGGCCGAGTCTGTCGTGTTGACATGCTGGCCGCCCTTTCCCCCGGCCCTCATTGTGTCGATGCGGACCTCTCCTGGCTGGAACAGCTTTTCGTCATCCTTAAGTGAACTTTCATTTCCGTCCGACATCTTGGGCAACACTACCACCGCCGACGTAGATGTGTGTATTCTGCCCTTTGTTTCCGTGCTGGGGATCCTCTGCACCCTGTGGACACCGCTTTCGTGTCTAAGTTTGTCGTAGCTACCCGGCTCATCGATGCTGATGATGGCCTCGTTGATGCTCCCGTGGCCCGTAACGCTCTGCAGAATAACACTGTGCTTCCAACGCATATGGTTGGCAAAGTTTATGTACATGTCCATGAGATCCTTGGTGAATATGGCTGCTTCAGACCCTCCAACTCCGGGGCGTAACTCTAAAATGGCCGGTTTCCCAGAGTGTTTGATTGGAGGTAACAACCGAACCTCTAGAGATCTTGTCGTTTTCCTGAGGCTCGAAATCAATGCATTAGTCTCCAGTACAGCTTCGTTGATCAATTCCTCGTCGTCCTCTGTCTCTATTATTTCTATCAATGATGCAAGATTACCCATATCTTCCTGATATCGGTGATAGTTTTCAAGTATCACACTCAAGTTAGAAAACTTGACACTAACTTCTTGGTCAAAGGCTCCATTAGCAACCGCCTTCTCTAACGCAGCAAACTCCTTGGTAAGTGCTTCTGCTCTTTTGACCAATAACGGATGTAGAGTTGGAACATCTTTGATGTGATCTAACCTGGCAATAGTCGATGAGAAGAGCCTGCCAGAAAATATCATTCTGGGTACGCCTACCTGTCTTGCTGCATTTCTCCTAATACTCGAATAGTTCCATAGTAAGCGTTCCAGCCTTAACATGCCAGAATATACTCTTGGGTTTATCAAAATCCGGTTCATCCTAGTTTTCACAGTAAATCGTTTGATAGTTTTCAAATTTGAGAGTACAGAACAGATTTTCAAAAATATTACTATTCCTAAAATATCAAGTATGATGACTTCAATACAGAAACCTATAGCTATAGGTGACTTTAAAGCGGCATTACCAGACTTGCCAGACGATGCAATATTTACTCTTGAGCAGCAATTGAAGTTATCTCTTGAAAAATTGAAGGAAACGAACGATACACTAGAGAAAGAAATTGGTAACATCGGACGAATCCAAGAGAATATCACTGAAGCATCACAAAGAGAAGTATTAGAAAATGATACCAATATATATAAGGAAGCAATACAGGAAAACCGGTTAGTTATAGAAAACCAAAAGCAGAGACTTGAACTTGTGGAGGAAACGTTGAAGAAAAGAGGTCTAAAAGCATCATCTACAGCAGATAACGAGGACAACAAAGGTATATACATATGATGTGCTTGCTACTATTTACAGTTTTTTCTATATATGCCATTCTCAGATTCCAATTTGTCTAAGCTTTTTTGATTTGGGGAACATCTTTTCCGAACAACTTGTTGTAAAAGGGTTTTTCTTCAAGACTTATTGGGTCCTCGGGCCTCTTGCAAACTAAAAGCCAAGTAGTTCCAAGGTGGACTCTCTTTTCATACGTTATATCCAATCCTGCCTCGTCAATTAATTCGCCGATGTCCAAATTCCATCTGCATGCCCATGTCTTCATTCTCTTTTCAGCTCTGAAGTCTAAATGGTTATTAATGAAATCCCAGGTACTACGGCCATGTTCCAAAAGTACAATTCTTCCACCAGGCTTCAAAAGCTTGGCCATACTTTGTAGGGCTTTGACCGGATCTTGGTGCGCACAGAGCCCGAAAGCTTCGACTATCGTATCGTATTTCACACTTGAACGAGACGCAAGTTCGGCCAATTCTTCAGCTCTACCAACGGTAAAGGCCGCCTTTTGGTACTTGGGGAAGGCCTTCCTAAACTTAGACCGCGTTATATTCATCATTTCCGAAGAAGAGTCTAAAAAGGTTATGGAATCAATGTTGTCTAAATTCAAGTACGGAATATTTCTTCCAGTTCCACATGATACTTCGAGAACATCTCCTCGTAAGTTTTTCATTAACCACCTACGTCTTCTTCCCATAAATACAGCCCGCTCTTCCCATTTGATTTCCCTGTCGTACTGCTCTGCCTTTTTCTCAAAAAACTCTGTGGTATCAGACCCAGGCACTATATGCGCATTATCGGCATTCCTTGTAGATCTTTCTTCTTCTTCTCTCTCATCATTTAATGGTACCCTTTTCGTCGAACGTACAGCTTGCTTACTGTACCACTCTTCAAGCTCTGCGGGAGAGGGATTGAATACGGCATTGTAGTCAAAAAAGTTCTTTCTTCTAAATTCCTTTCGCATCATCTGGTAAAGAACAAACTTTTTCCTCTCTTTTGGCTTTAATCTGTCAGAACTAAATGCCTTGAGCATTAAGTACTCGTATTCGGATAACTTGGAAGGATCTTCGTCATACTTTAACCTGATTTCCTTCAACTGCTTATCTTCGTAGAAACGGTCCCTCATGTAATAGTAAAAGCATACCAGCAAAGCACCGAAACCTAACAAATAGTACACTGTCATACTTTTCTTGAACTCTTGTGACTGAAAATAAATCCCCCATTGTCTCCACTTCGGCATTTTCTCCAACTTCTTTTTCTCCTGTGCTTCCTTATGGTTTATAGGAAATGGTGTGTTACTATAGCATTTAGAAATCAGAACAGAAAACGGGACAATGAATGCTTGATGTCCGTCTATCTTGCGGATAGCGGTAGGTATTCCTCTTAAGAAACGACCCCCGAGTCCCAGCCTTCCAACTATCATGTTATTGTTCAACCTTCAGCTTGCAGTGGCTAAAGAAGCGATTTTTCATTTTTATGTTGTCCTGTGCACTACCACAAGGAAGTCGCACAACGATAACTATAGATTTTGAAGGCAAATCTGTTGATGAAGTATTCACTACGGTGTTGAAGTATATTCTAATATGGCTGATTTATCTGAACAGTTACAGGAAGCAAGAAACTTGGCGAAAAATGAAGATTATAGCGGTGCTGATGTGAAGTATAAAGAGATTATATTTGCGGACAATTCTGATAGAGCTAGCAATAGCAAGACGTTGCAAGAACAAGAAGCGGCGATATTGGAAGTAGGAAAGATTTATCAAAAATTACAAGATGCAGAGAAACTCAGAAATCTTTTGTCTGAGTCTAGATCTGTATTAGGCAATTTTGCTAAGTCTAAGACGGCTAAGATTGTCAAGACTTTGATAGAGTACTTCGACGGCGTAAAAGGTTCCCTAGACGTACAAATCCAGGCTACGAAGGAGAGTGTGGAATGGGCTATCGCCAGCAAGCTCTCATTCCTCAGGCAATCGTTGCAATTGAAGCTCGCATCTTTGTATTACGAAAAGAAGTTGTACCAAGAGTCGCTCAAGCTCATTAACTTGCTCCTCCGTGAGTACAAGAAACTTGACGATAAGTCATCGCTTGTCGAGGTGGAGCTACTAGAGTCTGTGGTATACCATGCTCTTCGTAATATTCCCAAATCAAGAGCTGCTTTGACCAGCGCAAGAACTTCCGCCAACTCAATTTACTGTCCCACGTTATTGCAAGCTCAGTTGGATTGCCAAAGCGGTATTCTCAACTCTGAAGAAAAAGACTACAAAACTGCATTCTCATATTTTTATGAGTCATTCGAGGGCTATAATTCTCAAGATAACCCCCGTGCTATAGTTGTATTGAAGTACATGCTCTTGTCGAAGATAATGGTTAATTTGATCGATGATGTGAACACATTATTGGAGCAGAAAAATGTTGCGAAGTACCAGTCAAGAGATATTGATGCCATGAAAGCGATAGCAACTGCATATTCTAATAGATCTTTGAAAGAGTTCGAGAATGCTTTGTTCGCATACTCAGAAGAGTTAAAGTCTGATCCTATCATAAAAAGCAATTTTAACTCATTGTACGACAATTTGTTAGAGCAAAATTTACTTAAAATCATTGAATCATATAGCTGTGTGGAATTGTCTCATATATCAAAGACAATAGGTTTAAGCTTGGAACAAGTTGAGGGCAAACTTTCTCAAATGATTTTGGACAAAATATTTTTTGGTGTATTGGACCAAGGAAATGGCTGGCTCATTATTTATGACAAGCCCAAAAAAGATGCGACCTACGAGACCTCCTTGGATTTAATCAAGAACTTATCCAGCGTTGTTGATCTATTGTACGATAAGGCTTCTTTGCTTAATTGAGTATAGATCGTAATGCCAAAGTATATATTAAAACTGATTGTAACATTTAAATAAAAATATACTCTTTTCCTTTTTCGCTTGCAACTATAGAAAGCTCTCCGCATTTTGTCAAAAACTCCTCTAGTCTTCCAGAATCGTTGAAACACTTAAGATAGTCGTTAACCTCTTCTTTTGCGACCTGCGTAATCAAAACATAGGCCTTGTGTATGTAGGACCAATTGTTCAATCTAGATAATTGATATATCTGTAGAAGTTCTATGATCACATAAGGCACATAAATTGTCCTGAGCTCTTCGTATAAATTTCTATTTTTGGAGCTTGAAGAGATCAAACCAGTGAGCCACAGCTTTAGCAAGTTAGAGAGGGTGGAAGTTATTTTTTCAATTGAATTATTAATATGTTTTGACTTCCAGAAGGTTGATTGATTCAAAGTCGAAAGGGCACTGCTTATCTGATTATCATTCAAGAATTGTTTCCAATCGTCAATCAAAGACAAGCTCCGCACGAAAGTGTCATAATTCAAAAATTCTTCTTTCTCCTCCTCCGAAATTCCTGTAGTTAAATTCAGGTTTTCCATGTGAACCAAATTGTACTCTAACTCGTAATCTTTAATAAGTTTCCTGAAATCTTTATTTTTCGCAAACTGTTTTAATGCTGCTAATTTTCCGTTCAATAAAAATCTTCGGATCACAACTATCGTTGTTTTTACTGCATCCTCATGAATAGAATTCTCGTAAAACCAGTCAACAGATCTGTATAAATGAACATCCGTCTCAGTGATGTCTGAATCCTGGTCCAATACGACTATCTTAGACAGTGGAATATAAGAAGACTCAGTATCTCTTATGACTTTCTCCACAGTACGTCTCAATATGTCATCCATACTCTCCTGCTCTTGTTTAGAATCAGACCCGTGTGCTTTTCTTGAGAACGAGTCTAGTAATGAGCGAGACATATTTATTATTTGAGAACGTTTCTCCGCATCAACCACCTTTGTCAAAAATGTAGAAAAAAACTCAAGAGTCTCAACTTTATTTGGAAGGAAGGATAAATATAATGGCACAAAATGCATCAAGTCTTCGTCTAAATGAGAGCTGTAATATGTTATTATTTTCGTGAAGCTTTTGTCTATTGACTGTTTCTGACCCTCTATCAAATAGTGGATTATTGCCAAATGAGTGATTATCCTCGATAATCCTTTTCTCGCCAAAGTCGAATTAGGAGAATTCACATTGGAGCTTAATTCAGTCGCTATGTCACCTAAAAGTGCGGGAACTTTGTTAATCATTACACTTCCTGCTATCATTCTTAATGGATGAGAGCTTTCTTGGCGAAGTGTAGAGCTTTGTCTCAGAATAGTGTTCAAAACTTCATCGATAGAGGCATGTGAAGGCAGTGGTGTAGGAAACCCAAGATTCTCTTGTTCACGATCTTCCTTCAAGATGATATCACGTAGTAAATTATCCATGTTATAGGTGTATAACTGTGTCAAGTAAAGCAAAAGACTTTCCTCCCAGCTGTTTTCCGTTTCTTTCAAATTTGCACTTATGTCACCAGCAGATAAATAGTTGTAAATTAACCTTTCATAGTGGTTTATGTTCTTCTGTTGCGATAAATTGTAAACAGCTTTCCTCCACAAAAGTTTATGTTTCATACCTGATGGCTTTTTCATGCTGTTGTCTGTATCGGCACCAGATAAAAAAGAATCTTCATTTGTGGATAAGTCTTTGTTATAAGCTACATCAACAATTGGATCAATATAATCCTGTGTGGCGCCTATGAGTATCAAAGCTATTGTATAATTGCCTGTTGAATTTGCATAGTCAATTGCATCTTGCATCCTGTTTTTAAGTACTAGACGATAGATGTTATAAAACACACGGGTATCCATTTCTTCGTCTTTCATGTCAATATTTTTTGCTTCTCTTATAGGAGCGTCAGCGTCTATTTGAGATATAGTATCGGTATGGTCCTTGTTGACAAGAGCTTGTAAGTGTTGTTGCTGTATAGAAACTCTGGTATTTATCCATTTTGCTGATTCATCGTTAATCAAGCTCTTATCATCTTCAAGCGACCTCAAGTTAAATTGAATCCATTGAATAATAAGAGATAGTTCCTTGATTTGGGGGTTCTGTCTCATATAGTTCTCTATTTTAACAACAGGAGACGAAAAAGAACTAACTTTTAGGAGGGGTTCTTTCTCCGACGCTCGAAACAAGTAAATATCCTCTACAAGATTCCAGAGTCTAGTTTCTAAGTCCCAAAAAGTAAATTCTTCATTCAAATACTCGTCTTCCTGGTCTTCATTAAGTTTTTCACCTAAACTTAGCGCTTGAGCAGCGCTTATAACTTTAAAGTTATTAATTAAGTTCAGTACATCACCATCATCCTTCTCCAAAAAATCTTGCAACGCAACAGCAAATCTCTCTTCGGAAGATGAGCGACGATCAACCTCACTGATATTCATAGCTTGATGCACTGGGTAAACAAACCTTACGATTACGAAGATTTTAAATAAAATGATATTGACGACATTGTGAAACCACTATGTCGTAATATACACTCAAATTATCAGGATTAACCATATGGCGGCAAACGTAGCTACGTGTTAGAGCTAGTCGGGGGGAAGCTTTACTAAAATTACCTCCAAAATGTCAGACAAGAATGAAAACAACATGGATCAAGGAATTGCGGATTTTGAAGAAGAAGATAATAACCCTTTTCCTCATATAAAGGGGCTTGCAAGTCTTATGAGTGAACATAGGCTATATGACAGTGACGATAAAGAAGGAACTAGTGGTGGAGAAAAAGCAAAACAGATGGATGATGATCCTTCAGTATTGCTATACAAGTCGAATCAGCAGAGCAATGAAAACAAAGATATCTTGGGTGGTGATACTTTCAAGTCAATTCAGATAAATTACGAAAGTAGAGTGACCAGGCTTCTCAGGCCAAATAGCAAAATAAGCATCAAAATCATAAAGGCAGGTAGCTCAAATGAGGGGATGATTAATTCTTCCAAAACGTATATAGTCTATACCATTCAACTCCTCAATAATGACGATCCTGGAGACGAAATACAGACTCGTCGAAGATATAGTGATTTTGAAAGTTTGCGAGAGATCTTGACAAAGATATACCCGTTGATCATAATTCCACCAATTCCCCCTAAAAATTATTCCAAGTTTTCTGTGTTCAACGGCATTGTTGGAACAAACACCACGTCTAACTCTTCTATGAACAGTCCTGAGTCAAATAGCTTGGGCGGCGATTATGATGGAGGACCTACTAGCATTTCGAACAAATATTCATATATAAACTCTACGCATCTTAACAACCTGAAACTTATTGAACACAGGAAAAGATTATTATCAAACTTTCTTAATAACTGCCTTTCAATCCCTCAAATCCGCAATTTGGAATTTTTCGCTAAATTCCTTGACCCAAATGCTAATTGGTCGGACGAGATTGCTTTAATATCCAACCAACTTCCAAAATCGATATATCATCTGAATCCTGAAAATGGATTGAATACAGATCCTCTATACGACAATCTTCCTAATCCTTCAAATTCTCACGCATTGAATATTTCATTCTTAAAATCATTACAGGAAAATCGACGGAAGCTTTCTATAAAAGCAAGGAAAAGCAAAAGTGGGGCAACAGAGGAAGAGCCTGTTAATGAAGCTCTAGAGTCGGGTAAAAGCTCTGGATCTAAAGATATCACAGATCCTACTAGAAGTGATATGATAATCGACACCTCAAGCTTAGATAGTACAAATGAGAAAATCATGATGAACTTTATGGGTCTTGCAAATGATTATACGGAGTTAGGGACTATATTCAATTCCTTTTCATTGGTGCTTTCAGACTCGCCGATAATTCGGACTGCCAAAGCAAAGGGGGTAGATGATTATGATTCGAAATTAAACATTATTTTCGATAAGATTGGGCAGGTTTTTGATCGATCATATGTGGCAACCAATTCCTTGATAGGAGAGCTAGAGACAAAGTTTTCTGAACCGTTAGGAGAGGCTGTACAATTCACTAATATTCTTGAATTTATTCAAAAATTTCAAAAGCGAAAAGTTAAACAGCAAGAGTTGGTTGAGACTGAACTCGAAGATAAAAAGCGTGAACTTCATGACCTTACCCGTGCCGAAGCGGAAAGCAGTCGAATTGACGATGTGTTACATTCACGAGTGATTTGTAAAGACTCTAACTTTGACTTTAGTGATGCAGCATCTAGCACAAACTATGCTAACGAAAACAGCAATACTTCTAATGCTAACAAACAACAGGATAAGGGAAACTGTAAAAAGAGTACTTCCAAATTTTCTAGTAAAACTAAATATCTCTCTTCGATAAACTCCTTTAAAAAGATTACGCAGTATGTTTCCGAGATTATCGACCAAAATCCTGAAGAAACTAGGAAAACTAAAATAATAAATATCAGGAAACGAATTGAAGTCTTACAAAAATGTTCCGCGATTATGATTCAAGATTTGTCCTACATTGCAGATGAAATTGAAAAGAATTTCGCCTTATTCCATAAGAAGCAAATTAGGGACATGTATGAAATTCTCTTGCGGTACAATGGGTTCTTAGTAGGATGGGCGAAGAAGAACTTGGATATTTGGGAGGAAGTTAAAGAGGAATTAGAAAAACTTTAATGTCTTATGTTCTTCTATCCTCATATAGGATTAGACCAGTCTTCCAGTTAAAAACTATCCGTGCCAGTATATTATTTCATTCTTTTAAATGTTGGTATACTTGATTTGATTATGACCCGATCTACGAGGAAAGAAGCATGAATTAAAAAAAAATTATTTGCTAATTCATTCTTATGCCACTCTATTAAGTTTATATTTATATCAATTTTTTACGAAATTTAATGAATTCCACTATTTATACATAAATTCTTTGCATCTTGGTGTTGATAGCAAGTGTTTAATCGTCAAGTATGTCGTATAGAAAAAACCCCGGTATTATTTGTAATATATCACAGATCTTTCTCCGTAAATATGTGACGGAATCTTATTCTGTTCATGCAAATTGATATAAGCTCCAGGGGTAACAGAACTAACTTTGTTTCGATAAAAGAGAGCAGTTTGTCGACTATTGGTTTCTGGATCGATTAATTTTACTGCAATAAGGTGAATACCAACTTGCTTTACCTCCTTCACCAAATATGTACATCCATCGTCCACTGCAAAACATTGTCGTTTTGATAAAGACAATCTATCCTCTTTTCTAGCACAATGATCTTTTCTCGGATTGCTTATGGCTTTCGAGTTTATGAGACTTAGTCGGTCTGCACCTTTTGACGTCTGGAAAATACTCTTTTTTTTTATCTTAAGAAAATTCATAAATTTCTTAAGCGCATCTGCATTTTGAAGTGCAAATAGTGATTTTATGTTTAAGTATAAGAATGAGTAGTAGTCGAAATTTAGATCACTAGCTTCCAAATCTGAGCGAGAATTATCTTCATGACATTTGAATTTGGTGCTTTTAACCAACTGTGGCAAGTTAGATAGCGTAAGTTTGCCTCTTCCCGAACTGTGTTCATTCTCTTTAAGTTGTACAAGCTCTGAGTTGGTTTTCTCCTTGGACGGGGGAATCCTACATTTGTTATGATCCTGTATTTCTATCATTTGATTTGAAATAACTTTTTTCAAGTCACCTAGCTTTATGGATCCATGCTTATTGTCATTTAGGTCACAAGTGTCTGTCCTCAATTGCACCGTGTTTGTTTTGTCAGTGAGAACACAGCGCTTTTTGTTTGACCCGAAGGACTTCACTCTGCGGTCACCTCTGACCATATGCTCAACTACAAGCCTTCTTTCAACTCTCATTCGCTGAATGTTAGCTTTTCTTCTGGCTTCATGTCTCAAGAAAGGATCTAACGCATCATCTCTGTTTTGTTTACACTCATTGAAATCTAACACTCGGAATTTTTTCTTATGCTCACTATTCATTCTAATCCGCCTTTCAAGACCTTTCGGAAAGGGTAAGCGTTTTCGTGTGTCAGATTTATAGGGACTAAATCTTCAGTAACTAACTTGCTATATAGTTTTGTTTGATGGTCGCTTTACCGCTTAACAAATAGATTGCTGCTGAAGCCATATGATAATGTATGTGCAGGACTATGGTATTTAAGAGATGGAGATCGATGATGTTGAAATGTCAGACTTGACTACTGACTGATTTAATAGATATTATGACAACATCTTGGGATCAAGTGAAATTTTCATTGGCAAACAAAGGCAAAGGTTTTCACCTTGTGACCGAGGAGGTTTTATCTAATGTGCCTCAAATTAAGCAATACGAAGTGGGTCAATTGAACCTTTTTATCCAGCATACAAGCGCAGGCTTAACTATCAGCGAGAATTACGACCCAGACGTAAGAGCGGATTTGTCCACCATCTTCGATAGAATTGTCCCTGAGAAAGCCTCATACTTGCATACCCTTGAGGGAGAAGATGATGCAGTTTCGCACGGAAAGAGTGTGCTTGCTAGCTTGAGTATTACCATTCCTATCAGCAACGGAAGACTCGCCCTTGGAACATGGCAAGGTATATATCTTGCTGAGTTCCGCAAGGCCAAACATAGCAGAAAAATTGTTGCTACCATCAATGGATTGAAAAAAAACTAATTCATTATTTAATGAGAATACATATCGATAAACTACCTAAGACATTGTTTCGTAAATTTTTATGTTATAATCTTTCAATATTATAAGCCTTTCATCTTCCAATCTTTTTGAAACACTAAGCAATTCATGGTGTCGCCTGGCATTCTCATCGTATATCAAGTTCCACCATCCATTGTGTCTAGCGCACTTTCTTTTGTCTTGTAGGCATATTGTGTTTTCATACCACATATCGAAAGATTCATCCTCGTTCATTTTAATGTAGTAATTCACAATTGTATTCACCTCATCTTCGCCAAGAGGCAATAAATTGCCATTTTCCTTGTCTTTGTCCTCAAATTCAGAGGCTATATGTCTATTATATAAGCATAAATCCACTTTTCTAAACTTTTTAGACTTGTTTGAGCCCTTAGAACGCCCCTTACGGTTAGTTGCTTCGTCCGTGCTACCATTAGTCAAATCTTCGTTACCATCTGCAATGCGTTGTGTTATCTTGTCGGATATGAGCTTCACCTTTTCTTTATATTTGAGCAAGTGCTCCGATTTCGTTTCACACAATGCTAATGACTTTTGTATGTACTCAAGCCTTTTGTTTAGCATATTGATACTGTACTGTATTTCAGATGGAAGTTTTGAGGGATCGAATCCATTATTTTTCACGTCTATTGTATCTTGTATCTCGGGGAACTCTAAGCCCATAGTCTTGAGTTTCAGAAAGGAGTCTTCGAAGTTAGAAACATATTCCAAAACAGATTTTACATGGCTGGCACTTATGCTAGTGGCATCCCTCTCTTTCTTCAAAAGTATATTACCCATGAATTGTATAGCGTGTTCCTTTGAGCAGTATTTCGACTTTTGTTCTGAAGCACACGGCTGCCAACAATTTGGTAATCGACATTTTCTTTTCCATTTCGTTTTACTAATCCCCTTCCACTCACAAAACTTACAGTAGAACCTAGAAATTAGTTTTGCGTGCTTTTCATTCAATTTCATGCATCCAAAGTGGAACCATTCATCACAGCCGTCGCACAAGACCATCATCTCCCCATAGTCAGGCTTTCTACAAATGCAATACACTTCTTCGCTGTTCAAATTGAATTTGGGGGCAGAAATAAACTTTTTATATTGCTTAGCTATCTCCTCTTCTGTTTCGACTCCTTTGTCATTGGCAAAAGATGCCTCTTTGTCTTCATGCTTGAAAAGTGTATCCTCACTCAGCTTCCCATCTTTATCACTTTGCATGACAACTATGACCCCAAAAAGAATTTTTTAAATCCCGATATTAGTTGAAATCAGTGTCAGTATAATGTACATAAGCAGTTAGGCTATCCCGATATCTATAACAAGTACCACCTCGTGGATCCACCTAAATCTGGTAGTTTTGACACTACAGTTAATTTTGATATAAGCGGAGAGTATATGCAGTAAAATACTTTCAAGCTTACAATTATTAGTTACAGTATACCATTGTTCGAAAAATTCTGTTATTCTTTTCTAAAGGTACAAAAATACTAAATATTAAGCGTCCGTCTTTTCCTCATCGGAATTAGAGTGGCCTGTTGCGCTTTTTGCTTGTTTTGCATTAGTAGGGTCTGATTCTTCCTCTGCTTGATTATCATCGTTTTCACCCTCTTCTTCGTCTGTCTCCACCAAGATGGTCTTCTTCTTCCAAACCTCTATCAAGTTATCATCCCCACTTGAGGCAATGAGGCCCCTGATTCTAGGGTGTATATCTACATCGTTGACTCTATTTGTATGTCCTCCATGTATGAAATTCAAGCAAGGATCGACCGACTTGGCGTTCTTCTTTCTGGAATTCTCAGACAGCTCATTTGATGGGTATGTAAACTCCTCATCGAGATGAGACAAGTCCCAGGATATTACACGTTTATCCAAACTCCACGTTACCAAGTTGAGAGGATCGTTGTTGTTCCATTTTATCCCAATCACACTATCTGTGTGGCCAAAGAGCTTGCGAAATGGGACAGAAGGTTTACGCAAATCATAGAGCGATATTATGTTATCTTTACCACCAGTGGCAAACAAACTAGACACATCAGGATTGAACGCGATGGAATTCTGAATGTGGGAACACTTCAGAGAAATTGCAGGATTCATGTTCACAGCTACCCTGAAATCATGTATTTGCATTAGAAAGTCGTCAGCAACAGACCCGAAGAGGTTTGGTAGCTTTTCTGAGAAAGATATATCGTTAATCACCGCATTGTGCGATTTAAATCCCTGGATAGGTGTAGAGGGCTTAGAAATATCCCAAAGTGCAATTTGAGAATCATTGGAGCCTGATAGGAACCTCTGGTTTCCTACCCATTCAAGAGAGTATCCCTCCAACTTATGGTACTTGAAATCTATTGGGTCCTTGCTTTCGCTCTGAAGGCCATACAAGTGTACATCCCCGACGTTGTCAAAAGTAATGACCTTCAGGTAATCTGGCGATATTCTCAATCGGTTAATCTCACCGTTGTGCTTCCATGTAGACACCGTTTTGAAGTTTGTTTGGCCTGGACCGCTGGGCGTGGGAAGAGGTATGCCGTCCGACTTCGAGAAGTCGCTGAAATTAGGCGCCAAGGTGCTTGGCAACTTCAAGCTGCCTAACTTAAGATAATCCTGCGAGTGTTGAGACGTATTCGTGCCAAACAAAAACTTGACAGTGATACTGTTCTTGTCGTCCGAAACATCGTAGTCAGGAAGCCATTGAAGTGATAAGGATGGGAAGTCAAATGCGTGTGTATGGATGGTATCATACAACAAAGGGACGGTCTTCTTCCATATTTTGAACTCTTCGTTCGTAACTTTTTCTCTGAGCTGATGTTCAGCTACAATTTCCTTTTCAGCTTCCGCCAACTCTGTAGCACTGTGATCACCCATAACTCTAGATACTGCAAACAGTGAAGAGCTGTTTCTCGATACCTCGAAAAACCATACTAACTAGTCCGATATTTACCCGCACGAGAATATCAATGATAAATTAGCGTCTGAGCACCTGATGCCTGAGGGTGTCTGCTAATCGTATATTCTAGTTAAAGAACGTAATGGAAGAAGGCTAATGGCTCGCGTCGTGAACCATTGGCTTTCAGAAATATATAAGTTATGTCATGTCATTACGAAATACAGTAGATGATCAACGGTTGGCTATGCCAACCCCAGTAGAACGCTACATCGCAGCGGTATTTATGTCAACTAGCGTATCTTCTTCATCAGCCAGGATGAAGAACAGTGTCAACATATATACGGTAGCAAATATGATGCTTCCCCCGACCAAGGTCAACACCGTTGCTGAGGGAGTGATAATGTGCGAATGCTTCAATACAAAGGGAATATAAAAGGCAGTAATCGTAAGAAAGGCGGTGATGAATTGGCAAGTCTCTCTGATGTAGATTCCCTGCATCGATGTGCTGGGTTCGAAGTTGAAGTCGTAGTCGCTTGTAGTTGTCGCTATTTTGCTCACTGCCCTGGGGAGATATGCTACCCCAAAGATTACGCCATCAGCCACGGGAAGCCAGCTACCTTGAACACCCGCCAAAAGAACAAGAACAAATCCAATAGCCAAGATAAAGGATAGCGTAGCCAATCTATTCAATGGGTGTTTTATTGCGTTGAAAAACTCCATGATGATCCTAATACTCTAATATCTGCATGCCTTTTCAGCTAATATAATCTGATCAAGTGCGATCTCACTATTAAACAAGTGCGTATAACCTCAGTCAAGAAGTGAAGCTTCACCACCATATATTTTCGAAAAGACCGATGGAAAAATACTCTGAGCTTCTTGATCCTAGCATAAAGAAGGCTAAACCCTTCAGCTCTAAGGTATCATTAGACCCTCCGGGATATGAATCAAACGCTGATAGTGTGACTAAAAAGGGTACACCAAAGTACGTTTCAAGACAAGACGAAAAAGAGGTTGAGGAATTGAAAGCCAAGAAGGCATGGGAGACAGCAATAGCTCCGGCGAGTTCTATCCCCATGAACTTATTCATGAGCTACATGTCGGGAAACTCTCTTCAAGTGATTCCAGTAATGATGTCTATTATGATGGTGTGGAACCCATTAAAGTCAATCTTCACAGAAACCAATAAAATATTTGACCATTTAAAAACCAAGAATCAGAATGTGCCGATGGTTTTATACAAGGCCGTGTACGTTCTATGCCAAATAGCCAGCATGACTATCGGCATATGGAAATTCTATAAGATGGGCCTCATACCCACTAAAGAAACCGACTGGTTGGCGTGGAAAAACTACATTACATACAAAGAGACTTCTATATTACTTTAGTTCTATTTTCCTGTTTTGATGCCACGGCACTGTTATAACGCCTAAAACTGCTGAGCTGCATTAGGATTTCGCTTCGACTTCAGCCCCTTTTTGCATCTTGTCAAAGATTTGCTGCAAGTTGAACCGTTCTAGTTGGTTATAATTTTCAACTACACTCATGCCTATATTGCTTTTATAGCACTCTACTAGTATTAATTTATCGAATGATTTCAAGTCAACTGAATGGCCGTGTTCCCTACCCACGCATTCAGCCACCGTTTTTATAATATCGCTCTTTTGCAAGGTGTTAAAGTTTCGTCTGGTGACGTTGATCGCAAACTTATGTGGCTCTTGTCCTTGTTCTTTATGAAAATGGGGCCTAAGCACTATCTTTGCCAACTTTTTCAACTCCTCGATGGATGGAGAGACCGAAAATGTAATAGGCGTCAACTTCTGTGTGTACCTAGTTGTCTTTGTTTTACTATCATGGCATTCCTGGCATATCCTTTGAACAAATTCGGCAGGTTGAACGGGTTTTCGGGTCTTGAAGAAAATCAAGCATTCACATCCTAGGTCAATAGGCTTGAAAATTTCTTTTCTATTCTTTCCCATGTCCTTAAGGTTTCCTATCTCTGCTGCAATCTGCTCTTCTATAGTCAATTCCTGTTTATCGTCCTTGTCGCTTTCTATGTCTAGATCACCATAATATTCTTCTGCTTTTTCACTAAAGAAATTTATCAATTCGTTGCGGCATTGGTTTTCTTTCCCTCTATTGCATGTAGCGTATATTCCACTTGTATTAGGATCTATGAATCCTGAAACCTTATGTCGTTTCCTTCTGCCATCTTTATCAGAGATTTGGCTTCTTTTCCCTCCCATAGTTGTATAGATGACTGAATAAAGATAAAAAATGACAAATTTGATGAAAATGCGAAATATCTTAATAAATAACAAAGTAAGCTTTGTAATTACAATCGAGTTACATTAACTAATACAGACCTATTATACTATATAGCGGTGAAATGGCACGAGATGAAAGTTGATGAACTTTCATTAGATATTTGGCGCAATATCATTTATATGGGCTTATTTGAATCGGAGACTTTGCAGATTGAAGATGTGTTGAACTTGATCCAAGTTAACAGCTCCTTAAATAAATTATTGAGAGATAATAGTATATGGGGAACGGTATACGATGAAATTTATGGCAATGTATATTCAGAGTATGAGGTAATACGTAAAAAAGAGAATGGATGTGCTGGCAATGCATACACAAGTTTCTTATATACGTATAGAAATGAACAGGAATTCATTTTGCTGTTGACTAAGTATGACCCAACTTCTGAAAATTATAATATTGGACATTACTTGGACAAATATTGTAACAACATTGAGTATTTTCCTATAGTGAAAAGACTTAATGATCTAGAAAACGCTCGCATTAAGGAAGCCTTGCAAGAAAGAAGAGAAATTGATATCAGCAGAAGTGCTCTTTTAGCTAACTTAAATATGAATTTCAACTATCGCTTTGCTATTGACTACTTAGCAGATGAATATAAGCAAGATGTCGCCCAGAAAAATGACAAGTGCTATGAACGTTTCTGGTTCAAAATAAGTCATTTTGATAATGCTTTCACGCATATGATTGAACTGAGAAGGACGAAGCTACAAAATATAGCGAGTCTCTTGCACGAGAAAGTCACCATGAAGATATTGTATGACGGCTCATGGGATGACAATGTTGTTTTGCAAACAGGAAGTGGAAACTCACGAGCTACAGTTATAGTTAAGAACGAGCTCGCTTTTAGGAACTTTTTTGGTTACATTATACAGCTCATTCTTTCAAATTTCAAGTTGGAAGACGCTAGCGTCGCTAGTCGAGTAAGATGGTTACATAATTCCTCTGACAGATATTTTTTGGAGGATTTTAGCTTAATCAGAGTTTATGCGGGTGAATCCTGTGGCCATCCAATGTTGATAAACTCAATCATCGTGAAAATGATTTCTGATATTTTCTCATCAAAGTATAATTTTATGCTTAAAGGCTCTGGTGTGGCCGAGAAACTACAAGTTTCAATGACCAAGACATTCATTTACATCAAGAACTTCTATTTTATGGCCTTTCACGATGACTCTTACGCTTGGAGGGTAGACACATACTCAATAAATGATGTTGTGGTTTTTTTGAGGCAGGAATTAAACATTCGTTCTCCCAGCACCATAGCATATTATCTCAAGCCTCTAACGACAAAGGATATGCTTGATTTTTTCTTCAATATCCCATTCAACAACAACGACGACTCATTTTATAAGGAAAATCAAACGGAAGCACTATTTGCACCCAATACAGATGAAGTGCTCAACGAGAACCGACACATCCCGAGATACAGCAAAGAAAATTATCATTTTGCGAGTTTTCTTACCAAACTCTGCCTGATTGAAATTATAAAGGAAGGGTACTCAGAGTTTCTCTTGGCCTCAGAGCTCGAGAAATCATTCAACGCCTTCAATAACTTCATTCATTTTAAAACGTTAATGCAGACTCCCAAGCTCGCTGAGCCTTTACGATTATCGTTAAAGAAATACTTTCGCTTAAGTACCGTGGAAGCCGACACATTTTACAGACTGAATTTCGATCTTAACGATCCAGCAAATTCCAAGATATCTTTTGGGAGGATGACGCGACTTGAAAACTTGTCATCCGACAATGCGTTCCCTCCAGGCACAATAGTCGGCCATTTGAGATCATTGAAACTCGGCGTCGTCATAGGTAGGGTGGCTTCAAATTCCACAAGCAAAGCATACTACAAAGTCTACACTTCTTCGGCTTCCGTGGATACTTTTTCTGAATCATCTTTACAGAAAATATCCTCAACAAAATTATGCGATAAAGACCTTTTGATTTCATTTTTTCAACTTTGCCGTATAGACATACTAGCATTACTTTACTTCAAGTCATTGACTTTTGTCAACGGCCAGTACAAATTTGTCCCATGCTTCAAATTACCATTTAATGATAAATGCTACTAGATAAAATCGGTGTGTATATAAAAACATATCCTGGTCATTTGAAGTGCTTGACAATTTTATACCAAAAGATATATCTACTATACTTTAATACAATAACGAGCATAATAACTATAACCTATGATACACAAATATGTTGAGTAGGAACTTACTAGCAAGTGTACGGACTATCAATCTTGGTGGTCGAATTCTCACCGCGTCAAGGCTTCAGCACTCAGTGGTCGGAATTGATTTGGGAACAACCAACTCTGCAGTTGCAATAGTTGAAGCAGGACAGGCGAAAATCCTAGAGAATGAAGAGGGTCAGAGAACAACTCCTTCCATTGTCGCATTTGCGAAGAAAGGCGATTCTGTGGAGACACTAGTTGGCTTGCCTGCAAAAAGACAGGCCGCAGTGAATTCTCAGAACACTTTTTCAGCCACCAAGCGATTGATTGGTAGAAAGTTTAACGACGAGGAGGTTCAGAGAGATGTGAAAAACTCCTCATACAGCATAATCGAACACGAAAATGGAGATGCATGGGTTTCCACCTCAGAGGGAAGAAAGTTTTCTCCCACCCAGATAAGTGGGATGATCTTGGAGAAAATGAAAGATGTGGCGGAAAACCAATTGCCCGAACCATCCAAACCAGTGAGGCACGCTGTTGTAACTGTACCAGCGTACTTCAACGATGCACAGAGACAAGCAACCAAGAACGCAGGAAAAATAGTGGGCTTAGAAATCTTAAGAGTGATCAACGAACCTACGGCTGCTGCGTTGGCATACGGAATTGATAAGAAGCAAAAGGATGGTATTGTAGCAGTATATGATTTGGGAGGCGGTACATTTGATATATCCATTTTAGATATAGACGGAGGGGTTTTCGAAGTTAGAGCCACAAATGGTGATACTCATTTAGGAGGAGAGGACTTTGATATCTTGTTGACCAACCACATCGTGAACAAAATCCGCGAAGAACACCAATTAGATGTCTCATCAGATAGAATGGCTATCCAAAGAGTTCGCGAAGCAGCCGAGAAAGCCAAGATCGAGCTTTCTCATGTGAAAAAGACGACAATCAACTTACCGTTCTTATCTGAAAATGTTAACTTCAAAATGGATTTGACTGAGGATGAACTTGACAATATGTCGTTACATTTGATCAATAAAACTGTAGATCCGGTTAAGAGATGCATAAAAGATGCTGACTTAAAGGTGGATGATATCGACGAGATAATTCTCGTTGGTGGTATGACTAGAATGCCAAAGATCCGCAAGACCGTGGAATCATTATTCAAGAAAAAGCCCAGTACAGAAGTCAACCCTGACGAGGCCGTCGCATTAGGAGCCGCAATCCAAGGTGCAGTTTTAGCAGGTCATATTAAAAATGTTGTTTTACTTGATGTTACACCCTTGTCACTTGGTATTGAAACCTACGGCGGAATATTCAGCCCTCTCATCCCAAGGAATAGTCTGGTTCCTGTCAAGAAAGAGCAAATTTTCTCAACCGCAGTAGATGGTCAGACCGGTGTTGAAATTAGAGTATATCAAGGCGAGAGGCCTTTGGTAAAAGATAATAAATTAATAGGAAATTTCACTTTGAAGGACATACCGGTCGCACCCAAAGGTGTTCCTCAGATAGGAGTATGTTTTGAAATCGATGCAGATGGCATAATCAATGTGACCGCATCCGATAAGACTCCTAACAAGGATGGAACAGAGAAGAAAACGAACTCGGTGTCGATTCAAGTTTCCGGCGCTACTGGACTTTCTGAACAAGAGATAAATGAGATGATCATCGAGACCAACCGTAATTCAAAGAAAGATGAGGAGACGAAGAGACACATCGAAAATGCAACTCGTGCTGATATTATCTGTTCAGACATGGACAATGCCTTGATCCAATTCGGTAGTTTTATGGAGGATTCAGACAAGGAGAAGATCAATGAGCAGTTATATCACTTGAGAGGAATGATAAATGATGTGAGGAGCTACAAAGCGATCCATGACCCTCAGTTAATCAGAGCAGAAGTCGAAAAATTACAAAAGCTTGGACTTGAGGCAATTAAAAAGGTAGCTGCTAAGCAAAACCAAGGCAAGAAATGATACATAGTTTGCACAGCATGATACATGTATATAAATGAATATGCACCAATAATATTAACTCTGTACATTTAAACACTCTAATTTACATTAATATAATTTTTAGTCTACTTCTGATGCGAGCTAATCGGTATCCATTCTTCCTTCATCATTCTGGCCGCTACCTTCTCCCTCATTAGTGTTTTGAGACGCTGGCTGGGTGCCCTCTGTGTTTCCCTCAACCGAAGCCTGATTATCATCCTGATTATCATCGTCATCTCTATTTCTAGAATTTGAAACAGAGTCCAATTTGTCAAGCCATTGCTGCATGTCCTCGTCTTCGTATATAGTGAAAGATGAGTCTTTTCCGACTACACTGACCGATGTATTTTTGAATGTCAATTCCACGTCTTGAGCTAGGGTGTCCCTCAATGCATTTAACCCGTGCAAAATTAGTTGCTCAACGCTTTCCGAGTCTCTAACAGATTCCAAGTTTCTCTCCAAATATGTTCGGGCGGCCTGGGATCTTGCGCCTATGGCAGTTCCGTAGTACTCTAAAACTGAACCAGATGGTTGAAACTCGTAAAGATGAGGTCCGGTCTCATCATAACCGGCAACCAATAAGCCGACACCATAAGGCCTTGCCCCGTACGATTGAGTGTTTTCCTGCGCCTTGTCCGCGATGGAATAGACAGCTTTTGATACCGATAATGGTCTGTTGAACATCATTTTAGAGTTCATAGCTTGCTTTCTTATAAAGTTTGACAATACTCTTCCATCTGGTGCCAAACCGGCCAAAGCGACTCCCATATGGTCATCAACTTTGATTATCTTCTTTTGATATGATCCCAATTCCTCTGTGTTTCTTTTTAGTCCAACTAAAACTGCGTGAGTCTTAGAAGTGAGTCCTACCGCTGCACTTCCTTGCTTAATAGCTTCCAATGCATATTCTACTTGAAAAATTCTTCCAGTTGGAGAGTAAGTTACAGAGTCATTGTCATAGTTGTTTCTAAACATCTTGTTTGCTTTCAAATCAAATTCTATAATGATAGTTAGCTTTGCCAAATTACTATTGATCGCCACCAAAGGCTACGAGGAAAATACTGCGAAGTACACTACGTGCTCATATTAATTGAAAGCGTAACCTTTAAAAGCATACCGTGGTACAAATGATACACAGTGGTCGTACGTTGAAAGGTATCTTGAAACATAGACCTTTAGGGTCTTATACCAAGAATATTTTCGGTGGGAGATTATACTCCAAGTTAACTTTACCTGATAATGATGTGGTACGTAGGAAGCCGAAACTTGGGGAATTCAAAACCGCTTTCTTCCACTGTTTCTTGATGGCTTCTACAACATATATGATATTGCATGCTATATGGACAGGACTAGAGTATGGCGAAAAGGAAAGATCCTATATATCAGAAGCAGGGTTACTAGAGAACCGCTTACAAGAATTGGTTGATGAAAAGAAGAACAAATACGAAAAAACAAGATGGTTTTCATCTTGGGGTTTATGGCGTTAATGGTTTACATGTCGGGTCACATTAGGGTAGCTACATCACTATTCATGTATGTATTTATAGATTATCAGGGTCCTGACGCTTTCTGAACTTACTGCTAAACTTCGCAAACTTAGCACCTGCAGTGTTGGAGAAGTTACTCTGAGCTTGCAGATCCACACTCAAGACAGATGAGTTCATACTGTCTTCATGGAGCGATACATTCGGGTCCAACTCGTCTTGATCTTGCTCCATTTTGGATATCAACTTCAAGCCGTCTTCAAATTTGATTCTGTCGAACGTCCGCATCCTAAATTGCGGGTTCTTGGTGAACTGGTCATAGTTATCTAATTTTAATAGATTAATGCATTGCCGAAGCTCCGTGAAAGTAGATTCAAGGGCGACAGCACCCCCCGTGCCGTCACCTTCTGACAGAACGTTCTGTGTAGAGTGTAGGTTACTCATCGAGTCTTCCAAATAGCTAACATCTAGATCGAAGTTTTCTATCGCGTTTCTGTTATACCGATCAACATCTTTGAGTATATTCAAAAAATGTTCCGCTACAAAATCGTAGCTTCTAAATAAGCCCAAGGTCTTGAATGACAGTGGGAGGTTTGAGAAGATGGAGGAAAACAAATTCTCAAGGTACAATGCAAAATCCTTGATGTAAAAGCTTGCCTCTTTGTTAACAGTAGTGGGTAGCCAGTCATCGTAATCAACCATATCTAGCAACTCACGAATTTTGTTATCGACCATTTTAAAGATCACATCCTCGGCGAATTTTCTCAAGTCTGTAAAGTAAGTTACAGCTTTTAACGTAACAGAGCCGTCTGAGTCCATATTGTTAACACCTAATCCAAGGTTCAGTCTCAACCGACGATTTATCAATTTTCCCACCTCATATAAACTGAATAAATAATATTCCAAATTAGTATAACTCTGGGATACAACTTCTTTGTTATTTTGGTTTCTTGTTATGAATTCCTTTATGTCATTGCTAATACCAATTCCAGTTTCAGGGCCAAGAACTCTTTCGAAAATTTCATTGACAACGATATTGACAATTTCATAAGAGTTGTGGTTATAATGCTCCGAGATAAATTGAATAGTTTCCTCCAATAAAGATCTTATACCTAAGCAATAATGAACGTAATCTTCACTGAAAGGAAATGTAACTGGCAATTGTCGTAACTTTGCAGGTGAAAAGGGGGCATCATTACGATACCAACATACCCTCATTACATTTTCATAATCCTTCCTATCTTCAATTATTAGTGGCATGTAATGATCGGATTGTATAGATTCATTGAAATCCAAACGAAATTGTTTCATAATCTCAGGAGCAAAGTACTGTTGGAATAAAATCATCAATATTTCATAAAGTTCTAATATCTTAAATCCATTATTTTCTATTATCTGAAGAAAATTCCCCACCAAATCTTTGAACTTGATTATACCATCGAGGTCGAATTCATGTGTCTGTAAATACTTGAGCAAGGCTTGTTTAAGCTTCGGAGAGTATGATTCCCATAAGTCATTTGAATTTGAATTTGAGCGAATTTGAAACTTTGCAGATAAATTTATCTGCTTGTCAGCAACGAAAAATGCAGCTATTTTTTTTAAGTATTCTTCCAAGCTAGAAAAACTCGCAAAGCTCGCTATATTTGCATCATCAGATATCTTAGTATTAGTTGTTACTGCGGTCGTTATAGGATAGATAACCCTATTGTATTTTTTCAACCATTCTTTATGATATAACTTGGATAAAAGCTCCTCTTCGTTTAGAGTTTGATAAACAAGAATTGCATCATATACAGTGGAGAGGTTGATCTGAAGAGCTTTGTCTTCAAATATGTTGTAATTTAAATTGGGATCTCTCATTGATATTTCGACGGGTGAGTTGAGTTTATGAGGAATGAAGGAGCTTGAGCTATCTTTGTTTCGTTTTATACTGGTCCAGTGCTTTTGAAGAGTGTATAAATTATCAAACAAGGCTTCGCCAATGGCGTGGAGCTTCCTCTCCACATTTACCGATAGCCACTTGCTTAAATTCTCGAACGAGTCTTCTTTGATCATTTTGGTAAGTAAAGGAACAGATTCGTAAATTTTTATAGCGAAACTGAAGTTTTCAACCTTGGGCAAATGTATATTTGTGAGTTCATCAATAAGTTTTAGAGCACTGAAGTATTTATGTTGTTTGATAAGATCGTGAATGCGGTTTGTGATCTCTAACACCAGTATACATAGGTTCAACACAACGGTTGTTTCTTCAATCTTACTGGATAATTCCTTACTTTTTATAAAATTCTTCTTCTTTGCTACAAGCTCCATCACTGACCGATTAAGGTATTGGCTTACTTGTTGTAGATTCCTGTTCAATTCATATGATTCAACTTGTATACTGTCTATTCTGTTGATACATGAGTTAATGTATTGAGTAGAACTCAAAGAAAGATCACTCAATTCCTCATCTTTATTTTGAACAATTTCATTAAGCTTATGTATCAAGCCTGAAAGTTCGTTTTTATTCAAAGCATCTTTAATGATTGGCGCCAAGCTGTCCAAGTAATCTTCCGAGTTTAGTGATGTTTGAAAAATATCCTCGTCTCGTAATAACAAATTTTCGATATTTAAATTATCCACTTTTAGCTTATTAGCCTTTTCATCTGACCTAATTGCATCAGTTGGTATACCTTGGTCCACATCCATTACAGCAGATTGCGTTACAGTTAATTCATATAGTTAGTAAATATATTGGAATCATTTATTTATAATTATGCGCATTCAAGTCATTGTTACGAAATCTCTCTATGATACTTAAAGATACTCTGCTCAATGTTTCCAGGGCACGTACTAATTGTAGGAGAGCCCAACAGTGGTAAACTAAGAACTGCTCATTTGATAGCGGGAGATAAATTTATCCTAGATAACATAAAAATTGATGCTGCTAGCCATAGTGGAATTATAGTGGAGACAAAGTTATGCACTAAATACTATGATACTCCCTTGAAACTTTTAGTCGATGAGTATCCAGAAAACAGGGATAAAATGTTTTCCGGGAGCTCAAAAAATCAAGAGGAAGCCAAGCTAAGTGGTCTTAAAGCTTGGAGTCATGAGTTTCTATCTGATGAATGCAAAGAGTTGCGACAAGTTTTGGAGGGGATCGTATTTTGCTTCAATATCGACAATGATCCTATGACATTCGTTGACAAAGCTATGCCTTTCATACAAGACGTGAAGGATTGCATGGAGCAGCATGA
Organism: Millerozyma farinosa; assembly: GCA_002196765.1. Classification (NCBI taxonomy): domain Eukaryota; kingdom Fungi; phylum Ascomycota; class Pichiomycetes; order Serinales; family Debaryomycetaceae; genus Millerozyma; species Millerozyma farinosa. The sequence continues at coordinate 953,992 of NBND01000002.1, read as the reverse complement.
GGATTGGAATGGATTTTTCGTTGTTATAGGCAGCTCCAGCTCAGGCAAGAATAATCCAGACGTGGAAGATATTGTGCTATCTTATGGTATTGAGTATATCAGTCTTTGCGACACGTCAACCGATGAAGATGGATTTAAAACAGGTAAAAATAGAGTCATAGAAGTATTCGAAACAAATGAGTGGAAGAACACAGGAATGCAACATAATGATGATTCATATCACGATAGTAAGGTGAAAAAAATGGCCGAAATGACAAAAGGGCTATTGGAAGATCATGTTCCAGGAGAACGTGTCTCTGAAATAGAGATAGATACAGTAATACTGAAACTTAGGGATGCTAAGGAAAGGATTAAGGGAATGGACGGAAGTGAGAAAAAAAGGTATGCAGATAAGGTTATCGAAGAGATTATTGACTATGTATGAAAGTAATGATAAATAAGTTTATACATAATTATAATTTTGCTGCATGATTTTCTGTATTGTACCTTATCAGCACGCCGGGACGGAAGTAGCATTCATTGACATCTTCGTCCGGAACACCATTTTCGTGAATAAAGACTGCAAAGTCTATGTGTGGAACTTCTTCGTCGATTACAACCATCGGTGCATGCCACGTCCCTCTCCCATAAGTAACTGATTGATTTCCACGGCATACGAATGCCCTAAAAGTGTTTGGATCTGGAAGCCTCCCATGGGATGACTCGTCCGTCTTCGCAACAATCACCAAGTATGATTTTTTCTTTAGGTCTTGTCCCATGGGAACAAATGTCTGAGTCGAGTATGGATGTCTCTCTAAAACCTGAGACAAGTATGCTTTGCTGCCATCATGCTTGATAGAAATCAAATGTTTTGGAGCCTTGCACCGAAAAATATTCCAGTTTGCTGTAGCCTGTTTCCCACTTGGGCATTGATCGTAAGCATTTTCTATAGGTGCAACCTTATGGACTTTCGTAGCTGTTCCATAGTTAGCTGCCGAACTCTTAGCCGTGCTGATTTGATGGTCAGCACTAATTACACCACCATAAGGCGCAAATCCCGCAGGAGTCAATAACTCTGCCTCCACCTCACTTATATTCTGGGTTTCGAAAGTCTTTAACACCATCACTAGCTACAAATTGCGTAGTTACCTTCGAGTCAACTCTATGCTTACTAGTATAATTATTTTCACAATGTGCAGTATACCAAGGAGAACACCGAGAAGATAAGAGACTGATGACAGAAGTATTTGGAACATAGCGAACCAGTCCTAAGTGTTTTAACAATGATTAAGCTAGTAAGTCATAGTATGGAGAAATGAAAATGGGCTGTCATTTGTGATGAAAGTGCTGACTGGCGTTCAAGCCTGTTTCATATACTCTCGTCTCACTCACTCTGCCTATGTTATCAAACGATTTCTGACATGGCTTTGCCATTATTTGTCTTTGCATCTGAGTGTTATCCAGAGGTCCTTCCTTCAGATTTGTTGCCTATTGAAGTTATCGTCAACGTAGTATGAATTTACCGGAGAAGATCAAAGTTGCAAACGATCTACATATAAAGCACGTGACATAAATAACTTAATTGTTGGCTCAGTGGCACTAATCTTCATCGTTTGTTATGGGTGGAGTTTATGGCAACATGAGTTACGGAGAAAACAAGAGAGACATTCCAGAGGATGAGGATGAAGAGAAGACCGTCTTTGGTGACGGAAATGACCCTATGAGTTTAGTTTATTCTCAGCAAGAGGGTTCACTAAGCCGAGAAGGTACCTTGGTTGATGGTAATGGAGGGAGTGGGTCCAGCTCATTGAATAAATTCAAGAAAAAAAGACTAAACACATCAGTTCACCAGCTCAGATACAATGAAAGCAAGCTTTCTCTTGATCGTGCTATAGGAGAAGCTATAGAGTCGTTGTACGACATTTTGAGCGAGAACAAGCGCAGACCGATATACTATCCGGCGGAGGCAGAAGACGATTCAAGCTTGCTTTTGAACTCGCTGAAGGCCCACATTGCTTTGGTACGCTCAAATCAAAGTCTTTCAGAGAAATCAGTGGATAAGGCAAAGATTTCCAAGGACATCGATGGAACACCAGAGCTCAAAGTTTTGCGATTGAACATTAAATTAGGACATACTAACACCGGTAATGGTGATTTACTTGGAAGTTTGGACAAGTCGTCAATAGCTGCAATCTTGGAGCAAAAGTTCAATCAACAGGTTAGATATTTGTCCAACTTAAAGGACAGAATCGATGATACATGTTCGAAAGTGTTCGTGACTGGAGACTTAAACGCCGGTAAGTCAACATTTTGTAACGCTCTCTTAAGAAGAAAGATACTTCGAGAGGATCAGCAGCCATGTACCGCAGTCTTTTGCGAAGTTATTGATGCGAATAAAGAAAATAAAGGCGTGGAAGAAGTCCATGCGATCTTCATCGACAAAGAGTATGATGTCAACGACGAATCAACTTATGAAATTCACGAATTGAAAGACTTGGAATATTTGGTTTACGAGTGTGACAAGTATAAACTAATTAAAGTTTACGTATTGGATGGAAGGTCTTACCATGAAAGTCTCTTGCATAATGGCGTCATAGACATCAGACTTATTGATGCCCCGGGATTGAACATGGATCTGTATCAGACAACACAGGTCTTTTCTCGACAAGAGGAAATAGATCTAGTTGTCTTCGTTGTTAATTCAGAGAATCATTTCACGTTGTCTGCCAAAGAATTTATAGCGGCAGCAGCGGCAGAGAAACGCTACGTGTTTATCGTTGCCAATAAGTTCGATAACATAAAGGATAAGGAAAGGTGTAGCTCCAAGATTCTTGAGCAAGTCAAAGGATTGACTCCAGAAACGCATAAGAATGCAAATGAGTTTGTGCATTTCATAAGCTCATCTGATGCCTTGGAGAGAAACGGAGGTGGAGGGGGAGATGATGGTGGAGATGGTGGAGACGACGGGCCCAATAACGACCATGACCGGGGATACCCTGACTTTGACAATTTGGAAGCTTCGTTAAGAAAGTTCGTCTTAGAAAAGAGAGCCATCTCAAAATTATTCCCGGCTAAAAATTATCTCATAAATTTATTCTCCGATTTGGAAGCCCTTGCAAGCTTGAATCAGAAAATTTACTTGAACGAGATTAAGAAGAGAACGCAAGATCTCGAGAAACAAATTCTACCTAAGTACGAGAATGCATTGAGAGATAGCTCAAAGATAAACGATCAAACTAATGCCTTGACAGAAAAGATATGTTCTGATGTATATGACTTTACCAGGAATGAAATATTGGATACCGTAAATAATTTTGGAGATTCTCAAGTACTTCCATATATGGGCTTGCAATATGTTTATGAGTATGCTAGGTCGACACAACAAGTGATGATAAATACAATCGTTTCCGCTGTGGAGAAAAGTGAAGGTTACGCGAAGGAACGGACTGCCGATGGAGTTAACAAGATTATCAAATACGGCCAAAATTTTCTAAGTGAGGACTTTTTGAATGACAAGGTTTTCAAGTCAGATCTAATGTTCTCGAGAAAGCATGATATGTTGAAAAAGAATCTTTCAACTTCGATTGAAGTCTCCGATTTCTTTGATCCTTCATGGGAGTCTTGTTTGATGTGGTTAGGTGTCCCTGAAGGCCTTGTTAACCTGTCTAAAAAGCAATTGGAGGAGTTTAATCCAGTGAATCTTTTAAGTTCTATTACGAGAAATACTTCTGCAATAAGAGATAATATACCGAGACAGGTCACGTTGCATACGATTTATTCTTCCACTAAGTTTTTAACTGCTGGTGCATTGATCCGCAAGGCCTATAGCATGTCATATATCTTTTCTCCTTCCATTTTGAAAAAGATATCTGGACCAATTGTATTGGGAGTGGTGGGATTTTCTGTCTTTTATTTGATTAATGACATACCCAACGCTTATCCTAGGAAGCAGGCGAGAAAACTCAAGAAAAAGGTCGTCGAGTTGGATTATATCCATTTGAATGCGGACAGAATAGCAAAAGGATGCCGCCTGGTTTTGAACTATCCCTCACGCCAGGTATTAACGTCATTACAAACTAGCATTGACAAAACAATAGGAGCAAAACAAGAATTGGAAGAAGGCATCAAAGAATCCGAAGCTGGATATCGCTACTTCAAGTCTTTTTACGACAGGATTGGAATTCAGAAACGAACGGTGGAAGCAATAGACTTGGAATCTTTGAATAATGTTGATTAAATCTCCCTTAATACTTGTATATAGTTGAACGAATCACGTTAGCGTTATGGTCTATTCGTTCTTGTAGTATGATATTTGGAACAAAATATACTACAGTCATATTAAAAAATGCTTACAAACTCCAATCGGATTCTTGTATAATATTTAACAGAAATTCCTGGCAAAAATGTTCTGCTATATTCTGCCGTCTCCTATCACCTTATGCTAGTGAGATACTGGTTTCAGACGTTGTACTGATAAGCGCCATTATAGATTAATATTTTTATGGTACAAAACGGAAAACCTTTTTTTCAGATCCAACTAATTAATGTAACACCATTAAAACCTCCATCATGGGTAGATTGAATAATAAGGAGTTTTTGAACGAAGTGAAGTCCTTATTAGATAAAAATAACGGGGAATCTTCTGTATACTTCACTCAAAAAAGACTAAATCCTGCATTGGAATTAAGTGAAACAGAGGGAATAGACGATTTGGCGTCCAATGTTGTCGATTCAAAGATAGGGTCAAAAAACGAGCAGCAGTATGGAATTTTAATACGAGTTGCTGCATCTTCTTCTGACAAGGGTACTAAGTCGAAAAAGACAAAGCTTTCTACGGTAGTTGAGACTAATCAATTGGACGAATTCTGGACCGATTATGCACAGGTGCTCAAGGCAGGTCTTACTGGCTTGAAAAAGAAAGAAAAGAAGAAGAGTAAAAAGACAGGGAAAGTGAGTAAATGAATATGAACTTTTGCACTATATCACGAGTATATAAGATATATTTCACGCTTCTTGCACTATCAATAAACCATTTGGATATATATAGTCTAAGTCCTTGAATTTAACGACATTTTCCGAGTTAAGCTCATCATTCAATACCTTTCTTGGGGGCAAAGGAGAAAGGAGTTTGAAATTGAACCCTATGGCATAATCTTTGAACTTATTTCGCATTTCAGAATCGCTTAGTTCGTTTATAGTTTTATTTACATCAAAATAACCCTCCATGTAAAGTTCGACTAGCAAAAAAATATCCTCGATGGAGTTTTCTGCGGGGCAGTAAAATGTGACCCTTTTTCCATCATTTAGTCGGACTGCTATTTTAGCATAATCGCTACCATGTTTTTTTTTTAAACAATCTTTAAGCAGAAAAAACTTCCACTGAAGGTATTGTTGTCGAAGCTCTTGATTCATTTTGGCTTTCCTTTTGAGCCTATCTTTTTGCAATGACTTTTGATAGTTGGCTTCTTGTTGCTTCAAGAGCAACTGACTTATGAATTTGTCACGTAACTCGTTACGAATGAGAGTCAATTCTTCAGAGAAATGGCCCATTTTTCTTATGAACTTATGCTCGATAATTGCGTCCAGATCTATTTCCTCACTGAAGGCACCTTGTATTTTCGATATTAGCGATATCTTAGAATTGGTCTTAACCGGTCCCAGAGGTGACATTGTAGTCTTTCTTGTGAGACACATGAGGCCCAAAAATGGAAATTTTGTCACATTCAAGCTGTTGGCCAACTGATAAGCCTCGGGGTTTGTTAGATCGCCACCCCAAATGAGTGTGTCCTCCCTGCGGAAGATATCTATAAATTTCTGATTCATCACTATCTTATTGAAAATGAAGGTCGAATCCACATTCTGGGGATTGGACAAATAGACAAACAAAAATTTGGCACGGTTCGTTGCCATGTATAATGCTTGGGTGTAACTACCGGGGAAAAATGGAGGCAACTGTGGACCACTCGTATTTTCGTTGTACTGGGGCGATGGCGGAAGGCTTTCTTCCAAGTCCCGTATAAATTTGTTAACTTTATCAATTGGGTCTTCTATCCCAATGCTAGACGTGCTTGTAAACCTCGTAGTATTTGCATGTGTCTTAAAATAAAGTGTGTTGATACACTTTGCAAATGTTCGTAAGAGTAATATAATGACCATGAACAATGGCTTAAACACTAATAACCCTATAATTTTAGCACATTGTTTACCAATATCTCCTATGAATTTACTGTTAAGTATCCTTCTATTATTCTCTGCTGGTGTTTCTACAGGATACTGTCCAGGCATACTCGAACCTTGATTATTTTCCTCGTCTGGCACCCTCCGATACGACTGCCCTCCAAGGATTCTAGAAAGCCAACCAGATCCTTGCCCGGGCATATTCATTACCGTAATATATCTTTATAGTGAAGGTAATAATCAACTATATCTTTTGCTACTTTTTATAATCGATTATTGTATGCGCACATTTATATTTCATTATTAGTGATAGTTGCACCGGAGTAAATACTTATCATCTTTACAGAAGTTCTACAGAGACATATAAGTATCGATAACACGCTCTCTGCATTTCGAAACCCTGTCCATTTTGATACCGAAGACAGGATTAACTGGGCTTGTAGAGTGTGCATGTCGCACAGGAGAGGTGTGGATTAAGAGAGCAAAAGAGAGTTGCAGACTATCTTTGTTTGACGTAAAGGAGAATTGGTGCTCTGCGATGCTCAAGCCACATAGGGCATAATTTGTATGGTAGAAGTCGACTCCCTTTCCCGGTTTGTCTTTGAAGCCACCGGAATTGGTACATTGACTGCAGCTAAGAAGATAAAGTCTCAAGGCATCCCTATTGAAAATTGAGGATTTTTCTAATGCTAACTCTATCATTGCGAGAGAGGCGCCAATCCAAAAACTGTAGCATGCGTCAACCAACTTGTTCGTTCGTCCAGAAAACGCCCCTTCCGCTTTGTGCTGTCTCATGACACACCACCTGATAAGCAAATCTATGTCGATATTCTTCGCTAGCTGCGAGGCGAGTGAGCCCTCGCACGGCTTGAGAAGCAAGAAGTAGCTTGCCAATGCGCAGAAAGTGTACCCCCCATGCGCTTCAGTCCCAGGGACGCCAGCAAAGCCACCCTCGTATGTCTGACATCGATTGAGCCATCCTATTACACCTTCACTTAGCTTTTCATCTAGAATACCCAATATCGTGGCGCTGAGTAAAACGCAATACACCGACCTTGTATCGCTTTCTCCTCCGTAGTGCATCGAAAATGAACCGTCTTTCCTTTTCAACTTCAAAAACCAGGAATAAAGGTTTTTTCTGAGTTTGCTTAATATCAGATACTGATCAGCAATTACGAGAGATAGTATAGAGGCATAGCAAGAGGCAACATGCCCCAATTGACCCTTGCCTCCTCCGATGCCGTCAAGTCCCTCATTAGAAATGTTCCTCTCGATTTTCCTCCTCACCAGATTTTGTAGCTCTTCAGTAAGCCAGCCCATATCTCCGTCCGAAACCACATCCAATGAATTACATAGCCAGTAGATCATCCAGCCGTGGTTGGCATCTAATGATCTGAAATAGGACGGTAACGGACTATTCAAGCTGCTTAGAGCATAGTCATAATGCAACTCTTTTTTAAAGGAAAATGCATCTTTCATGGACTGTCGGTCAACAACCCTTTCGTATATATTAGTAACCCTTTCCTCCGTTTCCTTTTGGTCTATGCTAGTTTGCGTCTCGATGCTGACGGGACCCGTATAAGTATCATCGAGCATCATCGCAAGGAGCTTCTCAGAATCATCATCCATATTTTTGAGATCGTTTATATTGAAAGATCTTCTCGCAAGAGTCACTAAATATGATATCCTTCGACTATACCTCAGGTGTATATCATCTTTGGTCATAGTTGACGGGAAATTACCACATCAATACTCAATAACTGAATTCGTCCCTCGCAATAGTCAGATGACTAAGAATGCGATTCTATCACTATAGCTATAGCAATTGAACTAGCATTAAGGTCGATGTTCTACGTATTATATCATACAGAAAGCAAAGTTATAGTGTATTAAAAAGTAGATATAGCATTCTTTTCTACTAAGAATCATTAGTACCTGTTATGAATTTAGAAAATGCAAACTTGAGTATAACTTCGTAACAATAAATGAACTGATCTAAATTTTGCACCATTGATATTCGTTGAGTACGTTGGTATTGTACAGACTTATAGACAAGATCGTCTGGGCCCCAGGGGTCAAGCTGGTCGCAATCTCGAGACTCAAAGCAGTCAATTACCATATCAATCGTTATGAAAGTTCCTGTTCTTCCACAACCTGCCAGACAATGGACCAAAATATTCTTGTTCAAGCCAAGCATCTTCACCATGTTGTTCTTATAATGGATGAGATCTAGAATGCAGTTCAGGGAGCTTGGAACACCAAAGTCTGGCCAATCTTTGAATTGTAAATGGTACACAGTTTTTGATTCATCGTTTTTAGTGAGCTCTATTTTTTTCACGTCAAACGAGTTATGCCGTTCAAAGAACGTGTTATTGAGTCGAAGCGAACTGTCAGGGAATACCTGATCGTCAAAATACTTTTTCTCCTTGTCTGAGAATTTATTGCCTGATTGCTCATTCAAGCAAACAATAACTTGTATGTCGTTATACCAAACAGTCTTCCAAAAATCTTCAAACGTTGAGCTCAAGGGGTTTTGCGTGGCAATGTACCTTCTTTTGGAAACCTTCGAACACTCAATGTAGTTTGCATTAAAATAGTCATCATAATCGTCAGATTTCTGTCTTGTATGAGGCGACACCAGTAATTTCACTCTGGAATGCTCATATGGCCAGATGTTGTTATATCGGTTTTTATATCCGTACTCAATTCCTTTCGGTATTTGGTACTTCACATCATCACATGCTGGACAAAGGGCACTAGGGGTGCATACATTAGGAATATGATGGTGAATGCAATTATTTGCTATAGCTATTTTCAAGCGAACTTGTTCGCTTTGTTCAATCTTATCGAATAATTTGTTGAGTTTCCTAATCACGGTTCTCTTATAACTTGGATCTTTAGTATTTTCACCAAAGAACCTCAACCACTCTGGTAATAAGTTCACGTTCTCTTCCACACCTTCTGGGATCCTTAAACTATACATGTAGGTTTTGCCCGGGCTTTCCAAAGGAGGCTTAATGACAGTATCCTCATCTTCATTTTGCGCTCCAAGCTCTAGCCGAGGAAGCATATTCTTTTTGAGAGCGTTTAAAAACTTCTGCTTCGCCGGCGTGCATAATGGAAGTTTAAACCCAGATAAGCTACTTGATTTCAGTCCATCGCTGTTCAGTTCTTTTTCTGATGGAACTTCCAACACAAGGCTGTTCTCGCATAAGCTGGAAAACCCTCCATCCAAGTAAAAGACCTCAAAAGCTGTGTAGGTCTCATCGTTATGAGACACAAACTTGCTGCATGTTTGGAATAACGGGAAGGATATATGAGCGTCGCTGCTATCGCTATCATAAATCAATACTTTCAAAGGTTTGGTGCCCTCTTCCCTCGCGTGTGCATGATTCAAGAAATTGTTTTTGCTGTCCTCTGGCAAGTTCGTAGAATTGAGTATCTGGTGGATGGAATATGATGTTCGCTTCAAAAGAGTCGTCGGTATGCAAGCGTTGACGGCGGTCTTTATCCGCGAGACGGAAAATAAATTGAACGGCCTGATGTCCAACACCAATGCCCCGCTATCAATCAACGCCTGGATCCCATCTTCTTTGACCCCCATTACCAGAATAGGCATCTCCTTCAAGTAGTTCCGCGACGTGGGCGAGATAGGCGGGTGTACAGGCAGCGTGCTGGGTTCCGGTGACCTTAAGCAAAGCTCGCTTAGGCCCTGGCGGCATTTGTCGTCGTCCTTTCCAGATGCCACTGTTGTCGACATATTGCTGTTAAGCTCTCTTTTTCTTCTATATTAACACCTGAGTTGTACCCAATGCGTTTGACTGATCCTGGACGCTTCTTGTGCGTGCTTCAGCCTTTCGGTAGAACTTGTTACACCGCTTCTATAAAATTGCCCTATTTTGTGAACTTGTAGGTCTCTTCTGCTGAATCATGAAATTCAATCTCACTCCAACAATCTCTATTTATCGATTTTTACGAGTATATATATATATTGGCTGACTATTCTATTTTTTGAAGATGCAAAGGAAGTTTTAGAGTCTAGATCGAGGTTCGGATAGAAAACCGGTCTTTCCACGTACCTATACTGAAACAGATATTTACACCTAGACCTGGGATTGACTGAATTATTATCGTTTTTGGAGCCATAAGGTTAACTTTGTGAGGCAGCAAAAGGGTCCAGCGAATCTTCATACACCAGTAATTTGTATTTGACCAGACGAATCAAGAGTCTATGGGGACTGATCAAACAGGGCCGCGCGGAGAAACAGAACTACAAAATTTTATCTTTCAGTGTGGGCCTGTAGGGATGCATGGTATGGAGCGTGTATCATAGTATGTCGAAAAAGTCCTTTGGCGGTAGGACAGGCAAAGCATTCAGTAATATGTTGTAGATTGTAAGTTGACCTATTTTCGTAGTGATTGGGACGGTGCGATAGCCCGGGAATTTCAGTGTTTGTAGTCGCTTTTGCTGCGCGATGCACGATTAAGGTTGGAATAACGTAAGGCATGAGCAAGACCCTTATACTCCGCAACTCCTTGTCTGTTTACGACCGAGATAGTGCAACAAAATGGCCTATAGCGAGGCGTCGCATGCGTGGAAGGCTGGAGAACGGAAGACTTATGCAGCAGAAGCACGCCACGTACAACAGGTTCACAAAGCAACCTTAAGTACTGGAAAGCAAGCCACAAGGGAAGAAGCAATTCACTCGAGGACCTGGAATAGTTTTTCTTTAAACTTTGCATTTTTGTTGTGCAGGCGTGTTAGGTAGTTGAGAAACCTTACCGCTAAGATGAGCACCCTCCACTTGGAGCGAGCAGGAAGCAGACGGAATTCGGTCTGAGACGTGAAGTGATATACTTTTCGGGGTTTGGGGAGTGGGTAAAGTAGTCTGGCGGTCGTCGAATCGAGCAATGCTTCTGTGGAGTCCTCTGCAAGGTCTTCTGCAAGGTCTTCTGCATAATCGGTTACCCCAGCCAGCTGGCTGCGCTCAACCACCGCGCTTAGTTCGTTCTCGAGATATCTATACATAGACCGGAGCTGATCTATCTTTTCCGAGTTGACATAATTGTCTCGCCTGCACATCACTAGCTTGATGGTGAGGTCTTTGATAGCTTCGCGCGCTTGCTTGAGATCTTTCTCGAGCTGCCTATTAGCCAGCGTGAGGCTCTCGCACCGGCTTCGGGCCTCGTTTTGGCTCTTGCGGAGATCGTCTTCGTAGCTTTGTTTGGCGCGAGCGCTGCTGCGTCTTTCACCCTCCAACTCGCGCTCGAGCTGTTCCAACCGGTTTTTCATTTGAATATTTTGCTCTATGATGCTTCGATTCTCGATCTGTAAATCCGAAAGTTTCTCGTCCATTTCGTAGATGGTTTCCTTTTGGGACTGAACCTTACGCAAGAGAATATTCTCCTTCTGCTTTAGCTCTATTCTGTCTTCGTGGTCGTCCTGCTTGAATTCTCTGAGTTTCTCTTCCACTCTCGAAGAACTATTCTTCTTGGGGATTTCATACTCCTTGTTTTTGATAGCTGTAATGTTTTCCTTGAGCTGCTCGAAATACAGCTTTTTGCTTGAATCTGTCTTTGTTCCTAATTCACCATTATGTTCATATAAGCCACTTCGTGGTCTTTGATAAGAGCTATTTAACATCGGTATCTTAGTATTACTACGACCCCCAGTATATCGATTAGCTTGCTTATCATCTCTAAGAGGAGATTGCCGACCATTACGAATATTCTGTTGGCTGAAACCTTGTCCTTTTTTAGGAGTTTCTACCCCATCTCCCATATCAGCCAGACGTATCGCCTGTCTGAGTAAGTTGATTTCAGTGCTGTCTCCATCTTCATTATCCACAAGATCACGCAAGTTGTTACTCCATATCGAATTCTTTTTCTTTATATGTTCTATTGTATCATCTCTGTAGTCCATTCTCCACCTGATCTTCAATTATTTATCTACGCTGCCAACTTTTGTTTACTTATAACGCGCTCGTGGATTTTTATAATATCTAATTAATTCTACAACATCATTTCTTATGAAGAATCAAAAGAATGTCTAAGAAGAAGCCAATAATTCGAAAACAGGCCTTCATTAGTAAAGTAAAGTCTTATCCCTTTGACTTTTTTTTGTGGATTAATGAACAAAGGCATTCGATCGAGTGGGATGACTATTGTGATTCAATTGCAACACCGTTAGGCTGTCTTTTAACGCTCTATTTTTGCGTCTTGAACAAGGTATCAGTGACTCACAGTAAATCACCGAGAGAAAACAGCAACTCCTTGTTTCAAGCGGACTATTATAATTATGAAAAAATAAGACGTAGGGCAATTACAGGGGACGATATTGAGCTTCGAAGCGTAAAACATGACTCGATTTGGCTTACCTTAGTCGACACAACCTTGATTATCTTATTCATCAGCTCGTTGTGGAACTTCATATGTGTTTTTAGGTCATCTAGAGATTATGCTTTGCTATACTCTTCTATGGATAAAAAGCCTCACACAAAGTCGGCTCGTCGTCTAAGTTTGAAGACCAACACAGAAGAGTCCATGATAGACAAAATAATTCTGTTCTTCTACACCCACGCAGCAGATCTCAGGGACAGCTCCATGGAAAATGAAAGTTTTTACGATAATGATAGCACCAACGAGGCAAATTCAGTTGAGAAAGACGTTTGGGAATTGTGCGTATGGGATCCCCCAAAATTCAGTCTTTACCTTTTTACTACTTTTTGTCCCGCAACATTGATTATCGATAGACTCACCTCAAACAGTATAGCTTTCTGGAAGAGTCTACTCATGATAACCCTGTTCAACGCTATTTTGTACTATGTCATTGCCAATAAGTTTCTAACATTACTTCAGGACAAACAAATCCTTTACCAAGAAATGTTCCAGGAGTACAACAACAAATTCGTTAAACCTAAAACTTCAGTTCTAAAGAAAGATGTACTTGTGGATGCAACCTACGGTCCCCGTTTGAAGTCATCATTGGCAGCTAAATCGGACAAGAATGGTTACTTCCAAAATACCAAGCTGAAAGTATTCATTACCCATGACATAAATGGAAACTCATTTAATAATTTAAATGTGGAAAATGAGGATGTCCTTTCACCAGCACCTACCCCTTTGCTGGGGTCAAGGGTACATTCGAGAGGGTTAAACGAGCTTGAATCTCCCTTCCGAACGCCGTACAGAAACGATGTCTTGAATACCTCTTTTTCACAAAGACAAAACCCTCCTAGTGACCGCCGGCCATATATTTCAACGGCAAATAATGTTGGCACTTTGAGAAACACTCCTCAGCACAACTTTGACAGTTATAGAGCAATGGAAGATCAAGACAATAAACTGTGGTATGATTCATCCACTCCATTCAGGAGAAACTCGGCCACATCTGGCACTTTGCACCATAGGTCTTCTCCTCTTGTGGAGAATAACTACAGGAATTTCCAATCCCCCAATGGAAAAATTACTAACGGCTCATTGAAAAGGGCAGACTTATCACCATCAAGAACACAAGCATTCAGGCGATCACCTTCTCCAATGCATAAATCTCCAATATATAACGAAAATGATATGAATTTTAAAAGGTCACCAAGCCCAGGGAAACCGAAACCGAGATGGCATTAATACAGTAATGAAATACTTTTATAGGACTTATATATACTACTATGTTACAATTCATTGAACCCAAAGAAAAACCTTAACAAATTACTTATCAATCCTTGGTTACTTGTAGCTTTCTTTTCCTCCTCTGCCTTAGATGTACCTGTTGCTTCCGGATTTAAGAAAAACTTGGAGCCATCTTTTAACTCAAGCTTACTTGCATAGGATGTCTGCGTATTGCCAGTATCTATCAACGTCTGCTCTCTATTTTTTTCGCTGAAGATAGGGTCAGTTTTCAACCCGCCGCCTATATCTTCGTTTTTCTCTATTTTTCTTTTCTGTAACTTTTCTACAGCATCTTTAGTATAAGGAATGACACCTAATAGCACACCATTGAAAACCGAGCCATTTTCTTGTAATGCATCAAGTGCAGAAGATGGATTGTCATAGGTGAGCTTTACCCAGGACTTTCCACTGAATATTGGCATGAAAGGCCTCTTTTGCCCGTTGCTGCTAGAATTCAGAAATCTGGCCAACGTATTATGTCTTTTAATAACCTCGAAATCTTCTAATATAGTTCCAAATTCCTGGAAATAAGATATCACCTGATTTGCCATGTTCTCAGGGTACCCGAAAACGAGGATTGCTGATTCAGAATGATCCAAAGGGTTGTGTTTCAAGTCATCCTGAGCTGACTTCTCAGCCACCGAGGCCGACGAAGCGTCTCTGTTGAACACATTATTGAAGTTCTTAGGGTCTTTATTCAAGAAATAGTCATTGTTAGCATTGGAAGGTTTATCTAACGATATCAAAACTTCGTCATTCAAGTCGTATATGGACCTCGAAGGAGGTGCGTCGTCATCAAATTGAACCACCAGCGGCTCATCTTGGAAAGTATCACTGGTGCTCTTATCCACTTTGGAAATATCGCCCGAACTAGTGTCGAATAGGCTTCCAACGCTATTCGCACGGTCTGCAGTACTTCCCGCTGTCAAAGCTTTTCTCTGCGTAGTGCCAAACGACAATAGATTAAATTGTCCAGAACTCTGGCTACCTGTTCCGTCGGTTTTGCTCTTGTTCTCTCTTTTTGTAGCGGAGGAAGTTATATGAAATCCTGTTTTTTTCTTAGGAAGCAAGTGGTTAGGGATGGTTCTTCTCTTCGTATTCTGAAACCACTGAGGCTGTTTCCCTGATATATTGCTTTCCTTAGATTCCAGAATACCCCCCAGTGTTTGATTAAAAAGCGGTTCACCTGATCCTGTCGTGTTGCTTGAACCAAATAGTGTCGACATTCTGTATGCTATGATTTTGATGTCAAATTACTGGGAAAACAAATAGTCAATTTGACTTATATTTTTGCGAGCCTTTGTACAACAAGAAAAAAGTTTCTTGTCTCATCTTTAACGGCTAGGCAAAACCATAAAATGATACTATCACCAGCTGAAAGGTCATACTTATACGATTCATTGGCCAAGGATGAGCTTATAAGACCAGATGCCAGAGCGGATTATCAGTTCAGACCCATCGAAGTCAAAACTGCATTTTTACCGTCATCTAATGGGTCAGCAAGAGTAAGACTAACAGATGGAAGTGAAATTATAACGAGTATAAAGTCGAAGGTTGTTTTGGCTACCGAAGAGAAGTCATTGATAGAGTGTGACATTGACATTCCAGGGTTTAGAGATGACTCGAATTTTGTTGCAAATTTGAAATATAATATGACAAGCTTATTGAACAAGAGTTTTCCTTTTGAGAGCTTAAAACTTACGTCCAAATACGCCTTCAAACTTTTTATAGACTGCGTTGTGATAAGCTACTCCTCGTTTCCACTCACATTTATTTCTATAGCATGCTACTTGGCCTTGAAGTCTACGAAGCTCCCAAAACTCATAAGTGATGTAAACGACGAAGTAACAGCAGAGCAGCCTCTTTTTTCAGACGACTGGGAAAATGCCGAGTATTTGGGCGATTTGATTGACCAAAAGTCTTTTAACCCTCCATTATTAATAGTCATTGGTGTTGTTGGCAAAAATCTTTTATTCGATCCTTCTGCCGAGGAGGAGCAAGTCTTGGAAAATGGGATAATAATAGGCTGGTACAACAACGACATATCTACTCCTATTCATAACCTCAACTTTTCCGTACATTCTAATATGCCAAACTACAAAGGATTGTCTCAACAGATTATAATGAAAAGTATTCTCATGGCAAGAAAGCACTGCGCTAATATAGTTAAAGTTTTAGACCAAGCTATCGAGGAGCAGACAAACGATGGGGTTATATTTTGAAGGAAATGCTGCGATTTTTTATTTGTATAATAGACTATTTCTATATCCTAAATGTAATCAACAATGCTGCGATGAATATGCGTGAACGATAATAGCTGTGGCGGTCTGTATGTTCATTGATCTAACAACACCTACCTGTTTGATCTCAATGCACATGTCAAGCTCCACTAAAAGATCGCCCGGAATACCCTCTCGTTCTTTACCTAACATAATCAATGACTTCTGAGGAAATTTGAGATCACTGTTCAACTCTACTGACTTATCAGTTTGTTCCAAACCTATCAAAGTATATCCTTCACTCTTCTTGGATTTCACAAAGTCCTTTATGTCCTCCTCTTTCACTTCTTTCATAGGCATCCATGAATCAGCAGTCACAGCAACGTTCTTGAATTGTGGGTGATCTTTCACTCTAATGTCATTTAAAGTTAAAAGACCAGCTCCAAGCACATCACATAGCCTGCAGATGCCTCCCAAGTTCGGAGGTTTATCCACCAAAGAAGAAACTACTATCAAATCTGAGCGATGAACTGAACGCTGCTCGTGTGCGACATCTTCTGAGAGGACGTTTAAAGCACCGCTTTTCGTCTGCAATGGAGATTGGTCGGTATTACTCTTCAAGTTGAAATCAGTGATTACTGGGCGCAGATAAATAATTTTTCTTTCTTTTATCCACAGCGATTTCAAGCTTTTGCCGATGGCTTTGTTAAGATTTAACTTCTGCTTAGTGTCAACATATTTGGCAAACTCATCTTCTGTTAATAAATCAACATCTTTTTCACTGACTCTCATAAGAACGTCCCCAGAGATACCTACTAATGTCTGGTCTGCCTTTACGTTCCATAACATTGCATCACCGCTTCTATATTTTCCAAAGTTTTCGGTATTTTCTGCACTTGAGTAGATGTTCTCTACTACCTCGAAAAGACAAGGATCAAACAGTGTTCTATCGTGTTTAATTTCCGGATAAATTGAAAATAGCAACGAAGCAGAGAAATGTCTAACTACTGCTTTATTGGAGGTAGCACCAGGAACAACGATGGTTAATAATCTGGAAAGGACAATGATCTTCTCCTCATTTTCTAACTGCTGAGCATATAAATACATTATTCTTTCAAAGGATGTTAGATTTGCTGGCTTCACCGTAGGAGAAAGGCATTTCAGGATTATTAAATCCAAAATCCGACGCTTTTCCTCACCTGAATCAAGCATTTTGAGTGTTATTATCCACTCAAGGTATACCCTGACGAGAGGGCTTGGTTCTGATTCGACTGCATTAATAAAGACCTCAATGAATTGAGAGATAAACACCTTAACATCAAGTTTATCTAATACAGATAAAGCTACTGTTAATAGCTGAATTCTCTTCCACTCTTCTAAGCCATCAGTGCTCTTGATAACTCTAAAAACATAAAATTTCGAATTTTTATCCAACATCATACTAATTATTCTAGTCGCAAATTCAGAAGACTTGATAGAGTTGAATATTGTGATAAGGTTAACCCTAGAGCTTATTTCTTCCACTTCATAATATTTTCTATATATATCAAAACCATCACTTCTCGCTATTTGTTCATCAAAGATTCTTCCTATGATGTTTTCTAGCTTAAACACATTATTTCTGAGTTGTTGGTGAGTAATAGCAGCGAACAATAAATCAAGAATCCATGAATAACTTTCGAACTCATTTGGATTTGCAATCTGGAAATTAGAAAAACACTTAGTTAGCGTAGGTAATAAGCATCTTCTTCCATGTGAGCTGACAATGATGGACTCTCCAATTTGGAAAAATATATTGTGATTTAATTCCTCATCGGAAGTTAAAAGTTTTGGCTGGAATAGAGTCTGGATGAATAAGACGTGAAGATCTTTATGGTTCAACTGTAACCTATAAAGTTTAAGGTTCTCCCAAAAAGTGTTTAGCATAGAAATATACTTGTCTATATTCTGCCCCTTATCATCTCTTGCTATCATCTCATTTATCAACCTTATAAGTTCCACATTGGCTATGTAATAATTCGAGTCAAGACATAGCAAGTCGAATATATCTTCGAAATTCTCGGGAGCAATTTGATTTCTTTGAATTAAGTGATTCAAAAGTTTATAGAATTCGCTTTTCATATGATCCTTGATCTTATAAAGATTCTTAGATTTTTTACAAAGCTCCTTCGAGTTAGCAAACATAAGCGAATCGAATCTTATCAAAGATTCTAAATCGAATATAGGAGCTTCTAATTCGTTACTGGAATTCAATAATTTATTCAACAATATCATTTTCTCAGTCAGGACTCTCAATTCTTGTTCATCAAAGCTCTGGACCCCAATGTTTATATCTTTCCAGATTTTCGAAACGTCTTTTGAGCTTGGTAACCTATTTTTTAGCTTATGAAATGGAAGTACAGTAACCGATGAAAAATACTCTAAGTCATGAGCTTCCAAGGTAACTTTACTCAAAGTATCTTGTATTCTGTCTTGGATATTTGGATACAGCAAAATATCAATATTACTTACTTCAAGTTTCAAAAGATGGCATAAAACAAGATCTGAGGACTTGTTTAAAAGTTGGATTAGCAAGTCCTTAAGAGGATCATACGAACATATTAGCAAGAATATAACAGCAGCCTCTTCTTTTGTCAAAAAGTCAACCTTACTCAAGTAATATTCGACGTCAAAAACTTTCAAATCATTCTTAAGAAAGATGTTGCCGATATCTTCTATATTGTTGATAAGAGTATCATATCCGTTGAACTTAGCGAACTTAGATAATATACTTATAATCTCTTCAACATCTTGTACTCGGAAACTGGAGGTGACTTTGAGCAACAATGTTTCAATAGCTTCATTTATCAAAGGGCTTTCTGTTCTTGATTCATATAATCCGACTATCAATTCCTCGTGATTTTCGAGATCGAGATATTGTTTTCCGTTTAAAGAGGAAGCGATACCCAATAATACATAAAAGCGAGCAGGATCAAAGCCTTCTCTGCTATTGTTCAACACCTTCAAAATAGAACTAACGAATCTTTTCGTATCTTCTTCGTTGAGTTCCGATAACAACCTAGTTATAAAGTTTTTCAAGGTGTCACCATAAGCACAATAGGCTTTACTAGAGTTCTGGTAATTCCTAACAGTAAAGTGCGACGCTTGCATCGCATAAGGTAAGAAATATGTTTCGAAGAACCCTAAAGCATCTTTCATATAGCGCAAATAGTTGGGAGGTATAGCGTATAGCACCGACAAAGAAAACTTTCTCACTGACTCCATGGATGCCCTAAAGCCAGTCGAGAGAAGACAGTAACCCCATGAAGGGTGTATCAAAGATATAGGTGATATAAGTTCAACTATATCCTTCACAGCGGCCTCAGCTTGATGTAATGATGTATCCACGCCTAATATTTCAAACAAAGTGACGAAGCGTTCCCACTCCTTTAAAAAAATATCTCTTTTGGAAATATCCCATCTCATTACGGAGTTATCAAAAGACTCGTTTATTGATTTGATCGAATGCTTAAGCAAAGCCAACCCAAGCTTTCTTTTTTCGTGTGACAAATTTGTTAATTCATTTTGGATAACCTCCCAGTATTCCTTTCTATTTTTTAAATTACTCTGAAAATAACCATCTTCGTGTAAAACGAAGTTTGTCGTAGATATGTATCTTAGCCATAAACGCAATGCTTCATCTTTGTGCAGCTGAAGATGTGACTGAAGCAATACAAAGATAACTTCCCATAAATATGGTTGGCTCTTTGATATTTGCCTGACATGGTTAATTCTCCACCGTAATATTTCAGACGCTTCTCGAGAAATAAACTCGTCTGTTGATCCTAGGTAAAAGATAACTATTGTATCGAACTCAATATCAGTTGTCAAAGCACTATTACTCGTACGAAATAAATACTCGAAAAAGTCTAGTATATTTTTCAAGTGTAACAGATCCAAGACGACCAAGTGAAATCCAGACGTCTCTTTGAATGTTTCCTTGGCGAGCTTTTTGATATCTGATGAAAACCCGTCTGCGCTTAATAAATGGCTCTTCAACTTCTTCGCATAGTCAAGCATCAAATCGTCACCCAACCGAGGAAGTGACCTGACAAGTTGAGAAATGCAATTGCAAATATCGTCCTTCCTCTCTTCCATATTCTCGGCTAATGCCCCTTTGCAATAATTCAATATGGTGGGATATACTTCATTTAGTGATGCTTTTGGTAAGTAATCCAAGATTGTGCATAATGATTTCAAAGAATCATCATTAGTGTCGAGTGATTCTACCAACTTGCAACATATTTCATGCTGCTTTGAAGGACCGACCTCACTTAAAAGCAAGGATATCGTGTCAGTCATTGTCCTATACCGAGACAACGAAATTGTGCAAATGCCCTACTGATGCCTTTTTTTTTTTTGAAAAATGCGATGAGACATTGCAAAATATCATTAATTATAATAATTTATTTGTTGAGTGTAAGCTGTAACTGTTTTCAGAAAGAGAGCTGAGAACTTCGTGAATGCGTTAATGCTTGCAGACAGCAGAATTACTCCTCTCTTTAGAAAAGACGAGATAATAAGCTATTAATGAATGAGAATGAGTTTCTCATAGTACGCACGGCCATTGCAACAATCCTTTACTTTGGAAATGCGGTATATACAGCAATACCAAACGTTACTTGAATTGACGAAAAGCTCAAGAAGAAAAGCCTCGTGTCATTATACCATGCCAAAAGTAGATCCTCATTGCAGCTGACAAAATCATATCTGGTATAAAAAATATGAGCGGTACGGGAATCGAACCCGTGTCACCCGCTTGGAAGGCGAGTATGTTAGCCACTACACCAACCGCCCAATTGTTAGTCAAAAAACGAATTTGCGTGTAAATATGCTTCACAGGTGTACTTGCAGTTACAAGGAATCCATACTCAATAGGCCAGATTACAATATGGATGTTATTGCATTATGTCTATTTAGGAATTATCACAAAGGAATATGGATGTGTATGCTGTATTATACCTCGACTTTGATCCTTTTACCGACAGTGGATTTTGTCAAGCTTTCCGCTTCGTTATGATCGATATCTTCCAGGTCTGTCTTGAGCCGCTTTACCGACAGACTAACTTGCTTATTTTCATTGATTCCGTTATTCAAATCTGACAAATCAGACGTAAAGAGCACAGATTGTGCCCAACCTGCGAAATCACCAAAGATATTTTTGAAATGCATTCTTATGTCGCTGTAGACTTTATGATTTAGCGTCTTGAGATCTCGTTTACCTTTAAACTTGTAATCCCGTAATGCAATCTGGTAGACATGTGTATCAACGGGGACAACATCGTGTTTATCCAAGGCCATTAAACAAATGCAGTCAGCAACTTTGGGTCCCACCCCCATAAGCTGTAAAAGAAAGTTGTGGGCAGTTTCGTAATCTTCTTGTCGCATCAGATTAAGCTTTTCAAGCGTGATATCAGGATATTCGTCATCCGTCATTCTACTTGCTGTTGCATATATGTATTTAGCTCTGTACCCAAATCCAAGCTCTCTTAGTCTGCTCTCGAGCGAAGAGCACAGCAAAAGCTGCTCAGGGCTGGGGAAGGAATAATGTTTCACCCCCGCGTATTCATTTATATAATCCCCAAATTCCAGGCAAAGCGCCTCACACATCTTCGATATACGTTTAACGTTGTTGTTGGAAGAGCAAATAAATGACACGAGAGTCTCCCAAGGATCTTGGCGCAATATACGGATGCCTTTGAATTCTTCGAACGGAGAGCTTTTCAATACTTTCTTAAAGTTCCCATCTTTCTCCGACCAGTGCTCGTATAGGTCACCGAGAGCTATGTTCAAATTAAAGTAGTCTTGCAAGAACAATTTTGTCTCTCCCTGGGTCCTAACATCCCCGTCATCACTCTTTTTATGATGCGGTACATGGGAATACTCTACCGCATCATCATTCTGTCTCAAAAGTACGATTCTATCCTTTATGGTAAAAGTCCAAACATCGTCTATTTTTTTCCATCTGAATGTTTGCCCACATCTAAGGACTTTCGAGAGCTCAACTTCTGACCTTGAAATGCAGAGTTTGTTCCACGTTAACTTAGCTGCCATATTTCTAAGAAATTTTGGTGTTAGTACTGAAAATCATCTCAAAATTCACACGCGTTTTTTCAACCTAAGAATGAAGGCTGATAAGGTAAGTGTCATTTTTAGCTTGGAACCTAGTATTAAGAGTTAATGGAACACACCTGCCCTATATGCTTCAAGAAATTCAATAAGCTACTACTAGAGCATCACGTAAATACATGCTTGGATTCACACGAAGTTGTACGTTCCAAACGAAGTGAGACAACTCAGGTAAAAGAGACTTCACAAGAAAAGTCACTGTCTCAAACTCAAAATCAGCCAAGCATTTTCAATGCACTTGGATTACATACTCAACCTCTGAAACCTAGATCGACAGATGGAAACGGAGATCGTCAACTGAATGAAGAATCGAAACATTCTCGTATCGCACCTGGTGACGGAAGAGTGAAAACTAGCCACTCTGACAAACAACCGAAAACTAACATATCAAGTAAAAGGAGCATCGATGAGACTAATGACAATAGAGAAAATAAGATATCAAAAACATCATCTTTTTTGACCTCTGGAAAGAGCAGGCCTAAGGAAGATTACAGACATAATGCTGATCTTGCCCGCATGAAGAAGGAGGCTAAAATGCCGTTGGCTGAGAGACTCAGGCCGACTTCATTAAGCGATTATTACGGACAAGAAAAGTTAGTTGGGCCAGGTGGTATATTGCGAAATTTTATTGAATCGGATCAATTACCCTCCTTTGTTCTATGGGGCGTCCCTGGTACTGGAAAGACTTCATTAGCACGTATAATTATCAACTCTACGAGAAATCGATCTATCGAGATTTCTGGAGCAAATAGGAACTCAAAGAGCTTGAAAGATGCCTTCGTTGCAGCGGAGAATGAGTCCAAGCTTACAGGAAGAAAGACTATTTTATTTATTGATGAGATACACCGATTGAATAAAGCTGTCCAGGATCTTCTTCTTCCCGTGCTAGAAAAGGGAACAGTCACTATAATAGGTGCGACGACCGAGAACCCGTCTTTCACGTTGAATAATGCCCTCCTTTCTCGTTTGCATACCTTCGTGATGGAAAAGTTGTCTCAAGAATCTCTAATCAAAATTATCAATAGGGGTCTTTTGAGTTTGAATAGAACCAGAAAGCTATTTTACGGATTGCATTTGATAGATATCGAGAAGGCAGCGATAGACTACATAGCAAAATTAAGTTCTGGTGATTCGAGGGTTGCACTTAATATATTAGAATCCATAAATGCCTATTTATCTTGTTCTGAATATTCCTTCAGGGATTCAAACACACAGAGCGAAGATGGTATCGAAATTCCAAAAAAGATGGGCATTATCAAGGTTACTTTGGACAAGTTAAGGCCTTTGCTAGCGACTCGGAACTATCAGAAGATGTACGACAAACAAGGCGAGTCTCATTACGATGCAATAAGTGCGTTTCACAAATCAGTTAGAGGATCGGATGCTGATGCAGCCATATTTTATCTAGTACGTATGCTCGAAGGTGGTGAGGATCCTCTCTTCATCGCGAGGCGAATGATCGTTATAGCAAGCGAGGATATAGGATTGAGAGATAGCTCATGTCTTCCCTTTGCTATTGCTGCCAAAGAAGCAGTTGAATTCATTGGTATGCCAGAAGGAGAAATAGTGCTAGCTCACTGTGCTAACAAACTTGCAAGGGCTCCCAAATCAACGAAATCTTACCGCTCTTTGAGGTCAGCACAGAAATTTTTCAGCGAGAACCCAGACGCCGCATCTATTCCTATTCCTTTGCATCTTCGAAATGCGCCTACAAAACTAATGAAAAGTATGGGTTATGGCGATACCTACAGGTACAATCCCAACTTCATGCACGGGAAGGTAAAGCAGACTTATCTTCCACAAGAACTCTCAGATGCAAAATTTGTAGAGGAAACACATCTAGGGACTCTGAAAGACGAATCGATTCCCGATAATGAATACGATCTTTTAGATAAAGAGAAGAAAGATTATGATGAATTCAAAGCCAAATACAGGGAAATGAAACATAAGCACAAGGCTCTTACTTCAATCAGTAATATAAGACGACCTGAGGACGAGGAGCTACTAACCTCAGAAGATAAAGTATCTTACGATGAGTTTTTATCAAAACTTGAACAGCCCCATTTTTTTGATGGTGAAGAGAAAGACCAATATTCCGATGATCCTGACTGTACTCATAATTTTGACTCTTCTTATGATGAATTTTTCGAAGAGACGAATCAAGCAGAGTTTTACTACCCGAAAGAAAATTCAGAGATTTACACTCCGAAATACCCAATTCCACTCGTTCAAAACAGCAACAGTCCTCCGCAGCAAGTTGCGCGAGATATGAGTGCAAAAAGTAAGTAGGTTAATAGTACCATTTATGAGTTAATATATTGATATGTGTGGAAGATATGCATTGGGAGTGGTATGTATTATTTGTAAAACTAGCTTTAGATACACCATACTGACATATAGAATTTGAACGAATTGCCGCAGCAATTTGTTCAATCTGCCATAACCCCCTTTAGTGGAGGACAAGGCAACTATCATCTAGATCAGGAGAATAGCACAGGAAACAATTATACTTTCAATGTTCCAGGCAAGGGATCGGAGGATGCTATACTAGTAGAAGTAAATCGAGCTAATGGCGACTTCACGAAGACTTATAACATAGCTCCTACCAAGACCGCAGTGATAATTTATGGTCGGAAGGAAGAAGGAAAAATCAAATACATAATAGAGACGCTGACGTTTGGTTTGCTACCAATATGGGCAGGGAAGAACAATGAAGATACAGCAGGCAAATCACCCGCTGAACTTAAGAAAGTCATTCTGCATCTAGAATCTAAGTATTTCAATTGCAGGAAAGAATCTCTCACCAGCAGTCGAGTGTGGAACAGTGCTAAAAAAACAAGATGCGTTGTTCCTATACAAGGGTACTTTGAGTGGATGAAAACAAAGGGCAAAAAGACACCCTATTTTGTATACCCCAAGGACTCGTCTTTACTTTTCCTAGCTGGGTTTTACTCTCACAATTCCAACTTCAAAAGCGAAGAGAGCGATGACTCGGATTATATCTCCTCATTCACAATCGTTACAGGACCAGCACACAAGGCAGATATAGGTGATATATCGTGGCTTCATGAAAGGAAACCTATTATTTTAATGGCGGGGTCAGAACTGTTCCACAAATGGTTAGATCCTGACGTCGAATGGTCCGATGAAATCTACAGCTGTCTCGAAACCTCCAAGAATGAAGCCTACAGTAAGATTGCAAGCTATACTGTGGGCTCAGAGGTAGGTAACACCAAGAGTGAAGGGGAGCACTTGATAGAGAGACGAGAGACCAAACCAAAAAAATCTATTTCAGACTTCTTTGCACCAGAAACTAAAGTGAAGCGCGAAGAGGACAATGAGTCTAGTGAGAATAAGGGGCAAAAGAGACGGAAATCATCTTCCCCTGGCGAAGACCATGAGCATAAATCTAAGGTCAAGAAGGAGTGAAGGTATCTATCGAAAGGGCCTCCTTTGCATCAGATATATGTCCCAGTAGTGTATATACCAATCCAAAATTTTCAGCGATCATAAACTTTTCGTATAGCTAGTGAAGTCTAATATAATATCACCAAGTAGTATGCATTTCCAGAAAAGTGGGACAAGACAGATAAAGACACTTCTTAGCCGTCAAGCCGCGAGAAGCTACTCGAAGAAAGAAAACGAGGCACCGCTCTATTTGAATCCACATGCGTGGAAGGGCTTGCCTGCTGACAGAATCTATGAATTGCACAACCTAAAGAAGAACGACTTGGGAGACAAATACAATCCTAGTGATGAGGAGAGGAATGCAATATTATCCACGTTTCAATCCTTGGGGGTCAATAAACCTCCCTTAGAGTACGTTTATGAAATAGATAATTTTAAAGAGAGGTACATGAACAACACTCCGCTGAAGTTGAGGGGTCTTCCTCCCAAAAGAAGTAACGTAAGGGTTGTTTCAAAGGGTGCAACACCACATGAGCAGAGACGTGCCGAAGAGCTACACCGCATAAGTGCATACGAGATGCCTTTGCTTGCTAAGCTTAGACAGCCATACCAACCCAAGCCGGACACAGATAGCCCCATAACTTTGAGTTTCAAGAGCTCCTTTCCAGATGAAAATAAAAACAGCAGCAAAGTTTATTTATTGTGTGACATCAAAGACTTGAAGCTCGACGACAAGCAAGCAAAGAAACTTAAAATTTTAGCAGGCAACAGATTCAACTTCAATACCAACAAGATACACTTCACCTGCGACAAGTTCAGTGAAATTACCCAGAATTCAAGGTGGCTCGTGGATACTTTCAATAGGCTTTTGGCCGAAGCGAAGGACTTGTCTGATGACTTCTCTGACATTCCCCTCGATGATCGCAGTGCAAGACAAAAAGACATCACTCCAGCATATCCAGTAGAGTGGCTCAGACCTGAAGATGCACCAATAGCCAGATACAACGTTGTACAGAAATTGGTGGACGATGTTAAGAGGAAGAAGGATATGAAATATATCTCTAAATACTCACCATGAAATATCTACTAGAGCAAAGAGTTTCGTTCACAAATGACTCATATGATACTTTCTTTTCTGGATCTATATATCCTTGGTTATCAGTACTCTTATATTTTGTATTACTCTCTTGTATATATCATTAGCGTAGGTAATAAGCAGTTAATCGTTAAACTAAGTTACACAAAAGTTTCTTGACATTTCTCGCAGCAGAACTAAGTAGTACCAGCTGTAGACCGATGTGCAAGCAAGGTAATAGGAGAGAATATTAAAGTGAATAAGAACCAAGGAAATAGCAGACATCCATAAAGTATTAAAGGAATCATTTAACGTTAAATTATGGCTTCAAATGATACGAATTCAGCATCAACGACACTCACAAACATCATAGATGAGTTGAAACTCAAATATGACTCTTCAGTAGGGTTACTTGATGGAGAAGTGTTGCAGAACATGCCAAATGCTAATGTATTGCTGAATTTGAATAAGTTATTGTCTAATTTGATTAAGGAGTTAGATGAAAATGAAAGTACGGACAATACAGTGTTAGCAAGAATCGACAGCGTATTACAACAGAAGGATTCAATTTCGACACATCAGTCATCAGACCAGGAAGAAAAAGAAAAAGAAGAAGAAACAGAAGTGAATGATTCTGGACAAAAAAAGCGGGCTAGTGCTGCTGAAGACGGTCGAGACAAATTGGAGAACTCAAAGAAACGAAAGACGGAGACGGACAACATGAAAACAGAGGATGTAGAGTCAAATTTAAATACCAAAGGTGGAGGCGCTCCAAGCGAGGAAAGATCAGAAGAAAAAGACATGCCTCCTGTCCAGACGGGATCGTATACCCAGGATAATGACACGAGATTGAAGAACCCCAAATCAGAGTTTGTTACCTCGCAGACTTTACCTGCTGAATCGATTGCAAAGTTAGGGCTTTTTTCAGAGGATAATAATGGATTGGAAACACAAGGAAAGGAGTACTTGAAGAAAAAATACGGAGTAGCTTCTTACCCTGAAAATGATTTACAGGATGCCCTCCCTGGACCCATACCAAACGTCGATTTCTCCAAGAATAAACCGCCTTCGAACCAGGTCCAGTTCACTACATTTCAGTCGTACCTAGAATCATACTTTAGGCCGTTTCTGAATGAAGATATTAAGTTTTTGAATGAGAACTACGTTTTAGCGCCAGGCATGGATAAATCAAATTATGATCCTAATGTTTCTCCCTATATCATTCCTAAACTTGGTCCTTTTTATGCTGATGTGTGGTCAGAAGAAGATGCAAACTTGGGCACAAAGATTAACGTTTCGGGCTATCAGCAGCCGTCCGTAGAATCTTACAAACCCAAAGGTTCCGTGGACGAGATACTGGACGAGAATCTCTACACCGAGGAAGTATCATGCGGACCACTTTCGAGTAGATTACTATCCGCTGTCTTGAATGCACATGAAGGTAGGTCCAGTGATGATGAAGACAATGGAGATGATTCTACCCTCTTTGGAGAGGATGTGGCCACTCGGCTCGACACAGGAGAAGATTACAAGTTCATGGCAGAAGTTAACGACTTCCATTCGATAGAAGAAAGACTTAAGAGAGAACTCAAATATATAGGAATATTCATGAATCTCCCATCCGATGATGAATCACAAAACAAATTGATTCTCAATGGTCGCTACATAAAGCGTAACAATCAAACAATAATTGACACCGATGATTGGGTCAGAAATAAAGAGGACGATGAAGTTTGTGCGGAGATAAGATCATTACAAAAGACATTAAGGGAAGTCACTGTTAGAAATAAACGAAACAAGAAGAGATTAATACCAATTGTCGAAGAACATTTGGCATGGCAAGAGTACTATACTATATTGGAAGAACTTAACAAACAGGTAGATCAAGCTTATACTAAAAGACTTAAAGTTAAGAATAAGAAAAAGAAAGTAGAAATGTCTCCTGCTCAACAGCAGGCGGCAAATAGCGGGTTAAGGGCCTTATTAGATAAAAGGAAAAGATGGATTGAAAATATTGGTAAATTATTCAAACCTCCAGAAGTTATGAAGCGTGTTCCAAAGGAGTCCATATTACAAGATGACAGTGCTGAAGACGAAAATGAAGAAGAAGTTAATGACGATGCTGAAGAGAGTATCAAATTAAATACTGTATAATAACGTATATTTTAACTATGTACAATTAAATATCTTGGCACTTTAATTCAAGCCATAGCTTTAGTAATATCTTTATGGTTTGGCAACGTTTTTACGTTACCAACAGCAGATATGGCGATTGGCTTATTCTTCAATCTGTAATTAGCCCAATCAACTACTTCTTTCTTAGTAACCGCTTCAACCCTTTGGAAAACTTCTTCTGGAGAAAGCCTGTAGCCAGTGTTCACTATTTGTCTACCGATATCCTCTGCTATAGCAGTAGAATCATCTAAAGCCAAAACAAGGGATGCTTTGAGCTGCGCTTTTGATCTTTCAACCTCATCCTCTGTGATATCACCATCTCTGAGTCTCTTCCATTCTTTTAACACAGCATCGACAAATAACTTGAGATCAGCGGTCTTATCAGCTGTGAAATAGACCCCCATTAAACCAGTGTCTGCATAGGAAGTAGTATAAGCCATGTAAGAATTTGCAATCGGAGTTTGACCGGGACCACCTGTTGCGGCAGTCAATGCCAATGGTGAAGGAGAATTAGAGCCAACTCCAACAGACCTATCCCATGTACCGATTATCCCATTTGCAACAGATGCTGTGAAGAAATCAGGAGCTGACCAACTAACACCTTCAACGGCCAAGGCAACGTAGGTGTTCGGCAACGAGTCATCTTGAATACGGATTTCATCCCCATAAAATATAGGAAGGTCATCACCACTTTGCTTGAAAGGAACATCGCTTTTCTTAATGTGACCGAAAAATTTTTTAGCCATTTCCACCAACTGGTCATGATCAACTGCACCAACTCCAATTAATGCCATTCTATCACCTTTGTAATTTGTATTTATATAATTAACCAAGTCGTCACGATTAATCGTCTTAATTAACTCTCGAGGTCCAAGGATCGTTCTTCCCAAATCCTGGTTCTTGAAAGCTATGGCATGTAAATGATCAAACACAACTTCGTCGAACATTTTGTCAACTTCATCACTTTCTTGTAAGATAACATGTCTTTCATTCTCTATAGCTCTAGGCTCCAATCTTGATCTTGTTAACAAGTCACTCAAAATATCCACATTCTGCTGTATGTCACTGGCAAGGCATTTTGTATAATAGACGGTGTTCTCACGAGAGGTGTATGCATTGATCTGTGATCCAAGGTTCTCTATCTCCAACTCCAAGTTGAGCTGTGTACGGTTCTTTGTTCCCTTGAAGGCCAAATGCTCCAAGAAATGTGCTGTTCCACTGCTTTTTGCGTAATCAGCTCTAGATCCAGCATTTATCCAAACACCGACTGTGGCAGTCTTGGTTCCGGGCATAAACTCACTGGCAACTGTAAGCCCGTTTGGAAGCACAGAAGTCTTATAATAAGGTGTAATAGTTGCGGCAGTACTGAAAAGCTGCGTAGAAGCAGCTCGTCTACTACGTACGCAATTCCTGAACATGTTCTCGTGCTCTAACTCTAGTTATTTTTCCTTCGGTATTCGCCTTTCAATTTGGCGCCTTTGAAGTGATGAGAGATTATTAACAGATTTTAGGCCAGACATACTGCACGACACCGCGACAATGTCGTTTTGTTGCAACTGGTCCCCCAGTACATCTAGTAGCAATAGTCAAAGCAATACAGAAAGGGTCTTCTACAGCCCGTGCAATATGCAGATAGGTAGAATGAGCTAGACTTTTTGGACATTGGGACATCTAACAATGCGCATGGAAAAGTAGAAAGCAGGACGTGGTGAACTTGAACGGTCATAGCATAGAGGCATGTATCAAGGTACCCGAGGATCGTCACTATCGACACTGCTCTCCTATATCAAGTGGACGACCCATAATAGTATTGAACAACGACTTTGTATTCCAGAAAGCGTAAAGCGTTGACCTCGCTCCTTTCAACGTGTATTTAGACGTGTTTAAGTCAATTCTATGAAATATAGACGATCTTAGAAGGTCAATCGGGGTTATAATACAGCTTTATGGTGTAGGGCTAAAACATCCAACAGCTTTATTCTCAGGAATAGTGAGTTGGTGTGTCAAATTTGGTACAGGTTGCCGTTGAAGTGAGTTTGATTATAATTCATAATATAAATCAACTCGTCATCGCGACTTTCAGTAACATAAATAAAAGGGTCCGCATAGGTTTCACCAGTCTCATGAGTATTGATAAATTGCACAGTAGCTGGAAGGATGGAAGCGAGTGATGACACAGCAAAGCGCCAAGCTAGTTTGTTGGAGAAAATGGAGGTAATTAACTTCCACAAGTACCAAACCTCATCAAACCCTAAACATAAACAATCAGATACAATCAAGCATTTCCAGAAATTGAACAAATTTCTGGTGTCAAAATCGTCTCTCAACAGGTGGATACAGAAGGAAAAGGAAATAAGGGATGCTGCTACAACATTAACTAGTCGAAATAAAAGCCAGACTAAAATTCCTCGAGATCAAACGTCCGCAAACCACAATTTAATCGAGTTTATGGAGAAACATAAGGAGACCTTTACGTGTTTAAAGATGTATTTCATACAAAATCTAATTACAAGTCAAGGCCATATGCCTACGGAAGCTGATGTGAGAGAGATGTTTTACGAGTTTAGCACAGAGTTGTCATATCACGAACATCCGGATGGCTCTAGAAGCACACCGGAAATCGAGATCGAGGAATTAGGGTGGGAAAAACACTTTTTAAAGAAGCTAAGACCCCAATTAGAAAGCATTTCCAATAGTATAGAACAGCAGAATGAATTCCAGAAACATATAAAGGTCCAGAGTGAGGAAAGACAAAGATTTAGAACCGCGTTACAAGACTACACTCCTTATGACATTTACCAGTTTAACGAGATGCTATTGGACATTGAGACTTTGTTCAAGCTTATTGACTTTGGATCCGAACTTCCATTTGCAGAAGGAAATTACAATCATTCTATATTGACTGGTGAACTTGTTACATCGAAAATGATCACATTGACTATATGCTGCAGTTTGGATGGCTCAGATCTTTTGAAACCACTCATCATATCGAATATGAAAAACAACAAGTCATTATACAATGATATATATACACATGACTATTACCATTACACGCCTGATGGGCTCAATACAAGGGAAATCTTTTACGGATATCTTGATGAGTGGAACACAAAACTAAAAGTGGAGGGGAGGCAAGTGGCCCTAATACTAGATATCTACTGGTGCCATTTAGGGCTACATGACAAATTTGAGAATATCAAATTCGTGTATACCAACTCAAAGTTCGACAACACGACATCTTATTATCATAAAACACATTTTCGATTACCATTTGCGTATGGGTTTGAGAGCTACCTACGTCTGCATCTTAAGATGAACTTATTTAAGTTACTTTACAAAAACAAGATGAACGTTTTTATGGGAACGATTGACGGGCTTCATATCATCAATGCTTTGAAGACCTGCCATGACATGGTTACGAAATCGGAGTACAAACGCGATTACCAGCTACTAGTTCGATTGGGTTTTATCGCCTCTGAGTTTATGGCTAACAAAGACAATATAGTAAGCGAAAGCTCACAGGATGGATCTCAAAGCATCAATAATAAGCTACTTGCGTATCACAAATATATAGATGAAGTAGTTCCTGAAGAAGCGAAAAAGAGTATCCATTTTTCAGAAGTCAGGAAGGTTTATGTGATCACGAAGGCAGAGAGAGAACTCAGCGATTTGGCAAGGCTAATATCAAAGTCCATAAAAAATTCCCGAGTCACCGAAGAGATTGACTTACGAGACTTACAAAGAAGGCTAATTCTGGAAATTACCTTTGGTTTTCGTGAAAGGAAATACAACCACCCGTACTCCAAACAAGGCATTGTGAACTATTCCAAACTCGCACTAGAAATAGAGCGTCAAAGGCAGTCTAAAAATGGACTGATATCGCTCCCCTACGCGTCGTCGAGGCTGATTGCAAAGATCGACTCTTTCTTGATCAACGTTCTTCAGCCGTTCCTCTCCAAGCACACAAATTTAAATAGTCCTGCTTCGCCCGTCTCATTTTCCCCCCATACCTTTGATTTATTCAACCAATTCTATATGTCTTACGTTAACGATTCAACTATAATAAAGCCTTCAATGTCAAGAAAAAGAAAATTGACTACCGGCTTACCTATACGGAACAAGATAAAGCTGAAGGAGATGGTATCTGATAGTGACAATGAGGAAGATTTAAGCAAAACGTCCAACACCCTTATGCCACGTACAGTCTCCTCGCAATTTAGAGATACGTTTTCTGATAGTGATTAGTGATACAAATGACCTCTAGGGAGTGTCTGTCATTCTTTGTTGCAGCTTCGTGATAGATCCGGATAAAAATTCCTGATTTCGGAGGTTTTCGGGGAAGTGGGATTTTTTTTTTTTTTTTCTTTTTTGACTTTTCTTTTCGCTCCTAATATATAGAGAAAATTCTTGAAGACGAGTCTTCAATATTTATACAAGGGAAAACTAGATAGAATAGAGCAATAGGCATAACAGCCGAACTAAATAGCGAGAATTTACAATTCTACGAAATAAATTCAAAATCAATAATGCGTCTTTTTCAAACCAGTCATTTCTTTAACTACCCTTGGGAGCAGGTAACAGCCGCTAACTGGAAGAAATATCCAAATGAATTATCCACACATGTCGTATCCGTGGACATATTAGATCGTAGCATTGACGTGGAACGCCAAGTATTACGCACGGAAAGACTCATAGCCTGCAAACAGCCCATCCCCAGTTGGCTTTCGTGCATCGTGGGAGGTCAGGATAGATCGTTTATCCGAGAAATCAGCGAAGTGAACTTAAAAGAAAGAACGTTAGTTATGAAATCTCACAACTTGACTATGAATCATATCTTGCAGGTCAATGAAACGGTCATTTACACACCCGACGGCGACGTGCCTGAAAAGAGAACCATCTTTGATCAACAAGCTGAAATTACGGCCTACGGTTCTTTTAAAAGAATATGTGAGAAGATCGAGGAATGGTCTGTAGAGAGGTTTGGACAAAACGCACGCATTGGCAAGATGGGGTTTGAAACTGTGCTTGAGAAAATCAACAAGACATGGTGATTATTTACTTCATGTGTACGTTAAGTCGTGCGACCATTATCTTGGCTAAAGTGATTCTTAGCAGGAAGGACTTTATTCAACTCTCATATGTGAGATGCTAGTCGTTCTGTCTGGTAATGAACTGGCCTGATGAGATGTGTCGTATTTCAAAGGAAATTTAGACCATGTTTCCTCACCGACGATGCTACCGATACATCATTCCAGAGAATTCGCTTTACCCAACCAGCATCATTTTGATAGAGTGCCAAAGACTTATTTATTTTACTACCTAGATATCTGCTCGGCATATATGAGACACACCTTCGAGAGGAAGATATTCACTTCATGATATCTTGAATATAGCATTTTGATCAGCATATATTAAATGATATGGCATCAAGTCTGAACATCCGGTATGTATTATTTGTAATATGTAATATTCAGGATCAGAAGAGACATTGTATTCAGTGCAAGCATCTCGGATCTTTACCAGATAGCATTACCCAGCATGGACTGAACTCATGTCAGTTGATATACTAGTATAATTTGATTGTCTTACGTAATACGAGACAGATTAGTTCCGTCCAACGTAAAAATACCTGGTGTTGCTGTATTTTATCGCAAGCCTACTAGACGTATCCATAATTCCAAGAAGGACTCCTCCTATATAAGAGGTCCTTAAAAGCTAGTATCCATCGCAATGAGCAAGCGTGAAGCATCACCCTTAGACACGGACGCAACACAAATTTTGTCTGATAGTGAAAATGAAATATTAACTGAACTACAGTTGATCCTCAATACGGTGGAGAGTATAGACGAAAACATAAAGAAATCGATCGCGTTGTTACTCGAACCCCAGCCAGGCACAAGTGAAACTATCTCATCACGTCTTACAGATGAGCTGAAGAGTAGAACATATTCTCAACTAGTTGAAGAAAATACAGGCAGAATTAAAGAGATACTTAGCGTTTTAGACGGATTGTGAAGTAGGTATTGATCTTGAATGTCTAGTAACTTTCTACAGATGAATTACAAGCTAAAATCATGAGCGGACTAGAGGCCTACTTTGAAACATAATAGTGCGTGTTTCGCAAAAAAAAACTGCACGCGTTCAAATAGAAGAAGATTGCACTATGGCAAAGTATTGGTCCTCCCTAACATGGATAGAAAAGAGGTGGAGGTTATTGAAAAATACCAAAAGCATCTAATTAACGATAAAGATGACCTAAGTGATTCTTCGCAAGATGAAGAAGAATTGCTAGACCTCTTGAACGATGATGATGTATTATCTAAGTATCGTGAAGACAGGCTAGAGCAATTAAAAAAAGAGTTTGCCAAAATTAATCGAAATGCTGAACAGGGCGGCGGAAAGATACGATACATGGATAATGAAGAGGAAGTAATGAAATTCGTATCTAGCTCAGACGCAGCATTGGTTCATTTTTATCAGCCTGAATTTGTAAAATGCCGAGTGATGAATGCGAAACTAGAGGTAAGTCAGAGCTCTCTAAGCTCTCCAACTTTGATTATTCATTAATAATACCCTTACTAACGCAAATAAGGAGATCGCAAGGCAGCATTTAGAACTCGCGGTGATCAGTATCAAAGCCGAGATGGCTTCCTTTCTTGTGACAAAGCTAAATGTGAAAGTACTCCCATTTGTCGTCATGTACTTGAAAGGACAAGAAGTGGATCGCTTGGTTGGGTTCTCTAAATTAGGAAACCAGGCAGAAGACTTCAACAAAGATATTTTGGAAAATATGCTATATAGCAAAGGTATGCTCAACCGGCCACTGAATGTAACATTTATGAGTGGCCGGATAAACCGCTCCTTGCGGACAAGTGGCGCTTCGGATGACGATGAGGATGATGATTTGGATATCTAGTAATCATCTACAGCACATAACACTCACAATCAATTGTACTAAGTTCTTTTCCTGGCTTTTCGGCTTGGTTGGAACAAATGACTCTGCAATTGGATCAGAATAAAATTGGGTATAAGCCGGATCATAATCTAGCCGTCTGTCATCTTCCCATGATGTGTCATACTTGTATAGTCTTTTTCTATTCTTCAAGACTTGGTCGCCTATCATGACAAGGTAAAGGGGTATAGAATTATAGTTGCAAATTACATAGCTAACTACTTATCACTTCCGAAGAAACGCGAATTAGCAGTCACCAATCACGCCTTAATCACGCGACTATATTTCTTTTGGGATTCGCTTTTGTGTAACAAAACTTGCCTTAAAGTCTTTTTTCACGCAGCGATTCCTTGATTTTTCTTTCTACTTAAGCCTTTGGTGAGAAAGAAGCATAGCTGTTGCAGACGAACCAAGATGCAAATTTTTGTTAAAACCTTGACAGGTAAGACTATCACCTTGGAGGTGGAGTCTTCCGACACTATCGACAATGTTAAGTCCAAGATTCAAGACAAGGAGGGAATTCCACCTGACCAACAAAGATTGATTTTTGCTGGTAAGCAATTGGAGGATGGCAGAACTTTGTCTGACTATAATATCCAAAAGGAGTCTACCTTGCACTTGGTTTTGAGATTGAGAGGTGGTGGTAAGAAGAGAAAGAAGAAGGTCTACACCACCCCAAAGAAGATCAAGCACAAGCACAGAAAGCACAAGTTGGCTGTCTTGACCTACTATAAGGTTGATAATGACGGTAAGGTCGAGAGATTGAGAAGAGAATGTCCATCTATCACTTGTGGTCCTGGTATCTTTATGGCTGACATGAAGGACAGACAATACTGTGGTAAGTGCCACATCACCTTCAAGTCCAACTAAGTTGCTTAACTTCTGTTTGACTATTTAGAGTCTTATAGTATAACAATATACATAAGGTTTTACTTTCTAGACGTAGTTTCCTGTTCCTCGTATACTGCCACTAGTCTACCTTCCGGGCCTATCGTAATATGCAGTACAATGTTTGTATCTAAATCCTAGGAAACATACAAATATGCTAAGTAGATATGGGCAGTTAATGATATAAAATGAGTTTCTCGATATATGACCTAGATGAGCACATCAGGGAACTATTGAATCTCAATAACTTCCTTGGTGGGCTTTCTGTAAATGAATTTATCGAGGAGCTTAGCAAAGATCACTCCTTGAAAGGAGCAGAAGTGAACAAACTAGAATACTTGGATCCAAAGCCATATATAAGAACTTTTGAGTCGACATTGAGAGAGCTCAAGCGCCTTACAGATGAATCAGAGAAGAGGAAAGCGCAGTCGGAGAAAGATGTGGAAAGCTTTGAGCTCAAACACAGTCAAAATGTGCTTGAATTATCATCCAAAGTTGACAACATAACAAAGAAGTTTAGCGATTTAGACACAAATATATCGGATGTCTCCTCCAAGATTGATCCACTTGGCCATTCGTTGAATAAGATATCGAATTCAAGGGATAGATCAACAGAAACTATCTTTTTAATCAGAGCATACCATGGATTCTTTACTAAATCTAAATACGATCCATTGGAGAAGTTGAGAACTTCCAAGAAGTATGAAGATAAAGTCAAATGTGCTAAAACTGTAAACAATCTCTTGACACTAGCTAAGAAGATTGTGTCTCCTGAAATCCCCAAAACACTGCAATGTGTCACTGTTATCGAAAAATTTGGGGAGACTATGGAGAGAGACCTTCTCAAAAAATTTGATGTATATTACGAGAGCGATGAGTATGAAAGAATGCGGGAAGTTGCATGTATTTTGCATCAATATAATGGTGGATCGACTGTTATACAATTATTCGTCAATAAGCATGATTTTATGATGGATATAGAAAATTTGGATGACAATTCAATTATAGACAATGAGACCGTGTGGCAAAATCTTTCTGATCCAAGCTATACCGAAAGCTTGAAGGATGAAACCACAGAGGCACTTCTTGATCGCTTACGAATGTCTATTAAAGGACAAGCAAGAATCGTACAACAGGTATTCGAAGATCCAACACCGGTTTTGAAATTTTTCATCCAGAGAATCTATGCACAGATAATTCAAAACAAAGTGAGCATGTACTTGCAGTATTCGCTCTCCGTTAGTGCTCTAGCACATGTTAGAGTGCTACATACTCTTTATGTAATGGTAGGTGATTTCACAAAAGATGTCAGAGAATTTTTAACTACTAATGACTTAGATAAAGAAAATGAACTTGCGGGAATAATCGATCAATGTTATTATGATTTATTTATTGAGTATACCTCCGAGAATTATTTCTCTAGAGAGAAAAAGAACTTGGAAGACCTTGTTTATAACTTGGCCCACAAATTCAACTTATTCCATGAGAAGGCTTTATCAAACCAAGCTTTGGCTACAAAGCTTGAAAACATGGATAATATCGGGACTGTGGAAAAGAACATGACTGAATCGCAAGACAGGTCAGGTTTCAGTTTTATTGAGAAGAAGAGGTTGAACCAGTTTACGAGCTTCATGAAATCGAAGATTGCAGAAAGGGCTTCAAGAAATTCTGCTGATTTAGAAAAGAACACAGCAGATTACGAAGAGAACGCCACATTAAATTTGAGTAAGGTTGAAGTTGTAATAAAGTCTGTTATAGAATCTGTTGCGAGAGTACTTGAACTATCACCTCTAAAAGCACCAGAGTATTCGCTAGAAATCTTAGAAATACTCCTTTTTGATTTTGGGAAATTATATATCAACGCAGGGCTTGAAGTGTCTTACGATACTTTGAAGCAAGAAAGTACGAACTCCAAAGTACATTCAACCCAACTATTGGACTTCAGTTACCTATCATCATTCAATTTGGTCAGTGAAATCCTTTATTTACTTTCCTCATGCATAAAAAAAATCATTCTCCCCTGTGCTGTAAACACGCCGAACATTAAAGGTAGAATGATTAGCTTAACGAACCGCTATGTCAGAAGATGCGAAGTTTCCTTAAATATTATCATCTTGGATACAATTAAGCTCATAACTGCTCGGATTACGTTTCTATTAAATAAGCAGAAGAAGAAGGACTTCCTTTGCGATAATATCGTTGAAGATGATACAGAGGCTTGTGAGGAAGTCTCTCAATTTCTTACCTATTGTCATGGGAACCTTTGCCTGTATTTACGTGGACCTAACTTAAATAATGTTCTAGTCAAGGTAGGAATGTCCTTTCTCAATCAACTTTTGGAACATTATAAGAAGTTCATAGTAAATTCGACCGGTGGAATCATACTCACGAAAGATGTCATTCGGTTTCAGTCAGTGATCGATCAGTGGGAAATTAGCGAACTTTCCGAAAAGTTTACGTTATTAAAGGAAATTGGTAATTTGTTTACGGTGCATCCAAATTTGATCAACTCATTGGTAGCGGAAGGCCAGTTGGCTAATTTGAAACCTTATTCAATTAGGCAATATATTTCTAAAAGGTCCGATTTCAATCCTAGCTACTTAGAACGGTTTTTCAGTTTTAAATAACTCTTA
Organism: Millerozyma farinosa; assembly: GCA_002196765.1. Taxonomy (NCBI): domain Eukaryota; kingdom Fungi; phylum Ascomycota; class Pichiomycetes; order Serinales; family Debaryomycetaceae; genus Millerozyma; species Millerozyma farinosa. Next base: position 914,650 of record NBND01000002.1, on the reverse strand, counting down.
ATGATGTTAATATAATAATGCCACTCATTAAATGAAAGTATAAAATAAGCCGAACACTATGTACAAAATCACTATAAAGTAGAAGAAATCAAGTAGAAACCATAAATCGATGTTACGCATGCCTCTCGAAAGTCTGAAATTGAGAGGATATTCTCCTGAGAACACAACCACTATTCCTCTCTCATAAAAGTTTTTGAGCAATTCCAAATTTTTTTCCCTTGCTGCTATAAAAGATATGGTCGAAACGACGAGCATAATGACATATGCAAAGACAGCAACATATGGTTTGGGTAATATACACATTTTAGTCTTTAACGTATTAGCCGGCTCCAACTTGGTTTTAGGTTTAGGATCGTAAGGGTTATGAAGCGACAATAACTGAATAGCTGGATGCTTAATTCCACAAGTCATAGAAGCAGATTTTACTGTAATCTCACGAGCAGACATGGTACCTTCGTCACTCTCATACTTATGCGTAATATCACAATAATCATGATCATCACCACTAAACACAAGAGTAGGCTTCACTATAGATAGAATGTTCTTTGAAATTTCATAGTCAATGACAGTCTGATATTGTAACCCTTTCATAACTGGAAACGGGTTTTTTGACTCTCTTAAAGGACCACAGGTTTGCGACTCGGTAAATCTATAAAGGGGTACATGAGTTAACAAAACCCTAGGAATGGCAGGGTTTATATGGTCTTTCAAGGTCGACAAAAACTCCAAGGAGTCCTCTTGTAATTGCTTATTTTCTGATGATAAGGAAATTGTGTCTAATATAATGAAGGAATGATTGCCAATTTCGAGCGCCTCGTTCGGAGTGCCAAAAAAAGCTGAAAAACGTCTGCGTGCCTCTATATTTATCGACTCAAACCCAATGTCATGATTTCCGGGTAGGCTGTTAATCATTCGACGGTTAGGCTTCTTGGGAAATACCTTGTTAAATCTCATATACTCTTCCATCCATGCGCCTGGTTCCCATTGCCTTCCTCCATCGAAAAGATCCCCGAGAAAGATAGTAGTATCCGGATCCAAGTACCTTTGCACATATCTGTGGTTTCTGAAGAGGTAATTATCACTCAATTTTTTTATGAAATACGTTAATAGACGAAATCTCCCTGGGTAGGTATGGTCATCTACTAACTGCGGATCGGCTACCAAAGCAATTCTATGAGGGCGAGCTGTTTCAGTCCAACTTTCCCATCTTTGCCATTCACAATCTTCTAATGAGGACCTGAGGGCTGTTCTTTCAAAGTAGTTCACGCAAAAAAGCCATATCAATAGATTAATCAAGATCATTTTCCAGTAAACATTCTTGATTAATGCCAGTATGTCCCATTTACTGTTTTTGCTTTTAGGCAAATACTTTGTCTCACCATTCTCACTGACTTGTGGTTTAAGATCATATATGGGGAGTTCTACCGAGTCCTTCTTCCTCTTTTTAAATATCATTGCTTATCAAGTTAATGTTAGTATACATTAGCTTTTTTAAAAAGTATGCGATAATGATAGACTAATAATCCTACTCGTATTTTTTCCTCGAGTTAAGTTACTGTAAAGTGAAAAGTATGGCAAATGGTAGACGGCTAAGATCCACAGATGACCATGGTAGAAACAAGAAGAACTTGTTTAATTTTGAAAGTATAAACCCATTATTATATAAAGATCAGAAAATATCAATTGTTAAGGGCCCTCCCAAGGGAAAGCCATATCACTATTTTTTAAAAGGTAACGAGAACTTCGAGCCCAAAAAGGATTCAGCGCCTTTCAAAATAAAAGAAGATGACATTAGAGTACCTAGGAGGGTAAAGGATGAGCTTCCAGACTCACTATTTGAAGGTTTTCATCGCAAAATGACGAAGGAAGAAAAGTCAATGAGTAACGTTGATAAGATGAAAATTCTTCTGGAAGTTGATGACTTCCGAACATGCTTAGAGACAATGCAACACAACGACTGGAACAAACACATAGCTGAAATCACGCATATAGAAAACCCCTATGACATCTCGGAATTGGAAGAAAAACGAACGCTTACGATTAAAGAGCTAAAATTTCAGCTAGAGCGCTATGGAAAATGGAAACGAGGCTATGACTCGATGTCTGCAGATATCAAGAGAAGGTGTTCTGATCTGGATGAAGACACCGACAGTGATTTCACCCGTCCCCTAGAAGAGGTACGATCTAAGAGATTAGCGCAAGCTAGAAAAAAATTTGGACCTGCGATCAAGTTAAACTTGGGCAACGGGTATGCCATTGTTGTAGATGTCCATCTACCACCCAGAGTTGTTAAATACGAACATAATAGGAAGGAGAATGAATACATTTCAGAAAATAATGACTCAAAGAGCAATAAAACCAAAAATACTGAACATGATCTGAAAAAGAGTAAAAATGCAACCTTAGGTAAAAAAGCTGCATTTCGCTTTCAAGTGCCGAAGCTAGGAAGAAATAAGACATTTTCTTTGACAAATCACTGGGACGTGAAGACAGGATTGTGGAAGGAAGAGCGGATGAGATTACGACGTAAAATAGGACATAAGCTGAGTTAGACCAGTATCTACTTAAATGCTAAATGCTAATTATTATTACTGGGAATAATCATGAATACCTTGAACAAGCTTGGCGTAGATTGTCGAGAATTTTCGTGGGTCTTTTAGTACCGAATTGATTTCTCTTGTTTCATAATTGAGAGGAATTTCAGACACGATTCTGGGAGCTTGTTTGTATTCTTGATCAACTTTCGTAGAATTGAAATTTTCTATGATTATTGGAGAAATATTGTATGACGCGGCCAAGTAATTTCGTAAGGTTAGCACTCCTATCATAGCTTGGCATAATACACATAAAACTCTTTTCTGCATGAGACCGATGGACTCATCATTATGTACATCAGATAGCTTCTCCGCTAGATCTATCCCTTGTCTCGATATTACCTTATCAAGTGATATTATCAAAATGATCACCTCTTCCAAGGATGCAAAGCTTATCTCAGCTGTATTTAATAAAATGTAAATGATGCAATCTCTTTGAAAAGTATTCTGTTCCAATTTATTTAAATTTAAATTGATAGTGAAAAGCTTACTTAGGGCATGCACAAATTTCTTTCTAGAAGAGACGCTTTTGGAAGCAATAATGTACAAATTCTTCAAAAAGAAAGTTTCTTCAAATATGCTATTTGAAAGTGCCTTCCTAAACCTCACAGCTAGTTTTATGCCATCGACATAACATGTATCTGTCAAAGATTCATATCTCTCAAACATGTCTTTGTGCATATTTAGGGCCATGTGTCTAATAGACGAATCAGTGGACGATTCCAATGCTATTATGTAGGGCACACAAACTTTAGGATTAGAGAACCCTAGGTTAACCACCTGTCGCAAAAAGTTGACTGGCAATAGTGACATTTCACCAGCTTCGAAAATGCAAAAATCTAAAATCTGTGTCAAATACCTTTGAATTAAGCCAGCACATATTCCATCGTTTATATACGTTTGAGAGCTACCATGGAAGACTGCAACATCTAGCTTCGAATTTCTCGATGATTTTTCATCGACACCATTCCTCTTTTGAGATTCGCTATCTTCTTTTACTAGAAAATCAGTGAACCCTTGAATAATAGAGAGTTTAATCTCCAAATTAGACCCTTTGAATTCATTATCAAAAACCTTTAATATAGCATCAGACATGAATAATTTCGGATGTGAGAAACATACATGAATTGTATTCTTAATTGCTGTTTTTCTCAACTGTTGATTGAATCCAGACAGACAAAAGAATAGTAAAAATTTGGTGATCAAGCTTGTTACCGTTTCATTAACTTTCATTCCGAATTGTGCGTTGAAAAAAAGATCTCTGTGTTTTTCTAGCTTGCAATATCTTCCAAAACAACCCAATAAATTCAATAACTTGAGTAACCTTGGTGTAATGTCTAGCTTTCCTTGTGACTTGGACTGTTCCACAAATGGCTTGACCAATTTCATACACGAAATGGCTGCATTGGCTAATTTGATCGTGTCATTTTTCATTGAACTTAATATCCAAACACACGGCATTGCCTCGTGTAATTCTCTCAAATTGAGTTTCGTAAGTTTTTTCAATATGTAAGATTGAACGGCATCAATGAACTCTGGTCGTAACACAAAATTCTCAGATAGAACATGCCTTAAAATTTGGAGTGAGTAGTATCCCGTCAATTCTGATGAATTTTCCTCGCTAACGATAAATGGTTGTAATGCTATTATTTGATCTTGAGTTATTAGTTTTCCATCTTCCTTAGATATCACACATAGAAGCATCAACGCTTTTTCAACATCTTTGTGTAATGTCATATCTGTACAATCAATGATGAAATCCACAGCCTTGTCTATAATAAGTGTAAGAGCTGTCTTGGTGTCATGGTTCGTACTACACAAAATGCATTCATTGAGAAACTGCTCAAACAAAGTGGAATTCTTTCCACTGGCGCTGACTATGTCCATCATAACTTCGACCCTTGCGAATACGATTCTTTTCGAAGACTGGGCAGATGTACGTTTCAAATCAGATATGATTTCCTGAAACCATAACTCTACCAAGTATGACTTTGCCATCTCTGAAATTACGTCGTCCTCATCGTGAAGTTTTCTTAAAATTTTTGTTCCAATTTGAGATCTAACACTTCTCGTGGTAGATCTCTGATACATCTCTTTAGCTATCTTTAACACCCTTTTTCTAACTTGAACACTATCGTCTACCAACCTGTCACAAATAGGCCCGTGAAACTGATCTATTACTTCAGGTTTAGACAGCATAAAGCGATGAATTAAATCAATAACAGCATCTCTTACGAGAGGGGAAGGGTCTAACAACTTCCTAGAAATGGATTCTTGGATGTGAGGAGAAATCAAAAGATTAGAGTCGATATTGATTAAAGATGATAAGCATCTTATTGCTCTAGTCTTCGATTTGATTTTTGAGTTGTCAAGAGTTTTCACGATTAACTTAATAAAACTGTCAAACAAAAGTGGAAGGTCTTGTGATATCAATATTTCACCGTAACATTCAATCGAGATTTTTTCAATATCAGGCTCTAAAGTATCATTGAAGGTAATCATATCATCTTTGAAAACACTTAGTAATGAGTTTAAAAGTGCATTTACATCTGTGACTAAGTTTTCAAGCATTTGAAGATGGTCATTATCCGAATTGAGAGCATCTAGTTGACTTTCCTGCTTACCTTCTTTCGAAAGGATAGGGAAGAGTCTATTCGCAAGTTTTAAAACCAAATAATTTAAGGAATTTGAATTATGAAAACTCTTTAATCTTTGAGATTTGCAGTACTGAACACATTTATGAAAGCAATTTGAGTAGAACATAATATCTTCAACGGTAGAATTTTCATTCAATTGATGTAAAGTCTTAGAAGCTCTTTTCAATTTGAATACGCTTATTCCAATCGTGCTTGCAACTTCCAAAGCATAAGTTTCCAACTGTGCCGATTCTATCCCTTGGTTGAGCTTATAGATGAGTGATTTCCAGATGCACAGAATCAATATTTCAGCCGAAGACCATTCCGGAAACAGCAAAACGGATAGCATATCATTCAAAAATATATCAAAAGACATTTTTGCTTGATTGTCCTGGCTGTTGGGGATCCTGTTCAAAAAAAAACTAACTATATCATTAGCAGTCGAGACTGAACCATCAATCAATGATTTTACACTACCTAGCAAATGTTTCTTGTCTCCGTTCAATCCCATTTTATTTCCATCATCTAGATATTTCTCTGATTCCTTTATTTCAGATTTGATTTTATCTTCATCAAAGCATTGGACTAGGTTCATTAGGAGTGCACTCGTAAGATGTATTGAGCCCCCTCGTGGTAATTTGTACAGCTTCCCTAACTGCTTTTGAGAAAGAGTCTTTTCACAATTGGAGAGTACCTCATTTAAAATAAAAATTCTTTGGTCGAAATGGTATTTGAAAATGTTGAGTATAATGTCGCAACAAAGAAGTTTCAAGCTTTCAAAACCTGGGTATTCCGATGATGTTCGCTTGTCTTTAGTGGTGCTTTCGGAGAAAATTATCAACAAAGACAAATACTCTAACTTGGTTAAACTTCTTTCATCCATGTGTGACTTGGCTATATGTCCCGAAATGAGGTATAATAACTCTAGCATGCTGTTAAGCAATTGCTCGTAAAGCACGCTGATTTTCCTAGACGCATCCCTGGATGTTGAAAAAGTTGCAGGAATGATCAAATTTTGGATGACGTGATGAATGTTAATCATTATTTTTTCATAATACTCTTCAACATGCAATCGCCTATCATTTAGAGGACACATGAGAGTGGCCATGAGTGCCTTAGCAGCAGCGATAGAATTCAAGATAGACCCGATTAAGTCGTTGGTACTCGTATCTAGTTGTTGTCTTTGTGATTCAACGATCTCCGACCAATCACCAGAAAAAGTCTCTGAAAGCGACCGCAAGCATAACTTCTGTATGAATAATAAATCATTAACATCCGTTTCAGTAACCAAATTTTCTTTTTGAAGTCTTAACATGGTGTCAAAGAAAAAGGAAAAGTATGTAGTCCTCAATAACTTTCTACCGTTATTAATATAAAAATATTGATGGCATAAATCACTCTCCTCTTCCTCGATTATATAGCGAAATACTACTCTGTAATCTCGCAAGATCTTTTCATTAATTACATGCAATGGAAGTATCTTTTTCCTTTCCTTCTGCTCAGCAATAGAGAAGTTGGCTGGTCTCTTAGAAGAAGTTAATGTGGAATCCTGAAAGTTCTCAGTCTTTGGAAAGCTATTTTTTCTATTAGACAAGAAATAGTCTATTTCTCTCTCCAGTAATGTGCTATATTTGCTCTCTGCTCCCAGCGAGAGAGAAAATGGATCTTCCATTTGGGTTGGAGGCGAATTTTGTCTGTTAGAATCAATATCGCTTTTTCGAAAGTCGGCTTCGTTACGCATACCTGCTATCTCCGTTTCATATATTCTACGCTCAAAAGGGGGTAAATCCACGTCTATCTGTTCCTTTTCAACCATGTTGTCAACAGGTACATTAGGTGTCCGAAGTTGGATGTCGTCTAATTCTTTATCTTCAAAGCTCTCATACTCATTAACAAAATGATTTATAACATCTCTATAACTATCCGGTTCAGTATTCATTGCATCTTTCAACTGCTTAGTACTTGTGTCATATGTCTCAGAAAGCTCTTCAATTTCCTCGGGTATGACTTTCAAAGCACCTGGTTTGAGTAGATGACCCAAGTCCTGAGTCGGGACAAGGTGAACGAGTGGAATGGCAGAAAGGCCTTCTTTGACACTGGCAGGGCGTCCATTATTCATTTTGGCTTCACCTTGTCAAGATATATCGTCTATCGTTCTTCTACAATCAAAGTATCCTGTACTTTAATATATATAATAGCCGCCGGAAAGTTGTAAAAAACATTCAATGATCTCAATATATGCGCGTCTACAAAAGTAAATAGAATTAAACTGTAAATGACTGCAAAGGCTTCACTTTTTCAAATCTCATATCACCTCTAGTATAAGGGTCTCTCAAAGGTATAAGAGAAACACCATTTGGCTTCCCTAGCCAGTTCAAATAAAGGCTTTTGAATGTGGAGTTTGGATTAAACGAAGTGAAAAGCAGATACACTGTACCTCTGGTTTGATAGTTTGCTAGGTATTCCCTTGTGGTAACATTAAAAGATGTGAGAAACAAATGACAAAGAAGGAGCATCCACGGATATAATAGGCCCAATAAGCTGTATATAGCTAGGAGAAATGCAACGGGGTGCTTTGTGATCGATTCTCGAAATGTCTTTATTTCAGGATTAGAAACCATTAAATAGTGGAAGATTTGAACAAACGAAAGAATCGCTAGGAAAATGCAGCATATTACGGTAAATAGAAGAAACCATAAAAAAACTGAGTGGTTTCTCTGGCCCACGCAGTTGTTCAAAAATATGCAGTGGTGGTCAAGGGCAGCAATACATGAGTTGCAAACAGAGCAGTGGCTTGCTCTTGGAGGACGCCATATGTGACACGTATTACAGTATCTGACAGTTACAGGGGTATGTTCATCTTTGTAGGGGAGTGAGACTGTGCTGAAATATTCCCCGGGTGCCTTGGTTGGCTCATCGTCAATTTTGTAAGGTAAATGCACATTCCTGGGAAGCGTTCCAGGATCTGAAGTGGAAGCGTTAATGAAATAGGAGAAATTTAAAAACCAAATATAAGTGAAAATGACTACCAACGAGGGGCTGATGTGATCACATATCCATTTTGCGTCAAAAATCCAAAATAAAACTGCTGGAGCCACCAAAAGCCCGCCAGTAAGTACATTAATAGGTTTCTGTTTAATGGTCTTGAGCCTTCCTCCGCAAAAGAAGACATACTTGAGTCCTTCTTGGTTTTGCACTTGATAATTCTTCAAAAACTTTGCGTCCTCTTTATGTTCGTCTATAAGTAAGCAAGGATCGGTTACTAGCCAGTTAAAAAAAAATTTACGCCATAATGCTCCGTTTCTTATTGGCACCAGGTTTTCCAGCTCAGGGCTTTCTTTAGCTATTCCTCTTCTGGCTTTCATAACTCCCCATAATCAACATAAACATAAGTTACGAACACCTTGACATGAATTTGTGTAATTTGTTTATGTTTAATATTTTTCGCAAGAAGTTGATTCTGATGGTCAGATAGGCAACATTAGAACTTCTATCTAACATGTTTGCAAAAAGGATCACCAGTCTTGTACAAGGTCGTCCATTGAAGCTTGGCTTTGATGTGCGATTGTGTAAAGCCAGGCTCAGTATCCAACAGAGAAGAACTATAAAATTGACACCACCTCAGCTTAAGGCAGTCAAAGGATGGGGTACAATATTTAACATTATAACTGGTGCATATATAGGTGGGTTAATAATATGCTTTGGTCTGCTCTATTTTCTATACCAAGATGCTAATTATCGACAACATATTCCATTTGAGTTGAGTTTCCGCAATCAGATAACGGCTGTGAAAGCTATCAACAAGGACGATGTTCTAAAGAGTCCCCGTTATGCTGTTAAACACTACAGACGTCTTTTGATAGAGCTAGCTAAAGAAGAAGACCCTAATTTGAGCTTTGATGAAGGTACTAAAGAAAGGAACTACAATGTCCCTATTTTAGATTCGTCGTTGCTCTTGTATCACAAATCCAAGAGCTTTTCGAACTTTTACATTGACATCGTATTGAGATACGCAAAGGCATTACTTGCCAAGGGAAGACTAGAGGACTCAATGAATATTTTAAGAAGAATAATAGACGACGAAGACCTTTTCTACAAACTTGGTGATACAGAAAAACTATCACAAGGTAGCCGTCTCTTGAGCAATGCATGCTCTGATCCCCAAGAAAAAATCCGCTACTTGGAACGTGCGATTCTGATGATCCAAACCACCCTTCTGTCAATTCGTGTCGACCAGGATTTTGTCATACGAGATGGCTCTAGGATCACAGACGAACTTTTAGCATGTCTTGATCGCTTGGCATTTACGTTCGCTAAGGTTGGGTCCGAGAATCGCAAGAAAAAAGAAGAATACTTGACTAAGGCCCTCAACATATATTTGTCCAATCTCAAAACGCTTGTAGGAATACAGCGACTGGCAGAGAGAGGGGAACACCCTGATGTCACTCACCCTATGTTCGACTGCTCACAAGAAAACTTGATAGTGCATATCGCGGAGTCTAAGGCCCACATCAGTGAAATAATGTGGGCAAAGGGGTATAAAAAGAATGCTGTGGCATGGAGCGAAGATGTGCTTCTGGAATGCTATAACGATGCTGAAAGTTCCTCCAAAATTTCAGCCGTCGTAGTTAACGTTCTCAGGAATTTGTCTGCCATGTACGGCCAATTAAAGGACTTGCGTAACAAGGCCAGGTGCGACAAAATGCTAGCGGGCACCGCCTTTGTGGATTACGAGGAAACGGCATGGTATGACAGAACTGTGAATCGTTTTAGCAAGATCATCTTCAACCGCGGCCCTCTTGGCGTAGTTGAGAAGTCCCTACTAGAAAGAATCGGACGCCCGAAAAGAATTCCTGAATTAGAGGAGTTTGAGGATGAGGATGAAGAATGAGCACCCCGCATAAACTACATACCTAACCCTGCCGCTAGGTCTATTGGGTTCTCCACATGTCGCAAGCTTGTAAATTTATTGTATATATACTATCACCATCACGTATATAAAGTGGTAATAGCACTACCATTTTCAACCAATTATAGATTGGCAAAGTGTAATTATTCAAATCCCGGGGAAGCTCCGGTTACTAATAAGTGATATAAATGTAAAATATACACACTCATAAGGATTAAATTTTACTTAGGTGTAATAAAAATGTTGTCTTTGTATGGTACTAGAGGATTAATGAATACTAGGCTGAGTGTTTTCAAGCCTAGTTTGCTTCGTGGTATTAAGACTATCCCTCAACCTCCAGGGAACGTTATCGGAACAGTAAACGATGCATACGTTCCACCCCCTCCTAAAAAGTTTGATGGATCATTACACTGGACTTCCGAGAGAATAGTTGCCATCGGTTTAGTCCCTTTGGTAGTTACTCCTTTTTTGACAGGTGCTTCCACTGCTGTTGATTCTACATTATCTGGATTGCTTTTGTATCACTGTTACGTAGGTTTCCAGTCATGTATCATTGATTATATTCCTAAAAGAGTTTACGGAAAATACTTCAACTATGCCATGTACTTGTTGTTGTTCGGAAGTGGTGTTTCTGCATATGGTTTGTACGTCATTGAGAATAAAGAAGGAGGATTAACTAAGGTCATCTCCAAGGTCTGGAAGGCATGATTTCATACAAGTTAATAATGCATTTTGCTGGCCTTTATAGTCTATTTAAATTTCCATAGCTCATCAATACTTACATCATATATTCGTTAGTCTAAGACTGAAGTGTATCATGAATACAGCGTCATAGAGAAATGTCCGAAGGTCTTCTCTTACGTGTATTTGTCGTCTCATGGGCGTCACTCTTTTGCATGAGATTTGCAAGCTCCAAATGCGTTTTATCGACGTTTTTGCTTAGCCATTCCTTCAAATAAGCGAGTGAATTGACGATATTACAGTCCTGCAAGTCTTCAGGCAGTAAGAGCCGGGGTGTATACCAGTTCGGATTGAAGGAATCTCTGATAACCCCGGTTTTCCTCACGATAAGTTTTCTTCTAACCATATCTATACTTAAGTCGACGAGCTGTTTTTCTATCAAGTTTATAATAACATTGTCAAAGAGAATGTTTAAAGGCATTGTCTGTTGGCTTGCTTCTGCGTATCTTGATAATGCTTCGTTTAACTTCCATTCCTCCATCATCTGTTGAATATCTATGACTTGACCTTCTGAGTTCGATATTATTGTAATGATTGTTGCATTTATTAGCTTAAGAAGTAATTCCGAGTCCAACTCTAGCACTTTAAGCTCGTACTTTAAATAGAGCTTGACATCTCCAAATGCGAATAGCTCTAACGTATTCAACGCGTACGACAACTGTTCATTTTCGCTACTGCCATTGAGTTCCTTCTGAATCTCTAGTATGAAACTGAAATAGTTGTATCTGTTCGGGTCTCTTAGTACTTGTGTAATTTTTTTGATTCTACCGTCCATTTTATGGTTTTATAGTTTAAAAGATTGATGAACTTATATGCTAAGCTACTGTACACACTAGGCGCTATCAAATATTATCTGCAGGATGACACTCCATTAGAAGTTCAGGGTATAGAAAAGACAACAAGCAGTCTATCAAATTGATGACCAAGAGCTGGTTCAAATAGCTTTTATCCTCTTCAAAGGTAGAAGAGTCGAATATAGTTAGTATTTGTCTCACTCTTTTTTTTAAATTCTCTTGAACGTCGAGGTCTCGCGTAGATATTCCTGTTAGTTTGAAAATTGAGCTATGTTTAGTAGCTATGTCGTGCAAGATTAACCTGCAGAGTTCCTCTCCCACTACTTCTGAGGTTTTATGAGTTTGCATCGTTGTATGTTGTTTTTCTTCGTCTTTTTCTTCGCTGAAGAATGAAGTTCTAAGCTGCGAAATTCCTGAAGCGATAGACTTGTTCAGGAATTTAGAAAAGAGAAAATCAACAAAATATCTCTTGATTGCAGCATCAATTAAGGTCCCATATTGTGTTTTGAGACAAGATTTTTTAATGTAAATCATGATAGAAGTGCAAATCGGCCATCTCGAAGAAAAATTGATTATTGTATTGATAAGGCTGAACAAATGATTATCAAATATCAAGGTGTCTTCGTGATCACTCCCTGTGGTATTCTGCGTATAATATACCCCAATAAAAACGTTTTTTACATTTCGGTAACAAGATAGTAGTATTTTCCTTAGCGAAAACGACGATGTAAAGGTCTCATTTGAATGCTTAACTTTATTTTCGTGATCATTTCTTATACTCTCCCTCAAAGCGCTGGTAACCATCAGTATTTTCTCCATGAGGAAACTTGGTTTAGTAACATCAAGGAAGAGCCTGTCCACGACTAAGTCTGTCAATAAAGTAGACGTAAAATTCATAGCTATATTAGAGGTAGTGAGCCCCGTCAGTAAAACATCAATGTCCGTTGAGTTTGATTCAAATGCAGTTTCTATAATTTTTACCACTAAGGTACGAAAGTAGGCCTTTCGAACATTTGTCTCTTTTTCATCGGTAGTATTACCGTCATGAAAATGTGTTTCAGAAAAAATGACATGTCTTTCTTTTAAGTACTCCTCTAGAAGCTCTCGGCTATTTTTCACATCATAAATTGTGTTTCGGTATTTCGAAGAGGTCATCTTATCATTAATAAATTTGAGATTATGCAAGGAGTCTGGAGGTGCTACTAATTCTTTTATGTGACAGTCGAGAATTTCTGCAACGTCATTGAGGAGCGCCAAAAAGTCTTTTGTTAAGAGCCTTCGTATTCTCTTGATAGTGTCACCTGTAAACACGCATAACGCCTTGTACAAACCCTTTATGAAGTCGTAGTTATCGGTGTTTATTTTCTCAAAATACCAAGTGCTCACGAACTTCGTGATTATGCTACTGAGAAAAAGATGCAACTCAAAATTTAGGTTTACCAGCTCAGTATCATCGTCACTTTTCGTATTTTCAGCAAGACTTGGAAGATAGCTCGATAATTGACGAATGGTTATCTTGCCATTGTGTATTAAATATTTTGAAGGAATGAATAATTTGCAAAGTAACTTATATTCCAGCAGCTCTAGTATTGGGTCATGAAGTTCTTTGTTCTTAATATGGTATAACTTGCTCTCATTAGCTGTAAACTTCTGCTTCACGAGATTCTGTTTGCTTGATAGAAACTCCAGCGAATTGTTTCGAGAACCGTAAAATGCTTGTACGTTAAGTTTAGACGACACACCAGTTGCCCGAGCAGACTTGGGTGGAACATTTGAGATGTAAGTTTCAGGATTCGTCTGTCTGTGGCTAAGGTTCGAACCACTCATGTCTTCCAAACCTACAAAGTTGTGCAATCTGATAACTGAAGCTATCTAATAATTTATACACAGTACCGTGATATCAAATGTCTAAATTCAGTCAGAAAGAGAACGAGACTGTCAGCAGCCATGATGGGAAAACAACTAGTTAGAGCAGGGTTCGTTCGTTTCAAATCCAGCTGTGCTGGCAAATTTCAACCTTTGATAGAAAACTACAAGGTCTTAAGACATATTCATTTTCCAGGAATAACGCCTTTTTTAAAAGGTCAAAAAATTCAAGAGACAATCGTCAATGCTAACTTAGACTTCAAAGACTTGGAGTCTAAAATCAGAAAACAGAAGTATTTATTAGAGTCCCAAGGTTTTGCAATCCCAGAATACGAAGATCAACTACTCAAGAAAATATTAGATATTAAGCCATCGCCAACAGTATTGACCTTTGAATTTGAAAATGTATATACGGGTGGTAAAAAGGTAAAGAAGGACCGACATATTAACCAAAAAGTGGCTGATTTCGAGAATATGGGATGCAAGTTCTATCAGTTGGAAAGAGGAGGAGATATCACTTGGCACGGACAAGGGCAGTTGGTTGCATACATCATTTTAGACTTAAAATCGTTCCTGAACTTGACTGTTAAATGCTTTGTGGATTCTGTCTTGCTCAAATCGGTTCAGAATATGCTTCAGAAGAACTATGATCTTAAGACATACACAAATGAAAACCCAGGTGTCTGGGCATCAGATAAAGACAACAAGATTTCTTCTGTTGGATGCAATGTTCTGCGTGCAATCACCTCTCATGGTATATCGTTGAATGTTAATCCAGATTTGAAGTTCTTGAACTCCTTTACTATGTGCGGCCTCCCTGGATCTCGTGCAACTTCGATCGAGGCATTGAAACCAGAGCAGAAGCTTTCCGTGGAAGACGCAGCATCGCAATACGTGAAAGAAGTAGCACAAGCCCTCGGCATTAGTCGCGTGGAAAAAATGGACGGCAAGGAACTCCAGGTATAGGCGAAAAAATCGATATACTCGATACATTACCAGTATTTATATTATTATACACTTGTTCAGGTAGCTTGATGACACCTTTGTAGAAAATCCTACTCCTTATTTGAATCTGGTGGAAGAGAGGGTATCATGCTCAACCTCGCTTTCTTGTCTTGCAAATTTAATCTAGACAAGCTGTATTTCAAGCGCTCTTTTTTATTCTGCAATAAGCGTAGTCTTGCTATCTTTGCCTCACTGACATCTCCCTTCAAGACGACTCCCTCGTTTTCGCCTTTGACGCCTCCGAGTAAATCTCGATTTGTTTTAGATGCATTTTCTAATCGCACCTGTTGAAGATCAACTTTTCCAGTAAGATTTGTTTTCCTTCTACGCAACCTAAGAAGCTCTCGGTCTATCTTTTGTAAAAGCACTTTGATCTGTGGCCTTACTTCATTTACCACACTTCGTTTGGCATTCTCTAAGTCCAGCTCAGGAACCAAACCAAACACTTTATTTGTGCGCAAGACTTTCTTCAATCTGTTGACATCCCTGGTCGAATCATCTATGGTCCTCAAAGAGTTATCCAACAAAGAAACTGAAGCACTGAGCGATTGAATACAATTCGCCAAACTATTGTATGCTTGTGCCATCGAAGTCTATGGTAGTAAAGTTTGTTTTTTGTATTCAGAATTTAAATCCTGCGCGTTGTAATACTGAATAGATGTCGTTAGGCTTAGAAGCAAATTAAATATACCCAGGTAAAGGAAGGAGTGGGATTTTAAAGCATGAATCAATTGCAATGAGCAGCGGCTATATTCCAGTACACTTAGACATAACTCCAAGTAATGCTAGAAATGGTGGTAGTAATAGATCAAGGCATAATAATCATTTGGTAAATAAGAGAAGATCGAATTCACATTCTCAGGTAGTCCCGACTCCATTGAGTCAGCAGAGGATGAAAGAGAACCCCGTTAATAGAAATAAAGTAATATACTTTGTGACATTAGTATCGCTTAATGATACATTTATAAGAAAACACTTGCTGATACCTTATTTTCCCGATACTAGGAAATTAGGACGACCAGTGGGATCTAAGGTGAAACCAGATGTGACTAATGGATTTTTTGATTCCCGTGTGTTGAGTAGAAGTCATGCTGCGATGTTTATTGATCCAAATACAGGTGCTCTTATGATTAAGGACTTGGGCTCGTCTAATGGGACGTATATAAATGAAGAGAGAATTGGCTCCGACCCTGTAGAAATCAAAATCGGGGATGTCATATATTTGGGTTTCAACATTCAGGCAGACACCAGCCACAAACAAATAAGCGCTAAAGTCGAAAATATTAGTATTATCCCTACGAGTTTTTCGTCGACGTCAAACTTATCGAGGTCTTCAATGAGGCAGGATGTAGACTCCCCTGAATTTCGACATTATACGTTTGTTCAGGACTTGTTATCGAAAATAAATGATACAGAAAAGCCCGTTAACAAAAAGAGAGAGATAAGCTACGAAAACGCTCTCTTTGGAGATCTCAATCCTCAAATTGAAGATACTTTATTAGGTATAGAGAACAGTGAAACTACTGGGTTATTCAACAATTCACAAATAGCATCCACTGCCGGTATAAATGAGCTCATCCAGCATTTGATAACATGTCTCACTGCTGTCAAAGAACAAAATAACGCATTAAAATCCATAGATGAATTTTTGCAGAACTACAAGTCGAAAATGAACGAGGCAAATTCGAAATATTTGTCGACAAAGTTTGAAGCAAAAGAGAAAAAATATGAAGCTCAATTAACCGAAGAGAGAGCTAATATCAAGAAGTACAAAGACAAGTATTTGAACTGCCAAGCTGAATGTACTGAAATGGTGAAGTCGCTTGAAAGCAAAATAGCAAACTTGTCTTTAGAAAAAGATGAATTATTGCAGCAACTAAAAAGCAAACAGAATTCGCTCAATTCTTGCACTGGAGACGTCAAAATTGACGCAGTCAATGATACTCAACAATCTACTGCTATGTCTACTGGTAGTAATGGTGGGAGAAGTGATGAGTATCTAGATGACAATCTTCAAACATACAAGAAATTAAATAGAAAAACAACGAGTGATCCATCGAACACACCTGTCGATAAATCTATATCGGAACCATCAGTCGGTATCAAGGAAGATATTCCAAAACAGCTGGCCCAAAGTCTGGTTAACGAGGGTGAGGCTAGCAAAGACAACTCAGACAACTCAAATAAAGGTGACAATGTTTTTCATAGTAAAGATCACGATACGATGTCATACAATGACAAGTCTTCAAATTCACATGAAAAGCCAGGCTCTTCTTTTGAGAGGCCAACCAAAGACCCCGAGAATAAATCTGATAAGAGCTTAAACTTTCTGAAGAACCCTTCTAATTCTTCGGCAAAAAATGATTCCTCCATAATATCTCGGAAAACAACGGGTGCATGTTTGGGTATATCGGTTATACTTTTCGGAATTATTCTTCGGCGGCTCTCAAGTGACTAAATAATCACTTCTACGTATATGAATGTATTGAAACCGAACCATATAGGTGAATACTAACTTAATAATATCCTGTATACGCGCTAATTTAAGAAAACATCCGATTAGCAAGACCGTATAGATTTTAGTAACGCAAGCTTTCAATGTTGGCTGTCTGTAGAGGTTCGCTGGTTATCCCTAAAAGAAATGGTGTAATTTTAAGGAGGACCTTTTTTTTGCCAGCTTTGGCTACCGCTGTTGCAGGATTGATATTTAGCGAGAATAATAGGTTAGCTGATCAAATGGAGAAGGGCCAACTACATTACAATGACCAAAATGCTAAATTCAACACCAAGAAGCCGTATTTCACCAGAGCACAGCCAAACTATGCGGGCCATGTTCCTTTGAGTAATTTTGAAAAGACATTGATGTTTTTAGGCTCATCCATAGGGTCATATTTCCATCCTGAGAGAAACGAGTTCATAGTTGCATTAGGCGAGTCGACGGCCATAGAACCTATATTGAGACAGGTAAGAAAGCAGATGCTTTCAGACCCAATTGGAAGACAAATTCTTAAGGAGAGACCAAGGATAACCTCGACATCCTTAGATCTAGACTATCTTCGTCTGCTCCCTGACAACACCATAGGAAAGACTTACATCAAGTGGCTAGATAGAGAAGGCGTGAGTCCTGATACCAGGGTTCCAGTTCGCTACATTGATGATGAAGAGCTTGCCTACATCTTCCAGAGGTATAGAGAGTGCCATGATTTTTATCATTCGATAACTGGATTACCAATTATAATCGAAGGAGAAATCGCTGTCAAAGTCTTGGAGTTCATGAACATAGGAATGCCTATGCCTGGGTTGGGCGCTTTGTTTGCCCCATTGAGGCTCAAACCGAGCCAGAAGAAGAGGTTGTATGAAATTTACTACCCTTGGGCCATTAGAAGTGGACTAAACTCAAAACCGTTGATCAACGTTTATTGGGAAAAAATCTTGGAGCATGATATAGACCAATTCAGAGACGATATGGGTATTGAAACACCTCCAGATCTCAGAAATATGAGGAAAAAGTACTTCGAAGACTTGAAGAGGAGAAAAGCTGCTGAACGACAGATATAAGGTAATTAGTGTATGTAGAAACGTAATTAAGTGACTTATAAAAAGTATACGTTAGTATATGTCAATGATCAATATTGATATCCAGCTTCAGTGATCCATGTTGTATTGATACTGTGCTAGGACGAAGGTGCCATGGCGCAGCGAAATATCGAAGAATCGGTCCTCGCAAAATAGAACATAAATGTCGCCCTTTATTTATCTCTTCTGCAGCAAGTAACTAAAAGACCCCTTCCACATATAAGAGTATCTAGATGTCTAATTTGCTATACAAATACTTCTTAAAAAAAGTCAGTATAATGACAATCCATTTCCAAGTTTTCGAGCACGTACTAATACGATTTTAGGTAGCGCTTGATCACATTGTTGCTGTGGGGCCGGAAGATGATCCATTTTTCGAGGAAATCCCACCCAATGAACTACACTTCTACCAAAGAAAAGGCGCCAAAAGAAGAAGAAGATTACCAGAATTCATCGACTCTGATGACTTAAAAATTTTGGACAGTGTGAGAAAGAGAGCCTATAGATTGGACTTACAGCTAAGCTGCTGTGGGTTTCGTCTTGGCTGGGCTGGTGTAATTGGTCTTATTCCTTGGATTGGTGATCTCATTGCCCTTTGGTTTGCTTACAACTTGGTCAACAAGGCATGTAGCGTGAAAGGGGGTATACCCTCTGCCCTTCACGGTAGAATGATGGCAAACGTTGCATTTGACTTTGCAATTGGTTTGATACCATTTGTAGGGGACTTCATCAATATCATGTTCAAATGTAACTCCCGAAATTTCGTTCTACTAGAAAAGTATTTAGTTGAGGAGTACTCGAAGCACGATCGTAAGGCTGTACCGTCTCAAGTCGTCTAGTTATTTATATAGCAAACAAACCAAAGAATCTACATTTCACTTTTTTTCGACGGCATTATATGATACCAAAAGTACATAACTGGTAATTATACCGCCGCCCCATGAAATTTGCCTCTCCTTGCCTCTAAGATGCAACTAATCAGAGTTAAGGGCGCTTACCTCGCTTTCTAGTACAGCAATCCTATTCTTGAATTCTCCTACAAATTCTTCAATTTTTTCCAACTTGTACAACTCCATCTCCAAGTCATCGCATTTCTGTATTAACTTATCACTCTGTTCAAATGTCTTCTCAAGTCCAATCTGATCAATGTATCCATCTATGAAATTTTGCTTGTAGCTTACGACTTCATATGTTTCTTCTGATAAGCTCTCTATGTGATCCTTAATCTTATACATTAAATAATCAAAACTCACCGCTAACTTATTGATTGCTAGCGGGTCATCTTCATCACTGTCAGACATTCCTTCTTCAATTTAAAATTTCAGCTCAATATCACAGGTGTGCCCACGGTACTTTGAAGGTTTTGCCAGGTAAATGATATTAAGAGCCGCTATTAGAAATTCGATTTCGCACATATATCCTTTTATAATATTCAGTGATCATCAACCAGCTTTAAACCAAGTTGGTATCTTGATAACAAGTGAGAGAACGATGTCCTATTCTTCATCATCAGGGTCCTATTCACTCTCTAAGATTAGTCCTAAATTGTTGAGGAAGATCTGTATGTTATTGTTTTTCAATTCAGAAGTAAACTTGAAAGGGGAGAGTTTCATGGGTGAAAAATAGTTGGGGAAGCTAAAAACAGACCAACATACTAACCATTCCAGACCGTGCATGTAGGCCCTCGCTTAGTGAGCCAAACTTAGCACTCAACTTAGAAATTTGTGACTATGTCAATGCAAAGCAAGGGTCGGCCCCTCGAGAAGCAGCCATTGCAGTTGTGAAATTAATTAACCAAAACGAAGCTCAAACGTCGGAATTGGCCTTGTCTTTACTAGACAACTTAGTGAAGAATTGCGGTTATCCCTTCCATTTGCAGATCTCTCGTAAAGAGTTTTTGAATGAGTTGGTCAAAAAGTTTCCAGAAAGAACTCCTATGAGATATAGCCGTGTTCAACGGTTAATTTTAGCCCAAATTGAAGAATGGTACCAGACTATCTGCAAAACCTCTAAGTACAAGGAGGACTTTGGCTACATTAGGGACATGCACCGATTGTTGTCCAGCAAAGGGTACATTTTTCCAGAAGTTAAACTTGAAGATGCAGCTGTACTCAACCCTTCAGATAACCTTAAGTCTTTGCACGAAATACAGAAAGAAGAGAGCATTGTACACAGTGCCAAACTTCAGGAATTGATAAGAAGAGGTAAACCTAGAGACTTACAAGAAGCGAACAAGTTAATGAAGATCATGGCCGGTTTCAAAGATGACAATGTCGAAGAAAATAAAAAGCAGGTCTCAGACCACATTGCTAGATTAAAGAGAAAAGCTGAAATTTTGGGTGAAATGCTTAATAGCATTCAAAGTAGTAATGGCTCAATTGACTCTTCAAACGAGGCAGTCAATGAATTGTATGCTTCGGTCAAAAGTTCGCAACCCATCATAAATAAGATCATTGAAGAAGAGCGGGAAGATGAGCTGAAAGTCAAGGAACTCTTGGAGTTAAACGATAGTTGTAACCATTTAATTGAAAAGTATCAACTTCTCAAGCTGGGACATGTTGATGAGGCCTCAAAAATCACTGTAAAGGGCAGTACTGGTACTACAAGCGATTCCTTGAACCTCATCGATTTTGATGATGAAGGCCCCATCAGTAACGATGCTACTGGTAAAGACGATAAAGGTTATAAGGACCTTTTGTCGGAGTTGTCAAACTTATCATTTACGGGTCCTGCTTCCAACAATGTGACTAATAACCAGACAAACTTCTTTGGTACTGGAGGCTCCATCTCCCTTGGCGAGAACAAAGCTCAGCAACCAAATATAGTAAGTCCTAACCCACAAGTTGGACTGAGCTCTGGACAAGGCGTTGACTTATTGGGAGACTTCAACTCTCCGTCACCACAGCTCCAATTGAATACTTCTACCCAAGGAAATACCCATCTTGATCCCTTCTCTTTGAGCTTTCCTTCATCCTCCCCCAATCAAGTTCAGGCATCCCATGAAGTTAAGTCGTCTACTGTAATCAGCGAATCTAACAAACTAAAATTCACTCTTTCAGTATTGAATGATTCCACGAAAGAAAGATTTCACGGAAGGGTGCTGTTCTCTAACCGCCAAGCAGCTCCATTATCCGATTTTAAGTTCTACGTTGCTGCGCCAAAGTCTTGCAAATTAAGTCTTAGCCCCCAGTCTGGAGAAGTACTCTATGGGTTCGCTGATAATGGCGTCACTCAAGAATTCATTATCGAAAATCCAGAAAACAAGGCTTTAAAAGCTAAATGGAAAATTGAATATAAATTAGCTGGACAAACGGAACAAGAAACGGGTATTAGTCAGTTGGATATTTAATGCTCTTGGGGCTCGATTGATATAGGAAGTTTTCTACTTTGTAAGAAAACTACCTTAACTTCATAGGAATAGTGATACACCTTCAAATTTACTTAGATTTATTTATATACATATATATATGTGTATAACAACTTGAATTATTTTTGTATGCACTTCTTCGTCATAAATTCTGAGAAGCTCTCGACTAAAATATAGAATATCATTCATCACATTCATAGACATATACTAAAAGCTATAAAAAATATTGATGTTTAACAAGCAATTCCCTAAAACCAATAATAGCTAATAGATATTTACATATTATTAGCTCAAGTGACTAAAGCATCACAAAAGAAGTGAATCTGAAATCTCCACTATACACCAAATAACGCAAAGTGCATTTGGCTTGTACTTCTTTGTCTCCGTATCATCCGTCCTATTACTTTGTACCTATTTTTTTTTCTCTTTGCTCTCTTTTCTCTCCTTCTTCGAAACTCATGCGGTAAGTGAATTTGAAGTTATGGCTTCACCAAAACATCGTCGATAACGAACAAATAGCCATTGTCTACTCTCTTAGCAGTATCGACAGATATTGACCTACCTTCGAACACGATTTCAATTTTATTGTTGTGCATCTGCTTAACTCTAACTTCTTTGCCGTTAAGAAGGCGAGCAGTGAATTCACTACAGTGGGCGGAAGTGACCTGAGTCAAGTCAGGAACAACGTGGCCGGACACAAAGTTGAGAAGGTTCTTGCGGATAACGTCCTCTTGGCAAACACCGTCTATGCACTTCTCAGGGAATTCCCATGGTTTTAGACCATCAAGTTTCGTGGCCACAGAGTTATCAGTGGGTGCAATGATTATCAAGTTGGCATTTTTATTAGCAGTGCTAGCAGCTATGTCTTTGTTGTCCCTAATGTATCCGGCAAAGACCTTGATGCTAGGCAACTGGGGCAAAATAGACTCAAGGACATTGGAGTGAACGTCTGACTCGTCGAACCTGAATCTCACTTGCTCTAGGCCTTCGCCATGGGCGGCATCGGATTCCAAAATATGAACATCTCTTTCCTCGTGTGATGATGCCATATCTTCACTCATTTTTTGTCCAAGACCTTCCAAGTTAACAACATTCTTAGAAGCAGCGAATGATGTGAAACAAAGGGCCAGCAATAATAAACTAAGCTTCATACTTTATATATTATACGATTTTCAACAAAGACCTCTCTCTCTCTCTTGAGTCACCGTTAATAAACCAGGATCTTGAATTTGGTTCACCTTACGTCTAACTTAACCTTAAGTCGTCCTAAGTGTTGCAAAAACTTGCCTTGGTTTAATCCCTTACAATCTTTAAGAAGCAGATGGAAAAATGGTGTGTTACACAAAACCAACTTTCCATGTCACGCTTCCAACTATAGTCTCATCAAATCTAACCAACAACTACAACTTGACCATCGAGAAGAATAATCTTTTCCTGTATTAGAGAAATAAAGATATATAAACAAAGTCCAGAAAATAAATTGTTGGAGGATAACGTGCGAGAAAGTTATTAAGCAGATTAATAAAAGAAAATTATTATTACAACAATCAGATGAAATAAGACACTAGAATAATCAGGGCAGTGTACAATACGAAGCAGCTGATTATTCATGTCGAATTACCTAACGACTGATTGTATGATTATGCCTCTTCTGTCCTCCCCTTTTTTCAGTATCTAGAACAAGTGGGAGGTTGAAAGATACTAAAGTTCAGTGCAATACGAGATAAACGTATGTCACACAGTAAGAGTAATGCCACAACAAGGCACGTGTCTTTCATTCTTTAGTAGAGAAGACAAAATAATTGAAGCATAAATCAGAATAAGGCAATACCAGCGGTGAAGAAGGTAGCAACCACAGCAGCGAAGGTGGAGAAAGAAGTGTTGACAATAGCTTCACTCTTCTTTGAGGAGGAAGAACCGGAGGAGCTAGACTTCGAACTAGAGTCGGAGTCAGAAGAAGACTCAGAAGTGGAGTCAGACTTGCTGGACTTACCAGACTTGCTGGAAGACTTAGAGGAGGAGGTGCTGGCGTGACATTTAGACTTACCCTGGACACTCAACTTTTTGAAAGCCAGACAGGTAGCGTCACCGTCGGTATCGAAGTAAAAAGCACCAGAAACCTTCTTCAAGGAGTCAAAGGTAGCATTGTCGAAAGTACCAGTCATGTTAACGGAACCACCAACGGAAGACAACTTGGGGAAACCGCCCAAGTCTTCCAAGTCATCATTGTTCTTAACAACAAATGCACCACCGACCTTCTCCAACTTAGGGAAGCTAACCTCGTTCAAGTCATCATTCTTGTTAATACTCAAGGAGTTGTCGATGGACTTTAAAACTGGGAACTCAACCTTCTCCATTGAGTTGGAGTACAAGGACAAAGAGCCGTTAACAGAAGTCAAGTTTTTGGCACTGAAAGAGCTAATAGACTCCAAGTAGACATCCTTAGCTGTAGACAACTTGTCCAAAGTAACGTTAACTTTCTCTGCGTTGTAAGAAATGTAGATAGAGTCGGTAACTTGTTCCAAACCAGAGTCAATACTCTCAATTTGGTCGTTGTTGTTAACGTTGAACTCCTTCAACTTGAAGACGTTGATACCATCTAAGGAGCTCAAACCAGTGTCGGAAACGATAACGGAATCAGCAGAGGTAATACCACTAGTCAAACCGGTCTTGCTCAAGTTTGGCAAAGCCTCAAGTCTCAAGGTACCGACGGTGACCAATTGAGCCAAGTTAAGAGTAGCCAAGTTGGTGTTACCAGTCAATTCAAGCTCACCGGAAACCAACTCCAAGTTTGGAGCGAGCAAAGTGTATGAGGTGACGTTGCTGACGTGGAAGTCACCGTAGATCTGCTTGACGGAAGACAAGTCAATGGTGGATGGGGCACCTGATCCGTGAATAGTGACATCACCTATGGCAGTGGCACAGGCAGCAACTTTGGCCACACCTTTGCTGTCAGTAGCAGTGTATGCGCTGAAAGAGCATCCGCTAGCAGCAGTAGGAGTATTTGTGGTTAACGTAGAGTCTGCATATAGTTAGTATTGTTGTTATGGGGTTAAACGAGCTCATCGGCGCAGCAATGGCCGCAGCACACCGGACTTATGTCACATGATATGCTCTTGACTGAATTTTCCATTTGTCCCATAAAACTTGGGAAACAGAGATTCGCCTTTCGGATACACAGGGTAGCTGATGGATAACGAGATATCAAGCATCAATCTCTTCGGAACACAAAAGCCAACTAAATATTGTCTTTGCCACCAAGAGCATCCTGAGGATTTTTCCCTACGTCAAAAGCCCCAAATGCTGGGGAAATCAACCGTAGGGTTGCAAAGGAGGACCAGACAGTCCAGGATAAGTCCCGAACATAACACTTATTGGATAATTTTCCACGTACGTCCGAGGAATCAACTAAATCATCTCGGCCAAAGAGACCAGTATCAGCCCTTTGGGGACCACGTACCTACGCGCCGCCATTGGCGGCGCTTAGGTACGTTTACAAGATCGACTTCTTCTATCCTCAGCAACCTTGGTCTCCATGTAGCTGCCGACAAAAAAACATGAAAACTTCATTTGAAAAATTACTTACTGTTAGCAAGGACAACACCACTCAAACCACAAGCCAATAAAAGTTTCTTGAATTGCATCGTAGCCTCCTTTAATCAAATACTTGTAGCGATAGTAAGGGAAAATGATTTTTACAAGTAAAAAAAAAAGGCCTCTGTCAATGTTTTATTATTTATATGATCGAAGCTGGAAGGGGGATCCATGCGAGGTTATTTAAGGCAAACCGCCTTAAAGGGCATCCAAACAGAAAAAATTCGAGGAATGTCCATTTCCGGTATTGGCATGCTGCAGGATGACCGGTAGCGTCCCCGGTACAAGATAATTTGCGTCAATGTCGCACTAGGGGGTACAATGCTGGTTGCTTACCGTATTCGACTTCTGTCTCACACTGGCTCTTATGCCTGTTGGCCCACCCCGTCGCTGGGCCGTCATGGAGAACTGCGACATTTGTTAGAGAAGCGGGCATGGTTCCTTGTGATAGTGACTAGCATAAGGCGTGGGCGACTCCTGTGACAACTGCTGTTCACGGCGCAAAGGAGCAGAGATAGGGGGTTATCCTTTAGCATATCACTGGCTCATCTATCATACATAATGATCATCTTGAAGACGCAACTGCCCTGGTTAGATGGCGCTCTTAAAAAGCGTGGGCCGTGGCTTGCGCCCTCTCGACAAAAAAACAACACCTTGTGTGTGTGCGCGGACCGCGCACTTCAGCGTGCCAACAACGGCCTAGGACGTAGCGAGTGATCTGTAACTACAGTGCGCGCCGTGGGTGGGATGGAGAAGCAGCATGGTGTCGTCAGTCTAGAGAGCCAGCACAGAGCGGACGTTGACCGACATTCTCCGGGTGACCTCCACCTCGCAGACCGGATTGTCTCATCGCGGCAACTTGGCACGATTTTTACGACCATACCCGGTCATGTTGCACATTTGTGAGACAACCCGATCAGAAACAAATTTCCAGCACAGGCAGGATGTCAACACGCACGTACTCATATAAAAGTGGGTGGTCAACTACGGGGGCTTGTCCCGGTAGTTAACACCGGCTACCCTGGTGATAATCTGTAGTACTCAGCTTCGCTATGTTGCTATTCCTTAAGACTAACGGAAAGCCTAGCCAGGCACGTATGTTCCAAAGAATTCTATAGATGACAGTTAGTGGGCGAAAAAAAGTGGGGGTATAGATGGTGACCGAAAACAGTAGAGAAAAATTGCAGGAAAAATTCGTCGGGCGTACGATCATTTTTACCTCGTACCCGTTGATTCGACTTTTGTGTCTGCAAAGAAAGCATTATGCTGCAGAATAAAAGTGACAAAGATATGTTCAGCTACTATAGAACCACATCGGTGCAGTTTACACGCATGCTATTGCCCTGACACTAGCATGATACACTTTTCCATGATTATCCATTTGTTTCTCTTTGATCAAGTGCCCATTGTAGTAAACTCGGCTCAGGCGAGGAAAATTGAGCCACTAACTAAAACTATACGTTCTTAAGCACTTGCTTGTTCGCCATTTGTATCGGTAGTGCCCTCAGTGCATCTCGGCGTGGTGCGAAAAGAGATTGCAAACTTGTCATAATCCAGGGCAATTGCGCGAGTCTATCAGTCAACTAGCAGAGATAGTGCACCTAATAAATACAAACATTCATTTTAAAATATACAAAAACGTCACTACGTAACATAGCTTAATGTAAAATGTGGCGCACCACGACTCCCAAAATATCGATAAGATATCGACACATCCTAATCGGGTCGAGCGTGCAAATTGTCTTGTGTTTGACAACACGGGAACCACGGAAACCACCAGTCAAGCCACTCTGCCGAATACTACTTTATACACACACACATTATTTGTAATAAAGCAGAAGTAGATAAGCTGGTGAACATCCTCTAGCATGTTGCTAATAATTCAAAGTGAAATAAAGAAAACAGAAACTGCTTATCGGCTTTTCCCAGGTCCTCTAATTTCAGACCTTCTCTGCAAGCTCTTCTAACAACTTGTAATTACGTTGTTCAATTGAACCGTTACCAGGCAATCTGGTAGAGCCCATGAGGAAATTGTCAACTTCTCTGGCACATTGACGACCTTCTTGGATACCCCATACAACCAAAGATTGACCTCTCCTACAGTCACCTGCACTGAAAAGGTTGTCGGTGGCGCTCACACGGTATCCGTTAGGGTCGGTGGTCGAGATAGTTCCTCTCTTTGTCTTGCTGACACCTAACTTGTCGGCCTCCGGTCCAACAAAACCCATAGAAAGCAAAACAACATCAGCTGGGAATAATTCTTCACTACCAGGAACATCGGCCATTTGCCAAGCACCGCTATCAGAACGCTTCCATTCAACTCTAACGGTCTTGATCGCCTTGACGTTTCCTTCTCCATCATCAACAAACTCCTTCGACAAAATGGAGTACTCTCTTGGATCCTTCCCATAGTGAGCTGCGACCTCAGAGTGGCCGTAGTCCACTCTAAAGACACGAGGCCATTGTGGCCAGGGGTTGTCCTTTGGTCTGACATTTGGTGGGTGTGGCAACAACTCAAAGTTGGTGACAGACTTTGCACCATGTCTGGTAGATGTACCCAAGCAATCGTTACCGGTATCACCACCACCAATCACAACTACGTTCTTACCTTCCAATTTCTTTCTAACCTCTGGAAGCTCTTCATCTAACAAGGCCTTGGTGTTAGTGTGCAACAACTCCATAGCGAAATGAATGTTTTTCAATTCACGTCCTGGGATTCTCAAATCTCTTGGAATGGTAGAACCAACAGCGAAAATAACTGCGTCATTCTCTGATTTCAATTCTTCAATGGTGATATCCTCACCAATATTGGTCGAGCAGACAAATTCAACTCCTTCTGCTGCCATTAAATCAGTTCTACGTTTGACAATTCTCTTGTCCAATTTCATGTTAGGGATACCATACATCAACAAACCACCTGGGCGGTCGTTTCTCTCGTATACCTTAACATGGTGACCAGCTTTATTCAATTGGTCAGCAGCGGCCAAACCTGAAGGTCCAGATCCAATGATGGCAACCCTCTTTCCAGTACGAACCCTAGGTGGTTGGGGCTTGATCCAGCCTTGCTCAAACCCATGATCAATGATAGCACATTCCACTGACTTGATGTTGACTGGGTCATTGTTAATTCCCAAGACACATGCACCCATACAGGGAGCTGGACAAATTCTACCAGTGAATTCTGGGAAATTGTTGGTCATCAACAATCTTTGTAAGGCATCATACCATCTGTTCTCAAAGACTAACTCATTCCATTTAGGAATAACGTTAGAGATTGGACAACCTGTATCTGAAGTACAAAAAGGAACACCACAATCCATGCATCTCGCAGTTTCGTGGTTTAATTCATCTTTGCTAAGTCTGGAGGTCATTTCATTCCAGTCTTTAGTTCTATCCTTAGAGTCTCTATATTTCTCATTACGACGTTTGTACTTCATAAAACCTTTGACTTTATCTAATTTGGCCACTGCATTCTTCTCTCTTTCGACATCAGTAATGGTGTCCTCTAAATCAAGAACCTTTGGTTCTTGCTTATCACAAACCTTGCGTGCCTCCTTGTCAGCAGTGGCGCCTTCGACCTGAATAGCCAGTTTGCTAGGACGGTGAACATGACCCTTCTTGATCTTAGCTGCCTCACCATTCGTTGCATCAGATTCAGGATCCTCCTTGATAGACTTCAAGAATGAGTTCAACTCACTCTTCTTGGCCTCTTCCTTCTTTTGCTTTTCCTTCTCTAAAACCTTTTTATAGTCGTAAGGCAACACCTTAACAAAGCGTGGCAAGATTCTGTTGAAGTCATCCAAGACGGTCTTGGCAATCAGAGATCCAGTGTAATGGTGATGGTCCTCGATCAATCCCCTTAAGAAAGCAACCTCGGAAGTTTCAGTAACAGATGATAACTCAAGGGTTTGACCGTTCACCTTATCAGCAAAGTCTTGTGCCATATCGAGGACATAAGCAATACCACCACACATACCCGCGCCAAAGTTTCTACCTGTAGAGCCCAAAACAATAACTCTACCACCAGACATGTACTCACATCCATGGTCACCGGTACCTTCAACCACAATGGTAGCACCAGAGTTTCTAACGGCAAACCTTTCGGCAGCAATACCTCTGATGAAAGCAGAACCAGATGTTGCACCAAAGAATGCAGTGTTACCTGCAATGATTTGGTCCTCTGCGGTGAATTTCGATTCCTTTGGAGGATAGACAATAATACGGCCTCCTGACAATCCCTTACCAATGTAATCATTGGCATCACCTTCAAGCTCTAAAGTAATACCTGGAGCTAAGAATGCTCCAAAAGACTGACCTGCTGAGCCCTTGGCGTTAACATGAATTGTATCATGAGGCAAGCCCTGTTCACCAAACGTTTTTGAAACCACATAAGATAAAGTCGAACCAACTGAACGATCAGTGTTGACAACATTACAGTCAATAGTGACAGGTAATCCACGAGCAATGGTGACTTCAGACTCATCGATTAATTTGTTGTCAATTCTGACGTGTAACTTATGGTCTTGTTTACGCACACAGTGAGTAGCAACTCCAGGTCTAATAGTATGACCCGGAGTCAAGATAGGCGACAAGTCAATGTTTGCATTCTTGGTGTTTCTAAGATCCTCCCTGACCTTCAATTTCTCTGCTCTGCCAACCATTTCGCTAACAGTACGGAATCCTAATTGAGCCATAATACCTCTGAGCTCGTTAGCCAAATAGTAGAAAAAGTTGATAACATGTTCTGGGGTACCTTGGAACTTTCTTCTCAACTCAGGGTCCTGAGTTGCAATACCAACAGGACAGGTGTTAAGATGACACTTTCTCATCATGATACATCCCATGGCAATCAAAGGAGTTGTAGCAAATCCCCATTCCTCGGCACCCAACAAAGCAGCAACAGCTATATCACGACCAGTACGGATTTGACCATCGGTCTGGAGTATTACTCTACCTCTCAAGTCATTCAACACCAAGGTTTGGTGTGACTCAGCTAAACCTAATTCCCAAGGCAAACCAGCGTACTTTATCGAAGTCAATTTAGCGGCACCAGTACCACCATCACCACCTGAGATCAAGATGTTTTCTGACCCAGCCTTTGCCACACCAGCTGCAACGATACCGACACCGACTTCAGAGACTAACTTGACAGAAGTCCTGGCTCTTGGATTAGAGCATTTCAAATCATATAATAACTGCTTCAAATCTTCAATAGAGTAAATATCATGATGAGGAGGAGGGGAGATCAATCCAACACCTGGAGTAGAGTGTCTCGTCTTACCAATCTGCTCGGAAACTTTGTGGCCAGGTAATTCACCTCCTTCACCAGGCTTAGCACCCTGAGCCATTTTGATTTGCAATTCATCTGCATCTGCCAAGTAGTACGAAGTAACGCCAAATCTACCCGATGCAATTTGCTTAATAGCAGATCTCATTGTGTCACCGTTGGCATTAACCAAAGATCTAGCAGCATCTTCACCACCTTCACCGGTATTTGACTTACCTCCAAGTCTGTTCATAGCAACAGCCAATGTGGAGTGGGCTTCCATAGAGATAGAACCGTACGACATTGCACCCGTGAAAAAACGACGAACTATTTCAGTCCAAGGCTCAACCTGGTCAATAGGTACTGGCGTAGAATTTTCGAAATCAAAATCCAAAAGTCCTCTCAAAGTACAGTTCTTGATCGCCTCGTACTCCTTTTTCGAGTATGCCTCATATGCCTTTTCGTTCTTGTTTCTGACAGCATCTTGCATCGAGGCGATAGCTGCTGGTTCATTGACATGAGCGTCACCACCATCTCTCCAGTGATATTCACCAGTTTCCGGCAATGTGGTTGGTTTTACGGTTTCTCTAGAAGGATATCCACGCTCATGCATAGAGAATGCATCTTGAGCAATGTACTCAAAAGTAATACCCTTGATTCTTGAAGCGGTACCAGCAAAGCATCTGTCTATGACAGAGTTATCGACACCTAAAGCTTCGAAAATTTGAGCACCCTTGTAAGAAGCTAAAGTGGATATACCCATTTTCGACATAACCTTAAGAATACCAGCATCAACTGCGCTCTTATAATTCTCAATAATTTCATGGTCTTTCATTGGCTTCTTCAAGATACCTTCTCTATTCATACGCACCAAAGTTTGCAAAGCCAAGTATGGGTTAATACCATCGGCACCATAGCCAACAAGACAACAGGCGTGGTGCACTTCTCTGGCTTCGGCAGTTTCAATGATAATTGCGACCTTAGATCTTTGCTTTTGTCTAACAAGGTGATGATGAACAGCACCAGTTGCTATCAAAGCAGAAATTGGCACTCTTTCAGGACCTGTCAATTTATCAGATAAGATAATTATCTGGTTGCCATCGGCAATGGCCTTCGAAGCGGCCTGACATACTCTATCAATTGTGTTAATATAGCCCTGTATTCCTTCGGCTTTTCCAAATGTAATATCAATCTTGGAAACAGACCAGTTAGGGTAAACCACCTGAATATTTTTGATGGCCTTCAATTCATTTGAAGACAATATTGGGCTTTTTAATAAAAGTCTATTACATTGGTCTGGCTTCATTTCCAAAAGATTACCTTGAGGTCCGACATAACACTCTAAAGACATGACAATCTCCTCTCTAATCGGATCGATTGGAGGATTGGTAACCTGAGCAAACAATTGACGGAAATAATCATAAAGCAATTTAGGCTGTTCAGAAATACAAGCCAAAGCGTTATCATTACCCATAGATCCTAATGCTTCTTTACCTTCTGCCATTGGCGCTAAAACGAGAGAAGCCTGTTCATGAGAATAACCGAAGGCCACTAACCTTGGGTCAGTCTGGACAGTGAGTTTCTTTCCGTCAGTACCAACCAAATCGTTGTCATCAAGATCGATGTTTGTGGTCGAGTTAGAAATGACATTTCTTGCTTCCAACTTGCTAAACAAATCATTCATAGAGATCATGTTTCCAAGAACCCAAGACTTGAAGTCGAATCTTGAAGCGACGTTGTTCTTCAATTCACGATCATCGACGATCCTTCCTTCTTTGGTGTCGACTAACAACATTCTACCTGGCTGTAATCTGCCTTTCTGCAAAACGTTTTCAGGATCAACATCGATAACACCAACCTCAGAAGCGCAAATCATACGATCATCGTCGGTGACGTAATAACGACAAGGCCTCAAACCATTACGGTCCAAGTTGGCGCCACAATATCTACCATCCGCGAAGGTGAATAAAGCAGGCCCATCCCATGGCTCCATCAAGCATGCCGCCCATTCGTAAAATGCTTTCTTCTTTGGATCAATGTGCTCATCATTCTGCCATGCTTCAGGAATCATGAGCATGACAGCCTCTGGCAAAGAGAGAATACCATTAATAACCAATAACTCTAGGACGTTATCAAAGGCTGCAGAATCAGAACCACCTTCTTCGATTATAGGGAATAACTTTTCCATTTCCTCACCAAAGAACTCAGAAGACATAACACCTTCCTTGGCTCTCATCCAATTCTTATTACCTCTCAAAGTGTTGATCTCACCATTATGAGCTGCCCATCTAAGAGGTTGAGCTCTATCCCATGAAGGAAAGGTATTGGTGGAGAAACGAGAGTGAACCAAGGCAAAGTGAGCCTCGTAATCCGCGTTCACCAAGTCATGGTAGTAAGCATAAACTTGATTAGGCGCCAATTGACCCTTATACACAATGGTTTTAGAAGAAAGGGAACATATGTAAAACCAGTTGTGCAAGCCAATCGTGTGTGTACTTTGCTTTCTCAAAATGAACAATTTTTTGTCAAATTGTCTCGCATAGTTTTTCTCGAATTCTTCTGGAGAAATGTCTTGACCATAAGTTTCAGCCAAAACAACGACAGGTTGCAAAATCAAAGGTTCTCTGGAAAGCGATGCGGGACCCAAAATTGAAGAGTCATGAGGAACCTTTCTCCATGCCAAAACCTTTAAGCCCAAAGATGATGCAATACTTTCGAAGGTCTTTTTAGATTTCTCGTACACTGCTTCGTCTTTCTTGAAAAATACATTACCTGTACCATATTGGCCTTGTGGAGGCAATTGAACATTACAATGGTAGCTAAATTCCTTCACAAGGAAGCGGTGAGGAATAGATGATAATAATCCAGCACCGTCACCATCTTTTGGATTAAGCTCACCACCTCTGTGTGTCATATTGCATAATAAGTTACGACAGTCCGAAACAATCTTGTGAGAAGCTTGGCCTTTGATGTGACAAGTGAAACCAACACCACAAGCATCTTTTTCGTATTCTGGATTATACAATCCTTTGGGCATGGGTAAAGTTGAAGCCCATGATTTGTTTTCTGGTGTCTCTTCGTATGGGTAGATGTTTGTATGTTCAAACTCCTTTTCTAAGACGTAAGAGCTCATTATGACGCTATTTTTTTGAGAGAATGTATCTATTGTAGTAGTACTATCCAATTTAAAGAACAGACTCAATATGATATCGCAAAAGGACTCGTCGTTTTACTCCGGATAACGTGTATGTGTTGTGTGTGTGTGTGTTGTGTGTGTGTCTATTGCGTTTCCAGAGTGGTAGCACGAGCCTTAATCCTTTCTTGCACTAATAAAGCTTTGACTTTTTGTCCTGACAAATCGAAGCCGTTTCAAATGGAAAGACCTTCGATTGTTAAACAATAGCTTCGCTAAAATGCGTTTCCTGAGGTCTATGGAGAACTTTCAGGCAAACAAGAAGTGATCGTTTCTGCCAAGGTCGACGAGAAACGGTACTTTCGATACAAAAGGAGGAACGAGAAGCAAACGCTAGATAATAAGCTTTTCTTCCTTTTAATTTATTTCACTTTTGTACTGTTCCAACTTCTTAAAGGACAAATTTATATCCTTCTACTCAGATGCTTTGGCAAATGGCTGTATAAGATGATACTGGCGTCCGTGTATCCAAACGTATTGCGTATTACTTGCGTTGTCCAGAATCTAGGATGTCTCTATGAAATCTGGATCAGTACCAAAGTCTTAATCTGGGTAGCCTAATTACTATAAACCTAGGGAAAAATTTGACAAGAAAAAAAAAAGGAGGAGGAAACTTATAAACGTTTTGATATGAGATCCAGCTAAATACAATTCGTCTGGGTTTACAACCACCTGGTTTTTTTTTTTTTTTAAAAAAAAAAAAAAACCGAAGCTTTTGCAGGTTGAAAAGAGCCAACGTGCAAATCCCTTCACCGTCTCCACGAATTCTCAATCTAACATGTAAGAATCCAAGCAAAGTGGAGCCATAACCTGCAAATATCTTACAAACTGTAAACTGGTCGAGTCATCAAGAAAGTGCACCTTATTAACTGACGGCCTTTCATTGGGGGAAAAGCCCAGCTGTATCGCCGGCGTATGCAGGCCGCTGATTCCCGGCCGTCGGCGGCGTCAATGCGAAATATCGGCCAATCATAGTCCAGATACAATCGCTGATAAGCGTGGGTGCGAAAATCCGGTTACCCTATTCTGCTTTTAAGCGCAGAATGTAATTCCCCACTCGGGTGCTTCTCTGCTGCTCTCGTTTGTATTTTCCTCATTCGCCATACGAGGAGAAGCGGTAATCTCAGCGCCGGCGCTAACGCGCTGTTCGCCAGGCAAAAAGCTCACTCAGATTACTGAGTATCTACCAATGTTACAGCCACGGCTAAGCCTGTAGTGGCCTTGTGCCGGCCGCCTAGCTAATAGCTCTCTACCAGGAGAAAAAATAGTCTGCTGCTCGTCCAATGCAGCAACAGACAAATGTCATAAACAAGTACTTCTTTACCGACAACAATGATTACTTTTACGCTGCGTCCTGGGGTTTAAAGGACACAAGAGCGTCTCTCCGCTTGCCCATACACACAGCTTTGCCTATGGTTCAAATGAACAGGACAGGGCCGGGTTGTATGTGTGCAGGCATATGATTGTCTGAAGGCGTGAGTTTTCGTCTGCGTTAGCGGCTTGAGCAGCGAGCGGCAGGAGTTGATCGGCGCGATACCGGCGAGCGTTTGCCAGGCGTAGGTAGTAAGATACAGCGCACAGGCGCGATCCAGTGTTGTCGTGTGCGTGGTATATATGTCGTGTGTAGCATAATTCGGACTCAAGACAACGGACTGAGCTATTGAACCACCTCTATGCTTTCTAACTACTGTTGCTTCGAACTGCTCGCACACAGTGATGGCAGCAGCGTATCAGCGTCGATAAAATTCCAAGCCTTCTT
Source organism: Millerozyma farinosa (assembly GCA_002196765.1). NCBI lineage: Eukaryota > Fungi > Ascomycota > Pichiomycetes > Serinales > Debaryomycetaceae > Millerozyma > Millerozyma farinosa. Next base: position 879,350 of record NBND01000002.1, on the reverse strand, counting down.
TCTAGAAAAGCCTTGGATGTGAACAAATATACGATTGTGTAGCGCACGCATTGTAGCTGAAGAGAAGAAATTGTACGACGAGCGCAGACAACTCCTGTACACCTCATCGCATCATTCTGGTACCTGGTGGTCAGTCTACTAGCCATCTCGTACAACTTTTACTATATATTAGAAGAGAATACAACGCTAACATTACAAAGAATGCAAGAGGTTGACCAAATATCGTTTCCTCCGGAGGTGCTTTCTCGCATAGCACCCGACCTATCTTTAAAAAGACATTTGAAGTTAGGTCTTCGACCCTGTTTGCGGTCTTTCTCTGAGTTTAAGCCTATTGCTGTATCACTGCCTGCCCTTGAACACGAGCCTAATTTGGTAGGTCTGTCAATTGTTTCCCATGGACAAACAAAGGTTATCTGTGGTATATCCATAGGAGTGGTGGAAGCAAAAAATCAGTCAGATATGTTTAACCAGAATAACGAAGCGAACGGTGAAGGTAGCGAGGCAGGTGGCGAACTGGATGCTGAGCCCGTATATCCTGTTGTGGATATTGCCAGGGGCAGATCAGGTGCCCCCACCGAAGAAGAAATGATATTGTCACAACGCCTCTACGAATGGGTTCTCGAATCCAAAATAATACCCACATCGGCCTTATTGACAAACCCTGGTGTGGCGATTGCGAACCAAGCATCATCCAGCCTGGGGTCGCTGGAAGATGTGACTATATTATATCCTGAAGATTCTGACGTGCCAGACTTATTTCTGAGAATAAAAACCTATAAATTTGTACTTTACGTACATCTTAAAGTATTTGGCCGCTCTGGGCCCTTATTTGACCCTTGTCATGCTGCTCTCATAGGTGCCTTGAAAAATACGAGGCTCCCAAGAATTTATGTTCCTGATTCGAGTATTTATAGCATAAAGATACCCATTCGTTCCAGGGGGAATTTTGGACATAGAGTGAAGGAAACCAGAATTTTTGTTGATCAAAACCAAAATCTATTACGTCCTTTAGGATTAAAAAAGGATAATATCGCTGGAGCATCCAACTACGGTTTATATGACCTCCTGCCAGGCTCTACATCAATGGACGTAGACCCAAACGTTATAATACTTGCTGATCTCGAGGGTGATGCAGAGGAAGCTGAATGCATGTCAAAATTGAATTTAATTTATAACCCAAATAAAAGATCCATAAACAGCATCAGCTATTCGGGTGGTGGGGTGGTACTTACGAAGGATACTCTCAAGCAATGTTTTAAGCTAGCTAAAATTAGAGCCGAGAACACGCAGGGTTAAAGATGTGGTCTATTTTCTGGTTCTAATATAATTCCATAAAATAGATATGTATATTAGTAGTCTTCTCTTGATGTATTTAGTTTGACGAAATATAGGAATCAAATATAAGCATACAGTATTCGTTCCATGAATTTTCTGTGAAACTGTGATTGATTCATTTTATGTCGGCGGTAGTATCTGAGGTAGTCAAGCTGATGGAATCACTTACGAGATTATCTTCTGATTCTGAACTTACTGGAGAAGCCATATCAGATGAAAAATTTCCCATTGAATTCATTTGCTTGAGCCGGATGGACTTTTTGAGTCCTTCTGATTTAGATATTAGACGTTGCTTTCTCTTTTTGAAATTATCACCATTCAGGTTCCCATAATCATTACTTTCGCCTATGCTTGATTCCCTGAGTTTTCTGGTGTTCATATTTTTAACTTTTTTCTCCTTGCTTCCATCTTTCAAATTTTTACTGTCTAAAACCTCGTCCTTGTCGCTTCTATAATCGTCTCCTTCTTCAGATTCCTGACATTCATCTATTTCCTCCTCTGCGTCACGGTCAACATCGTCTCCTTCTTCATAATCCTCTTCTACTCCTTTGGTGCCGTTATCTGTGTCAACTTTTCCCTCACTCTCATGAAAATCAGAAGTACGGTCTGTATGATTGATAGTTTGAACGTGATCAGCCACAGAGCGATCCTCTTTGTTCTCAGGTTTTTCGCTAAACGTGTCTATTTGGGCTTTTATTTCAGAGAGTTCCTTCTTCAACAGATCAAGGTTGAGACAATAGTTTCTCCGACCTTCTTCAATTAGTTTCCTTAACTTCTCGCTTCCTAGAAACTCCTTATTTTGCAGTCTTCTCCTATAAAATAGAAGGTATGCGGCACCAGTAACACATTCTTGAGTATCTTTAATTTCTGTAACTCTGCTATCGTTGAAATAGTACCATTTACCATCACGGAAATTTTTAACGGAAGCTGTATAATGACCACCTCCTAAGCCACCATAATGATTATCCACTGCGATTAAATCATATAGTAAGTCAGAATGTGCTACTGAGGCATTATCAGATAGTCCACCAGCAACAAAAGGCGACATATCCAAGCCTTCTATTGGAAAATCGACAACCATGTTAATTTTATCGCTAAACGATCTTGAACCTCCTTGAAACCTTTTTAAATGGATGGCAAGAACATCACCTATACTCCAAAGCTGTATGGTCTTAGTTGCCTTTTTGAAATCCTTGCATTTAGGACAATACCATAGATCTTGATCACCTAATACTTCAGGTACGCTAAAACTTTGAAGACAGTCTATTAATGAGACAGTTGAGCGTTGCTGCATCTCTAATTTTTTTTTATTTGCTTCTATCTGAGGATTTGGTACGAATGGCACGTTCTTCCACGTCTGCATATCTTCATCTTGAAAGTATTCACAATAAGAATCAAAATTCCACTGGCATACCAAAGTTGTACGATTACTTACTAATACAGGTCGCTTCTCATGACCATCTGTCAATTCTTCAGGCATATTACCATTAATACCTTCATTAGATGAATGCCTCGAAGAATAGTTAGATATTCCATCAGAAGTGAAATTCATATCTGGAGGTAATGTTACTACGGAATCAAATAACAGTCCAACAGGTTCTGGATTATTTTTATCACTTTCGCTGTCAATCTCTTCATCCAGTGCGTCAACGCTAGGTGCCTGGTAATCAAACTTTGAATCAACTTTTTGCTTATCCACCAATACGTAGTCTTCGGATTCCGATTTTCCAGGAGACTCTTCAAGACAATGATCTCCATCAGTACATATTTCAGGATAGTGATAGTACTTGTACTTCAAATCAGGAAGTTTCTTTGACAATTCTGGTAAGGTGCTATAGTTGAATCTGGTACGAGGCACATGTACAGATGTCTCTGAATTATCAGTAGAAATTTTCCTTCTACGATGTTCTCCATCGTCATGGTATTTCACGATGAAATGGTGATCAACGCTCATATTCGGATTTGCTAAAGAAATATCAGAGTCGTATCCTTCTTGATCGTCGTCGTTGGAATTTTGATCGTTTTCATCGGCCATTTCAATATCTTCTGAACTGTCATTTTTCTTCAATTTTGGGAAATCTTTGGCCTTGTAAAAGATTTTATGCCCATCCCCGGGGTAATCTAGGGCTTTGGTAAGTAGGCCAGCCAAATGAACAAGTTTTTCTTTTATCTTACCCATGCTCTTTGCTTCATCATCCTTGTGAAGTACTAAAAATAGAGGTAACCCAAAAGTATTAATAACTTGATTTTCTTCTTCTCCATTAACATACGTGTTTAGTACAGTAACAACAATATCCAGGATGGGATCGTACGGTATTATATAAATGATAATCTCATCTGTGTCTGATATTAACTCACTGACTGGTAAATACTTGAATGTATGATATTCAGCTTGGAAATCCTTATAAAAGAATTTGTTTAACATTTCATACACAAATAATTCATTTGCCGAAACCTTCAAGAATTTAGAAACGTATTTTATTAGATCGTCATAATTGGAGCTTTTGTTGAGTTCCACTTCTAATTTCATTATAGGGTTGTCTAATTTCTCTTCAGATAAATCAACAATAGTAAAGGTATGATACCATTTCTTATTCACAGGAAGTGGTAATGTTAAATCATTGAAAGGATCAAACGTGATGGAAGTCTTCTCGCATGACGGACAAACCAAAGTCGATTGATACATTCCCGTAAATAAATCTACTACAAGCGAATCATTCCTCTTTTTGTGTTGTTGCCAACATGTTTCTGCTAGCCTTTTGATCGCCGAAGCATCATTCACTTCTTCGTCCCTTAATTCAGGTTTTTCATAATAAACCTTCTCTATTATTCTATTCAAATCCTCGTGAAGAGCATCTAATAACCAGCTTAGAAATTCTTGCGAGTCTTGTTGCAGATAACCTCTGAATACTGATGAGTACTGCCCTATCTTGAACTTAAAGTCTCGTGGTGATACTGCAGAAAAAGAATCATTCTTAGATTGATCGAAAAGTTTATGCAATAAATCGCCAAATGCTTTCGCAATTTGTCCTTTGTAACCGAGAGGGTTAACGGTGTTGAGCTCTTTCTCGAAAATATTATAAAAAAAATAGTAATTAACTTCTGGAATATGAAGTAGACATTGTAATGCTGAATTCATGTAACATGTGTTTCCTAAATTAGATAACCCTAGATCGCCGCCACTATTGGTGATTCTATCAGCGCTGAAAGTATCTGGATCAACTGTCTTGAAGTAATCATCTATAGGATATGAATGGGACGACTTATCTTTGATTTCCACCATCACACGGTAGGAAGGTAGAACAATTCGATGATTCTTCAATGTCGAGCTATAATATTTGGGAAGCAACAAATGTTTTTTTGGAATCTCATTTAAGAAGCATAATAATGAAATAAAGTATGGAATCGTATTATTTCCTCCAGATGAGATAAACCAGATCCTTATATCAAGAGTATCAGATGCCTTCAATATTCTTGATTTTATTTCATGCAACAAATCATTAAACGTTTTAGTCTGTGAAAGGAAAAATCCTGGCACATCACTATTATTACTCTGTCCAAATGACCTAGTATTGCCCTTCGATAGAACATGGATTTGAAAATACGGTGGGTATCTTTCAATTGTTAGCTCGTTTGAGGTGGGATCACGAATCAACGTTCTTTGTTGGGGCTCCCCAACTTTTCCAAACCATCTTGATAGTCTGTTAAAGATTTGAGGTGAAACTGTTGCGACTGCTGTCGTACTTATGTTGCGATTCATGAGAAGTTTGCAATTAATCGGACCAATCTGATCTTTCAAATCCTCCAAACTCTCGGCCTCCATATTCATTATCTTATCCAAGTATTCTTGTAAGATAAGACAAACAGTTTCTCCTTCTCGTCTACTCATCTTTGCTAAGGATTCTTTGATTTCCTTTCGGCAGTTTAATAAACTTGTGTCTTCTTCACTACTCTGTGCATCATATTCCTTATCCGTTTCACTTACGTAGCCACCCATCATAGCTGGAGACAAAGGTAACTTTTGAGACATATCTTTGCAATTATTTGAATTGATAGTATCCAAAAACACTTGCTACCTCTATCACCTTATCTGAATCTTGTAATACGGTGTTGTAGACCTATAGCGACAACTTAGTCTATATACAAAAGTCGTTGGCGGTATTTTTTTTTTTATTTCTCGAGACCTATTCTTCGCACTATAGATCAGCGAGCAAGCTAGTTGCCGCAACATTCTTAAGAGAGGAGGGTTTTCGGGATTCCTCTTCGATGTTTCTATATGGGTAGTATTATCTTGAATATGATGTACCATGAAAATTATACGAAACTTTATATACCGTGGCTGATAAAACAATATCTTGTGAGGTTCACCATAATTTTACATAAATTCTAGAGAATTCGCAATTATCAATTGCAACCCATTCAATATAATTTGCTTATCTCTGCAATCATATTTATTCCTTCAACAAAGTATTTATACACTAGAAAGAGATTGCATATTTGGTACACTGCTACATGTAATCAGCTTTGCACGGAATGTAGATCGTATTGCACGTAGTGAACGTAATTTTACAGGGTCACAGATGCATTTGTTGCGATGAACGTAGTGAACTAAGCATTGGTGGTTCAGACCAGACGACAATCGGTAAAGAAGGACAAATGTACAGACGGAAGACTTTCCTGCCAGTTACCCATGTAAATCCATACCTAGGTAGAGTAGAGTAAGGGTAGTACAACTTACATGTATCATCACGTGACTAAGACCAAAGCTTACGAGAACTAGAGAAAGCAGACTATCGTACCTATCAAGTGATTGGAACAGCGAATATCCCATTACACGGCGCACCAAGACTGGTGATTACTGAACGGAAAGACTGTAGAAGACATTGAGCTTCACAGGGACTATGACTCTGTCAGCAGGAGGAGCTGAAGAGGGATTAGATAATGTCCTCGGGGGGCCAGAAAGAAGCCTAATTGACTATTTATGTGACAAGGTTCTTCATAATTTCAGCATCAATAAAAGTGCCTTATATAATTGGCAAATTGACTTGAGTGACATCAGTCAAGATAGTTCGTCTTTGACATCCGTAATAGAACAGGATATCTTGGTAGGTGTTCCATCCATCACAGACTACTATACGCCAGACAAGGAAGATGTGCAGCAATTTTTAGACAGGCTCGACGAACTAGGAGACTTATATCTGACATTGAAGGCTGTATTACTCGAATTGTTTATCTATGCTAGCACAGTACTATACAAATTCAAGCTCCTGCTCTTTCGGTCCGGTATACCCAGGATATGTCTAGACAAGTTCCTCTCCTTATTACAAATTATTAGCGATGCAGAGAATGATTCATTATTGATCCTAGGGCAGTACGCTCGGCTTATCGTTGAGTTTTCGGAATTTGGATTAGCAATCAAAGATGTGAGGAAGCTAGTATTACCCTTATTTCAAGATCTGCTTCCAGTACTGAAGAAGGCTTTCATAGTGGATATAATGCTTGACATAACAACAAGCTATCCGACTCATTTTAAATGTCTTGTTTTCAGCGATTTTCGACACATCGGTATCCCTTTACCTTTGGCGGGAGATTTGGCATCCCTGAAATGCTTCACAATTCTGACGTCAATAAAAATCAATAGAAATCAACTCGAAAAGGAAAATTCCATTTCTAGCCCAGATATCGATCTTTTTATTTTGACAAGTTCGAAATGCCAAGATTCATGCGCTTTGAAGATCAAGCTAATTAATTACGCCCAAATTGCTGCAACTTTGGAAGATGAACTGAACAGGAATAGTAGGAGATATATTTTCAACCAACATTTGAATGATATGGATCAATTGGAACAGAATTATGCGCATATCACATTGACATTCGACTCTTACGCTCACTTGAACTTGTTCATCAATGGCGAATATAGCGAGTCTCTAGCTTGTTTTGACATGCTAAAAGTGATGGATAGTTGGAGTAAGATATACATAGGGTCTAACCAAGGACAAAGTGCAAACATTGGGGATGAGTTGCTTCTACGTAGCTTGCTGATATATAATGTGGCATTACCGGTTGAATGGGTTTCATTCATATATAACACAAGTCTCGAACAGGAATGGGATTCAGGAAGTATAAGGACGGAAATGATATACGACTCATTGAATCAAATGAGCTATAGAAATTTCTTTAATTTACATATAAAAGCAAGAGAAGTGAAGGACAACAAGAGGAAGTTTAATACTTTTAGGAGTCATGAGTGCAATGAGTCAGGAAGAAATATCAGTAAAAGCAAGTATCTATTTGATATGTCCCATAGTAAGAAGAATAAAGTATTTGTTGCTAGCATGCTTGGATCATTCAACTTGAGTTCTGAAAATGTGATCTTCGACATAGGAAATACATTTATGTTTACTGAGTCGGCAAATATGGCGAACATTAGCTTTCACGAACCAGTGCCATTTCACGATGCTCTATACACTATAGGGGGGGTACAAATAATTCTTTACTTATTAGAAAATTTAACTCATAGGTCGGAGAGCAAACGAACACAGAAGGACACACTACTCCATAAAATAATGTCCTTATTACTCACCATGTTAAATAATAATTGGCGATTGAATAAGGAATTTGAGAATTCTAGTGGTTATGGCCTCTTACTGATTCTTTTGAATAAATACCAGTTGAACTCAAAAAGAAAAATAGAAGACGCTCTGAAACAAGAAATTACCCAATTCAACTATCAGAACTGTTTGTTGGAGTTAATACTTTCACATATCGGCATAAACTCATTAAATCCGTACGAGTCAGTCATTTTGAACACGGCGGCATATAATTTTCTCATCTCGAATATCGAGCTTTTTATTGAAGGCTGTGACCCGAATTTACTATTTGCTCACATCAGATCCCTTACCGTTGAGAGTAAGTTCTCTGCTGCTAATAGTTTAGAATTGATCAGATTGCGTACTTTGAAAAAATTACTACAGTTTTTGAAAACTCCTTCTTCTATTGCAGTTGTTAACAATGATTCATTCTACAATAGCATATACAGTGCAGTGAACTGTTTAATACGAATTGATTCTAGTGTGGAGTCTATAAGGACTATTTCTTTTTTTATCATAAATTTATTATACCATAATACCCTGAGGGCGTCTCACAAACTTGGATACACTGTGCTTAGATCTATTACAGAAGTACTATGCTCTAATACCCCTATGAAAACCGTGAAAAAGTTCTCAAGATCTATAAACTTGCATTGGATCTTACTAATACTAGGCTTCAAGAGCGAAGTTTTTGAGAAATCAGGCGAAGTCGTCAAATGTGGCATAAGATTTTTAACGCAGCTCTTATTATCGTTAGGTCCTCAAACAATAAAAAGGTTTTTTGATGCCAACTATGGACGAGATATTTTAACAATGACATTGAAAGACAGATGGAGAGAAGATAAAATTTTGAATTTACTACTCTTATCAGCGTTTGGAGTAGAAATCTCTAAACACAACGATTATGAAACCTCAATGGTAGAGATTTTACAAAGGAACCCTCGGCTCATGAAAATGAAATCATTAGAAATGCCAGATATGGTATTGATACTAGGTAACCTTAGCATATGTTCCATAAGCTCTGTCCGGTCAATTTATGAAAAACCAATGGGCCAGTCGCCAAGAAAATCAAAAGACGAAGAAGAAAATATGGTTATAGCTTTTGATGCGTTACATTTAGCGAATGAATTGATTGGCTTCGTTGACTGGGGCTTTCAAAACTGTATTGCGTTGTCACTGTTTTTCACTTCACGTGAATGGCTTGAGGTAATTATAGAGTATATGTCTCACTTGAGGATAATTACAACATGTCATATTCCCCACTTAAGAGATGGGTTTAAAAATGCACACAAAAGCTTGGTGGAAGTAATTTCGAATATATTTGCATCCAAGTTAACGAATTCAGGTCAATTCTTCTCTATGTTCGAAAGTTTGAGTGATTTGACCAAAAAAATTGTATTGGAACTGATTTTTCCTCAACTATTTAGGCATAGCTTCGAATTTATGAACTCATCCAACGTGATATTTGTTGAAAAAGGGGTATCAAACACTGTGGTTAATATTCTCAACTGTTATTGTGATGATTTCTTAGCTCAAAAATATAAGATAGATAGTGGGAACATCAATATATTTGTTGACTGCTCTTCATTAATTATAGAAGACTTTGAACAGAAGAGACAGATTATTGTTGCAAATCACAATTTGAGGAGGTTAAAAAAGAATCTAGGGGGCGTAATTGTTACCAAAATAATATCAGACTTCGAAAAGTTCAACGACCTCGGAAATAGAAGTGCCCAATCAACACCTGATATCAAGAGAATTTCCGGGAACATGAATAAACTATCAGAATTGAGTAGTACCCTCGATTCAATTTTGAAGTGGCTTCTATACCGCCAAATGATATTTTTTCAAATCGAAGTACTTGATAACACAAAGCTTGCACATGTCATCTCTTTAATTATGGGTGCATATTTTGTTTCAGAGAGTCAATCAAATGTTGATGAACACCTATTTAACTGCCTTAGGAGCTGCTATATGATGAGACAGGAGCACTTCAAAGAGATACTTCGAGAAGTCTTAGATCCTGAATATTCTGATGCTGAAGGAATGATACTGGACTTTTTTGAGCTGATTATCACGAAGAACGATGACGATGCTCGTAAGCATCTATTCAGATTCCCAATTATTAAATCTACTTTTACCAAAAGCTTTGCAAGGATAATTGGTCAATTTACTGAGACATCGTCTCTATATATTGAAGATATGTTACAGGTATTTCTTGACAATGGTGGGGTATTGGGATTGAGTGATAACATTCATGTTCTGAATTCCAAGAAAGATTGCGAGAGATTGAAAAACTCAATTAACAAGAGCGAACTCGTGAAATATAACATTGCATTACAGGACAAGCAGGAGAATAACCAGTATTTTGTGTCCAACTACAATTATTTGAAGATTGAAGTCACTCGACTTTTGAGAGCGAATTATTTAAGTAATTATCACTTTTCGTCTTATGTCTTAGATTACATTCAAAATTATGACTGCATGAGAAAAAGAATGATTGTTGAAAACCAGCTCCCTGAGTCAGAAAAGTTATCATACGAAATGGATATACCAATGAAACAAGTTGAAGATTTCAGTGAATTTGCAGTTCTAGATGATTATGATTTGAATAATGAAAGATTAGACAGCATGTACATGTCAAATGAAAGTGGTCTTTTGGACTTTCCAGAAGACAGTTATGAAATGGTTGAGGGCCTAAGTGAAGAATTACTTAACCAGAATACGACCCCTGAAGATAAGAATAGAAAAGTCATCAGAAGCTTGTTTTTGGGTGACCAAATACTTTTCATTTGGAATGTGAGTCAGATAAATGGACTAGTGCCCATAGAAAGTATTATGATATTGGGAACAAACCATTTGTACTTGATTGAAAACTATTTCCACTGTCAAGACGGGAACGTAATAGATGCGGAGGACGCACCTTTTGAACAGAGAGATCCATATCTTCAATTGATCAACTTTCAAACCAAGGATAATTCAAAACTTGATAAGGCCAAACCTCATAGGGTAAAGAGCTGGGGTGTTCTGAAGCTATCCTCAGTTTCAAAACGTCAGTTTTTACTACGTGACATTGCAATTGAAATGTTTTTCAGCGATGGTGCGAGCATTTTGATAACAAGCTTATCTTTAAAGGAACGGGACCACATATATCAGAAGTTATCAACGCGTGTGACCGGACTAGGTTTAGATAATGATCTTATTAAGGCCCTTCAACTTTCTTCGAACTTATCATCTAACTATAACTTGAATCATGGTACCGCTTATTTCACTTCGAAGATTGCTTCTGCTTTTTCGAATACATCATCATTATTCAATATAACCAAGAAATGGAAATCTGGCTTGATGTCAAATTTTTATTATCTCATATGTATTAACATGCTTTCGGGCAGAACTTTTAATGACCTTACTCAATATCCAGTGTTTCCTTGGGTTATTGCTGATTATACAAGTCCAAAGCTTGATTTGACTAATCCAAAAACATTCAGAGATCTTTCAAAACCTATGGGTGGTCAGACAGAACGTAGAGCATCCCAATTCAAGGAACGATATGAAGCTCTAGACAGTTTGGATGATTGTAATACTCCACCATTTCATTATGGTACCCATTACTCTTCTGCTATGATTGTAACTTCATACTTAATCAGGTTAAAGCCTTATGTTCAATCTTATCTTTTACTTCAAGGGGGAAAATTTGATCATGCTAACAGATTATTTAATTCTATTGCAAAGTCTTGGAACTCTGCTTCCAGAGACCATACAACCGACGTCCGGGAGCTAATCCCTGAATTTTTTTATCTACCCGAGTTCTTGGTGAATTCGGGGCATTTTGAATTCGGTGTGACACAGGACGGAAAAAAGTTGAATGATGTGATATTGCCTCCTTGGGCAAAAGATGATCCTAAAATATTTATTTACAAGAACAGGGAAGCATTGGAAAGTCCATACGTTTCGACAAATTTACACTTGTGGATTGAGCTAATTTTCGGTCATAAACAAAGCGGTCCCGAAGCAGTAAACGCATTGAACGTTTTTCATCACTCGTCTTATAATGGTGCTATAAACTTGGATAGTATTCATGACGAAGTAGAAAGACGAGCAATAACAGGTATGATTAACAATTTTGGACAAACCCCTACAAAAATATTTCAAAGACCTCACCCACCTAAAAGTGTATTGAATGTTGCAAGCAATTATTTGAATTTCTTTGAAAAGAAAAAGTTCCCGAAGCTTATTTTTGAAGCGAAGTCAAAATTTCCGGTGAGAAAACTAGAATTGAACAAGAAGAACAAAAAATGGGTGGGCCGTCCTGAGTTAGTTTCCTTCGAAGATGACCTAATGATTCAAATAATGAATAAGCTGGGCAGTTCGAGCGGACTTCTTGTAAATAATTGTGCATTTTTCAACCTACACCCGACAAAAATTACGAGAATACTCCAGATAGGACAGAACTACTTTATGACAGCTTCTTCTGATGGAATAATAAATGCGTGGAGATGTGACATCGACCCCAGGATAAATTTGCAGTTCCAGTGCGTACTCAGGGGACATTTCTCTGAAATTATTGATTTGCTGTATAGTAGAAGTTTCAGAACTGCAGTCAGTTTGGACATTGAGGGAAGAATCATCTTATGGGATTTGACCAGATTCAAATTCATCAGAGAAATCTTTGTTTCGCCGCGGTCACCCACTCAAAAAAAGAGGATCTCACAAGCAAGGATCTCAGACGACACAGGAAACATCGGCGTGTTGCACAATGAAGACGACACCTCGTATCTTTCTCTATTCACAATTAATGGAGAACTTATCTTGGCCGAGGACTTAGGCAAGGATACGATATCTGCTTTCTGTTTCGGTATTGTTGCAAAATGTCTTTTGGAAGATGATTCATCTGAGGCTGTGGATTCACATGTTCACTGGAGCAATGAGGTTATAGCATTTTCTACTTCTTCAAAGCACTGTGTGTCTATTTTCGAGCTTGTTTGCGATAACGAGAATACCTGGATATTGCAGTTGATCAAGGAGATACTGCTAGATCCATCTATAGCATCAGAGATTACCTGCTTGCATTTACAAAAACAGGCCAGTCTAGACCCTATTGACAGACTTGTCCGGGGAAACTTAGACTTGATTTTAGGTGACTCAGAAGGTAAAGTTTATAGGTGGTAGTCTTTATGTTAACTATGATTACGTTTAAATTTCAAATGCGCAGCATATCTACATGTATGCAAGTTGTAGCCAATTTTACATGGAAGCGGAGGCATAACTTGTTATAGATGGTGAAGTCACTTACACCGAGAAAGGTGACACTCAATAAGGTACTATCATGTTTGGCTTGGTACGCTACATCGTCACTCACCGCTCAGTTGAGTAAAATAATCCTAGTTCAGTTTCCGTATCCGCTTTTCTTGGGCCAATGCCAGTTTTTAACGGTATCAGTTTTAGCTTTAACGGCGGTATTGTTGGCAAGAAGGTACAAGACAGTGAGCAGTTTCCTCCCTTATGGAACACTTCCGCCGGATGGAAGTCAACCACTTTTTTCAAGACATATATTATATAAGGTTCTTCCCCTAGGACTACTTCAATTTACGAACCGATGTTTAACTCTTGAGGCAACTTCGAGGATTTCTGTGGCTGCTGTCTCTAGTATCAAGGCGATCTCTCCGTTGATGGTAGTTTTGGGTTACAGAGTGATCTACAAAGTCAAGATTTCGCCAACAACATTGTTATCGCTAGTACCGTTAGTCGGTGGGGTCATACTTATACTCGTTGCGGATGCAAATTATCCCGTTACATCTTATGTCAAAGATAGTCTTTACAACAATAGCGTAGGCTGGGACCATTATCAGATCGAGGGGATGTTATACTGTCTCCTCAACACGGTTGCGTTTGCAGCACAAAACATGTATGGCAAGATGCTCCTTACGTGGAGAAAGCTGGGAGACCAGAATGCTTTCCCTGCATCGTTGGCCTTGAATACCGATGAGGGTAACATAGATGATGAATACAGTACATATGGAGAAGATACGAAGAGCCACTCACGTCTCCCATACTCCATGAGCGATTTGAGAGTGGGAAAAAAGACAGGCGAAGTTTTTGGATCACACAAAAGATATCTTGAAGAGCCGATAAGCCACGATTCCAGATGGAAGAGAATAGTGAAAAACTTACGTGAAGCAATCTTCGACAGGAGCACTGCTGTAGAGCCGAGAAAACCCGATAGAATTACGATCATGCTCTACAGTTCATTGATAGGGAGCATAAGTTCATTTGGAGGCTTCTTGGTCAACGAGTTTTTCATTCAAGTTGGCATCGTTACAAAGAAGGGTACTGTGCAAATTGATCACATTGCCGTAGACAAAACAGAGATCGCTTGCCTAATCTTACTAGACTCCTTCTCGATGTTTCTGCAAACTTTATTGTCAAATCACCTATTGGGCACAGTTCCCGCAATAACTTATTCGGTCGCATCGATGATGAAGCGGGTAGTTGTCATCATAGTAAGTATTGTGGTTTCGATCGGTGCACAGAATTCTAAACACGAACAAGATGGTCAAGGCATAGAGCACAACATAAACAGTATGCATTTCTTGGCGGTTTTCCTAATCGCCGTCGGCCTCTACGCATACGATACTTGGGGCTCTCGAGGCGTCTGATCGGTTTCAGGAATAAATTCCATGCTGGTTGGAAAAATGTTTGGAAAGGCTAGAATGCACAACTGCAATTGACACACAACCTGGTTCCACCAAAGCGGTCCCAAACCTGCATGTCTAGACAGCCACGCCCGTAAGATCCATGACTACCTGTGATAACAAACACTGAACTGCTCATTATCACAACTAGTATACTCTAGTATGTGTTGTAGAGAGCAGCAACTCTGGATTCATGATAAAAGTATCAATGAGTTGTCGCCCTACAATAATACACATACAAAATTAAGTACAATGAAGAGAAAAAATTTTGGGAGGAGAAAATTATGAAGTTTTATAACTTCCATAAGAAACCGGGTAACACCCTTCCAGAATATGATTTTAGAACTCACTGCAGCAGTGGTAAGTTAAAGTATATAGGATATGCTAGAAACAACACGTCGGGCTTTTGCCATCTTAATTTTGATGCTTCTCGAAGTATCGGAAGGCCTCAATATTAGTGGTAAGATAATAGGGATACCGCCCGAAGTGAAACAGATTCAAGACCAGAACTACCCTAGCCCAATATTGAATGGCGTAAACTTTCAATCGAGATTTACCATTGAACTTTTCAACATACAGAAGGATAATGTAGTCAAGGCAAAGAGAGGTGTTTTAAACCATAACTATGAGTTTGACTTTGAAGTAGAAGAGGGAGAGTACGAACTCGATGTCATATCCCAGGATTTTTTACTAGCCTCTGAGAAGTACAAAGTGAAAGTGGGCGATCATGTTGAGGTTTTTGAGGAGGCAGTGGGTCCCTACCCTGGAAATGAAACGGTTTTGGCTACTGAAAACGAGCCATTGATGATAGAGTTCAAGGGTTACAAAGAGTATTACGAAAGACAACTGTCATCATTGGTTGAAATGCTTCAAGGTAGTCCCTTAGGATTTATCTTCGCTAATAAGACATATACCATAATGTTCAGCGTATGCATGTTAATAATAGCGACACCATATGTGATTCAGTGGGTGAACCCAGAATTGGCGAAACAACTACAAGAAATACAGCAGGAGGGTGCATCCCGCAAGAGAGAACCAACTCCGTTGAAGATACCGGCACCTGCAGAGACAAAGAACATCAAAAAGAGCAATAGTAACAATAATACAAGAAGACGAAGAGGGCATTAGGTTTATACTATTCATTGAATAATTGGAATTGCTCCCTCCAATTGACGTAGTGCACAAATGCCTATATAGATGTAACAAGAAGCGATCAGTTAATACCAGCTACTCATTGTCAGCAATGATTTCCTTTTTAGCAATTTCTGTGTAGTTTGCTTTTTCTTTATCATAGTCGCTGCTTGGATTAGTCCATCCCATAGTGTTATCGAAATTTGTCTTCACCCAGTAAGCAAATGGATAAGTGGGGAGCGTCTTCAAAGGCGTATCTTCAGTGATCAAACCCTTATCAAGCTGCCGCTTTATCAAGCCATCTAAGTATGGTCGGATATGATCACGAAAAAGTTCAAAATTTTTGTACTTGATTATATCAGGTGGACCTTCGAAAATAATTTTCTTAATAAGCGAAGGAACCAAAGGTTCATCTTTCATTTCATCGAGAGAATAAAAGATAGGATGATTAGTGAAGATTATAGCTCTTGATTTAGGCAACCTTCTGAGGGTCTGTCTTTCCACTCTGACGTTAAATTCCCTGGGGTCTGTGGACCTCATTTGCTCCTCCAAGTTGGGGTTGAACTTTGGAAGCTGGTATACATTGTTGACCTTTAATTTGTGATCCCAGGAAATGTACCAGGATGCTCTTTCGACAGGGTCATCCGGCTCCATTCTTTCGAACCACCTCTCCATAGACTTCTGTAATTTCTCTTTATAGTAAGGCACGTCTGTGTGAATTGTATCGATGTTCTTGCCAATTTTGCTGTTGATTCCAAAAGATCCACCAGGGAAAGGAACTGCGGCTGCGGCCATATAATGGGTGTTTGTTTCTTTATCTTTTAGCACCACATAAAAGTCTTCCTTTGCCATCTTGCTGACGTAGAGAAGTGGATGCTGCTTCAATGGATGTGTCATGTTTAAAGTCTCTTTTGTGAGCTCATTTCTCACGATCTTACCCTTGGCACCCTTGTCTTCTAACAAAGTAAAAAGAAGTGGATATCTCTCGAGCATATGGTCGGTAACAGTTTCCATCAACTCCAAGCAAGCATCCTCACTTCCTGGGGTCCAGTCAATATTTTCCTTGCCATACTTGAGCCAAATTCTTCTCTTTTCTTCGATGTAATGGTTGTAGTACTTGTCCATGTCAAGCCAGTGGTTGATATCAAGCTTGAAAATTGACATGGTTTGGTGATATGGCCATCTGAAGGGTCTCCATGGACGGTCATCATAATTCTTTACCTGTTCAGGGGTAATGTAGAGAGGTGTAATCTTAAGTTCTCTCTTTTGCCCATACTTTTTCGCTTGTTTTGCAGTATTCTTAGGTACCTTACCCCTTTGATACTGTTTGATATAGCTCAGTAAGTTGCTTCTTGTGTTATTGTAGTACAAATAAACTGAGATTAGGAAGCTCCCCAAAAGAAATAAAAAGCTAGCTCCTTCGATCATGTTAAATGAGTTTTGAAATCATAAACTACAAATTAATAAGTCCCCACAAAAATAATACAGCAGATCCATCGGAATTATGCTACTTATATATGAACTAGATAGGGCTTGGCCTATAAGCTGAGGATTTGATTGCCTTTGGTGTTAAGGTTATTCGCAACTTCTTATCAGATATGCGTTTAAAATTTCCCAAAATAGTAATGGGTTGCACAGTGCAAATGATGCTTAGGATCAGACTAACGAAAATGAAGGATCGTTCTATTAATACATATCACTCTGGAAGAGTCTTCTTTATATAGTAGTCATTTAAGTACGACCTGAAGGTGAATACAAACGTTTCTCTATCACTAGGTGATATCGAGAGCAAATGTTGAAATACCAGTTCAGCCATGTTTTTGACCCAAGCTTCACCCATTGAAGGATCGTGAAAGCCGAGAAACCCCATATATTGGCGGAAAGATTGCGAGCCAAGCCTCAAGAAAAAATAACTGTTCTTCATTTGACCTCTGATCAACTCTGTGTAGGAAGGGTCCTGGAATGGACTATATAAAATCAGCGAAAAATCGCTAATCATGGTCATGAATATCCTGTCAAGCAATAAGGCCACTAGTTCTGACACAATCTGAGGATTAACTTCAGCCTTGTGTAACTCACCAAGGGAGTACATATGTTTCTTTATGCAATAATTATAGAACAGACCACCCACTGAGTTGAACTTAGTACATATATCAGGAAGTTCATGGATGTTGTTCCTCTGACATCCGATACGCTTTAAGTAAGTTCTCGATATATAAAAATTCACAAGAAGAAGTTTCTTCATATCTTCCCGCCCGGCAATATCAAGAGGAAGCTTAAGGCCGTCCCAGACGAAAAGATGTCCGCTAGAATTGAATTCATTCAATTTAATATCAAGTTGAGGGATACGCTGCTCATTCAAGAATGCTGGTACAGTTCCCGATAGTCTTATCAACTGGTTAACTTCTTCCTTAACATCACAGCCTTTGGGATCTATGGTCATTGAACCGACATATTCAAAAGGACCAGAGGTTTTATTAAGAGACATCGTGGTTTTAGCATACGCCTTTTCTATGAACAGCGCAATATCGTCCTTTGCACTTATAAAACTATCGAGCCCGTAACTTAAAAAGTAGAGACTTTGTACATAATCAAAGTAGTGTTTGCCGATTTCCTCGAGACGAGTTCTGTCAAGGTGTGTATATGCATTGGCATAATCCACTTTAAAGACATTATCAAAATTCATCTTTTTCAACGACTCTTCAATTTCGGTAACACGGAGCTTCGATTTATAACTGTAGAGATCACCTTCTAACTTCTCTAAAACCTCCGTAGCAGCGCTGTGACTGAGCCCGTCTATTCTCTTGACGAATTTTTGCAGGAGGTTTTCGTACCATTTCGACAATGCTCTCCTATCAACCATATAAACGGCAGAAATATACTGACAAAATTGAGAATTTATAAGGTTATTGGCATATCTTTTTTCGATCAATACAGATTGATACAAAGGGTCATTAAATGCAGTGAAAATATCGAAACCGTCCAATAATTTGCAAAGGTAGCCATTAGAAGTTAGGATTTTCATTATTTTATTGTAATACAGCAAACTAGTATCAGACAAACTCTGGAATAGCATTATTTTCATGAAGACCATATAGCAAAGTCCCCCAAAATCTTTGAAAGCATAAAGATGGTGCTTCACTTCTTCGTTAGTGATGTAGGAATTTGATCGCTTTTTGGCAACAACTACCGCGGGATTTATGAATAAGAACTTAGACACATTAGACACACCATTCAAAGTCGGCAAGCTATAAATCAGGCCGTTATTCGATTTTTCTGAAAGCCTGAATTTAGACAACGGCACTTTCTGTTCGTGAATGAACCTATCTATATAGTCAAATGTCTTACTAAATGAGTAAGCATTATGGTCTACCATACTTAATAGGTATTGGAAGCAGCTTTCGTAATCAGAAATAGCCCATAAACCAACAAAGTGATCGATAGATAGGTTCGATAAATTGGGGCTATTACTGAATTGATCAAAGTCTTTGAAAAGCACTTCTAAATGATTACGGGCTCTTTCGACAAACCTTCTTTCCTCTTTCAAGATGTTATATCTGCGTAAGTTGACAGATATCGCAATATGTCTGAATACTAGTTTCATAATTTGTTTTCCTAGTATTTCTATCTCGTACAAAACAGAGTATTCAATAGATGAATTACAAATAACTTTATGCAACACTCTTTGGTCAAGAGTAACTGTCGTATCCCGGGGTGCAGTAGAATAAGTTAATGACGAAGAAAGAAGCTCTTCCGAATACTGTCTCGCTAAAGTTTTTTGCTCTGAAATAAACAAGGTTTTTATTAACTTGCTCGTCCAATTCTCAACCAGATTTTCATACTGCCTGTTAATCAACTCTAATAAACCAATGTACCTGAAAAAAATATTTGTCTTGTAAGGATTTGACTGTGAATGTGAACTTTCCTGAGAAATTGTGTGCATGAGATTAGAGTCATTCATTATGTTTTTAATATAGCTCTGTATTTTAAGAATCAACCAAGTTGGAATACTCTCAGAATTCTTGAATTGTTTCAAGAGAGAGTGATATATATACAATTCGAATGTAAGTATCCCAAAGTCTTTTAAGTACCCAAGAAAAGAGGACTCTTCAGCACTTAAGGTATCTTCCTTACTCTCCGTGAGAATGGGACGATGACAAATGTCACCCGCATGCTCTAACCTGGGAAGCTTGTAAGTTGAATTTACCACATTAGCATTCCAATCCATGTATCTGTCGATAGATGCTCTCTCAACTTTTTGAGTATTCTTGAATAAATATTGCACTCCTTTTCTCGTATCAAGGGATGCCTCTTTATCGTGAAGTCGGTAATGAAGCCGTTTTTGACATTTATTTATATCCTTTAGACATTCCACCCCAATGAAATTATAAAAAGATACTTCATTTCCATGATCTCGAAGAAGTTTCGTTACTTTTTTATCGGCCAACGTTCCTAAATCGCTTTCTTGGCTCCCGAGGTTAGATAATGTATACTTCCAAGCAGAATGCTTTACACACAATTTTCCTAAATGGACTCTATCAGAGTGGTCGACATTGCTATTGAACTTTGTAAAACGTGCTCTCGAAAGGCATCTTCTACTGTAATGTAAACACTTGTTTTTAAGATATAGCTGTAGAAATGAATACCTAACAGTTCCGACTGTGTTCACTTGACTGGACAAACTTAACGATCTTCTGTTTATCTGACAATGTGGGGGGATCTTCTTAGGATATCTCTTCTTGTGACCACTAAATACGATATGACTAGACACACTTCGTAGAACCGCTGTGTTTCCGGAGCTTTTGCACTTCTGCATGAGTGTCTTAAATTTTTCCATTATCCATATTTCTTTCAAGATAAATTAATTATGCAGCGGACTCATTAAACTACATAAGAGTTCCCACTAATACTACAATCCATATAAGGAGAAAGTATAACTTTACAATGTACATTTAAAACTATGTGATTAGCAGCAAAGATGCAGCAAGATGGAAGAGGTCGGAATAAACGAAATAACTTCACAGACTAACCTCTGTCCACATTATACTATTAAGCACAACTTCTTTAAAAAATAGGTTATATAGAAATTTATGGCCATTGGACGTGGAATACTAATTCACAATCTTCTACCACGTCTACCACCCTTTCTTCTGGTGGAATCGGATGGAACTGGGGTGACATCCTCAATTCTACCAATTCTCAATCCGGATCTAGCCAAAGCTCTCAAAGCGGATTGACCACCTGGACCTGGGGTCTTGGTTTGGGTACCACCGGTAGCTCTCATCTTGATGTGGACGGCAGTAATACCGACTTCCTTACATCTTGCGGCAACATCTTGGGCTGCCAACATAGCAGCGTATGGAGAGGACTCATCTCTGTCAGCCTTGACCTTCATACCACCAGTAACTCTGGCAATGGTTTCTTGACCAGACAAGTCAGTGACATGGACAAAAGTATCGTTGAAAGAAGCGAAAATACGAGCAACACCAAAAACTTGGGAGTTGTCCCTAACTTGACCTAGAATAGTTAGTATTACAAGAAATCTTGAATTTGCTCCACGAGGCACTCCAGGGTTCTCTAATATTGGCTGATGCTTCTAATATCATCATCGTTTAAAATTTTTCCTGTTCATCACAGCACTGCTTAAAGAACCTGCTGTACGAAAGATCATCAGCCCAGCATGTATCGCATGAATACCACTCAGAAACCCCATCTAGCACCACTCATATGTGTGTTTCAAACATACCAGAAGACATCTTTGATCTTTGTATATCTATTTCAGTAAGGTAGACAAGTTCGATTTTGATTAAATTTTTAGTCTCTTGGTGAAAAATTCCTTTGCATTAGCGCGAGAACAATTTTCGCGCACACGACTTCAGGGCTGAGCCCTAACGGTTATAATGCGAGCAAGAGCAGTGGTCTAGCAGCTACGTATTGAGTGGAGAGGACCCAAAGGCCCAGCAGTGAGCTCAGGATGCACAGATAGGCAAGCTACTCCTAATATTAACTAGAGATAGACTGGAGCAATAGGTGGCTCTGTCATGCTCACAGCAGCACGCTCGCTGGCTAAACTTTTCCTACAGCAGTAGACTTAATTCTAGTACGTAAAGATTTTGTATTATCTAATTGAAGAATATGTCTAGTAGACGAAACCTAAGATCTTACCAGCAGCATGCTTTCTCTTGGCCTCCTCGTGGTCCATGATACCAGCAGAAGTGGTCAAAACAACGAAACCAAATTGTCTAGCAGGCAATAAGTTGTCAGCCCATCTGTCGATGTCGTTCATCTTGACGTTGAATCTTGGTGAGATGACACCACATTTGTTCAATCTACCGTTCAACTGGACAACGATCTTTCCGGATCTGTGGTCATCGATGTATTCGAATTCACCAATGTAACCGTGTTTTTGCATCACTTGCAAGAACTTGATGATGACCTTGGAAGAAGGTCTAATCAAAACTTGACGCTTACCGGTTCTCTCGGCGTTGTTGATGGCGTTCAAGGCATCTGCCAAAACTGAGGTTCTAGTCATTTTTCTTTATTCTATGGTGTGTAGATGGGGGTTACAACTGAACAGTAATTTTTCACTTGGAATCTCGCTACAGGTCCTGCTCGCGCATCGTGAAAAAAACGAGCATACTATTACACAAAACCATCAGAAAAAACAGTCACAGAGAGTTTTAAACACGTGATAACATCTGGTTTTGTGTCGCTTGGTCTTTTTTTCATCGGACACTTGGGGCTGCTACAAAAAAAATTTAGTCTAGTACATCGACTTTCTAATAGAATTACTTTAAGATGCCAGTATGTATAGATGTGCCTTCTAGGGCGAGAACTTATTGCGTGCTAGTATCGTGAGTGGATGCAGTTGCACGGTTGTCGTATTTTCTATTGGTAATGGTGGTCGTATTGTTTTGCCCAAGGAGGATATAGTGGCAGAAAGACATTAATAGTTGGATATATCAGTGAACGCTAAGTCATGGTGGATATAATCAGTGACTACGCGTGGACTATAAGAGTCTCAGAATAATGGGGTTTCAAGTTTTCTTATTGCTAGGTGGAATATATCTGGCTGGAACTCCCTATCACTTAATATGAATGGCCACTCGATACCAACATTTCGATATTTGCAGACAGAGAATTACTGATTGGGATCCATCTGAACAATTACTAACATCATATAGTCTCAAAAGTCATTCAGAGTTAAGCAAAAGTTGGCTAAGGCCCAAAAGCAAAACAGACCATTGCCACAATGGATCAGATTGAGAACTGGTAACAAGATCAGATACAACGCCAAGAGAAGACACTGGAGAAGAACCAAGTTGAACATCTAAGCAATCTTCAGTTACTTCAGGTTTCTAGGTGCTATAAGCATGTTTAATTTATGATATGTTTAACATAAGGGTACTGTAAGGCACGATTGTGCTGTAATTATCTTTGTAGAAATAAATAAAACACCTTTCATTATTTAACTCATGTATTCGCTAAAACTAAAGATCTATACGCTTTCCTCGAACACTGTTTCGATTGGCTTTTCCATGAACGCTGCGTGTGTCAAGACAGAGAAGCCAGAGGATCCGAGAAGCCACATCATGGTGGATATAGGACTAGCAATGAATCCAAGTGGAACCGTGACAACGAACAAACCAGTATAAAGCTGTGACGTGTTGAAACGGCCAAAGGGTAACACTAAATCTTCTCCACGCAATCTGCTGATTCCGAATATACCACCGCCCAACAATGCTATGACAAAGAGTAATAATAAGTTTGTCACCAAGGCATAAATGCTTAGTATGGATACTATCGCGATGTAATTGGCAGAAAAGTATCCCAAGTTGTAGGATATCCTGTTCTGTGCTTCCAGGAAGTTGGCCGGCTTTGAAATTCTTCTGAAATCAAAAAACTCTTGTGGAGGACGAATCTTGGACACCGAGCTTTGCAAGCTCAGGACGCCATCCTTGAACCGCTCAAGGTTCATGCGATCCATAAACTGAGCAGCCTATACAATTAGTATCAATTTCTCATTTAGTATACTAGGTAAAACTTCAGGACGTGAGAGTCAAAGGCTAAGTATATCTGATAGCCACTGTTACATACCTGACCAGAAAGAAGCGACATAGACATTCTTGAGTTGTCCCCTTTTGAAAAAAATCTAAATGTTTATATCTGTTGTTTACGTGTTCGATGATTTTTCAATGTTTGAGTAACAGGATATATTAATTACACAAAGCTGGAAAAATACCTGGGCGTTAAGTTTAGATAATGATAAGGAATTTGCTATACTATGCACCTAATATATGCCAAGTGATTAAGCTAGAGCTAAATCTTTTTTAACCAAGGCCTTACAAATAGGATGGTAGTTGGATTCAAAATTTTTGAAGTAGGCGACTGCTTTATTGTGGTCTGCCTCGTTCAACGTTCTGTAGCCTGGACGCACGAACTTCATTCTTCCCACAGTTCCAAGCCACTCACCCAATCTGTCGTAAAAATCTGCATTCTTCTCACCAACTTGCAATAAGAACCATTTGAACAAGACTTCTGCGTTACGAGACTCGGTATATCTAGAGTAGACTTTCGCCATGAAAGGTAAGACTGTTTTATGATTGCTCCAGGAAAAGGAATGCTTGTCTCCGAAGGATATTAAGGTACTCAAAAAGACTACTGACTGCTTGGAACTGAACCCTTCGATATCTTTGCTTGAAAAAGTTTTCTCCAAATCTGTGTTGCCATCATTAACTGCGTTGTACCACTTATCAGCCAAGCTATAGCATTGGTCAATCAACGTAGTATCAAACTTTGGCTTGACTGGAGGCATTCCAGGGCTGAAAAGCCATGTCTTCCAGTCTATGGTGTTCAACTCTACCTTTTTGGAATCCGAGTAAAACTCGTAGAGCGTGTCTAAAAACTGGTAGGTATCAAGCGATTTGTATTTGTAGTTCGTGAAATAGTGCTTGATGAATGGGTCAAACATTTCTTTACCACCCACAGTCTTCTCAATATGAAAAAGGAGGTTGAAGCCTTTTTCGTACGGAACCGTCGAAAAGGCATCGTCAGGGTCTGCACCATCCTTCAAGTTCTGCACCAAAACTGAATATCTTTCAGCATCTTTGCCCATGTTCTTGATAGATACTTCCAAATCATTCCATCCAATAATGGCACTAAAATGACTTGCCTGACTTCCATGTAAGCTGTCCAATATCCTTCTTTCCAAGTAAACTGTCCAACCCTCGTTCAACCAAAAGTGCTCCCAGGAGCAATTCGTAACAAGATTTCCAGACCATGAATGTGCTAACTCATGAGCCAAAACATCTACGTTCTCTCTGTCTCCACTTAACAACGTGGGCGTTGCAAACGTTATGTTGGGGTTTTCCATGCCTCCGTAGGGGAAGGCAGACGGTAATATCAAAGTATCAAAGCGACCCCACTCGTATTCAAAGACTATCTTTTCAGCTTTTTGAATGAACGATTCCATATCTTTTTCAAATTCGTGCTGGCAAGCATCAATATTAATGGGCTCTGAATAAACCTCTGAACGAGGTCCTATGCGAGCTTTAGTGATGTCTCCGGACGCTAATGCAACAAGGTATGAAGCCATGGGTATTGGTTGTTCGAAGTATAAAGTGCCATTTTCTGCTTTTTGGAATCTTCCTGACACCAATGAAGGATAAGGCGAGTCAACCCTCATTGTGTAGGTACTCTTGACCGACGGAGTATCGAAACAGGGGAACAAGCTCCGGGCATGTATAGCTTGACATTGAGAAAAGACATAGGGCGTCTTCTTGCCGTCGGTTGCTTCCTTGGGCATAAACTGCAACGCTGTGCATTCCGGCGTTGTTTCGTAAACTACCTTCAATTTTAACTCTTGCTCCTTCTGCAAGGCCTTATCAATGATTAGGGGCGATCCGAGAGCATTCGACCTCTCTTGCAAAAGAAACTCCACTGGTGAAGATGCATTCCCAGAAACATCCTCTACCGTCTTGATCACCAAATAGGACGTATCCAAGATGACTTTCTGCACATCGTTACGCGCCTTCAAGTCAAAAACCACTGTTCCATTAACTTTCTCTTCCTCGAAATTCACCAAGAAATGCAAGTCAGTATGAATAACGCTAATACTGTCGTAATTCGATAACGTCGAAGGATCTCTCTCTGGAGACTTAGCGGGGCGGTCTATTAGGTGCATTATGGCAGTCTTGTCTGTGTATTTTTTAACCTTGTGCAATTCTCCAGCTTAACTTTTTTTTTCTAATATATATGGCCCTATTTCGCTACATCGTAACAAAACTCGATTAATTTGCACCTAACCCTACTGCAGGTTCACTTTTGTGATAACTACTACTTGTTGTCTTTGATGCCGTCTGTATGGTCTGCTGAAAACGGCACCGAAAGACTCAATTATTTCGCCTAATGGTCGCTTCTCGTTATAGTGGCGTACTGCAATAGTTCGTTTCTGATTCGAGGAAGAGTATCTAGATTTCGCCGTGCGTGAGATACAAGTACCTTACAGATGCCGTGTGCGACTTCAGGTATCTACGAAGGCTCGATGTTACATCGTCTAGGTACAGCTGTGTACCAGGCTTTACACTTTGTCCATTCCAGTGAGGCAGAGCTGCAATATGCTGCTGTTCCATGGACTACCGGGGCATAATTCGACACAACTGAAGTTGAGACCGTGAATGGTTCAAAATTGCCAGAATAAGCTTACAGGCGTATGAAAGCATTTGCACCGGCCTTTGTCAATCTCAAACGATGCACTGTAGTCTATACTTTGACCAATTATGACGATCAATCAAGTGTAAGTAAAATGGGACATAATCCATCCCAATGAGTTCTATTTGTACAGCGTTCACCAGATAACCTCTTTTCTTCATATGGCTACCGCAACCATGATGGCCTGCTACACACCCGTCATTTCTCACGCCTTCTCCTAGCTGTCATTATGCTTGGCCGATAGAGGTTTGCAGAAATTACATGGGGAAGTCCGTTAAATCGCGTGGTCGAAACATAATAAAATTTGGGCTTTCTACAATAAGAGAAAGTTTAGACTAAACCGAATAGCGTATTATACTTCAAATCAGAAATATCAGCGAGGAAAACGCGACACTGCTGAAAGGAGACCAAGTGGTGTTCAAGCTATATCATTTTCCAGCAGATATAGCAAGGAATCACTTTTTGATCTAGCAAAAGTTGAAGGAACATGGATGGTCTGGACAAGAAATTGGTTGAATCACCACTCCAAAAACTCGAATTACGGGTCAATCGACAAAAGGCAGGTGACGGTAGTCCCTTGAGCAGAGTTTGGAGACAGGAGGACGCAAATGACCGCATGAGTTTATACTCTTTCGACTCAGTGAGCACAACCGGGCGGCTTCTAGACAGGCTTGACTTGGACAGTGGTGACTTGGGCGAAGATGATGGCGACATTTTGCAGAGGCGAGAGAGCGTTCTATCAACTAGGTCTACTGGGAGACTTTTGGATCGCTTGGAGTTGGACGATGATGTGGAAACTATCAAGGAAGATGTCCTGGAGGAAGAGACAGACGAAAAGGAAAAGAAGACACCACCAATGAACTTTGCACTGATGTTCGGAGCAGATCAGCGGAAAAGTTCTGTAGAGTTTGAAAAAATAGTCGGACAGAGTCCATCTGCTTGGAATTCCCGTCCAAAAGACCTTCAAAATGTGCCGTGGGCAGTACAGAGGAACAATCCCATAGCATCGAATTCCGAGGATAATATAGAATTGAAGAATATAAAGATTGGGGCAAGCCCCATAGTTAAAAATAGTAATGCATCTGTTGAATCACTAAGAGCAGATCTAGGTTCTTTAAACAACTCTGCGATTCAATTAGCCAAACAAAATAGTTTATCAAGCGTGAAGCTGCACGACGGCTTAGAAAGAGGATTTCTGTTACAAGCAAAAGTAGCTAGCTCCGCATCCATACATGAAAGTGTAGTGGGGAGTGGCAGCAGCGATATATACAAAGGTAGAAGTTCAACGGATTCACTTCACGAGACTCCTAAAAAGTCCACTGCTCCCCTCACACCAAAATCAATAAAGACTCCAAGGACACCTATATTAAGATCTGCATCTACTGGGACAGCCCCAAAGTTTCTGCCATCACAAAGGTCCCCTCACAAAAGATTCATTTCCGAAAGTAGCTCATCATCTCCATCTCAAAAGTCTAACGATATGGAACCGGAAGCGCGAGTTCGCTTGGCTACTGAACTAAGAACAATCGGAAAGGACAGGGAAGCCTCGTATCAATTGAGGTTGGCTGCAAGTGGATCAGAGCCTTGCCCACGAGCAATGTACCTATATGCGCTAGCTCTCAAGCTAGGACTGGGCGTCAAACAAAATGATAGACTGTCATTAAAATGGCTTTGCAAATGCATCTTGGTAACAACAAGAGATTCGACGCCGAATTTTGTTTCCAAAATAAATAGCCTTGAACCGGAGGAAATGTTACATATTATTACTAATGGTTTGAAAAACGAAAAACCCATAGACCCAGACGAAGTGTTTTCATATTTTAACGCAAAGTATGCTTCTAACAACAAGTTGCTGGCATTTTCTAAACTACAACTGGACATTTTAAGTGCGTCGTTGCATGAGACAGGTAATGCTATAATACACGGGGCTGGCCTTAAAGGTAAAGATGAAAATTTAGGAATCTTGTATTTGACAAAAGCAGCTTCACTTGGGTACATTAGTTCTATGGTACAACTCGGTGATTTACTATGCACAAAATCAAAGTCTCGTAAAAAGAACTATAAACTTGCAGCCGCTTGGTTGCGTTTAAGTGAGCTTTTTGGTCATAAAACGATTGGGAATAGCTGGATCTATAAAGAAAAGTATATGCCAGAAAAAAAATAAACTTGCATTTAGCATGCATTGATGCGTTGAATTGTAGGAAAATAGAGAAGGGAAATATTGAAAACGGACATGCTTTGTGCTGATCTGTTCACGATTATCATAACATATTTGTGAGATGCTATATACCTTTTAACATTTGCAACCAGATTTCAAAGCATATGTGCTCAGTTTTTTTCCATTCTTATATAAAACTTTTCTCAAGTTCTCATTAAATTCATTAGTAAAACTGTATAATAGTCCACTTACTTGATGTAAGTTGGAATGTATTCCTATAGGTAAGTAGAAACTTTCGTCCTTCGGTGAAATGCATTTATTATTTTCCTTGATTGCTTCTAAGCTTAAAGCTCTTTTGTTCCAGGTAATGGGGAAATATTTGGATAGATCGAATGACACAGGAATAAAGCACTGTGCCTTGGTGAAATCTGTACTTATTGAATGCATATTTGCAATGACCGTTTTCTGTGCTGACAAGACAGCTTTCTCTTTTTCTTGATAATTCTCCGAGTTATCGCTGGACTTATTTTCCATTTCATGTGCTACTGTTTTGAGGATTACCTCGTTTATCCTCATCAAGATAAGGGCTTTGAGCAGATATAAAATAGATGTCATGTACTGTAGACTGAGAATGACTGCATTTCTCTGTTCGTTGGAAACAAACAGATCTTCATCTCCAAATGTCAATTTGCGTGTGTAAGCTATTACCGAGGAACAATCTTCATAAAGTAAGTTCCAGCACCTTTCCAGAGGATAGATATCTGTCAAATATTTCAATTTTTCGTCATAGTCATATGAAATCAAGTATAATAATAAAGAGTCAACCTTTGCAACTACTTTGGCTTGCAGATTAGATAATTCCTCAGAAGTAAGTCTCGCCTCTCGAGCTTCCTTTGCTAAAGCAATTTTCTTGTTCATCATGGATAATATTTTGTTGTTTCTACCGTCAACGCTCTTATTATCCTTTTTCTTATTACTTGACACTGATGTGTCAGAAGGCTTTGATATATGGTTGGTATTTGTAGCAGATATTTGCGTGTCTTCTTTTTGAGAAGTAGGTACGTTAAACGAAGGGACAACAGGATTGGGAGTTGATCTTGAGCGATGATGACTATTTTTAAAATCTGAATTATAACCTACGGGAGGTTGCAACTTTTTTTGTGGATTTGGATTCAACTTTATTCCAAGTCCTAATTCATGGTACAGATTTATCTCTTGCTCTTCAAAGGCAGATTTGTACCGAGAAGTGTTTCCAAAATATATTTTTAATAGAAACTTTGGCCCGTTTGGGCGTGGAAAGTTGATCCATTTTACCCTAGACTTTACATCATTCTTGTTGGTAGACATGGAGCCTTCTTTTGTTTCTCTTTCAGTTCCTCGTGATGTGGTACTCTTCTCATGTCGCATTGTGCGTTCGCTATCAGTTTTATCAAAGATAGCTGGTAGCGTAGGCGAAAGCAAAGACAACGGCACATCTTCACGATTCTTCTCTGTTATGCTTTGTTTCAGTTCTGCTACAATACTATTTTCAGTGTTCAATGGCGGTAATGAAGGTGATAGTATTGGTGGTAATTCCATGTTCTCTTCATAAGCGTGAATCATATCCTCTAAGTTCCAAGCCACGAAGTCAGGACCATGACTCCTCTTCTTATCCATGCCTCCATTAAATGCGCCACTAGCCATGTTGCTCATATATGACCCAAATGCCTTGCCTCTTGGGGAATTCGAGGACGATCTGTCGATTATCCTTCGATTATTAAAATTAGACAATGTCTTGGAGTTAGTCTCACTTTTAGAGTGCTTCGTTCGAGAAAGCCTCTTATCATATGTTGCTGAGCTCATACCTTGGATGATATGCTAAGCACGTAATTGACCTTCAGCTCAGGAGCTAATAGCAGCGTCAAAATTAGATGTGGATGTGTTACTGGGTCCAAAGTTACTGGGTTTTGTGTAATATTGACTTTAATGTATTTAGTAGATACTTGATATCGGGTTATCTTCAAAAAATAAAAAAGAGTAGAATCAGATATGGGGAACACTTATAATGAGGTACAACCCCTAAGCAGGAGACGGAAAGGGGATAAGAAGAGCTCAGAAGTGCAAGTTAGTGATACTGAGCCTTCACCAGAAATTATGCAAGAATCTTCGAATCGCAGAACAGGGGACAGTTCAGCCCACAACTGGCCTCCCTCTTTGCAAAGATTTGTAAGCAACAGCTTTATACGAGCCAGTAGTTTGAATGATGAAGAGAAAGTGATTTTTAATCATCAGCTTCAAAAGCTAATGGAGATGGCCATAGCTACGAACACCATTTGGAAAAACGACTGGGAACTGCAACACCTTCCTATATTCGACAAGGGCAACCCCAATTTACAGTTGGTATACTTTCAGAATTCAGATCAAGTAGTCAATAATGTCTCTCATAAAGTACAGAATGCACAATCTTCTGTAAATAATGCCCGTGGTCAAAAGGAAAATGCGAAAAAAAGCGTCGGTAGTCATGCTATTCCGAACCAAACAGAAGCAACGACAGATAGAAATAAGTCTACGGACGACTATGACTCGCAAGAACGAAAGAAGAGACGTATGGCAAGGTTTGGAAGCAATAGCTTGTCCAATGCATCATGCCAGTCATACCTGATACCTAAGAAAAGACAGGATGAACCAGTAGTGGGATTATGCCAAGACCTCGAGAAAAATTATCTTAGATTGACTTCAGAACCAGATCCTCTTAAGGTCAGACCCTTGAATGTATTGGAAAAGAGTTACGACTATGTTCTTGGAAAATACAGAAATAGTGGGTTTTCGTATTCATACATCAATAATCAATTCAAATCCATCAGACAGGATCTAACTGTACAACATATCAAGAACGATTTCTCTATAAAGGTATATGAAACGCATGCACGAATAGCACTCGAGAGCAAGGATCTAGGGGAGTTCAATCAATGCCAGTCTCAGTTGAGGTATTTCTACCAGCTTAAAAAAGAAAATGAGAAAATTGATTGTACATTCTTATTACCGTTTGAACTAGAATTTTTGTGCTACCGAATAGTATATATGCTTCTTACCGCAAATCACTCAGAAATCAATAAGCTAAGATTGGTTGTTATAAACTCGACCAATAAAGATAAAGGAGAGTCGAGCGGTACGAGATTTTTTAAATATATCGCTAAGGCGTTTCAACTACAAAATTGCATCATAGAAGGTGATTACTATACGTTTTTTGAAATTTATGATTATTTTAAGAATGTTTCTGATGCTTATTTGGTTCATCATTTACTAAAATACTATCTTGTAAGCAAGGAAAGGCTTAAGGCATTATATACTATCTCAAAGGCTTATAAAAAACTACCCATACCATATATATCACAACTTTTGGCATTCGGAAACTCAAAGGATGATGAGACAGATAGTTGGGAGCATTTCGGAGAGCAATACAAGTTAACTGACTGTATCTCAAATAATGAGCTTGATTGTACTTGTTTGAGATACAAATTGCAACCAATAGTTACATCTCCGAATTTTTTGAGAATTGATATAAAGGGTCAGGTGTAGTATACCATACATGTCAATGTTTTAACTTCCTAGTCTCGTCATTTCTTGGTAAATAGGTTAGCTTCTTCAAACTTAGTCATCAGAAGGACCTAGCGCTATCATAGCGAAATTGTGCTTGTTCTCTTCGTCTGCATTATCCATATAGAACTTGATTTTGTCGATTAGATGTGGATCATTTATTATATTACTGTCATCACCAAAAACGTACTCGCCCAAATCAATGGGGCCCTGACGTCTTCCATCGAGTTCATACAAATGGTTATCTTTGCCTTTGACGAAGGTTATGAAGTGTAGATCTACCAGTTCGCTGGGGTCGGGTGCTGACGTTTGTCCCTGGGTGCCAAAGTTCTCGTCTAACTGTATAGTATTTTCGAGCGACTCTACAAGTCTAGCAGTTTCTTCAACACTCTTCCGGTCGCCTAAGCGATTCATGAGAAACTCTAGTAGTATCAGGTGGTCCATGATGAAGTCTTTGGGGAGGTTTGCGAGAACATGAAGTAAGGCGTATAATCCGCATCCATTGCCAATGGTCTGCTTGAACCACTTCACAGTAGCCAGCTTCTCGTTCTGGTAAATTTCTTTCTGTTGGTCTTCGTTCACCCTATACTGTTCGTAACCCCTGGTAAGGGGGAAAAGCATTACCACGGCAAACACTGGCTGGGGGATCATCGCTAAAAGGTCGGGCTCAGTGATCGATAATACATCGTGAAACCCAAGTACAGGCGAAAGGCCTAGCTTTTTCGCCAACAGGTTGAATATCGCTGGATTCGATTCCAACGGAATCACTCTTTTTCTGTCGGCCATAGTTCTGCTTGTTCTATCTTTCTATTCAGACGCCTCCACCTAGTCTATCGCATGAGTATAGTATGAATTTATGTCCCGCTTACGTAATCATATTTCCAACGGGCCCCTGTTATATCTCTGGCATAAGACCCACAAGCTCGGCCCATTGGCTTTTACTAACAGATGTGGAGCTTTGCAGTTTCACCGCCAGAGCCTTTTCGGAGTACATATTCGTGTATTACCATCTTCTACATATATAAGTTATATTTCATCGCTAACCGTGCAGCTGCATCTGAGTACACCAAGATATCGTGGCATCGAGTACCAATACCATATCTGTAATCACAATCCAGCACGAGTGTAGCAGCGTAGCCCCACCTTTGACAGAAGAACAAGCCGTTGACTAAAAAACAAATTCTGTATGGAGGGAGGGATCGCTTGTCACGTGACGGTATCTGGGTGCTGTCCAAGAAGTAAAGCAGCACAAATAAAGAAGGCAACATACATAAATCAAAACATCCATGTATACTATTTCTTGAAGAACAGTCGAAAGGAAACTAATATAGCTTATATCGCATAGGAGGCAACAAGGTTATAATTTGTTAGCACAATGAGGCGAATTGGGTACCTCTGTGTGGTATTTGCAATTGGAATCCTTCATGTAATGGCGGGCGCAACGGCCTTAAGCTTGTTACATAAAGTAGGAGAAGGGGCGGGAGAAGGTATATCACAGCCCACGCTTGAACGCCGAGATATGGTAAATGCCGCTATATACGGGGGAATATTAAGTTTCTTAGAGTACTTGGCGGGACTGATAGAATCAATAGTGCGAGAGAAACGAAGACAAAACGGTGCGATGGTGAGCTTCTACTACACAATTGTGAAGGAGATAGGAAAGGTTCTAGTGCTATTCGTGGTATGTTACCGCCATGCTGATGGTGTGGGTGTGAAGGAATTTCTTCTGTTGAGCTGGGATAGCTCATTAGTGAAGCTAACACCTGCCCAGTTATCTATGTTTTTGCTAGTATTCAATGGATTTAACTTTTTATTGTCAGCTTGGCGCTACTCCACTGTTGCATATGAGAAAAACTATGCCCCTTTCTTGGAATGCTACCGACTGTGGTGTGACTTTATTTTCTGCAATCAGCTGTTGAAGGCTTCTAATGAGATGAAAAAAAATGCAGCATTTTCCATGGCTCTCGTGATGAAGGACTCAGGTAACATTATTTCTGGCAAGCACGATGAATCACTTACGTCGCAGAGCTCAGAAGCCACTTTAGTAGGAGTTCCTAAGAAGATACTGACTAATTCTATGTCACTTCATGATGTTGGAACTCCGGTTGCCGTTCCTTGCAATGCAGCATATAAGGTTTCACGTAGTACTGATCTGAACTTGAATCCATATTGCGATATGGTTGACAAGTTTTACTCCGTTTCTCCCAAAAACACTTACTATCTTGATTCAGAAGAGAGTTATGTAATGACCATCGACGATGTACCTGAGGGTGTCTTAGATTCATGTGTCGACCCCCCAATGTCTGATGAAATCTTCCAAAATCGAGATTCAGAGCCACATAAACTAATCTTTCAGAAGCCTAGCTATGGCGATCAAACGTCCTCTATCAGCAATCTGTCAAGCTTAAGTACGATTGGTGCGCGCAATGATACAATTGCCCCAAGAGATGAAGCTCCATATAACGCATCAGTTGTCGATTTGAGTAGCAACAATGGAAGACGTCATAGCGTCTTGGATTTTTTCAAACGAAAGCTACATTATATTGTATTTACCTTCTTGGTTGGAAATAAAACTCAAGAGAAAGTACAATCTCGTACCAGAGTCAAAGATATTTATCGAGAAAATCATAATTCAAGGAATAGCTTCAGACAGTACCTGTTGGATCAACAAATGAATGTAAGTGGTGGTGCTAAATCACCCTTATTGACTGCTTTCATGCATAACCAATCATACGGCACCCTTGATTTAGAAGCCCAAAATTATGCTCCTCGAACATCACTTCTTACAATTACATCGAATGGCACTCATTTAAGAAATAACTTCAAATATTTCATGCAATTCTTGCGCTTATGTACTGATACCCATCCATCCAAATTGCGTAAGATAGATCCCTTATTTGAAGAACGTGGGGTCATCTTGATGAACTTGAAC
This sequence comes from Millerozyma farinosa, assembly GCA_002196765.1. Lineage (NCBI taxonomy): Eukaryota > Fungi > Ascomycota > Pichiomycetes > Serinales > Debaryomycetaceae > Millerozyma > Millerozyma farinosa. The sequence continues at coordinate 844,226 of NBND01000002.1, read as the reverse complement.
TTGCGGGACTACATATTACTATTCAATAATGAGTTGTTATGGCAAGCAGCTAGCATTGCACTTTATGCATATACTTTTGTTGATGCAAGCTATCATAACTTTTATTTTCTGCTTTTAATAAGCATCACTTTGAAAGTGGGGACAAGCTTTTTTTTGCATAATTCTCCTTCCAGATTTATATCAAGGTACGCATTCTTAATTGAGTTCATAGTTGCTTCGTTATATTTTTTGATGAGCCTGCAACTATTTATCGGCGCATATTCATAATAGCTCTTATAACTCGTTATTTCATAATTACGTAGACGGGTAATTTAGACGTCGGCTCAATTTTTGATCTATTAATAATTTATAATACGCAAGGAATATCACTTCTATTTGGCTAATCTAATAAATATAGTCTATTATACAAGAGATAAATATTATGTCACACTTTTGTTCCCCAGCATATATGATACTTTGGTTTGACATAGGTTCACAAAAGAAAACTTTCGTTTGTAAAAGTAAATCCTTTCACATGAAATAAAGGGCCTTCAGCAGGCAGTAAATATGATATGTTCAGATTATGGGACGCTGGAGTGAATGGTAAGTTGGTGAATTCTGGATCAAAGTTTTCAGCCAATGCTGGATCGGTAATAACAGGCAATATTGGAGGCAATGCATCCGGGTGTTGATCAATATTTTCCAACTGATACCAGTCAATATGGCGAAAAAATCTATGTTTCTTGACACTTTCAAAGTTCTCATCTACATTCCATCGTTTTGCTGGATTTGGTTGTAAGAGCTTTCTCAAAAAATCTTTTGCATCGTTGGATAGATAGTAAGGAAACTTGAGGTTCTTTCTGGCCCCCAACACTTTATCCATGACTTTTTTATTGTTGTTCCCTGTGAACGGAGGTGACCCAGTAAGAAGATCGTACGCGACACACCCCAAGGACCACCAGTCCACTGCAAACCCATAGGGCACGTTCCTCAATATTTCGGGTGCCATGTATTGAGCTGTGCCTATCATTGAGTGACTCTTGTCATCACCAGACGACACTTTTGAAAGACCAAAATCTGTAAGCACCAAATTTCCAGAAGAATTTAACATACAGTTTTCCGGCTTCAAGTCTCTATAAATGACACCTAAACTGTGAAGGTACCTAAGCGCTAGAATTATTTGGGCAATATAGTAAGCGGCTTTTGGCTCTGGAAGGTACCTCTCTTGAGCTAAGTGATGGAAAAGCTCTCCACCATCCAAGTATTCTAAAATCAAGTATAGCTTATTGTTGTCTTGGAACGCAAAGAAAAGCTTGACAACGTTGGGGTGCGAAACCGTCTCCAAAATGGCCTTTTCGTTGAGTGTACGTTTGTAATTCGTTTCGTGTATTTCCTTTGTTTCGTTGATTATCAAAGACGCCTTCTTCAACTGCTTCTGAGCAAAAAGCCTACCTGTAGCTTTCTCTCGCACTAAGAGCACGGTTCCGTAAGCCCCCTTTCCCAATACGGTGAGTGGTTCGAAATCACTCAGCTTGGGCCCCTTCAGTCCACGGTCTCCAGCCCTATCGGTAATTTGTGCATTGTCATTAAGGGACGAGACAAACGGCTGATTAATGCTCACTTCGTATGACTTCGATATCGACCCGCGTCCTCCGCCATAATTTGCTGTTCTCCCGTGGTGAAATGTGCTTTGTAACTCTTCGGCCTCACTCGAATCCGCTTCAACTTCATCTTCCTCTTCCGCTGGGATTTCCATATTTTCTGTCTCAGTAGCCTCGTCGTCTAGCAACCTATAATTGATCTCGCCAACCACGAGTCTCATGTCTAGTTGTCTCGATAACTCCCCTTCATCATCCATATGAAAAATGTCCGCCATTTTTTCGCTCTGTCTACAACCAAAATAAACCGTTAACCTTTTTCATAGAGGTAGTTTATCTATATGACAACGTGAACAGGCTTATATATATATTTATTTATTTTAAGTATGAACACATGCTATCTCATCGAACGTGCAAACCACAAATGTGACACAAACCGGGAATAGATGAGCCGGGCACTTTCAAGCATAATTTAATGAAGTGAAGAAGGGGCAGTGGAGTTTGTTACCAATGTCCTAGATCATTATCTGACCCTTAGGTGTCGTCGGTATAGGGACAAAACAAGATTTGCTCATTGGAAAGCTATCTTCATTGTCTTCTTTTGTTCGCAGCAGGCATGTTATTTAGGACGCAAGCGTACCCTTTAAATCATTATCATGCCTGGGATATTCGGGCACCAGAGAATTGACATCTGGCCTATTTCAAAGAGGCCTTGACGTAGACCTTCAGTTTGGACTTGAGATACTCAAGAACCAATCCATTGATGTCGAATGCGTCAGAAGGCTTTGACGGGGACGTTGAGCTGTGAGATGAAGTAAGTGGAATAGGCTTAATCCCACGGTCATTAAAGAATAATAGTAGTTGTAGTTTAGACGTGTCGATTTGTGGGTATCGGGTTGACACTTTGTGCAGCACAGCGTAGATGAACTCGTTGACAGTCGAAAGCTGGTCTTTATTAACTCTAAGAGCAGCCAAGTCACCTACCAGCTCCCCGAAAGCAATGAATATTTTGATTTTCATGACCTGTGGCTTTGCATCCTTCGGTACAGGTGATGAGTATATGCTGTAACAGGAAGTGCGACGAGCCGAGGAATGCTCGACACTATGTTTGGAGTGCTTTGGCAACGTCGAGGACGCCAAGGGTTCCTTGAAGGACTTGTCTATCTTCTTTCCTTTGATGTTCTTTGTCTTTTGTTTCTCCCCGTCCAACCTACTGGACTTTCCTTGTTCATTCTTGTGTTTATGGTGTTCATTTGCACTGTCACGACTGCTCTGTGTGACCTGATGCGATCTTGCTCGTACACCACGCTTACTCTTCGTCCTGGAAGTACTGCTCAACGAGGTTGGTGTTGTAAGGGCCGTTTCGCTTTTGGCGTTATCTCTGGCGCGCTTTGCTTCTACTTGTGAGCGCTGTGATTGATCATCTGTGCTCCTCTGCTGATCTCGTTCAACATTTTTCTCAAGAACATCTTGCACCTCCCTAGATAATCTGTCCGACTTATTGTCTCTTGTCAAGTAGATGGACACTCTTCTCCGTAACAGGGACCCTCGTTGGGGCGACCTGGTCGCAGGCGATGTCACATTCGTTATTGTAACATACGTTGGACTGGACGGAGAGCTGTTAGTAGTACGTTGGTCCTGCCGCGACGCTTTCACACTCTCCTCTGGACTTACGGCAAGGGTTTGCCGTTTATGCGTTTCATTCCCTAACTTGCTCTCTGGTTGGCCCTCGCCGTCCACGTCTTCTATGTATGTACTGTTTGTATTGTACGTTGGAGCTGTCTCAAATACAGAGCTGCCTTCTGAGCGCCCGCTACTGCTGTCTTCAGCTACCTTACTTCTGCGGAAAATGCTCCTCCGCCTATCCAAAAACCCCATTACGCCGTTTGACTTTTTTTTGTTTTCTCCGGTCACTGATGTCTCGTCTTTGCTCCTGGTACTTTCCTTTGTTTTTTTCCCCTATAGCCTCCTACTTTATCGTAGTCGCACCTTCGGTCTAGTGTGTGAAACTCCTTAAGCAACTATACGTCCTCTCGCAGTTTCTTTTCCGTGCAAATCGATGCGCTAATCGACAAACTGTAAATAAATGTAAAGGGCTGTGAGTCGCAATGTATTGCTCTGCCTTAACAAGCTCTGGAGATCCTCAGCACAGCTATGGAAATATTAAGAAAATTTCCTCAGTCCTTTTCCAGTTTTAATTTTTTCGACTTCTAAGTGTCCCCTTACCTCTTATTGTTTCAACTTGGTTTCTTTCTTCTAGTATATCCTATGAAAATAAACTGTCAACATCGTAACATTCCCAATTAGGAATGTTTACTCGCTTCCGTAAATTAAAGGCACATTGCATTGCGAGTAAGAACGAACGAATTCACATGCATGAAGGTTGCGCCTGTGTGCATAATAGCACGTCAAGTGGTCCTAAGGAATACGGGGTATGGCTAGCCATAGGTACTCCTGGACCAGGCCCAGGATTTGTCTGGATTGAGAATAGTAAGGCGGACAGTAACACCAGGAGGGTAAGTAACGGTCTAGACTTGTACTATACTGAAAGTATGATAGATTTACTGCCGAGGTGCGTTGCGGCTCCGTTGTGACTACATTGGTGACAATGAAATTGATATTATGTAGATTCTAAAGTACCGTAGACATCATAACAAGAGGGAAGGAAATACTACAAGAAGAACTGAAGACAGTAGGGGATGTTAGGCCCCACTAAGTGTCCTAAGCGGAGTCCTTCGCCCAGGCGAGAGGATGCTGACCGCTAGCATGAACGGTATGATAGTCGGAAAAAAAACAGACATTGGACCTTAGGTGAGCTGGTGGTAACCCTAGCGGGCTGCACCAGCTGTAGTACCGTAGTACCCGTATCTTAGTCCAAGCATCCAAGGACTAGCTGATCTTTAAAATTATCTTGTTGTGATGGGACAAGTACCGTCCAAGATCGAGTTTTGTGGACTCGATCTCCTCGTCATCAGCAAGTTTCACATACAAGTTTTTGAAGTAGAACTTGTTACGCACGATGCTTCTCAAGTCGGAAATGGACTTTATGTCATATCTGTTAATCTTCATCGAGTTATATCATCGTTGCCACTTATAATCTTACACTTCACATAGTCCCTCGGGCTGGTAGGAGACAACTGATGTTCTGTATTTGCGCTGTCTAGACTTTTCGTGCTAATCTTTGAAAACAATGACAGGTGCGACAACATGCTAGACGAATTATTGCTAGTATCAGAGTTGCACTGCGACTGGTTGAGCTTTATGGATGGATTTCGGCCCTCCCTTTGTATGTTTCTGGCCTGTTGATAATGGTTGTATATATTCTTTGAGTTGCTCCTCATAGGCTTCTTGGCATCTTTCATGTCAGGAAGTTGTGGGCTATGTATGGAGTCGGGGGATGAAGGGCTAGGTAGCTTCAAGGCGTTAACTGAATCAGGAAGGATAGCGTTGTTTATATCTTCGTTGCTCATTTTTGGTTTTCCGTGTGGATTGGAGAAACCACCTAAGCCTTTATAAGACACATCCAACCACAGAAGTAGCATCTCTGACGTCTGGAAATTTCTGTTTTGAATCAATTTGGAGATATACGTATTGAGCTCCTGGCAACGCTTGAGCAGAGCCGCAACCACATTCTTGCTATCAGCAAGCTGGCACGACGGTATAGGCGCTGGGAGCTTGGGAAGCGTGAGGTCGTCTGCAGTAGGGTGCTCCTTCTTGATCTGATCAACCATCTCCATGAGAGATACGTGGAGGTTATAGAAGTTCTGGTAGTAGCGACAGATAAAGGACATGCTGCCATCAGAGTACACAACGTCCACCCGGTACCAATGTCTGTTCTCAAAAAGGAGACAGTTGGAAATGGACGCCGACGTCGGGTACGGCTGGTTGTTCACGGTGCTGACCTTATTCAACAGAAGCTTGTTCTTGATTTCCATCTCAAGAAAGTTGTCGGAGTTAAAATTAGCCCGAAATGGCGCATTTTCCGTCTTCTGGAGCCAACTTAACGTGATGGGGTTCACAGGGTCGTTCACCGCGATATCGACGTACGAGGCAGGAATCATCCCAGCGGGAGTCACCCGGTCAATCAACTTGACCACTATCCACCCATCCCCAATACGGTCCACAAGCTTCATAACATCACCTTTCTTGACGCTCAACTCCAGACTTCCCTCGGCCTCAAAGTCGAACTTGGACACGAGAATCACTCGTGACTTCAACTTGCTTTCGAAGTCCTCGATTAAGCAAGGCTCTGATATCTTGAGCTCGCCTTTCCTTCGAACTGTTATTCCCATTCTTTTATTCTTATCCACTAGCTCTACAATCTCTTCTGTGTTGTTCAATCTCTTATATTACGTTCTAGCTGTTTTCTGTTTGTTTACTCGAGTAAAAATCTCTAGCCGCTCATATCGCGCACGTGATTAGCACGTGTTTCATTTCGCTAGCACTGCGAAAGGCTTCCACGGCAGCAGGGCTTATTGGGCAGCAGTCGGCAGGCCAAGCCAAGTTGCACAGGTGACATGTCTCGAAGCGGAAATGCGTAGTACGATCTTGCGACCGCCGCATTGTGTTTACGGTACGATAGAGTTGAGGCCCATGGTAGCAGACTCGGTGAACGGGGACATGGCAGAGTGACCGTAGTGGCGAGCTTCGGCAACTTAAAGTGCACAGCTATGTGCCAGTGCTTTGCTTCGGGGTCGAGCGCGCTCAACAGATGCTCTGTACCGTCCTGTAGGTAGAATAGGTAGATGCGCAACAAGTTTGGCGAGAGCAGGCGACAATAGTGCTGAGAAAGGGTCCGGCGTCCAGGTCATACATTACTAACAGACATGCAAACACAAGCATGTCGGATCATACGGTGCACCACCAGAGATGGCGAATTAACTGTTGCCATCGCAGCCTGATATAATATGGCCTCGATTCTGTAGAGACTCAGCGCCGATGTCGCGCAGGCCCCAGTCGCTCGAAAATTGGCCATATATCATACAGAAAAGAAAGCTAGCTGCCTTTCTAGCCCGCAAACCGGCTACGTTCGGCGTAGAGAGTCTGTAGCCGAACAATAACACTTCCTAAGCCGCGTGACTGTTTATGTACACGTTCTATCTCAAACATAGAACAAGAGTACAAAGATGGCGATATGTCGTTAAGCGCGTTTCGTCACACACTACAGACCCCCATTGATATCAGGGTTCAATAGATGCCGTGACGCAAGATCGAGCTGGCGCCAAAACAGTAATACAGTTGCCAATAAGGGCTCTTTCGATGTTTGTATCACATCAAGTGCTGGGGTCAAACGCCGTTTTAATCTACACCACAAAGCAAGGATGTCTAGAACAATGCTTGTTCCAGTTTGCAGAAATCGCAGTTATCCCGCCGTCCTAACAAAGAACATATCGAAATGTTTACAACCTACTCTAGCTGTTATGCGTGGTCAACAGCCCCTATTCCAAGTGCCAGTGCCTTTTCACGACTATAGCTTGTATCCATTAAGCGAACCAATACTATCACAGGCACTCGGTCATTCAACACAAAGCACCTCTGCATTGGATTATAGAAACGGAAAGTCAATCTCCTTCTGGCCATTTGTGCTCGACTAAATGGTTAGATCTTAGCTTCGCTGGTAATCCAGAAGTTATGTTTTATGTAAGGAAGAAAGTTTTTTTACTTGAAAATTTCGGTAAGGCTTTTATAATGAGCATCGTGATAGACGCACGAACCTTTTCGTTACTCCTGCAGTAGAGTTTAGGCACTGGAGCGCTGTTAGGAGTAGTAGGATAGCGAAATCCACCAATTTCAAACGTTACTCAGGACCTAGATAGGCCCTTGTTACATCTCGATATCGTGAAGACTATTAATTCAATTCTATATGCTTATTTTCGTGCTGAAAGTCGCTAGCTAGAAATAAAGGTACGGTAGCGGCACATCGAAGTGCAGACCAGTTAGTGATAAGATAGATTTCGGTTTGATGGGGTAGACCCGCTTGTAAACAGATCATTCCCACTCAGAGAGACGTAATTTTTTCTTTATGATGTGGCAATCGAGTCCTTCGCAAGACTCGTAGTTGAGAGCACCGTTCTCAAGGGCATCGCTGGTATCATCTTCGCCGTAGCCGGCGAAGCATATATAGTCACCTTCAAAGCCAAGCCAGGGCCCGTTCAATGGGTCTTTGATACGGGGGTACGTGTAGTCTAAGAACTGTTCTCTTTCTTCATCCAAGGTGGATTTACGTCTCCGTAATAGGGTATCACTCTCTCTAGGTGGGTTAGGGCTCCCCGGTACTAACAAGGACGTTTCCGTCACGTTGTCTATGTTGTCTTCATTTTCCGAATCAGCACTAGACCTAGCTGGTCCATCCTTGTAGAAATCCTTGTCAAAATCAGTCGGATTCTGAATCGCTCTCAAAGCAATAAAGCTATTCAATGGGACGTAGTATTTTTCAAAGTTCCACACAAATATAAGCGTGATACCGGAAAGTGGCACGATAGATGCGGAGGGAACAAACGCCCCTTCTAATGCGAGTGTTCCAGTCATAAACAATTGGAAGAGGATAAGTCCCAACATCAACCTCCTAAAGATCATAATCCAAACCCGTCCGGTGGAATGAGGTGGGTGAACGCAAGTATATATCAACTGGTATTTGTATACAAAGTACCCTAGTATGAAATAAACAAGTCCGCTTGTAACAATCTTGGTAGAAACGACAGAGTATATCAATATTATCATAAACATTAGAATATGTTGAGGCAACTGAAGACCGAAGTCGAATATTGGAGGGGTATAATAATGAAACCGGTAGTCCCTCGGTGTCTTTAATATGATGCGTTTCAAGAGAAACATTTTCCCAATAATGTTCAAAAAAACTACGTCCCCGATCTGTAGTAATCTTACTGGAAACATGGCTAACCCTTGCAACAAGATCAAATCCACGTAAAACAAAGATAATCTTTTCAATGAAGAGGCAAGCTGATAAGCGATCTTTGTAGTGTCACTTAGAAAGGACCAATAATTCAGAACGGTACCAGTCACAGTAAAAACTAAGAACAAGTTAAAAAATATGTAGAAAAAGTTTTTCAGCAATGTCGATAGTTCCACATCACTATTGGAAGGGTATCCTTGATTGCTCGATAAATATTTGTAAAAATACGGCAACAGGATGTTCAATAGCGAAAATAATAAGGGTGGTAAAATACCTGTCACAAAAGTTGTCAACCACCTTGATTTTCCTATAAAATCTCCCAAGCTTGGCCAGAATTTACTTATCGTCTTCAAGTTCAACAACGTCGCCAAAGAAGACACTGGGAAGAAAAGCAAAATGTAGCTTAGAATGATAATGAGTGTGATAAAGTATGACTTGCATATCTTTTTCAAAGGTGAAAGCCTGAAACTGCTCCATTCAATATCCTTTGGAGCTGGTGCTAAGTTCACAATGAACTTGTAAACCCTAGGATCCAACACGGCTTGAGCTGCCATTTGAGCAGAAGCAACAGAATCCATAGTTATAAAAGCACTCGGTATTTGTCTGAACGCGTTATTCCGTATAGTTGACGTTTTGTCGTCGAAATTACTTTGAAGCGATTTTATTTGGTTGTTAACATCTACTAGATCCTGACGTAGCTCGTCAATTTGCATTTTATATTTAGCGTTTTTTGGTAGCTCCCAGTTGACAGGCTTTGCGTTCAAAGAAACAGAAGGTGTCTTAGATCTATCGTAAATATCAACGTTCAATCCAAATACTGAGGAATATGCCTCTTCTAAAGACCTTATGATTTTAGCTCGTCTGCTAAAAAGCTTTTCTAGAGGCGTCCAATCGTATACAAGTTTCACATCTGTCACTTTACCGATACCCAAGTTCTCAATAAAACGCTTCAATACTTTCGGATCATTCTTTCCTATCAAATTTTCAGGAATGGCATCTAATCGTATAGTTCTATCCACAATAGAATTCTGAGAAGCCAAGTATTTCTGTCTAGTTTTTATCACCCTGTCTGTGTATTCATAAAGGCAGTAGAATACAACTGCAGAAAATAAGTAAGTAAAAAAGGGATATGACCAAAGATATTTGGGGAAAGTATCTAAATCCTTACCCAGAACAAAAGCCTCTATGGGGCTACGTGTCACTAAATGCGCGATAATCCTCACGATATTCTCCTTATCATAATTGCCGGTGTTGTATAGTCGGATAGGACTTAACACAAAAATTGCAAACACGCTCATAATAATAAATATCTTCATTCCCATCCTAAAGAACGCAAGGAAAACATAAGCATCCAAGCCCGAGTATGCAAGTACCTCATCATCCGTGATATAAAAAACCTCTTTCGCCCACCCAAAGAAACTCGTGGGAAGTGATTTTATATTGGCCGCCCTGTTACGCAACGTTCTCACAGCATATATGTGAGGCCAACGATACCGTAGTATGCAAAACAAAGTAAATGACGAAAACCCTATCCATAAACATAACCCCAACTGGGTAGTAAACACCCTTTGCGAGCCTTTTAACGCCAACGGGTCTTTATCTGGCTCCTCAAGTATTGCCATTCTTATCGTAACTGGATATACTTTAACGATATTTATGTAACGTATATCCAATAAAGTGCAATTCCTATTGATGTTTAGATTGTCTTTTATTACCTTAAAGGGAAGTCTAGACTCCCTTTTTGCAATCAATCAACATAGACCAGTATCAAAGCTCTATAACTCGAATATGACTCCACGATCCTACTTCAGTGTCTCAAAGACCATTACGTGCTTCCCGAATGAAGTACTATGCTGAATTGGCATTCTAGCTGGTATGACTGGCTTTTTTGGCCAAGTTTGGACATACCAGAATAAAAGTCGTAGCAGGACCTTCGATAGTTCCTTCCAAACCACAGAAAGAAACCTATAGATACCTCAACATCAAATTATGGTACTCATATGGCTACTCCCTCCTCTTAGGACAAAACCTGGCTGTTGGTACAACTTGAAAACGGGCAATACTGATAGATCTCTAATCACGTGATCACGTAAATTTTCTACGTCGAGTACTTCTTCCGAGACACTTTTTCCCTGTCTTGTTAACGATAGAGCATAGACCTACTTGAAGGTAGGAGATTAGAATAGTATGAGTGACTTATATGTGGTCGTTCATTTGGTAACAACATTAAGTGAACTAGGGCAAACGGTCAGCAAGGACGCATCCGAGTTAGTCGAATTCTCTTGGGCTTGTGTTGATGCAGCCAGCCTTGAGGTTACACACAAGGAGACGATCTACATAAAGCCAACGGGGGTAGCCAGTGGGCTACATTGTGGTGATATTACCTTGTATGCTGACTCACTGCTGAGATCTGGTAACTTCAAAGATGCAGTTGTGAGATTTGATAGCTGGGCTCAGGAAAACATATTCCAACCCAAGAAGGAATTCTGTTTTATAACTTACGATGTGGCCAAGTTGCGAGTCGATTTTCCGCGTGAAGCAAGAGATAGAGGTGTTGTCTTGCCGCCTTACTTGCAACACCCTCGCGTTTTTGACCTTCAGAATGAGTATTCCAAGTGGCAAGTGACACATCCTGAAGCATTATCGTATTCGGCATCCTCTCTTTCAAATATCGTTACGGCTTTGGAAGTTGATGTTTCTAGCAGTGACGATGATTCGTCGTTGTCTGATTCCAACTCGTCGGCCCAAGTATCTTCCTCTGGGACTTCGTCGGCGACCACGGCTAGCTCTGTCGGCGACAACATGCATAATCAAAGTGCCAGGAGGCAATCAGCTATGACTAATTCGAACATACAGGACAGTAAGCTTTCTCATAATATTGATTTGTACGTCAAGATGTTGATTCAATTGGTCAAAAAGTCGTTGCCCGTCAATGAACACACTATTGTTTTCACCAGGCCGTACGACGCTGCTGAAGACGTCAAAGTCTTCTTATCAGAAAGATCAAAAATTTTATATTTAAGCAATTTACTGAATGATACGACGCAGTCAGAACTTGAGTCATGGTTTACTCAGCATGGTGGTAGACCCATTGCATTTTGGACACTTAAGTCATTCGAAGCCAACGATAGCGCCAAGGGAGGAAATGCGGGATCAAAATCAAAAGGCTTGTCGGGTTTTGCTGTATTTGCGACCCACGAGGATGCCACCGAGTCTTTAGCCATTAATGGAAGAGTACTAAATGATAGAGTCATAGAAGTTCTGCCTTCCTCAACAAGGGTTTTGGATAAAGCCAGCGAGTTATTGACTCCTTTCCCCTCTTCTAAAAATCGCCCTAGACCTGGTGACTGGACCTGTCCCTCGTGTGGTTTTTCTAATTTTCAAAGAAGAACAGCTTGTTTCCGCTGCTCATTCCCTGCAGCTAGCGCTGTGGCTATCCACGAATCAATGTTCTCAAACTCCTCTGCTGGTGGTCGGCGTGGAGCTGGGAATATGGGAGCAAAAGGATATGACAAATTGGGCTACAATAATAATTCATCTACTCACACTGGCATAAATGCCAACATATATGGTAATGGTTTTGCAGATAGGTTTGGTGGAGATGTACATTCTAATATGCACTTGAACAACGTCAATGTATCAGGTCAAGCGACAAATAATGCATATGGAGGAAACAGAGGTTATGGAAATAACGTTCCCTTCAGAGCTGGTGACTGGAAATGCGCTGTTGAGGCATGTCAATATCACAATTTCGCAAAGAATTTATGCTGTTTGAGATGTGGTTCTGCCAAGCCATCCAACATTAATTCAAACTCTAACGGCAATAATGTTCACCATTTATCATCGGTAAATTCAACAGCTGCTGCAATTGCAGCCGCCACTGCATCTGGCCAGTCCTTGAACTTAAGCTCTGGTTTTATGGGCTTTCATCAACCACAGCCTCACCACGCCAATCGCTACAATCAGGGACATATTAACGCATCTAGCCACAATGGCCAGAGAATGAGCGGACAAAACGGAGGATATATGAACAAATCACACTTGCAGATGTTTTATCCGAGTCATGGCTCTTCGAATTTAAGCAATGGGAACACTACTCCTCAACTCCTCCAAACTCAACTAATGTTACTACAACAACAACAACAGCAGCAGCAAGAGCATCACCATTTTCAGCCGAAAAATCATTCATTGAAAACAGGTCCCCAGCAAAAATATGCACAGTCTGTTACTAACTCTCCTAATATTTATCCTAGCTTGAGCGGAAACCCCCATAATGCTTACATTAAAGGTAGTGTTCCCCCCCATCCACACTCGGCTCCCGTTGGAGGCACCGAGATTGGCACATCGGATTCTAACATGCCTCAAGACTTTAACCCTTCTTTTAATGACCTCTCGAATCATATGAACTCTTTGAATTTCAATGTTGATCGTTAATCGTTTGTGTATGCATCAGTAACCTTGATTCCCGGCTTATACAGTCGGACGACGATTTACGTGGTTCAATTTTCTGGGAATGTGTCGCAATCCTCATTGATGAAATATCGTTCTTAATTATTTTGTTTGTTTTTTTTATTGGTTAACTAAACTAGGTTTATAAGGCGGGTGGTACTGTGGGTTATAAAAGTTTTATTGGAAGATCACTAGGGGATCATCTTTTGTTCTCTAAATACTCGTTTTCCACATTTCATTTGTTAATTCTCATTGAACTATTTATTTTAGAGGCTCTTCAAACTGTGAAGCTGTCCATAAAGGCTAATATATGTACATAATTATATATGCTGTAATGTACGTTCAGCTCTAATAACTCATTTTTAGCCTTCCTATGGCATCAATATGTGTATTTTTTTTCATCCCTACTTAAAGGTAGCGAAGGTCTCATTAAGTTATATATTGGATATTTTCCTTCATAATGCTAGCTGCGCAGTTTAAATATCGAACACGTAAAATAAACAGCCTTATACCATCAACAAAAAGCAAACGAAGGTTAGAGCAAGATGAGTTCTCAGAAATACTCTGTGATTTTGCCCACATACAATGAAAGAAGAAACTTGCCAATATTAATTTATCTTTTAGCCAAAACATTCAAGGAGCATAAATTGAGTTGGGAGGTCGTTATAGTGGACGACAACTCTCCAGATGGCACACAAGAGATAGCTAAGAAGTTGATAAATATCTTTGGGTCTGAACACATTCAATTGAGACCTAGAGCTGGAAAGCTTGGATTGGGTACAGCGTATGTGCACGGACTTCAATACGTTACAGGAAATTTTGTAATCATTATGGACGCTGATTTTTCACATCACCCGGAGGCTATCCCTCGCTTTATTGCCAAGCAGAAGGAAAATGACTACGACATAGTGACAGGAACAAGATACGCCGGAGACGGAGGCGTGTACGGCTGGGACTTGAAAAGAAAACTTGTTTCCAGAGGTGCCAACTTCTTGGCCTCTACCGCATTGAGACCAGGTGTATCTGATTTGACCGGATCATTCAGACTCTATAAAAAGGAGGTTCTTTCCACTGTTATTTCCCAGACCAAGTCGAAAGGTTACGTTTTCCAAATGGAGTTGATGGCCAGGGCAAAGGCACTCGGCTACAGCGTGGGTGAGTCTCCCATCAGCTTTGTTGATAGATTATACGGTGAGTCGAAGCTTGGTGGTGACGAAATCGTAGGCTACCTTAAAGGTGTTTGGAACCTCTTTACCTCTATCTAGGTTTTTGAAATCTTATATGACCCCTGCAATTCTCAGTCACGAATTAAATTGCACACTTGACAATATAATTTATGTCCCATCGAATGAATGTTGTCACTATGTAGGTAACAAATTCCAATTTGCGAATAGTTGGTGCAAGTGTATAACACTAGATAATTCAAGCGTACATTTTTTAAATGCGAACTAAATTTAAGTAGAAGGTTGGTATTATCGTCAATCTTAAACTACAAAAAGGGCCGAAATGGCTAAAGATACATATTTAAAGAAGATCCTAGGGTCCGAAAGGTTGGAAACTATTAAAAAGGTATGTCTGCGATCATTTTATTGATTATTATGTGATTTTTCATCGTCAAGTAACTTAATGGGCTGAACTAACATTGTTCTAGAGTAAGTTTTTAATGGTTGGTGCCGGAGGAATAGGATGTGAATTACTCAAGAATCTAGTGTTAAGTCATGTTGGAGAGATACATATTGTGGACCTTGATTCTATAACTTTATCTAATTTGAACCGTCAATTCTTGTTTCGACAAAAGGATATTGACAAGTCGAAGTCATTAACTGTGGCAGAGGCTGTAGAAGCGTTCAATTACCTAAATGTGAAACTAGTCCCGCATCACGGAAATATCATGGATTCTGACTTATTTCCTGTGTCATGGTGGAGTGGATTCAGCTATGTATTTAATGCGTTAGATAACCTCGAAGCAAGACGATACGTTAATCAAATTTGCTTATACTTAAAAAAGCCCTTGATGGAAAGTGGAACTACAGGCTATGATGGTCAGGTGCAGCCTATATACCCTTATGTGAGTGAATGTTTTGATTGCCAACCTAAAGCTACTCCAAAATCCTTTCCTGTTTGTACCATTAGGTCTACTCCATCCCAGCCAGTGCATTGCATCACCTGGGCCAAAGAGTTCCTTTTTGCCCAAATATATGATGAGATAACTACAAATGACCTGTCTGAAGTGGACAGAGCAAGTCAAAGAAAAAAGCTTGAATCTGAAACAGAGGATAAGGCCGAAATAGAGAACATGCTTAGAGAAAATGATGAGTTCAATGAATTGCGAAATATCGTAAGGAGTAAGACGTCGAAAAGGGATAACAATTTCTTTGAAGTACTTGTAAACAAAATATTCAAAACAGATATAGAAAGGTTGCTAAGAATAGACTCGTTGTGGAAAAGCAGAAGAAAGCCTATACCTCTCCGTATTGAATCCTATACGAAACCTTTGAAAGAGCTTTCCGCTGAAAAATCTTACAAAGACATAATTGTTGACGAGACCCGAGTATGGTCAGTTTTAGAAAATCTATACGTTTTAAAAGCAGCAAGCTCGGCGCTACATGAAAGATTGGCCTCACTGGAGTCCTTTATTCTGTTTGACAAGGATGATGATGACACACTTAACTTTGTGGTAGCATCTGCTAATATTAGGGCATTCATTTTTGGGATAGAATTGAAAAGCAAGTTTGATATAAAGCAAATTGCAGGTAATATTATCCCGGCAATTGCAACCACAAATGCCATAATAGCTGGGTTTTCCTGTTTGGCCTACTTGAATTATTTCAATCCGAACAAATCTTCTGACAGTTTCCGTGAAGCATTCTCTTCCTCGTCGACAATCTTCACTAGTATTAGACACAATAAGTATATAACTTCGGCTGCTTTGATAGAACCAAGCAAAAAATGCCCTAGTTGTTCTCATGCAAGAGGAATTTTGAGCTTCAGCTCAGATGATTTGAATACCATGACCTTAGAAGGCTTGATACACTTAATAAGAGATCATTATGGGTTTGATGATGATATTTCTGTGATTCTTGGCAAGTCAAAGCTCATTTATGATTATGACTTAGAGGATAATTTGCAAAAGAAGCTAATAGAAATAAATGGGTTTAAGGCGGGTGAGACTCTCCTAATTCAAGATGAAAGTGACGTTCTTGAAAATTTGGAAATGTATATAGACACTAATACTAGTGGAAAAACGGTATTTCCTTCTTTAAAATTAAAAGAGAAGCAGATAACTCATGACGGAGAAGAAAATAATGAGGATATAAGGGAACAAGGTGAGGTTGTATCTTTGGATGATGATGAAATAGTTGAATTGGATGAGCCGGTTGAAACTCGAAAAAGAGGTAAAGTGTCGCTTGAGGGGAGTTCTAAGAAAGCTAAACTTTAGTTTCTTGTGACACCTACTGTGTAGTTACTATATAATATCACCAGCGATATATCAAATATAGCTATGATACCTGTATGCTAGTATTATTTCTGATGTTACTTGCATATCTATAACACTATTCGTAAATTTAAAGAAATTATTGATAATATGATTTGTATGCGTATGTTCAGATGGACCCACCACTCGCATTATGATTTCCTATCAAGCCAGCCATTTCAAGAAAAGCCCTATCATCACCGAGACTTTTAATGTTTACACTTCTTCTTGCCTCTGCTTGCTTTTCCTCGATCTTCAAATCTCTCTTCTGTCTTGCTAGTTCCTTCTCTGAGCCAACTCCCCATACTTCAAGCTCTCTTATCAAAAATCGATCTTCGAAATCTTCGTCTTTAGTTTGACGTTGATGAGACTTAGAAAAGTACGAACCTTTTGAGGGAACTGAACCTAAATGCCGGAACACGGCAAATTCTAAAGTGGCATCAATCGTTAAGGAGACATCACCAGGCAAGTATGACCTAACCGTTTTTTTCATTAGTGGTTGATCGTTACCAAAAGCTATCCCCATACCAAGTGTGTTAAAATAAACCAGTTTTGCCAGCAAAACTTGGCTGCTTGAACTTTTGAAGTAATCAAAGTAAGGCAGTACCCTTATAATCGTAGTTTGGTTATCCCCAAAATTATTCTTATTTGATATCTTCCAAGGTTCATTGACAATAATAGCAAAAGTTATTTTGTCGCCATTATTCTGCCAAAACTTGTTCTTATTTTCCAGAGATTTAAAAACTCTGGGATATTCTGACTCAAAATGTTGATATCTTCTATTGGTTTCAGTTGCATTTGGTTTCAATCTCTTGCCAGATAAGATAAATATTGTTGGAGCCTGCCACTTAAATATCCTCAGTTCTAATGACCTTATAGAGAATCCATATTCTGAGCCAGAGTAGAGCCTTATCAAATTACTTCTACTCACATGAATGTTGGAGCCGATCTGATTCAAAACTTGAGATATGATTGCGATGGTTGCGTCATTTACTAATTTTGTACTCACAAAATTACTCTGTAACCCTAGGTTGCTATTCTGTATAGCTTGGAGTTTGTCTAGGTTCGTCGAAGAAAGCATTCTTTCAAATAAATATGCAAAGGACGTCTGGAAATAAGGTAATAAACCGCTCTCTAAGGCGGCCTTGAAATCTTCATAAACGATATGATGCAGTTGGATGTTTTTAGATGTTAAATTTATATCAATAAACCTAGCGATGTTCATACCGTAGGGTTCAAACGTCTTCCAATTTTCAATACCCTTCGCAAGAAAGGCTTTTCTAATTGCGCTTTTGCCTCCCTGGATAGACTGTACTATCAAGAAAAACGTTAAAAGCTGATATAGATCATACGAATCGATGTATAGAATGTCCAACTGTATATCATCGAACAGAGGTATCACAGGGAAAGTGCTCCAGTTGATCTGCCCCTTTATCCCCAGAATTCCCGCATTTCTCTTTGCATCAGTGGACTTAAGAACCTCTACAGCAAAGCCTTCGTCCTTCAATTTCTCAGACACTTCACCGCCAGCCGATTTCGCAACCTCTTGAACCTGCTTCTGTCCCAGTTTACTGAGGGAAATAAATAAAAGTTTAATGTAATCATCATCACTGAAGTCAAGGTTTGCAATCTTTTGACTCCTGTGTGTGTGGAAGAGAGCTGACACTATAAGATCTCTTATCGTAAGTGGCCTCTCTTCTGCACTGTCTTGTAAAAAGGGAAAGCACCCTATAACCAAAAATGATCTGTAAAGTAATTTCATGACATAGCCAACTGAAGTATCTTTGTTATTGTCATATTCCACCTCAAATACCTCTGCTATGTCATTGGACGTCAATGAGTCCTTTTGTCGTAATTGTATCAAATTTAACTTAGAAGCGACCGAGCTTAATTCATCACTCCTAAAATGCGCTGATACCCCCTGAAAAAAAGCCGCCTTGAGCTCTTCTTTATTGAAGTATTCAAGCTCAGTCTTAGTTTCCCCTGTTTCATTGATTCTACTCAAACCTTGGCCCATGCTTGTTGTCTATGAAATGTCAGCTGTAAAGAAGTTAGGTGTTAATAATTAAACCATTACGCTTAGGATATATGTATCGCGATTATGGTCTGCAACAGGTTTACTGTCACGAGACTTATGCTATGACTACATAGATAAACTACGAAATTAGGAGTTCATTAGGGCCAGTAGGGTCACCAATTGACATATGGGAAACAGCAGCGATACTTATATGGCAACCTTGAAAGACAGGGGAAACTATTATGCTCTGAAAACTTCACGTAAGACGTCTTTCGATGTGATTTCTAATAATGCAATGTACTTTTTAACAGTCCCCACAATTCCTTCTTCGTACACCGGAATTTGGTCATTCTGTGCATCGTTGTACCGCAGGGTCAAGGAGTCCTGTTTTATCAAAACTTTTGTGAATGCAGCCATTATCGCCAAAAAGTAAAACCTCGCACTAGTAACGATGATAGTGCTAGCTATTGTGACAAATAATTCTCGAGCAGGCGTAGCACTTTGCGAGGACAAACCTACGGCCTTGCTGCCGGAAGACATCTGAGCGGCAGTGCCTGCGGTGGCGGACCCCTTATCGGTCACTCCTGGTGCCGCGGTAGGATTGTTGTCTTCCCGGGTAAACCAGTAGCACATAAAGTAGATTGTGTATAACAAACCAAGACAAGTGTCAATGAAATACAAAAGGCAAGTGAGGCATATCTTTTTCACGTTTGGAGGTTTACTTGTTATCACTGAGAGCCCCGTTATGTAAAATGGGAGAATGATCACTGCAAAGATGTTATACACCCATTGCCATAAGTTCAAAGGGTGGCCCGTAAAAATCGATAATATACCAAACACCCCTCCAGCTTTGTTTAATATCGCAAAGAGGAGAATCACTTCCACTCCGATATATAATGGTATTATCCCTAGGAATCTCTTTGGCCTGTTAGTATCTGTCTATATCAACACGCTACAGCAAAACGTAATTTGATAACATACCTGTGGAAGAAATTGGTTGATGAAGGACGTATTTATCATTACGTGCTTTATACCTTAAAACACCAAACTGTGTCCTTTAAGGCCTCTGCTTTGATTTTTTTTCGACAGTAAACGTCAACTTATTTGAACTTTTTTCTTTATTAATGTTTTTTTATAAAAAGTACGATTTTTTCACAATTTTTGATATTCACAATAGTACTTTAAAGGTCATAGTGAAAATACTTAAATAAAGAGGCATCGAAACGGGAAAGCGATACAGGTGCTTTTATAATACCTGCTCACTATCAAGTCATAGGTTCAATATAGACAAACCCTATTTCAAAAATGGCCGATTCGGAGGAAAGAGTAGCTCATCTTGAGATAGATACAGATGCGGAAAGCAGCGATGAGGAAGTACAAGGTAAGAGTAATGGAAATGTTAAATCAATAAAGGAGACAGAGAAGATTTTAGAGAAGTATGGAGACCGTATAAATACAGTATCCTTGAAGAAAGGTCAGAAGGTGACTAAAGATAAGGCCAACCGTGCCACCGTAGAGCAAGTGCTCGATCCAAGGACAATGAGATTTCTTGCAAAGATCATAAATAAAGGCATTATATCAAGAATTAACGGATGCATAAGCACAGGTAAGGAAGCAAACGTGTACCATGGTGACCACGAGGACAAGAGTGTAAACGACAAGGAGTATGCTGTGAAGATATACAAAACATCGATCTTAGTATTCAAAGACAGGGAAAGATACGTCGATGGTGAATTTCGATTCAGAAACACAAAAAACCAGAGCAACCCGCGTAAAATGGTCAAGGTCTGGGCAGAAAAGGAGTTCAGGAACTTGAAGCGTCTCTATATGGGAGGCATACCGTGCCCTGAACCCGTGGAGTTGAGGTCGCATGTACTTGTCATGGAATACTTGACCAAGGGAGAGGGGCAGCCATCTCCAAAGTTAAGAGATCATGCATTCAAGGACACTGACGATGTCGTGAAGTTTTACTATGACATGCTTTTTTACATGAGACGCATGTTTCGCGAGTGTCGCCTAGTCCACGCCGACTTGAGTGAATACAACTCTATTGTTCACAATGACAAGCTCTACATTATAGACGTTTCGCAGTCGGTGGAACCTGAGCACCCCATGGCGTTGGACTTTTTGCGTATGGATATTAAGAATGTGAATGACTTTTTCTCTCGTAAGAAGATCAATGTCTTCCCCGAAAGGCTTCTCTTCCAGTACATTACCGAAAGCTGCAACGTGCTAGGGATAAACGACAACTCTGTGGAAGAAATGAGACGCTACTTAGATGCCTTGCCTTTGAAAGAGGACCACGAGCAGGACGTAGAAGATGAGGTGTTCCGCTCAGTGCATCTAGTCAGATCGCTCAACCATCTCGATGAAAGAGACTTTGAGCGTTTCGCACAAGGTAGTGTTTCCACGTTTAACGAATTGGTTCACGACGGAGAATTGCCTACGGGCCCTGAGTCGTCTTCGTCCGAGGTCCTGACCTCGGACCAAGAAAGTGATGACGAAGAAGACCTGGAGGACGATACCTATGAATTTACATCACTCCGATCCCCAGCAGCACCGAAGGGAAAGAAGTTTGAAGATAAAGACGAGAAAAAGGCAAGAAAGGAAGCTACAAAGGCAGCCAAGCAGGAAAAGCGCAAGACCAAAATGAAAAAGCATGTTAAGAAGAAACTCATCAACAAGAGAAAAACCGGGAAATAAACTCTTGTATGTCCTCAACCAGACATTTTCAGTTAAATGTGACACTGGCATAATTTATAGAGTATATACGTTCTCTTTGTCAAGTTTTACTCTACTAGCAATTATTTACTCTGTAAGCCACCTAAAACCCAAAAATGGTCAAAATCCGGGTTACACATTCCATTGGGAGCCTATTTTATGTTGAAGCTGGCTACATCTAAAAGGTATTAAGCTACGACAATTAAGCCAACAAGTGTATTAGGTTGTTGTATGAAAGAGGATAGCAAGCAACAAGAATAGGCACTAGTCGTGTTAGCATTTAAAAATTACTAATCAGCCAAAAGATCTCAAAATGGAGGAGTTTTTGAGAGATAGTCCCGACCTTGGGAACAACAGCAGCGATAAGAGAGGAATGGATAATCCACCAAACTACTACGATAACGGACAGGATATGTTTCACAACAACGCAAGGACGCAGGACGACTATAATTCACAGACATTGTCGGGATACCCAACTGTAGCAGAGAATGGTATTATCAGCCCTCACCTTAATTACAGTAACGAGGGCGGAACATATGGTTCTTCATTCCAGAATGACCAGTTTTTGGACGATCTTGAATCTCTTAATCTCCCCCAGAATCAATTCTTGCAAACTTCGCAGGAGGTAACTCCCACTTTGGATGAGCTCATCTCGCCCAGCAACAGGAACCAAAACACAGAGGTTCCGTTCAACAAAGCGGGACAAGGGAGTGATCAAGGATACCTCAGCCCTCAGTATTTATCTCCATCTAATAGGGTTGCCAATTACAACGTGTTGAATTCGATAGATGAAGGCAGTCTTCTGGGCTCATTAAACAACACATTCAGTCCGAGCTCGCGCAATGAAGGCCTCGGTATGCCCATCAGAAACACAAACTATTTGGATAACTATAACGATAACTTTGACTTGGGCTCCAGCTTGTATTTATCACCGCAGATAAACCCACTGTTCATGTCACCTACGAATAATAATGTCATGAATTCTCTCGACACATTTAGGAGCCCTAAAGTTAATTCGAACTACTTGAATTCCCCTCCTACTTACCAGAATAATAGGCAAAGTACACTCAGCACTAGCATACCATCAAAGGCTAATAATAATCCGACCTCGAGTCAGCCGCAGGCGGCGCAGTTGGGTACTTCCCTTCCTGTCTCGTCCAGTCTGCACGGTTCGCCTAAGCAGTTAACCAAGGAAGAAAAACTAAAGAGGAGACGAGAGTTCCACAATGCCGTTGAACGAAGGAGGCGCGACTTGATCAAAGAAAGAATAAAGGAACTTGGGTTCTTAGTACCCCCCTCCATGCTCAATCCACAGTTGGCTGCAGTTCAAAACCTTCAGAAAAACTCGAAGTTGAACTCTCGAGAAATAAATGACCTTTTGGTTTCCATCAAAGTTAAGGAAACTAAGCCAAACAAGAGTATTATATTGAATAACGCTGTCGACTACATTCGCCATTTAAAATACGTGCTCGATGAACAAGATAAGGCAAAGAAAGATATTACACGCAAGATAGAGGAACTAGAATCTAGTATGGCCTCCACTTCCAACATGCCTAAGCATGCTTCTTACTTTAGTCCCGGGCTGTCTGGCACGCTGTATCCATACTCGCAGAACAACCCCAATGTAGAGCATACCAACGATTCATTCAACCCAGCTGAATTCTTCCTGGATGAAATATCACGCAACCCTGTTGACGAATTCACCTTTGATATTTGAGTGTTTCCTTGACATCAATATATAGAACAAATACTAAACAATGCCCCCCTTTTTCTTATACGCCTACACTTACTTCCCTAGATACAGCGTTTACCTTGGCTCCCGATTGCAAATTTGAAGAGATAGCAAGCGTGTATCACGTGATCAGCATTAGATCTAACATTTGTTTTTCGAGCTGTTCTCGCGATTACCAAAGCGAACGGGTCAGTTAGAGAGAGGGCTTGCAGGTATAGAGAATATGTCTGACGCCGAGAATGCATTTCGACAGCAGTTTTCTGGATGGCAGACAGGGCAAAATCGCAGAGGGGTTCCGCAACTCTCGGAATGGACAGATTATATTAGGGATGGAGCTAACAACTTTTATCTGGCGTTACCGATGTACAACAAGGGCACACAGCAGAATATCGAAGAGCCTTCATGGATGCAGCTTTCACGAATGGAACGAATAATTGGCTTTTTATGTTGCTTAGCTGGGTCAATCGTGTGCTTTGTCACGAGTTTCTTCCTTTTTCCTGTGTTGGCACTCAAGCCACGTAAATTTGCCATGATATGGACACTTGGTACGCTTTTGTTTGTGGCCTCGTTTGGCGTCCTTCAAGGGCCTAACCACTATATACGGCACTTGATTTCACGAGAGAGAGTAGTATTCACCACGGTATTTGTTTCGTCGGTGCTTGCCACCATCTACGCAGCTATGATTGCGAAAAGTACGCTACTCACGATATTCTGTGGAATAATCGAAATATTTGCCGTGCTCTACTATACACTAAGCTACTTTCCATTTGGTGCTCTGGCCGTTACATGGTTCACAAGCTACTTGGTCGGGTACTTTGGTGGCTTGCTCGGGGGTCTTTTGTAGCCTGTTTAGCGTGCCAGCGGTAGCAACTCGTATATACATAAAGCCCCCTACAACTTTTCGTCTTCAACATCTACTAATTTTTTTTGCAAGCGTTTGTGTAGTTCTCCAAGCTGCTCGAAGTTAGTTTCCTTCGCAGGCCAACCTACACCCAAGCCGGTGGCATCATCCCTCTTTGGAATAAGATGGAAGTGGACATGGTCCACCACTTGGTGTGCTATGCGTCCGTTATTCTGAAGCACATTGTACCCCTCGCCGTCTGGCGTGTTGTTCTGGTCCAAATTCAATACTTTAGTGAGCTTCTTAACTACCGGCAAGATGTCAGCCAAGTAATCGTCGGGAATATTGTGCAACTTAGCACCATGGTACTTTGGAATGACCAAACAATGGGCCTCTGCAGTAGGTTGAATATCTAAGAAAGAGTAGCTGTGTCTGGTTTCAACTAGCTTAAACGATGGAATCTCTCCCTTGATAATCTTGCAAAAAATGCAGGTAGCAGTGGACGTCATATCGAACAGGTTGTTTGTATCTACTATTTAAGTCGGTATCGTTATAGCTGAGCACTCTATGATACACAGTTAGGCTACTTTTCCTTGGAGGGGTTGTTTCCTGTTCTGCTTGCTTCCTTCGTGATACTTCGAGAACTGCTACCAACGAAATTACACAAAATCGGTATCCACCTGGCCTTGAACGGTGGCGAATTTAGAATAAGTTGATTAGGTGTATTAAAGATACAAAGAATTCTTCACTTTTTCATCTCAAGAGAACCCATAACTAAAGTAGAGAAAACAGCATAGGTGTACTTGAGCAAAGGAAGAAATGACAAGTGACAAGAAGAATTTATTAGACGCTTCTGGAGCCGAAACCAAGGAGGACAAGACCGCAACAGCTATCTTGAGAAGAAAGAAGAAGGATAATGCATTGATCGTCGACGACGCTGAAAATGACGATAACTCTGTGATTACTATGTCTTCTAATACGATGGAGTTGTTACAGCTCTTCCGTGGTGATACTGTGTTGGTCAAGGGCAAAAAGAGAAAGGATACTGTGTTAATTGTATTGGCGGACGATGAGATGGAAGATGGTGTCGCCCGTGTTAACCGTTGTGTCAGAAACAATTTGCGTGTTAGACTTGGTGATATCGTTACTGTGCACCCTTGTCCTGACATCAAGTATGCCAATAGAATCAGTGTTTTGCCAATCGCAGACACGGTGGAGGGTATCACTGGTTCTCTCTTCGATGTGTACCTTAAGCCATACTTCGTTGAGGCATACAGGCCCGTACGCAAGGGTGACCTTTTCACTGTCAGAGGTGGTATGAGGCAAGTCGAGTTCAAGGTGGTTGAAGTTGATCCTGAAGAGATTGCCATTGTCGCCCAGGAGACAATAATTCATTGCGAGGGTGAGCCAATTAACAGAGAGGACGAGGAAAACAGCATGAACGAAGTCGGATATGATGACATTGGTGGATGCAAGAAGCAAATGGCACAGATCAGAGAGTTGGTCGAGCTTCCATTACGTCATCCTCAATTGTTCAAATCCATAGGTATCAAGCCTCCAAAGGGTATTTTGATGTATGGTCCTCCTGGTACAGGTAAGACGATTATGGCCAGAGCAGTTGCCAACGAGACTGGTGCATTCTTTTTCTTGATAAATGGTCCGGAAATCATGTCCAAGATGGCTGGTGAATCAGAGTCCAACTTGAGGAAAGCTTTTGAGGAAGCTGAAAAAAACTCTCCTTCCATTATATTTATCGATGAAATCGATTCTATTGCCCCCAAGAGAGATAAGACGAACGGTGAAGTTGAGAGAAGAGTTGTTTCCCAATTGTTGACTTTGATGGATGGTATGAAGGCAAGATCCAACATAGTGGTTATTGCCGCCACCAACAGACCTAATTCGATCGATCCAGCTTTGAGAAGATTTGGAAGATTTGATAGAGAAGTTGATATTGGTGTCCCTGATGCTGCTGGCCGGTTAGAGATTTTGAAGATCCACACAAAGAACATGAAGTTAGCCGATGACGTAGATTTGGAGGCTATTGCTTCTGAGACTCACGGTTTCGTTGGTGCAGATGTGGCATCTTTGTGTTCTGAAGCAGCCATGCAGCAAATTCGTGAGAAAATGGACCTCATTGATTTGGAAGAAGAAACCATCGATGCCGAGGTTTTGGATTCCTTGGGAGTCACCATGGAGAACTTCAGATTTGCCTTGGGCAACTCCAATCCATCGGCATTGCGTGAAACTGTGGTTGAGAACGTCAATGTCACCTGGGAAGATATTGGTGGTTTGGACGAGATCAAGAACGAATTAAAGGAGACCGTCGAGTACCCTGTCTTACATCCAGATCAGTATCAAAAGTTTGGATTGTCTCCTTCAAAAGGTGTTTTGTTTTACGGCCCACCTGGTACGGGTAAGACATTGTTGGCTAAAGCTGTCGCGACCGAAGTGTCCGCTAACTTCATTTCCGTTAAGGGTCCTGAATTATTGAGTATGTGGTATGGTGAATCTGAATCCAACATCCGTGATATCTTCGACAAGGCCAGAGCAGCAGCCCCTACAGTTGTATTCTTGGATGAGTTGGACTCAATTGCCAAGGCTAGAGGTGGCTCTCAAGGAGACGCTGGTGGTGCGTCTGATCGTGTTGTTAACCAATTGTTGACAGAAATGGACGGTATGAATGCCAAGAAGAATGTATTCGTCATCGGTGCTACTAATAGACCAGATCAGATTGATCCAGCGTTATTGAGACCAGGTAGACTCGATCAATTGATCTACGTGCCATTGCCCGATGAGGCTGCTAGGTTGTCTATCTTGCAGGCCCAATTGAAGAACACGCCATTAGAGCCCGGCTTAGATTTGTTAGAAATTGCAAAAATCACAAACGGCTTTTCTGGTGCTGATTTGTCATACATTGTTCAGAGATCCGCCAAATTTGCCATTAAGGACTCCATTGAAGCCCAAAAAAGATTGCTGAAAGACAGGGGTGAAAAGCAAGAAGGTGGTGACGTCGAGATGACAGAAGAGAACAAGGAGGTCGAGGAAGAAGACCCAGTACCATATATCACAAAGAGTCACTTTGAAGAGGCTATGAAGACCGCTAAGCGCTCCGTCTCTGATGCTGAACTCCGTCGTTACGAGGCTTATGCTCAACAATTGCAAGCTTCCAGAGGTCAATTCACTAACTTTAGATTTAGTGATGCAGCCGACAGCGCAGCTCAATCTACGTCTAATGGTGGTAACTCCGGAGCAGCTTTTGGCAATGATCAAGATGATGACGATTTATACAACTAAAATCGGCGACATGTAAAAATCTGTGATTACCGTACCTCTTTCACCAATTGTTGAAGTTCATGAACTTATGCATATATTTATACAAGTTATATATGTGTATCTCTTACTCTCTCTCTAACTCGAATGTGTTTAATACAATTTTTATCAAAAAGTAATTCAGTCCTGTAGGAATGAATCATCCTTTTCTGGGGTCAATTGCTATCTTCGCATATCACCAGTGCAAAAGAAAAAAAAATTTTGATCCTGCAATACAAAAAGCTCAAGCTTGCCTTTATTTATTCACTATTCAGTGTTATTATAACACACGGCTTAGTAACGTGTATATTGTTCTAGATATACACCATTGTTGCAGTCTTTCATGTATATATAGAACGGTGGAAGTAAAATAAAAGGTAAAAAATAATCGGGTATAAATATTAGGAAGAGCCTGTCATATACACAAAATTTTAAACGAATTGCTAGATACACTGGATATAGAAAATGAAGAACTTTACAACGAATGGAACTCTATTTATGCTTGTTCCAGCCTTTTTAATTACTTCAGATTTAATTGCACTGAACTTTTCTAGAGCTACTGCTAGTGGAGGGATCAAAAATACCAAAGCCAGAAGGAGAATGGGTAGCAGGAACTCTCCTCAAAGACTTAGAGTAGAGTTTGAAAGGAGAAAGGGGTCCAGTCCCTTTGATTAGCATTGTAACCGCTACGCCAGATTTTTCTTTCGAACTACAAAGGATATATTAATCGCAACAAGTTACGCATTGGCATTCCTTTGTTTTTCACTTTATGCCACTTTAACACTATCCCGAAAACATGTGTATTTCCATCGTCTTCTCTCAATCTTTTTCTGATTTCCTTTGTCGGGTGGTATCTTGATCAAATTTCATTTTTAAAAAAAAACGTTGCATTCTCACAAATACCACCTTTCCATGATATCCTGGAGATTTTCAATAGCAACTGGTTGCAAGAAGACTCCATTATGAAGGGAATTCCAGAAGAGATCATTCGAAAGAGGGCTACATAAACAAATAATCTCGGGCCTTGTTTTCTTTCTTTTTTTATTATATATCTACGATATAACATTTGTATATATGTATATTCATCCATATAACATTTTACCTAAATCTTCGATGAGAAAGTAGCATAGTCTTGACGATGTTCAGCTACTCAAAATTTGCTGGCGTCCACTCCGTCCATTTTTTTTGGCAATCTACAAGCTACTCCGATTGGATGTGCAATCACACTATCGATATCCCAGATACCATTTTTGTAGTACACATCTTGCTTCAAAAACTCAATAATGTCTTCCTTTGACTCTGCTATGAGGTGGAATGCACTCCCGGCAAATTTCGTCTTTTCAACGTCATGATAAATTGCGCCAACTGAAGTGACAATTCCTTTGTTCACTGCCTGAGGAATATCAGCAACATGTTGAGGTCTGCAGGCCGTTCTATCTGTGCCTGGCTTGTCATAGACAATAACATTCCATTCAATGGCCATTTTTTCTTGATTCATATATAATTGATGATTAGTCTCTTGAAGTTAGCGCTTATACTACTTAGTCGTGCAAAATTTGAATCAGGATGCCGACCTGTCTATTGATAGCAATGTGGATCATACACAAAGATTCTGACACCGCCAAACAACTATGATGCCACAGGACGGCAGCTATCAAGATTGGCACTTTAATTGAACCTTTTTATGCAAGCGATAACGTAAAAAAGTCGGATAATTTCAGTGGAATAATTTATTCTTGTAATACATAAATTATAGAGTAACTAAAGATATTGTTAGCTCTTGTTGCCTGAATAATGCAAATTTATAAGTCCTTAATTCAGATATAACGTCATAGGATATCAAGGGTGTCCAAGATACCAAGAAATCGTATTTCTTGAAAGAGTGCTTCCTATGCAAGCATGAAAACGGAGCACGCTAAGGGGAAGGCCATTTTACTGTTCGTTGGAGAGCGGTGCAAAATATCTGACACGCTCCTTACGAGGACCCAACTTATCTGTTTTTATACCAGCGCCAAACTGGTCTCCAAATGGAGAGTGAGCAGCAATGAGAGACGAAGGAATAGGAAGATGAGCTTCACGCCTGAACTGTCTCTGACCTATTCCACCCAAGTCTCTCATATATGACTTAATGAAAGACGCCTTGTAACGCTTTATGTAGTTGTCGTTCCTCCAGTTCTGGCGCTCTTCAACCTGCTCATACAATGGAGTCTTTATCAAAGGCTCTTCTCTCTTGTCCTGACTCTTATATACGTAAAATCCTGCAACAAGAGCACCTATCCCGAATACCTTGGTCAAGTTAACCTCAATGTCTTTCTTTGGTGCTTCATGATGTTCTTCATGTCCATGATCGCTGGCGTATGTTCTAATGCTATTCCAAACCTTCTTGGTCTCGGCTCCTTTCTTAACGCTTCTAAAACTTCTGCCAAGCATCATTGTATCTCTATACCAGATAAATAGTCTTCTGATACCTGTCTTTTTGGCAAATATATATCTTCACAAGTTTCTAACTTTGACTACTGTATTATCCAATAATGAGCAAGGTGTTTTTTTTACAATTTTCAAGCAGGCTATTTTGTGTAACTTTTGGTTTTGTGTCTCGATTAGATTTTTGGCTTTCTCGCACGGCCGAAGAATGGGCCGCCAACTACATAGCTCTCTAGCAAGCGACGATCCAACTAGCACTAAAATGCTGTACCAGAGTATGCCTCTTGTTTAATGGCCCCAAGGGCCCTATGAGAGTCTGCGATGCTTATGGCAGCAGAGCTGGGTTAACTCAGGCCTCACTACAAATCGCCAGGACTCGAACCAGACGCTCAAGACCACCGTGTAGCAGAATGATTTGTATTTATATTGAAGAGAAACGGTCTTCAGACCACATGAAACAGTTTCAAGACAGATTATATAGTATTTAGTATATAAGTGGGTCCTTAGACAGCATTAGTACCATGTGCAAAGCCATACCGTATACGCCCTCCGTTTTGGCAAGCCAGCAGTAGATTAGTAGCCTTGGCTTATCAAGTAATCAGCGTAACGTTCGACAGCAGCAGTAACAACCGGGCCCAATGAAGGTGCCTGGTATAAACCGAGCACGATGGCTTGCTTAGTTCTCACCGCCACCGCTCCGTCTTCCTGGGCTCTCAAGTAAATTGATTTTTCGTCCGATCTCAAATAGTAGTATTTACGGCCTTCAAGGTGTGCACCACTAGCCTGTAACTCACTAGGATCATCGAATCCTTGGATGAGCTTTTGAAGCTCCCCATCAGCCAAATTGAGTCCTCCGGTTACCGCCCATACGGAGTCCCCCTTTCTGGAGAACAAAGCTGCCTTACTGAGGCCCCTGTCGTTCACAAGCGTGTCCGTATATTGTTGCCACGACATACTACCTGATTGATATTGATCTAGTTTCCCTGTGTCTCAATGCTGTGTTAAAGCTAACAAGTACTTCTACTCAGTCAGTCTAAATATTGTTGAAACCTAGCGGCGTGTAAATCAAATCACGTGATGATTCCCGAGATGTTGCTATGGAAGCAACGTAAGCTCTGTACGAAGTGTTGCAGATGTTCAACTCCCCATTGACAGTGGTCGATGTGTGAATTCTTCAGCTAATTAAGCGTTTCTTTGTTCCATGCTGCACCTTCGTTTACTGTGACAATGTGTGGAGCTAGAACTCTTCAGCACGTCTACGAACTCCTGGCGATGGTGTAGGTTCAAATGTGTAGCATCGCTCAGCGAGAGTGCAAAGATTGCAATACAACGTATAAGGTGACCACTACCTCATATCTGTCTCGACGGACCTGGGCCAAAGGTTTGGGGGGCCGCAGCTGGACCTGAGACCCGGCCTAGATGAACGAACCGCACTAATGAAGGGTAAACTGCCACCTCTCAAATCCGAGAAAAGCCTAGTCGTAAGAATCATTGGATTTGGTATATTACGAACAGCACTAAGTAATCGAAGTGCTGTTCAGGGCGTTCTCAGGCTCTTCGAAGTGGAATGCCTGCTGGGAGTAATATAAGGACGTGCGCGGCACGATGACATTCGGTTAAACGACTCTCATTGCAAGACCAGAGAAAAGTTCAAGAGTAACAACAGGTGTAGCCATGGCCAAGGATAAAAGAGAGAAAGGTCCAAGTATGAAGAAAGACGACACCTTGAGTGATCCAAGGTTTGCCTCGGTCTATAACGATCCTAAATTCAGAGCACCTAAGCTCAAGGACCTTAAGATCAAGGTTGATGACCGTTTCAACAAGCAAGAGCTTCGTAAATTGAACGAGGGTATTGGAGGAAGGAGAACAAAAATTGACAGATATGGACGTAAGATCAAGGACAAATATGAGGAGGGGTTTGACAAGTACTTTGAGGAGGAGAAACGTGATGACCCAGTGTCTGACATCAGCGATAAAGGATCTGAAAGTGAAGAGAGCGATGAAGATGCGGCCGTTGGGAGCAAAGCAAAAAGACAGAAGGACATCAGCAAGCCTGATATATATATCGATAGGGCGCGTGGGGAAGGTCTCATCTCTTCTGAGGAGGACCTGAGCGATGAATCTGAGACTGAAGACGAGCAAGAATCAGACTCGGATTCTGATTCTGATTCCGATGACCTTGACGAAGAAGTCGAAGAGGAGTCTGATATCGAGATAGAAAGTGGCGAGGTAAAACAGGGTGACCCAACACCTTCGTTTGCAGTAGTTAACATGGATTGGGACAATATACGAGCAGTTGATTTGATGGCTACTTTCATATCTTTTGTTCCAAGAAATGGTCTCATAAAGTCGGTAGCAATTTACCCATCTGAGTTTGGAAAGGAACAAATGCAGAAAGAAGAAATAGAAGGGCCACCAAAAGAATTGTTTCGCTCGATGAAGAAAAGACAAGAGTCTGAATCTGACTCGGACCTTTCTGATTCAGATATCGACGTGGACGATAAAGACAAATTAGAGAAAGCCTCGAGGGCTCTCTATCAAGAGGATAATGGAGAAGAGGACTACGATAGTAAGGCTTTGCGTCGCTACCAGTTAACACGTTTGAGGTACTATTATGCTGTTGTGAAATGTGATTCTGTCCAAACGTCACAAAGCATATACAAGAACTGTGATGGTACTGAATATGAATCTACTGCGAACATATTTGACCTCAGGTACATCCCAGAGGACATGGAGTTCGATGAAAGCGAAGCGCGTGACATTTGTACAAAAGTACCAGCAAACTACAAGCCTAATTCCTCGTTTGTGACTGATGCTTTGCATCACTCCAAGGTCAAGCTCACATGGGACGAAACACCTAGAGAGCGGTTAAACGTAGCATCTAGGCTGTTTTCGCAGCGGGAGATCGATGAGATGGACTTCAAGGCGTACCTAGCATCTGACTCAGAGGAGAGTGAGCAAGAAACAAGCATAAAAGACAAATATAAAAACCTAGTTGGACTGGATCTTTTCGACGGTGCTAAGGACGATGTTGATATGGAAATTACGTTTAACCCTGCTCTCGAGGAAGGAACAGAGAAAGAACAAGGCGGCGAGAATGCCGACAAAAATCAAGAGACCACGATCGAAGCCTACAGAAGAAGAGAAAAGGAGCGTCGTAAACGCAGAATGGAAAAATTCAAGCAGCAGCAGGAGCAAGAGAAGCAAGCAGCTGGTGATGAGTTCAAGTCTTCCAGAAAGAAGAAGTCTGGAAAAGACTATACGTTGGATGAGAAGGAGAAGGCCAAGCTTGAGTTGCTTATGATGGACGAAGAAAGCCAAGACACCAATGGTGCCGCTCACTTCAACATGAAGGAGATCGTTAAGTCTGAAAAGCAGAAAAACAAAAAGAAGGGCAAAAAGAAGCAGGTAGACCAGTCTGCCGAGACAGCGGCCGATTTCAACCCCGACTTGAACGACCCCCGTTTCAGTGAGGTGTTCGAGAATCACGAGTTCGCTATCGACCCAACTAGCTCCGAGTTCAAGAAGACAGACACCATGAAAAAGATCTTGAACGAGCGTTCCAAGCGTAACAAGTCCGCTACCCATTCGAGCAAAAGAAAGAAATTGGACCTTCCGTCCTCCACCTCTGCAAATTCAACTCAAGTAGATTCATTGGTGGAGAAGTTTAAGCGCAAGCATGCCAGGAAATAGCCTCTAGTTATGTTCTCTCTCACATTTTTTAATAGACATTTTTGATGCACACCTAATTTCTCAATAGTATTCTGAATAGTTTTCGTCGCCCATTTTAACACGCGTTAAAAATTGTTAGTGACGAAATCAACAAAAGTAAAACTCTTAATCAAAATGAAAGTGTTTACAAGTGCTGTAGCGGGACCGCTTATCTTACTTGTGCAAGCAGTGTATTGTCTTCACTTCTATTTAGATACAGCACAAACTAGATGCTTTTTCGAAGAATTACCTAGAAATACATTGGTTATAGGAAAGATTGACGCTCAAGAATTTAATGAGCATACAAATCAATATGAAAAGAATCCAGCGTTGAACTTGAGAATAGCAGTGATGGTATGTATAGCGATAAAGATTTTCATGAGGATGGGCATCCCGACGGCAGAAATAAGTTAGAAACAGACGGGGCAGAGGTGCGCATCATTCATACCAACGATTCGATTACTAACATACGTAGGAGACATTTGACAACGATGATAAGGTAGCTGATCAGTACGCCAGCTCCAATGGTGACTTTGCATTTACCTCGTCGGAAGCTGGCGAGCACAAATTCTGTTTGACTCCAACATACGCCGACGGCACCAAGGGAAAGAAGCATCGTATTTTCTTTGACATCGCAGCCGGGTCAAGTGACGACTACATTGACTCCAAGTCATCAAGAAAGGTTGACGCTTTGACCTTAAAGGTGCAAACCTTGAACAAAAAGTTGGATCAAATCCACTTCGAGCAGGAGTACATCAGACAAAGAGAGGCCCACTTCAGAGACCAGTCCGAGTCAACTAACTCAAGAGTAGTGAAGTGGGGCTTTATACAACTTCTTGTGCTTGTTGGAACTTGTTTCTACCAGTTGCGTCATTTGAAGAGCTTCTTTGTTAAGCAAAAAATTGTTTAACCTTTGTCTAAGTATATATACACGTATATATCTTAAAATATAATTTAGTTTGATCCTGTCCTATGCCTAACCAGAGATAACAGGAAGAAACACGGTTTCCAGCTTTGGCCTAATTTTCCTATTTAAAGATACAGCAGGATATACAGCTTCGCAATACATAGATTCGCATCTTGAAATCATACTCATATCCAACTACAATTCCCATACAGATGGAGAACTGGACAAAAGAGCGGCTCATAGAAAGGGTGAAAGCTTTAGAATCAGAAAACAAGTCTCTCAGAGCGCTGCAGTCATCGCCTTTGAATATTGTTTCCGATACTAAGGATCTGCCTCATGAATCAGCTCGCGATGACCTCTTGACATTAGATGAATATAAACGATATGGAAGACAAATTATAGTTCCCACCTTTGGATCCATCGGAGGTCAAATGAGCTTGAAGAGATCAAGAATTCTAGTGGTAGGTGCTGGAGGATTAGGGTGTCCTGCTCTACTTTATTTGGCAGCTGCCGGAGTTGGTCATATTGGAATCATCGACAACGATAGAGTCGATACTAGTAATTTACACAGGCAGATCTTACATTCCCAGGAAACACTTGGGATGCTTAAATGTGAATCAGCTAAGCGAAATCTACAGAAACTTAACCCATTTGTGGAAATAAAGCTGTACCCGTTCCTGCTCAGTAACGATAATGCCTTCGAAATCTTTGAAAAATATCATGTGATTTTAGACTGTACAGACACCCCAGCCACGCGGTATCTTATTAATGATGTTTGCGTTCTTATAGGTCGTCCTTTAGTAAGTGGAGCAGGTTTGAAAAGCGATGGTCAATTAACCATTTTGAATTTGAAAGAAAATTGGCCCTGCTACCGTTGTTTGTACCCTAAGCCTCCTGACCCTGGGTCTATAACTTCGTGCAGTGAAGGTGGAGTAATTGGTCCTGCAATTGGCCTTGTGGGTATATCTATGGCATTAGAAACTATTAAAATAGTTACAGGATTTTACAATAACGCAGATTCAAAGCCTTTCATGTTAGTATATTCTGGATACCCACTTCAGCAGTATAGACTTTTCAAAATTAGGAACCGCCAGCCAAACTGCTCCGTCTGTGGGTCTAATCCTGATATCACCAAGGAAGACATACGCGACAACATTATAGATTACGGCCTTTTTTGCGGAAAGCTTAACCCGAATGTATTGGACTCCAAATTAAGAGTCAGCGTCCAGGATTACAATAAATACATGAAGGAAAGAAAAGAGCATCTACTACTTGATGTGCGACCTAAAGAGCAGTTTGATATTGTTCATTTGCCTCATTCTATTAACATACAATGGGATTCTGAGCTTCGAAAAGAAAATAATATAGATTCTAAACTACCAGTTAATTTTGATAAAGATAAAACTCCTGTATTTGTGATATGTCGTTATGGCAATGATTCACAACTAGCAGCAAAAAAGTTGATAGAAGAAATGCATTTTAAATCCGTTAAGGATATTCAAGGAGGGATCTCGAAGTGGAGCGAAATCGTTGATCCTTCAATGCCTCAATATTAATGAACTGTTTAGATTTCAATGTATTACATGGACTTAAAGGCGGCTATACTGGGGATCTAATCTTTCCAATATCATCAAGCCAGACAGCGTTCCAGCTGTATAGACGGAAGATCCTTTGGGAGACTCATTCCATCCTAACGCTGATATTATCATTTCAGGTGGTGACACGGACATATGCGTAGCTTTATCGGTTGTATCAATATTGAGGTCACCTTTTAACACGAGTGAATTGTCATTGGTGTCAATCTCCAATTTCCACAACCGTAAAGGTACTAGCAACTTGTTAGTAGCTTTGGAACCGTTAAGGATTTTTCTTGCTATGTTTAGTATGTGAATTTCACCGTATGTTGTACCACTTAACACTAATGGATGTGAATTGTACTCTGACAGATGGAATGAAGATATTATTCCGTCCAATTTTAGCGTAGAGCTAGGCTTTTCATGAGGATGTCTAAGGAAAGTGTAACTCAAGTTTTCCCAGCCATCGCATACGAGGAGAACTTTTAAACCACCGTTATATATAGGCTTTAATAATGTATTTATTGGGAACAACTCAACTCTGCCTTGCTGTGTGTTATTGTAATCTAACACTAAGCTTTGACTTCCGGAAGTATTTACCAACAAGAAATAATGCCCAGACGAAGGCTGAGCGACAGTCAATGTTGTAATTGCGGAGTCTGAGAGGTACTTAACGTACGACGGTATGGCCGGGTCTGATTCCATTTCACCTTCAGTGGAAGAGTAATGAGGAAAGACATATTCTGCTATAGACCCGTCAACGTGACCTACTACTATCTTGTCATCTCCTAGGAAATCAAAACATGTGGCGGGAACATAATCGTTAACTTGCTGAGCGCCATTCTGACGTCTTTTGGTTTGCTCATAGCTCAAAGACGGGTTCGAAAGCTTGAAATATTCTGCTTCATGAGTACTCTTTGATAGTATTTTTAGAATATGGATCCTTCCATCAGTAAATATTCCGACTAGTATTCCTATAACTTGTTCTTCATTGACGGAAATCGGTGCCCAAGCGATTTCAGATGCAGCACCAAATGCACTCGTTACAATCAACTTGTAAAGCAGCAAATTTTCGGTCACTGTGTTGTACTGCCATATTTGAATGGCCAGGCTCAATTCTTTTGAATCGGAGCTCGTCGTTTTGTTAAATATGCTTAGCGAAGGGTTGTTGAAGTTTTCATTGCTGCTATTAATCACCGAGACAGCGAGATACTGAATGTGTCCCTCAGACTCAGCGTTGCGTGTGCTTGGTAGCCACCTAATACATGTTATATGGCCTCCGACATTCGCCAACATTGTATTCCTCTTCAAAAACTCACTTATATTCGTGGTACTTCCAAACTGCAACGACTTTTCGCTTGTCTGGGAAGCTTTATGCACCTTAACAACCAAAGAATTGTTTATCTGAAAATGTTTGGTAATGTCCGAAGGGCTCAATTTAGTGCCCTCCATGTCTTGTAGTCGCAATTGGGAGGATTTAACTTCTTTCATTGATTTGCTTAGCGGCCGCGTGCTCTCTTCTTCTTCAGCTACTAGTTTTTCATCCACGAAAAACAATTTGTCCTGCCAAATATCCTTATATCTGAGTGAAAAATTGTAAAATGATTCATCGAACCCGTAGTTGTACCTAAATCTAGCCTTGAATGTTATATCTCGAATCAGTTGTTTTGTGCTGCCTGAGCCATTCACCTTCGCAGCTGAAGCTTGACCCCTGGTACTAGCAAAATTTTCTCCTCTGTTGACTTCACTAAATTCATTCGTATATTCTTCCGACATTGTAATATGTCATACACCCTATGTTAGTCTATCAATTTCTAATAATATAAAAGTTACAACTGAGTATATGTTTATGTCAAATATCAACAGAATGCGACACGATTAATAGTTCTTCTAGCAAGCACAAATTTGGTTTAAACACAGACTTAACAGCCTATATGAATATATCAGAAACACCAATGAATGAAAGTGATAATACCGAAGTTAGACGAAATGGTGATGCTCTGGTAAGTAAAGAGGTAATAGAAGAACCTCATATGAGGAACGACAGCACCTACACTATGCAAAGCACAAGTGAAAAAGTCACTGGAAAGAAGGTAAGGAAGAAAAGAGATAAGAATGAGCTCTTTGATGATTTTTTCAGTTTAGGAGATTTTGAATCCGAGAGAAAGAAAAAGAAGAGAAAAAATAAGACCATAGTCTCTCCCGCAGAATCATCAAGTGTTGCTCCAGTTGAAGTGATGTCAAAAAGTCAAAGCGTAGGGTTGAAAGACGATGCAACTGAAATTACAGGCGAAAAGGAGCCCCAGAATGCAGATAGGAATGGCCTCGAGAGCTCATCAGACAATGATGGTTTGGAACATAGGATCAGGTCCATAACACCGCCTCCTTCATTTGATAGAGAGACTCTAAAAGCACAGCAGACCACAGGGCTGCGCAGGTCAAAACGAAAACAGAAGGAAATCAACCTAGAAGAAAGCGAGGATGATGACGAGAACTTGGAGCTATTACTCAATCTGCTAGCTTCGAATAAGTCAGAGTCGGAAGCCTACTTTACGGCGGACGATGTTGATTCCTATAAATTTTCGTTTGATAACGAAAAGAAAAGATCATACATCATTGACGTCAAGTCAAAGCTTTTGCCTGGAAGCGACAGCAGTGCAATTTTTGGAACAAAAGGAACGAAGCCGTTTTCGAAGATTATAAGCTCGATAGTGTCACACTTCAAAATAATAAATAAGTCTATTCCCTCTGTGAGCAAAAAATACGACTCCAGCAAAGTTTCGTTGATCTGGATTCAAGGTAAAATGGAAATAAAACCTTTCTACAAACCTAGTACACTACGTATTCAGCCCGAAGATTACACATCTGGATCTAATGTGGCTAGACTAGTGCCTACTATTTTAAGATGCTTGCTTATTCCGAAAGAAAATAGTCACAACTTTCTTGAGCTATATCCGGAGTTTCAGGATGGCTTTGCTAGCTTCAAAAAAATAGCTGAGTTGACTGATGAAATAGAGCAGATTAGCCAAAGAGAGGAGATGATATTACCTTCGTCGGATGAAGATTCTGACATGTCGTACATAAAGACAGCGGAGACGGTCACTGATAGCAAAAGCTCGATGGAAGTCATAGACCTTGAAGGTGAAAACTATTTTACAATTGGACTCAAAGGAAAAGACAATAAAAGAATAGAGGTTCAGGTATCTCCCGAAACTAAAATCAGCTCACTTCTAGCTTACTTCCTCAAGAAAAAAGCTATACCTGAGTCAGAAGTGAACCGAGATACAGTTAAATTGATATTCGATGATGAATGTTTAGATTTTAATGCGACAGTAGGAGACACAGAACTTGAGGATGATTTTGAAGTACAGGTAGTGATATAACTATGACAACTAATGAAAGTAATGAGTTATAGACAATTATATCTTAATAAAAGCACCCGTTTATCTAGCAGTATTGTGTCTAATGCAAAATCCATGTTCCAATATTCCATTTCTGGTAATTGAGAGCGCAAATGGTTTAGTGGTAAAATCCAACGTTGCCATCGTTGGGCCCCCGGTTCGATTCCGGGTTTGCGCATTTTCTTTTTTCTTTCAATTTTGATTCAATGTATCTGCTAGATTATGTTGTCATTCTATAACCGTCGCTTGGCCATAATGATTTAAAGATATCGTCATTGATTAACTAAAGTATTCTTATACGTCAGTAGCATCTTATCGGAACTCTATATAAAAATGCAACCGATATCGCTTATATTATATACATTAGTGTGTATTAACTCATCAAAGTACGTTCTCGGCAAAGTTATATTTGAATTTTTCCCAGCCCTTCAAACGTTCCTCATACTGATTAATCTCTCTTTCTTCCTCGGTTTCCATATATCTATCAGTCTCGAAGTCCATGTCATTTACCTTAATGAATTTGTCCTTACCCTTCTTATAAAGCCACCAGAATATAAAGCAAAGAGGGAATATTCCAACCTCCAAGTACGTTTGAAAGAAATCGCTGATATTGAATGGTGCGAATGTGGACCAACCCTGAACCAAGATAATAAAAGTGACAAATATCAAAACAAACCATGGCCCGTAAGGATATGTCCAATTCACATAAGTGAGCTGGTGGGTTTTACCTTGGGCTTTCAAGCCGCTTCTAAACCTCAAGCTTGTGATGGCTATACTCCACCACGCAAACTGGTTACTCACACCAACAATAGACTGAAGCCAAGACCATAAAGTTCCAGCGCCAATGAAGGATGAGCCAAAACAAAGCCCACCCGCAAGCCAAGTAACAAAAACCAGTACATATGGAACTTGAAATCGATTGACTCTAGTAAAAATCTTAGGAAGGTAGCCTTCAGTGCCAAAAGTGTATGCCAACCTTGAACCCGCAAAGAGTGCATGGTTGCATGCAGAGATGACAGAGGTGAGAATGACAGCATTCATAAAGGAGCCACTGGCTTTGGCTCCGACCATGTGGAAAACTATGGTAAAAGGTGATGTTGTGACTTTACCATTAGACAAATTTGGAGTGTCGTATTTAACATTCATTCCAATGAAAAATATCGAAAAGACGTAAAAGATTATAATACGCCAGAAAACGGTTTTAACAACCTTGGGCATGGTCTTCGTAGGGTTCTTTTGCTCGCCAGCAGTAAGTGTAATAGATTCCGTACCACCATAAGCAAATGCAGCACTGACAAAGGTCTTTGCAAAGCCTTTGAATCCATCAACAAATGGAGCATCTTTATATGACCAGTACTTGAATCCAATATACTCGTGCATATTATTATGTCCCGCATTGACCACAACGCTGATAACGAAGAAAATCAAGATAGAAATGACCTTGAGAAGGGCTAGCCAATATTCAGCCTCGCCGTACACTCTTACATGTATCACGTTCAAAAGAAGCACGAAAATCCAAAAGATCAACGAAATGACCCAGTAGTGAAAATCAGTCCAGTATTCCATCACAAGCTGAAGAGCAGTCAAGTCACTAGCAACAGAAACAGCATCGTTGAACCAGTAGTTTGACAAAATTGCAAAACCAAAACTTTCACTCACATAACGTCTAGCATATACAGAGAATGACCCTGAGAGCGGCATGTATGTCGCCATTTCTCCCAAAGAGAGCATTGTTAAGTATACCACCACACCAATAAGCATATAGCACAACAATACGGAAAGTGGACCTCCCTCTGCCAAAGCCTTTCCTGTTCCCAAGTAGAGCCCTGTACCAATAATTCCCGCTATTGATATCATATTGATCTGCCTCACTGATAAACTTCTGCTCAAATTCTCTTTGTTTCTGCGGTCTTCACCGTCATCCGACCCACTTTTACCTGCCTCTACTATCGAAACAGACGAGCCACTTACTACACTCCTTTCAAGATCGACACTTGTTTTGTAAATCAGGGCCGTCGAGCCACTGCTCTGATGATGATATGTTCCTAATTCGCTCATATCTATAAGCCCATATCAGTATTTTATTAGGCTCTGGTTTTCTCCCCAGTGAGCTTCAGATTTATGTCTAACTAATGTTCAAGACACAATCTGCTTGCCTATATAAGTCAAGTGTAAGTGATTCTTCGTTGTGCTGTTATGGGCCTATGTAACGTTCATCTAAGTGTGGCACATGATGATCTTCGCTATGACATGTTATCACGTGATGGAAACTTCTTCGGCATAACCATTACGTCTTTATTTTTCACTGAAATGCATCTTAGCTCTGTTGCACAATAGGTATATGTAAGTGAGCGGCAGCTCGGTGGCTAGTTGGACAAATAAGTTATGGTGGCTGCAAAGTAATGAAGTTTAGCGTACTCGGTCCATGTATGTGTTTTGTCAGCCGCGGTGCTAGTGACAAAATTGTGTCGCCGTACGACATATGGTTTATAGACAACTATATAGTTGAGAGTATACTAACATATAAAACGAGACATCCAATAGCAAATGTCAACTAAAAATGGTTTGAAAGCTGCAGCAGAGTTCATTGACTTTGTCAATGAATCACCCAGTCCATATCATGCGGTGAAGAATGTGAAGAATATTTTGAGAAACAGTGGGTTTAAAGAGTTGAAAGAGAGGGAAACTTGGAGCTCCAAGGAACTATACCCAGGAAGCAAGTTCTATGTAACGAGAAACGGATCGTCGATTATTGGAGTTGCCATTGGTGGAAAATATTTGCCTGGTGAAGGTATATCTATTGTCGGAGCACATACAGATTCGCCCTGTCTTCGTATAAAGCCTATTTCAAAGAAAAAAAAGGACGGATTCCTTCAGGTAGGTGTAGAGACCTACGGAGGATTGATTGCCCATACATGGTTTGATCGTGACTTGTCAGTTGCTGGACGAGTCTATGTGGAAACCGACAGTGGAACTATTGAGCCTAGATTAGTAAAGGTCGATAAACCGTTATTGCGCATTCCAACCCTAGCCATTCACTTCAACCGCAGTGAGAGCAATTCGTTTGAATTCAACAAGGAAACTAAGATGGTTCCCATTGCTGGTCAGATTGCTTGCGATGGATATGAAAATATGTCAGCGGATGAGTCGGAATCCTGCTGCAACGAAGATTCAAAATTTTCCCCGGAGGAATTCGAGTCGGTCAAGTCTGTCATTGAGAGGCATGGCCAATCTTTAGTTGAGCTAATTGCCAAAGAATGCAATAGTGAACCTTCAAAAATTGAGGATTTCGAATTAATTTTGTTCGATCATCAAAAGTCGACCATCGGGGGACTCAACGATGAGTTCATTTTTTCTCCACGTTTAGACAACTTGGTTTCATGTTTTTGTGCTGCTAAGGGTCTTCACGAATCTTTGTCGACCTTGTCGGAAGATTCTGGTATTCGCTTAATTTCTCTATTTGATCATGAAGAAATTGGCTCCCGGTCTGCCCAGGGAGCATTCTCTACCTTTTTGCCCGATGTAATTCTGCGTATCAGTGCTATTACAGGAACATCCCCTGACAACTTCCAACAGACTATCTCGAAATCCCTTCTCTTGTCATCTGATATGGCACATGGTGTCCATCCCAACTATCTGGACTGGTATGAATCCAGCAACAAGCCACAGATCAATGGAGGTCCAGTGATTAAAATCAATGCGAATCAAAGGTATTCTACCAACTCACCGGGCATAGTTTTAATAAAGAAATGCGCTGAGATTGCTAAAGTGCCTTTGCAGTTGTTTGTAGTGAGAAATGATCTTCCCTGTGGTTCTACTATAGGGCCCATATTAGCGTCCAAACTAGGAATTAGGACACTAGACTTAGGAAATCCACAGTTGTCAATGCATTCTATCAGAGAAACTGGTGGCACTTACGATATAGAAAAACTACGCAATTTATTCAAGACGTTCTTCAGTCACTATCAAACTCTAGAATGCAAGGTTTTGTGTGATTAATATTTCATTTAGGTGGGAAAACGTTTTTTGATGATTCTCCAACTACATTTCCAGCTGTATAGTAAGAGCAAACTATATAGATACCCCACTCCGAATTGCAGTTTTTGTAAGCGCAGCCTAGCTGGCTCGTTGAATTCCACACTAATGCTGTAAAATGGTCGTAGGTGCTTTCCGTTCCGTATTTGTATGTTTTTCCTTCGTCGTACCAGGCATTTACGGCTGCAATGGGGTTGTATCCAACGGCAAGATTTTCTCCATATGGCCCTCCCGAATGCTTAAGCTTTCCTGAACAGTCATATTTTTGTGCATAATTCGCAGCGTAGTTGAATACCGTGGAATTCCATTCCAACTGCTGTGCCCTATGAATCGCCCTTTTCTTGTTGTGCTCACTGAGCATCTCCTGGGCAAATGTCTCGTTGAAGCTGTACGGTCCATCATACAGAATGCTAGACTGGCCAGACCTCTGGTTAGAGCTCTGGCTTGCCGTCGTGCTGGAGGTTGTACCCACAGTATCACTAGTCACCTTAGGTGCTGTACTGCTGTAGCTGGTGCTAATCCTCGTCTTATGGTTCTCATTTGAGCCTCGGTGGTCTACAAAAACCTGAACAATTTCCACTTTCGCAACATAAACTGCCTCTACCACCATTGCTAGATATAGTAATAGTACGCTAAGCAACATTCCATGAGCGTGGTACACATCATTATGTAGTTTAGAAGTTGTCCTTGATCTCTAGATGTCTTCTATTTTATATTGGTTTGGAATTTTGCACTATTTGTGGCCAGACTACAATTTGACATAATGTTGAGACACCATTGAAACGACAAGTTGCATATCGCGATTTTAAGGTTGATCTGAGAT
The DNA here is from genome assembly GCA_002196765.1 of Millerozyma farinosa. Lineage (NCBI taxonomy): Eukaryota > Fungi > Ascomycota > Pichiomycetes > Serinales > Debaryomycetaceae > Millerozyma > Millerozyma farinosa. The sequence goes on along the minus strand of NBND01000002.1, from coordinate 800,317 downwards.
TATCGACACTGATTTAAAACGAGGATAAGTCGACTAAGCTAACAAAAGACTTGCTGGTAAATAGATATGAAGCTTTCTTTTGTCTGTACCATTTGTCTTCTAGCTCTTTCAAGTACAATCGGAGCTACACAAACAGTTCCCTTATTAGTGGCATCGCATAAATTGGTACGAGGATTGAAGAACTACTTGGGGGAAGACAGCACAAAGGTACACAGCCTTGAATCAGCATACAACGTTATTAAGCATGTTGTGACACAGTGTTCGTCGGAGGCGTACATAATAGTAGACATTCCAGGGTTAGAAGTGTCTGATTTGAGCATGACACGGGCAGGCAACATGCCTTCGCTAAGAAAGTATCTCATGTTGAGCTCTACATTAGTAGGGGTGCCCTGGGTTGAGGGTGCGGTAGACATGGACTTCATTGAGCAGTACATCATCAACACATGCGAGGCCGAGACCATTTTGTTGACGGAGGACAATGAATACTACATTTCCAAGTACATCGACACCCGCAAGCGCGTCATCAGAATCGAACTACCCCCTATCACATCGACGACGACGTTCGCCCAGAAAGACGCACTCTTGAAGCACCTCGACCTGGTGGTTCAATCCGTACTTAGAGTTATTCCCTCGCCTCACTTCAGCTTGATCTTGTCGTCCAGCAGACCGGCTCCACTTCCCAACGTCGACAGGGACCATATTCGTAAGTATCCAGAAAAGTACGAGATTTTCTCTGACATTTTGCAGCACCCCTCGCGGGCGGAAGAGGTTGAAAGAAACGACCGTTTTCATCATGTGGAGCCTTACTGGTCCCCTGATAGGAACACCGTGCGCAAGTATCTCACCAACAGAAAAAAGGATGAGATTCATTTCTTCGATCCTGAATTATGGAAGAAGAATGAAAAGCTCATAATCTCCATTGTTGTGATCACACTTTCCACTGTGTGTTTGCATGCCACACGCGTAGCGTGGAAAATATGCTCACAATTTTCTGCTAAATCCAAACCCATCCTTCCTCATGGAAAATCCGATTAATCTAGATAGACATATATTACTACATAGTCGCCACTGTGTTAATTTCTCTTAATTGATGAATGCCCAATCGCTTATCTGGTCATCTTTAGAGTTGTCTTATAGAGTAGACCATTATGGGTCAGGATGATTTATGCCCAAAAATGAAAATTTTAGTATGAGGTATCAGCTGATTATTTCATTCTGGCCTGAAATGTAAGATACAATAGTAATCTAAAGGTAAAACAGAAACACTCAATTAATTCAGGAATAACAAGCAGTTATGTCTGATTACTTGAAGTTTAATCTGCTTCCATCAGGGAAACATGAGGGTAAACATCATATTATCATTGTGGGAGCAGGGATCATTGGGGTCTGCACGGCTTACTTCATTATTAAGCATCCCAAGTTTGACCCCGAGAAATACCATGTAACAATCCTAGAGAGCAAACGTGTTGCCGGAGGTGCTAGCGGAAAAGCAGGTGGTTTATTGGCGTTGTGGGCATTTCCACAGCAGATTGTACCTCTTTCTTTCAGGCTCCATCAGGAGTTAAGTGACATGTACAACGGTGGTCAGGAATGGGGCTATAGAAGACTAACCACCGTGTCATTGGAAGGGGACATCAGCCATGTGCCCGATTATCCTAGCGATGAGGAGAACGAGGCCTCAGAGTCAAAAGCACAACATGTAACGAAAGAAGGCAAGGTAGAGACCAAGAGACCCAGCAACAACATGAGGACCCGCTCAGCAAGGACAAATAAGTTACCAGCCGACTTGAACTGGATCTCGTCAGAAGTCATCACAGAATGTTCTACTTTGGGAGACACTGATACCACGGCACAGGTGCACCCTTATAAGTTTACCAATTTTATCTTGAAGAAGGCCGTTGAAGACGCCAACGGCTCCCTTGAGATTGTTTTAGGAAAAGTTGAAGAAATTGTTTATTCTATGGAAAATGGTACTGCGACAGGAGTAAAGTTCATGCCAACTAGTATGAAGTCCGAATTCGATCAATCTATTGAATTGAAGGGTGATCAGATAGTGCTCTCCGTCGGTCCTTGGACATCAAAGATTCTTCCCGACTGCCCGATCTCCGGCTTGCGTGCTCACTCAATTACAATAGCACCATTTGAAGACCAGCCGGTGTCGCCTTATGCTATTTTCACGGAGTTCAAGAATGGCCCCAATTCATTCACTTCTCCTGAAATATACGCTCGTCAAGATGAAGTCTACGTCTGTGGCGAGGGCGACTCGGCAGTCGACGTTCCGGAAACAACTGACGATGTAGAAGTCGTGAAGTCTAAGTGCGATGACTTATTTAAGCAGGTCGGTAAGTTTTCCCCCAACTTGCGAAAGGGACATATATTGAAGAGACAGGCATGTTACTTACCCATATTAAACGTTCCTTCTTCTAGTGGACCATTGATCGGTGAAACAAATGTTGACAAATTGTATATTTGTTCAGGACACTCTTGTTGGGGTATTAATAATGCACCTGGTACCGGTAAAATAATGAGCGAAGTTTTACTTGACGGGAAAGCAAAATCAGCTAATATATCAAGTTTGAACCCATCCCTATACTTTGACGCTAGTATACTAGTTGATGCTAGCGACAATGATGAAAATTATGATCCCTTTTGAAGATAAATACCAAATACATTCCCTTTTTCCGATTTTAGCATTAACCCTTAGTAGGTTGAGGTTGCGTGTCGTTATTATTATATGATTTATATTTTTGCAGCATTTTTACAGCAAGTATATATTCAAGAAAACAACAAAAATAAGAATTAGCAAAGTAAATGACTTACAGTAGTAGAGTAGAAGGGTTTACAGATGGCCATGATAACCAAGCCTCATCTTTTCCGCTTCTTCCTGCGGCTAGTGGTGATTCAGACAAGGAAAATGAACGTGTGGAGCCTGTAGTCAAAGACTACCAAATAAAGGCAGAAAGCGAGACTCCTTTGCTAGACCTTGGGTCTCAGGCAAGCCAAGAAGGAAGAAATGATAGCTTTGACTCTACGTTAACTCTTCAAAGGCTGATTTCGCCATTTAAGTCAAGAGGAAGGTCAACGAGATCATCTTTAAAAAAAGAACTCTTGGATTATACAGGAGAGGTCAATCAGGAAGATGACTTTGGCAGATTAATAGCCAGTTCATTTGTTTATGATGACCTTCCACTCAGTAATTGTATAAAAAATGAAGAGGTAGACGAAGCCATAAAAAAATACGCTAAAGAAAATGAAATTTCGCTTGGCATAGATTTCCGGTGTTGGGCACAAAGAGGTATTGAAAACGCCAGACATCATATTATTCTCACGGAAAAATTGATTACCAGTAGGTATCTCCTCTTCAGGCACTTCAAGCAGTTAGACGATTGTATCGTTGAGTATGCCAAGTCCTTAGAAGAAGCAAAAGCTGCCACCCACGACACCGTCGACGAATTACGAGTTATGGGGAATGATTTAGTCAACCGCCTTACGTGAAACTTACAACAATGTATATAAAAGAGTATTTATTATACAACACATGTATTTGATAAAGTAAGGGTGTGCAGTTTAGAATTATTATGTTCCACAATTTAGTTTCTCTTAACAAAACGTCTTGGGCCTCTTTGAGAAGAGATAGCAACAGTTTGAACTGGAATCTTGAAACCCAAAGACTTGATCATATCAGTAGTCTCAGAGTCGACCTCCAACTGACCGTTGGTGTGAGACAAGTCCAAAGCAGAAACCTCTGGAACGTATTGATCCTTTCTTTCTCTCTCCTCTTCTTGCAACTTGAAAGAAATACCTCTAACTGGACCCTTTTGAATTCTCTTCATCAAGTGAGTGGTGTAACCAGCAATCTTGTTTCTCAATCTCTTGGATGGAATAACAGAGATTTCTTGGGCCAATCTCTTGTTGGTCTCGAAGTCCAAAGTCAACTTTGGGTAGAAACGCTCAATCATAACCTTTGAGGCTCTCTTCACGGTTTTAGTTCTAACGCGACCCTATTGCTGTTAGTAAATAGTTTCTATAGTGTGAAAGTTTTTGATGTGCTCCGCAATCTACCTGCTGTATATGTAGCTTTCAAACATTTTCCTGAAAATCTTTCTAATCTCCATAAATGAACTTTAATATGATAAGCTTTCTGTCAGTAGAAGCCAATAATAAAGCTATGGTTTTCTATTCTATAGTATTCAGGTACAACATTCGTGTTGTGCATCCTTTCCTCCATTTGATATCTTCACAATCTTCATAAACTCCTATTAAAGCTTCATCAAACATGCCCTCCAAATCACATTAACCAGCAGGTTTGCATCACTCTCATTTTGCATCAATATTCTATCCATATAATCATCTATACATACCATCTTGCTTAGTTATAATCTTGTATGATACTTAAAGATGTAGTTAGTATTCAGCTTTTCTCTTGAAAATTTTGAGACGAAGCCGCTATTGAGAGCGACAGAATGAGTTAGGTAGTGTCTTTGACTCAAAATAGAAACGTGATACTCACGTTTTGTGTGACTGTTCTACTATATGTAGGACGAGTGGCTTTCTCCTTCTTTTTGGCGCGGTGGTTACGACCTATTGCTGGAACTTCATTTGTAAGATTAACCATCGGGTTCGATTCTTGACAGTACCTGCGTCATTAATTTTTTAAGAATTCCTTTACCATAGCAAAAGCAAATAGAGACGCCCAATAACATATCACCATTTCGTTAAGTAAACTAGTTCGTAATGTACTTTTCTTGGGATTCTCACCGTTTAAGGAGACTGTAGACCTTTTCATCAAAAGGGTAAACCAATTCGTAGTGCTTAAGTAGTGCGGAACATTATGGAGAAAACTAGTCTTCTCCAGAATTATTTATCAACCCAGAAGTATTCTAGGTGAAGCCATACATCATAAAAAATCGACGGTATGGCTAACATGGACTCTAAAGCTAAGTTGTATCACTGTGATGTATGCTCAGCTGATTGTACCAATCGTATAAGGATTCAGTGTGCAATTTGCTCAGATTATGACTTGTGCGTTCCATGTTTTGCAAATGGATCAAATACTAAGGACCATAAACCTTGGCATGACTATCAAGTAATAGAGCAAAATACATATCCCATTTTTGATGAAGATTGGGGTGCAGATGAAGAAATGATGCTTATACAAGGATGTGAGACATTTGGCTTGGGAAACTGGCAAGATATAGCTGATCACATTGGAAACAGATCAAAAGAGGAAGTAGCACAGCACTATAATGACGTGTATTTAGACTCAAAGGATTATCCACTTCCTGAGATGGATAAGGACTTTAGTTATATGTCTCCTCTTGAGTTCTTGGAAAAAAGAAAGGAAAGATTGCAACAGCGTAAATCGCTTCCTTTGCCTCAGCCAAAAAGTAAGCCAGTTTCTTCCGTACCATTGTGTCACGAAATTCAAGGCTATATGCCTGGAAGACTAGAATTTGATCATGAAGCAGAGAATGATGCGGAAGTGGTGGTTAGGGACATGATATTCGACCCTGATGATACGCCTGGAGACATTGAACTCAAGCTTACAATTTTAGATATTTATAACTCTAGACTTACAACGAGGGCTGAAAAGAAGCGTGTCTTACTTCTCAATAACCTTCTAGACTACAGAAAAAATATAAACGTTGACAAAAGAAGATTAAAGGAAGAAAAGGAGCTTTGTAAAAAAATTAATGCATTCATACGAATTTTGACACCAGAGGACTTTGAGAAATTCTCTCGTGATATCTTAACTGAGCTCAAGTGCCGCATAAGGATACAACAACTCCAGAACTGGAGGCGCAATGGTATATCGACTATAGAAGATGGAAACAAGTTTGAAAAGGACAAGCTTATCAGAATCGCGCACTATCAAAGGGTTGGTAATAATAATTTGGCTTCAAGGAATGCTGGACTTAATAGCGGTCTTTTGAATGGTTCTAGAAAGGGTAATTCCTTAGCTGGCTCACCCCAACCAGAATTCAAGCCCAAGGTGACCAATGCAAGGGCTCCCCTAGATATATCGCATGCTGCTGACTTTGAATTGCTCTCAAATGAAGAAAAGCAATTATGTGCTACTCTTAGGATACTCCCCAAGCCCTACTTAGCCATCAAGAATCAGTTAATGAAAGAAGCAATAAAGAATAATGGCGTTTTAAAGAAAAAGGATGCACGTCAGTCTTTAAAAATTGATGTTAATAAAGCGTCCAAGATATATGAATTTTTCGTTCAGATGGGCTGGTGTTCCCAAGGTTAGTTTACTTCTTTTAGAGTTATTTACAAGGTTTATAAAAGCGATGTAAAGCGATAAATATGCGTACAGAATTAACTGAAAATTACTTCGCGCAGTGTTAAATCCATTTTAACTGGGTGATCAACAAGTCGGTAAAGATGAAGTTTCTCTCATTGGTATTCACCTTAGTTTTCATAGTATCGACTAATTGTCTGTTTTTCCCATTGAACAAGAATGGTGAAGTGCCGTTAGATATCGATCCATATGAAGTTGGACAGAGTGTTTACTTTGGATGCAATGCTAGGGACATCGATAAGAATGGAGAACATAAATTCGATGATAAAGGAGATTTAGTGTTCACTAATTTTCCTCTCTGTAAAGAGACAGGGAAGCCACTTTCCTTTCATTATGGAATTAATGAAGATATACAATGCACAATAGTATTTAGTGACGAGCTATACCATTTATTTCAGATATACGTGCATCAGGACGCTCCTTTTAGTTGCCGTATTCCTCTCAGCACTGAGAAAGACTCACTAGAGAAAGGAGGAGCTTCAATACCCTTAAATTTCAACTTTCGAGGTGAAATACACGAGTCTCATTTATTGGTGGATACATCCTTGAATGTTCTTTTAACTACACCCTCTACCAAGAATAGGCAAGAACAAACTATTGTGAGCGCTATAGCTTGGTCTTCTAGTACTAATACCACAAGGGTAGTTATTGGTTCAGAGGTCACGTTTGACTTTGCTGTGAGATGGTTTAACAACTTGAAGAATAGTGGGTCTCTGTCAGATCAAGGAAAACAACTTCCTTTCCACGATGGCTTTTACATGCTACCAAAATCTACCATACCACTGAGCTACAAAATGTTTTTCTTTTACTTACTAGTTACAAGTGTAGTTACAAGTGTGGTAATATTGGCATGTTGCTATAAATCTATAAATGTCAAATTAGAACACAACAAATACAAAGACTTTTGATTCTTTTTCTGGAAATGTCAACTTCTTAATATTTTAGGCGGCCTGACACTTTTTGATGATTGCTCTCAAGATTTCAGTTGTTCTTTCAGATGGCTTGTCGTCGACATTTTGGATAAACCTTTCACTCAAATATTCAACAAATTTCTTGGTGAGTAAGGATTTTCTTTCACCAAAAATTTTCGTACGATAGGCAAAAAATTTATTAACTGACAACTGTAGTTCACCACTAAATCCTTCGGCATTTGGCCTTGCTGTACGCAATGGAAGGGTTATATCTATTAACACTGTCCTAGTGTCATTTGGATAGTTAGTTTGAACATAGTTTAATACATGCAAATACAAATGATCTCTGTTTAAATCTTCGAATTGGTCAAACAATTGCAAAAATGACTCTACCATACCAAAGACTTTTTCAATCTTCCTCTCTTCACTCAAGGTACCGTAAGTAGTCCTTAAAACATGGGGTAAACACAAATCGAAGATTGTCAATGCTACATCTCCTCTCAAAGCCGGATTAGTCTCAGGATTACCAAGCATATTGATATCAGCTTCTGGAAGATGCTTTAATTCATCTTTTATTTCTTCATCGCCAGGTAATTCAATTACATCATCATCGAATTCTTTATCTATTTTGGAAGAATCTTTTTGCATCTGAAGTTTTTTCTCTTGATCTAAAATGTCTTTCTTTTGGTCCTTTCCATTAAGAAGTCCTAACACTTTCCTTCTGGCTAGCAATTTACTGACATATGTAAGTTCAAACTGAGCATAAGCCAACCATAAAGGAAATGAATCTGGGTTAAGTCTCAAACCCTTTTGGAAGAGTTGACGAGCACCCTTTGAGTTTGCGTTCGTCTCAAATTCATATTTAGCAGCAGAAAGCCAAGCATCAATATTACGTGGTTGTAGCTGTAATAACCTGGAATAAACCTTGTAAACAACTTTTATAGCGCCATATCCTTTTGCAAATTTTAAGTACTTTGACCAAAGCTCCATGTCTCCTGGGAATCGTCTGGTAGCTCTTTCAAAAATAAAGAGAACTCGTCTCGTTCCAGCCCAGTCCGAGAGGCTAGGTTTGGTGTCTATTAATCCCACTTTGGCAAGTCTACTGAACCTTTTCTTTCTTAGCTTATCTAGGTTGCTTTCGAATTCACTATATTTTAAGAAATCTCTAGGCTTGCATCCTCGTCCTTGAATTCGATGCTCGAAGTCTGTTCTTCTTCTCATGATCATTGTAAGTTCATTTTTATCAAAAATACCCTTGCGTTTCAAGTCCTCCAACTCAGGTACCGACTGTTCTAAATAATATCTTATCTTCTCTGCCATTGTCCTATGTGTTTATCGTCCTCGAAGTATGCTCTTCACGAATGTCTAACCTTGGGTAGTGATGAGCTAAAAAATCTGCACACTATAGTCGTGCAAAAAGACGAATTTTTGCATCCATCTGTTGTTAATTGTTTTAGCCCGCCAAAAGAATACTAGGTAGTGTTCTTTGTCTTGCCTTGCATCTCACATATTGGTAGACAAGATGAATATATAACGCAGGTCTTCTTTCTGCATTTGTCGGTATGCTACTCTTTCATTAAGTTACGTTTCATGTTACGTTAGGTTCTACGTATTCAGTACTGTCCTTTTAACTATCCTTATAACTACAACACAGACCTTCACATGCTTGTATTTACATATATGGATCATCCAGCTAATTAGCTGCTACTCCGTTTGGACTTATCGAAGCTGTACTACTGTGTTTTCAGAGAGAGCATGATATCACTAAATCTTAAAAAAATGCTCCAGGAGGGGTTCGAACCCACGACCGTCGCGTTCCTCACACGACCGTGACTTATGGTATAACCATATTGTCGTAACACGGCTATAAGCACGAAGCGCTAACCTCTGCGCCACTGGAGCATTTCTTCGGCCTAAAGTTGTTTTGTGCTATTATATAACCTTTTGAGCTTCATGTATTTATTGAGCTACGACCTTATAAGACAGATAGTAGTAACGTAGTGTGTTATATATTGTATCTAATATTATAGCTTTCATATAATGTCCGTACAACGCTTATAGTAGGGAATATTTTTAATGGTGGTGTAAAGTATTGATGCTCGCGATAATATATTGGATCGAATGTAATTCGGTCTTGAGCGCATATATTTTACCATTGAAGTGGAAATACCCGGTTGAGCAACACATTCTGTGAGGATATATATATCGCTAGTAGACTGGAACAGGTGATATGAGTAAGCAATTGCGATTTGTTAGAAGAATCACAGTACGTCAAACTCTGGTTATAGGAGATGTTGGTATTACTGAAGAAAGCAAGGTGGCTGGTGTTAAAGATGGTCGAGAGCTAGCTAGCACCCAAAAACTAAGTGAAATAGAAATGGAAGCGGTGGGACGCCCACCTACTGTGTTATCGATAAATGTCCCTCCGTCGGTGCCTATATACCTAAAAAAGGGGTCTTTACTATCGATATTCGGAATAACCGAGAAGAACTGGCATTCAATCACTATGAAATTACACTTTGCGAACTGGTTCAAAAGAATTATCTATGGTGGTTACTCGTTTAGCTACCACCGCATAGTAGGCACTATTCCTTTTTCATTGTTAGTTTCCTCCAAATCCCGTTCATTAATATGGAACCAAAAGGGTCAAAAATCATTCGTCACCCTAGCGTTAGATGGAACTAAGGATTGGGCGATTCTTAATAGGTCTTCTTTACAGGTTTTTACTGGTGGTACGTTGAATGTCACAATGCATAGAACTCCAAAGTATGTCAATAAGACCATTGCAGCTTCTTTTCAACTTCCAAGCAAGCCTTTGACGGGGTTACATTCGTGGAACCACTGCGGTTTCACCATGCTAAGTGGAAGGGGACAAGCGGGATTAGTTGGAGAAGGCTCCATCTATCACATTGCTTTGAAGGAAGGAGAGAACGTGTTTGTTAACAAGCATAACTTGTTGGCCTTGAGCGTCAATGGTCAAACTGATTTAGCCAATTGTGTTGTGAAGTACTCGTTTGCTGGTAAAGATGTCTCAGAGGAGTCCACTGTAAATATTTTGTCATCTGATACTAAAAATCTGTCCTTAGACAAAAAAGAGGATCATTATAGTCCTCCTGGAGGTTTTTCCTACTATTGGCATTTAACCAAACGATATATCAATGCTATGGTAAAGTATTCTAGTAAAGTAAGAGGCAAATTTGTCAACCATTTCATTGGGAACCAAGAGTTTGTAAAGGTAGTTGGCCCTAGAAGCATATTACTTCAATCAAGTGTTTCGGAATTAAATTCTTTTCTGATACCCTCCACCGCCACTGGTAAAGTGGGAGCTACCCAGTCTAGGAAATCAAGTGACTATTTGAATTATGTCACAATTGAGAAAGGAAAAGGTGCGGTATTCCAGAGTACCCCCGACTTCAAAGAAACTGTCTCCCATATAGAAAAAAAAAACTAGATCCTTATATATCGTTCAAAACAATGAAAAGAGTAAACTGAAAGGAAAGTATGAAAGCATTACTATCGTAGCTACAGCAGGCTGATATAATTTGAAAATGTATATTAAATAAAATCGCTATACCAAACCATCTATTTTGTTGAAAAAATTTTCTATAACATCTATGAACGAGGATTGACTAATACAGAAGTCGTCACTCGTCAAGGCCTAGTACAATGTATGCTACAAGTCACTATGGCTCTTATTTTTATTTGAGGGAGTACTGACATTATTTTTGCCAGCCTGTACCTTTTGGTTTGCGCTTTCAATAGGGAGGTTCTTAGGCTTTCCCGAAATTTCCATATTTTTCTTAGCCTGGATACCATTTCCTTCTTTGATGGAATTGGCCTGAGACTTTTTGAATGCCTCTATATTGGACTCTATTTCCCTTGATGCTGGTAATTGTTGTTTGGATCCTTTAGAACCATACTGGGAAAGATCCAGATTTGAGTTCTTCCGCTCCTCGAATGATGAAGCAATTTGAGGTAAGGTTATGTTAGCCGAGTCAAGTTGAGAATACTGCAAACTCTCCTTGATTGACGGAAGACGAATGTTTTTTTGTTGGTCTCCTTTTTGTCGTATGGATGGCAAATCTTCTAGAATGGGAACAGAACTACCATTAGCGGTGGCTGGGTAGTTCACACCCAAAGAAGATATTGGAAGAGCCATGCCAAGCTGGGCTGGGTCGGAAGTCCTGTTCACACCCACATTACGCGGGAGGATGGGGCTCGGATCTTCTGGCTTCTTATGATATAATTGAGACTTGGTAGGATACTGAAAATACGAAAGTCCATTAAAATCTGGCATTTGCTTCGTCTCCTTTAAAGGTCCGAATATCCTCCTTCTTTGGTCTTGAGCAAAGCTGTTCAAATATGGATCGTTCTTCTTTTCTGCTGCCAAATCGTTAGCTTTTTGTTCACGATTCTTCTTTCTCCTAGGCTTGAACGTTGGCACACTATTGTCTGTAGAAGTACTAGAAGAATTTATGCCATTCGTATGTTCATTACTGAAGATACTCGCAGATGACTGAGTGCCCTCCTTTGCAGAGGACAGATTATCTCCGACATTGGATGTTGATTCGGATCCTGAATATAACATAGTATTAAGGCCATTCGCTTCATCCGACTTACTTAATGAAGCAGAAGACGCAGTTTTGGCGTTATCCAGTGACGCTTCATTCGTTGAGTCAGATCCTTCGCTTTCCTCTGTTTTAGTACTATCGTCTTGAGACAAAGTGTCCTGCAAACCTAGGTTCTCCTTACTGGCCAGTTTATCTTCCTCCGAGGTTGATGTTGCAAGACTATCACGACCTACTTTCTTACTTCCTGCGTCAATGTCGCCTACTTGTATTTTAATGGTGTTATCATGCTCCTTCTCTGTATGTGCAACCTGAGAATCTGCAGCCTTTGAAGCAGGTGTGAATGCATTGTTTTTGAAGTAGTATTGCTGATTACCTGTGTGATTGTTCTTGCGCTTTATAACCTTTAATCTTTCATGTGGCAAAAATGTCGGTTCACTGTTCGCTACAGGAGAAAAGCTTTCTTTGCTACGAGTTTCTTCTGGAGCGACATAAGTACGCACTATAGTGGGGGTTTCCAGAAAAGTGTACGCATTCGGTACCGGGCTTGCTTTTTTAGCATCGTTCTCTTCTATGTTTTTCGTGCCATTGTGTACGCCATTATTCATGGGAACTATGGGATGCCGCACGAAACCAGGTCGTCCCTCTCCAAATGTTTTTCGCGATACATTAGTTGAATATTTGGATAAAACTTTATCGAAAGCATTTAGTAAATCACTCCATATGAAGACTTTTAAATCTTTTTCTATGTTTCGTGGTCTAGGATCCTCCATCTTCATTATAGCATTGAAGAATCGTTGGCGGTTTTTATCGGATCTCAAAATTGTAAAAGGTTTTAATGACTGCAAATTTCTTCTGACACGATTCTTTTCTTCGATACTAAAGCTTTGATGCACCAAATATTCTAGAACTAAGATTATATCAACGGATGTCACCATATATGAATCCTTTTCTTTCCAGTAAATGCAAGATATGATGGGTTTTTCGGGCGTGTAATCCAGTTTCGTTATGGCCTCGAAGTCTACGCGGTAGTCCGTTGCAGAAATTGGCTCGAACAGAAAACACACTAAACGACGCTCTTCTTCTATCTCTTCAGGCGTCCAATTTTCTGTCATCGTCATGATGTCTTTGCTAACCCATAATCGGATTGGAGTGTTAACTAAACTTAGGTTCTGCCGTATGCTTTCCGTGTCCAAAGAAGATGTTCGAATTAGGTTGGGTTCACTGTCATCCAGAGGCAAGACGTCCTCGATCTCTCTTCGTTTTCGAGCCAGCAGCTTGCTCCATCCTGTCTCTCTTAACTCATGTGTTGAAGCTGGGGCGTTAGAATTATGTGCCATTGCTATTTTTTTGTTTCCTCTCTTTACCAGGATTTCACCCCCCGATACTTTAGTCTACGAGAAGTTGATTCGCAAACTGATACCTATACGCACTTGGTATAGTATAGGCTCGGGTTCCAAATGAGCGACAACTGCCCTGGGTCTGGTCACTGGTGTTTGCAAATAGGGCCGAGAAAAACTTGATCCTTCTCAGGCGGGTCTACCGTGCTTCGTTTTTGTGAAGCCTTTTGGTTCAAATAACAACCCCCTGGTAAAGTGTCTGCCACTAAATGGCGTATCGCTTGACCTGGCTTCCGTCTCAAACCTGACGTGAGTTAATACCACGCTTGAGCTGGAAACAAAATAGAAAAATTCAAGGCTTCGGTAAAATAAAGCTGAACAGAGGCTATTAACCGAGCACTTGTTGCTAGAATGAGTTGCTCTTGTCCAGTGCTAACAAGGCGTTGCTGTTAACCTTTAACACTTATCTGTCTTTTCAAGGCCTCTCTTCTCTAGTCCTTCTTATTTCTTGTGCCAAACTTATTACCCAAAAGCGTCCTATTCTTCGTCCGGGTTGAGCTTCACTATACTGCTATTCCGTAGTTGGTGTCCTGTGAGACTGAGTTACTTTATCTGTTGTTGCAAAGCGAGTTCCTTCCTTAATTTCGATGATTTTGCTCTCGTGGCAGGTAAATCGGTGTGAAGTCTTCGAATGATGGAAAAAATTGCATTCGCCACTTTTGTTCGGTTGTTTTGCTATTTAATCCCTGCCATTACTAGCCACATTGGTTGGTACACGAATATATTTTCGATTCTTTTCGCCCTGCTGCAGTCTGAGACATGGTGACTGGCTGGACATGCAGCAGCAAGTGCTTCTAATCAGTGGATGAGAATCTGCAAGAGTCCGCTTTGGATGGGGCCGTCTGCGAGGCGAGAATTATTTATTTATACGAATATCCTAAGAAATTGCCGAGAAGCATTGCGAATAGCTGCCTAGGTGCACGTAGTATCCCTTCGCTTCCTACAACTTCTATAGGTGCCGAAAATTATAAAGTTGTCAAAGTACAAATTTGAAAAGTTCTGTGTTGCGTTATTAGTATATTACACACCCATTACTCGCCAGGGAGTGGCCGAAAGCCTTAAAGCAGGGCGGGATAGGTGGGTTGTATGATATATTGCTGTATAGAAGTCATAGAACTATATGGAAAGATATATGTGGAACACATAATCTACGCGGAGAAAAAGGCTACCCGGGTCGCAAATAAATCTGCATTTGTAGTGTTGCGATACATGTGTAAATTATACCTGTAGAGATCGAAAGTGCCTTGAGCAGCAAGTGTTCAGTATGCTAAAATATCGACGATTATATTTACGACGGATACGACTACCTCAACAGCAACTAGGACTACAACGATAAACTCTAGGTTCTCTTCGTGTGAGTGTCCCAACTGCTCCTTGAGCATATGAAGGAGGTCTGAAATTACCTCAAGTCGCTGGTTTAATAAATCCACTCGCTGACTTATTTCCAAGTACCCCCTGGTTGCTTGATATATGGGCTCTAAATGTGGTTCTGCCCACATGAGCTCCGGTGAGTCGAGCACAGACCCATGAAGATTCATGTTAATTCGAAGAATGAAGAGTTCCCCAATACTCTTCATAATTTCATCCCGTGACATCCGCACCTTACCAGTGTGAGCTATTTGTTCAGGGATATCTTGAGTGTCTTCTATAGTATTGTCAACCAATTCCTCGAAAAGTGATATTTTCACTGACTGTGCTAGAGCGTGAGAGATAGAAAGCTTGAGCATGTAATTCGAGTCATCACGCAAAGTAATAAAGTCATTATATATTCTGGGTTGGTAAGACAGCGTGATGTAGTAGTTGAATTCTTCGATTTGAACATCCTCACTTGAAAGCTTTTCGCTTTCGAAACGGGCCAAGTCGTCAAGAAATGCTGCCTCTTCCTTTCTGGAGAACCCCCACATAATAACAACCCCGTACTCGAAAATGAATATAGCCGTCTTTTTTCCTACGTTAATATCACCACCCTCATCGGCCAATCGTATAAATTGATGCTGATGTTGTTCATCTTGGTAACCGTATTCATTTCTCCAGTCTTTATAGGTGAACGGAGTGTATAAACACTCATCAAACAACTTTGGATTGGTATTATGAATACGCTTGCGATCTTTTAACCATCGGAGCAATTCCTTCATCTTGTAGGAACCACACGTACAATATGCTGTGACTCTGGGCAAAAGATCTCGCTGCAGTTTTCCTAAAGTCTCCGCATCCTTCCTTGCTGGTGTGTCTTTTATCCTTGTGACCTGTGAGTACACTTCGTCATCATATTCGTTTTCCAAGTTAGGAGGGTCCTCCGGTAAAAGCTTGAGCTTTTGTGTTGTTCTACTGGTCCTTTGAAGTCCTATTTTTGGGGATTGGTTGATTTTGGATAATGCTTTGTTTGCATGCGACCCTTGTCTTGCAAGACCGTCATTTCCTTGCTTCTTGGATTTCGATTTGTTGTCAACTGTTATTGGATTTT
Source organism: Millerozyma farinosa (assembly GCA_002196765.1). Classification (NCBI taxonomy): domain Eukaryota; kingdom Fungi; phylum Ascomycota; class Pichiomycetes; order Serinales; family Debaryomycetaceae; genus Millerozyma; species Millerozyma farinosa. The sequence continues at coordinate 784,667 of NBND01000002.1, read as the reverse complement.
CCGGTATTCTATCTCGAAGTAAAGGCGTTTTATCTGTATTTTCACTGCTCATCTTCTCCTTGTCTATTATATGTCCGATGCAATTGCTTTATTAGTTTCGTGTATTGAATATCTCTATTCCTAATGTCCTAAACCAAATTTCTTACAATGCTCTGGTGGGAGGTACAGGAATTATCACAAAATTGCTGCACTATAACCAATATATTTATTACTCGTGTAGTGGACTATGTAAAAGTTTACTTATAATCACGTAAATTGCTCATAGCGGCATTCCTAAGCATCTTACAGAAACTGTATCATATACCTCAGATATAGTCAACAAACAGATATGTATTTATAAACATTTATAGATGTGTTGGTGAGGAAGATTTGCAGCTAACTTTAATAGGGAGTAAACTATTTACCTTGACGAATCAAATTAGTGGTGAGTGTGATTATGATGAACACGCTTGCTTTCGAGCTTCTTTTCTACTTTTTCTTTATCCTCGCTTTGTTCATCATTTTTATCCTCTTCCTCATCGAAGAGAATCCAATCCTCAAATCCGTCATCGAAGATCTCTGGTAACCTTTTTTCAATCTTAAAAAGGTTACCCGCTGTCTTGATGACTCTTTCAAATTCGGCAAACTCTTTATCATTCAATAGACATTCATCCAACTTCTTCGTAATAGCTTTTTTGTTTATGTTTAGCCCTATAAATACAATCTCATTACGTCTGTCACCATGCTTTCCTACCATATCCTTCTTGATTAATTGTTCTGCCTCAGGAGGAATGAATCCTGGCCCTGCAACACTAAACCATGGGATCCCACCTTTTAAAGTTAACATTGCACCCGCAGAAGACCATTCGCCTCTTAGTATGTACCTTGTTGCAAGCCAGAAAAATCCTTTGGAGCGCAAAAGCGGACCGAACACCGATTTTTTCTTGTTTCTAATTATCTCCTTTTCGGTGGGTTCATGAAATTCTTCCTCTTCTTCTTCCTCTTCCTCTTCTTCTTCTTCTTCTTCGTCCTCACGATCATCGTCGTCCTCGCCACTTTCACTTCCGTTGTCGTTTTCTTCGCCTGTACCCTCGAGTCCTGTTTGTTCTATCACAAAAAACTTATCTCTTAACAACTTATAGAGCCTTTCAGGGTGAAAAGGTCTTCTAGACTTGTATACGAAATTGGTAATTCCATATTCCTCCGTCTCAGGCTTAGGTGCTAATTTCCCCTTGTTGCTATCGCCAAATCCTTCTCTCACTGTCATCTCATTCACACTTTGCAACCATCCTGCGGAAGTAGTCGCTTTTTCGAAGTCAAAGAGCCCCGTATTTACAACCTCCTTAACATCGATATTACAATAATCTGCTCGAATGATTTTAGCAACCGGATTCAATGCCTTGACAGCTTTTTCTACTTTCTTAAGTTTCTTCTTACCGACTAGAGAGACTTTATTCAATATTATGATATCTGAAAACTCAATCTGATCTACCATCAAGTCTGTTATCGTACGCTCATTTTCTCCCAGTCCATGGTCCCCCCACCTATCGGCTAAAAATTTAGTCGTCTCAAAATTTTCCATAAAATTCAAAGCATCTATCACAGTCACACACGTATCTAGCTTCGTGATCTTATTGAGTCCTCCAAGATCCAAAATCTCTCGCAAGACCTTTTCGTCTTTGTTCTCAATCGAGCCTTCAGCCTCTAACATAGCCTCTGAGAATTCCGTGCTAAAAGTTTCGGCAACTTGCATTGGCTCTGATATACCTGTACTTTCAATGACAATATAATCGAATTGGTTGTTAGTAGCCAATGATATCAACTCCTCAAGTAGATCACCTCTGAGAGTGCAGCAAATGCACCCATTCTGTAGCTGTATCAACTTTTCTTCCTTTTTTATAATGTTGTGGTTTTGTATAAGTTCTGCATCGATATTGAGCTTTGACATATCATTGATTATTACAGCTATTTTGAGTCCATGTTCGACCTTTAAAATATGTTCTAAGAGAGTCGTCTTGCCAGATCCTAAGAACCCGGATAGAAGAGTTATAGGAATAGGTTCCTTACGTCCATTCGGCTTCTCGTCTTTTCTCGTTCTTGATTGTTTAAGAACTTCAGGCATTTTTGGTGAATCAGTTTTTTCGCAACTAGTTCTTTCTATGCTAAAAAGTAAAATATTACTTTCTTATGATTAACCCCTTAACTGACCCTTTATATAGTAGCATTGAAAACTATTAAAGCATTCACCTACTACCTGGACGAAGATAGTATACCTTTGCAGTTATTTCGTGGTATATTTCGCTTTCAAACTGGTATTCCATCTGCAACTTACTCAATAATTGGAAGCAAAAATCCATATTCCATCCTGTATTGACAAATCAGGGGCATATTATTGGATAGCATTGCGTCAATGGCCTTACCTTCATTAAGATATGTCCTTCTCCTCACAAATCAAATTTCTTGATTAGTGATAACCACTATAGTTTTATTCAAGGTAGTACTGCGAACTTCCTAGTTTGGCTGCAGTTGCAGCTTAAATCAAAGATGGACCAAATTCAAGTTCATTGACTGCCTCTAGGTCAGTGTCCTGACAAACAGTCAATCTCGCTATATGATAGACGATAATATATTAACATTTTGCATTTCAACTAATTTTTGGAGCCTACGTTGCCCTCATACAATGTCCACACAATTTATCACCTAGATGTTTTTGCGATGCAAGTTATGTTTAAACATTTATACGTTGGAGAGAGTTGAGGGGTAATATCGAGACCGCTGATAAAATAATTTTGATATACATGACATTCAAGTTCAAGTTCGAAAGCTTATTATAGCCTTAACCTTACTTATTTATGAGTAGTTCAGGCTATGGCTAATTGAGTAATAATTTTCACGGGAAAAAAAAATGATGCTAATAGTGACTCCGACGCGATTCGAACGCGTGCATCTTTACGATAGTAGAACTTGAGTCTACCGCCTTAACCACTCGGCCACAGAGCCTGGTCGTATACGTAAACAAGATTGGTACATATAGTACAGGACTTGGTTCTATAATAAAAAATGCAAAACATGATTGAGCAGTGTATCTTTGCCAATTGAAGGTATTTAGAGTTGAAATTCACCATAAAGCTTAAAGTTAGCATATTTATATTCTATACTTTTTTCTAGAGGCTTATCGTGACAAAACCATGTATTCACGGCTTCATTTGATTTCAATTGCTCACAATCAACATTACGGATTAAGTATTTTAGTTCATCTGTATATACCTTGTAACATGCTCAGCGATATCAGCCCCTTTTCCGTAAATCTGTGTTGCAAGGTGACCCCGTGGTTGTCAGCACCATCGCCTTATCGGAGAATTTCTTGCAACTATGCACAATTGTTGCGTGTTTCTGTGTATCTGAGCCATTAAAAAGGTGATGAATGTAGAATATTTGAAGAAATCTCTACCTTTTCTCTCACTAAACCAGATTATTCAATAAGTTTTAGTGAACTGCGAGAAATTAGCTGATAGAGACTCGTATTGGAAGTGATAAATGCGAATAATTGCAACAAGTGCAGAAATTTGCAAAGGGTCTCAAAAGATAAAACCTGATCTACCATAGGTATACCTTAATTGTACTTTGAAATCTCAACAAGCTAGTAACGATAAAGAGGAATAGATTTTCGAAGAACTACAGTACGCTATAAAGATGGAGTCACACACGAAAGTAAACTAAAATGTGTTCGAAAAGAAGCATTGATGCTCATCGGAATTTTTTGACTCTATGCACATCTTCTCATTTTTATTTTATTTCTTATAAGAACAAGAAGGCATATTGATATACCTTTGGAAAGACTCAAAATGTCAGATAGACATCATGTATTCTCTTCATTTCGAGAAAGAGTAGAGTCTATAAAGATTGACCCTAGTTTGAAATTAAATACTAGGGTCCATGATTATGCAGAAGACTCATATTTTATCACCACTTTAGAACATTGGAAGGAGACTAATATTAGTGGTAATTTCACTGAATATTTGGAAAAGATAGAAGGCATTTCCCAGACACTTCCTCAGATAATATATCATCAAAAAGAGATTTTTGAAGCCTTGATTCAACATATAGAGAGAATCGATGTACATTCTATACAGCCCTTGTTGGAGTTGTTATCACAATTTGTACATGACTTGGGTCCAGATTTTATGCCATATTATAAGAAAGCGTTAGAAGTTTTGTCGAAAATTGCGACACAAATACCTCCTAATGACTCCCAGAATAACAGAAACACCGCAAACGTTTTAGAATGGTGCTTCAACACGATCTCTCTTATATTTAAATATTTGGCCAGAGTGTTAGCCGAAGATTTAAGCACGACTATCGAAACTTTGATTCCTGTGCTATCTACACCGAAGCGGAGCTATTTGTCTAGATTTGGCGCTGAAGCTTTATCTTATTTGATACGTAAGCTGAAACCTGAAGCAATTGACCAAATAGTAAAGTATTGTTTCAAGGATGACTTGGAGTTGATAAATATTGAAGTTTTTCAGCGCTCAATAATTGTTATGTTTTCTGAATCAATGAAGAATACCAAACATACGTTCCATTCCAAATCATCAATGATTTTATCTAAGCTTTTGAAAAATGCCTTGGAATCGCATGAGTTCAAAGCAAATTATATATCGATGCTTGGTGAAATTTTAGGCATATTACTAAATCACGGCACTATAGAGACCTGTGGAAAACTCAATACCTTAGTTTATGAACATTTGAACTCTATATTAGATTCAACGAATTCTGTGTCTGATTTAATATCAATTATTCAACTCCTAAGCGTTATGTCGTTCACCGATTCCGGTAAAAAGGTAAATGATTGGAAACCCTTATTGGAGGTAACATGTGATATCATCAGAAAGATCAACGACAATAAATCAATCAGGGAGAGAGAGTTAAGCTCCGTGTTAGGCATGTGTTTATCTCACCTCATCACTACAATTTTCAGGAACTGTGAACTTAACGAACTTACGCGGTATTATAGTTTCTTTTTTGAACATATGATTCTCATCAATAATGGGAAAAGCTTCCTAGGCTTTTTGGAATTCGGGCTCGAAACGTCAGGGGACAAAATGATAAGGTTGGGAGTCGATAAATACTTTCAAGAATACATTAACAGGAAGGAAGACCGAGACATGAGTGATGTTGCATTGTTCTTAATGAAATTATCAGATAAACCTGTAATAAATAATTTAAGGCCCATATTATCTACTGGAAGAATAAAAAACATCATAGAAGCCTTGAAGAACAGTAGGAAGACACCTATATCCGATGAAGATCTTTACGAGGTATTTTGGAGAGTAAGCCTTTTGAAGAATTGCGCTAAAGCTACTATCGACTTCGACGCTCTACTTGCATTAATGGAAGATATTTCAAAAGTAAATTCTAAATTTGCTCATGATAGTTTTGCCTTTGCATTAGACCTCATGGCGAAGGAAGTGAAATCCGAGAAGGATTACGTGACATTGCTTAAACTTACACTTTCTTTGCTTAAGAATTACAAGGAATCGTCATTTTATATGGCAGCTTTGGAAAAATTGATTAATGCATCATCTGGAGTAAGCAACGAATTGAGAGAATACTCTGATTTCATCTTCGAGGAATGCAGTGAAAATCTATCATTACCAAGCCATGAAATGAGATATCAAACTATAAAGGTTATTTGCGTTTTACTAAGCAAATTACAATATCCGGTTTCAGATATTATAGCAGAAATTAAACTTATAGAAGAGATACCTTTGACACTCGATAACGGGAGGAATATTCAGCTTCGTGTACGTAATCTTGTAAATGGATTCAAAAATTCCGCTCATTCTGAATTGGACAGAAAGCTTTTAGTCAGATATATGTTTGGGTTACTTTCGAATCATTTTCAACCGTGCTGGCAAGCTGTTTATGAAACATTGCCCTTATTAGTAGAAGATTGTTCTTCTTTAATCTGGGAACGCTGCTACTTTTTCTTAACTTCCAATTTTGAAGCGGAAGTTGACGCCTACTTCAACGGTGACTTAGGGAATGTAAGTTCTCTCGAATCTTATCTTGAATGGCATGTCAAATCAGGAAGGCTAAGGGAAAAAGCGCTTTATTATTGCGATATTGATGAAAGTTACTCATATACGAAAAAGGCATTCGTAAAATGTATTCGAGAGAAGAGAGCAAACAACGAATACAGCAAAATAATCAGATCAAAAGTAATAGAGGGCTTGGATTACATTCCTATAGTAGCCGAAAAACATTCATACAACTTGGTACCTTTAGTTTTACACGAGGTTGATGAAGATGATTTTGGATCATGGACTTTGAAAGAGAGGAATAGCATCATAAAAATATTCAAAAAGTTCAATAACTTGAGAAAAGTTTACAAAAGCGACCAGTTATTTGAACACATGTTAAAACTTTTATCAAACAAGAATAACCAAGTTCAATCCATTTCTCTAGAAGTTTTGATCAATTGGAACGTCAGTTACATAAATAAGCACAAGGATATATTAAGAAATTTGCTTGATGACACACTTTTCAAAGATGAGATCTCTAAATTCTATATTCTGTCTACAAACTCAGACATTACGAACGAAGATTTTATTCCTTTCATGAACATAGTTTTACGGATATTGTTTGGAAAATCTCAACAACCAATAAGAAGTAATAGTAAAAGCGGTCAAAAACATGCTGTTATCTCAGTTTTACCGAATATTCCAGAGAAGTCTGTCATTGAATTTGTTAAGTTAGGTGCCGAAAGAATCGATTACTCCGCCTATTATCAGACAAAATCTTTGCCTTGCATCAACTATAGGCTTTTGCGGAGAATTACGGGTTTTGTCAACCTTTTGAGCGAAGTTTACTCAGTTTTAAAATTTAAATACAAGGAGGTTTTAATGTACAGTGTTCGCCCATTGATATATGTTTTGGATGTTGCACAGTCTGTCATTGAGTCTTCTTTCGAAAATGAAGAAGAAACGGAAATGAATAAAAAAGTAGCGAAGAATGTAAGACAAACAGGTATGAAATGCCTAGCTGATGTGTTCATGTATTTAGGTAAAGATTTTGAATGGAAACCTTATACAACATTAATTAGTGAAAGAATAATCAAACCTAGGTTAGAGCACTTCGCAGATGAGAACTTACAGCAAGAATCGTCTCTTTTGAAACTCATGACAAGCTGGGTTGAAAGTAAACACACATTAGGGTTTTTATTTTATAATGATTATGCTTCAACCAGAGCCATCTTATCTTTGTTGGAACATAATAATGCCAAAGATACAGTTGTTGAAAGTGTCCTTAATTTCGGGATAAATGCTTTAGAGACGCACCACATTCACAATGAACAATACTTTATTATGCTTGCAATGATTGTCCGGTCATTTTCTGAGCGTTTACCATTTGTATTTGAGATCTCCAAAACCCGTGAACTTAATAAAAAAGCCACTACAGCGTCTTTCTTGTTAGTGAAAAGTGGATATTTGGAGAACAATGATTCAAGAATCAAGCTTGCTAATAGTTTGACGTCTTTGTTAGACAGACATGGTAGCCAAGTTGACCCTAATGATAAGATTGCTATTCTTCTGTCATTGTCTTACTTGATTGATAGCTTGGATTGTCAGTTTGATGCGCTTTTACCCCTCTACGAAGTTTGCTCTAAGATGTTGAGAATATATGTTGATAGGTCAATGCGGCAGAGTATTGTGGATATATTTTGTCGTATTGGTGAAAAATTCAGTGAATTACAAAACATTGCAAGGATTGTACTGGATTTAAATTCTTTTTCCGAAAAAAAAATGAGTGAAATAGATTTCCAAAGGAGATTGAGTGCATTCAAGGAAGTAAATGAGCAATTATACAGACTGTTTACACCCTTGGAATGGCTTCCTCTTGTTAATTGTTCGTTATTCTTTATCAATGATGATATTGAGCTATCAATGAGGATAAATGCTACCTACATGCTAAACAGGTTCATTGACTGTTATTCCACGAAGGAGAGTAAAGAAGAAGCTGTTCCATATATAAAGTTGTTGAAAAGAGACATATTACCCAATATCAGAGTAGGAATAAGAGGTTCTAAAGAAGTAATTCAAAGCGAGTATGTTGCCGTTCTATCATATATTATTGAGAATTCAGTATACTATTCGGATTTAGAAGACATGAAAGTTTTGCTGTTTAATGGTGATGAAGAAGCCAATTTCTTCAAGAATATAAACCACATACAGTTGCATAGACGACAAAGAGCAATCAAAAGATTAGCTGAAAAAAGAAACGAACTATCAGATAACTCTATATCTCACTATATTATGCCTATTATAGAAAGATACGCATTGAGTCAAGATGAGGGTCTAAGGAATATTGCCAATGAGGCTGTTGAGACTCTTGGTTTCTTGACCAGATGTATCAGCTGGAAACAATATATTGCAATATTCAAAAGGTACATTGGGAATCTCAAGAAAGCCGAAGGCAATCATATAAAGAGCTTAGGCAATTTGATTGTCTCCGCGTCTACGTCCTTACGAGTCGGAATCAGCCAAAGAGATAATGATGATCTTTTTGATCAAATGAAGGACTTACCAGACCAACCTACCATTGATCGCACCATAACTAAAGATATACTAACACCGCTACTCTCAATTTTATCTACGAGAAATGATGAGACTATTATATTCAGAATGCCGCTTTCTGAGGCGTTAGTTAATTTGGTGATATGTTTAAGTGACGATATAGTTAATGTTGAATTGTCAGGAATTCTTACTAGTATTTGTCAAGTGTTGAGGTCTAGGACAGAGGAGCTAAGAGATGCTACTAGGAAATCTTTAGGAAAAATAGGAAAAACCTTGGGTCCTAGATATTTGCATTTTATCTTGAAAGAATTGAGGTCAGCTCTTTCAAGAGGATCCCAAATTCATGTTTTAAGTTTCACTGTTCACACGTTAATAGTTGAAGTATCGCTGACACTTTCTCTGGGTTCCCTAGATGAATCAGTTCCGCTTTTGGTGGACATCATTATGGAAGATATTTTTGGTGTAGCAGGTGGCGAAAAGGATGCTGAAGGTTATACAAGTAAAATGAAGGAGGTCAAACACAAGAAAAGTTACGACTGCGCAGAAATAGTATCGAGATTTATCTCGTTGAGAAGTTTTATTTATCTTTTAGAACCGATAAAACTACTTTTACAAGAACGTATTAATCTCAAAACACATAATAAATTGGATGAACTTATGAAGAGATATGCTTTGGGTCTCAGCAAGAATGAAGAGTCATCAAAGAAAGATATACTTCAGTTATGTTATGATATATACCAGTTCTCGTTTGCTGGGAAGAGAAGTAAAAGTAGGTTTGATCAGGCCTCCCTGGAGGACCACTTCTTAGTGAAACTTGACGCAAAAACCGACGAAATGGATTCAGATGACACGGTGCATATTCACTCCTTTCAAAAATTAGCCTTTGAATTACTTAGAATCGCCATTACTAGGCATGAAAACTTGTTGACAACGGCGACCATGCATGATTTTGTACCTCTTATAGAGAAAGCTTTACACTCAGAAAATGAGGGGACAGTTTGCTCTGCTTTTAAGGTGTTGACGATAGTGTGTAAGTTAAATTTTAGGGATGACGTGGAAACAAGATTCAAAACATGCGCTAGAAAAGCGCTTAATTTCATCAAGGACAGCCCCTCGACTACCTCGGAGCTTGCGCAAATATGTCTCAAGTATCTAGCAACAGTTATAAGAAACAAACCCCAGCTTGAGTTGAAAGAGGCATCTATCAGTTACATTCTATCGCGAATTCAGCCCGACTTACAGGAGCCAAGTACGCAAAGTTTATCTTTTGGATTTTTAAAAGCTATCGTTACTCGCCACATTGTGGTACCGGAGGTATATGATATCATGGATGAAGTCCGGAATATTATGGTTGTTAATCATACAAAAGAAATAAGAGACATGTCACGAAGTGTTTACTTCCAATTCTTGATGGAATACGATCAAGGAAGGGGAAGAATAGAGAAGCAATTCAAGTTCTTGGTTAACAATCTCTCCTATGTGACCAAAGAAGGAAGACAGTCCGTTATGGAATTAGTACATTCGATAATAACGAAAAGTGGCATAGAACTATTGACAAAACTCGCGTCGTCTTTTTTCATAGCTTTAGCTAACAATGCGGTTAGCGATGATTCGTCTAGATGTCGAGAAATGGCAACTACGATAATATCTAACCTATTAAGAAAACTTGGTCCTCAAAAAGTTGGATTTATAGAACAGTACTGTATCGCCTGGTTGAATCAATCCTCTAATAAACTTTTGAAAAGATGTGGGCTAATTGTCTATAAATGTTACATTAGTGAGTTAGGTATCAAAGCAAATGTTCGTTTGGATGAGGTGGCCCACTCCAATATTGAAAAGATTTTGAAAAATTCAGTTAGAAGCTCAGAAAACGAGTTAGAATGGGAAATGGTCTATACCGCATTAAATGTGTTTTCAGTTATTTGCCAACAATTGAAAGAGAGAGTTTTTGCTGATACATATGCTCAAATGTGGAAGCTTATTATAAATTGTATTTTATTTCCTCATTCATGGGTACGTTTGATATCTGGTAAGCTTATTGGTATATTATTGACTAATCTTGATAACTTGGACTTTCGTCTTTCCGACTACGATATTCAAACAATCGGATACCGTTGCATGCGTCAATTAGCAGCTCCCTCCATAAGTGAGAGCTTGGGAGAGCAGGCTACGAAGAATATTGTTTTGTTGTCAATGAGATGGGTTAAATCAAAGACCAAATATCAACGTGATGCAACTGAAGATACGCTGGAAAATGAAAGTAGGTTTGAACATGCTATTGATTTCATTGTATCGCAATGCTGTGGATTGATAAGACATGATACAAAAGATTCATTTGTATCAAAAAAGTGTGCTATCCAGTTAGCTGCGATGCTTATTCAGATTGTTTCCTTAGAAGATTTGAGCAACTTCTCCGAAAATATCCTTCTTTCATTATATCCTTACATCGAGGACGATCAGCAGACTTCTAGCTTGCCTAAAGAGCTAAAAGACCTTGCGTTTGAATGTACTCAAATGATTGAAGAAAAATTAGGAACAACTCAATACACCTTAGTCTTTGCTAATGTACAGAACAATATAAAGACACGAAGGCAAGAAAGAAAAGCCAAAAGAGCGCAATTAGCGGTCACCGCACCAGAAATTGCTTCAAGAAAAAAATTGAAAAAGCATAGCAGAGATCGTGAAAAAAGAAAGCATATAAAAGATGAAAATGGGTATTATCATAAAAAAAGACGAATCATGTAAAAATTATAATTACAAAATTATATAGATAAAGCTCTATTATATAATTCATTCTTCAAATTTCACTTCATCTTGTAGGTCACCTGAAGTAGCCATATTACTTCCATTTGTAGATTCGGGTATTGGTGAATTTTTGTAATCATCTTTTGGATGACTTGGTTCGTTTGGTTCATTTGGTTCATTAATCTCACTTGTGAGATTAACATTCTCATCCTCTTCAAGTTCTGACCTAGGATCTTTTAAGTTATCTAAACCTGCTTCTGAATCATCTAATTTATGTCTTTTAGGGGAAGACTCGGTTCTAGTATCATCTTCTAATTGTTTACGTTGATTGTACAAAGTCATTTCTCGTTGATACCTATCTCTGTCATCTTCGTATAACTTATAATAGGGCTTGCGCTTTTCATCATCCAAATTCTTCCATGCTTCAGTCAAAGATTTAGATAGGTCTGGAGTACCACTAGTATCATCAATTTCATTCTTTATTCTTTCTCTTTCCATTTCACAAAAAATTAAATAGGCATTTGTAGGACGTTTAGGCAAATCTGGGTCTCTAATTCGCTGAAGACGATTATTAATAGCTCCAAAATTATTAGCAGTGCCTTTAACTTTTTTGCCTCCCTTTTTCGCAAGACCGCTACGTGACAGCTTGGTATCAGTGCTTGTAAGAGACCCGCTAAGTATTCTTGGAGAAGGGGGAGGAGACATTTCCTCGAAGTCTTTTGTTCCATCGGGAATTAATAAGGCTCTCTCCTCAAGTCTTTCCAACAATATTGAGTATTCCAAGCGCATCCTCCTTATTGCAGACTTGGTTCTGGATAACGCAATGGTTGCTATTTCATTACTCTCCTCTATCTCATTTATCCTTTTTTTGAGTTCCTTACACTTTTGTTTGAATTTATGCTCTTGCAAAGTTAGAAGTCGATCTCAGATCATTTCTTCACAATACTATACTTACCCTCGCTTTCTGGTACTGCGTCCTTGTTTAAATTCACTTTGTTTGATTGTGCTTTCATGTTCAAACTTATAGTAAGAGAATCAAATCCATGTTAGATATGAATTCTCAACCCTATGGATAATCTAGTGCACGACTGTCAAAGTACGCTACTTTCGCGTTGTTGTAAATTGTAGTCATATGAAATATACTTATACGAATCAAAAGTTTCAGTACAGGTAACTATAAACTGAGAACTTACCATGAAATTTATACTATCATCAAATCAAGTGAAAACCTTAGTTTATTCAAAGGGTCGTCACAGTTGACAAGATCTCAAAATCAGATACGTTTGCATCCTCTGTGTCTGCCTCCACACTTATTACATCAAACTCTTCGATATCCGATTCATCATTCTCGGGTTTAAGTTGTCTTTCGGCTGACATTTGAGATGTGGCATCCACATACTCAGAGGTAGCTGATTTAGAAAAATCCTGTGACTCTCTGGGTAATGATGGAAGAATAATAGAATGCGTAGAGCCAGCTACTGCGGAAGAAAAATCATTATTCTTCGAATTGTCTTTTTCAAAAAGAGGACTTCTTTGCACGAAGCTTTGAGGACTAATGGAAGCACTAATTTCTGCATCATTCTGATTGACAACACTAACTATGCATGTAGCATCACCGGAAGTCATCTTCATCGCCACTTCAAAGTTTCTCGAGGACACTGATAGGGAAACAGGAAAAATCAAATCGGATCTTCTTACATTTATCAGATATTCCTTTTGGCACATGGCATTGATCTGATCAGTTGCAGAACTCTCTGACCTGTACATCACATTACCATTGCTCTCCAATTGTAGTGTCAACCCCTGTACTTGGAAGACATTCGAAGTCAAATTTTTCAAAAGTAAAATTGATCGATCCTCAAGAGGTAAAAAAGCGGCCTGAACAGTATCAGCCTCTGCAGTATCTTCTCTTAAATTGTCTTCTGATATTTTTGAGCTTCGCTTTATGTTTAAAGGCACGATCAGATTCAATTTGTGGATTCCGGATGCAGTAAAGTCACCTTTCAAAGAAGAAATAATAAGAAAACTTCCTGACAAATTATCCAAAGTTTCTCCGCCCATTGTCAAATTGAAAGACCGCCTTTCACCTGGTAAAATCTCCTTAACATTCTTAACTAAAATAGATTTACTAAGAAAAGAATTTTTAAACTCAAACCTCAAGTCACTACCTTCGATAAAGTTTGAGTCATTAATCAAGGTTAGCCTTAATATATTCGAATTTTTAGACAAAGGTTTTGTCAAGATTTTTATATGGTCTTCATCTGCCAATGTTGTAAACCATTCGTTTTTATTACACTTGAAGCTGTTGGTTTCGTCATTTCCAGCGTTTTGAATCAAGGATTTAATATGGGTGAAAGAGTCATATTCTTCTCCATCTTTTACTCTGTCACTTGACATCTGTCTAAGCTGTCTATACTTCTCTGCATCCTCGATAAAAGCTTCTAATCCTTCCAAAAGTTTGCTCGTACCTTCGTTCAACAAGGTGGATTCGATCCATTCCTTTGCCTTAGGTGAGTATCTTGCAGGCACATTATACAACTTGTTAGCTGTTAACCCGCTTATCATACACGTACCGTTGATTCTAGATGGAGTGACGATTTTGGCTAGAGGGTGTAAATAACTATGTAAGCCATCCGCCACCTTCCCTTTGTTCTGTTCATATTCACAAGTCAGGCACAAATCATAGTTTGGGCACACCAAGCACTTATACCTTGTTCCCTTTATCGGGATAAATTCTGTCTTACTGCAATTGTCACAAGCCACCGCCTCGTGCACTAACTCATCCTCGGGTTTTTTGGGCTCCATTCTTGAAGCTTTTCCACTTGCAGGCATATCTGCTAAAATAGCCCTGAAATTAGATGATATAGCCTCAAATAATGTATCACTTACTGCCGAGAAGTCGATAACTTTCCTGTCCTTATTGAGGCCATTAAAAAAGAGGGTACTCCACTCAGAACTCGTATCTATCATTAACAAGCGTACATGATTCTTGACTTTAAGACTTCTACAAAGGGCCTTGAAATCTTCCTCTGTTTCGAGAAGAACATAACCCTTACCCTTCTTTGACTTGCGTTTCAACTTGATTGATGGAGAATACTGAGCACCAATTTTTGAGCATAGATACGCAACCAACGATTTCTTATCACTATATTCCATCAAAGTTGTCTGGTCAATGACAAAATTGTCACTTCTGGACAATTCAGGATTAGCTTCATTCTCGTATGAAAGCTTCACGTAAATAACTTTATCTTCAATCGCCATTTTTATAAGTAGTGCTTGATTTAGCAAACTTATTTTGCCGCTTTGACTTCAGGGGAAGTTTCATAAAAAATACGTTATCGATAGACGTGCGAAAAACATTTGGCTTAATACTCCGAGTCATAAACTGAAGATTCATGTCACTAGCATATCCTAAAGCTATCGTGTTCGACTTAGACTATACATTATGGCCTTGTTGGTGCGATACTCATATTTGCATGCCTATCAAGTCTATTTCTCAACTGGAAGTAGAAGATAGTTATGGAATGAGACTCACGTTGTACAAGGATGTTGAAATGATCATCAAGGAGTTGAAAGAAAATGATGTGTATATTATCAGTGCTAGTAGAACGGCAACTCCATACATTGCAAAAGAATTGTTGCAAAGATTCCATGTTTCGGGAAGGCCTTTAATCGAATTTTTTGATTCCATGCAATGGGGGCAAGGATCCAAAGTGAAACATATTACAAAAGCCTCTAAAGAACTTAAACTTGAAAGCTCACTTGAAAAAGGTGAGTTCATATTATTTGATGATGAATATAGAAACAAGGACGTGCTTTCCATTAACTGTCAATTTGCACATGTAGACGAAAGAAGGGGTCTAGATAGAAATGTGTATGAAAAAGCATTGGAAATATGGCGTCACAACCACAGGAACTAAGTTGAACTAATCATACACAATCTTTGAATTGAATGGGGAAGCATTAAGTTATGTAATAGATTATCAAATTTTTACAACCTTCTTTAGTTGATTCAATAGAGGAAGCAAAATTAGAATGAAAATTAATCTCAGTAGTACGAATTTCTTTCAGGTTAGTATTTCGATGGTTAAGTTAGGGGAGAACCCCTCTTTTATATCATGTATTATAATCGTTGTAAGATAACATACCTGTTTTGCCCAATGTAAAATGCTCTTTCCTCCTTCATCAGAAGCCTTCAATGTTTTTGCATAATTCTTCTTGGGCACACGGTCACTTGAATATGATGACGAGATTGTAGTCGGCTGAGCCTTTGGTTGACGAATGTTATTATCCTCCTCATTATCGCTTAAATGGTCGGTGTTTGCCTTTCCCACTAGGAAGTTATACAAACCATTTCCTAAATGTGGAAATGTCTTCAAAAGCAAAGCCCCACTTATCATAACAGCGGCGCCAGCACCTACTACATGAGCTATCCTCTTACCTTTTCTTTGTCCCAGCATAATTATTAACGGTGTTGCCTTTACTGTATTGCTCAAAAAGTCCTCACGTGCAATCAATCCTTCCAACCTCATAATCTCTGCGAGTTAAACAATGCAAATGATATCACATCTTTGTAATTACAGCGGTAACATATTAAGCCATTATATCTTGAATTTTGCAAATTCAAATCAACCCATATTTAAAATAATATACAACTTATAATACATAGAGAACTATAACCTAAGATACTTATAATTCTTGAGATGGCTTACCCTTTGCAGATTTCTTTGGCAATAAGTTTTGATGGATGTTTGGCAAAACACCACCTTGAGCGATGGTGACATGTCCCAATAACTTGTTCAATTCTTCGTCATTTCTGATAGCTAATTGTAAGTGCCTTGGGATAATTCTCGATTTCTTGTTATCTCTAGCAGCATTTCCAGCTAACTCCAAAATTTCTGCAGCCAAATATTCCAAGACTGATGTCATATAGACAGGAGCACCAGAACCAACTCTCTGTGCGTAATTACCCTTTCTCAATAATCTATGGACTCTCCCCACTGGAAAGACTAATCCAGCTTTAGCGGATCTTGAAGTTGAAGCTTTCTCTGTAGAGTCTGTTTTACCCTTACCACCGGACATATTTTATAAGGAATGATTAATGAATTAGATAATATATTGCACACCCCTGTGCTACAGGAGAATTCATCAACTATATATATATACCATCTATAGAAGCTTTGTTTGTTTTCGGTTTATCCTGAGTATCATCTGCTGCAGTGTTCTTGTACATACCAAACACTGGGTAAAATTAGGAACAATCGCGAGCGTCAGTATATTTTGGATCTCCAGCGTACATTTGAGAATATGACAACTGATGACATCGTCACGCGTGCGCGAGGTTTCTCGATAATCAAAACAAACAACGAGGCATGGAAAACTCGCAGAATACTATATAAAGAGCTCAAGGCCTTTTTTGGTTACCAATAGGTTTCCTAGATTTTTTTGAGAATTCCACATATATTCTGAATTTATTGTAAAAAATGGCGCCAAAGGCAGAAAAGAAACCAGCTTCTAAAGCACCAGCAGAGAAAAAACCCGCTGCTAAAAAGACTTCTTCCGCCGAACCAAAGAAGAAGACCAAGGCAAGAAAGGAGACCTACTCTTCATACATTTACAAGGTATTGAAGCAAACACACCCTGATACTGGTATCTCACAAAAGGCTATGTCTATTATGAACTCTTTTGTTAACGACATTTTTGAGAGAATTGCCTCTGAGGCTTCTAAGTTAGCTGCTTACAATAAGAAGTCAACTATTTCTGCTAGAGAAATCCAGACAGCCGTTAGATTGATCTTGCCCGGTGAATTAGCTAAACACGCTGTTTCCGAAGGTACTAGATCTGTTACTAAGTACTCTTCGGCAACAAACTGAGTTTCTACAACATGTTTTAATTTACCTGTGTATTATTTGTTCATCTTTAGGTTTGTAATATGTATATTAGAATTAACGAAACCAACGTGAGTTTCGAAACTAGACATTTCATGTAGAAAATTATAAAGACGTAGTAGATTGTTAACCTGATAAACAGTCGCATAATCATGCAAATTCAGCACCATTCTTTGGGTGCGAAAATTGTAAAATAGTGTAAATATACGTATTCTAACCTCATCCAAAGACTACAAGTAAGAGTGATACTTGGAGATATTCAGATGAATATTGCAATCAAGATTAATTCTTTGGGGTCAATAGAGCTTGCACTCTTGTGCATAACAGATGATTTGCGGACCTTACATATCAGGTAAACTATGTAACCTCAACATGTACTAACTACTGAGCGCATAACTTAAGGTAAAAGTACAACATGCATAGATCGTAGCAAATACAGACTATATATGAGGTAGTAGTGATAGAAGTAAAAAGGCTGACTGACAAGATGTATAATACCAATAATCAACTTGATTGACTGGTAGTAAGGATCATAACATCTGTGAGTCTGGATATGTACGTAAGCACCCAGAATGATAGCGTTAGGACCATAGACAGAAGCCAAAGGAGTGAGACTAACTCTCATATAACAAAGACGAGAAATAGAGTTAACAATTCTAATTTGCCTGTAATAGTGAGACTACTTAATTAACGTAGAGTTAATGGATGAAAAGAGACTCCTGTCCTGGAAAAAACAGATCACAGTTGTAATAAGACTAAATAAAAAAGGGCATCGGGTAATAGTACTATATATACATCAAATCAAAAAAACATTTAATCCTGAGGTTAGAATAAAATCGTATATTACTATATAAAAATTTATATATTCGAGGAAATATTCTGATTATCATAATCTATTCTACACGAAGCGGCACAATCGAGCCCTGTAAGAAAAAATACTTGAAAAAGGTTATAAAAAATATACTTCGGCCAAACACAAAAGTAACGCGTTTGATTACAGTGAAATCACGAAATGTTCAAAGATACCTAAACGAAATCATGTAATGTAATGCCATAGTTGATTACTAGCCTGACAAAAGCTTCACCTTACTCATTATTACATACTTCCGTGTACCTATAAATCATATCAACAAATACGAAATAACTTAGCACCATGCTGATTCAGAAACAAAAAAATTTATCTGTAAATGTCAAAAGCAACAAGTAAAGACAGAATCAAGAGCAAAAAACTATGTTCTTTTCCATTCGGTGAATAAGAATTTCTATTACTACATTCACTTTTGAAAAACTAGTAGGTGTATCTACCTTTTTAGAAGCTGTAGTACTATAGCTGGTATTAATCTGATAAGGTATATGAATTTCACATTATGAACTTATTTACCTAAACGTTGACATTGTAGTAGGTCTGGATCCTGAAAGTTACACTTTTCTTACCCATTGAGTGCTGATACGTAACATGATAATGGGATTGAGTATAGAATGGATTATAATTCCAGGCAGGAATTGGAACCAGAGGCAGAACATCTGATTTTGGCACCTGAACGTAAAGAGGCCAATATGTGCTAAGCTAATCACTGTATTTCTTTGTTCAGCGGTGTATTGATTTATCTAATATAGAATATCCTACCTAATCTCCTAAACGAATTAACGCTTGATAATGATTTTCAGGTGGTAACTGCGAAGAGGCAGACATTTTAGGAGTTATATTAGTGAAGAGATATAGGGATCAGACATTTCTGAATTTAAATGATGTTGCGTCCTGGTGCCTGTTATGTATAGGTGGATATGAAATTTTTTTGTTAGGCAAGCTATCAGTGCATGATTTTTTTTTTGGGGTTATGTATGGATTTCGCGTCTTTGATTAACCGACTGGCACATTATTGTGATAAATCTTGCTTTCCCTTTGTGAGTTTGCAGTTGATTTTTATTAAAGTATTGTTAGTCGATGGCTTGCATTATTATAGGTTTTTTCTTACGAGAACTGGTACTGTTTATTAGATTTAGTATAAAGTGTTTAATAGATTGTGATATAGTATATAACGTGCTGGATTATAGATGTCTGTATGACAGAGTATTTTGTTGCTTTTTAGGACAAAGTTTTGGGAACTAGTTTGACCACATTGGACGACTGAGGTGAGTAGGATGGATGGTTATCGATAGTTGGGGAAGAGTAGTTCTGCGGTATGTAGTTGTTAGAATTTCTGTTTAATTGATATGAAGGTATTGACTTAAAGGCACTGGTCAATTCAGCGATAAATGTTAATAAAGCATGTGTCTGCATGAAATACTTAATAGATTGCCGATGTATTTAGTTGCTCATGTGAAAGTTATTTGCTTATTTCAGTTTTACGTTGTACAGATTTTAATTGACTGATAATATTTATTTGTAATTCTATTGTGATGAGATACTTGGAGGTACACCGTTATGTCATGTATTTGTGGGAGCCTGTGTATTTGAAGTTGCGGAGACTCAATTATTTTTAGGGCTTGTTGATATTGGTTAGTTGAAAATATTTTTATTTCATGATAAATTGATGAATAGCCGCGACTTATGGTTAATGGTTTAGCTTAGGTGCAATTTTTTCTCTACAGTGGTGTTGCTGTATTTTGTATGGTGTATAGAAGGTTTTTTATGTTTTGTATTTGCGTTTTTCATTTTGGTCTCAATGTAACATAACCAGAATGAGCGTAATTTGACTATTAATGATGTATATGGGTATGAAATTGGGTCGGTAGTGCTGTTCTGGTTCGCGTATTATAAGGTATGTAATATGGTATTAACGTAGGATATATACAAATGGTTGAATAATTGTCTATATATAGATTATGGAGTTTGATGGCTAGGTCAATTACCTTCCTCTGTACTTGGTTCTTTGTAGCCCATGTAAATAAGAATCCTGTCCCATTGACCTTTTTTATGTAGCATGGCAAGTATCAAGATGATAGGTAGTTGCCAGACAGAGCACCAAAATAGTTTTTTGGCATGCATACTTGATAGTTTTAAGCCTTCAGCTGTGGGGCAACCGTTATTGTAGTAGTTGTATCGTTCTTGTTTCCAAAACTTGAAGGCACCATATGCTAGCCAAGCATTAACTAGAGAGGAGTCTAGTTGAAAAACTGTATCGGTTACGCCGTAATATGTAAGCAAGAAACATATGGGAAACATTAATAATGAGTAACGAAAGGCGACCCGAGCGTTTAGCTTAGGGTTCACTGAGGCCGTCATTACGTATCCAGCATTTTTATACTGATCAGCAATATTATGAGATAAAGCGTTAAAATGTGGAAACTGCCAAGCGTAAAGAAGTGCTGCGAGACACCATCCACCTGGATCTGCAAGCAGTGAAGAAGCTGCCCATCCCATCAAGGGAGGGATTGCTCCAACTATCGCGCCCACCCATGTGTTAATAATGGATACTCTCTTTAAAGATGTATATAACCAAGCATATAGAATTATGTTCAGCAAACCCAAATAAGATACAGTTGGGTTAACACCATAATACAACATCACAAATCCTAAAGTTGCCGTAACACTCGCGAATGCATATGCTTGAATTGGGCTTATCAAACCCCTTACAACTGGTCTTGAGACTGTCCTGGGCATCATCCTGTCAAAATTAGGTTCTCTTCCCATATTAATAGCATTAGCCGCACTAGAGCATAATGCTGTACCAGCAGCTAAGAACATCAACTCCTGCAAGGACACAGAATTGGGGGAAATTGCGTAAGAACATATTGCACTGAGAGTCACCAAAGTTGTGAGGTTAGGTTTAGTCAACTTTATATAAGGACTTAAAATACATTTCAAGCTAATATTTTCTGATGTAATAGTATTCGAGGTTTTGCTTGGGTGCTTTGGGACGACTTTGAACGGTATAAGTGGATCATAGTTTTCTGTTTGCGATATTTTTTGAGACAGCTTTGCTTCCGGTTCTTGGCAGCTCAAAACTTTCGATGCGACATCTTCAAGTAAAGTGCTTGGTCTATTTTCATCACTGGGTTGTTGCAGCGACTGAAGGTTAGATCTCTGCAAGCCACTTTTGTCAAACAACAATCTGTTTTTTAAAACCAAAAATTGATTTCCAATAAAATTTTGCTTTACGTTCAATTTTTTTTTAGTATTGTTGAAAAAGAAATTGAAGTTGGAGACTCTGTTGAATCTCGCTATTATCACTTTCTGTGACATAGTCCCTACGATTTAGACTAGCTAATCTTGGTTTATTGGTAAACTATGATAAATTCTGCGATACTCAGCATACGCTTTGTTCGAAAGTCAAGTTCGCACTACTAAATTGCAAGTCACGCCCCTTGGATCTTGATTGGACTGATGTAGCTACAAATGAAATTTATTCTATTTGATTTCAACTACTCTTTCGTTACTCTCTTGCCACCTTCTTCAGTACTTGTTGTCACTGACTTCACTGTTTCAGGAAGTTTGGTCCCTTCCTCCGGCTTGTTTTCATTCAATTTTTTATTTTCTATTTTGTTTTCAATTAAATCATGAAAAGCAATGATAGCCCTGACAAGAGTGCTGATGTAAACCATCATTAATTCATCATTTGTCTTGATGTTGAAAGCCGTAGAAAGTTCGTTTGAAGACCTTAATCCAGACATTTCTTCATTGTCGAGAGATGTCGTAGATATGTTCGAGAGATTAGGCAACAAATTAAAAACATTTTGAAGTTTTCCTAAGATGGTATGGTTTATGGGTAATTGTCTCTGATAGACTTTATCCAAATAAGTGGCTATATCTCTCAACTTTTGATGTAATCCAAGCAATGACTTATAAGTCTCGGTCACTCTCAATGACAAGTTACCTGCTGCTTGGTCTAGTATATCTCTAAGTAGATGCTCGACTCCAATTTCTTCTGCCTCTTCAGCTTCTATCAAAGAAGGTACATGCACAAAAGTCTTTTCTGCGGTGGATCCATCATTTTTTATATCATCAACAGCAAAATAAGCATCTGTAGGAATCCCAACTTCTCTTGGTTGGACATCAACGATTAATAATAAGGGGTTAGACGTGTATTTCTTGAAAAGGTCATTGATTTTAAGATCAGAGGGTCTTAATTTAGGACCAGAATGATACCATCCAATCAACTTCTCTTTTGCGTTGATCTTTTTGAACATTTCACCCATGGATTCGATAAAATTGTGATCAAGAAACCATACCGATGGAGTTTTCTCATCTTCTTCGAAGGGGATAGCATATGAATTAGTAACCTTGATCTCATCAGAAGTATTGTCTCCTAAAATAACACCAACCACGCGTTTTTTTGAGTCTTTTGCTACCCTATTGTAATGATCAACGACCGATAGAAGTACTAAGGGAGAAACTTTCACATTTTTGTTTAGAAACGTGGCTTCATTACTTGTAGATGGCATCTTGTGAATAAAATGTAGTTGTGTTTATCTTGTATAGACTTGATTAGCCTATCCTGAATTATACAATGTTTAATGATTAGTCAAAAGATGCTTTCGAGCGGCCGATAGAGGTGTTGCCATCGTAGTTTAATCGATTCGTGTAATAACCGTAAATCTGATTTCTTTTCGATGACTATTGAGCAGGAGGTAATGATATAAGAAATGTATGGGCAAGTAGTTATCGGGCCACCAGGCTCTGGCAAATCCACCTATTGTCATGGGATGTATCAATTCTTGTCCGCCATAGGACGAAAACTGTGCATAGTAAATCTTGATCCCGCAAATGATACGCTACCTTACCCAAATTGTGCATTAGACATAAGGAATTTTATAACATTAGAAGAAATCATGGAAGAACTTAACTTGGGGCCAAATGGAGGACTTATGTATGCTTTGGAGAGTATTGATGATAGCGGTGTGGACTTTCTTTTGAACAAAATAAAACAACTCAAAAATGATCTGTACTATTTGATATTTGATTGTCCAGGCCAAGTTGAACTCTTTACACATCATAACTCCCTTTTCAAAATCCTCAATAAGATAATCAAGTCAAATGATTTGAGGCTATGCGTGGTATCCTTGATTGACTCCATTTACTTAACAAGTCCGTCACAGTATATCTCTGTCTTATTGTTGAGTTTAAGAACTATGTTGCAGCTAAGCCTACCACATGTAAATGTTATTTCAAAAATAGATCTACTAAAAGGTTATGGTAGCCTTCCATTCAGGTTGGACTATTACACGGAGGTACATGACTTAAATTATCTTTTGCCTTATCTAGAAGACGAGTCGAAGTCTGTTTTGGGTAAGAAGTATGTCAGACTTACCGAAATAATTTCAGAGATAGTTGAGGATTTCAATTTAGTCTCTTTTGAAGTCTTGGCTATTGAAGACAAGCAGTCAATGATTAACTTGTTATGTATTATAGATAAGGCAAATGGCTATAGTTTTGGAACAAGTGAAGCTAGTGGAGACACTGTCTGGAATGATGCATTACGACAAGGTTCTTTTCCAGGGTATAAGGAAATAGACATCCATGAAAGATGGATCGAAAAGAAGGAATTGTACGATTTAGAAGCAGATAAAGAACAGTTCGAATTGAAGAATGAATTACACACAATTTCGACTTCACAATCAATGTACGAAGAATAAATACTAAACATATTCGATGCATTTTTGATTAAGATATTGTTTTAAATTTCGTGTTAATTTGTTATACAGTATAAATATACGACTAGTAAACTTCTCATCGCCTAATTGTTTAATAAACTCTCAGCTTCTGTCAAGTCTTCATCACCACTATACGATTCAACAAACTTTTGAAGTTCCTTTCTATGTTCAGTAATTTTATCATTTAACTCAGGTATCATCATTTGTGATTCTTGCAAGACCTGTAATTGTTTCTTAATTTCGTACTCATCAGCATTTGTAGCCTTCATATGATTTACAAAATTCTCTTGTTCCAGTACTTCTTGATCATAAAGACTCTTTTCTTTTATCAATCTCTTTAAAGCATTAACCTTTATTTGGAGTTGCGTGGGTGACATCGGTATTACTGTCAGAATACAAATAAGGGCTTGAATCTAAATTTGATGCTGGATCAGGTCGTGCAGATTTCTTCATTATTTCTTTAAGCACTTCTTGATCGTAAATGAGTTTGGTAGGCAATCATGACAGACGATTCACATCATGGAGCTCTTCCTGACAACTCCTTAAATATACCACTACACAACATGTTCACCCAAGCAGTCGAAAATTTGGAAAGGAAAAAAAAATATTTGGTTTATACCTTGGATGAGTGTATTACTCTACAGAATATACTTCGAGATGACCATGAACGGCCTTTCTATATGGTTCATTTGGGCGGAGACTATTTTTGCGAAATGAACCGAGATGATGCTCTGCGATTTGTTACTAGGAAGACCGAAAGGACTCTGAAGTTGCTTTCTGCATTTGATAGTAAAATTCAAAGTGGAAAAAAGGCGAGGGAGAAGCTTATGCAACTTGAACACCCTGCAAATTCCATCGTGTCTCAAGTATCTGAAACTAATCTGGAAGATTTCATAGATATAGTAGAAGAGTTGGATGAAGATGGCCTGGTTAAAAGCGCCAAGCTAAATAACAATCCCTTCAAAGATATTAATTATCCTTTACCTTTGCTGACTCAAGATCCTAAGAATCCAACTCAAACGAAAGAAAACCCTACGAAAATGGCTGTTAATGGAGGACGAGGGAAATATGATGCGCTGGATAAATATCCCACGAACAGGATAGATGAAAAAGAAGATGACAACTTTCTTACTAAATCTGAACACAATGATGAGCAATTCAAAGAATTATTAGAAGATATGGAAATAGCCGTCGGCAATGATAGCCTGAGAAATACTATTGATATCAATATAGCTAACGTATTAGAAAGAATAGATAATCTCGATATCAAGAGAGAAGATAAATTTAAGCTCAAAGAAATATGTGTTGAAGATACTAACAAAATGAACAGCGTTTTGCTAAACATTCAGGAAGAAAAATCGGATTCCACGCACATCACATCGGATAGAGATTCTACAACACAGGAATTCGATAAGGATAATAGAATTACTAATCCAAGAGACGTTGTGAGTATTTCTCCTGATGATTTAATTGAACTTGAGGTAATTTCTGACGACTTGAATAATTTAAATGATGAAAATGGATATGCCGATAATGAGGAGTGGGACTACGTGTTCTCCGATGAGGAGGAAGAAGAGAAAGAAGAGGAAGAAGACACAGATGATTATGCAGATGACTACCTCTTTGGCAATAAGAGAATGAATGTAATCCCTTCGCGTGGGGAATCAAATAAATCTGCCTTGAATGAAAGGCTATGGGAGCAAGTTCTCGAGTCGAGGAGTAAACTACGTGAGAAATCAAGTAAACTACAAACTTTCAAAAATGAAGATAAAAAGCAGAAATCGGTTCGTTTCGCAGAAAAGCATGAAATCAAGGAAATTGAGAACGTGAGTGATGAAATACGAAATTCCATCGTTAAATACGAGAGAAAGTCTAGGTTCAAGCAAGCGAGGCTACATGCGAAAAACCTGGCTCGAGGAAAGCCGTCTGATGAGCTGATGGCTCTTACGTCCGAATTTAAAAATGACAAAGTAATGCCATCTCAGAATATGGCGGAACTGAGAAGTGTGAATGAAAAGGTGAATGAACAGTTGGCAGGAAAAAACGAACTATCAATTTCACAGGATATAGCGGAAAGAGAGCCCGAAACCGTTTTACTTGATGTTGTGGAAAAAAACAGTACTAGCTCAAACATACCTGAGAATACCTCACAGACATTAAAAACAAAGGACAGTTTTAAAACTACACTTGAAATGAAACCACTGACAGTCGTTTCATCATCTAAAAAAATCACGCCAGGCCTCCAAGTGAGGGACATCAACTTGGATTATAAGTCTCTTCAGAATGATCTTGAAGCGATGGTGCAGGCTTATAACTTGGGATTTTATGAAGACGATATATCAGCATCAGGACCTTTAATATCTCAGCTTGAAGACTTCGAAGAGTTAAATAAACACGTGGAAGAATACACACAAAATACGGTGAAAGAATCAGCAACCGGCGATGTTGATTGTGACCATCTGGCACAAAATGCTCACTCTACCTTTGTTGAAAATCCTCAGGAACACGACGAGCATAATGTAATGTCTCAGACAGGACTGGAACAACTCGAAGAAGATACAGTATTGACAGATATTAAGGAGAATCAGCCTGAGATAGAGAACTTTGACATTGAACAGAATGTCATAGATCAGGAAGTTAAAATTCTGTACGCGAAAATGAGGCAGAGAATATTAGCTAAGAAAAGTGATGAAAGCAGAGACAAAGAGTTGGAACCTATAGATGAAAACGGAAATAACGTGAGAGTCAGTAGGTTCAAGGCATCAAAAATAGGTAGACTAGGCTAGTAATGTTGGCTAGGCTGACATATCTTTAATACGTCCATAGCTTCAAGACTAGAATTAAAATGAACGTTATTTCAGCTTTGTCTAAGTATCAATCATTTGCAAAATGCCTTTTAACGCATAGAATTCGATATGATTATAGAGTTTTATAACCAAGGGTTCAGCCTAACGACAAGCAAAAGTCATGCACCACTTTTTTAGTCCGACAAGTAGGTCGCCTATAGTGTTTTTTGGAGGACGGCTGATTGATTTCGGTCCCCCAGCGCGTATCACGATAGTGGGTGAATTGATGGCTAGTTGTATCCCCCCATCGCGTACGCACAACTGCACACACCTTGATGGTATCCACTACATGGTCTTGAACTCAAAACTAATTCTACGTGTATTTAACAATACGTCTTGCAGTAGACTTGTGTTCCTGGGGCTATGAGCTGTCTGATTTTAACGTGCGATTCTGGTACTGACAGGATAGCGAGTACTACAGACAAAAAGTTAAATGCACTACCAACCCCAGAAAAAAAAACGCTTCTAATTTGTCGCCGTAAAAATATGGATCTTCATTGGTCATTCTCTAGCCTATATCCTCAACGCATGATATCGTCTGAAGTATCGGTGTTAAACAAACCTTGTGTACATAAGGACAGCAGCGCTCTTGCTGGATATTGAATAGCAATCTAAATACATGATTATGATACTCATCTCAAGATGTCTCAAGTGAGTCGATTTTAGAAAACTGATCATGTTTGTCATTGCTTTAGGCCCGCCAGTTTATAGAGGTGAATGCATAAAATTATTTAGGCAACTGTATAGTTTCGCACTATAACCTTAAGTCCTAGATCGTAGTGACAGTTTTATGGTCGCCCTTTTGTCCGCAAATTCATAAAAATCTCCATCGGGTAAGTCCATGGCTATGCATATCGATTAAAAGGACACTTGGTTCCAATAGGATCAAATCTCCTTACGATTGCATTTCCCCGGAGAACTTGATGTTATTAATGATTTGATGCAGTTCCAAATAGCCGCAGCAATACATTTTTGTTAGCGCGCATCAAACTCCTTCGGCTATTCCATCTCCTATTTGGCTTAGGTACTATACTACAGGGAACATTTGCCATCCCTGCCGTAATGGACAAGCTAGACGCTGTTATGTGCCATGTTTTGTTCACTTCAGGCACAGTTTTAAACGTCTTATGTAGCAACCTAGACTCAGCTGCCAAGGTACTGAGAGGACTGCAGTCGCGAACGAAATTTGAAAAATCTGGCCGTTGCCACAACAATGTTGTCTATTGTACTCCGAATTTCCGTAACCGCAGGTAACTCCGGCTTCTGGTTACGGCTTGCACCGATTCCCCAGGTTTTCTCACATAGACTAGCTTTTCAAAACGCCTCCTGCAAATTATCTACATAGTCCACTGAGTTACAATGCCCTTATAAACAAACATAGATTACATAGTGAACCACATCTACTTTTCTCACTTGTATCAAGATGCCCACTGGTGTAGTTGAGTAGCTCGAAGTGTCATGTACTGTCAAAATCAAAATCACCTCAGATCCCTGCCTAGGCATTGACTGACTTCTTCTGAACCAGAGTCTCACTGTCGCTATTGTGCCCAGAACCCTATTACCAACCGGAAATTAAGGTAAAATTTGTCCTCTACTTTCATGCATAACCTATTATCAGAGTAAAAAAAAAAATAATACGATTGGAAAATGTGTAGAGTTACCGGGCTTTTATATAAATACCGGCGTATATCCCCACACTTCGAAAAAACAATATTACTAGTAACTTGGATTTGTTGAGACGCAAAACTTTTGTGTTACTACTAACGTGATTTAACCTACAAAATATAAATACTACTTCCAATAACTCTGAGGAGAATTGTTGAAAAGGCAGTTAGGTAGGAAGCTCGGAATTGAAAAAGAAACAGGATTTTTTTTTCCTCAACATATATATAGTATTATAAATCTCGAAATTAAAGGAAAAGAGGATAAAAAATATACTCACTTATCATGTCATCGATTTTAAAGCAAAGAGTTAGATATGCCCCATACTTGCAAAAGTTGAGAAAACCAGAGGAATGTCTTGAGTTCTTCAAACATGGTCAATATCTTGGTTGGTCAGGTTTCACTGGTGTTGGTGCACCAAAGGTCGTTCCAGATGCTATCGCTAGTCATGTTGAGAAGAACAACTTGCAAGGAAAGTTCGGATTCAACTTGTTTGTTGGTGCTTCTGCTGGTCCAGAGGAGAGCAGATGGGCTACGAATGATATGATTTTGAGAAGATCTCCCCACCAGGTTGGTAAACCAATTGCGCAAGCGATTAACACCGGCAGAACCCAATTCTTTGACAAGCACTTGTCCATGTTCCCTCAAGACTTGACCTATGGATTCTATACCAGAGACAAGGCCAATGACTTGTTGGACTACACTATCATTGAGGCTACTGCTATCACAGAGGATGGTGCCATTGTGCCAGGTCCAGCTGTTGGTGGCTCTCCTGAAATGATCAGCGTTTCTGACAAGGTTATCATTGAGGTCAACACCGCAACTCCTTCTTTCGAGGGTTTGCATGACATTGATATGCCTGTTAACCCACCCTTCAGACAACCATACCCATACACCTCTGCTGATCATAAGTGCGGTGTGACTGCCATTCCTGTTGACCCATCGAAGGTGGTTGCAATTGTTGAATCTCAACAGAAGGACAAGGTCCCACCAAACACGCCATCTGATGAAGTCTCTCAAAATATTGCTCGTCATTTGATCGAGTTCTTCGAGCACGAGGTCAAGCAGGGTAGATTACCTGAGAATTTGCATCCATTACAATCAGGTATTGGTAACATTGCTAATGCTGTTGTGGAAGGTTTGTCATCTTCCAATTTCAAGAATTTGAGTGTATGGACCGAAGTTTTACAGGACTCTTTCTTGGACTTCTTCGAGAGTGGTTCCTTAGACTATGCTACTGCAACCTCAATTAGATTAACTGAAGCCGGTTTTGACAGATTTTATGCCAACTGGGATGAATTTTCCAAGAAGTTATGCTTGAGATCCCAAGTTGTCTCTAACTCTCCAGAAATTATCAGAAGATTGGGTTGTATTGCTATGAACACCCCAGTTGAGGTCGATATATATGCTCACGCTAACTCGACCAACGTTATGGGTTCGAGAATGTTGAACGGATTGGGTGGTTCGGCTGATTTCTTGAGAAATGCTAAATTATCCATTATGCATACCCCATCTGCAAGACCTTCCAAGACTGACAAGACCGGTGTATCTTGTATTGTTCCATTCGCTTCCCACGTTGACCAAACTGAGCATGACTTGGATGTTGTAGTGACCGACCAAGGATTGGCAGACTTGCGTGGTTTGTCACCTAAGGAAAGAGCAAGGGAGATTATTTCTAAGACTGCTCACCCAGATTTCAAGGACCAATTGCAAGACTACTTGGACAGAGCTACATTCTACGCTGAGAAGGCTAAGACATTACATGAGCCTCACATCTTGCAGGATGCATTCAAGATGCACTTGAACTTGCAAAAGAACGGTACTATGAAGTTGAACTCATGGGATGAGAAGTTTTAGATCAATGGTTATGCCTCATTATTTATCTAAATACTAAGTAGAGCTTAAATACACTAGCTATATATCAGAATTAAGCCTTAGGTGGTAGTAGGTCGTCTTATGAGCAGCTAATGATAATTTTAATATCCATATTCTCTGCTTATACTCGGGTTATCACGTGACGGCATATATAGAAAAAATATCTTCTTATTTCTAGAAAGAAATAGAATTAGAGGAATATCACCGTTAATTCATAAGAACGATTTCATTAAGTGAGAGACTGGAAGGTGTTTTCATAGAAGTTACTAGCTTGAGTATTATTGATTAGCATGGGTAAGATATTGTTACGCTCTAGTCTTGGTATAGTTAGAAGCGCTTTTGCAAAAGGAATATTGAAACGCAACTACTGTCCGACTCCATCATGGAAAACCTGTTGTAATGGCCGCAAAATTCAACGCAGATGCTTCCACAGCTCTCGCATATCGTTGATAGATTTTGATCCATATAAGACTTTAGGCGTGGACAAATCAGCCTCTCAAGGGGACATCAAAAAGGCATATTATCAGTTAGTGAAAAAATACCATCCAGATGTGAATAAAGAGAAAGACGCTGAGAAGAGGTTTCATAAGATTCAGGAATCATATGAGTTATTGAGCGATAAAGATAAGAGAGCACAGTATGACCAATTTGGAGCCGGTGCTTTTGATTCTAATGGAAACTCTAATCCTTATGCGGGTGGCAACCCATTTGGTGGGAATCCGTTTGGTGGAGGAAGTCATCCATTTGGAGGTATGGGATTTGACTTTGAAGATCTTTTCAAACAGGCATTTACAGGTGGCAGAGGAGCTGGTGGTGGTGGTGCCCAATTCGTATCAGAGCATGTGGGTGACAATATCGAAGTTCTTAAGTCCATATCCTTTAAGGAGGCAATTTTTGGCACAAAAGTTAGAGTTAATTATAAAGCAGTCGATGAGTGTGGAACATGTAAAGGTAGTGGCTTGAAGAAGGGCAAAAAGAAGTCTACTTGTCCCTCATGTCATGGAACCGGCCAATCCACCCATATCTTGGGGGGATTTCATATGTCATCGACTTGTTCCACATGTAACGGGTCTGGTGTTACAGTTGCTTCTGGAGATAGTTGTAACTCATGTAGAGGTAAAGGAGTTGAAGAAGCTGCAAAATCCACTACTGTTGATTTGCCTTGTGGGATTGCAGACGGTACCAGATTGAGGATTCCTGGCGCTGGTGACGCTCCATTTGTGACAAAAGATGCATATAATCACACTAGAAAAGGTGATTTGATTATAAGAGTTCACGTGAGAAAGGATCCAGTTTTTGACCGAGTTGACGAAAAGGTTATAGTGAAGCAAGATATACCTATGACAACTGCAGCTCTTGGGGGAGAGATCGTCGTGCCTACTGTAGATGGTCCTAGTGTAAAGCTAAAGCTCAGACCTGGCGTACAAAATGGAAGATCTTTAACAATACCAGACAAAGGTGTACCAATCGGCAGAAACCTAAATAACAGAGGTGATATGGTTGTGAAACTCAACGTTCAAACGTTGGTCCCTGAGACTCCAATACAGACGGCATTACTTGAAGCTCTTGCAGATGCTTTCAATGATAAGACAGCCAAGAGGACTGATGCTCACTGGAAGCTAGATCTTGATGAAGGGGAAGATGCTACTAAATCAGATGAAAAAAATCTGAACAAAGATCTGCACTCCTCAAAGCTAGACCGTATCGGAAAATTTTTGGGAAAATTTTTCAATCTTTCTAACAATAGTAAGAAGTAAGTTGTAAATATTACCATCATATTTTCTACTAAGTATTGTACATAGTTATAATTTCTGTATAGATTACTTATACAAAGACGTTGTAAGCTTTATTATTTATTCTTTGCACGAAATCTCGTAAATTCATTACATCGCGCTGGCGCGTCAGGCTTCATTCGCGTTTCAATAAATGTAAATCCTGCAACTTATA
The DNA here is from genome assembly GCA_002196765.1 of Millerozyma farinosa. Lineage (NCBI taxonomy): Eukaryota > Fungi > Ascomycota > Pichiomycetes > Serinales > Debaryomycetaceae > Millerozyma > Millerozyma farinosa. Next base: position 752,552 of record NBND01000002.1, on the reverse strand, counting down.
ATAGATCAGCACCTTCATTTGCTTCTTCTTCTTTCTCTAACCCATTTATTAATTCGACAATTCTACTTTGAAAATACCGCCTAGAAAAGGAATAATTACATTCAAAGTGTGTAGAATTGAAAATTGACTTGAAGTATTTCCAAAATGAGTGAGACAACGGTCCACTATGGAGATCAAGACAGCTGCATCAAAAATCCTAGACTTGCAAATGAAAAAAAGGCTTATGTTCAAGATAGCAGGAATGTCAGATGGCATTCACGGGATGATTATGAAATAAAAAGGCTTGCAAATGGCTATGGTATGAGCACAAGAAATCATTCTACTTTCAACGCCTCTCGTGGTGCTACGAAAAAACATCCTAACTGGAACTGCATCGCTGTAAATAAGAGCGAGTCAACTTCGGTGCTCAACAAATCCCATGAAGGAATTTTAGAAACAAATTATGTTTTAAGCCTAGAAAGGACTCCGTCTCACATGACGCCTTCAATGAGGTTGAAGCTACGCCGGCTACAAAAGAATAAAAATATAGCCCAGTTATCAACTAAGACTAATAATTTGGAGCTTGAACACATAAATAACGACGCTGATCAAGGGGAAATAGATGTCAATGATCGATATTTATGTAATGTACCTTTTTCTCAGTCATTACCATCTCTTTCAAGCAGAGAAAAATTGGTGATGAACGGTAACTCTAGCAGAGACTCAACAAGTACAAATTCGACTACCTCCTCATGTTTGAGCCTCATGAGCAATATCGATTCAGTTTCTACTTTTGACATCATCGAAAGCAATAGAAATAGCTTGATGTCCTCTGAAAAAAGCACACTACTTAGAACACCGGGCACAACTTATTCTAATCATTATACAGAAACTGATCAATTCAACACAACCAAGGAAGCAGCAAAACTCACTTTGTTGTTCAGTAAGAGTGAGTCTACGTTGATTAATGAAGAAAGCATCCAAAAACGCAGCCTTTTGCGAAAGCTCACCTCAACTCCATCCTCACCAACTTCAGATATCTACACTTACCAGGATATACTGTCAACCAATGACCAAATTCAAGGTTCTCATACGCAGCCATTTTTGAGCGATCCTGCCACTAGTCTAATCTCGTATACTCGTCCTTCATGGCTACCACCGAAGCCTTCAAAAGAAAAGAAAGCACACCATAGAGCATCGGAAAAGATGATTAGTCGAGCTATAGCTAATGAGTGCAATGAAAACTCGAAAAGATTACAAATAGTTCATCAGTTGAATAGGCTTAAGAAAAAAGATCTTGAACTCTGGAGCAAGGTGCTGAATGATTCCAAGCAAGATTCCCAGGACGCTGTGAATAGAATATTAGAAAATGGCGTCTTTTGGAGAGGAATACCTGAATCTTTCAGGGGTAGTATCTGGTTCCAAATGATCGGAAACAGACTCGAAATCGGTCAGCAACTATGCAAAGCTTACTTCGAATCGCATGAAAGAATGAAGTCAATGTTTTGCATGGAAGCCAATATCTGCTTGACTAATCATATGGAGAGGGAAAGTGTTCCCTTCTGTAATAATACAAGTAAAATTCTGCATGATAGACATGCTTGTGAGAAGATGTGCAGTCTTCATGCTAAAATACTTCGAGATATAAGCGGCGCTTTTCCTGAAGTGGCTAAATTGAGAGATCAAAAGACTATTTTAGATGTTAACAGAATATTGAATGCATTCGTAATGTTCTGCAACAAAGCTAGGGGGCTTTGGGATTTTCATGACAATACTTTTTCGAATTTTGATGCTTCATTTTACTCAACCGGGATTAGTACAGTAGCCTTAATCTTATATTTTTATTCTGGTTCAGCAACAAGGACCTTCATTTGTTTATGCAATATCTATCACTCGGATGAATTTAAAGACTTGATGGATTTGAAAGCCACTGGACCCAATACAGCTAAGCATGCTGAATTAAACATTGAGAGAAAGTTCAATTCATTGTTTAAAAAGAGATTGAATAGGTTGTATACACATTTCAAGATCAATCATTTAACAATTTCTGAATTTCTTCCTGACATGATATTGAGTTTGTTCACCAACTACTTCGATTTCGATCTAGCAGGTCGATTACTTGACATTTTTGTCTTTCAGGGTACCGATTTCTTAATCAAATGCTCATTAGCATTCTTGAATAAAATATCACACAAGTTGTTCGGGAATAAAGATGAAATAATACGCATCTTAGGCAAGGACAGTCGAATGTATCTCAACCAAAGCCCCGAGCCATCGTGCTACTACAAGTACATGAATGTGGGATACAGTCACGAATTCGTAGACCTGATTAAAAATTGGTAATTCTTAAATAAAATACATGGAATAACCCAAATATAATACATGATAAATGAATAACTAGCGTTTATTTCGTCTTGGCGTCGTTTATGGCTTTTAAAAATTCTTCCCCGTCAGCAGGAGTTTTAACCTTTATGACATAAGTATCAATAATGTTCGTTTCAGGGTTCAACACAGGAACACGAACCATTGAACCATTTCCCATTTTGACATAATCAACATCTTTGTTTACCAATGTGTTCAAAATGACACGTAAACCACCCTCAGCTCTCATTAAGAATCTAGTTTTTCCTGTAGATTTATTTTTAAGTAATTTTATGTCACCCAATCCTTTAGAAGTGTACGGCAGCTCATTGTCAGATGGATTGAATTGCATGAGCTTAGCACGCTTGGTATATAACGCTTCCTCGCCTTCCTCTCCAGTTTTACTTTCAACCTCTTCTGGTGACAATGAGGCCACCGGTTTGAATTCTACATTTGGTTCATCTTTAGATGGATCTTCTTCAGTATCTTTCGAGTCATCTCCATTCGTTTTGAAGTTGTTATTCCCAAACGAAAATGAATTAGTATTGTGATTGTTATTATTCCCGAAAGAAAACAAAGGTTTGCTTGTATTCTCATTCGTCTTTGGTGTAAATGAAAACAGAAATGGTGCACTTTGATCAGATTTTGCATCCTTGTTGGTCTCTGAAGGATTAGAGGGATCTTTAGGAGCGGAAAAACTGAATAAGGATTTAGGTTTATCTGTTCCTTCGGTATCATTATCTGTTCCTTCGGTAGCATTATCTTTCTTCGTTTCCGTAAACGAGAATGGTTTGCCTTCACTAGAAGCTTGTCCTAAAGAAAACTTTGCACCAGAGTCTTGAGAAGTTTGACCAACACTTCCAAAAGTAAATGGCTTCGATTTTTTGTCACTACTCTGTTCAGATGTGTTAAATGAGAAAGCTGGTTTAGTATTGTTCAGCGAAGCCCCAAGTGCCAATGAACCTTGATCTATAGTAGATGAACCAAATTTGAATGTGTTTGACGACAGACCACTAGCATTGCTACTCGCTTGAAATGAGGATGCGGGTTTTGCTGGTTCAGCAGGTGCAGATGAGCCAAACGAGTATACTGATTTTGGCTTCGTATCACCGAAAAAAGCCGGAGTGCTCTTTTGAGACTCAGAATTGCCTTTTTGGTTAGAAGCATCTAGTTCTTCACCTGTGCTAGGAGCTGATTTAGCTGAAATACCAAAAAACAGTTCTTTAGTGCCCTTCTTGTCTTCGGACATATCTTCGGCAGTGTTTAATTTAAAAACGTTATCCTTGATGGGCTTATTAAAGGTAAACGTGGGACCTTTAATCTCTACCTCCAGTTCAGAGTCGGAATCATTCTTCTTTTCTTTCTTCTTGTTAAAATTGAAAGGAGAATCTTTAACTTGTGGCTTCGAGGTCAACGTGAAAGTGGGACCAGTAAGAGGTATTCTCTTTTTCTGTTCATCATCTGAAGAATCGGAATCTACATCTATTACATCTTTCAGAATATCCGCATTTTTAGGCTGACTTGGTATGCCTTGTGTCTCATTGCCTCCATTTGTAGTATTGTCAGATATACTTCCCGAATCTATCCTTTCATAGTACTCAATATACTTCCTTGAAACCAGACAGAAATCAACAATAGTATCAGGCTTGTGGAGATTGTTAACCACTTCTACGAATTTGTTATTTAATGCCTTGATCATTTCGTTCTTTTTGTCATCTGCCTTACTGTCAGGTTTGCTACTAGACAACAGGTCCAGATGTGTTGTGACACCTGCTCCCCTAAAAGAAAACAAACCTACATTCTTGTTTCCATTTCCATTTCCACTTGAAAGGGACAATCCTTTCTGTCCCCTTGGCTTGATTATCTTTCTTTTGGCCAAGACAGAAGACGATGCTTTAGACGCTGCTCCTGGTTCTTCATCCGAAACGCTATCCTTAAAGTTTTCTCTGGTGATTTGTTCACTTGCTCCTCTTTTGGACATTTATCTGGAAGGGAAGTATGTTGAAGCCGTAGACCAATACTGAAACCAGTCTGTTGTGGCCAATAATCCTCGATGAACAACCAAAACTAACATACAAAATCAAATTAGGGCTATGCCCTATATAACAGTCATACAAGTCACGTTTTCTCTTACAAAGTGGAAATTTATTACACAATATATGTACACGTGATTTTTTTTGCTTGGACTTCCATCAAAAATTTCACGAACGATTTCCTGCTATTATCGTGAGTCTTTTGATATCTTCATCTTTATTAAAGAGTAATCTAAACGTATGTAAATTCATGGACATAGAAAGGCAAATAAGGGATATATGGTCTTCGGAGTGGTTAACTGAGGCTGATAATAGCGGGTGGTAATGTGTTGATTGTGTTAAGGGTCTTATAGAAGTTGCTAGCAATGGCATTAGCAAAAGCATCTCAATTTCAGAAATCACATTCAAGTTCTCAAGTTTTAACTTAAGGTTGCACAACATCTCTCATTTCGAAAAGATTAATATATTCCTCAGTGTCAAACATGGTATAAATTAAGTGTACTAACAGTTTTAGGATGGCTCCAAAGATTCAGCAAACTAAGGCTGCTAAGGCTGCCGCCGCCATGGCCGGTGGTAAGAAAGGTAAGAAGAAGTGGAATAAGGGTAAGGTTAAGGACAAGGCCCAACACGTCGTTGTCTTGGACCAGGAGAAGTACGACAGAATCTTAAAGGATGTTCCAACCTACAAGTTTGTTTCTGTTTCCGTTTTGGTTGATAGGCTTAAGATTAACGGTTCTCTTGCCAGAATTGCCTTGAGACAATTGGAGAGTGATGGTATCATTACCCCTGTCGTCAAGCACTCTGCTCAAGCTATTTACACCCGTGCTACATAAACACATTTATGTTAAATATTAAATAATTATAAATTTTTGATTCATAAATTCAAGGAGCTCTTCCTTCAGTGTGGTAGGGTCAAATGTACATTTGCTAATCTTTCTAATTTCCCATCAGTAGCCCGTTATTTTCAATGTCTTGTACTAATACAGTGCGATCTCATATTTGCATATGTGACTATATTTTGGGATAAGTATTTTACAAGTATGTTGTGCTTTTCGCCTTCTTTAAGAATTAGAACGATTAGTGAAATACCTAAGGTAAACCGTTACGTTCCTAGACGGGGCATATTCAAGTTACCTTTCTTTCATAGTGAGAATGAAAGCAAAGATGGAATAAACGAACATAAAGTGGTCAGGAGGATCAACGCTTCTCTGAAACAAATGTTTGAAATAGTTTCAGACGTTTCGAAATATCAGGACTTTGTGCCTTTTGTCGAGAAATCATTCATCAGTAAGATTGATCCGGAGACAAGGTTGCCAGTCGAAGGGGGGTTAAGAGTTGGATGGAACCATTTTGACGAAGAATTCAAATGTAAGCTTCATTGTATTCCTTATCAAAAGGTGGTCGCAGAATCTTTAACCACCCTGCTCTTTGATAACTTATATACGGAATGGAACTTCAAAGAGCATAAAAATATGTATACCCAACAGTTGACTTGTGAAGTTGAGCTCATATTAAGGTACAAGTTCAAAAGTCCATTGTACAACAGCATCAGCGCTATGTTTTCAGATAAAGTAACGAGCATCATGATAAAGGCTTTCGAACAGAGAGGTTTGATGGCCAAGATAGAGAAGAAGTTCAAGCACAGACAGAATGGTCCTAACGATATCAACAAAAATAATTTGTAAATAGCTATTATTCAAGATAACATGTTTATATATTATAAATATATACGGCAGTCAAATGGCCAATATTATACAACAAGAAAAGTATGTATTTTGAATGAATGAAGTGCTATATTTTCTTTCAACTGCCACATTTGTTTAATTTATTTTAGTATTGAAATATGAACTGATACACATTTGCTCTCGCAAAGATACAGTAAGCGGGGTCCTAAAACTCTTTAGGCACTAAGCCATGGGTTCCCACAGTAAACTCTTTTAGAAAATGATTAGTTACTTTTACTAGTGAAGTGTCAGTCATTGGTAGAAAGTCATACTTTATTGGCAATCTTCTCCTACTAGCAGCCTTACCCACCAATCCTGGTATAATAGTTTCAATATTCATGAAATTTGACAGGCCTTTTGGAGATTTTCCATATTTCACCGTCTGTAAATAGTAAAGATGCAACGGGGAGATAACGGTTGGTTTCACGAGAGATGAATTTACCCAATTTTCATTGAAAGTCAATGGCTTAATGCATCTCAAGCAATTCTTTTGATACTTTTTCTTATTCGCAGCTATGTCATATTTGGGATTCCACTTTTGTTCATCTAGAGAGAAGGCAGAAGTAGGATATGAATAGCTCCGTTCTTGTCTATTCTGCAAAACATCTCCAGACAAACAAGTATCATATTCCGGGTCTTCCTCTTCTTCTTCATCGTCACTACCGTTTATATCGCTTATGTTTTGAATATCGTCATCGTCATCATCAATGTCATCAACATCTGGTGCAGGATTCTCTTCCATCTCTTCTGCACTTCCTTCAAATGCATTTACACTATCGCCTCCAGCTTCATCATGGTCATCAAGGAAAGTATTATAACAATTGATAATTGAAGATTCTTGCACGTAATAGTCGGACACTTCCGTTTCAATACTGTATTGGGAAGGAGCTGAAGAAGACTCGGTACCAGCTGTGGTGATGGTATCTTTGCCGTCGCCCAATGTTGCACGTTGTGGCACCTTAGCTGCTTTTCTTTGAGTAAATATGGAGCTGAGCTTCAATACAGTATCCTTGATAGCACTCTTCTCGTTCGTTTTGTTTTCTGGGTTCTTACCACGAACAACAGCAAATTCACTCACATTCAGGCGTACGGGATTATCCCTTTTTCTTCTTCTATGAAACCCTCTATTGGTGCACCTCGAACATGAACTGCAGGCACCTCTTCTTCTTCGACGGCGACGCGGCAACGTTCTATCTTTGGGTAAATTGCGTACCTCGATATCTAATGATATATCTTTAGCGGTGTCTAAAGCCATATTCCATTGTATCAAGCTTTCTGTTGTTGGAAATTGAACCAAGATCTGTTCAGATTCTACTCTTAGGCGCAACACATTAGCTCTCTTTTTGTAGTCTATAGCGAGACCTATCTTAGCATGTTGCAAAGAATACGATCTCACGAGTTTCTTCTCCTTAGATTTGAACCTGGATACCAGGAAGGGGCTCGAAAGTGATCCCAGGAATTGATCCTCTTTCTTGTCATTCTTTATCAATCCCAGGTCCATACAATATCTATGGAATCTTAAATCCCAGTTCAGTGTTAAAGTCGAGCCAAGCACAGATCTATCTTTATCAGAAATACCAGACACAGGTACATCACTCAGCAGCATATGTGATCTTAATACAGTCATCTCATGTTCTATACTTTTAGGCACTGCGTAGAAATTCAACTGTGTAGAATTGAGTTCCATTATAACGAAGCTCCACGATCTGGAAGGACATGGCTCAAAAGGAGACAACCATTCCGTCTTTCGTAACACCATGTCTAGCTTGTATATCGAAGGACTATACTCTGGAAGCTCTTCTTGGTCTGCATTGATGTTGTTTGAGTAGACTGGAAAGCGGGGACATCCGCCGGGTGGAAGTGTGTTGTAAGAGGGTGGCGGTACCAGCCCAGGTTCTATAAAACTCAAGTAGTCATTCTGCTCGGGCACTGTGATATCTCGCGGTGTCAACAGAGCGGCTATGTCAAGTGTACCCGGAGACTCACGCCAAGGATCTTTTTCGGAATGTTCTTCAGAACACACCGTAGTGGGCGGAGTGAACGGCAGCAGCTTGATCTCGTTCCCCAACGACAAATCGCTCGTCGAGGGACTCAACCCATGTGAAGTACCACTGTCCAGCAGAAAGGAATCTCTTCGCTGCTCGCCGTCACTATGTAAGCTTGTTATTGCATGCGATTTCGTGGTTTCGTTGATACCATATTTGGCAATCTTATTCTCTTCGAAGATAGGTCCTTCTTGGTGGAAGGTCCTGATATCCGTCATATTTGCTATACTTGTACTCGGGTCTTACTATTCCATGTCTTTTTTACTAATTTTTTATATTCCACTATTCATGAGATTCAAGGTACTTATCGCTCAAACCTTCTGATTCCCCTAGATTGCAACCCTGCTATTCCGGATCCGAAAATTCCCGTTCTAACTAGAAGTTTTTCTCGATCTTTCACTGGGGCACTTAAATACAATATTACTATTGTCTCTTGCCAATATATAATCTTCTTCCTTTCTTATGTCTATATAGCTAGAAGACAGTAATTTTTTCTAGTGACTCCTATTTGAAGATAAGTCGAAATCGGTTGAAAGTGGCCTTTAAAAAAAAAAAAAAAGTTTGGCTTTTTAGGCTTTGCCTGATTGCGCTATTTGACAGAGTCGGTTAGACGGATGACTACAATAGATTATACATGAAAAGACTTCTAGAGCCCAATCCGCTACTTAATCGAAATGGGAGTCAAAGCGATGATCATTTCTTAGCCTTCTCTTCTGTTTCTCGTGGGCAAGTGGCTAGAGCTCTTGCGAATGTCTAAAGCAACAGTACTGTTGAATGTATGGTGGTGAACGGGGACGCAATAATGAGTGTTGTCATTGAGGTGAAAGCTAGGTATGGCTGATCGGAACTCCTGGAGGCGTAGCCTACATGGGTGCGAAATCACAAGACCTCCACCTCGGTGCCCTGATCACATCCGTAAGTAGAGCAGAAACAGTGCAGGCTGGAGTCTGCGCTTTAACACATTTGACAAAGTAGGATGTGGAGAGACAATCGGCTTAATCGTTCGCAAGCTGGTAGCATGAGGTGGGTGCAACTGTATAGATGTAGGTACCACCCGGAGAAGCAATGTTAAGTTCGTCGTCGCAATGGTAATAGAGTGAGCCCTGCCGGAACCGACACAAAACCAAAGATATGGATATGTAATGAGACCTAGTCCTTCACGCCAAGGCAAGCCAATGGGAAGACGAGTGATCAGAGAGAGCGTATCTTCCGAGCGGTGTTTTTGTGGGCCTCTGCTATCTCTGATTCCCAATATATGGCCCTTGCGGCACATCCTTACTGGGCTAGCAAATCGCAATAATTTGGTAGTAGGGCAGAAAGTGACCGCTGGAATGCGTACCTGTCAGGCACAGAAACAATACTGATCTGCTTCAGCAAGAAGTCCCGTGACATGCAAGCAATTCGCTACGCTCCGACCGCAGGCACAAGCTGCCACAAGTGCTAATACTGGGCCAAGCACTGCTTAGCTATGCAGTGGGTTATGCCCATTTTGGATTACGCTTCATCTGAGATGGGCGTCGTAGAGAAATGTAGAGAGGATCTACAGCTCCAGTGAACAGTGCGTAAAACTTCGGCGCATACCACTAGTGCATACTACCGGTGCGACGGTTGGCCTACTGTCTTCATTTTCATTCTTCTTTGGCCATGAGTAAACAAATTCAGTATGTTAACACACACAGATGCTCGTTGCGATATCTGGTTGTAGGCTGGCGCTAAGTGAGATCAGTGTACGCCTTCTTTATATAACAAGAGACATATGCTGAATTGTCATACATACACGGTAAGCCCTTTAGCTATTTTCAAGACTCGCTTACGGTCTGAATGTATCCCGCTGTTGGCAAGGCTTTTACTGGAAACAAACACACAATTTCGGTGTGTAAGTTACTCAGTTCATTGCGTATCATTTGTCAGACGTCTCTACATATTTTTCGCATCCAAGGCCGCTGAAAGGCAGTTTTCAGAGATACCGGCAAGAGCTAAGGCATTTGTGGATTAGCTAGTAATTGATTTTTGGGAGCTTTGTATTTTTCATTGGGGACTTAGCGGTTGAGAAAGATTGACTAGCCTGGCCAGATTCCTGTAGTGCTATCTCGAAGTATGGTGAATCGGATCAAAATGCGAAATATTGGCATTTATGTAAAATTTTGATTATAGTAGGAAACCCTAGATATGGAGGATGACGAAATAGCGCACACTATCAGCTGTATTGCCGAGACGAAAAAGGTCTTCACAGAAGAGGAAGAGGTCAGCGGAAGACTTTTGGCAGATATTCTTACCGACTTGGGTCAGATACTTACATACAGACAAGAGGATGCTTTGGACCAATTAGCCGTGAATCCGAATTTGAAGAAGGACATCTCATATATAATCACAAGAACACCTAATGAGACAAAAAATACAAAGGGGACAAGCTGGTTTAACTTGTATTTGAGAGTATATCGAGGTATTATTCTTATGGCACGAAACCTTGTGGTTCACCATTTCAGCATCGATTTAGATGAGGTCAGCTCGAGTTTTGACAAATATATAGCCAATGTGAAATCAGATATACCGGTGATCTCCAAGACCATTACAGCATACTTACAGCTTTTCGCAAATGCAAGCCAAACACTAGGTGAGTCTGCAAAATGCATCAAATTCCGCAATTCAGTCATCAATAATACCACTACTAGGGATATCATACGCAGTGATATAGATGCCCGATTGGCCCTTTTTGTATTGATCAGAAACACCATCGACAAAGAAGATACTCTACACTATGGCAGCGTAGATTACTTGGTGTTAGAGGGTACCAAGATAGACTTCAGTACTGATCTAAGTCGATCAGAGACCATTCTATTGTTGACCTTAGGAGATTGCATGACACATGAAAGATTCTTAACATGGATCCACAATCATGTTGAACGGAAGGCAAGTTTACCCAATCTTTTCCGTTTACTACAAGTGGTGATAACATCAAGGGAAGACTGGTCGAACCATGATATAATATGCTTATTGTCATGGCTTTACCGGTATTTTGAAATTGTATCCCACGATTGTCGTAGGCTACTTACATCATATGATGCGGATAAGGACGAGCTAGCGACAGCACACTCTAGCATGATGTCGCTATTGGATAGCTTAACTCATTTAGGTAAATTCGAGACATGTCAGAAATACCTCCGTTCCTACAGAGGTATTGAAAATATCATTCAACTTTTACGAACAGTACATGAGAATACCGAGCGCCAGACGTTGAAGAACAAAGACCATAATAAACAGAACAAATCCTTGAAATCTTTTCCTGAGGTAAAATCTTTGCTTATAGAATTGCTATCTTACCTCGTCTATGAATCATTCGAATCACAGGAAAAAGTCCGGGAACAACATGGATTAGAGTTAGTTCTATCCAATTGCGTAATTGACGAAAATGAGCCATATATCAAAGAAAGAGCTATCATTTGCATAAGGTTTTTGCTAGAAAAGAACGCCGAAAACCAAAAATTCGTAGCTCAATTGGAAGCCAAGAAAACATATGACGAAGAAGCTTTAAGGGAAGTCGGATATGAGACAGAAATTATAGACGGTAAACTAAAGTTGAAGAAGATGGATAATACATAATGAATGATATTCATGTAATTACTTTATGAGTTAATATTATATAATTTTTCTTACACTTTAGCTAGAAATATTAGGAAATAGAGTATTATTGAAGGATCATTTGGGCTCTTTAGCTAATTCCTCTATGATTACGCTCTTTATTTTTTCTAATGAAGGCTCTTTTACTAGAATGAATCTTTTTTGCTTCGTAGCCAACTGTTTTAATTCCTCAGGCAAAACCTGATCTTCGAAGGAGTATCCATCGTAGCCGGACAATGATAGATTGACAACTTCAGCAAACTTGGCAGGGTGTGCTGTAGATAATGATATGTACTTAATGTCATTGTTTGCATCTTTCTCAATGTTTCTATAAGATGCCTTCACTCCCACAGCGGTATGCGGATCAAGTACATATTTTTCAGGATTGCTCAGGTAGATAGATTTGATAGTTTCCACAGTTTCTTCATTAGTAACCCTTTCAGAAGCAAATGTCTTTCTGGCTTCCTTAAGAACCGAATCTGGAACAGAGAAGGTACCTTCAGCCTTCAATTTTTGCATCCATTCATTTAAGATTTTTCCGGCTTCATTATCGTTATCCGTTAAATTCTGTCGAACAAGATACCACAAATATCTCTCAAAGTTTGAGGAGATCAAAATGTCCATAGCTGGCGAGTAAGTTGCTTTCACTTCAGCAGGCTTACTATTGTCTGCCAACTTCTCGTAACGACCAGTTTTTATGAATCTGTCCAAGATATCATTCTCATTAGTTGCAATGATCAATTTTTCTGCAGGCAAGCCCATCTCCTTGGCAAAGTATCCGGCTAAAATGTCACCAAAATTACCCGAAGGAACAACAAATTTGATTTTCGAATTGATACCTACCTTTTTCTGTAATTGGAAAAAGGAGTAGAAGTAGTATGTCATCTGTGCCAATATACGAGCCCAGTTGATAGAGTTAACTGCACCCACATGATGTTTTTTGTTGAACTCAACGTCGCCAAAAATTTGCTTTACGTAGTCTTGACAGTCATCAAAAGTACCATCAACTGATAAAGTGTGTACATTACCATCCTCAACGGTGGCCATTTGCTCCTCTTGAATAGGGGAGATTCTACCAGTAGGATACAATATAAATACCGAAACATCACGCTTGCCTCTTAATCCATAAATGGCAGCCGAACCAGTATCTCCAGAGGTGGCACCAACCACCGTTAAAGTCTCTCTTTCTTCGAGTGTCTTTGCTCCGACATTGCGCTTTTGTAAGAAGTATTCAAAAAGATTTCCAACAAATTGTAAAGCAACATCTTTGAAGGCGTAGGTTGGCCCATGGAATAATTCTAATAAGTATAAACCATTCTTCACATCAAGCGGTTTTATAGGCGTCACATCATCCACTCTAAATGTGCCATACGACTTCTCTATTAAATTCTTCAAGTCATCATCTGGTATTTCATCACTGCTGACGTAGTGTTCCATGATTTTGAATGCTAGATCTTGGAAGTTCAAGTCTTTCCATTCCTGGAGGAAACTTGAATCAAGCTTGGGTATTTTAGATGGAAGGAAAAGACCACCGTCCTTTGCCAAACCCATCATCACGACATCTTCAAATGAGTACGTGGTATCATCAGTGGCACGAGTAGATCTGTATCCTCCAATTTGCAACATATTGTTAGCCGTCTTAGGTACTTGAGCTTTTACAAAGGTAAAACAGTGAAATAGAAGACACCAAGTATGAAGTATGATTCATTCAATTATTTATGTTCCGGTATCGCTGAAAAATTTTATATACAATTCAGTACACCAGGAAAGAGCGAGAAAGCATTGCTGTGTTAATGCTTCACCTGAAAGCGTATAGTGCTGGATTAAGTGTAGCCAGACCAAGAAATGTGCTACTCACGCCTATATATCGGTTGTTACATTACGATGACCGCTATTATAGACATATAGTATGCCGAGGATACAATGGTATGGAAAAGGCGCCTCCGGCAGATGTATACGACCGAAATCAAATTTTCGAAGGAAATACTGAAGCCAACGTCGAAGGATTGCTCAAAAGTTTCAAAACTTCGATAGAGGTCTCCTTTGGGTATGGATCTGGCGTCTTCCAGCAACTGGGATATACCGGTAAGTCGACCCCACAAATTGATTTAATTCATTTAGTTCGCAATGCACAGCAATTCCACGAAGGGAATTTACACCAGTACCCAGAGCACTACTCAGGTGTAAAGTATTTTGGAGGGTCGCATGCAGTAGAAAAGGTTCAACGGTTGGGTGCTGGCATATATTTCAATCCATACGTGAAAATGAAAGACGAGTCAGGACGCACCAGCTCGATAAAATATGGGACGATTGAGCTACGTGATGCATTGTTGGATTTAACGGAATGGTCCTCTTTATACATCGCTGGTCGACTACAGAAACCAGTGAAGCTTATGCACAATTTCAGGCCCCTCATTACATTCGCTAATCAATATAATCTTAAAAATGCTCTTGCAGTTGGCATATTATTAATAAAACCACAGAACTTTGACGAGTACCAACTTTATGAGTCAATAACAAAGATATCATATTTGGGTGACCTCAGGATGTTGGTAGGAGGAGAGAATCCGAACAAGGCAAGAAATATTGTATCTAAGCAGTACGATAGTTTTAAAAAGTTGTATGGGCCGCTCATCGAGTACATGTTGACGCATGGAGTATTAGTTCGTGTAAATGGAGATGATAATGTTGCAAAATTCAGCAGGACGTCTGATTCCAGGAAAATCAGTAATTTGTTGCAAACTTTACCAATTCAGTTCAGGAGAAAGCTTTACAAGCAGTTTGAAAGCAAGTATGCGATTGCACTCTCCCAAGACCCGATAGCACAAAGCACAATCACTGGCAAAGCTCTTTGTGATATTACTGATCTAGATGAAAGTATGTTGACATCTCCTTTTGCAGATAGTGTAGCTAGTGATCCTCAACTCAGGAAGAGTGTGGTTAGGGCTATCAAACGAACCGTGGCATATCCAGCACTAGTGCAAACGATAAAAGGTATTTTCAGCGCTGGATTAATGAAATCCGTCCAGTATGCATGGGAGAAGAATACGAAGTTTAGAAATAGTTAAGGGTTTCATTAAAGAGGCTATAAATATGTAAAGAATTGAAATCATGAAGCAGTCAGCATGGTATCAGTAGACCACTTAACTATCGTACTTATGTCCTGAACGATTTGTCTAATGCATGTAGTATTTGCGTATCATCGCTGTTATAATTGTAAGACGAATACCTTGCCCCGTTGGAGGGACGTACCAAGGGAAGGAGAGTCCGCGGCAAGCCAGAAGTATTCAGCTGAAAAAAATACTGATCTGCATAGTTCAACTGAGAGGGAGAATGCTGGTAGTTGGGCTCTGTTTTCGGAGGCAGGTTGTCATCAGGAACAGCCCAGGAGTAATACATGCGCATGGGAGGTGGAAGATATGCGACTTTAGCACTAGGGGACACTGAGGAGTAGCTTTCGCGTGCTGAGCTCTGTAAGGTTGAGAACCTAAATGCAAAGGAGTTCTCTTTGGCCAAGTCGTCGACCAAAAGATGCGAGCTATGGTACACGGAAGGGCTGATGTGAAGCGCTTGTAAGACAGGATCACTGCTGGGCACCCGGCAGGGCAGATTATCTTCTGGATCGAGATACGCTATCAAGTGCAACTTTTCGTTTTGCTTTGTTTTCAAAGAAAAACTCTGTTTTATGAGTCCTTTTCTTGCAACGCTCTTCGTTTCGTCTAGCTCAGTGTAAACCAAAAAGGGGCCTTGGACCTTTGAAGTAGACCAGCTTTTCCCGTCCGTCCACCTTTTCATTCCACACTCGCTCTCATTCCAAGCAAAAATCATGTTGGGCCCTATGAGCCGTCTCTCCCTGTCATCAAGACGTCTACTAACCTTATGCAAGATTCCAAGTCTTATGCCTTCAAAGATAAGTAAAGTATCCTTTATAGACCATACTTGGCCTCTATATGTCTCCAAACCTCTGCCATCGTTACTTGAAAATTCAGATATGATATGCATTATAGTATCAACACTGATAAACTCTGAAGTTTTCTACCAAACAGCGGTGGGACTTCACACTATAAAAAGCTCTACGCAGAACGGTTTACTGGACAGCTGATCGCTACTTGTAGGGCCAATGCCTATATTTATAATCCCGTTACCATTATTTTCATAGCATTCCATCTGGCATAGAACTAAATGCACTCTTCTCTCATGCCCATGTACCAATATAGCAATTCTAGCTGGTAAAAGGGCAAGTATGTACCATTTCTTATTTACTTCGTCGTAAATATCCTTCATTTAATCAATACTAGCATAGAATCAGTCGGACAGTATAAAGCTGCTAACATACCTAAACACCATCCTAGGAAGGCGCACTTCGGCGTGGTACGTCACCCCGACTGGAATGCACTTCTCAGTCTGTCTCACACTGAAACTTTCATGTAGTAACTGAATTCTAGGGTCGTCTAACATACTGGAGACAACTCTAAGGCTGGTAGATCAAATAAATTTCATTTTGTTGGGACATTGTCCTTCAAACGGTATACAATCACAAGTTTTATGCTAAGCACCTTGTACACCTGTAGGCCTTTATCTGGTCGCAGGTCATACACTTTCATCGTTAACGTTTTTAGCTAATACTTTACTTGTCTCGCGTGAAATTTCAGTTTTCATGTAAGGCTGACAATATGCTTCATATCCATACAAGGATGATAATGTACACATTTTTTTGTAATCACTATGTGTTATCTGAAACTGATTTTATTTTGAAGGGCTTTAGATTATGCGCAATTCATTTCACTTTACTAAAATGAATATTAACGAACTGACATTTCACATTGATGCTTGTTGAAAGCGTGTACCTTCTGCAGTCCTTCATGGTTATGCAATAACACGATTCTTATTTTGGCACACGAAGCGGATTGAGCAATAAGGACAGCACAGCGCAGCGTGCACTATTGTTGGCTGGGGTCCCTTTATTAGGAGAAACTGGGAACCTCATGGTGCGCGACTAAAACACGACACAACGACATCACAACGCGACATTTATCTATAAGACCTAGTCCTGTGAGGGATGGCGTTGCCCAGGTCTAGGGGGAGACAGATGCGTATAAAGCAGAAGCAGTAGTTTGGCAAAGCAATACCATTGAGCTATCGACAGCGGGACCAGATCGACAAAGTTAGACAGGAAACGACAGTCTGATCACAGGCATGCCATCGAAAAATCACAAAGACCAGGTTTCGGAAACCGAGAGCAAACAACCTTCTAACTCTCGGGCATCGCAGAAGGCCAGGAATGCCGCGGCCCAGGCAGCGCAGCAGGAGCTTCTAGCCAAGCACATAAACTCGAATGGGCCCCAGGATAAGCCCAAGGTGGAGCCACTCGACTTTGAGGCGTTCAGTGATGATGAGCTTGTGGCATACAACAGGAAGTACGGGCTTGGGTACAGCGATCCGCTCTCGATCAACGGCAACATCTTAAACTCGGAGATCGGGAAGAAGACATACTTCTCAAGAAATGGCTTCAACAAAAACCGGATTAGCAAGCCAGAGCTTGCCAGCCATTTGAAAAAACACTTTATGGCAATGCCATGCCGAGAAAATGAAATTATTACCAGTTTCCTCTACAAGGTGAAGAACCAGGATAAAAAATTTAAGCTATCATTTTAGACGTGGAGTTTTTACGGCTTGGTTGGGTTAATGAAAAAGGTTAGGGATAAGTTTCGGGCTACAAACATGAAGCGGAACGTATACAACGGGATGAGAATATGCTACGCCAACAAAAAGCCACCATGGCTAGAGAACCTCCACAAGAGCTTATCCCACAAGAGCATATTATAGGTTGCATTGTATATTGTTTTAGATAATATCTATTAATTAATGAACATTATGTCAAACGACGAAGACGACGGCGATTTTGTGTAATACATCAATAGTCGAGACACCTTTGCCGAACAAGGGCCCATGATAACATTTTGACAGCGGATTACATCGAATCGAAACATGGACTCATCTACGTTAGCGTTTATCGTAATCCTTGTGGTAGGGTTTGTGTTCTTAAGATGGCTTATATCGCCGGTAGATCCTTTGCTTACCAACGATGAAACAGAGAACATCGTGCACAGATTGAACAGATCGCCAGACGACGTGCTGACTAGAAGGATAAGAAGACCTGTCACTGATGATATGATAGAGGTGGTTCGTACAATAGCACCGCAACTCACCACAGGTCAGATAAGGATGGATTTGGAGAGAACAGGCTCGGTTGAATTAACGATCGAGAGGTATATGGAGACGGGTGATTTACCATTTCCTCCTGGCGAGTCCCGCCCGCAACATACGGACGATTCAGACAACCATAACAAACCACCAGCTAAAACAAGCTCAATAAACTTAATAGAAAAATATGGCTTGGAGTCTCAAGTTGATCAAGAAGAACAGAATGGAGGCATAGAATCCTCTTGGCATGATGACAAGGGAGATAGGAGCTCTCTTTTGAGCAAAAAGCGTGCCGAAATGATTCTAGGAGCAAGAAGAAGGCTTGCGGCACAACTACAAAAAGAAAAGTCTGCTTGAAGTCTATTATACAAACTAAAATTATATCATCACCGTTAACATTTCCACTTTTTTTTTTCATTGAATGGATTATTTCCATATTCAACTGAAATACTTTAACGTCGCTTGCTCCATATGAGTATCTTCATAGAGAAGGATCACTGGAGTTGGAAATATTCTTTTTGTTGTCTATAGAGGATTCGTTACCATTTATATTTGTAGATGTCCGTGCTGCCGTATCATCTCCAATATAATTCTTTCCAAAGACACCCGTATCAAATCTAATACACGAACAGAAGCCGTCGGCTGAGCTTACTATGATGCTTAACCCATCAGTGTCCCAACACAAATCTGTAATGGTTGAGTAGTGCAAGTTTGACACATGCCCTAAAGGTTCCAACTTTTGCGTATCGTAAATAATTATTGAATCTTGGGTAGCGACGGCGAAGACCATTTTGTACGGCAACTTGAAAACACAACTTTCACTGGGGTCTATTTGATAGAAAACAGGCGAGAATGCGAGGGCAATTGCAGGCTTCTTGAAACCTGGTATGTGACAGACTGGTGGCCTATTCAAACCCGACCTTATGTATATGTAGACTGTGTTGATAGAATCTTCGTTGTTGGTCATATCACTGGCCAAAGAAGTATTTTCTTGTCTAATGATACCCAGTGGAGTTACGAGGAGATTTCCATCGGGAGAGAAGGCGAGTCGTCGGAAAAATGACTGAAGTGTTTCTGGGTAGTATAATGAAATATTTTTAAGGTCTTTGACAGTCTCTTGATTTGCATCATTTGAAAGCTGGCCTGTGGAACCTGCTTCAAATTCATCCTTCCAAGGAGATATTTTCTTGGTAGGGACATCAGCCCTAGTAATTCTATGATATAAACAAGGCTCTAACAACTGGTGGGCATCGTTTGCGTTCTTTAATGAATGAATGATTATTGAGCGATCCGCAGATTGCAGGACAATGTACTCGTTCAATGGATCCCAGCATACCCCCTGAACGTAGTGAGAATGGCCTGTGAGCTGAAATATTTGCTGTCCAGTCTCAAGCTCGTAAATTCTGGTTATGTTGTCCATAGAACCAGTCACTATGTACTTTGAGTCGGGCGACCATGACAAGTCATATATCTCCGACATAGACGAACGAATTACACGATATGGCACCCATGACTCTTTAATGTCATCTTCATCTTCTTCAGCGCCAAAGTCCTTAATAATTTTATCAGATCTGGTCCATACAATGAGCATCCCATCGTCTCCTCCACTAGCAAGATACTTTCCCGTTGAGTCAAAGCGCACAGTGTTGACTGCCTGAGTATGCTTACGAAGCGTGCCTAAGTATTCAACTGAAGTGGTTTCATCATTGCTGTTATACTTCACCTGCCACACCCTTATATTATTATCACCACCTCCGGTTGCCAATCTTTCAGACCGCTTTAAGTCTTCTGATTTTTGAAAATCCACTGAATATACTGGCTGGCTTTCATCATGCCAATGAACCGCTATAGTTGAAGCATTCATTAAAGCAGCTATTTTATGGCTTCCTGTTTTACCTGCTATACGCGTTGATGGAGCTTTTTTCGTCAAAAAGGTTGAACTATTGCGCGATTACTCAATTGAGGTTTACTCCCAGCTTATCTACAGCTCCTATAGATTAGTATGAAGTGCAAGAAGTCTTGGAAAAATTAATAGAGGAATAAGTTAAGCAACTCTTTTACGACGCCTTTAAGAAATAGCACTTTTGATATGTGGAAAAAAGAGATTCAATTTGACATAGCTTCATTGGACTTTGACATTTTGTCTGACGATGATTTAAGTACAATTGATGAGTTTGAGCTCGAGGAAGATGCTCATAAGGATGAACAAAGGAGTACTGAGATGAATGATGAGATATTGTTTGAGAAAAGCGCTCAGAAGTATATGAAATTCACGGATAATAATCCGACTACGTATCATGTTATAGAGTATTTCAAGCATAGGCTACTATCGTCGGGCTTCAAGTACATTAACGAAAAAGAGCTTTTATACGACGATATAAGAAAAAACATCAAAGAAGGAGGATATTTTTTTACTGTGAGGTCCAATCTTTCCATAGTTGCTTTTTCAATTGGAGGCAACTGGTGTCCGGAGAGTGGTGCTGCAATAGTAGCCAGCCATGCTGATGCTCTAGCTGTCAAGCTCAAGTCAACTTCATTGAAGAAAGACATTGAAGGGTATAATTTGCTAGGTGTAGCAAATTATTCTGGCTCATTGAGTCGATGCTGGATCGACAGAGATTTGGGTATTGGCGGTGTAGTTATTACTAAGGAAAACGGAAGGGTGGTTAAAAAGTTGGTGTCATCCGCGGGCTATCCAGTCGCCAAAATACCTAGATTAGCAGAGCATTTCGGTGATATAGCAGATGAACCGTACAACAAAGAGACCAAGATGGTCCCGATAATTGGGTACGGAGAGAAGTCTATTGCATCTGAACTGGAGAAGAAAGCACCACTTTATGGGAAGCACCCAATTTCATTGCTTAGATATGTATCCAACATTAGCAACAGCTCAGTAGAGGACATATTAGCTGTTGACTTGGAACTTTTTGACGTTCAAGCCTCTACCAGGGGAGGATTAGACCACGAATTCATTTTCGCTTCTCGAATGGACGATAGGCTATGCTCTTTTTCGAATATTGAAGCACTAATTCAGCATAAAGAATCAATGGAGGACCAAATTAAGGGGAACGATGTCTTTAGTATTGCTGCTGTTTTCAACAGCGAGGAGATTGGCTCAAGAACTACAAGTGGAGCACAGAGTACCTTTTTACTGGCTACAATAGAGAGAGTTCTCAATGCCAAAAATCTCAGCTCCAACGAGAAACCATTAGTCTATGCGAACTCGGCTATTCTCTCTGTTGATGTGACACATGCTTTCAATCCTGACTTTGCCAATGCATATTTGCCAGATCATTATCCTTTGCCCAACACTGGAGTTTCAGTGAAAGTTGACCCGGATGGGTATGTTGCAACTGATGCATTCGGTATAGCTCTTGTAGAGATGGTTGCTTCTAGAAATGGTCTTAAGGTGCAAAGATTTCAAAGACGAAATGGCACTGCTTCAGGAAGCACGATTGGTCCGATATTGGCAACTACCACAGGTGCAAGAGTTATTGACGTTGGTTTACCTATTTTGTCGATGCATAGTATCAGGGAAGCAAGTGGGTATAAGGAACCAGGGTTAGGAATACGTTTTTTCGAATCATTTTTCAGAGACTGGCATGAAGTGAAAGAGTTGATGCCTGACTATTAACTAGAGCAAGTAGCCTTTTATTATTCTCTATATCATTTTGAGGGCATTGATTTGTCATGTCCTTAACTACGAGCCCAAATATGATCGTTAATAGTTAGGTATTATTTGTACAAAAGAATAGGGTATTTAAGTATGAACTTAATCATGATTGTGCTGATGCAGTTGAATTGCTGTGTAATTATGCATGAATGATAGAAGGAAAACTTGACCATCTGTGATTAATCACAATTACCAAAGAAAAGACTCAAACCAATAGAAACAATGGTAAGGTCATAATTGAAGTATGGAAATTTAGTAGTGAAGGCGATTAGAGAACGCCTAAAATGACAGATGATACTATGAACAAACTCAATAAAGAAGTGGTCTTACTATTTTCCCCACAAGCATAATTTCCGTTTGAAGCCAGCTTAACGGAACTCTTTGTGGATTGTTTAGACAGAGAGCTTGAACTACCGGCCTTACCCAGAGAAACTCCTTGGGAGGACTTCAGGGTCTCTTGTGCTGCCGTACTGGACTTCAAGGTCAAAGTCTGCACCACAGAACTCGCTTCAAATGAACCCTTGGCATCTGCGCTGCTGTCTGAAGCTGTAAGTAAACCACCACCGCTATCCGATCCAGTTTTTCCTGATCCTGCATCTTGGTGGGCCGACTTTATATTTATGGTCTCTTCACCCATTTGGAAATTTGATGTTCCACTTAATGCTAGGCCGCCGGCTGTTGCGAGACTAGGAGAGGCAAACGTCGTCGTACCTGTGTTTTCAAGACTCATCTTTCGTCCTTTGTGATGCTATATCTAATAGCACAATATATCAGCGAACTGGATACCAACACAAATTGAGATATAACCACGACTTGAACGACTAGTACTGAATAAGTCAGTAATGTTATTAGCTATTCACCCCTTAATGTAGCTATAGCTAAGCGAAGTTCAGTCTGACGTTCCTCAGAAAATGGAGAAAAAAATTCCTAGCTCAATTTTGTTTATGTTCAAGAAATCAAAGCTTCCTGAAAACACTTAACACAAAAAGTTTGAAAGACTTTTCCTAGTTCTATAGCACCTGTTGCTTTATTAGCTTATTGGAAGTTATAACTTCACTTGCTAACGATTCTTCGATAGGAGCAAAATATTTTCAGAAATAGGCCGGATATCGTAACAGGAACAGGGGCAGAAGCCCTTATATAACAGTTCGCGTATCCGTTCTAAGATCCGAAAGCATAATTTCTGTAAGGTACAAACAATTATGACGTAACGAGATGTTGTGTACCATACTAAAAGAGTTCGAGAAAGTTACACAAATACGTAAGCAGGTGACGATGCACATAGAACGTTATACTCAAGGCTTTGGGGTAAATAGTATTGGAATATAGTTTAATGTGAAAGGATTGTAAATGAATGGGTGGCACAATGAAACACGGATCGCGACACTTGGAGGGTCAGTCAAAGATGTGAGCTTATTCTGCTGCGTTCCACTTGAGAAAATTCCAGGGAGCGAATGGCGTTTTTTGTCCAGGGTTTTTACCATGCCGAGGTACCGTCAGGACGTATTCGTCAAAAGGAAAAAAGACACGAGGAAGAAAGGTACTACATAATAAAAAGTAGCATTGGACTAACCTCAGTAGGCGCACACAATTTATTGTAGATTAATAGTATGCACATTGCATGCAGATGCCCTGCCCCAGATCCTCAAATACGTGTCAGTTTGACTTTACAACTGTGAAAGGAATACAGATCCAAGAGTGTCAACAAAAGAACGCCGAATCGAGCACTTTGTACAGTATCGGATTACTGCGCATATTGTGCTATGCTTTATTGTACAGCTTAGCCAGATAATACTATAAAAGAAGGACAATCCCGGCGAGGGTTCAACGCGAGTCTTATTCTTCATTATATTACTTGCGCCAGAACACCATTGAATTAGGCAAACTTCTACCAGGTGTGCTGCTTTGTCTTGTAATTTTCTTAGTAAACTACCTTATAATGGTTGTATTTTTTCTAGTCATGACGCGGTGAGAAATTTATAAGGTCACATGACCAATCTACTTCTTGCAGTTGAATGAACTAGCCAAAACGTAAATTTCCACTTTAGTTGGCCACAAGAGAACATTTGAATGACGGGTGGACTGCGAATGATAGCTTAGTACCTACTATTTTTCTTGTTTCCATTTTTGGCCTGCTTTTCGCACGAGGCCCTTACCCGAAGCGTCTGACAAGAGTGTCTGAGTAATATTGTTTACTCCTAGATTACATTCCATTCCATCAGAGTCGTCAGGTAACTCACAAGAGACGCGGGTTAAGCAAACGCATCGTAGACACGACTATATCTCGAAAAAGGAACCATTCAAACACTGTTTGGCAAAGTAGACACACTGCGCGAACCAAAGTTACAGTGAACTTGGTTGATGTGTAACTCGGGCGCAAAATAGGCGAACATAAGGTGCCTCTAATGAATGATGACGCGTCAGCTGCTAGTTCTGGTAATGCGTTCTAGAGGGCCGCAAAATTGTGGAAGGCGGCTAACAGGGGCGCCTAACAGAGGCGGCAGTGGTAAGAAGTTACCATAATAGGATGTTAGCGATTGCCGCCATAACGAGTTAAGTACTACCTTTCGCTTCAGGAACCGCTGCAGCTAGTAGACAGGGTAAGCCACACAATGCAGAGTCAGAAACTTGAAGAAAATTTATTTCAAGTCATATAGCAATACCCATAAGCACGAGACCACTGCAAAACCTGTGTTACAAGGAGTAACTATGTTTTATACTCTGGTGGAGGGCTTTCTTACAATCGGAATACCTATTGCGCACCTGTTTCGGCAGTCTGCGCTACACCGTCGGCTCATGTCGGATATTATCGCTTTAGGCTTCTTACAATAAAATTGTTTTTGCAGCTAACTACGCGCATTTACCGACCGGTGTCAAGGTCAATCTATCAGTGTGAAAAGAGGCTACGTATTACAGGTCATGTCTAAGTTCATCTACAATTACATCTTATTCATAGTTTTGCCGGTACTACAGCAGAAGACGAATTACTGCTAATAAGTTAGGAGCTTTATATAGTAGGGCCTATGGCATATTAAAAGTATGATAGCATTTTTACGCCACTGATACGCCTACGCTTTAACAGTCGTATTTATTTATTCTTCACTATGTTAGGGATTTTGAAGCAAAGCTTCTGAATCGGGAGCGCCTGGCGTCCCTTGACGAGAAGTCTGTCTAGATCTGGCTGAATTACCTGACAAGAGTGCAGCAATCGGGTGAAATACCTTCTTCACTACATTCTGTCTTTCTAACTCCTTAAGCTTGTGCGCATAAATAACTTCAAAAGAGGGTGGCTCAATCTCTTGAGGTGGCACGGAGCTATCCACAGGAGCTATCATCTCGTTCATGGAAGTCGAAAGAGATGGATTACTTGCAACAAGAGAGTCATAATCTGGTTTTTGCATGCTAGGATTACGTGCAATAGATGCAGCAGACTGTCTAAATGCATTAGAACCAGAAGCTTCTACCGTAGAGCCATAGCCATTGGCTGCAACACTACTGACAGAATTCGATCTCGAATTTGACCTTCCAGTTCCACTAGAGCGAAACGAGAATATTGATGTCTTGTCGTCAAATACAGAGCCCATGTCCTCCAAAGTTAACCCTTTTGTTTCAGGAAATAAAGTATAAACGACCAAAAAAGAAAGTGCGCATGACGCAGCAGGAATTAAATATGTTTTCCATGCAATTGCGTCTAGCAAGATGGGCGTCATTTCTCCTACTAGAAAATTGAAAAGCCAGTTCGTTGCAGTTGAGAGGGCAGCACCTTTTGATCTGACCGAGTTTGGTAAAACCTCATTCATCATCCAAGGAATAGGGCCCCAGCTAGCACCAAAAGCAGCATTGAAAATTATAACACAGGCAACTACAATGTTAGCTGTGTATTTGTTGTTTAAGAACAAAGAGTAAGCAATTATTGTAAGTGGAATGCCCATAACAATTGCTCCTGATAATAGAAGTGGCTTTCTACCCCAGGAATCAACTAAATACCAGGGTGGAATCGTACTCAATACGTAGACAATAGAATTAATACCGGTCATTAAGATCGCCTGCCTACCTATCCAACCCGCCAGTTCAAAAATCATTGGCGCATAGTAAGATACGATATTGATTCCATTCAACTGAGCAAACATTTGCGAGAAACATCCAACAGAAACACGCTTGCTGTATCTATGGAGCATGTAGCGATATGACCGCTCGCCTCCTTCAACCCTAGCTATCAAGACATTCTCTTTTATATTTCTAAATTCGTTGATGGCGACCTCATCTTCGACGTCTCCATCAGCATACAAGTCTGAAATCACTACCATTCCTTCGATGTCATGATTATGGTCCAAGAGCCACCGTGGTGTTTCTACAATGATAAATGAGCCCAAATACAACAAGAACCCCACTAAACTCTGAATGAATAACGGCATTCTCCAGGAAAGGTTGTTTTCGATAAAAGAAAACCCGTAATCGACCCATATACTGAAAGAGTACCCCACTATATTACCGGAAAACTCTAAACATGCATAAAATCCTCTGTCATCAGGTGGACTAATCTCTGACTGGTAACAGGGAATAATGGTAGTTAAAAATCCAATGGCTATACCGCTGATGAGTCTTCCGAAGCCCAAGTTGATTATATTCACTGATGTCGTTTGAATGATCCCTCCTATAACAAATATCAATGATCCATACCTAATCGTGAGCCGTCTTCCCAACTTGTCTCCAAACTTACCCGCTTCGAAAGACGATATCAATGCTCCTATTTCAAGGATCGCTATCATTGTACCAACAGCTGCAGGTGAAGGATCCCTATAGTAGGCCTTAAAATATTTATTTGTTAAAAGAGATGACATAAGTCCCTGTTCAAACCCAAAGAGGAATACCCCTAACGAGACAAATATAGAGGTGAAATTTAAGAGACTCCGTCCCACGAGGACACTCTCCTTCATTTGAATGTTGTGGTGCCTGTTCCTGTGAATTTCCATTGCTGAAAAGTACTCAGATATGTGGGTGCAAAGACAGACTAAGAATATGCTATTAAATACAACTTCAGTCTAAGTAGGTATATGCTTTCTCTTTTGAGGGATCACACTACACTGTTCATCAATCAAGAAGGTAATGTTTTATCTAAACAGAAAATTCGTATCTCATTCTACGGGGTTCTTAAGCTTTTACACGACTCATACTTTCTCTTATCGTAGATTCGCTACCCCAGATTTATTTAGTTCTGACATTCTACATATTCAACGGCATGATTACAAATTGACGGTCCTATTACTATATAGCACGAGAATCGATAACTAGACGTTCATTTCATATTGCCAACTTCTAAAAATGATGGATACGAACAAGAAAGATGCAGATAGCAAGAGATTCAATGAATGTTATTTAATCTCGTACTGTTCATGTGAACGTCGATATCAAGCCTATCAGCATCATCTTCTATCGTTCTCAAACGAGCGTTCTGGCTGTCTACTTCCTTACCAATAGTATTAGCGGAACTTTTCAACTTCTTAGCGTAAAGACCAATTTGATCCAAGTTATTGGCTATTTCTTTCTCCATTTCGTCATCCTCAGAGTCATTCTCAAATTGGTATCTTCTAGCTGCATCTAAGCTGCGTTCACCTTGGTATTTCTGATAAAGATCAGATGATGTTGCATTATTAGTGAGTCCTTGCTTGATTCTTTGTTCACTTTCATACATCTCGTGACGGTTAGTGTCTCTGAGGTATTTTTCACGGGCCTTGTTAGACTTTATTTTTTCTTCTTGTTGGCGTAATCTTGACTTTTTGTTGAAAGGATTACCGTATGCTGGAATGAAAATCGATCTATTAAGTCTCTGTAACTCCTTCACCTTTTCATCCGCTATCTTGGTTTGTGTGTCTGCTAACAACAAGTTCTGTTCAGCATTGTACAATCTCTCGGACTGAGATCCAAGCATCCCCATAGTATTAGTGGCAGAAGCATCGGACTCTTGGGCCATACGCAAGGTGTTTCTTGTAGATGCTACAGACTCTTGCTTCACAAATCTGATATCCTGTTTGATTGCTTCGACGGCTTCATCTTCCAGATCAACTTGCTTCTCTTCAGGCAATTCATCAAGTTCTAAATTTAAATCATCTTCTTCGGGTAAATCATTGAGATCAAAGTCATCATCCTCAACATTGCGTCGTACAGGCTTGCGAGACACTGTCATGTCATTAGTAGGAATAGAATTTAAGTCTAGCGTTTCTTCATCTGCGTCTCTAGGGCGGCGAGCATAACTCCTTGAAGATGGTGCTATGGATCCACGCAGACTCATATGATCGGGCTGCTGTTTCAGCTCAACTCTTTCCCTTGTTGTGGTTCTGCTGTAAGGATCAAACCCACCCTGTTGTGCAGAAGACAGGCCAGTAGCTCCTGCACTGTTGCTACCACCATTAAAGCCGGAGGAGCCGTACGGCAGAGCCTCTTGTCCAATGTCTTGGTCTTGTGGCTGCACATATGGGTTACTACCTCCGCCAGCGTTGCCGTCAATGCTAGCATAAGGATTGACGGGCTTGAAACCTGGTTTTGCCTTCAGTCTCTCCTGCGCATATTGCTTAAACGCCCCAAACTTCTCTTCTCTGCCCTTTCCCGACTTTGTGCTTATTCCCACTCGATTCAAGTCTTCACGGAGCTCTTCCTCTGTAGGCTCTTTCCGCTTGAACATTTTCTTGATACCCATTTTGAGTTGTTGATATCCCTATGACTTATACTTGACGATACAGACTTCCTGTATATCAGTGTGTTATCCCAGCTACCTTTCCTTCGAAATATTACCAGACTTCACGAGTAATGAAATAACACTTGGTAGAACTATTACATGCCATATAGTCTTGAAGGCTAATGCTACTTGAGCGAAACAGACTGCATATACTCAATCGGGGGCTTAAAATGGGAAAGAAATGATCACAAAATAATGGACCTGTGTATAGCAAAGAAAAGACCATGTCATCACATGACAATTAACGTGATCTAAATCATCTGGTTGCAGCAAGTAGTGATGAGCCCATAGACATGACGTGGCATACCAGGGCATATAGACTCTGCCATGGATGATACAATGCATGGAATACCAGATATCGCTTGTAAACGGATTCAACATCGTATCTGACGTATAATGGTGAGTTTTATCTCATGTCGATTATTTGAGACATGGCTCGCATTAATGCTTGATCATGCTGCCAGCTAAGTGAGCTTTATTTGGCACCAGGCGCTTTTTCTGGAGAGGGGAGCTGTGTATAATGGCGGTTGGCTTTCAGAAATGTCTGCTCATCGAGTCTAGGAAGTCCCAGGGCGTCGCGGAGCAGCTTTTTAAGAAGTCCGGTCCATATGCCGTCTCATCGGTGTATGGTTAAGACGAAAAAAGGAACATGAAAACTAGGTAAAACGGGTCATATTGAATCCAACAACCATCGATGACCAGCACGTCACAAGTACTGACTGAAGTGGAAGTGCACAGCTTGAAGAAACGGAAGCTTTTGTCTCCTCAAGTGGCGATTGTCACTGCGACGTACCTGGAAAATGTTGAGGCACTCAAACATACATATGCCACATACCATAATGGGAGCGACACAGGTGAAGGCCTCCATGATAATAGCCCTAAAGCACTCGGATATGATAATACATATATAAAGCCCTCAAATAAAACTATACACCGTCCTGATGTGGTGGAAATGGAGTGTATAGATGTTGAAAAACACTTAGACAGCTGTCCATGTGGCCATCTACATGGTGAGGGAGAGCATGAAGACATAACAGCGGTGGGTATGAGTAATAATCCTATGAGAGGTCCAGACTAGATTTTTCTCTTAATTTTTGCTTTCAAATTTTCATATATTTCGCCATCAACAGTTGATTTACTCTTTACAATCTATACGAATTCCCGACAGGGAATACGCATGAAAACATCTACCTACATTCAACAAAGACCCAAAGTCTTTCATAAATACTCGGTTCACCAGCAACCCACCTTAAGTGCCATCTTGTGTATAAAAAAGACAAGACCATGCTATATGTATTTTCACCAATTTTCAACAGTATATATATGCGACAGCTTTTCTATAATCTAACGATCATCATATTCACGTGATATAGCAAAATTGCAAGTTGGGATTGGCTAGTTACAGGTTAGATGATTTTACAGGCTCTATGGCTTCAAGGGTAGTTTCACTGTGGGCTTATTTGAAGACACTGGGTAACAACAAAGGACAGGAATGGCTATTTGATAGCACCTTGAAGCTCTCAAGAGAGAAGCAACTAGATACCACAGGGCTACGCGCTTGTATAAGCGTACATGATCCAATGGAAGATCCAAATAATGCATTGATAGATTTGAACTCCACAATGAGCACAGTCTGCCACAGCGATTCTGTGGATGAGATTATTAGTCAGATTTAGCAATTTACGGCGTAAATTGGAAATTAGGGAGATGCTTGTTGTTGTGGATCAGACAAACTTTTCAGCTCGAAATGTATTAATAATGAAGGAAGGGAACCTCGTTTTGACATATTATATCTGACCTCTTTTCGAAGCAGCTGGTACTTCTAAGAAAAAGTTAAATTGACGATTCGACGAAGATGAGTGAGATTTCACCTCATGACTCTAAACATGGAAAGACAAATAGAATAAAGGTCGGGACAATTGAGGTAGACGAACAGCGTGAAGAACCATATATCGACTTACTGTTGAATCTAAGTCAGGAGGAAATTGACCGCAGAAACAATTCTAAATGGTTCAAAATCAGGAAATTTTTTTGGGATGGTACGGATAAGCACCCCAGTGAACAGAGGTATCTTATGAAGTTGGATTTTTTCTTACTAAGTTCTTCTATGCTTGGATACTTTATCAAAAATCTCGACCAGTCGAATATGGCGATAGCGTATGTCAATGGAATGGATGAGTATTATAATATGAGTGATAATCAATACAATTACCAGATGACTTTGTGGACAGTTG
The DNA here is from genome assembly GCA_002196765.1 of Millerozyma farinosa. Classification (NCBI taxonomy): domain Eukaryota; kingdom Fungi; phylum Ascomycota; class Pichiomycetes; order Serinales; family Debaryomycetaceae; genus Millerozyma; species Millerozyma farinosa. Next base: position 721,948 of record NBND01000002.1, on the reverse strand, counting down.
GATACATTATCGGGCAAATTCCTTCCAATCTTATTTTGCATAGAATATCCGCCCGATATTACCTCGGAGGACTCGAAGTGTGTTGGGCCATTCTAACTTTGCTAATGATAACTTGCAAATCTTTAAAAGGAATTTATGCTATAAGGTTTTTTGTGGGGCTCACTGAGCTGGGTTATTTTCCTGGTATCGAATATCTCGTGGGAAGTAATTATTCCGCAGCAGAAATAGCCAAGCGTTCAACCTACTTTTCTGTGTCTAGCAGTATTGCCCTGTTAATCTCAGGCCCTCTTCAAGAGGCTATGCTTAAGAGATACAAACATTCAAAGATGCCCCCTTTCAAATGGATGTTTCTCTATGACGCTGTTATTTCAATCCCTATTGGATTGTACACTATGGTGACAGATCCCAATACTCCTTCAACAACAGACTCATGGTACTTCTCCGAGCAGGACAGACTTATCGGTCTTGAAAGAAGAAGAAGGATCGGTGCTCAGTTAAATACGAGAGAGAGGTATACTTGGAAAAAAATTAAGAGTTTTGTAAATTCCTGGCACATCTATCTTTTCCCATTGATGTTCTTGACTTATAACAATAGCTGCAGTGCAACATCTCAACCTACATTCACTACTTGGATGAAAAAAGATTTGAAACTACCATCTTCTGATTATAATACCTATCCTTCAATACTTTCAGCGTTGCAAATTGTATGTTCTCTCTCGATTGCCTATATTGGTGATTTTTTAGGAGGCAAAAAGAATTGGTTGTTTGTAGGTCTCTTTTTTACTTTGACTATCATAGGCTGCTCATTATTGGCTGCATGGGACATCCCTATAGGTTTACATTGGCTATGCTATTATTTAATTGGTATACCAACCACATGGGGTCAACCTCAAATATTTTCCTGGGTTAATAGATTGCTCATCGAGGATGATATGAAACGTAATTTTGTTGTTGTTATAACAAACACTTTAGCATACGTAACAAATGCGTGGGTTCCAATCTTTGTGTGGAATACCAACGATAAGCCAAGATACTTCATCGGTTTCACTTATACTGCATGTCTTCTGTCACTAGGACTTATCTTGACGACCATTATATATTTCTTGAGCAGACGTGACGAGAAACGCAAGGAAGAACAACAAGCAAAAGTCAGCGATGAGGAATATAGTGTTAGGTCTACTACCTCATCTAAAGATTTGTAATAAGTAAACAAAATGGCCTTTTATATGAACTTATATAGTAAGAATACGAATCGATTTTATTTTCAGATCTATTATATGTTATCTGCCAATAATCACAAGAAGAAATAACGAGATGTCAAGTGTTACCTCGATAGCACTTCTTAACGAAATATTGCAAAATATTTATTTTGAAATCATTACTGTTGGGCTAGAAAAGATGTACTTAATTGAATAATCTTCGTGGATATGGCAAGGGAGAAGGAACTGAGCTTCTGAGGGCAAAAGAAAAGACTTAATCCAAAACAGCGATTTCCTTGACAGCCTCATCGTAACTTTCCTTGTACTCGTCAACTTTACTAGCATTCTTTCCATTCTTACCACCACCAGGAACTATCATAACACATGAAGTAGGCCTTTTCGTGGCTCCAGCAGACCCCAAGTCTTCTTTGGAGGGTATGAATACATATGGTACAGAACAGTCTTCACACAAGACAGGTATATGTGAAATGACATCAGGAGGAGAGATGTCACCAGCAATTATAACCAAACCCTTCTCTCCCTTTCTTAAAGCCTTGACAACTTCTTTAACACCTCTCTTTACGTGCTTTGCCTTAGAAGCTCTCTTGACGGTCTTCAATACTTTCTTATTCAATTTTTTTGAAGCAAGAGGCTTGGCGAAGGGCAAAATTGCAGCCATTCGCTTATCATAGTTATCTTCCTCTTCTTTAACCTTTCCTTCCTTTTCTTTCTTAGCCATGACTTATTATTTACTTCTTGTTACGCTGAACAGCTTAGTCGAAGTGAAAATTTAAGTTAAAGAAGAGCAAAAAAAAAGGTGAATAAAATAAATGTTACACAAAAACCAATGAGGCTCTTCTCATCGACCGCTGCTAACATATACTGGAACTGAGCCAACAAGCAAAATGGTAGGAAATGATCTAAAGGGACTGCCTAAGACCATATTTGGAAAGAAAAGAAAGAGAAACTGGACATCACAAAGCTCAGTATATGGTGATAGCCTTTTAATTCTCGATGACTTCAAGACAAAGACTAGATCTAAAGGACACAGTGACAACCAAGAGTACACTCTTAACGAGAGCAAAGTGATAAATTCATTGAACAAGTTTGTGTCTAAGTCAGATATCAAAAGTATAACGCAGCAAAGCCAATTAAGAATAATTTTGAGCATTTCGGAGGCTGCCTTATTCCTTCAAGATAATGAACTGCTTTTAAAACGCATGCAAGACAGCTTTGGAATAAGCGGATGGGGTATCTCTCCGTTACATCTTGGGTCGATTGAACAAGCATTGTACTTGTATGGCGAGATAGGAAGTATTGGCAAGGCAGCTGTTTTTGTTGCATACATTTTGAAAGTCAAATTGAATAATTACATCTCAGCAGAATCGTATACTCTTAAATCACCAAATTACCACTTGAGTGTTCTTATGAATGGTCCATCTGATGATGATACGTTACAAAAAGTTATACAACTGCAGGCAGACTATTGTATGCTCCGTGATGTCGACACTACTTATCTATTTGGGTACAATAATCGTAGTGACCAGCTTTTGATAACCATAAAAGGTGATTTCAGTTCTCTTTACAATTTCTTACTATTTTTACTAGACTATTTCATATCATCTTTGAACTCCAATACCTTTTACGAAGACGAGTTTACCCCAGTTAAAATTATAACAGCCCACGACGACGCCGCGTTATATCATGTTCAGGAAGCTAACGAAGGCAAGCTCCTGAAGAGCCTCGACATTCTATTAGATAACGCTTACTCAAATACGAAAAGTACCGTCGCCGATGGTCAAGATGGAAATTGGCAGATATCACAATAATAGTTATATTATCTACATAAAACAAGTCGAAATAAAATCTGTATTTTTATATCAAAACTGTCGGAAGTAAATGTAAGAGTTGCCTAGATTTTGATGGATTTCGGCTTCGTATTTCTCGCGATGGAAGCAGTTCTATCTCCCAAAGACAATGCTAAACCTTGTCCCTTTGATCTGATTCTAACATGTCCTATAATTGGTCCATCAGTTTGTTTTTCGATGCATAAATTAGCCAATGCGTCCTCACCAAAAGATGAACGTGAATATAAGTTCGCAGATAAGAACTGACACTCTTCGCCAATTATGGCACCTGGAGTCAAACAGTTCATGTTTGTTCCAGCCATCAAGGCGTCTAAAAATTCTTTCAAAGAGCCCATTTCAGACTTAACAGTAATCTTATTTTCCCACTCAAATTCATTCCACATCTTACGGAATGCGCTTTCAGTACATGTTGCGGGTTTGATGTAGTCCATGATATCAATATGAACATCATTCAAAATCACAATAGTCGATTCATCAGAGTGTTGTCCATCATAAACAATATTTCCAAAGATGATTCCTGTATCTGCCGAAGTAACTTTAATGGTGGTCTGAAGTTTGTAGAATCCATGAGGTCCTATATTGGCAGTAGCAGGTTTGTCAACCACCTTCAAGTCTCCTAACGTAGCAAACTCAACGGACAAATTACGTAACGTACTAATAGTCTGATTCACAAGTAAAATGTCCATAACCACATCGAATTGATGTACTTTGATATACGCTTCGGCATATACGGGGTCTGAAAAACCGGTTAATTGAACAATCTTGTTTAATCTTGACGATAAGTTTTCTTTTGACACAGTGCTTCCAGCCGCCACCCTAACGTCGTCAATTTGCTTTTCAACACCTATGTCATCTCTACTGAACTGCCTAAAGGTGATGGAATCATCAACTTGTTCAGCATTATTATGGAAGTCCTTAGCTTCAGCTTCAACCTTACTTTTTTCAATCGTATTCAATTGCGCCTTAAATGCATCCTTGGTATCATCCAAAAATGCTGTTTCAATTATCTTGGCTTCCTTATCGTTAGTCAAAAGCCTGATAGAGTTGAGAATTCTGTCAGCAGAATCTTCATCTATTTTTTTAGCAACGAATGATGATTCTCCAACTCGCAAAATCGAAACCATTGTTAAAATTGCTTCTGCAGTTAAAGCATTTAATAATTTAGCAGGTGTGGCATTTCTGTGCAATCTGAATATCAACTTAACTAAAGTCGTCGACAATACAGCGCCCAAATAAAAGTCACCTTCTAGTATTAACTTACGCAAGGGAGGCTTGTTTTGATCAGAAGAGGTATCATGAACTTCAACAGTCAATGCGCTTTCGGTTGCATAAGTCCCATCCGGCAAAATTGTTGGCCTCTTCTTGATCTTTTCACCAGATCCGTTAACTTCAGGTTCTGTAGTCCCTTCTTTACCCGACTCAAGTGCTCTTTTCTCACTTGCTAAAATAGGAACTTCTCCGATACTCGATCTAATAAATTTCCAAGCATCTTGGATCAACCTATCTTCTAGAGCATACTCTCCAATTATCCAAAAAGCACCACGGAACACTTTTCCACTCTTGATGAGACCTAAAGATTTGATTAATGTTGATACAATTGACTGTCTCAAATCCGGGTACTTTTCAACAACCTCTTTCACAAATGTGATAACTTCATGAGCAGCTGCGGTAGTGAGATCACCTATCGATTCCAATAAAAGATCGATAACATTGGCAGCGACTTCAACGAAATCTATGGCTAACTTATGAATGGCATTTATCAAAACCTGTCGGTATTCAGCATTATTATCTTCATTGGATAAAGCAGTTCTTTGTAACTCTTTCTTGAACAATTTGACAACATCTTCGACGTTTCTGCTTGTGATTAATTGAAGGGTCACACTAATTGCCTTCTTACGAACGTCTAGGTCTTGAGTTGATAAAACGGTCAAAATATCTAAAGACAAGTCTTGTAAAACACCTGGGTGGGCCTTGTTGAGGTCATTAATTCTTTCTAATGTTATGATCTTGATATTGTTGTCAGCTTCTTTAGTAGCTAACTCAATAAATTTGCTTCCAGCAAGAACAATCAAGTTTGAATTCGATGTGAGGATAGTTAAAGTGGTCGAAGCCTCATAAACCACCACGTTTGAAGTCGAATTTTCAGTTATATCCGAGATCAACTGAGTGTACTGAGATTTCAAACCTGGGTTTTTCAAGGCATCTTTTCTGATAAATTCAATAAATGACAACTGAATAAGGGGGTCTAAAGTCTCAATCAAAGAAATATTATCTTGAATATACTGCAAGGCAGCAGTCCTGTTCAAATCACTCAAACATACAAAAGCGTTCCTCTTACACACAGAGTCAGACTCTTCATGCAAAAATCTGTATATCAATTCATCCGCATCAGGCGCTAAATGTTCTGAGACTTTGTGGATACGATAAAGGGCAAAAATGGCGTTCTTTCTAACATATGCGTGACGGTGCTCTAAACACAGGCGGACGTTCGACACTAACGTCTCAAGTAAGTCAGGCTCTTTCAACTTGCATATAAACCTTAACGTATTACCTCTAACATATTCATTTGGGTGCTGTAAATCACGTTGGATTGCGTTACACACCAATATCATCTCTTGTTTCATTTTACCACCATTGTCCAACTTGGGGCAGATCTCCCAATAAAAGTACAAGAGCTTCTTCAAATCCTTATTTCTAGAAGGCATCACAAACCTTATAATATGCATCAAAAGATCTGGCATTGAATCACCATTAAGCATTGTAATCAAGATACGCTTCATAGCGTCTATCTTGACTTCATCTTTGCCCTTCTCCAACAAAGACCTGAACTCACTTACTGAAGTCTTACTGGCCGCATTCGGCTCATAAATCAAAGTATATCCGATATCAGCCATTGCCACCTGTTATCGAGTTAGTACGCTGTTTAGTTTAGAAAAAATTCCAAACATTATTCTGTCAATCGAAGTGCAATCATAGGCAGTCCAAGAAAACAGAGAATAGAAAAGGTAGATGCAATTATACATCTGGAATCCAAACACGCTGACAGATACATACCAGAAGCAAACTAAATGAACAATGTGTAAGTTGATACTAGGGAAATTACGACGTTAAAACTTACGTGTTGAACTTAGGATCATTTTTAACGTTTTGGAATATACACGACCTATATATATATATATATATATATATTACGAATCCACCTATATTAATCACTATCTGAATTATCGGGATTCATAAGTACAAGCCTAGGCCTATAGTCATCATCATCATTATTATTACTGACGTCAGTGTTCTCAGTATTATTTTTGTATGAGTTATTTCGTGTCACGGAGTCGACCTCTGTATCATCGTCGTCTATTGAATATGCATAGTTTGGATGCTGGTAGTATCCAGTAACATTCAAGTTGGATATTGACAAGCTGCTTGAAGACGAGGAGGAATCTATTGAGTTTCTATGTTCACTTTGTGCTGTTGACGCTGAATCTTTTCCTGTTTGGATGCTCTGGGAATCCAGGTCTTTGTTTGAGGTGCTTGTCATAGTAGAGTTAGTTAGCGAAGGAGAGCTGGAGAATGTAGACATGGAAGACTTGAAGTTTGTAACATGGTTTTTAGATACGCTGCCTAACGTGGAAGATGTGCCTGTTTTTCCTAGCGTTGAGTTCATTCCAAGGACATTTTCATTGTCATCCACTTCCGCTGCGAGCAATCTAGGCTGAAGATGACCGTGCTTTAATCCCACACCACTTGTCTTTTTGTTCTTTGCTTGAGATAAACCTCCGGCTAGTCTCATATACCGTCCGTTAGAACTCAAATAAGACGCATGCTTGTCGATAGGTGAAATACCTAAAGGAAGCTTCCATTTTCCTGGAGGAGAATCATTAAACGCTGTTCCTGCACTTCTCCTTAGCGTGGACACATATGTAGAAGGCTCACCTTCTCCTGGCTTTAACGCCAAGTTTTTCTTCAATACAGCTAGGTTAACACTTCTGTTCGAATTCATACTCCATAACGACGTTATTGAATTAGATTTTTTGTGAAGATATTCGGGCCTAGCCGAAGGAACGGTTTTCTTGAATTTCATGGAATCAGAGTTGTTCAGTATGTTATCAAGCGGTACCGATACCTGACTCGTCATGGCAGCTGGCAAAGAGACCGAGTTCTGCGAAGGGCTCCTCATAAAAGCTACTGGTGCATTTTTAACAGAATTAACGCTGTTATCCAGGAAATTAGGATTAGCGAAAGCATTTCGCAGTTTTGTTTTTATCGGAGAGCTACCACTCTCCATATGTCGGAGATTTTTTTCACTTTCGACGTCACCGTCACTTTGAGAATACGAAGATGTAAACGAAGTGCGTGACCTATTACTACTAATAGGCATGCTAAGGTTTTTTCTTTGTTCCAAAGACGAGTGGCTATTTCCATTTGACAGAGATGTAGATCGTAACTCTGGGGAATCAATAGGATATGGCACGTTGGGACTGTTGCCTTGAGACGGATCCTTGGCAAATGTAGAGTCTGAGTAGTCTGTGAAGTATTCTGAGTTCCCCGAGTGTGCAGATTTAGTTAGCTGAAGTGGCATTTCGGGAGCAAGGTTAGCTCCGGTGGGTTCAAGTTCGCGTGGACCATCTTTCAGACTCGTCAGAACTGACTCATGTTCCATGTAGTTACCTAATTCATTCTGTAAGGTATCTATCACATCACTCAAGTCCTTTTCGACGGCTCTCAACGGATCATGTTTGGCAGGCTTGATGCTTTCTATGGGCGGGAGTTTATTAAGCTCTCTTTTAGTGTCTGCATTGGAATCATCCTCCATTGCTGGAGGCGGCTTTCTTCTTAAGCGGTGTGTGTTCTGTTTTTCTCCCACGAGCAGGTGCTCTTTTCGTGGAATATCTTCTTTCACCGGTATTCTTTGACCACTTGCTGCATTACCTGGCGGCAGGCTAGCTACCTGCGATGGTACACCACGGATATTGATACCCTGCTGTGCAGGCCCCGTAGTCATCTGTGGTTGTCCATTCTGGAATTGTCCGCCAAATATGGAGGTGATCCTGTTGCTGAACGTTTTTGACGCTCTCTTGTCTCTCTCACTCGACATCTTGACCGACCTGTTTCAGGATCTACAATAAGTATTATGGGCAGTACCAGATGACTTTCTCCTTGCTTTTTTGTTGGATCCGTATACGACCTAATGAAATACTGTGTTCCAAACACAATCCATATGAATTCTTTCAGACTAATTTCGAAAAACTTCGTGTATAAAACTATTATGAGTTCCAGACATAAACGTAGAATAGCCTCCACGCACGAATTGAAAAATTTGTAGTTTAATTCGAAGTATAGTATCGGAGTGAAGAAAAGTAAAAATGTCAAACACCAGTAAGTAGAGGTGCTGACTTGGGAGATTGAAGACAGCATTGAGTTAAGTCGAGAAATGAGAAGTAATAAACCAAAATACTAACTTAACAAGGCAAAGAAGATTACACAGTGGCCAACCCCGACGTAATTACCAAGTACAAGACCGCAGGAGACATTACAAACAGAGTGTTGAAGCAGGTTAGAGACTTGGCCAAGGACGGAAGCAGAATATTTGATCTTTGTCAGAAGGGGGATGAATTGCTTGAGGAGGAACTTTCCAAAGTGTACAATTCCAAGAAGGCATCGAAGATCAGTAAGGGTATCGCTTTCCCAACCACGGTGAATCCAAACAACATACCAGCACATTTGTCGCCAGTGAGTGCAGAGGACGAAGCTAATTTAGTGCTTAAGACTGGAGACGTTGTCAATGTCATGTTGGGTGCTCAAATTGACGGATTCCCTTCAATTGCTGCAGAGACATTTGTCGTCGGAGAGAGTAAAGAACTGCCAGTGACTGGACACAAAGCAGACTTGTTGCATGCAGCATGGAAGGCATCTGAAGCCGCCATAAGAACCTTCCAGCCAAACAATAGAAACTGGGACGTGACCAACATCGTCGACAAGGTCGTTAAGTACTACGATTGCACTGCTCTTGAGAGCATGCTAACTCACAATCAGGAGAGAAATGTGATGTACGGACCAAAGGAGGTTATTTTGAACCCTACCAAGGAGAACAAGAACCAGATTGACACCTTCAGATTCGAGGAAAATGAGGTGTACGGATTAGACATCTTGGTCTCCACCTCAGCCGACGGAAAGGTCAAACCGGCCCAGTACGCGACTTCCTTGTATAAGTTGACTGGCAACACCTATTCCTTGAAATTGAAGTTGTCTCACCAAATTTTAGGTGAGCTCAAGGAAAAGAGCCACGGCCCCTTTCCTATCAACATTAACAAATTACTGGATGTGCGTAAGGCCAGAAGCGGTTTGATTGAGAGTGTAAACCATCTGATTGTCTTGCCCTACGATATCGTCACGGAGAAAGATGGTGAGTACGTGGCCCAGTTCTTCACCACATTCGCCATAACCAAAAACGGAATCATCAAGTTCACTTCGCCATCCTTTGATGCCGACCTCTACAAAACAGAAAAAACCTTGGGTGATGAAGCAATAACACAATTGATTTCGGAGCCTTTAAAGAAATCCGCGAAGAAGAAGAAGAGCAAGAAGGTAGCTGAATCGTCAAGCGCCTAAGAGCCTTACGTTTTCACACTTTGTTTTAGGAGCAGCACAGAGTATGCTTGTATATCTAGCCTAGGAATTCAAGTAAGTATTCAGAACAGAACCCCCTTTTCAATACACTTACAGAAAGAGTTGTTTCACCGAGTCACTCACCGTTCATTCATATGTTCTTGGACTGGCTAAATAATGAAGTGGTACTATTGTCAGTCTAGTAGAGTAGTATATGTTGTTCCGTGGAATGGATACCAACTAGTCTAGAACTTCCGGCAATTCTAGGCATGGGTGTTCAAAATTAAGTTAGCGCGATCGACAAGTAGATGTAGTTTATGATTTTTTTTGACCCATAAGTGAAATACAGCATTAGGTGATTTAATAGGAGGATAGCCATGCCAAAGGTCCATATAGAGCAGTATTTTCAACCGTGGGATACAGTGGCATCGAAAGATGACGGTGAAGAATTAGGAATAGAAAAGAAAAAAGTGGGTAAAAAAAGAGGACGTAAGAAGAAGATTACTCTGGATAGCTCGAAAAATAATAGCAAAAGCAACGGAAAGAGCCCGAGTGAAAGCAGCAGTAGAGCAAGTCATAAAGATAGCGCTACTAGCAATACTGACGCTGAGGACAGCAGCGAGGAATACAGAGAAGTAAAAAATGGAAACTCGCATACCAGAACTAAGCGTCATTCACCACGTCTAATTGAGGAAAAGTATGAATCCGAAAAGGGTCTACAAAGTAGCCCGATTATATGGGAACGAAAGGTTAATGGTAACGGGGAAGGTGGTGGCACTCTAGCTGGATGCATCATCCAGAAGGGAGGCCGGAAAGAATTTATAGAGCCTCAATTAGCGGAACCGGAACCCGCGTACACTGGCTTGCCATTGGAAGCATTTCCTAACACCAAAATAAAGAAGGAGTCATTATGGCCTTCAAAAGGAACCGGAAGGAGGGGGCCTAAGAATGGCGCTGCCAAGGCTGACTCAGATTCGCAAATTGTGGACTCTTCAATAGACAGGGGCTCTATGGAAGCCGAGTATCGCCATCACTTGAAGACCAACTATTATGACGAATTAAAAGCAGAGAGTGACATCAGAGGTACAGGAAGGCCTGTACGGGATGACCAGAGGGAAGACCAAGAACCAAAGAAGCGATACAACCCCACTTCAGCAAAAGCTAATATTACCAAGACCCCTCGACAGACGAAACACAAGTCTAGCGATTTACTGAGCTCTGTTCGAAGTTCAAAGAGAATCAAGGTAATCTCACCGAAAAAGTCAGCCTCAACTAACTTAGCACCCACTTCAGGAGCTGGCACATTTTTTAGCGAAGATAGAGATGAGGGGCCCACTAAAGATAATGACGATTTCTGCTCCACTTGTGGTGGCTCTGGTATATTTATATGCTGTGATTCATGTACAAAGTCTTTTCATTTTACTTGCTGTGAACCTCCTCTAGAAGAATGCCCTGAAGATAGTTGGAACTGCAGGGAATGTGTCTACAAATTAAACCCTGATTCAAGAGTATCGTGGAATGACATAGGTGTGTTTGGACAGTTGATTAATCAAACTAACTCGAGAAATCCAATTGAATTTCAGCTACCTAAAAGACTCAGGGAGAATACTTTTGTGGGAGTGACAACAGGTGACCATGGCATTTATAAAGATACGAACGAGAAGGAAGAGATGACCCCCGCAAAATTAAATGGCTCTCAATTGCCCGGATATAATATGAACAAAGACTTAGAGATCGATAAGCTTTATGATAAAGACGGTAATCCATATTTATGCCATAAGTGTGGCTTATCTGGCTTGAAAAACCGAACTTTAACACATTGCGATTATTGTCCCCTTGTATGGCATCTTGATTGTCTTGATTATCCATTGTGTATTCCGAAAAGCTTGGGAAGCAAGTGGAGATGCCCGAATCACTTTGAAGAACTCATCCCAGAAGGATTGTATTCTAACAGAATTTTTAAAGACGCACAAGTCATTGACAGTTCTCTTCATTCTCAGTTTTTAAAATTGGCATCCATGAGAAACTTCATTATAAAGTACGATAATCAACCATATATAAACACTGAAAGCGGAAATTCAGCTACTTTACAGGCATATATTCAGTATGAATCCGAAGATTTTTCAAGACCAGATACACAGTTCAAGCGTGAAGACACGCCCTCATATGTTCAAAGCATCACTTTGTCGAAATCAAATAACCAAGGAGACACTCATCCTGATTTCAAAATTCCTGATTTTTTTCACAATGTATCGACTAGGTATGGAACAGCCGCAAAAGCATCGCAAAAGCTCTCAAGAATAATATCATTAACGGACTCTAATGAAGAGACAAATAGTCTGGCATTTATTTATCGAATTCCTGAGAAGCTGATCGAATTAGATTTTATTTCCAAAGTAAGCGACGAAAAAGCTGCTACAAATCTGCGACTTGTGTCGGTAACAAAGAAAGATGTAATGGGTGAACTCGAGGACTATGCTGCTCGCGAGCGAGTAGAAAGCAATAAAATAGAAAGAGAATTTGTGGAAAGCTTGAGTCAGGTAAGACAAGGCTGTAGTTTACCTCTGAAGAGACCCAAGTTAAACTTCGACGAACTAGTAAAGGCTGCACTCAAGGATGAGACCATGTCTACTAAAAGGCCGCCAAAATTGAAAGAAGACGAGATAGAGGATTTACTCAAAGTCAAACAACTAATGGAGATAAAGGGAAAGGAAAAGCTATTGCAGTTTCTTGAGCATTAAGGAGATTTTTGGAAGATAGCTTTTATCTTACTTCGCTACATTAGTGTAAATTAGAACAATGATACCATCACTATTCTGACTTTCCATTATTATATACAAGTTATCTATTTCGTAACGTATTTGTATTTCGCGCATACCTAATGCTGATATTGAGGAGGCACAGGAACGAAATCGATTTGGTCACTAGGTACTGGTGAAGCTTCTGTAGCTTTGACAACTTTTTCAAAGATACCATCAACTGTCTCATTAGAACAGTCAATTTCATTCTTGTTGCCCATGCTATCGTGTATGACTATCTTCGTAGGACATTTAGCCAAGTCTTCTTTGGTTTGTGTCACGATTCTCTTGAATACAAAATCAACATTTTCATTATGGAACTTGAAAGTCGGGAGTCTTTGTCTCCAGAACTTCCTCAATCCAATAGCAGATCCTAAAACACTGTTTTTGATGAGATATACTTCGAGCTTGGTGTATTTTGGATCGAATTTATATGCTGTTTGAGGGCTTCCCGAGATGTTGTTGAGTCTGGTGATCTGCTTCAAAATCCTAGACTTGGGTAAATCTTTGAACATGGCGGCGCCGCCCTTTACCTTCTGTGACATTCTGTTTCTGTATGTATCGAAAAACGGTTATGGAAAGAACCAAACTTTTGAGCTTTTTTTTCTTGGGACTGATTTTTCAATATCTAGTAACCACACGACCTTACAGAACTATGATTCATTATCTTAACACTTCGCTATGGAATAATTCTAACCATAGGGAGCGATGAATATCAACACGGTTCGCTCGCTAAGTGACAAGGCAGCCCGTTTTGTGCCCAAGAGCGGGGTCTATCCCAAGGGTTTTTCTGTGGGAGGAATTCATTGCGGTATTAAAAAAGATGGACAGTCGCTCGATTTAGCACTCCTAAGGAATGACTATGAACAGCCGGCCGTTGCATCTGCTGTCTTTACAAAGAACAAGTTCAAAGCTGCACCAGTTCAGGTGTCACGTAGCATTGTCGAGGAAAAAAATGGGAAGAACATCAACTCATTGATCATAAATAGTGGAAATGCCAACGCCGTTACTGGCTCACAGGGGATAGATGACGCCTGGAAAATGGTCCAATTGACAGATGCTACTTTGAAGAACGATCCCAAATCGACTCTAGTGATGTCCACTGGTGTGATAGGTAACAAGCTACCAATTAGTAACGTATTGGCTGGTATACCCAAACTCGCAGGAGACCTTGGTACCACCCACGAGCACTGGATAAAATGTGCTCAAGCGATCTGCACCACTGATACTTTCCCCAAATTGATATCCAAGGAGTTCAAAATTGATGGCAAGGCTTATAGGCTAGCTGGTGTCGCCAAAGGTGCTGGTATGATTTGCCCCAACATGGCTACGCTCTTGGGTTTCTTCATAACTGATGCGCCTGTGTCGTCACCGGCATTGAAGAGTGTCTTGACCTACGCAACAAACCGTTCGTTTAACAGCATCTCGGTAGACGGCGATATGTCCACCAATGACACAATCGTGGCGATAGCTAACGGTGCTGCTGGTGGAGAACTCATCGAGGATACGGATGGAGATAAGAATTACTTGAAGTTCAGAGAAGAAGTTACGTCGTTTGCACAGCAATTAGCCCAGTTAGTAGTGAGAGATGGTGAAGGGGCCACCAAGTTTATTACTTTGAAAGTACGTAACGCTCTCTCTTTTGAGGATGCCCACAAGATCGCTTCCAGCATCGCTAACTCTGCTCTATTCAAGACAGCCATGTACGGAAAAGATGCAAATTGGGGTCGAATTTTATGCGCAATTGGCTACTCAGATGTCAGTTCTGAGGACTCCATAATCCCAAATAAAGTTTCTGTTTCGTTTATTCCTACTGATGGCTCTCCTAAGTTGAAGTTATTAGTCAATGGGGAACCTGAAGAGGTTGATGAAGAACGAGCATCTCAGATCTTGGCCGCGGAGGACTTAGAAATTGATATTGATCTTGGTGCCAATGGCACCCATGAAAGTGTGTTCTGGACCTGTGACTTCTCTCACGAATATGTGACGATCAATGGGGACTACAGATCTTGAATACAGTGTCGAAACCTCATTGCGCGGATTCGCGTCCCATGTATATTCGAATAATTAATTGTCTATAGTTTAATAAAAGGTTAATCACCTACTAAAAGAATTGTAAATATTCTGGTATCTTTATGGTCGGCATAATCATAGTTCATATCCATGGTTTTCAGTAGAAGCTCACAAATATCGACAATTCTGTCTCTACCTGATATTGACGTTGGTAGTAAAAGGTCAGTCTATAAAGAGATATTCTGCTTTGGACTTGTTTTAAATGTTATGACATCAGGACCTAGTCGTTTATATGTAACCGATTTCACTAGTAATCCATTAGTTGTGAACCAATATAGTAAAAGTGTCTTCATCGATGAAGTTGAAGTATCATCTAACCAAATTCTTCAGGTAGACATGTACGAGGAAAAATTAGACGAATTTTTCATGCACTATAAGAATGTATTTCATGAAGACCTTATACTGGGATCTCATGGATCGGTACTTAGGATATGCGAGAAGCTATGTCTATTGAAAATAAGTGTCATCTTGAAAAAGTATAAAAATGTTTTAGAAGCTAGGGCGAAGAAGGTTAGACTCATAAATCAAGACGATTTGGTATTCCCTGAAGTACAAAACTTGCTTTATAAAGTCAGTGAACTCCCAAGAGACTTTATCCAAGATGTCCAGCTGAGAATTTCTGCACTCTTGCCAAGTTCCTTTATCGCTGAAAAGGTCCAACGCATTTCCTCCTCGACTATGGCGGATCGGTCTTCTCAGTCGAATGGGCACAATGAGCAGGCCTCTGACCTATCTAATGAACACTACGCAAGTGATACCGGGGGTTGTTTTCGCACCACTCAAGTCAAAAATGAAGATGATGTATTGCTTCCTGACACTCTATTTCCTGAAGATTATACAAATTCTTCTTCAGATACACATTTTCAAAGTGGAGGCGACAGCCAAGAGAGTAGTCGACTAGCGCCATTGCTGAGACAAATATACTCGTTCAAAGACCTTAATGATCTTTCAGGAAATCATGATAATATTCTTTATCCCACGAGGGGACGAATAGTATCTATATATCCTACAGATTTATCTAAAGTTTTTGTGAAACCTTATGTTCTAGACTTTAACCCTGGAATGGTACTTGGTGATCCCTATGGTCGGGATATAGAAATAATTATGTGTGACGCCGTATCACAAGAAGAGATAGACCCTGAAAATATTCTCTCTATTTATGTAAACGGAAATGATACTATTCGCTTGTTCGGATTTGAAAGCATCGAGCAGGCTTACATAGAGCAACAGAGTATATTGCAAAGACATATCAATCTGGAGCCTTTCAATCTTGAAGTATTTAAGCATGAACATATTTTGCAGAGTGGTGTAAAATACATTGTTTGGAAAGCAAAAAACTTGAAGTATGAGAACATTTTCAATTAGGCTCCTTATCCTATCTTACGTAGTCTTACGCTAGACAAGCTATGCTTGTATTGCTTGGACCTGTACTATATGGCAGGTGTTTGCTGTGATTTCGGAGTCGCCGAATTTGTCATTAATGTAGCTCTGTTCAGGATCGAATCTATGATTGAGGAAAGTTCAGAGTTATTTAGCGGTAAAGAGGTAAGCGAGTTGGCCCTACTCGCTGCCTTTTTCAAAGTCATTACAGTCGACTTGAAAGTCTTCATACTCTTATCCATACCAGAATATGACCGTACTAACTCGACAACTGGCCAGGGGAAAGCTCTAAATATCGGCAAAATATTTCCGTAAAAGGGTAGTCTAATTTCTCCTCGACGGCCTAATTCTACCGCTGAATAGACACTTTCTGCCACGTATACAGGGTCTAATTCAGGCGCTAATAGACTGGAGGGTGTTTGAACTCCACTGAACATCATTGTTTTAAGCTGGCCTGGACATATCAATAGCGTCTTAACGCCGTTGGGATTAATAGAAGGAGGCCCCAATTCGTAGGTTAAGGACTCATGGAGGGCTATCAACCCAGACTTAGAAGCACCATAGGCGCTTAGCCTTGCAGGTGACATATAGCCCAATACAGAAGCGATTGTGACAATGTACCCTCTTTGCATAAGTAACATATCAGGAAGGAACGATTTAATCGTGTAGAAACTGGCTATCAAATTTATCTGTATTGTTTTCTCAATTTCATCATAGTTCATATCTAGCAACTTTTTGCCTGTCGCAATGCCTGCGTTGTTGATCAAAATTGTGACCCGTCCAACTTCTCTTTTGATACGGTTTTGAAGCATCGAAACTTGCTTTCTGTCACTCACATCACACTTGTAGTACTTTACGCCTTCAATTTTTTGCGAATCATTTGGAACCAAGACATCAAGAACAACCACATGTCCATGGTTAGAAGCAAAGACTTTTGCAATTTCCTTTCCTAAGCCGCTACTTCCTCCTGTAATTAGCACCAAATCTCTCTGTGGCTCAAAGTAATTTCCGATCACAGCATTAGAAAAATTCCTAAAATGCTTGTTTAAATGATAAATTAGTGTGCTGAAAAAAAAGAGTCCCATTTTAACTTATCCAAAGTCTTTTGGGCCTACTTCGTGTTGTCGTTTTATGGTACAAGTAGTAGGTGCAAAAAGTGTAACTTGTGGAACCATAAAAATAGCCCATACACGACGGATCTTATCTTCTTGAAGTTTGTTAATCTTTATCTTTCTAGATCCATCGGGGATGATGGAGAGGACGAAAGATGCACCTCCACAGATACTTAGAATCAAAAGACGGAGAGGCTCCGATCCTCTTCAAGCGCTAGTACTAGATCAACAGAGGTCCACAAAGAAACAGAGAAAGGATACGCAAAAAGGAAGTGATAATTTTTATTTTAAATTAACAAGGTCTGGTGAAAAACTAAGCCAAGATGAGTCTGTTATTCTGTCAGTATTGTCGGAGGCCATCGGATCCAGTAAAAATGAGGAGACAAAGGAGTTTGTTTATCTGCGTAACCAAAAGGAGGAAGATACAATTATACCTAATGAGCTAACTGATATGGTGAGCTCATTTCTTAGCATTAACCAAGAAAAAAGTGCACATAGTGGAGCTGGAGAACTGGCTGCTAGTAACTCGGACTATGTTTATGATGTATATCAATTAACATGCATAGAGCCCTTCACTACACAAGACTTGGAGAAAAGTAAGATAGGCTACATAAAGTTTTTCAATGATGAGGATAGTTTGCTTCAATCAGACGACGAAAATGATGCAGATAAGCAGGAAGATCTTGATGACGAAGACTCGAATGCTGAAAGTTACTACCAAAATGATTATCCAAGCGATGAAGATGCTGGTGGGATTGACGATGAGGAAAGTGCAAATGATCTATATGAAGAATTTGATGATCGTGGATATCAATACCACGATGACGAGTCTAACGCAGACTTTGACAACCTATATAATGATATATATGGAGATGATGGCTACCATGAAGCGATTGACTTTTTGTCTGATGGTGAATCAAGCGGATATTCCTCACAGAATCAATTTGAAAGGAATCATTTCTTCGAGGGTGAAGAAGACGACGAACTAGCAATACATAGAGATGCTATTTTTGGGAAGCTTCAAAGAATGATTGATGAGAGAAGCTAATTTATTTTATTGCGTTTCTATTTACATGTCATGCGAAAAAGTGTTTACTTTTGTATACTTGGTTCAAGTCGAGTTTACCTCGTGGTGGCGCTTCGAGAATATGAACAGGTACCAAAACCGGTATCATGTCTTCTCTCATGTACTCAGTATGATAGTTTGGCGGCGCAGAATTATAGTAAGGTTTTAATATTTTAGATCTTGGTCTTTGAGGGAAATAGACAGCAGGCTTATATTTTTCAATTAACTTCAAAGGAGTTTCGTCAATTCTGTTCTGTGATTGTAGCTTAAGTTCAGAATAAAGAATTTCATTATAGTCGGTCTTACTTAGAGGAAGCTTTTTTTTTATGAGATTAGCTCTAATATGAAGCATTTTGTCTGCCAAATCTGGGTTTTCAGATTTTTTCAAATATGCTAGCTGAAAGCATCCTTCAGTATTTAGTTTCATGCCCTCTCGAGTAAATTCAATTAAGTCGGTGGCGTAAAGCTTGACAAACTGGTCTCTTATTATATACGACAAATTATCGACATCAGATGGATGTGTCCAAAATGAATCATGCACGGATGAGAACGATAATCCTAGTCTATTACTTTCGATGCATGTCAATAACATATGTGTCGCATCGATTGAATGTACGAAATTCGGTGCAATACCATTTAGTTGTTTTCGTAAATTAATTTTGTTGTATTTTGCTGACATCTTCAAAGATATATTTTGCAACGGTGTCTCTATTCTTTTCACAGCTTTATCTCGATATAACTGTACTACTGGAAATCCAGTTGGAGAAGTCCACATCATAGGTTTGTAAAACGTTGTGTCAAAGAAATTAAACTTATCGCGGTTCAGATGTTTTAATTCCTCAACTGACTGCAAATCATACGACGTGATTAGTCGATAACAGTTCTCTATCAACCAGTCTTGAATTTTCTTTGCGCCCGAAAAAAGTTTCGATATAGATTTTATAACAATATCCGCTAGGTAATTTGCCATCAGATATCCATTCGTTCTTAGACTCTCGAATTCCTGGTCGGTGAGTGGTATTGTTCTGTCTTCCTTTATCATTAGTTGAAGATCTTTTATTAGTTCTTTGAATCGTTCATATATCTGTTCCGTAGCTCCATGTCTAGTCACCCCATAGACGCTGGTCATAACAGTCTGCTTTATTAATTTTCTAGATAGGATTTTGCTCAACAATTGGGCATATAATTCGCCCTTTTGAACTCGAAGGTTCATCTCCTCGACAACTAGATTCAATACTTGAGTATATACGTCGTTGAATCTCAGTCCTTGATGTTCTGATGGTATAACATTCACCGATTCAGCCGCTTCCTTATCGGCGCCCAATGCTGCGTAGTGTTGAAGACCATTACATGATCCATCTAGGTGAATGGGTATTCTGCAAAGATAATCTTCCATACTTTGTCCCTTTTCCATGTGACGTAGTACATTCGATATTTCCATACAGAGCGATAGTGCTTGCCAAGGTTTCTCTGCTTTTTTCCACCACATTAATCCATTCAAGGGATTACTTGCAGAGTCAATAACCAATGAAATCGATTCATCAATAAATTTTACCCTTTCCTCTAGTGTCCATTTGTCTTTTCCAAAAAGACCAGCCAAATGATATTTAAGCCACCTGAGACCGTTTTCACCTAAAGGTTTGGGTTCCCAAAACATTAGAAGAGAGCGAACAATATCACTTTGGTAATGCGACAAGAAGGATACCATTGGATAGACTCTTCCCCTGAAATCCATATTGTGAGGTATGAACATTATATCCCCATTCTTACCAAAGGCGTTAGCTATTCTCAAAAAAATTTCGAATTCCATTCGCTGACATTTTAAAGAGTGGTAATCCTGCAAATTTTGTTTCTTATCTTGCTTATATTTGTAAACTGCCCTCAAGTAGTCTTTTTCACAGGTGAATAATTGTTTTTCGGGTAGTTCTTTGGTAGATATCATTACATATAACTGATCAATTTTAGGTGGTATTTTTAGAAAACCCTCTTTGATGTTTGCGACTTGATTGATTATACTCAAAACTGCCAGGTTTATAGTCCAAGGTGTAGAGCTCAAAATATTGAGACATTCAAAGGCAGGTTGAAGGCTTCCAGATCTATCAGCTTCTTTAAGATACAATAAAGCAGTACTTTGTTCCTCAGAACTTACCAATGGCTTTAGATCATTCAAATAACCTCCTTCAGTAGGTGACATCCATGGTTTAGGAAAAGAGAGCATTGGTAAATATATACTTTTACTCAGATACAAAGCGGCATAAGTCTTAAACTCTTCAGCTAAATAAGGGTGTATAGTCATGACCCCCGACTTCTTGAATTTCGACTTACCGTTTTGAACTGATACGCCACTTAAAAAAGCAGGATATCCGTCATCACACATTTCAAAAAATTGATTTTGTGAATTAGTGAATTCTTTCAAAAGAGAAAAATGGCTACCATAACGATCAGAATTAGTCTTCATTTGAAAATAGCAAGACTTAATTACTAGCGATAATATTGCACCGAAAAATGAAACTGAGTCCTCTTCCTGAAAGATATCGGTTAAAACATTTGCGATATTTCTATTATTCCTACTCTTGACTCCAAATTTGTATTGTGAAGTTAAATCCCTGATGAGTTCTATGATTTTTACACTGTTGTTGTCTGATCTTAGCAACCTCGTAAAAACCACACCAATAACCATATTAGTTAGTTCAGGAATCGGGAGCAAATTCAAATAGCTGTTGTATTTAACAAGACAAGCTTCCTCAGAAGATAACTTTTTATCTTCGAATTTTCCTTGCGAGATAATAGTAAGCGATCGCGAGACTTTCTCATGCCAGTTATGTAGCATATCGGCGTGATGTGATCTAAATTTATACATGCTCCGTTTTTCATTCATAGCCAGTTTGGAAAAATCCTCGCACAAGTTCATACAATTATTTTCAATGTCCACTTGTTTGATTTCATTGAATCTTGAGTACTCACGCAAAAAAGTGCTTTTATCTGAAACGGGCAAGGAATCGTAGACTTTGTAAAGAGGTAAATGATTATCCTTGTCATATTTATCAAACCGAGTCTCAATATACTGACATAATCTTTCAAAACTTAGCATGCCGTTAACTTTATAGTTATCTATCGGTCCACCAGGCAATCTTTGATTGTGACTATCTTCCGTTTTAATGCCCGTTACTTTTGCAATGGCTGCTACAAAACTAGGGTCATTTGAGTTCAAGTAATTTTTTAGCTTCCTTACATCAATGTCGTAGTTGCCAATGAAGTTTCTAATATAGTTTGAAACATGACGGGATAATGTGTGATCGTTCAATTTCAAATATGAGCGTACTAAGCATATAGCAGCTTTGTATTTAATTTCTTCAGTATCGCTCTTGTTGAACACTTCGATAGACTCGTCGATGAGGTGTTTTAAATCATCTATATTTATGCCACCGATAGAAATCAAATGGGTAAAATAAAGATTTAAGCTCGATAAATATAAATTATAATTCAACTCCGTAGGATTACGTTTAAATCTTTTAAATAAAGACTTCATCAAACTAGTTGAGCGTTCAAGGTCATTTCTCATTAACGTTTGAACCAAATGATTGATTAGCACACTGTTCTTACTGTTTTGAACTCGAAAGATAGATTTGGTTGATGCTGTGCTATCGAGCACAGACCTCGGAACTTCCTTTAGAAACGCATGACACCTCCTACGAGGAGATATAGAGGTAATATCCCATCTTTTATAAGTTGTGAGACACCTGAAGGGCACTAATGCTATTCTTCTCATATACCTTCTATTTAATGTGTCTTTAGCGGGGCTTAAATCGCATCTCGCGGCGAGGTGACACAAAAGTAAACTAGCGTGCTCTTAAAGATACTAATTTGTTGAAGCTAATATACATTTATAAACTTGTAAAATGACAATGATGACATAAGGAAATTAATCGTTAGCTATGTTGTGATTGAAGTCGATTACTGGGGAATTCCACATAATTTGATTATTATCAATCAATCTGTAGGCTAATTATTTATTGTAGTTTGAATATTAAATGTCACTGACGGGAGTTGGGACAATTCAGCATGCACCAAAGCTTCAACACCAAAACTCATAAGAACACCTCTTATTATGCCACAGGGAAACCACAAGTAATATTGCGCTTTTTTTAAAGTATCAGGCATGCCTTTTGAGCTTGACATATTTTCAACTAGTTTATAGTTACCATCTATAAGAACGAAGGTTCCCCTATGGTTTGTTCGCAAGTTGTCCATCTGCTTACCGTACAAGCAGAACCAGACTTCTCTACATACAAATTTCATAACATCAAGCACGTCCAAGAGTTTTGTCTGTTTCTGGAAAGCGAGTACTTCTGCGAGCTTTAAACCCAATGTATAACCATAGCTCTCAATTCGTATTAGTACATCATCTGTAACATCAGCTTCAAGAGCTTGAATAGAGCCGGGCAAATCCCTTTCATTGCTTGAAAGTTGTGTATTTATTCTGGTGGGTTCGAACTCTCTTTCTTGTCTTTGTTTCAACATCTGCTCCATACGAATGGTGCTAGGTACCAACTCCATGACCAACAAATGAAATAAGGTGCTGTTAACTTCTCGGGATGACTCCATGGCGATATGCTAATGATATGATGATGCAAAGGATTATCTTTTAACAAAAGGTGGTCATTAGGGGACGACCAGGCTGATCTATTTAGTGAAACACGTTTAGTCTCGATCTCATTATGCTATGTATTGGAACCCAATGGTATCATGTTAACTCTGGATAACAGCATAACGACTACCTTTAGGCGTATATTACATACCATCCCATTTTAGGATTCTCCCGTGAGTCTGGAACATCAGATTAGGAATAGCGTGCTCGGTTCTATGCGGGTAATTTTATCGGACTAATGTTTGAGCTATACACATCATTCTCAACCAAATGCCAACGTTTTCAATCGCTATCTGAGGTAGAGGGTAGGATATCTATATTAGACACATTAGAAAACACTTGAATGTCTGGCTGAGCTTAATACCTTGGCTTATATTTGGCAACACTCTTTTTCTGTCTTCAGCATTTAGCCCGAGATTCCTCACTATAAAAAACACTTAACCGTTGAAGTATTGTACTGATATATACACACTTATAACGTATTTTCTGGTACGGAAGCTGTCAGTAATTTTTGAAGCTGGCGACTATTCCTAATAAAAAAATGAGCGAGTAATTAAACATTAGGCAAACTATAGAATAAAAGAAGTTGTTCAGTAAGGCGAATAAGTGAAGCAAGTTAGTTGTGCAACTAATAGCATTAAGATTGATTGATTGTGGTAAGAAGAGAAGGAATTTGAACGAAGAAACGCAGTAACACAAAGTTTACGCACAGACCGAAGCGAAAAGTTTGCCGTTAGTGTTTATTAGGCGTAATCAATGCATAAAACTAAGTGGAAGCATCCAAAGGGGCATTTATCTACTGAGAAAAGGTGGTTTGACTGCAGTGTTCATTACATACCGCTAATTGACCTAGTGAAGGGCTTGAATACATATTGGATATTGACACGGCTCCCTGGTAAAATAATTTCAGTCCATTATTAGGATACTTTCCAAAGCATAACCCGTTGTAATAACATACACCTGGAATCATTTCAGTAGGAGTGGTAACATCTACAGCCCACTTAACACTGGCAATAAGAGCATACACTTCTCAAGAAGAGAAATTCATCCACGATTTCAAATATCTTTTGATATACGTTTGTTTCAAGGATTAATACTTCTACATTTACTTTTTTTATTATCATATTGATAAAGCATATTACAGCCACAAGAAGATAATAGGGCAGGATTATTTTTATTTTAATTCAAAATTAATCTTACCAACATTGTTAACATTCGAGTTTGACATTTCACTTTAATATTAATCCGAACAAATATTCGAAGTTGTGGCATATTCACATTGGAACATTTAGTACAATCTAAAAATGACAGAATTTTCTAATGGATTAAGCGAACCATTGGTTGGCTTGGGACTGTATAAACAGCCTCTTGTTTCATCAAGTGTTCTTAAAATCACCAACATCCCTAATGATTTATCGCACAGAGAGGCAAGAGCTATATTTGCACTAGTTATAGATGATATATTGAACATCGAGATCAAAGATTACACCATTTGGGCATACTTTCAAAACCTCCAAACCTGTTCCACAACTGGAAAGCTTTTAGATGGGAAATTCATTTTTGGTAAGGAATTCGGACCAGTTAAGGTTGAATTTGACCTGTTATTAAAATCTCCTAATTCTGGATTACCAAACTTTAATAGCTTGAGGTTATCTCAATCGCAACCAACTCAGGCATCCCAACCACCAACTCAGCAGCAACCGGGTGACTTCCAGAAAAGACTGTCTGTTACACGATCTAGATTTTTATTCAGCGATCCATTTGGTGCTGGTAATTCGCCTGCTACTTCAAATCAACAACCACCTTCTGTTGATCTACCTGACTTTCCTAGCAAGTCTATCTTGCTTATGGATTCTCATGAGAGTCCTTGGAGTAATCAACTACCAATAAGTTCAGCACCTCAGACACCAGGCGCTTCGCATGCGCCTTTTGAATGGGGCCAAACACAGGGTCAGCCTCAACCTCCTTCAGCACCAAATGACCGCAGAAGAACATCATCAGCATTCTTTAATAACAATAACTTATTGCAGGGCTCGAATCAGGGTTTGTCTTTAAACTCACTTAATACAGGAAATCTATTATCAAACCCAAATGTTGCATCTAGTCAACCGTCTAGCCAAGATGCCCAGGTAACCGGCCAAGCTTCCAATTCTGTCTCACAAACAAACTCTTCGCAGCCCGCGACACATCCATTGCAAACATCGCAGAATAATTCATCGCAGACAAACTCTCAATCAGCATCTCAGTCAGATACACCTCAGATCTCTCCAGCATCAGGGCAAAATACACCAGTTGCAAAAAACAAGGATGTTCCTGATTTGTCCCTCTTAGCACGAGTTCCACCGCCTGCTAACCCCGCCGATCAGAACCCTCCTTGCAATACATTGTATGTCGGTAACTTACCTCCTGATGCAACCGAACAGGAGCTTCGCGCATTATTTTCCCCTCAAAAGGGTTTTAGAAGATTATCTTTCAGGACGAAGAATCTGTCTCTGTCCAACTCGGGACACAGTGGATCCCATAATCATGGGCCCATGTGTTTCGTAGAATTTGAAGATGTGGCACATGCGACAAGAGCATTAGCAGAGTTATATGGTAGAACTTTGCCCAGACCGGGTGGAAGTAACGGGAAGGGAGGTATCAGACTATCCTTTTCTAAGAATCCTTTGGGTGTAAGGGGACCAGGAAACCCAAGAAGATCAACAGCTAACCAGGTTACATCTGGAACAACTTCATCAGTGTCAACTTCCAGCAATGTTAGTGCCTACAATTACCAGAATTACGCAAAAAATTGATCACTTTTAATTGCGCTACATTTTATCTCTTTGTTACTCTCATATTTTAGTTTCATCCATTTGCCTAAATATTTACTCTTTCTTTCTATGATTGTATTTGTACTTTATTGATCTAGCATTTAACACTATTATTTATGTAATGTATCATAAATATGTCATTAATACTCTGGCTCTAATTAACTTGAATTGAATCTATTTTACCACCGCAGTAGAGTAGTGAATTATATTGCCACGCTATATTTTGTCTTTTAGCCAGATAAGAAACGAAACGATTCTGATTCACGCTCGTCAATTAGTAAAGATGAACTTAAGAGAGTCGCTATACTTAGTTTGTTTAGTAATTGTTCGTAGAACTTTTGTAGGTGTATGGGAATGCCCATTGACGTACGGATGAGATGCTCACAGCAAAAATCGTAATGGGTTTTTGTATAGAGCGCTATTAGCAAATTTTAGAAACGAAAGCATATTTTGTTAAGAACAGGTTGTATCTATGCCTGATGATTCATCTGCGATTGTTAGAGCTAGGTTACCGAACTTCTTTGATTCAGCTGTCCATAATACGAGTTGAATAGGTATTTGTGTGCGATGTTTGTTGAGTACATTCAATAAATTTGCAACCAACGGGACTATAATATAAATAACTAGGTAAGGCTTCTAATTAGCGAATAATCTTATTTCGACCATTATATATATTGGAACACCAGAATAACCATAAACAGCTGCCAATGAGCAAGGAGAAGAGAGACAAAAAGCAAAGGAAGAAGAGAAGTGAGGAAATAGTCACGACGGACCAATGGGGAGATATTTTCATTCCTTATGAGAAAGACGACCAGTTGGATTACTTGCTAACATATAAGCTAAATACAGGTCCAGTGACTATCTCTTCAGATCGATCTTATAGTGGCCATGCATGCGATCATGAAGTTAGCCCTCACTCTTGCAGCCTCAGCGACACGAATGTCCCCGAGGACAAAGATCTCTCTGATATAGTAGCCAGCATCGTGGATATTTGTGATAGCATTTAAAAAAATTACACTTGTATTAAGATCTAAGGTCTGAATTAAATTATGAAAATAAACATGATGATCGTAAATTAGATATTAAACTTGATCAGACTTATATACTTCATAGTTGC
Organism: Millerozyma farinosa; assembly: GCA_002196765.1. Classification (NCBI taxonomy): domain Eukaryota; kingdom Fungi; phylum Ascomycota; class Pichiomycetes; order Serinales; family Debaryomycetaceae; genus Millerozyma; species Millerozyma farinosa. Next base: position 695,268 of record NBND01000002.1, on the reverse strand, counting down.
AACTACATACCATAATGTACAAAATGTCACCTAGAAATAGGCTGCCGTCATATTAAGTTAATGAAGGATTTCGGATCAGCATAAACCTGAGTTAGCCACTGACAGTTCAAGATATCAGACACGGAAGAACGTTTCAAGGGATTGGGGTTAAGAAGCTTTAATGTTTCAAGTCTGGCATCATAGTGAAGTTTCAGAAACACTGCTAGAGCAGGATTCAGGGGATTATTATAACTAGATGAATTCAAGTGGTTACAAAAAGTAGCCAAGTCGCATACCTCTTCCGGATAGGTATCTTTGTATTTTGCATAGCTCCTATTTTGAGGATCAAATTCGTTAGCGTTAGGCCATGGAACCGTCAAAAGCGTAACGTACAAATACACTATCCCGAGAGACCAGCAGTCCAGTTTATAATAGTCAAGTGAACGTAGGTCCGTTTCGAGGTTGCGGTGCCCAACCTCGAAAGAGAAGAGCTCCGGCGCTTTAAATGAGTTTGTTCCACACCAAATGCGCTCAGGGTGTTTTCTAAGATAAGCATATATCCGGTTATTTCTTTCATTATCCGAAAAGTCAATGCTGGATCCAAAATCCGTAATCTTGATTATACCTTCATCGTCAATCAAGAAGTTTTCCGGCTTCAAATCTCTGTGGACAATGCTATTTCTATGAAGGTAGTCTACTCCACGTACTACCTGCTTAAACACAGCGTCTCGAAGGTCCGCGGACACAGAAACCTTGTTTTTGCGCAAGTGGCAGAGATAATCCATTAGATCACCATTGCGACAAAATGGAAGTACCAAGGAAAACTCATCTCCTTGTTTGTCCTCAATCAAGTCAATCACACTTAGAATGTTTCTATGATTGCATCGCTTCATATTTCTGTACTCATTTCGCACGATAATCTTATACCTCTCTTCGTCCTCATCTTTGGTTGGCTTGATGGTCTTGATAACTATATATCTGTCACATTCTTTAACATGACCTTTGTAAAGTATGCCGTAGGCTCCTTCATGTATCGGCTTACTGCCGACTATTGAGTATTTACAACCTTTCACTATTCCACTGGCTTTTGCCTTGTCTTTAAATTCTTGGCTTACACTTCCTGCGCCCTTCGAAGTGACATTGCCCTTTTCTTCGATTTCTTTCAACGTCATTTGACCATATACTTAATTCATTATATCTGATCTATTTTTTGGTTTGACTCAACATCTACAACTTCTGCTGGTTTACTCAATCTCCGTCTTCACCTTCAAGCATTTAAATAATCTCCACCTTGTTAGCATCAGAAATGTCGAACAACTTTTTCGGGTACTTACACTATGACTAATATGCAATAGAACACTGATTTTAAGGGGCAAATATTGGTTTCTTCCAGTTACACTTTCAATTACCAATTTACGTACCTTACACGCAATTGGACCTTAGCCATACCATCGAAGATAAGTTTATTAGGTATATGCTTTATAACTGTTACGAGCCGCGTGGTTGCGGTGTTTGAATAATGAGCAACATAGTAATAAAACCATATAGACTAACCGACAAGTATATGTAATGAGCAATCTACGCACTGGCGAAGGCAACTTATTAAGAATTGAAAATGTGAAAAGACTATATTGGAGGAGCAAGAACTTAAAATAATTATTTAAGTTTCTCTCTTGGTGATTGGGTCGTATTTGTTGTACTTGAACCAGTGAAACTTTGGTGCCGCTTCAGCATTAGCATCTCTCTTGGTGATTGGGTCGTATTTGTTGTATTTGAACCAGTGGAACTTAGGAGAGGCGTTGGCATCTCTCTTCGTAATTGGGTCGAAGTTGTTATAGGTGAACCAGTGGAACTTAGGAGAGGCGTTGGCATCTCTCTTCGTAATTGGGTCGAAGTTGTTATACTTAAACCAGTGGAACTTAGGAGAGGCGTTGGCATCTCTCTTAGTGATTGGATCGAAGTTACTGTAGGTGAACCAATGAAATTTTGCCTCAGCATCAGCGTAAGCATCACGCTTTCCATTTTTAGCCTCCTCCTCCTTTGTTGCATTGGCGTACGATTCCTTCAAGTCGTCAAGTGTAATGCCCGATTGCGCAACTATTGATTCTGCCTTAGTAGTATTCACAATGTAGACAACCGGCTTGTTGTCGATTTCGGCGAATACAGGTTGCTCATCATCTCCAACGACGTAACGATTAGCAATAGCCTCGTCTGGAATGATCAAGTCAGTTCTCAGGTATTTACCTTTTGCTTGACTGTCAACCGGAGCAGTCTTAACAAGACCTGCACCGAGTAGGCCAGATATAACGACAGCAGAAAATTTCATTATTCCTTGAAAGTACACAGTTCGAGTGATAGTATAGGCTCTTTCAGTCTATGATTGTAGTAATCAGAAATGGAAAGCAGACGGATATGCCCCGTGTTTATATATCCCATTCAGTTTCGCTTTAACCTAGTTGGGGTTTCTTTCTGCTTCCCTTACATTTTGAATATGTGAGGGCTGCGCAGTCTCACTTTCATCGATTTGCACCCATTTTGAGTAACTCAGCAGGCACTTTCAACATTTTCGTTTAGGCAATGTGTGATGTCTACTCATAGAAGAACGAAATGTGCCACGCTCTCTAGCGATTATGGAATTTGTTTCATTGTTAATTAGCCACAGGGAACCTAAGTGGGGTCTTTCTGGTGACATTCGTATCCCACTAAACGATGAGCAACAAGAAATGAATGAATATGCATTATCCGATTTCGTTCTTTAAATGGGATGAAATTGGACCAATTGGCTGGATAATTCTAAATCAGATTAAATTATTGTCAAGCACCACAAACCTATCCCTATCTGAGGATTTTCACCTTCTGGCCGGATGCATTTTGCTTCCATATTTTAATTGTGCCTCCTGTGGCCACACAGATACAAGATCGTATTACCCCTTTTGTGGCATACTTTAGGCATCGAAAAAAGCATTGGTTTTGCTTAATAATGCTGGTCCACAGTGAACCCCGGGAAGATCGAGAACTGCACTGTTAAAAGACCTAAGTATGAAACGATTGCCTCGCCTTGTCTTCAATTTTTTCTACAGTTGGCAAAGTTTTCACAACTACAGGGAACTTAATAGATACGATGTAGTATAAGTGCCGTTCCAAGATCCCTACGGCTCCACACGGCACTTAGAATTGAAATCGATTGCTGCATTTTTCTGCTGCAATGGGTTCAAATTTCTTGCAAAATTCAAAATCAAAAAAAAAGCTCACCATTACCCAATGCAAATAATAACAAGATCATATCAAACCAAAGTGTGGCTTTCAACTCGTACAGGGACTGTTGTATTACACTTACTCGAAATACCTTGAGCAAATATCTGAAGGGTAGTATCTTGATACCGCAGAAGGTGAAGAGGCTCACTAGCAACGCAATATGAAGTTAGCAGAGCAGCAACAACATAACTTCAAGAAATGTCATGAGTTGGCGCTAGATCCTTAAGACACGCATTCCAGATACCTATAATCTATCAAGCAGCTCTCAAATTCATAATAGTATTGCTTCTCATGTACCATTTTTGTGTAATATAGATGAGTAAGTGACTTTCTTCCCGTCCTTCCGATAAGAATAGTAGTTAATTTTGCTTACACCTTATCTCTAGAATTGATGAGATTGTGAAGGCTACAATGGCTACCGAGAAGGTCAAACATAACTTGGATTACTGGAAGTTTTCCGTCAAAGACAAACTTTCACGAGATCATCCTGTGGATGAACAAGGGACATTAAGTAGTATTTACAAGCATGAAATAAAAGGAACTATAAAAGCATTAAAGTTCATTGAAAGGCGTACAAAGACAATTGGCAAAACCTATTGGAACAAGCTTTTGGACACTAATATAAAATGTGCTGAATTATTTGCTAGTTCTATGGGGGCACATTCTCTCGAATTCAAAGGCATCGAGGACTACTATAAAGCCTTTGATGAATGGCAATCAGAAAAAGAAGAAATATTGATACATCCAAAAGAAAGATCTTTTTTTATTAAAGAAGTAGATATGGAATTATCCGACTATACGCTACTATTACAGCGTTTGAAAATAGCCATAAACTTCAAATGGGAATTTCACACGCAAATAGTACATTCGAAAGTACAAGAAGCAGTTTCTGTACTCAAAGACATGTTGAAGGTTATAAAGACCCGTACCAATGTAAAACATGAATACGACTTCAATTGCCTGAAAGTTGAATCGCTCTCGAAGAGAAAGAATGGGGACATGAAGAAGGAGGAACAGTTCAGCGAACTTAAAGAAGAAACCAGTGCTCTTCAAGCAAAGCTTTTCATTTTAGATGATAAAATCAAAACTATGTTTCCACATTTGTGGGCTCTTATGGACGAATTTGTGGAAAATTTGACAAAGCTCATTCTTTGCCAACAGCTTGACATATTTAATGAGGTGAGACTTCCTCTAGGTGAATACTCAAAGTATTACGGATTACTTGAGCCGGACGCTGGTAATGGAATTAACGCATACAATGATATCCTCAATTGTTGGAAAAATAATTCTAGTCAGGTTGATAAGAAGATAAAAAATATTCTCTCCAATTTGAATCACGACAGATACATGGAAGTAGACACCAGAGATGAGCAACCAAATGAAGATCTGAAACCAGACTTGAAAAAACATTTTAATTTCGACAAGTTTGTTAGTAAGGCAAATTACAAATTACATTCTAAGTCTATGAACCTCAAGCCGAAATATGACGATGGAATTTTCTCCAGGAACCTTACTGTAGATACTTTAGATGCATTTAATGAATATAATGATCCCGCGAAGTCAGTTGAAGAAGATTTGTTGCATTTCAAGCCACAGCAGAAGCCTCTCGTGATAAACAAGGAAGAGCTCGCAAATATATATCACCGGGATAGTCTCCTGTCTAGTTCTTCAAACGCTGACAGTAAAAGTCAGGCTTCACAGGAGAGTGATGATGATATTTCTACCATAAGTTCCTCAGTCTCCAGTATTAATGTGAACGAGCTTTCTTTAGATAGCTATCCTAATGACCTTTCCTTACTTTACAATTCGGCGAAAAATGACATTAAATCATGTCCAGTTCCTCAATACTTGTCGCATGTGCACAATACGTACTCGGATGGTAACCAGGTTTTGGCGCGTCTGGCAACTTACAAATTAAGTTTGATAAATGAGTACTTCGATACACTCTTAAGGCTGATTGATATGAATGATGACAATAACATAATACTTAAAGCTAAGTACGACTTTAAAGGAGAGAAACCGGGGGATTTATCGTTCCATAAAGGTGACAATATTACTGTCTTGCCTCTTCCTAATTCACCAGACAGAGATATTCTGAATTTACCCAGCTGGGTGATAGGAACAGTCTTGACCAAAAATAGGAACAGAACCGGTTTTGTTCCAAGAAATTGCTTGGAGTAGGTGTTTTCAATCTACTTCGCAATCAAGTAAATCAAATAGTCTATTTATTACCACCTCAGGATTCTCTCGAACCCCATTGTGAAAGTAATCACTTGTAATATACTGTCGCAAGTTCCCATTACCTTTGAAAGCTCTGTCTTTCGCGGCCATGGTAAGTCCAAAATCGACATATTGATCATAAAAATAGGTGGCGGCAACTACTGGAACTTGCGAGAAACTTATCTTGTTTAGCTTTTCTACGTCATATAATTTGCTCCAGTTACTATTCGCATGCAAAGCATCAGCCAAATCGTGGAATGACCGTAACTCTGAGTAATCTTGGAAGTTGGATTTGTAAACCATTTCTCCACTGAAATACAACGGCTCCGTCGATTGAGATATTACCTGATAATTAAAATTTTCATTTCCTTCTTTATATCTTAATCTATCCGCACTCCAGTTTGAAACTGTACCTGGCCCCAGACAGTAAATTGCCTCCTGAAAAAGGGCATAAAGTACGTTTGTGTCAAAGGACAAGGAATTTTGAACATTGTTCAAAGTATCGAGAGTTGGATATCCAATCGTCAGTAATTCATAATGGAACTTCATGACTATTTGGTGAATGGCATCTGTCCCTCCTGTGGCCCCGAAATTTAGTCCTAGTTGTTGAAAACGCTCAACACTCAAAGTTCCGCCTGAAGGTAAACTTATGTGCTCCCTGAATAAGAAGTCTGCAATTTCTTTTACTTTTTCAATGTCTTGGGGATATTTATCATAATAATGTACATTTCTCTCTTTTGTTCTTTTGTATGTTGCCTCGTAGACGTCGTCAGGATGAAATCCTATAGGAGGAACACCACCTGTCACCAAGACTTCTTGTATTGCCTCTGGATGGAAAGATAAGTAAGTAAAGGCACAGAAGCCTCCAAAAGACTGGCCTAACAAGGACCACTTGGTGTCTTTCCCAATAAGTATTTCCCTTAGTATTTCGAGATCTTCCACTATACTGTCTGCCCTGAAATTTAAAATAAATTTGAGCTTTCTGTCCAAATACTCCGAGTCCGTTTCTCGGGGATTCTTGGTAAATTTGTGCTTGAAATAGTTGTTATCAATGGGCGTACTCAAGCCAGTGCCACGCTGATCCATGTAAAGTATCTGGTAATCCTTTTCAAGCAAAACTTTATCTTTACCATTGTATCCCAAAGGGACTGGACAAGGAAACCCGGGTCCACCTTGAAGGTAGCATATTATCTTGGGTTTTGAAGGAAGTATAACCTTATCTTTTAATTCGGCAGTATCGTGAATAGCAGGATCGTATTTTTGAGTTATATTAGCGACCACCCTTATTTTCTCCCCATCTTTATCATTATGAGAAAGAGGAACAAGCACTTCAATTCGCTGATTAACGATAGACTTCAAGTGAAAGCCATCAATTACCTTGACCAGAGGGCAGCCCATTGCTACCAGGAATCTCAAAAATGTTCGACCGCTAATTGAGCGAAGTCGTGATCGCTAAAGTTTTCTATCAGATCCACACGCGCGAGGGTTACGCGTGAGCTTGATACATAAATAACAAATATTTAATTAATTGATACTAGTAAACAGTTTGCACCAATATGACGGTGGAAACGAGAGAAGCGACAAAAAGAGGTGTAACTTTCAATAAAAGGCTTGTGTCAAGTGTTCAGCAACCTTTATCTACAAAAGAGCTATTATCAAGACTTCAGAGTTTAACAGATGAGCTATCAGGAATACATCAAGATCATGTTGATTTGGAGTCGTTAGATGGAATAAAACGAGACCTCATCAATACGAAGCTTTTTAAGCATAGTAATGTAGGAGTCCAGGCATACACATGCTGTGGTTTGGCTGACATACTTCGACTCTATGCACCAGATGCCCCATATACTGCAACTGAGTTATCTATAATGTTCAAAGCTTTCTTCCAACAATTTCGAAGGCTCTCGGATCCAGAGAACCCATACTTCCAACAGCAAAGCTACTTGCTCAAAAGGCTAGCGGAAGTGCGGTCTGTCATACTCATAACAGATCTTCCTGACGCGGAGAATTTGACTGAAACAATTTTTGAGATATTCTACGATTTATCTTCGAAAAAATTACCATCAAAGTTAGAGCCATTGGTGTCTGATATATTGTCTGAGGTCATATCTGAATCTGATAGCATACCACAGAAGGTGCTAAGGTTGATATTGAATAAGTTTTTGAGTACTGATATTGAAAACTCTGCCTTAACGACAATTGGTAAGAGTAATATATCAAATCCAGGTTTCAATTTTTCTGTCAGCATATGCGAAGCTAATCTTGACAGAATGTCAAGGCAGGTTGCTCAGTTCTTTTCTGAAATGCTCTATGATAATAAAAGTGTCATGGCGTTGGATGGTAACGAGGATAGCTCTTTACATAAGAAAAATGACCTAGGAGAAGAAGCTAGAGCATTAGAAACTTTAAAGAAAATACATACACTCTCTGTCAAGATATGGGTTACAATCCCTGAGCTTCTCTCCTCGGTAATGGGACTTATTAATGACGAATTAAATGCAAGTGACGAAAAAATTCGAATACTAGCTACCGATACAGTGGGGAAAATGATAGGCTCGTATTCAACTGAACGCCTGATGACTAGTGTTAATTTCATAATAGCTCACAAGGTAACATGGCTGAACTGGTTGAAAAAATCGCTTGATATTTCACCATCAGTTAGATGTAAATGGGTAGAACAATTGTCTAGTATCGTCGTTTCATCCAGCACATCTACTACTGAGATATCTTCAGAGCTTGCTAGTGGATTGACAAAATGTCTTTTGGATACCGATGAAAGAGTCAGATTAACAGCATGCTTGACTATATCCAAAATACCCTTCAGCAAATTCACGAGCAAAATATGCACAAAAAGCATACTCAACACTTTATTTCAGCTTATTAGAGAAAAGAATGCTGAAATCAGAAATGAGGTAATAAAAATTTTAGGCAACATTTATCATGAGTATACAGAGACTGATTCCAATCTTGTCGACTTTGGTAATAATAATGATAAAGAAAGCCAAGAACTTGAGCACATGCTAAAGTATGATATTGTCAATAACATTATATCATTGATTTATATTAATGATAAGAATATAACATCAATGGTTGATCTAATATTATTCGAAAAGCTTATTCCCTTCGACAGTAACCTTTCTCGACGAGTAGAAAGGCTCCTTTGCTTTTATAGTATCCTTGACGAAAGGAGTAAGAAATCTTTCTATGCAATCAATAGGAGACAACAGCAGATATCAAAGGTGCTTCTTAAGTTCTGTCTGCTTGGGGAGGAATATAGCCGCTTAAAAATCAAAGATAGAAGCCTCGACAGTGAAATCTCAGCGGATGATACTGATGAAGGATCGCGCTCAGACATAACAGAAGAGCACAAGATTTTGGTTCAGATAGACAAGATAATTAACTGGTTATGCGTCTCGACTCCGGACGGGTTTAACTCATATGCGTGCTTTGAAAGACTTTTCAAGTTACGTTCCATGCGATTCTTCTATCTCATTAGAACCTGTGTTTCCCCAGAATCGGATTATAACACAGTCAAAAACTCAATGAAAGAATTGCTTAATAAACTTACTAATGCAAAGACTATAAGATTGGAAAAGGAAAGATCTACTGTTTCCACTACTGATATGGTTTCCAACTTCAAATTGCTTTTATACCGCTCTTCTATGATTTTCTATAACCGCTCTAATGTACTTGAGCTTATTGCCCATTCCAGGAGCATAGATAGACCATTCTTCTCAGTTGCCAATGAGATCCTAAATAATATTGCTACTACTATTCCACAAGCATTGAAGATCCATCACGAGAGTTTGGTTGATTTGGTCTTAGAATCTTCTGAAGAAAAGATGGCCTCACATGAGTCCAAATCTGAGCAATTGAAAACCTTATATCACCTCACCAAGCAGTTTCCTGATGTCTTACCAGCAGATCAAGGTTTCAAAGAGAAATTAGCGAGATTTGCTAAATCTGGTTGCCCGGAGGAAGCTAAATACTCTGTCAAAATCTTAGCATTTTACTCCGATCATTCTGAGATCTTTGAGTCGATTTTAGCCATAATCAGCCCGCTAAAGCGAAGCTCAGATAGGTTCACTACACACTTGTCTACGATTGCCGAACTATTGCTCGTTGATCCCAAAATTATGGAAGAAGACATCGGAGAAATAACTGCATTCGTAATAAAAGATATATTACTCGCAAATTCTGAAGCTAGCTTACTGGAGGATCAAGACAAGGATTGGCTCGATGATGGTGATATATCAGCTCACCCAGTACTCTATGAGAAGATCATTTCGCTAAGATTATTTGTGAATAGAGTAAAGTCGTTGGGACATGGCGTAAAAGCGTTACCCAAAGAATCTTTGTCGGTCGCGCAGCCTGTTTTCAAGCTTTTAAATTCCATAATCGGAAGCGGTGGTGAGATAGCTAGCAAGAAAAATGGGTCTAAAAGCCTTCCTAGGTGCTACAAACTGAGGCTAAGGCTCTCTGCGGGATTAAATTTACTCAAGTTAGCCAAGGTTCCTGTATTGCATGACCTTTTTACTTCGATTAGGGTTCAAAAGCTAGTTTATCTCTTGCAAGATGAAGTTGAAAATGTCAGACAGATATTCCTTACAGACTTACAAAAAAAACTATCACAAGGGTCCATTTCGGAAAGGTTTTTGCCCTTGATTTTTTTCATGGCTTATGAGCCAAAAACAGGCTTGAAATCGGAAGCTAGTTCTTGGATAAAATCTATGTATAAACGACGTGAAGCGCAACACTCTATGACCTTTGAAAATTCATTGGTCCGTGTTATTCATATGATGTCGCATAACGATGAATTTGTTGATTTACTAAAGCAAGGCTCTGAAAAGGATAGTGAGGCTTCCATTTATAAAGCGTATTTGCATGCACTGGAATGCATCATTTTTTATCTTAACAATATAGCTACCGCACAGAATTGTTCTTTATTATACTATATGGCCAGCAGAGTCAAACAATATAGGGATGCGACGATAGATCAAGATTTATACAATCAACAGCCTTACCCTGATGAAGTCGTCAACTTATACCGTGCTGCCGAACTAGCGCAATTCATGATTAGAGAGTTAAGTGTTGCGAAAAGTTGGAATTTGCAGACATGGCCCGGTAAAGTACAGTTGCCTACTGACTTATTTACTACAATGATGAGTACAAAGGAGGCACATGACGTAGTCACAGCAGTATACATTCCAGATAAGATACAATTGCAATTGAAGACAATGTGTAAAAGCAGATTTACTGGATCGGGTAAGCGAAAGAAAGGTGATATATCTAACCCTTCGGGATCATCAAAAAGAACACCTGGTTCACATACGAAGAGAAATGGCAGTTCCAAGAAAAAATTGAAAGTTCAACATTCAGAATTTACCTCAATCCGTAAAAGTAGTCGAACAAAAGCTTCTATAAATTATAATGAGAATGAAGGAGATGATGTCTCAAGCAGTGAATCTGCAGACAGTGAATTCTATTAGATATGCGTAAATATACCATGTGCTTAGATAATGCAAAAGGTAGGTTTATGGTTCCATTTCCTTCAATGTATGTAGGTCATTTTGACTATTCCATTCTTCACCAAGGATTAAAAGTCTAGCTGCACCTGGAAATTTCTTATCAGATACAGACAATGGCCATTCGGAAGACACTAACAGCAAGAGCTTTTGGCCTTGTGTGCCATAGATTTCCAAGAATTCTTTTGCACATGCTTCCCACCAATTGCTAACACAATGAAAGTGAGCATTGATAAGTAGTGATTTCTCAGTATTCAAAAGTCTAGCTAAAAACCTCCAGGATGCATCTATCTTGTAGTAATTCTTGGATTGTTCAGGTAAACGTGTCATAACTGACCATAAAGAGCATATTCCAGAAACCCTCTCGTCATACTTGATATCTTCTTCCCATTTGGAATCTGATCTCTTCCAACCCATACGTACGCGGCCTTCTTCTGTACCAATCAGGCACGAATATCCTATTATGAAAGGACACTTCTTTACAATTCTGGCGTTCAAAAAGTATTCAAATTCTGGAAACTGTGTTAGCAATATATATGATAGTCTTGCTAATGGCAAGGAAGCCGTTGGTTTAACAGTGACTTCTGCTTCAGCTTGCGATATTATTGCTTTTGCGACGAAATTCAAAATCCATTTGAATGCTTCATTATTTATGTTCTTCGATTCATTGATTATGCTGACGACTTCAGAAGCCACATTATTAAGCTGGCCAAAACTATTCGAAAGCTGCCCAAATTTCGGATTAAGCCGCCTCTTCAACACGCCCACCTGCTTCTTCAACTCTTTATTGTTATTTAGTGGTTTCACGATGTTTTCCTTAATATCCATTATATCCTTTTTACGCTGTAAAAATTCCTCCTCTACAGCAGAGAAGTTAGTGAATCCTTTGTTAACCTTTGCGTTTTCTTCTAATTTCTTTTTCCTTTCCTCCTCTTCTTTCCTACGCTTTTCTTGTTCCTTCTTTATTTCCTCCTCTTTTCTTCTCTTTTCTTCCTCTTGCTCCCTTCGTTTTCGGGCTTCATTTTCTTCTTTCTCCTTCTTCAATTGGCGCTCCCTGGCTTGTTTCTCCTCCTCTTCGCGCCTCATTCTTTCTTCCTCCTTCTTAATAATATCCTCGACCTCTTTCTTCTGTATATATAATCTCCTTTCTATTTCTTCGGTTAAACTTCTGACCTTGGAAGTAACACTCTCCTTTGTGTTTCTATAAGACGCTTCTAATATATTTTCTCTTGCGGCATATTCCTCATGTAAATACCCCTCAAAAGCGTCGAAAGATGCCTTTATGTCTTCTCGTATATTCATGTAGCGCAGAAGTTCGTCTCTCTGGTTTTTATTCACCCAGTCGTCGCTATAGATCTTAGACTTTTCGTCTGATGCACAAGATAGAGTGACTAACCCTCCATCTCTCCTGGCATTTTTAGCGAATGGATCAACTCTACTCGGTATACGATGCTCTATTTCCAATGGGAAGTCTTCAGGTAACCCAAATTTCATATTTGAGTGGTAGAGTAAGGCAGCTCCCGTTCAAGGTGTAGTTGGCATTAGGCCTAAAACGATAAATTCACCGTGATATATAATACTGTGCACGCGTAAAATCGAGAACGAAATTTTTCACTGAAAAAAACTACTTCATTCAGAGTGAGAGAGAAAGGAAAAAGTACTAAATCAGCATAAGCGAGATCATGATAAAGGGGAACATTCGTTATTTCAGCAGTAGCAGCAAAGCACTAAGGGCAGGATACTCCACCGTTGAGCCTGTTCATCACCTCGTTAAAATAAGAAAGGCTGCATTAAAACCTGGATACAAAGACCTTTTGATTCCAAAGAATGATATAAGAGCCGTGGGGTTCAAGCCAGAGGAAATATGTCAGGACAGAGTCTATGAGCATTATGTGAACACCTTACAATCAGATATGTTATTACACTTTTACGAACATGACGCTAAAGTAATAGAGGGTAACAAAAAGAGATCTTGGGGTATTGACTCTCCCTATGCATTGTATAGAAACTTGAAAAAGCCAAAAGGACTCAGCAAGCCCACAAAAGACATACATCCTGTCACATATAAGAACATTCCGGAGCTCAAGAGTATCGTGATCAATGCATATAACTCGGATGCCTTGGACGAAAGTTGGTTGAATATCTCGACAAAGTTGCAACTATCACAAATAACCAATGTGAAGCCTAAACAGCTCTATAACAAGTCTAATGTTCTCCCTTGGAAGGTCAGAGAAGGGAAGCCCTGTGGAGCCAAGGTTGAACTTACCGGCAGGGATATGAACCAGTTCTTGTCAACTTTGACTGAGCTTGTTTTACCAAGAATTCGTACCTTCAAGGGAATTAAAAATACCTCAGGTGACAGCAATGGTAACATATCTTTTGGGTTAACTTCTGAAGATGTAAAGTATTTTCCTGAGATAGAAAACTTCCAAGAGTTGTTCCCCAATTTGTTTGGATTTCACATTACCTTCAAGACCTCCGCTAGAACCGACGAGCAAGCTAGAACTTTATTAAGCTCTTACGGATTCCCATTTTATAACCCTTCGTGAACTTGTAAATATTTCCTTCAATAAACCTTGTAACGTACTTTTGTTTATGTAGCTCGTATACATCATATTGGAAAATTAGGAAACGCGTTAAATATACTACTTTCAATTAGGGTAACTACTATTCATGAATGCCAATGAGTCGATAGTTCATGAGTGGAGTATTCTTTATTCCAACCGAATATTCCAGAAGGATAAGAAATGGTGTGATGGAAAGCTAAAGTATTTTGAGTTTAATAATAAAGTTGAGGTATTAAATGAAGATGACCAGTTAATAGAAGTAGATTTCATTACACCAAAGTTCGCTTCTAATTTCACCAATGGAAACCAGATAAGGCTACCAGGAAACAGGATCCTAGTTGAAATAGATAGCCACTTGTCGACATATTCTCGGGATATTAGTGAACTATCGAAGAGAGTTAAGCGTGAACATGCTAATATAGATATAAAAAGAGAGATTACTCAAACTATTAAAAGAAACAAGAAAGCGGTACCTGGGATTTCCATTAAAGAAGAGCCTAATGCTCGTGTTACACCTTTAAAGACAAATCTTGGGTCTGTTCGTGAAAGAGGACTTGCCTCCTCTTTCGTGAACGGCCGCTCATCCAACGCGGCATCTATCCGCGTTAAAAAAGAGATCTCCAAAGGTTGCTCGCCGGCTCGAGCGACTCCAGTAGTTAAGGGAGTCTCAGCAGTACCGGAGTCAGATGTCCAGCAGCTGCATGCAATCAAAAAGGAATTTCTTCCCTTCGATTCTAACCCCAATAGCTTCAAGCTCGAGAAAACAAATCATAGCTTAAACCCTCATCAATATAAGACAACTGCTGTGGCTAAACAAAGTCGGCCACTCATTATAGCTAGCTTTGATTCCTGTACCAATAAAAAGCAAAACGTGGTGCAAAAAATGCCTGTTTCTTCGTCGATCATAAAACCTTCGAAGGTTCGCAAAAGACAAAGAATCCCGCCCAAATCTTCTAGTATATTTAAGTACTTAGGAAGCTTTTCCCTGATATGATATGGCGTGACGTTACCTATAGTGAAAACTGCATTTGAAATGGCTTTTTTTACCTTAACTTTGTGATACCTTCCTACCCAATTATACTCTCTTACAGCATAATTTTCACATGTTTTCAATACAAAGAGTCCACTTCGTGAGCAGATGACTCATTCTGAAGTATTTTAGAAAATAGGTATAGATGACGACGCGACGAGACTTATTTCAGGTTTACCGGGCTTCAGCCTGTATAACCTGCTTTATGTACGCCATAAGTATGCAACCATGGGCCTAAATAGCCGATAAGGTAAAAGAGGAAAAAATTAGACTGGCTTCAGATAACCGTAGCTCTCTAGAACATCCTGTAAGCATCGTCTGCCTAAGTTGTTGCTACAAGGGTTGATAATCCAGCGATTCTAAATTGCTAAATTCACTTTGACCAAAGATCAACGACAGAAAAAAAAACACTATGTCTAAAGAAGAATTATACTAACGGTATATGAGAAGCTGGTCCATATAGTGTATACTTTGTTCTTCCGAAGCCTGGACTTTTCTTTGGGTGCAAAAACGAATATTACACAAAAATACAAGTGCTCAATGACGCAAACGTCTCTGGATGTACTTGAGGGAATAAATACTACGTTGATTCTCTAACTAATTGACGAAGACCTATTTAACATTTTTTAACTGTCTCTAGTGATAAGTATTTTAAAGATAGGTGTAGGTTTGAACAAGGTAGTATCCAACTTATATTTCAAAAGCCTTAGGTCGTAGTCACTACCGGTTTAACCTCCGGACCATACGAATAGCTCTCAGTCACTGAAAAATTCGCATACCAGTTGTCTGTTGAGATTATAGGGGTTTCGAGGATCGGGATATGTGCTATTATTCTTGAAGACTTTATTTCTATCCAATAATCTGTTATCGGCCGCGATTGTAATGGTGCAAGGGGTATGGGATCTTCGCCCCCCACATCGAAAATTCCTGCAACTGGGGCATATGGTGGAAATAGAGGCTTTTTGCGAGAGGCGTACTGCTTGCTTCGTGCTATAGTCAAAGTTCTATCTCCATATGCAAACTTCGTACCCCACGGGATGCTTGGGAATCTGGTATCATAAATAAACTTTCCATCTATGCAAAGAACCAAATGATACTCATTGACCATTTTGCTCCCAGTAAAATAAATCTGGTTCTCCAATAAATACCCGGAAACTTTGCAATATCTCATCAGCATTGATGCCAGAGATGCCAATGTTATCCAAAGTGCAATCAAACTGAAGAGCTTTACCAACATACGACCATTCATGTGTATTAGGTTTCATTTACAATTTATTGATACTTTTTACCTTTTCCCAGTCGGCCACAGACCGAATGAGAAACATAGATAAATATCAAAAATTTATCATTTTTGCAAAAACACAATCTCTACCACCATATAACTGGTTCAGTTCTAAACTAAAGACCTATTGTATTGTTCAGTAGATACTAGAAGACATACAGGAAAAAAATATAACTACTGTTGATATATTTACTGTTAGTAGGAGTCTACGATAAGTATCTAGCGAAGAACCTGGAAGCGAGGAGATACTGAAGTATAATTGTAAAATATGTAAAATACAAATCATTGAAATTGAAAACCGGTGTTAGGAGTAGCTCCCACTCAAATCAAAAAACGTTGCTTTGATGTTGGTTAATTGGAGGCAAACACAATGAAAAAGACTTTAAATTGTATGAATACTGATTGTCTATGCACCGCCTTATTTCTATACTTAAATTGAATTAATGGAGATGAAAGCGTCAGAAGAGACTTCCTGCTATGCAAGTCGCTGTAACTGATGAGCTATGCGCTTTATGCGAATTTATAAAAGTATTATTCCGCAACATAACACTGAGCTACTCCAACATACGCGGATCTTGTAGCAAGCACTGTTGACCAAACGTAGAGCTGCAAAGTCTTGTCTGCAAAAAGACGTCAATGCTAATACTGTGCAAAATTTTGTTTTAGATTCTTATTCATTTTTTTCAATTTCTTGTTGAACTTACTATTTTCGTTTTCATGAACTAATTTCAAATGTCTTTGTAGGGAGTCTTTTCTATAAAAGTTCTTACCACAATTTGGAAACTTGCAAGAGTATACCAAATTGCTTAATACTGTCTTCACTGACTGGTTGGTAGATTCGTTGAGCTTACCTCTTTCAAAGTGCGACGAAATGCAATGTCTTCTTAACTCAGCCTTTCTAGTAAATCCTATGAAATTAAAAGGACAGGTTTCAAAAGGACACTTATGACCAGCGTTAATTCTAAATTTGTCGAAATGCTTTGCAAGTTCAAGAATATTACGCGCAGTATAGTCACAATGAGAACAAGCAATAGGCTTTTTCGTCTGAAGACTTTGTTCAGGAAATTCAATCTTCAATTGCTCTGCCATCAGTAGGCGTCTATATATGATGTCCTGCACCACTTTTGAGTCATTATAGCCAATCTGCTGTGCTGAATTAATAACAGCCTGCTCACCAATAGCGCCAGCGCCGAGTCTACCACTTCTACTATTAGAGGAATAAATTTTCCTGCCTTCGTATAGGTGTGGTATCTCAGGCAAACTCAGAGACCTCAGGCTGGGAGGTTTCTTCAGGTCGCCCAGCGTCATCAGAAAACCCAGGCCAGGTATAGACAGCAGAATCAGTGCCAGCAGAAGGCTATGCTGTAAGATTTCCAAAGCTTGGGCATCCTGTGACAGTTCAGCGCCAACTAATCCATAGTTATCTCTGTCGCTGACCTCGCCCGCAACTTCTGGTATTTTACTTGTGATATCCACTGTACCCCGGATTCCCATCGAATACGCAGTATTACTGTTATTATGAGCATTTGAATGGTAATCTTGAAGAGAACTTTGTCTACTAAAATTTGCATCATAATTAGTGTAACCATAATTCATTGAATCACCAATGAGACTCATATCAAAACTGGAAGGCATATGCATATTTTTGTTCGATATATGAGTCGCATGATGTAATCGTGTACCAACTCCCGTGTCTTTTTCTTGCGATATAGGAGCTGCATGCGTATTATCCGCATACATAGCCTTTTGGTTAATACCTTTGATACTACCATTATGATCTTCCATTTTGGAGAATATATGCTGATCTGTCGCATGTGCTGAAGAGAAGCCGTGAGTATGGAAAGTGTTATTATTGACACCAATATTTTGTATTTGAGTATGTGCTGGATAAGATAATGATCCTTGAGGAAGAAATACCTCAGATGACATATGCCTGGGATCCACATCTTCCTCTTCGCTAGATTTATCACCAGGTTCTGAGGGATAAAATGCATTCAACATTTCAAAATTATAGTCATATCCAGCACCTAAAGCAGACGAAGCAGCTACTATGGTACTTGGTTCCAGCTTAGATGAAGTATCACCTATTACAGAATTTACTACTTGATGATATCTCTCATTATCAGCATCCATTGACCCAGGATTTAACGGAAAAAATCCAGCATGGTCTGATAAAGAGCCTAAAGATTGAGGAACAACCTCGTCATTGTTGTCGAAATTTTGTCCGTCCATATTGTTCTCTGGGTTGTTGTTGGGAAACATATTATGGTAAGTGGCGTCAGCGAATAACAGTCTATCATATGTGTCTTCTTCTAAAGCCATTTTTGGATTTTGAGTCTTTTACGCAAGCAATTTTCCTCTTTTGTCCCTGTTTCAGTTTATCCTACTTTTAACTTTATGAGACAAAGAGCAAAGGTTGGAAGGTTATAAAGATAAAGTGCTTCTGCAGGTTTTACTTGTGTTTTGCAGCAAAGGTATACTCAAAATTAATGATTCTTTTGATTATGCAGTTGTATGCACAGCGAGACCCTTAGTCCAAAGTCGCGAGAAGTGTAGCCAGACTTAATCTTTACACCAATCGAAGCAAGGATGAGTTGTTTGCTTAGCCTCTCTCTATATTTATAGTGTAGCTGTACAAAACCGATATGATGGAGGCGTGTGAACTGACCTGTTGACTATTTGCCAAAAAAAAAAAAAAAAAAAAAAAAAAATAATCGAATGATCGGTCAATAGATGCCTCGAGTTAATTCTTTATTAATGCTGCAGTAAATGACTAGAATGTCAAAGTTTTCCTGGCTTTTAGATAAATAAATTCACCCTTGCGTGGTTATAGAAAAAAATTAAATGTAGATGGTTCACAAAGTATGTCAGCTTAAGTTATTGCAAAACGACCTATACTGCCTATGATTTTCAGTTCAGTTCGTTTGACTCACAACAATTTTTCTTCCAGATGTAAATGGTAATTAACTGATAGTTCACTTGTTAGCCAAATTTCTTCACTTGAGCTAGCAACTCTGTAATGCGTGTGTATTGATTCAAAGGGTACCTTCGTCTAACCTCCAAAAATTCAGTTTGCCTATAGTTTTCTAAAGTTCTGCTTTTGAATGAAAATACTCTATCTTGCTTTGTTATGAGTACCTTAGTATATTTCTGAATGATGATGCTTTATGAATTTTTTATCACTGCCTTCCGTGCTTCAAGGCTTGCGTTTAGATTTGTCGCAAAATGCTCAAGAATGACGCAAATTATGAGTACGGCAATATGATAGTCTCAACCGCAGTATTTCCGGTACAGCCACCGTACCTATATCTGATGTGACACGAATGCAATATATAGGGCTCTTGAGGAGTAAAGCGACTTGGCTCAGACTAGTCCAATACAATACTGTTGTAAAATTAGGTTCGTATTAATCAGTCCCTAACCAAAATTTTACTTCTCCAGCCACGACAATTACTTCAGGGCTGAAATCAAGATGCTTCTATTGTCGATGAACTAATCAAAAATAACGTTTTCAAAGTTTTTAGGTGTCGACCTCCTTCTAAGAATCAGTATGGCCCGTAAAGCGAAATGAAATTAGAGTATATCTCGCGCAGCTCTTTTATATATAAAAAGTTCAGTGTCGCACACAGTTTCACAATCCCCACAAAAAAGGCAGGCAGTTTTTCCTGGTAGATGATAACGATCCTTCTGTTGTGGGTATGGTCCTGCCTCTAAACTCTTGGATTAAGATGATGTACCAGTCAGAGTCGGCGACTCTAGCGTGAAATCAAAATTCGAAAAGTGTCTTACTAGAACAATAGATCAAAAAAAAAAAAAAACTTTCGGCGGGCAACTGAGCTGATTCCACCTTTTCCCACAACTATATCGGAAGTATCGTACTGCTCCAAGAACGTTAAAATACCTCTCAATGTCCTGTTTCTCCCTGCTCCTAGCGTCTTCTGATCCACAGCCTCGAAACACCTAGTGGTAAACAGTTATTTCTCTAATTGTTGAGTGGAAGATACTATAATCAGCGTAGTCCCTATATCCAACTGTAATGTTGATGCGGTTGCAGCGCCACTGTTTTAAAACTTATTTGCAGCTCAACACACTTTATGCCCAAATGTTTTGATATACGAAAGTGTGCCTTCCTCTCTATTTATATATTTTTTCTCCCTAATTTTGAAACCTTGCCTAGGTTTATTAGAGATGTTCCAGGGCCCTTGCTATCTTTCAAGCTTAGCTTTGTGCAGGTATTAATTTTTTATGGTGCTTCGGCATGTTATCTTTGTGATGCCCGAAAAGAGACCTTTGAAGCCTGAACTGTATACGCAGACATACGTACGAGTGCGTCTTGATGTTTCTTTTGTTTGATTAATTTTAGAGAATTACCTTTTACGCCATGCTACCGTTTTTTTTTTTTTTAAAATTTGTGAAAATCTGCAAGATCATATTGTGAACACCAAAAGAGTGCATAAACACGCCTATGCAAGCTGGTGTATCCTAGTCGCAGAGGTGCGTCTCGTGTTTACCTGGCCGGTACCCAGACCCGACTTCAGCCCCTAGGGCGCAACCGGTTGCGGCGACATGAACGACAAGGACGACAAAGACAAATCTGCTGAGCCGAAGCGCTGCCGCCCAGTACAAAGCAGTACAAAGCGCAGAGTGTATTCCAGACTACAAGGTGCTGAGTTGTAGGGAATTGCATGTTTCGAATCTGGAGCCATTTCGGGCCTGGAAAGATTTCCCACCTTTTCTAGGCACGAGAAGAAGACATTAGACGGCATCAACTGATTCTCAGGGTGTATGGTGACTGTAGGCAAGACGGTTACAGATGTTGTATAGGAGCATACTGCTCTGCTCTTTCTTTTTTATTTTTATTTTTTTTTTTTTTTTTTGGCTTCTTACCGCTTTCACTTGTCTTTTCGCCACGAAATCATAATCTGGTCCAGTCCAAGTGCGTGAGTGTGTGATAAGAGGCTTTACCCCAAGTCCACCCATCTGGCTACTGATGCTGCCTCTCGATGCCTGGTGATTAATCTTAACTTTCTAGTGGTTCTGTGCATCAGATGTCGCAATAGCTACGGCTTTTAATGCTCCAGATAAAGTGAGCTGTGCTTCGGCTCCTTTCAAATGTCTGGTACGGTACTATAGATGCAAAAAAGTACCATAAAGTGTGCCGAAATGAATCCCACGGGCTGTAGACCACGTCGTTATCTGGAGTTTGGCAAGGCTAACAAAAGTGCTCTGCCATCACTCGTGGAAAGTGGGGCGTTTCTGTGGCAGAGTGTGATCAGGGTGGCGCTCAAAGAGACTACAGTGCACCATATCAAAATCGCCGATGGCGCGTGATCTACAATCTCTACCATTAAGTTACCATTAAGTTTAACCATTAGGCTCCCAGGTTGCAATGCTTGGCGCTGTAGGCTTTGCTTGACCGTTTTCTTGATCAGTTGAGTGGTCTGTTCGTGAGTAACTTGTTCCTCTCTGAGATGAGGTTGGTGGCCTTCCATTCGCTGAAGTAACAGTTTATATGTGGCAGTAGCGTTTCATGCTGGCTGGTGGTGCATTAGGCTAGATCCCATAGTATAGTCCGGTCTCCTGTCAGTGGCCCCACTTAACCGTCGTGGCTAATTTAGCGCTTCAACAATACAGAAAAGAGAACTCGTGCTTCTTATGCCTCGTCGTACTGAATGCCAAGCTTGACAAGTGCATTAATTCTAGAGTATGACACAAAGTGTAGCGTCGATCGCTGTGGGTACATGGTATTGTAGAGGCCGCATAGCGCCCTTTGAACATGTATGTTACGAATTTCGTATCCGTCACAGAAATTCGAGGAGCATGCTGCTAGACCCTAGCCGAACCGTCGCAATATCTATCCTGCTTCATGCACCACCACTAGAGACGTTTGGGCCTTTCTACATGTAAATGTCTTCGCACGACGACTTGGAGATGATGGACCTTAGGACCTGCAATCGCACCGGTACCCTTGTGCGACTCGGCAGACATAGTATGTCACATTTTTCGAGAGCAAGGGGACCATCGCCATGTATTATTCCTATGCAGACCTGAAAGCAGAGCAGAAAGTATTCAGGTTCCGGCCACAATGAAATAGGGCCATAGGAGGAGTAATTTGTTAAGAGATTCGTGAAAGTGGCAGCCATGCCCGCAGAGCCGTGTATCATCACGGCATGCTGGGAGCGCTATATCTTAACCTGCGTCCACCCCGCCTCGCGAACAATCGATCGGAGCTCTTGCATTAGCAGTTGAGAATGATTGCAAAACTCATGAGATACATCTACTGCCTAAAGGGGGAACACTTGGAATCCAAAGCAGCATATGGGATGAATAGAGCGGAGACTAGTATGTCTCTGCATTATATCACCAGGTAGCGAGTCTCTGGGTAGAGAAATTTAGTGGGGAAGAAAGTCGTCAGAAGACCTCGCTAGCGGGGGAAGGTCCTGCACTGCGACTGGGACAGTTTTAGTTCCACTTACAATCCTTGTCTGGTAGCACCGCAGCACACCAAAATGATGAAAAGGTGTGCCTGCAGCAAATCTTGGACATTTGCATTTGTGCGCATGCACAAGCTCGTACATACAGCAGATGCGATACGCAGACCAGCGTAAAAAATACCTGATGATGTGAATTGAAGCGGAAGACCTCTCTTAACGAAAAAATATCTATAAGGTGAGACTGGTGGTTAACAATAATCGCCTTCAGTTCCGGGGTTTCCTAATAAGTGATTGTGCGCCTCTGGGGTATCATACAAGCAAGCTGCCAGTCGATGGTCACTATGCTTATCGATACGGCAAACTGCTTCTCGTACTACTGCGGTGTGGGGAGGGAATGTAGCTTAGCCGGCGGAAAAGATGAATCGGAATAAGACGGTCCATGGTGGATCGATTGTGCTGGTGTCACTAGCTTGCATAGGCTCGCTGTTTTGGTGCGCTACGATACTGCTCGCCTGACGCTCTACCGTGCGTTAGCAGTATTGGGGTGGCTCTGTGCGCAGACTATCACAGTCTCACCAACTGGACCACCGAGCGCGCCAAATCGCATAGTATCCTTGACTATGTGTGCTGACGACTGCGGAAGACGAAAAGTGCCCCGCGGCTCCGCCATCCGGAGCAGGTAAGCACTCGGCTCCACTCTCGAAGTTCGACTCGGACGAGGGTTGATTGCACCAACTAGGGACAGATGAAATCGCCAAAAGCTGCAAGGGCTCCTGGGCCCCGTCGGGCCGCATCTGGGCTTTCCGGATGTCGCCCTAGGAGCATGTCTCTGCATGCTAGACTGAAACCCTCAGCTGCAAAACTGGTGAAAGCCTAGGTATGCTCCTCTTCGCCGCAAAAATGACGTTTGCTTCACACGGCGTTGGTTTCCAGCTACGGCTGCTTGCGCTCCTTAATGCCCTTTCCACGTCGCTCGTCCACCAGCCCCACCGTCCCCGTGTGTTAGCCGCCCATCCATCTTCCCCGCATAGAGCCATGAAATGAATCATGAAATGAACTAGGCACGGGGGTTTACACCATGCAACGGCCATGGCTATGGTACAGCAATGAAAACACTACGCTGCTTGGCTTACGGTACTCAAATAATTATAATATATCCTATATCATAGACCTAGATGGTCTAGGTCGTAGCTACGAGGATTCCTCTCGCCATTTAGATGATTAAAAAAATTGCAGAATGTTGGACATTGTTTCGACTATTCGAATAACGGCTTGGTTCGTTTACATATTGTGTAACAATACCACCACCGTCTCTATGATAGGTAAAGTAGTATATGACTTGTACTACATGCGCTTATAAGTCTATACAGAAGGCTGGCCGGGAAAGTACTACGTCGAGGCAAGCGCATGTCAGATTGTCAGACCCTGCGGCACAAGCGGTGCGACCGCACACCTGTTCGAGCTGGGAAGCGTAACTGAAGAGTGAGCCTGCAAGAAAAATGGCACATTCCCATGAGTGACGGATGCGGTCTGCTGTGCAGTTACGCATAGATTTTAGTATATTACATAGAGTCTCGCAAAACGGTGAGACCGCGGTCAAAAAAATCGCAACCGCCATAGTTTAAACCTCAGAGCTCGGTCCTCTCCAGGAGCAACATAGCTAAGGTTGGGCAAGCACCGACATCATCTACGCAGCTGTCAGGGCATACCGAGGAGTTGTAGGCCTATGGACCTCGGTGGCTCTGCTTGTGCTGCTTAACTCAAAATGTACTGCGGTGAAACTAGCATAAGCCATATCGAGTCTCTCATTTGGCTAGCCGATGGGAACGAGCTGCAATAATCGTACGAGATAGAAAGCAGTATGTTACACACCAAGGAGATTTCGGCCCAGTCCATCTCGGCCTCTATACGCCTCTCGAGAGGGGTGAGAACTTGGAGAAAATACTGATATGCCTCACCAGCATAACCAACTTATGCAGATACAAGTATCGAGCAGCAGGAGCATCGCATCACGACAGTTGTACCTGTTGTCGTCCGAAGGCGATTTCCAATGCCGCCTTACCTGGAATTACTGCTAACGGTCGTTTTCTAAAACACGCTGTAGAACATTGTTCAATCTGTGGGCAAACAGCGATAGCAGATAATAGGCAGCAAACTGAAAATATTCTTCATACTACCTTCAGGACGAGTACAGGTTCTAGTGTCAGCTCGATACTGCAGCAACCTACGCAAAAAAACCACAAACGTGGGAAATGCCAGAGCAGAAATTGATAATAAAGGCCCAGGCAGGTTCGTGTCACCTCTCCTCACGCCTCGTACCCCTATATGAAAGCCATGTGCCGTGAGAATGGTCATCTCGAGGTGACCAGAGTGCCACTTGTTGCTCGGCTTATCAGGCGGTCCGTTGTTGATTTCGATTGTTGCAAGCCAAGTTAGTAATATTTGTATTTGTCGTAAAACCAGGTCCCATAGTCTGGACCCTAACTAGGAAACGCTCCACTCGCTGAACGCTTCAAGAAGAATAAGTGTCATGCCACACCTAATAATAGAAGAATCGTAAATTTAAAGACAAAAACAAGCGAACAAATGGATACGACGGTCGAATGACAGATAAGAAGCTAAGACACACAATCTCTGACACGGCTTTCCATGTGCGCGATGAATTGCGTAACAAGGGTGGGTTGTACTCGCGATCATTGCCTAGGGGAACTAATAGAACGGTTCTGGTCGCGCAAGGGGCTTTTGACGGACCACCTTCGTTCTGATTTCGACTTTCGTTATCTAGGTGGTTAATTGTGCTTCCAGCTCGACCCTGCCGCAGGCTGCTCGAGGCAGTCCATGGTTCTCACATACCTCGTTTGGTAAATTGCAACAGGTTTCGCAAGATCGCGCCATAAGACTACACTCACTCATTGGACCACCCCTACCTTCGAATCAAGCCTAAACAGGATACTCGCATAAATACACGTGTACACACAACTTTTTGTTCGTTTGTCTCTTGTCAACAGCATAGTGCCCATTACCAGCAGCTGAATGTTTGTTACAAGACTGCCAGAGGAACGCTGATAACATTTGGTACCAAAACCCAAAATAAGCGTCCAGCTAGTCCCTACAACCTCTCTACAGGTGCACCAGAATTCAGTCTTTCACCAGACATTTCAATTAGTAAAATTTGATTATTTTTTGCGCGTACTCTTACTGTGCTTTCTCATGAAGCAGAATTGCAACCCCCGAGTGATATGTAAAAAGTTTACCATTTGGGTATGAGTAGAAACAGGCATTGAGCGTCGTCAGACAGGACTATCGCATGGCAGAAAAAATAATATATTTTCAATGCAATTATGGACTCATTTACACTCCATTACTAGCCTTCTTTGCTGTTTGTAAGTAAGGGAACAACGGAACGAAGATGAGGAGGTCATATTGCTTCGGCAGCCAATGTCTGGGCGCTATTTCCTGCAGGAGACAGGCCGACACCACATAGGCATTTCGCAGATATTCATCCAGCACCCTGATCGAGAAATCGAGTTGGAAATGGGGCCGGTCAGCTATTCACCGGAATTGACATACGGTCTCTGAGGACCCAACAAGTGACCAGAGAGGAAAGGAGAAAGCAAAGAAAATAAATGAATTTTCGCACCTGTAGGTGATCTACAGGATCTCCTCTTCGGCTATCATTCGCTTTTGTGCTAAAGCATCGCGGAGTTTATTGTATGATCCAAGGTCCAAAGGGATAATGTTCCATAAAGCAGAAGGGATTAAGAAACAGAAGGCCGGCCAATTTTCTTCCAAACTATACGAGCTGCGGCGGGGGACATCATTTTACCATTATTTCAGCTTAAAAACGGCGGAAGGACATCACCTGTACTACGCTCACAGGAATCAAAGAGAGGCGTCTTTCTGTGTATGCAGTTTTTTTTTTTTTAATGTCTAATTTTTCTAGTACCAACTTTCTTTTTCAAGTACTCTTGTCTTGGCTATATACTCAGATAAGACAGGTAAAGGCCTTCGTGTTCCAGGAATTACATCTTTTTCTAGAGGGAGATAGCAAAAATGTCCCAAATCCATAGTTTGCAAGGAAGAGCACAGCAGTGAGCCTCTAAGCGCACTCTCTGCGCACTCTCTGCCAAAGCGCCAGTTAGCCGCCGAAGCCTCTTACTAAGCCTATTCAAAGCACAACTGGCGCATCACAGGTGGCCAGAGTAGACTCTGGCCAAGTGCAGCAACAAACTTGGGACGAAGGCGTCTGCACGCGAAGGGGGGCCATTTTCGTTCCCGGCTTAAGTGGCAGACTACTCTGTGTTAGGAAATGTCACTTCATCGGTCGGCTCTCCGTCAAGTTAACTGCCTCCCTCCAGTGTTAACCGGGTGCGACTCCATGTTGCATGGGCGCTTTTGTCGCTTCCACGCCACGCCCCCACTCGTTCCTGTTACACATCATTCGAGTACGCTAGTGTAGCACCGTGGTCTATCCGGCCGAAAGTACGATAGTAGCTGTCTATTATCTAGTCCTCAGATTAGATAGACATTTCCGTTTTCATCTTCTTATCGTATGACAGTCTTTTTGGTCGCGCTCACTTACCGCAAGCGAAGCTTTTTTTATCATAATCTCACCTGCCCGAGAAAAGTATTGTGTAATTTGAAGCGTCTGGAGTGCCCTCAAGCCATCAGCGAAGCCTACGAGTTTGCTGTATAACTGCTGGGGATTGGACCTCATTCTACTAATTGGCGTTCGTTGCCATTTGTGGTTATTAGCCGCACTTCTGATAAGAGGAAGATAGGCCGCACGTATGACAGAAGTATAAAATGTGAAGACAAGGAACAATTCATTCGCAACGAACGATTTGCTATTATATTAGATAATCGTCTGAAAGACTTCATGCACAACTGTCACGTTCCTCGCTTCTTCTTGCACATTCCTCACTT
Organism: Millerozyma farinosa; assembly: GCA_002196765.1. Lineage (NCBI taxonomy): Eukaryota > Fungi > Ascomycota > Pichiomycetes > Serinales > Debaryomycetaceae > Millerozyma > Millerozyma farinosa. The sequence continues at coordinate 668,050 of NBND01000002.1, read as the reverse complement.
CTAGAGTCGTCTGCCCGATACCCATATCCCCACCCCCTAATGATCAACAAAACAGAAAATACGATGTATATGCAGTGCTGAGTATCGGCGATATGTATGGATATGTATGCGCGCTGTATATTCAGTAGCATGATCTGGCATCAGTTGTTTTAACGTATATGCACAATGCTCTGCTTGTGCTTACAGACGCGACGTCGTCCGCATTTCAGCCTGTTTGTTCGCTTCTGTTTCTACGGCCACCAGGTGACGGGTAAATACACGGAAGCACCAAAGAGTCACCTCCTGAATTTATGGTAGAGAAACACCAGGTATGTACTCAGACACTGAGCACAGTAGTCACCTCCTTGAGTGTCCAGCGCTTTTAGCAAATTCAGTATGCTACCGGGTAGGCGGACGTTCTTTCGTGGCCGCCTGGGTTACAGGATAGCGCTTTGCGTGTCCTTGAATGATAGCGATGCTTGCGGTCATTGAGAAGCCCTAAATAGGGCTTCCATCCCTACGTCTACGTTTTATATCTGTCTCGGAAGCAGCATTCGAGAAAGCCTGAAGCCCATGCGCCCACCAAGCCAGCAGAAGATTTGGGAATGTAGCTGAGTCTGAAAACAATACTCATTCTCTCAAGCTTGGCATATGGCTTTCTGGTGCCAACTTGCCCTAACGAGGCATTCGCTCCTCGTTTTCACTTTTTGCTGTGGGCTCAAACAGTGGGCATAGGTGCTCTATTAATCACCAGGACCTTGAAAGGCTATTGATGCCTTCAGAGCCTCCGCAGGATGCCACGGACATTTAGGTTCTCAGCGTGTTGGTGATGATTATATAGAGTACCGTATCTCTCTGTTGAGCGGCAAGAGACACCATACGTCCTGTAGAAGTGGGCCTTTTCTAAGTTAACAAACAACCTGGAGGAATACACCGAACTTTCAGTGGCCAAAGAGGCCGTATCAAAGCCAGCAGGCCTAATGAAAAGCTTTTTCCGTCCTAAGGTCGCAAATATATTTCTAACCAAGCACTCTTTCCTTTCTCTTCCAGGTTTGAAAATAAGCCAGAAAATCATGTCGTGCAATCTATGTATGACAGGCTTGATCAAGGCTGGATGCCCAGCAAAAAGGTTCTCGGGCCACCAAGTCGCCTATTTTCAGTTAGATATTTTTTCTTGTTGGTACTGTCCATTTTTGAAGTGAAGTAATAGCAGCACGGCATGCCATACTAAATCAAGAGGCTTCTTTCAGGCAATTAGTACTTGCGAAAAGCATATCAGTCCTTGAATTGCTGGTACTATTTCTCGTTTGACGCTTTCCCTTGACATTCAATAAACAAACACAAGCCTTTCTAAAAAAAGAAATGACAGTGACAGAAACAAGCAAGGAATAGTACTTAACCTTGATGGAACCTCCGTAGTTGAGGTGCTGCAGTAGACAAATGACTACAAAGGCTGCTGGTGACTTTATCCACTTAGTGATGACTTCCTAAACTTCCGTAATATACCATAAAAAAGTAAAAACCAAGATACCAAATCCTTGTCCTGTGTCATCAAGGTTCATTTTCTAAAGGATACAGTGAAAGCAGTAGGTAGGTTGCTTCTAATGCCAGTCGTTGTAAATAAAATAAAGTTTTGATTTTTTTTTTATTTATAACTGGTAATGACTTCTATCAAGCACAATTTGCTCCTACCACACTCGTTGCAACACACGTGGAGAACTAGTAGTACCAAAATGAAGCCCCTCCAAGTTAGATAGCTTAGCGTCGAGCTATAGCGCCTGCAAAAATAGTTGCTGAGAGCTTATAAATGCATAGTCATGAGTACACAGAAACCCAATAGCCTGAGAAATTCACGGCATGACGCCACTAACGGGAAACAAACGGTCAACAATACAGAGAAATCGCCGAGCAAAAATACTGGTCCACAAGCACTTAGCATGTAACTGAAAAATATAAGAAATGGAGGCTAAAGATATCTGACTGCACCAAGGCCTAAATTTCAACTACAGACAAGCCAAGCCTTGGATGCTGAAAGTAGAAGCACTCGCGAGCAAGCAAAAGTACCGCTTCGTTTAAGCATGGATTTCCCCATCTGGCCGCAAGACAGCATAAAGGACTGAGTGTGAGTTCTACTTTTACCTGTCTTTTCTCTCTTTCTCGATATCACTCCGCCGTCCCTTGCGCCTTCCTATTTTCAGGTGCCATTGGCTAATACACCCCCAATAACGATTAGGCTTAGTTTTGCTTGCAACATCTGCGCGGCAAGCAGTTGTGCAGATCGCCTCTCAATTCACCACGATGTTCAGGTGGCAAGGCACTGCATCCCATCTTCAAATAGCTGGCTTGACAAAATGAACAAGCATCGTCATAGAGTCAGGGAAAACACAGCTGAAATGGATTCTCATCGCCCTTGCTATCATTCTGTAGCATAGTTCCCGCGTTGCCCAGTACAAACGTTGTCAAATGTAACAAAAGTTGGCACAAAACACTATTTTACACAGTTCTGCTTTCATTATTGCTAGACTTCTTGCAGCAAAAGCATTACCAGACATAGATATAGTGCATGAAAACTAAACGACGCCTCAACAAATTCCCCTAAGTTGCTTGTACTCATAAAATACTCAGACGATACATCGCGGTAAGCTGATTTATTTCCCAGGAACAGTGCACCAGTACGCAAAACTATCCTTTGTTTCAAATGACGTGCATATAATGCAGGATCCACGTCGCGGCGCGCATTCTAACATATGACAATCTGCAACATATAATCATAAAAGGTAAAAGGCGCTAAAAATGAAGATCAGATTGCCTCGGATAGATTTCACGAATAAACGTAAGCCATGCTATGGAGGAGTTCAAGATGATACTATAAGCTTTTGGATGGACTATGCAATTTTCGTCAAGGCATAGTGGTCGTATTTTGAGGAGGACTGCCGTTAGTTGTTAGTGCATACACAAAGTGCATTGGTTATGTGCCAAGCCGTAAACAATTATATCGTAGGCGATTTCCTAGTAGCACGGGTTTTGTCCAGCTTTTCCGGTCCATGTAGCTATCTTTTCCTAATGGACGTATGGACTGTGTATAGTTCAAGATGTTCCATGTCGCTCTATTATAACAGATTGCACTTGCAGAAGCTGCATGTAGGGGGTACTCGCTTTTCTTTTCCAACATTAGTGCTAGGCTAAAGTAACAGAGATATGAAGAGTTGGCTCTGTGTAAACTATTGTCGCTATTTTGTTTCTGTTTTGAAACGCACCTTTTGGTGAGCGACTCTTAAGCAGAACAGAGCCCCGAGACCTGAGAGGCAGGTATGAAGCCTTTGGCAGCATTTCGCAAGCGATTGCAACAGTTTTACAAGACTTGGATGACTATTAAACGCACGAGCAAAGCGTCGTGATCTTCGCTAATTTACACAAAGCCACCAATATCACTCATACTTGCTTCTCCAGAACACTTAGGAGGAGAATTTCCTACAATTACTAGTTGCTGGCCTGGTGGTCATTGATTCGCATTGCGGAGATAGATTTGCAAGTGGCACTAGGCTGACTTTCTTGCCACTCTCGTGTTCGTCACATTAGGTCGGCGATTCTCCTACTAGACAAAATGTATTATTTCTTTTAGCTTTTCAGCAACCATTTACCCCAACGAACAAGAGAATAGAGACTGTCGTCGGTGCTAACGTCTGCCTAGCCCGCGCAAGCAAGCGCCATAGTCCCTCGGACCGATTATCGAGAAAAGTGCTAACTATATCTGCGCCCCTCAAAACCTCACCCTGCCAGAGTCTGCAAATTTACTGCATTAAACACAAATGAGCCGTTTCATCAGTCAGCAAAAAGTCAACGTATAGTCAAGCAAGATAGTTAATGAGTTTCTTGATATGGCGCTAGAAGAGTTTGTGACTGTTCCATGAGCAGTTTTTTTTAAGGAACAACCTTAAAATTAGTGAAAAGAAAACCAGCCGAGCATTAAAGCCATCCCCTGCCTCTCAGGAGCTCCTCATGCCAAACAAACCCTAACTATAGCTTATATATCATCCACTCATGGTCGGTAGCTTCACCAAAGCAAATACTTTTTAATTCTTCACTGATATATGTCATTCTTCCAACTCCCTAAAATCCCAATATCGACCACACAGGACGAGGTGCATACTCAACATTCTGACTGCCGACCTAACCCGGCTGTTCGTAAAGGGTAGCCGATAGTTGTACCAAGAACACTGTTTTTTTTTTTTCCAAAGAAAAAAAAATAATGGTACGTACCTCAGTCTTGTTGCCGTGGCTGGTTGCATCTTCTTAACGGGATCTTGTAAAGGTAAGAAACGTCATCAGGCCATATACTGTCATACGGTCTGGACTGCTGGGCAACTGAAATTTTGCTTTCAGTATATGTGGATTTTCTTGTCATTCTTGAGAATGTGCTCATATGTACTATACAACGTTAACGTTCGTGTATGTGGCTCCTCATTGGTACATCTCGCTAGGCCGTAATCAAATTGGACTAAAGTTCTAGAGCATCAGATATGTTAGAATTAGAGGATTTTAGCTGGGAGAAACTTGAGTACAGTAACAAACATCCCATGTTAGATCAACTTCGTGCAAAGCTTAACGTGGCGTCAAATAATGAGTATATATCTTCGAAACACCGCCCCGGAGTGACTAGTACGTGATATTCCATACAAAAGTACCTGGTTTTGCTGGTATGGGCACCTTTCTTAATAAGATGCTTTGCCTATCAGGTTAATTTGTGAAAATCGTCAGTTTCTGAGTTGCAGTCCAAGAACTATTGATATTTGCACCAGCGTTTCGTCCCATTGCTTTACAATGAGCACAGAAATACTGAATAAGGGTTTTTTGGCCTATAAAAGTTTTTCCTGGTATATTCCACGAAGTCATTGACGACAATTTTCACTCCTCAAGATAGTATTGGGCGTTTCTTGGGGAAGGCGGGCAAAGCAACAAGACACAATAAGATCCTTAACTTTCTGTTCTTGTATTTTTGATAGATTTTGGTTACCAATTCAATTCAGCAGCATCAATCTTACTTTTCTTTATATTCGGACATGAACAAACGCAGAGTCTCACATTGGCAACAGAGCTTTATACCTGCGAAATCAGTATAAACGGTGAGCAACGTCCATGAAAAATTACATCAGAACCCGAAAAATTATTAAACTGAAAAATCGCTGAACAGCACTCAAATGGATACTGTTTTCTTTTAATACCTCATTTTTAAGCTCAACTAGATCGTGGTGCCTTACGTACTTTTTTAGATGCCGTTTTGTCAGCTTTTAGGGGTCAGTGTTCGTAAATCTCTGTCCTTCAAGTTGGGCGCATCGAGAATATGAAAACGAGCACTGCCAGGATGATATACCTTTTCTTATACTTGTATCAATTTTGCACAGCTATGACACAGTCAGCAGCAACGATGGTGTTATTGAAGGCTTTTTAAATCTAATAGAACCCAAAGCTTTGTTTTGCTCCTCCTGCAACATTTAGTGGCACGACATCAAGAAGAAAAACCGAAATGCTATGAGCGCCGTATATCAAATGTATGGAATACAACGTCTAATACCTGCGGTACTTAAGCATCGTCTGTGTCTCAATCAGCCAGATGAATATTGATTCATGCAAAGACGATGTATACGTCGTCTCGGAGTGAAAAACGGGAGATGTGTGATTATCAATAATAAACAACGGGGTGATGCGGTTAAGCCCGTGAAAGTCATAACTTATCAGTATATTTTCCTAATTAAGTAAGCTAGGTGTCACCCCAGGTAAGTACCAGGAAAGGACTTAGCTCTGGCATCTCGTCTGCCGTACGGTGTGAGCTGTGGTAGGTGGCTAATTTTCTAGAAGGATGGCGTATTTTTATAGAAAAAACCATTGTCAATAGATTGCTACTTATATCCTAGTTTCAAGATCTGATAAAGACGCCATCAAGATTAAAATTTTGTATATAGCCATTCCTTATGTTATTTTTCATGCGGTCAGTAGGTAGGTATCGATACTCTCGATTTTGTACTAGTAGCTCACTGAGTTACCCCTCTAGATCCACTCTTTGCATTAATTGTACAAATATTAAAATTATGAAAATATTATGTTTTGTAGAAAAAAGCAATTGATTTTAGAAATATTGCAAAATGGAAATATCATACACTCTAAACAACAAACGCCCTTGTAATGAAAATGAATATTGACCTGATTGGAAAACCTGTATGCTTCAAACAAAGGCATTATACAGCTATGTGGGTGCAAATTTGATGCTAAATTACATGCACTTTTGGAAAGAACTCACAATGATGAAAAAATAGCATATGATCTGTAAAGAGATTTTAAAAACATATATCTAATCTATTCTCTGAGTGAAACCTCGAATACGCTCGTGTTAGCTACAAAAGTAGCTTCTGTCTTCGATGCATAATCATATTAAACTGCTTTTCGCAATAGTTTCCCTTGGACAAAATGCTGCATCTTTTAAATTTTATATCTGAATGTGCTGAGCAACTACACTGTCAAAGCCACCATGTTATGATTGGACCACAATAGCAAATACGGCTCGCACTGTAAATGGACTTGTTTGATTAGCATTATACCCATTCTCATCCTCAACGGGAAGAAATTTTGATCTAAAATAAGAGCTACAATATTCAGTGTACGGCTGAAGACATATATAATATATATATTTGTTCCGAAGTCCGTGGGATAACACCTTATATTAACCTGCCTCGATCTTGTACTACAAGTCTATGATATGGATCTTATGGTTCCATTGTAGGACATTACAAATGGTGAAAAATGTCGTTTATATATTGACCAGCTTTAAAGGTAGTGTATTTTCAAAATGAAAAACACATCGTATTACTGTTTCGATTGACTACTCTGCAAGCTTACGATGAGCGAGAGACCAAATCAAGAGAATCTTGAAGTAACTCCTTTTGAATATACAAGGTCGCAATCGTACTCAGAAAACATATATACTAGTGCGTGACATATTGCGAAACGAGGGTGTTAAGATACACAAAATGAATACCATTGAAAATAAAGCATGGTCTCATACATCGAAAGAGCTCATCAAAGATCCGTATAACTTGAAGAAATGGCAAAAGCTCATAAAAGAAGCCGAGAGTAATGAAGGTCGCGGAATAAATAAGATCAGCTCACCAGAAGAAGTAGAAATATTGCGACAGTCTTACAGGCAAATGCTCAAATGGTACCCTTTACTTACTTGGTATTGGATACGATTAGCAGAGTGGGAGTTTAAGCTCGGCAATTATCAAGAGGCTTTATCAGTGTTTGAGGAAGCTGTTCAGGCGATTCCCTACTCAATTGAGTTATGGGTGAAGTATCTTGAATTCAGAATTAAAACGATTGGAGATGATTTACAGGATATTCTAAAATTGTTTGAAACGGCCCGCCGAAGAATAGGCTACCACTTCCATGCTCATGAGTTTTATAAACTTTACTTATCATTTCTTAAAAACTATGCGTCAGTCGATGAAAGCTTTACAAGAAAATATTATGTGTTGTTGAGAATAGTGATTGAAATACCACTATACCACTATGATTATTTTTTCAAAACTTTCTTTAGCCACATCTCAGAATCAAATATCACCGAAGAAGTAGTGGTGAATTTAGTTCCCAGCAAAGAGTTAAATTCGTTGAATTTAAAAGATATGAAAACGATCTCATTAAAATTGAAGAAAATATTCACCGATGTATACATAACCACTCAGTATAAGGTATACCAGTTATTTTATTTCGAAAAGAATTTAACAAGACATTACTTTGATGTGTCATACATCTCACAACAAGAGTTGGGTACATGGGAGACTTATATCAATTTCATGCTCTTGAACTATTCCTTTCGTTACGTCATCACTACATTTGAGAGATGTCTTATAGCAACTGCAAATTACCCTAAGTTTTGGATCCAGCTTGCAGACTACTTGATTAGTCTTAGGATGTACTCTTCTGCCAGAGAGACTCTTAAACGTGGCTTGTGGATAAATAAGAATTATAAGCTCTTGGTGAAGTTAATTGATTTAGAAATTTATTTACAGAATTTTTCAGCCACTAGAGATATGATCACTTCGTTCATTAAGTTGAATAAGTTTATTCCGATAGAGATTTACGAAAGGTTACTAGCACTTGAGCACTTGGTAGCTCCAGATGACATAGAACATATGTTGCAAGTATTCAGGAAGCTTATCAAGGAGACGGAAAATGACTATCTTTTTTCTATACTTTTGAATTATCCATTTCCAGACGAGCAAATACAAAACCTCGTGGAGGAGTTCCAGGAACAATTTAGTTCATCGTTCATATTCGCTAAGTTCCAGCTATACATCTACCAGAAATTACAAAAAGATACTTCGAATTTGATTGCACATTATGAAAGTAAATTGCTGCCTGAAAGTTTCGAAGAATTTAAGAAATATTATTTTTTAAATAAAGAAATTGATTTAAAAACACTTTTTGAGGATGAAATGAAAGTATAATATGGGATGTTCAGCCTGTTGAACTAACAGTGCCTTTCCAACTATCCATAAAAAAGATTAATGACCGTTATAATGACCCATGAACCGATTGAAATGAAACCCATCCTTCTATCTAATTTCCATGCGTTGAGGGGAATATATATTAGATAAAATGTTAATAAAAGTATCAAGGCAAATAATGTTATAACAAGACCTTTACTGATTGTAATATTTAGCGGTTGTTTGTGGGATAAAACTGCCAAACCGTTAATACCAATACCTAGTAATAATATCAAGAGAAGTGTCCCAAGACATGAGCTTAAACCTAAAACAGGATCAACCGTAATTGCCACAGTTGTATTTGTGATCACATCGTTGATAGAATTGCTTATAGCAAATATTAAAGAGCCCAATAAGTAGTCTGATATTCTCAAAATCAAGCCGAAGTTTTTGAAAAGCTGAAGTATAAGTTTGGAGAATTCTGCTGTAACCATTAAACAAATGCCTATACTTAAAACATTGAGAAACAGTTCAACGGTCTCTGAATACTTGTCCCATAGTGAAGACAATGACTCCATTATTACTATCAAGGAGATAGATATTGCAAAATAATCTAAGCTTTCGGCACCCAATAAGAAAAAATTTAAAAAAAAAGGAATAGTAAAGCACTGAACATACCTGAGCCACGTTAAAGATGAGTCACTGCGGTCAGCAATGGGGATCAAACATGCACAGGAAAGTTCAATATATCTGATTAGCATATGAATGAGCCTGAATATTCCTTTTTTCTCATCGATCGGCGATTCTAGTAGCGATGTATGTTCATCAAGGACAGGAGATTCTAGGGAAAAATCTGATCTTTCTTCTGTTGTCAATAGTCCAAAGACGTCTTCGATATTCAACGGGTGATCAATGGTATGATTGGAAAGAGCTGGGCTAAGCGTAAGTGCTTCCTCACTTTGGGATTTGAAGGGCCAAATGAAAGTTGAGATGTAGGCAATGTATGCTGTTAACATGATTATACACTCCACTAGGCTTATTGCTCCATCTGAGATAACATAAGTAAAAAATGTAAGACTCAACAATAAATACATGAAACTTCTAATTATGTGCCTTGAGTTATTGATGTCGAATGGTTTCCAAATGCTTATCACGCCTATAATGACGGTGGATATTATAGTTATAGATCCAACTAGTTGTCCCAAAACAAGATTTGTGGAACCAGAGCTCAATGCCACATAATAATTGACTAGGTCGGGAAAAGCATTCATTAGCGGAATAATGGTAATACCAAGTATGTGGTCACTTATATTTAGCCTTCTCGTCAATGAGTGTAAGTGTGGGAATAGATACGTCGACACAATCAAGCTTAACGTTAGCAAAAGGATATCAACAATCACGAAGAAAAATAGACAAATAGCACTTAAAAGTAAATAAGAAGGATAACTGCTGTTACAGTAGTACCATGCTGCAATTATAAAGTAATCTCGATCACAGACTGTCCTTATTGTATCACAATAGTTATCAGATTCTCTTAGACTACAACCATTGCTGGCCGCATAGAACAGTGTCATCATGTTAAACAGAAAAGCCATGGAGCAATATTAATACATAAGCCCTAGTATATACCATGCCGTACTTTCCTAGATGAATATACCTCGTATCAAGTAGTATGTGTATTAGGGAAACGATTCTCTTGCTATCATACAATTACCATTTTGATCGAGATTTGTATCTACGAGATATCTAGTTATCGGCTCTATCATTACACGACAAATCAGACTTGATATCGTCGGCTGCGCTTTTCTTTATAAAACTACAAAGAAGCAGTAAAGCTCTCTAAATATAAATAGCATCCACATAGCTAGTTAATGTCCTCAACGTGACTCTTGTAGGGGCCCTGTTGCAAAGCATCTAAGGCTATTTTGATATCTAAATTGATGTCGTTAATCAACGCCTCTGATATATGTTAGTAGATGACATCACGTAGATGGTGGCAGGAATTATGGCAGTATAGATAACAAAGAAAACCTTTAACCATTTCCCCGCCAAAGCTTCCAAGAGGGAAAAAAATAACAAGTAAAGGTAAATCAAACTAATTGATTCACCTCGGCTAATACATACCTTTCGTTGTATAGTTGAGCTCAGGTCTTATATAACCCAATACAGTATACCTTATGTGGGCACCATAGAAGTTACTCTTGAACTTGTGAATGATGTGGACTTCTGCTGCCTTCTCTTTATTTTGGTAGAATGGGTTCCATCCTATGGACATCACCATGGGCAAAACTCCCAACTCCTCTTCTGACAAATTTTTGCCGTTATCAAAGAGAACAGTCTGTCCATCGTTTCTTTTCTCTTCATGGTCTTCCATGTTGGTGTCAGGCACCAACTTACACCATCCAAAGTATATCCCGGTTTCAAGTTTATTCAAGGAGTCATTGATTGGTACATTAGCGGTAGGTATTCCCAACTCAGACGACCCTCGACCAAATCCACTGATTATATGGGACTCTTGTATCAAAGGAAACCCCTCTGCTGGGGTTTCTGGGATTACAGTTTCTGGTCTTGTCATTACCTTTTCAGCTAAAGTCTACACCAAGTCACCGATAAACTCATGACCAGGGTGGGTGTTCGCCACACAAATCGCACGTCAAACAGAAGATCAGAAATACCAAGTACAGACACAGAATGGAAATACAAGTAAACAAAAAGGACAGTAAAATCATTACATTAGATAAAACTATTTAGCTAGAAAAGAAATAAAATGCAGCATTTAGAACCTCTCCTCCAATTGCTGCAACAAAGTGCGGGCATCCTTGGCAAAATTTCTGATACCCTGGGACAACTTTTCGGTAGCCATAGCATCCTCATTCAACAAGAATCTGAATTTGCTTTCATCATCGATATATGAAACCTTCTCCTCGGAGCAAGATTGAGCAGAGCTCTCGTCTAACTTCTTTGGAACACTCTCGCTGGAATTGTACAACTCTTCCAACAACTTTGGAGCGATGGTCAAGAAGTCGCAACCAGCCAACGCCTTGATTTCACCAGTGTTTCTGAAGGAGGCACCCATGACAATGGTCTTGTAGCCGAACTTCTTGTAGTAGTTAAAGATCCTTCTGACGGAAAGAACACCTGGGTCAGTCTCACCATCGTACTCCTTGCCAGTAGCATTTTTGTACCAGTCCAAGATTCTACCAACGAATGGAGAAATCAAGGTAACCTTGGCCTCAGCACAAGCAACAGCCTGCACGAAGGAGAATAACAAGGTCAAGTTACAGTGGATGTTGTGCTTAGCCTCCAACTCCTTTGCGGCTTGAATACCCTCCCAAGTAGAGGCTATCTTGATCAAGATCCTGTCTCTTGAGATTCCGAGCGACTCGTATAAGTCGATGATCTCGATGGCTTTCTTAATGGTGGCCTCCTTGTCGAATGAAAGAGAGGCATCAACCTCGGTCGAAACACGGCCTGGCACAATCTTCAAGATCTCCTTACCGAACTCAACCAACAATCTATCCAAGGCAATTGCAGCTTTCTCTTGCTTGCTGCTACCTTTATTCTTAGCGTAATCGATGGCAACATCAATCAACTTAGCGTATTCTGGTTTCTTAGAGGCTGCCAAGATCAAAGATGGGTTAGTGGTAGCATCTTGTGGCTTGTATTTAGCAATAGACTCAAATTCACCTGTATCAGTGACAATAACTGTACCAGAAGCCTTTAACTGTTCTAAAGCGTTGCTCATACTATATCCTTATTGATATTCCTCGATATTAACAAGTGTTGCTATCAATTGATTGAATGATTGAAATACCCAAATTTTACCGCTACTAGGAATTGCCCTGATACTTATATACTGGCTCTTGCTGTCATTACAGAAGCCGCGAATGCTGAGCCTGACGGCCAAATATCCGGGTAATTTTTCGTTCATGACCTTAACTACCATCCATGTTTCCAGATAAGTTTTGCTTTCTAAAAGCGATGCCGCTTCGTCTACCGTCCTTACGCTCGTCAATGTAGTCTCGCCCAGAGACACAACATTCGGTTAAGTTCACGGTTTCGACGTCGAATCCGCAGCCCTACAGTGGTGTCGCTCCAGAAGCCTGAATACCGATAGAAATTGATACCAATAAAGTAGCCTTCCTGAATCGGAGTTGATACCACGACAAATCCGAATATATATCAGACTATTTTTCCTCATATTCCACCGCGCATTTTGCTTTCCTTCTTTTTCTCCCCCAACATTTGCTTTGGTTTGCCCGTGGCGGGCCTGTGCTCATATTAAAAGGGAGGTAGCGGAGCAGAACTTGCCGGACATTTTTCTTGTAAAGTCGAGAAGAATCTTCATGACTAATGAAAAGGTCACAACGAGTAAGTGCTCATGAATGCTTCTGAAAAACTATGAAGGGAGCACTAGAACGCCGATGATGGAATACGGGAATAGCGATCTACTACTGTAGCCAGAAAGGTGGGTAGGAAGAGGAACGGAGTGTGGGGAGTAAGCGAAGCACTCTCCACACGTGACCCACATATGATCAAGCCGTGCACAAACACGTGACCAATATAAAAGTGTAACCGGTTTAACTATGTGCACACCACCAATAGGTTTGCACACGCACACATTGCCTTTGATGCTGCGAGCGCAACATCAGAACACAAGCTGATTGCTACAAGAGCGCAGGGAGGCAGTCAGACGGTTTCTTAAAAGACTTGAGTAGAGATAGGGGAAGCATGCTGGATTCGATAATAAAGCGTCTTTTGATTCGGGCAGGTAATAGCTATGACGGCGATCTCAAGGTTGTCCCGGTCAACACTTCGCAGTACGTGGAGATAGACTCCGAGATTGGGACATTTCTTGTGTCTGTGTACATCAAAAACTTTGATGGAAGTATGTCTCATAGGAACAACAGCTTGTACAATGTTGGTGACACACACTATCTCGACAAATCAGAGGCTATTTTGCCCCGTCAAAACTGCGACGAGGAGGATAACGCTCCCCCCGCAGAAAAGGAGAAGATGCCAAATATACGCATTCGAACGCATTTTAGGCCCAAGTATCCCATTAAAGGTACAGACCTCCTTTTCGGAAACGATATTTTGGTTCCCATCCGAGACTATGTGCCCACAGCTATTTTATCTGCGGGATTGAAGTTCTTCACCTGGGTTATGGGCAAGAGTATGAAGGGAGACGTTTACAGCGATAAACCATACTTGTACAGCCCGTCACTCAACAGCTTTACGTTCATGTCATTGAAGAATAACAGGCTGCAGACGTCTTCCGAAAATGTTGGTACAAAGGTATCAGATACCACAAAACTGGCACCTGAATCCGGCAGCCTTACTAATTACAAAGAGAACTTGTCTCAGAATGAAGACAATGTGTTAGACATACCTGAGGATTCGTTTCTGCGTAAGAAATTTTTTCAAACACGTTCGCATTTGGACTCTTTTGTCTTCAACGAATCCACTTCGTACATATTACAATTTGATTCCAATTTCTTATCGTTCAAAGATTCTCAGTATGCGGTCTCCATACCAACGTTTGGTAACAGGACATTCGACATCAATGTGATCAGCTATGCAAATGACCACTTGAATAACTTTAACTGGACTATTAAACAAGAAGGCCTAGAAGGCGTAGGATATGGTAAGTTGGGTCTTGTCATAAACTTTGCTTTGGAAGACGAGCTGCCTACCACCGATTAGGCCATGACTGCACTTCATGATTACTGCTTTATTATGCCACTGTACTATATCATACATAACAGAACAATAAATGCCTTGTTCAAAGGCGAGAATACTGAGATAAATCGATTCTAACTGATTGTAACCTTGCTCTTTAGCATCCGTAGGGGAAGTTGCGACTCGCTATTATTGAGTGATGCGATTTTGTGTAACATCAGGTGCATCACCAAATGATGATACAGAAGAAAAAAAAGCAGTCACTAGTAAATACACATTTTAGGAAGGAACAGTCACAAATCTATTTATCAATACCTCTTGGTGGCTGCAAAAAGACCGTCATGAAGTCAAATAATGAGAACACCCCATTACATGAAACGGGTGATGAAGATGAAAGTATTAGTAGAGAAGTGTCCCAGCATTGGAATCATGAGCTGCGGCATCCGAACGAAAATCAACATGATCAGTTTGATGAGTCTAAGAACGATGACGTCGATCTAGAAAATGCTATTGGTAACGTCTTGAGTGAACTAGGGTTTTCTGAACTTCATCAAAATTCCCAGGGAGATGAAGTAAATGTCTTTAACACAAAGCCTAAGGAGCGTTGGCAAGCATCTCTTGATAATGACCGCAATGAGCTGGAAAGAGAAGCTAGCACACCCAAAGAAGCATCAGAGAGGCCAGTCGAGAACAGCGACCCGCAACGACACATCAGCAAAGACAAAAGTTCCTACTATGGAGAAAGGGCAGATGGGCAACAAGAAGAACCCTCCTTGACTCAAATGCAAGATGCTTCTGATTTTCATATCACCAAGTATGCGAAACTGAACACAGATGGAGATCGGGCCGAGGATGACAACAGTAATAATGTAGATAATGTGCTCGGGGAAGCCATAGGCAATGCTTTGGAGAGCATTTATGATCAACGTAACACCGACAATGAACACCACGCGGAAGGCTTAGAAGCGAGAGACATAGCTCAATTTACCTCGACCAATGATGACCAGTTAAAGAACGCTATTGGGGACGCTTTAGAAAATATCATAACTAGCTCTAAGCCGACAGAGGGTCACGAAAACACAGTTCATGAAAAGGGTGAAGAAGGTGACGATAGTAGGAAGCAGGACGGATGCATAGAGAATAACATTTCGAGCGAATACAAGGAACATAAAGAGGATGAGGACAATGTAATGGAAAGGGCCATTCATGATGCTTTATCTAACGTATTCTCACACGAAAACGAAGAATTAAAGGCAATAACGAAACAACCTTCTCGAAGGAATTCTTCGGCTTTAAGACGGCACTCGATTGATAATAGCCTGGAAATTACTAACCTAGTACTGAACGTTGTGTCTCAAGTAGCATCATCTGAGAACCCGCACAGCAATGAAGCTCTACCAATATCAGCTGATGTTTTACAAGAACTTGCTGCTGAAATAACCAGTCAAGTTCAAGATCAACTCGAAGAAGATGGTTCCAGAAAAATTAGAGCCATATCAGATATGCCTCAAATAGAAGATCATATTTTGGCTCATTTTCAGAACGAGGCATACAAAGAAGAAACAGGTAATAAGCACGACACCAAAAACAGCATTGATGAAAAGGCAGTTCAAACTGCTTTAGCTTCAGTAGTAAAGAATGCTATTTACCCCAGTGGTAACATAGATACTACTCCAGAGAGACTGGAAAGCAGTACAAAGAATGAGGGAACTGACTTGGAACAGCTACAAATGAACGCGATTTTGCAGAATGCGTTCAATATGGCAATGGAAAATCCACAAGAACTATTATCAAATTTGGGGGCTGAAGAAAACCAAGAGCAGACTACGCTCGGAGACGCTGAATCACAGGCACCAAAGTTGAAAGCAGATTCTTCTAGCTCTATTGCAGGATTATTAAGTAGGTTGAAAAGTCCACTTGGTGCGTCTAGCAGTCTTTTCTTAAATTCGCTAAACAGAGCTAGTGATGCATCTTTCACCTCCAGTCAAAATGATAATCCTAACAAGGACCAGGGTGTATTAAAGGCAGATGATATAACAGTAGGTAAGGTACCCCCAATAACTGAGAATTTGATCAAGAGCATTACAAATAAATCTATATCAGACCATTACGATGATGCAAAATCAAAAAAGACATTGTCAATCGCAGAAACTTTAGCATTGCATCGCTCGTCTATGTCAGGGATTTACAAGAAGGATTATTCATCTATTGAGTCGCTTGAACAGGCTCTAATTAGTGATTCCAGAAGATCTTCGCTTCTTCAAAAAGCTCATAATATCCCGACTATAATGCAGACACTTCAAAGCTCTTCTACTTCGGAAAATAGTCTCACTCAGGTATTGAGACAAGCGACTGAAAGCTTAAGCTCCATAAAAAGCATAGGGTCTTTTTCCTATTTGACTGGTTCAAGTATCTCCTCCATTGTTGACATTATATCTAGTTACAGAGTAAAAGGTGACGAACGCGTAATGTTAGATCCGTTGTGCATCGCAAAGGAATACTTATCAGGAACAAATAGTGACGGTGTTTCGAAAAAGGCAGTAACTGTGATCGATAAAGTAATAAATTTATTTAAACTGAGCACTTCATATGAAAAAAGTAATTCAGGAATCAACATGTCGCAGTTTGAACCCTCTATGGCTGCAGGATCTGTCAAACAGCAGTTCATTTCAACCATAAACAAGTCCATTTTATCAGTGATGTCAGGTTTTGCAGATAATTCTTTCCGAAGAGCTTCCCCCTTATCTGGTATCAAGGCGAAGACTGACTCCTTAGAATACAAAGAAAGAATACGATTGGAAAATAGGGAGCGGAAGAAGAAATGGAGAGAGGAGAATGCCGAAAGAAACAAAGATAATGATTTGAGATCCAGGGTTTTGAAAAGAGCAAATATTATCTATGGAGAAAAAGACACTCCAGAAAAGAAATTCTGGATCGAGGAAGAATTCAGCAAGCGTCGCGAGAAACGAATAGCGAAACAAAAGAAAGAAGAAGCGGAGAAACACTCTAAGGGCGGACTTGATGACACACCATACAAATTGAAAAGACCATTTGGTGTAAAAGGTTCTAATACGTATGCAGAAGATCCACAGTTGATCCGAGCAGTCACAGATACCTTCAATATTGTATCGTGTTTGTGCTATAGAGAGGAGCCTCTGGTAGCAGCTGCAGCAACTGCTGCAGCTACGGCTAGCTCGGCGGCTTTTTACTCCATTGAGAACAAGCTTGATGATTTCCAGACTGTTGAGTCCGCAGTCTCTCAAATCGTAACATCTTTGATGGAAGAACCTAGCAATGATAACCATAGAGCCAGAATATTGACTCTTTCTAAAGGAGCATCAACTTCGCCTCTTTTACAATTGCATAATATTTCTCAAAGCACAACACTTCATGAATTGCAAGAGTTACAATATAGATCGCTCAACAAAAATTACAACGATAGACAAGGGAGCTACCATAGCAATTCAAATGATTTAGAGAAAAAAAATGAAAGTCAATCTTCTGATTTCCCTTCCAATTCATTGTTGGATTTCCAGAACATGAATCTAACTAAAAATGATAGCAATAAACGGAAAAATGAAAATCCTTGGGATATGTCTTCTAAAAGAGCAAGATCGTTGTCTCCGGAAAGATCTAACTTGCAGAACAGTACACCTTTGGGCGAGATTGCCAAATCTGCTATAACTCAGATGGCAACTTCTTCCACATTAAAGTTCCCAAGCTATAGAAAGCCTGAGGCTTCTCAGGATAATATTCAAGTTAAGAAAGAACAACCAACATTGTATTTATTGAGATCATCTCCATTCCTATCTAATAAGAGTAATTTGTCTACATCAAAGGAACTGGATACGAAAAATCACCTCTCTCGTTTGAAGAAGCCTGCCAGTTTTCAACGTCCTTCTTATTCAGGAAAGTAATGAAGTATCTAGATCGGATATACGACTTAACGCATTTTAACGAATCATATATATATGTATATATATATATATACTAAATTAATTTTATAAAGGCCTAGTTTCCTCTTTCAACCACGCATAGGCACCGTGATAACCCAAATCTAATAATTCTCTTCCAATGTCATGTAGAATTTGTTGATGATAATCATTAATCCACACAATTTCTCGAGGACTCAAGTACGACAGGTCAATTAGTCTACGGCAAAAAGGAACTTTAGTCAAGTATGCAAACCCTAGGAAGGAACTACCATCTTTAGCACTTCCAAAACTTTCGGGAGCCTCTATTACCTCTAGCTCGCTTTCAATCCTGAAACCGGAATCATTTGCGACATAATATCCCGGCTCATCGGTCAAAATCTCTCCTTTCTCGAAAAGGGACTTTCCTTGAGGATTTTTTGTTGTGGGCAGAATATATAAGGGTGATTCATGAACCGACCCAAAGCTCGCAACACCATGCCCAGTTCCATGATTAAAATCTAAACCTTCATTCCAAAGTGGCAGACGCGCATAGCTATCTAAGATTGCCCCCACGGAGTTTGAACGTGAAGGAAATTTGGCTAAAGCTATCGCCAAATGTCCCTTCAATACCAAGGTATAATATTTCTTGTATTTTGGATCCGGTTCTCGTTGGTCAAACCAGTAAGTTCTAGTGATATCTGTGGTACCTTCAAGATATTGTGCTCCAGTGTCTAGTAAATAAATCTTTCTAGGATCAAGGGGCGAGGAATTGTCTTCAGTTGGGGCGTAGTGTATAATCGCAGCATTGGCACCAGAAGAAGAAATAGTCTCATACGACAAGCCTTTAAAATTAGGGAATTTTGATCTTATAGCTAATATCTTCAAAGCTGCATCATATTCACTTAATTTAGACCTTTTTACACATAACTCATACTTTAACCATGCTGAAAATATTGCGAGTGCAACCGAATCTCTCTTTTGCGCTATTCTCATATTTCGCAACTCAACTGGGTTTTTGACGATCTTTAAATAAGAGAGAACGGACTTGAAAATAACATGTTCTGTGACCTTTCTCCGGAGTGAAACAACCACAGCATATGATACAATCAGCTCGTCGGGTAATATTATTGTCTTTTGCGAGTCACTTGCAATCGTAGACAAGTCTGGAAAGAAAGACCGATACGGTTTTATCTGGAGTGAATTGATACTCTTAAGATGAGAAAGAAGTTCTGGGCTACCCAGCGTGATTTTTTTTTTTTCGATATATAAGGACACATCACTATTCGATATGACAAGGTAAGCGAAGAAGAAAGGGGCATAAGGAATGTCGGTGTCCGCTCTTAAGTTTAATACCCACGCAATTTCGTCTAATGCGGAAACCACCAAATACGAGGCTTTGTCTTCTGCCATAATCTTGCGCACCCTCAGAAGCTTCGAATTTGCAGACTCTCCAGAAAATTCAAGGGGATACTGATAAATTGGGTCTAGTGACTTCTTTGGTCTATTTCTCCCCCAAACGTCATCCACTAAGTTAGAAGAACTAGGTTTGAAATCAAACTTGTCTCCATGAACCTTTTGTTGGTAGTCTGCAAAAAACTTTCCTTTCTCGTAACTGATTAGACGGAAATCACACGAGACAACATGACTAAAATTGTTATCCCGTGCTTTATTTATAACAAATTGTTTCCATAAAGGAATCTGCGAAGTTCCTTCTTTCAAAAGTTTCCAGTATTGAAGATCTAGTTCCTTTTCCGCCTGCAAAAAATATCGTCCGTCCGTCGAAAGCACAGCCTCACCCGTTAGCGATTGCACATCATCAAGCGTCACAACACATATACCAGCACTTCCCGTGAAGCCGGAAATATAGCGAATTCTTTTATCCGAAAGTGAAGTATATTCCGAGATATGCTCGTCTTCAGAGGGGATTATATAGACTCCTATATTATTATCTCTCATAAGCTTCCTGAGCCTCAAAAGCTTGCTTGCGGAGCTTTCTGAGTCGTTAAGTAGTCCGGCCATATTTCTGCCACAGTATACTGGAAAATCAGAAGCCATTCGTTCCATGTTCTCTCTCGTCAAAGCAGAATCGAACACACATTCATCTCCAGTCCCACCAGAGAAACAGCCAAAAAATGCATGTCTAAAGCCATTAAGCAGAATATTACTCAAGAAGCTATTGCTGTGTTGATCGGAAAGGCTTCGTTCATCATCTGTTAGTAAGTATTCCTTTTCCATTTTAACAGTTAAAGCATTTTTGCTATCAGTTAAGCTGCTAGTTGATAGGTACCACTGTATACAGTACAGTAATTATCAATTTAACGCGTCTAGTGATGAATATCTGCTCGCGTAAAATCAATATTAATATACCTCCAAATTACTTCATTACCTGTTGTAAATAATATAAACTTGAAAACATGGGGCGACTAATAGGATTAGAACTACAGAATTTTAAGTCTTACAAAGGAACAACCAAGATTGGGTTTGGGAGCTCTTACTTTACATCAATTATAGGACCGAATGGAGCGGGTAAATCAAATATGATGGATGCAATCTCTTTTGTTTTGGGGGTTAAATCCAGCCACTTGAGATCACATACGCTCAAGGATTTAATCTATCGGGGCCGCCTAGAAGAAGGTGAAGCATTTGATAAAAGAGAGAGCAGTAATGAGCCTCGAGTGGCTTATGTGATGGCGATATATCAGAAGGATAACGGAGAGAACATTAAATTGAAAAGAACGATTACCATTTCTGGGAGTAGCGAGTATAAAATCAACGATAAAGCTGTGACTGCTCTTGAGTACTCAACTGTGTTGAAAAATGAAAACATCTTGATCAAGGCAAGAAACTTTTTGGTGTTCCAGGGTGATGTGGAACAGGTAGCTTCGCAGTCACCCAAAGAGTTAACCAAGCTCATTGAAACCATCAGTGGGTCTGGTGAGCTCAAAAACCAGTACGACGAGTTGAAAGAGGAGCTGGAGAGAGCACGTGAATTCTCGAATTCCGTCTTTTCTAGGAGAAGGACCCTTAATTCGGAATCTAGACAGTATAAGGAACAACTCATCGAGCAAGAAGAGTTTGAAAGAAAACTCATGGAAAAAAATGATCTTACCAAGGTCATAAATCTCTATCATTTGTATCATAACGAGAAAAAACATGTCGAATACCTCAAAGACTTGGAATCCAAAACCCATGATTTATCTGTCCTTAAAGACAAGTTGAACAATGAGCAGCAAAAGTTTCAGAAACTCAAAAGTTTGTGTTCTGAGAAAGTACTTAACCTCCGAAAGCATGATAAGAAAAAAACAGAAGCTCTATCTAGATTAGAAAACAAAAAATGCTTGCTTATTCCCATTGACACGAATAGGAAATCATTGTTGATGAAGATACAGACGTGCAAGAATAGGATGCGTGATATAAGTTATGAGATTTCAAAGCAAAATACTGAAATTCAATCAACTACACGCGAACTCAAGGAGGCAACTGATCTATTCAAAAAATATACGTCGAAGTCTTTTCCTAGTTCAGTCCCGAAAAAATGCCAGGATGAGTATGAGAACCTTCGTGTTGAATTTTTATCGAGTGGTGGATCACAGTTGGAAGAAGAGCTCAGTTTGCTTGAAAATCAAAAAGAATCAATAAAATCGGTACTTACAAATTTATCAACTCAAAGAAGGAATTCAGAGCAGAGAATTCAAGACTTACAAAATATAATTGAAAATGAGTTGAATTTCCAGCACAACATTCTTACCAAAGAAATAACAGATCTTTTAGCGGTACGGGATGAATATTCAGAAGCAAGAAGTTCATTACTCAGAAAAAGGGAAGAATATGGTTTAAAGGAAATGGAAGAAAATAGAAAATTAAGGGATATACTAATTCGGATGGAAGAACTTTCATCGCAACAAAAGGAATCTTCGAGACAGAAAAAGTTACATGAAAATGTTTCTATGCTCAAAAAGTTGTTCCCAAAAGGTGCCATAAAAGGGTTGGTTTATGAGCTCATTCGTCCTTCTCAACGGAAGTATGAGGCAGCACTTCTGACTATCTTAGGTCGAAACTTTGATGCTATCATAGTTGAGACGACCTCAGTTGCCTATAAATGTATTGAAATATTAAAGGAAAGAAGATCAGGTGTCGCAACTTTTATTCCTCTCGACTCGATTGTTGCAGAGCATCCAAATTTTAATTACTTGCGTTCCTTGAACGAAATGGCCAAACCAGGAATTGATATTCTCGAATATGATGACAGTAGTTTGGAGCTGGCTGTCTTCTACATTGTCGGAGGATCTTTAGTTGTTGATGATATAGAGTGCGCTCGAACCTTGAAGTGGGACTCTAAAGAAACAATTAATGAAAAGATAGTGACATTGGATGGCTCTGTGATACATAAATCCGGATTAATGACAGGAGGCCAACAGCAGAAGAAGTCACAAGCGTCAGTTGGCTGGGATCAAAATGAATGGGCAAAACTTTTAACAGTCAAAGAAGATATTATAGCCAACATAGCCAAGCTCTCAGATGAAAAACCCAAAGAAATAGACATAAGCGATTTAACTGACAAGATCAATGAATTGCAGAATAACCTCCCATCTTTGAGATCAAAGAAAGTAAACTTAGAGAGAATCATAAATGATCGCCAGACCGAGATTGATTTTCAAAAGGAGCAGGTTGTGGCGTTGAATAAGACCATTAAGGAAAAGAACAAGCCCTTAGGTCAAATAGAAAGTAATATATCGAAGGTGACATCCAAGTATAAGTCTCTTCAACAGAAGGTTTACGGCGACTTTTGTACCAAGTATGATTATGAAGGCGGAATTGAAGAATATGAAAGTACCCATGGGTCTACTATGAGAATAAGAGCAAAGGAAACGATGAAGTTCTCGAAAGCAGTAGACACCTTAACAAATAAATTAAGATATGAAAATGAGAAGCTCGAGGAAACGAAAGCCAGAGAAAGATCGATAGAAAATCAATCGAAGGAATTAGAAGAAGAACTTGAGAAATTCAATTCCGAAAAGGAAGCCTTAGAGTCTGAGATTGATAAGTTAGAAGCTGAATGCGAAATGCTTACTATAGAAAGAAAGGGGTTGGCAGATAATTTGAATCAAGAATTAGAAATTTGCAAAACAAATGAGAAACAAATACAATCACTAAATACTGATATCACAAACTTACACAATACTGTTTTAAGCATAGAGGAAGTGCTATACAAGATTGATAGCGAGAGAGTAAATGTGTTGAAGAATTGTAAAATTCAAAATATCAATATTCCATTGAAAGATGGTCTTTTGGAAAACATCTCCATTGAACAGAGCGCTGAAGATTTAATTAAAAAGACATACGAGCTTGATATTGATTATGACATGCTTTCTGAGGAACTCAAGTCTGAATATAACACTCGCAAGGAAGCTGAATTGCAGGCTAGACTTTCATTAGTTTTGGAAGACTTAGATCGTCTCACTCCAAATGGTAAAGCTGTACAACGTCTAAAGCAAGCTGAGAACAAGTTAAAGGAATTCGACAAGGATTTCACGAAGGCCAGACAGAAAGAAAATGCCATTTTAGATAGGTTCAACGATGTGAAGGAAAGGAGATATTCTATGTTCATAGAAGCATTCAATCATATTTCAGATAAGATTGACTTCATCTATAAAGAGCTCACGAAATCAGCGAACTCGCCTTTGGGTGGATCTGCATACTTAACTTTGGAAGATGAAGACGAGCCTTACAACGCAGGAATTAAATATCATGCAATGCCCCCAATGAAAAGATTTAGAGACATGGAATTGCTTTCAGGAGGAGAGAAAACAGTTGCTGCTTTGGCCTTGCTTTTTGCGATACATTCCTACCATCCCTCTCCCTTCTTTGTGTTAGACGAAGTAGATGCTGCGCTCGATAACGCAAATGTCAATAAGATTGCTAGTTATATTAAGAAATCTGCTGGCCCAAATTTTCAATTTATTGTTATCTCGCTCAAGAACTCGCTATTCGAAAGATCAGACGCGTTGGTGGGAATTTACAGAGAACAGAGAGAAAACAGTTCTAAAACTGTTACCTTAGACCTTAGGGATTATCCCGAGGAGAATGTAACGACTAACTTTAAGCTGCTTGCCGTGGCTTAACCTAATTCAATAGCTATTTAATTTTAATGAATAGTACCAGATCAAATCTCACTGCGCTAAATAGTAGAAAAATGAAAAAAAAAAGTCAGTCGAACACCAACATGATTGGGGCATCATGTACAACTTCTAGGTTGATACTTCGGCAGGTTGGCCGTAGAAATGTGGCCCCCGCACTCAAATCATGTCGAAGACTAAACCATAATGCGGTAAGTTTAGTACAGTCGAATACAAACCAAACCCGGTACCTGCCTGATCTCTTCAAAAGGTCAACTGATAAAACTAAAAATACATTGAAAAGGTTAAAAAAGAAAACCAAATGGGACACAACTGATAAAACTTCCAGAGAAGGTATATTGATGTATGAAATACAAGAAGCTTTGAGCATTTTTGACAGGTCGTTGAATTTAAGCCTGATCCGTAATCCTGATGATCTCATAGAAAGATATTTATTCAACAACACGCGGCCAGAAACGTTGGTAACGGATGTTACTTGCATGTATCAGACATCAGAGGGTGATTGCTTGGCAATAATTCCTAAGGTGTCTTATGTTACAAAGGATATTGATCGTACTGATATCGCAAATAGGTTTACTGTTTTGAAAATTCCCAAAGCGTTAGAGGGCGAAAAAGTTAATATTAGGATCCTAAGACATCATCATTACTATGCTGAAGCTGCTCTATTACTGGTGTCAAAAAGGTCAAGGACATTTCCTGTAAGAAATGACTCGTTGATTCTTTGCGAGAAATTTGATAAGTGTTCTGGATGTCAGTATCAAATGATTAGCTACGACGACCAACTAGCTTTGAAAAAGAAAACTATTGAAAAGGCGTATAAAATGATGTTTCCATCATGGGCTGAATATATTGAAGATAAGGAAAATTTCGGGAACGTAGTTGGATCCCCTTTGCAATATGCATATAGAACCAAAATTACCCCACATTATCTGAAGAAGAGACAAATGAATAAGCTTTCATTGAACATTGGATTTAATAACGTCTTAGGGAATGAAGGTGTCGTCGATTTACAATCCTGTCCAATTGCGACCCCAAGCATCAACAAAGAGCTTTCTGCGAAAAGACAGGACATAATGAAAACTCTTGACTGTAATTCGCAAGATATAGTTGACTTTCGAGAAAGTAGGAAGCTGCAAGATGTTACTCTATTACTTAGAGATAGCTTGGACGTAGGCCACAGTACAGGTGAGTATAGAAACGTATGTGTGACTAATGGGAAGCATGTGGTAACACAGCAGATAGATGGATGTGTTTTTCAATTTCAAGCATCAGAGTTCTTCCAAAATAATAACAGCATTTTACCTCTTGTTCTTGAGTATATTAGATATCAAATTAAACATTGTAACGGAAATCTCAAACATCTTGTGGACACGTACTGCGGCTCTGGTTTCTTTGGCATTTGCCTATCTAAGGACATGCCAGACAACGGAAAAGTTTTTGGCATTGAGGTATCCAAATTATCAATTAAATATGCCAACCATAATGCAAAGTTGAACGGCTTATCTATCCCAAAAGATATCGAGTTCATTGAAGGTACGGCCAGCAACATATTTTCAAATAAAAGTTTCTTGGATTCAAATGTGGAGGGAAACGATACCATCGTGATTATGGATCCTTCCAGAAAAGGTAGTAATGCCTCATTCATTCAGCAGTTGATAGAATTTCGCCCAAGAATGATCATATATGTGAGCTGTAATGTTTTCACTCAAGCAAGGGATTTGGCACACTTCTTCGAAACCTCAAAGCATTACGGCCTCCATTACAGATTAAAGGAAGTTACAGGGTTCGACTTTTTTGCACAAACAAAACATGTTGAAAGTATAGCGGTACTAGAACTAAGGTAGATTCTCTATTATGACTATATATACTTATCTACCTTATCACAAAGTGGGTAGTTGGTTAGCTAAAAATCTTCTATCATCCTGTTACTATATTGCAAAAATTCGTCAATTATATCATGACAAGATTTGATGCCCCATTCAACTCTTTTTCTCTGTCTTTTTCCACTAATGAGATCACTATTTATTACTCTTTTTTCCAAAAACATGTCAAGCCCTTTCAATAAGGTAGGCTGCTCCTTACATCTGAGAAGTATCTCCACTAATTTTTTATCATCGTACTTGGTTTCAGACATCAAACCAGCATTTTTCGAGGAATTTAAACTGGCGCCGGGTGATTTAGTCTGAGATATTTTAGCTGTACGATCAAGAAAAGTGACCAATATCACTTCTGTCAAAAACAAAGTATCTTCAGTTGAGGCCCAAAAGTTAATAACACGCATTATATGAAGAGGTAATGATCCCTCCGAAAACAAAAATCCATAAAGCCTTCCTAGATTGAATAGTTTCTTTAGTTTAGTGTCGTCATCATCAGAAGAAAAAATGATGTCTTCATCTGTTTCATCCGTCCCCTCATATTCTTTGATAAGGTCCCACAACAAAAATTGAAACGCTTTCCTATTGGAATGTGAATCGCATAATTTTGCAGCTAAAATTCCGTA
Source organism: Millerozyma farinosa (assembly GCA_002196765.1). Classification (NCBI taxonomy): domain Eukaryota; kingdom Fungi; phylum Ascomycota; class Pichiomycetes; order Serinales; family Debaryomycetaceae; genus Millerozyma; species Millerozyma farinosa. The sequence continues at coordinate 641,361 of NBND01000002.1, read as the reverse complement.
GTACGGGTTCCACGCTGGTTCCATTGTAGAACAATGAACCAACACCCTTGCTATTTCCCTCTCTTGTGACTTTTTCAAAGGCAACTTGTCGAGACTTGTTAAAGCGTCAACATAATCATTAGCTGACATGATAGAAACAAATATTGCACGTCTTATATCTGTGTTCATTCGTTGCGATTTAGCTAACTCTAGCCAATTAGTTTCGGAGGAATCTAAAATATCATTTATAGCCTCTGTATTTGTGATTTCCTGTTCACTCCCAGGATCTGATCCTTTCCATGCTGAACCTACTAACCACCACTTTCCCTTTATAGGAACATTTCGTATGTCGTCAAGTGACACTTGAATTGGCTCACTAGATTTATTATTAACCCCAGACAAAAACTTCCTCATTCTCTGAATCAATTGTTGACTGGCATTGTTATTTAGTTTCATCCTATTACTTTTCAAGGAGGAAATTGTTTCTAGTAAGAACTGAAATCTAGGGCTGAGATTTTTCTCGGGCATAGTCAGCGTTGCTTGGTTAATCGAAAGAACAATCTCTTTCAAAGCGGTTGGATCATCCAGTCTCATTTGATTGCCGGAAGCTTGAATTAATTTTAATAATAATTCAGCATTGGACTCATTGATATCTTTGATCAAATTTCTAACAATATCATATAATAATTTGGATGAGGTCAATTGAAAAGTGTAAATGGCAGAGAGAAGCGAGATTAAATTTGTAAGCTCTTTATTCTTTTCTTGGCTAGCCTGATATGACTCAAATCTTTCAACCAAGGTCTGGATAAGCAACGCACCAAATTCAGTTCCTTGTAATCTGTATATAGCACACGCAACAGTTGCTTGCAAAAACACAAAGGTATCTAAAAGCCTAGCCTGCTGCTCGATACTCTCTAATATTAAAGATGTGAGGTTCTCACTCACCAAATGTCTAGGATTTGAGAGATAAAGCGAATTGATATCATCAACTATTTTTCCTACGTTCGCTTCTGAAAGCTTATTCAAAGAGCTTTTTATGGATCTTTTTAAATTTATAAGCTCTGACGATTCAGAGTTGGATTCAAGTGCCATCTTTCTTCTAATTGCTGGTGGGATATACTTAGACTCGGTTGCATCTTCAATTTCACCTGTATCATCGTTCCCCAGGCCAGGTGCTACATAAGGATTTTCCTTACGTTTTGTCTTGGAACGAGATGAAGAATCACTGCCATTATCTGAGCCAGAGTTATCAGAGACATATTCTTCACTATCAGATTCAAGTTCTTCCATTTCCTGTAACTCCCTCAACTCATCTTCGTCAAAATCATCCGAATCATGACCCTGGGCGGTGTTTTCGTCATCTTCTTCACTTTCTTTACCAGAGTCGTCATCATTTCCTTCAGAGAAATCAAAATCAAGACCTTCAAGAAGCCCTCCTATGTCGTCAAATTCATCTCTCTTTTTGAGCTGAGCATTCTTTCCTTTTAAGCCCAATTTCTTAGCATAGTACATGATATCTTCATCATCCTTGCTTATTTCAGTAGGCGATATACGAGTAGATGACTTAGAATGTATATCTTTTTTCTTTTCTCGGTTGTGCTTTGTTGAGTGCTTTTCAGATATAGTCTTATCATGTTTCATTTGACTCTCGTTCTTATTCGCTTTAAGGGCCCTGAGCTTTTCAAGAGGATTTTCTTCGTAATCGTCCGAGCCAAACCCCTCAAACTCTTCATTATTATCTTCGAAGTCGTCCTCGCTGTCAATGCTGCTCTGAGAGTCTGCTACTTCGGCATCAGAGAAGCCTCCAGATCCTAGCTCATCATCAAGCTCATCGTCAAGTTCATCCTCTTTCAACACGCGCATGACTTGTGCACCACCAGTGCTACTGTGGTGTTCCAGCATCTTTCTGGGTCCCTTCTTTGCCTGTAATAATGCCATGACCTGTTTTTCGTCTGACAAATCGCCTCCTGAGTCAAGCTCATCTTGCACCTCCAGGACATCGAGCATTTTTTCTTCCGTTGCTTTGTTGAAAGATTTAGTCTTTGCAGCTATCTTTGGGCGGATTTGGCTCTTCGTATCAAAGCCCTTCTTTCTCTTCTTCATATCTCGCTCTTGTTTCCTTCTTTCTTTCCTGCTAACAGGATGGTCCTTCCTCTTCTTTGATGTCCCAGCGAAACGGGTATCTACTTCAGGCTTACCTTGATTATCCACCTTTCTTATCTCATCCAAGATCTTTCCTGGAATCCTGATGCCATGCTGCTGACTTTTTCGGCCTCCAAGACCTCCCCTTGCCATAATGAATGTCGATTTAAGGAGTTTTCCGTATCTTCGTCTAGAGTAATTCTCACAGCAAAATCGAATTTTGAAGTATACACACTATGCTAAACACACTCACGAAGATCATAAGAATCGCTGAGCCAAGAACTACTAGCAGATATGTCATCATTACCAAGCAGTATGAGTAGGTTTAAACTTGATTTAGGGAAATTTCGAGTGGACTTCAAATTTTTGGGAGATATATTCTTCTTAACAGGAGCAGGTCTTTCTATGTATTATCTTTTAAACCATATACTTAATGAATATGCGGGCGACGGATCATTGAGAAATAGATCATCCAAAAAGAAAGGTAATGGTATCTTGAAGAGACTTCAAAGTGTCAATCCAGAACTCAAGAAGGTACAGTTTAATGAGTATGAGAAAATGTTACTGAACTCGCTTGTGACACCTGAGGAGATCGACGTCACATTTGATGATGTCGGGGGTCTACAAGAAATCATAGATGAAATCCGCGAGGCGGTGATTCTCCCCTTGACCGAGCCAGAAATATTTGAGGTGCACCTGAACCTCGTTGAGTCACCCAAAGGTGTTTTGTTTTATGGGCCTCCTGGATGCGGCAAGACTATGTTGGCAAGGGCGATTGCCAAGGAAAGCGGTGCTTTTTTTCTCCTGATACGCATGTCATCGATAATGGACAAGTGGTACGGTGAGTCCAATAAGATTGTGGACGCCATTTTCTCGCTAGCAAACAAACTACAACCCTGTATAGTATTTATCGACGAGATCGACTCTTTCCTTCGTGACAGATCGAACAACGACCACGAGGTCACCTCGTCCATCAAGGCAGAGTTCATGACACTCTGGGATGGCCTCGTCTCCAATGGAAGAATCATGGTATTGGGTGCCACAAATAGAAGGAACGATATCGACCTGGCTTTTCTCAGACGTCTCCCCAAGCAGTTTGCGATCGGAAAGCCCAATGCGGATCAGCGAAGGTCAATCTTGAAAAAGATCTTGAAAGACTCGAAAGTAGATGAGCTGGACTTTGACTTGGAAACAATAGTCACCAACACAGCTGGCTACAGTGGTTCTGACTTGAAGGAGCTTTCTCGCGACGCCGCCCTCAACACAATGCGAGAGTATATCAGGACAAATTACAAGAACGGCAAAAAAGTCAGCGACTCAGACCCCACTAATCAGGTCCGCCCCTTGAGAACGGCAGATTTCTTGAAGGGCCTGGCCAGTGTCATATCTTCGTCTTCCGTTGACTGATCAGAGGATATTTATATTATACTGCACACAAACATACACTAGTAACTTACCCGCTCATGACCGTAGTTATAAACCAGTTTTTTTTTTTCAATAAAATGTTACAATCTTTAATTGTCGATAGAGCCTAGTATATGTTATAACTTTATAATCAATAAAGGTTCACCTAATTATTTACTCGTTCCAACGTACATGCTTTTCTCTTAGTTTTTCTTCTTTTTCTGTTTGTCTCGGAAAGTCGAAATACTTCAGCTGGTATTTTTGTGAAGAGAGACAGAAGATTACCACATATCTCAGTGCATTGCATTTATATACCCTGAAGCAGCTGCCAATCTCTTCCATAATCAGCTCATTCGTGACTATTAGTTCTTTTAGCTAATACTTTGAATAGCTGTGTCGGCTTCTTCGAAGATCCTCATTCTTTTCTGGTAGCTTGAGGATTCAAAGCGAAGCCTAGATCAATATAGTCACAGCTAATTTGGCTTCTACTCTTCAGTCTATGAAACAAATATGGGAGTAGAACTGGCTTTCGGTCAGGGATAATTGGCGTGATACATTCTCTTTCATTGCGTCTCGCTAAAAGGATAAAAAAAAAAGTCTTTTGCGATTTAAGTGTAGCAATCAATGGCAAATGGAAATGGTATAAATGGTTAAACGCCTCCCATCATTCAATAATTTCAGAAACAAGCCGTTGAGTTATATCCTATGCCTAGATTAAGCATGCTTCGCAATTGGTATCGCCGTAATATATATTGTCAATTGAGGAGGCCATTGGGCTATCGCCCAATAGGGGCCACACGCAGCACGATAAGGACATATAGTTCAGACGTCGAAAACTTGAAGAAAGAAACAGAAGATGTTGATCTAAGTAAGTCAGTCGAGTACACGGGGGTAATTGATTACGAGAAGGAGCAAAACGTTCTTTTGTACTTCGATCATTTATACCCTATCATGTCAAGATGGGGCAAGATCTTGCAGCACGTCCCAATCCTCAATAACTACTACAGCGATGAAAGAGTGAAGAACCACATCACACAGCTCATTCAAAGCGAAGCAAACCCCCTTCCAGAGAATGTTAGCATCAAGAGTTTCGTTGCACTGAAAAGGGATGGAGGTGCATTTGTAACGTTTTCCATTCCTGCTGATCATGGTGTCCAAGATGTTTCAAAAAAAATTATTTCCAATGCTAATGAAAAAGTTTTGATCTCGGGACTCAATTTTATCAGAAGTTTATACACCTCTATCACACATCACACAATAACTTGTTTTCAAGTTAAAGGTACGCCTTGGATTGAAGATTTAAGAAGACACCCTAGTCCGCGCCTTAAGGTCATATTTGAAGGTGACAGTCTTACCGAAGAAGAACTCTACGTATTATTCAGAAGGTATGGTGTAATAGTTGATATAATACCAGCTAGCAGCCTGACCCCTTATGCCACTGTCATTTTCAAGAGAGTGAGATCAGCCGCATGCGCAAAAAACTGTATGACAGGAATCGAATTGCCGAAGCACGGAACAACATTACACTTAAGATATATACCATTGGAAAGAGTGAATGTCGTAAAAGATCTTATAGTCAATCATCAAAGGATCAGTGTCCCTATAATCTTAGCTCTATTAGCCACGGTAGCCGTGTTAATTTTTGACCCTATTAGGGAGAAGTTCATTGAAGCCAAAGTAACGCACAAATATTCTTTGGATACATATAAGGACAACAAATATTTCAAGTACATCTATACACCTTACAAGACTTTGGTGTTTTGGATAAGGAATGGCTACAGATATATTGATGAGAACTTGATATCTACTTCTCACACAGGACATGACAAAGCCCCTACCGATTACGATAACGCCATCTGGTATGAACGGTCAGAAAAGGTAAAACAGTTACGTTTGTGGATTTATGAAAATATCAACACTTTCATAATAGTAAGAGGTCCTAAAGGATCGGGAAAGCAAGAATTTGTTCTAGATCATTGTTTGAAAAACGATGAGCATTTGAAGAACAAGATATTGTATATTGATTGTGATGCTCTCGCAAAAAGTAGAAATGACGCATCCTTGATTACCTCTACTGCTCAACAGGTCGGTTATTTCCCGGTTTTCACCTGGATAAATTCTATTTCTCAATTTATTGATTTAGGTGTGCAGGGATTGACTGGTCAAAAATCAGGATTGAGTGAGTCTATGGAGACCCAATTAAAGAATATTCTACTGTTGACTTCACAAGCTTTGAGAGGTATTGCTTTGAATGAATACCGTACTTATAGGTCTTCTGCGCTTCAGAGAAGGAAACTGCCAGCTCACAGTAATGATGACGTAACCGCTGAACCAGAAGTATTGAAAGAAGATGAATATTTGCAACAGCATCCAGAAGGAAAGCCTGTTTTGGTAATTAACAATTATGCCATAAAATCGGATAAAGGTCATGATGTCATCTATCCTCTCATTGCAGATTGGGCAGCTCAACTTATTCAAAACAACATTGCCCATGTTATCTTTATTACAGATGATGTTGGCTCACTTCTGCAATTGAGTAAGGCGCTTCCAAATCAGGTCTTTAAGGGTATCACTTTATCTGATGCATCCACTGAAAGTGCCAAACATTATGTACTCAACCAGTTGAGCGACATTGCGGGAAATGATGGTACATCAATAGACAGTTGCTTAGGACCTTTAGGAGGTAGAATGCTAGACCTTCAAGCCTTTGTTAGGCGTGTCAAATCTGGTGAGACACCAAAAAGTGCGTTAGAAGAAATGATTCACCAAGCAAGTGAGCAGATTACCACTTTCTTCTTGAATGATACCGTTGCTAATCAACCGGATCGCGAATGGAAAACAACACAGGTGTGGACTATAATTAAACTTCTCTCTGACAATGACTCGGTATCATACAGTGACTTGGCAAAAATACCTTTATTTTCCTCTTATACCGATACATTGTCCACTCTTTCTGCGCTAGAAAAGTATGACTTGGTCACAATTAACCGTAACAAGGGCGTTTTGGAGTCAATCAGCATTGGGAGACCATTATTCAGAGCAGCATTCGAGGATATTGTTCAAGACGTGCAACTTTTTAAGAACTATGAGACAGCATATTACAAAGGGTTGATCGAAACTGAAAGTGCAAAAATTACGAAACTAGAGGACGAGGTTGCAAAAATTTCAAAGCTTTCGGATCTCAAATATTTGAAGAGTCGACTTGAATATATTCAATCTAAGATCGAGGCCTCTACGAATACGATTTTGGATTATGAAGCACAGCTTAAAGATATTGGTAAAATTGATAAACCCAAGAAAAGTATATTAGGGATACAAATTAGCTGAAGTCTACCACTTATAGTAGTATAAATTATGCGATTATTGTAATATATTCTTTGTAATTATTTCGTATGCCATATTTTTTCGGATAATCTTCATATCCTTCTGGGAGTAAGTCAACTGCTTTCCTTTCGATATGTAGTTAGCACAAATACACGTAAAAACTCCGCAATCAGAACCGTTGTTTTGTTGAGGACTAGGGATCGCAGCTTGCATTTCGTATGATTCGAAATTTATGGGAGATCCCAGCTTTTTACCTTCCTCCTTCATGTATGTTCTGAGCAATTGCAACGCCGGTGCATTTCCACGAGATGAAAGCGAGTCAAAATACTGAAACCGTTTCTCTTTGTTATTTATTACAGCCAATGCCCAGTGTGTGCCCATAATATTAACCGGGACAAAAATTAGATCTTTCGTTGTTACATCAAGCTTCCGCCTTTTTGCCCATCTAGCAACACTTTGATAACCCTTCTGTTTTAGCGTAGTGAAAAAATGAGTAGTCCAGCCATATACTCTAGGGTTTTTCTCGGTAATTAAGTTGAAATAAAAATCTATAATATTATCATTAAGCCAATTGCCATATTTTAATGTTTGAAGGTCCCTGGATGTTATTTCAATCTGGAAACCAGAAACCACGAAAGTAGATGGAGACAGGCTCCAGTATTTATTGACAAGCTGTTCCTGGTCTCTATTCAAAGGTGTAATGAAGCTCTTAGCTGTTTCTCTCTCCTTAGATATGATGTCTCTGCGGTGCTTTCTGTCTTCCTCGATGCCAGATATGTCATTTAAAGTAATGTTTTCAATCAACGACTCTACAACGGAATACTTATCTCTCGCTATTGGTTCTCGAGGCAAGTAAAATTTAGACACATAGGCATCATAATCGTACGAGCCGATATCCAAGATGCTTCGATTGCCTGCACTATCATCTTCATAGTAAGTGATTGCTCTCTGTGATGGATATGAGTATATATGCCTTCCATAGTCCGAGTTCAAGACGCTGCCTCTCAAACTAGTCCCGTATTGGCCCCTACGCGGGCTTTCACTCCTGTGCTGCTGCATCTTCTGCAGCCAATAAGACTCAAAGGTTACCTCTGGGTCGTTCCTTTTAACATCAAGAACAACCACACTTGCATCAGACTCTGTGTTTTCTTCAGCCTTGGTGCCATGCAGCAGCCCAGCTGTTATCTGCTGTTTGCCAGAATCAGTCACTTGTGCACCGGTTGGTTCGATATGACTCTGTCGACACGAGGTATTTCCGAAGGCTCGAACTATGTTATGCACCAATAATAAAATAAACAGCTTTATCAACGTTTGGACTGAACCCAGTCTGCCCATCTCGCTGAGAGGTGCCTCCGTCTTGGAGCCAGCTTCATCTTCCATCGGCAACCCAGATGCACCTTCCGTCGCATCTCTCGACAGGAACGTTCCATCTCGTAGTGTGGGAGATCCGTCCGTTGTCCGCTCTGCGAGCCGGCTCTCATTTAGATATTGCATTGCTGACTCCCTCACCATCATGCGCAAGCGCAGCTCTAGTCTGTTTCGGCGCTGGTTCAAAGTATGGTCGTGTGCAATGACAATTTATGCCTCTGGGTTCGAATCGTGGGCGCGCGTATATATGGAAAAGTTTATTTATGTCGCTGATCTGTCGTGGCATACGACGGACAACAGAGCAGCCGTCTGAAAGACTTGCATTATCCCTACGTGGAGACTGGAAGACCCATCTCGTTGACGTTCGAGAACTTCATGCCGCCATCTCTTACAAAGAGACAATAGACGAATTTGAACCGCTCTGGCTTTGCATGATGTAGGCAACTAGCCAATCTCTTTCGTACGAATCGACGGGATAGCCCGCTATGAAGTACGATCTACCGTACCTGACTGGCTACTTGGATTCACCCACATGTGCGGCACAGAACACAACCATAGAGGTTGCGCCTGCTCAATTGAGGCGACTTAAAAACGGCATACGAAAGCCATTGCTTTCATGTCATGCATTTGATACATGTTGCATGGGCAAAAAAACGATCTTGCAACTGTTATATACGGCCACTAGTGTCACCAATCAACCCTCTTGCAACATCTCTTTTGGGTCTTGCTAAAACTACCTCTACCCGATCACCAGAGTTAACACCAACACCGACAAACTGCAATGTATGAGAAGGGCTTCTGCTTATACAACAACAGTCCAGTTTCCCATTATGTGTTTAAGGTGTCTACCGGCGTAGTATTCCGGCCATTGTGATGCCGATTTGGACCGAGCAACAGCTTCGTTGTAAAGCATGTAGATAATTAGGCTATTCGCATTATTAGATAGAAAACCCACGTGTGCGACATTCTTACCAGATACGAGACCACATACTACGAAGTATAATAATACATAAGGTGCATATTTCCTAGTGAAGAGTAAAATGGACGGATCAGCGACCAGTGAAATGTTGTTCGGCAGCAGGTTGGAGAGTGAAGTTTTCGAAGCCTGGAGGGAATATTATATTAATTACAACCATTTAAAGAAATTGCTAAAGGAGGGAGTTATCTTACAAGATGCATGGAGTGAAAAAGATGAACAAAACTTTGTCAGCGCCTTGGATCAAGAGCTAGAGAAAGTGTACTCATTCGTAACCGACAAGTATGATGAGATTGACGATACATTGGATAAGCTCCAGTTGCAGACGGAGAACTCCGTCCAGAAGTTTGACGTTGACCTGTTCAGTACCAAGTTGGAGGACACCTTGCACCTTGCACAGGAGCTTGAGAAGTTCCAAAGGATGAATTACACCGGGTTCATTAAGATTGTAAAGAAACATGATCGAGTGCACCCACAGTACTCAGTACGGCCTCTTCTCAACGTGAGGTTGAGTCTGTTGCCCTTCCACAGCGAAGACTACTCTCCTCTTTTGTACAAAGTGTCGGCATTATTTCAGTTTTTGCGAGACAATTACTCACTTAACGAATCACTCTCTAAGCTCTCATCGTTCAACGATGAAAGCCAACAGGATTACAAGTCTTTCAAGCTCTGGATTCACCCTGATAACTTGATGGAAGTGAAGGCTACGATTCTTCGCCACTTGCCAGTATTGATCTATGACAACAAGAAGAGCGCCGAAGACTACTTCTTTGATGATGAGAATGAGTCGTCGAACGATCCTAAGATTAACTGCTTGTATTTCGACAATTCAAATTTCGACCTCTACAACAACAAATTAGCCAAAGCCCCTAATTCCTGCTCATTGCGTATCAAATGGATTGGATCATTGCAAGATAAACCAAAGATCACCATCGAGAGAAAGACCTTCAACTCATCTGATCAGGAATATGATGTAGATAAAAAACTCACCATCAAGGAAAAGTATCTCGATTCTTTTATAACAGGCAAATTTTTGAAAGAGAAGCTTGTGAAAAAGATGGAGAAGAACGGTGATCAAAGTGAAACCATTCTTGAGTTTACGGAGAACATATCGAGCTTAACCAAGTTCATCAAAGATAATAATTTACAACCCTGTATGAGAACAATCTACAAGAGAACCGCGTTCCAAATTCCCGGTGATGACCGTGTTCGTGTTGTAATTGATTCAGACTTGATGTTTATCCGGGAAGACGCATTCGACGAGCTGCGCCCTATAAGAGATCCCTCCAAATGGCATAGAACTGACATCGACTCGAATACTAAGAATCCTTTAAGCTTTTTGAGAAAAGGAGAATATTCGAAATTCCCATTTTCTGTCATGGAAGTCAAGGTGAAAGTGAATAGCAAGAATAAGAGGTTTTTGTGGTTAGATGAATTGGTAAATTCTCATCTCGTGAAAGAGGTTCCCAATTTCTCAAAGTTTATCCAAGGTGTTGCCTCATTGTTCCTCGAGGACGACAAGTTATCCAATATTCCAATGTGGTACAACGACATAGAAGCAGGTATAGTGAAAGATCCCCAACAGGCATTCTTGGAGTCGCAAAAGCTGCAAATCAAAAAGCAAAAGGATGAAGATAATATGACCAAATTCAGAACCATGTTGGCCAACTCTTCTAAAGATATATTCTCCTCGAAGTCCAAATCTTTCTCCGAGTCATTCCCACCGGAGCCTGACGTTATCGACGGAGAGATATTAGGTAATTCTCTGAAGCAGGACAAAGTAATGATAATGCCGAATAAAACAGCTAATGCCAAGAACAGTCTTGATGACTTGGATGTGTCGTCTGACGAATTCGAGAGCGAGGCAAGGTCAAGGTCCACATTAAACAAAATGTCCAATGTTTTCAAGATAGCTAAGCTCGTGGATGCAGACTCCGAAGGCGAAGAAATTGATTTGCCAGAGGGCGTTACCAAGCCAGAGTTCTACATCAAGAACTCTGGTCCATTGAAAATCGAACCCAAAGTGTGGTTGGCCAATGAAAGAACATTTAACTCTTGGTTACACATCATGACGTTATTGTCAACTTTGACTTTTGTCATTTATTCTTCAGCTAATAACGCTAATTTTCCTGTTCTCTCCAATGTTTTAGCCTACATTTATTTCTTCTTAACCATATTTGCTGGTGTTTGGGCTTATTATGTGTTTAACAAAAGGAGTGAAATTATCAAAGAGCGCTCGGGCAAACACCTAGACAATGTATGGGGGCCCCTCGTTATTGCAATTGGTTTGATTGCAGCTTTGGTGATTAATTTTGTCTTGGGATTCCTGAAGTTAGCTTATGTGGAGCTGTCGCAAGTCGAGATCTACAACTTGAAGCCCAATACTTTACGTGAATTCTATAAAGAAAACGCATTACATAAACATATTCATGATTTTATCTTTCGCATGATAGGTAACTAATACTATCCTTCGTTTATATTAATAGTCCATAACAGCTAAACATATAGATTACTGCAATTAAGAACTAATAGTATTTTTCATTACAATCTTAAATTTTATGTACAGGATTAGTACTTCAATTAAAATCAACACCGTGTTAATGGATCTTGCAATTGTATATCCGTGAAAAAGAATAACAGTATGGCCCCTAACATAGGATTATACACCATCTCGGCGACTCTTATATTAGACAACGAGGGCGAGAGGTTGTACGCAAAGTACTACAGGGAAAGTGAGTCACATCAGTACCAAACATTGTCACAACAGTTACAGTTTGAGAAAAACCTCTTCAGCAAAATAAATAAGCTCCACCAAGATATCATACTATATGACAACCACTTGATCACTTACAAGCAGACTAATGATATAATATTAATTACTGTGGCTCCGTTGAACGAAAATGAGTCTTTAGTCTACTCCTTGACAAACAATTTGAACGAGGCGCTCAACATATTGTTGGACAGTACGTTTGACAAGATAACAGTATTGGAGAAATATGATCTTGTCTCGTTGTGTGTTGATGAATGCATTGATGATGGGATCATTCTAGAGATCGATCCAGCAATCTTGGTCAGCAGGGTCACCAATCCCCCTACAGCCTCTAACGTTTCGAACGATTTGAATATACACATTGACCTATCCGAGAGGGGCTTATTTAATGCCCTCTCTTTTGCTTCGAAAAAGCTTGGTGAGAAGTTGCAACAGGGATTGTGAAGCTCTTTGGCTTAGCTTTTTTGGCGTGCTGTATGTTTAGCTTTACATAAACATCATTTATACGTTTGGCCTTTCCACATTGTGTTCATAAAATCCATCGTGATATATGCTAGGGCGTCATATGGTACTAAAAAAGACTTTCATAATTCTAATAAAAGCAGGAAATACCGTAGGTGCTTATTCCTGTAGCCTCTGTCGTTGGGGAATAGCTGTAGAGCTTACGGGCTCCCTCTACATCCATCTGAGAAGATTATCCTGAAAACTTTGACATCAATTAGCAAGTATGCCACAGTCCTAAAGTACTACTTCAGTATATAACAGAACACCCAGCTAAGCTGGGTGCTATTATAATGGATTAGTAGACGTTCTACAAATGTCGCAGCCTAATGTCGTGATATCGCAGTATTCGTTTTAAAGCAACAGATCCTTTTCAAATAAGGTGGTAAAACATCGGCGTGTCAGTCCCTTAAAGAAGTGAAATAATGGATGAGGAATTGCATTTTGCTCTCCTCAGAATATCGATGGCGCAGATACTAAAGGCCGCGGGTTTTGACAGATGTAAAATGTCTGTGTTGAATGTATTAACAGATATATACGTACATTTCTTCAAGCTTCTAACATCGCAGACGCTTGAGCTAGCGAAGCATAGGACTTTATCAGACAAAGTGCAGATTCAGGATATAACCCAGGCAATGCTAAATATTGGGTTTCTCAAGCCATCAAGCTTCGAGAGCTACCTTGATCCACACGATATACCGAAATACCAGTACTACCCAGACAAATCTTCCAACATGCATAAGAACTACAACACTAAATCCGTGGAATCATTTTACGACTGGTTACGGTATAGCGATATCTTTCGCGCCAGCAAGAAGGTATCGAAAGTGCCCAAAAGTATGGTAAGGAACCTCATTGAAAAAAGACAGGTCGACGACTCCAGCGAGTCAAGTCAGGACAAGAAAAAGCGAAAACTCAAGGCAAAGCAGGAATACTACAACCACTTCAAGTACAATAGTGCGGAAACACCGAGAGAAGATATGGGTGAGCACAATTTTGATGGCGAAGATCAGATCACTTGGCTCGACTACTTAATAGAAAAAGACTTGAAACTCGGTCACGACCTCAAGTTTCTCAACACAAGTTTGGGACCTGAGTTGATATCGTTGCTGACCAACTCTAAATTGCATCCTGCCACACTGGCCCGGAGACAACAGCTACAGCACCATCTTCGCAATATGCACAAGAACGACCACATTGTCCTCTCGCTCGAGGCAGGCGGAGAGAACACAACTACTCCGTCACCAGCCCTTGTGAGCATGTTGCCCTACAACCTCCACTACGATAAGGCCATTTTGGACGACCTTGTCGAGACCTTAGACAGCGGCTCAACTTCGAACCGAATCGCCCAGGAACAAGAACCAGAATCACAGGATACCGATAGAGGGCCCAGTGAGCCTGAAATATCTGGACCTACTGCTGGCCCTGAAAGAACGCATGACCCACCCGAGTGATTTTGCATTCCATTTTTCGCATACCTGCAATTATCCCACAGTCCAGCAACTAGACCAAATCAGAGCCACTATTTCATGCGTAAGGCATCTATGTGTCCTACTGAAGCCTCTCACGCGCACAGGGTTTTGTTTAACGTATGCTGTAATGAGGTTTTTATTTCAAGAGCACATACTTTGACTTAATTCCGTATACTTGATCCCATCTCCCTTTATAGCGCTAGACGTATTGAAATGCCGCCGCTTCAACTCTTATCGATCCTTTATTGCATTTTCAAGTAGCTAATTCACCTCTTTTGTCGCCTCGTTGCCTCGCTCACGTATATTTGACTTTGTACCTCGCCTTTTAGAGCATCTAGATAAAATCTCATTTATCGTTGCTAGACTTTTAATTTAACTACTTAGGGAATAATACACGCGCGTCTTAAATCTTAAATTATACGGAATGCTCTTTCTATATAGTTTAAAATATATAATTCAAAATCTTTTGGTACCAAGCAAACCAGTTAGACAAGTAAAGAGAACGCTGAGTTCGTTATCATAGTTGAAAGTATATTGCAATTCTAGTTTGATTAAGGATTAAAGCGATTTGCGGAAATAGAATCCCAGGGTTGAATACAAGGTCGGGCGTCAAATAAAGACGTTAAGCAAGATTTTAAAGGAAAATAACCGTAATCATAATATAATCATATAAATGACCACAGGAATGATGGACCCTAAGCATAATTTGACTCTCAAGTTCAACAAATCCTTGAATAACCTATCGATGGATGGCCCGCTCACTCCGCTCGAGCAAACACTTCGTACGCCTGTCGATAGCGGTCCGCCGCATGGGTTCTTCAACGGACGCCCTAACACAGTGTACTCCAACGCGCAGTACAGCGAGAGTGATGATATATTGACAGATGTGGACGAGCCCAACGGCGGCGGCAAGGTGACGAAGCAGTATACGATCTGTTTCACGCCGCCGTTCGATCAGCTTGTGATGTCGGTTTACTCGCACATTCTCTCGCTTCCCACTACCACGCCTTTCCTGGGAGTCATTCCTCCCAGCGGCTTGGCCAGTCGCGTGGCGATGGAGACGATGAACAGCCTCATCAAAAGCACCGCGTCCTATGGACATCCTATGTACGACCAACAATCTATTATCAACAACGAGCACTTGAAGAACTATGCATATCAGCCCGTCTTCTTGGGTTTGATCAGAAAGAGACTCTGTGACTTGTGCAGCTTTCAGAATAAGGTGGATGCCACCGCCAAGTTGCCAAAGACGACCACCGTGTCTGTAACGCTTCCCTCCAGTGGGACCCCGGGCACTTACGGACACAATTCTTTGAATGCATCATCTGGAAGACAGTCGTCGATATCGAGCATGTCTCTTACGGATGCTAACATGTCGAACCTTAGCTCAGCTTCAAGTGGTAGTTCTATCAAGTCCAGAAGCTCGTCCATCAATCTCAGGAAACAGTCCCTCACGAGAAATAACTCCTACAATTCAAACTGGCTTCATGTGGGGAATATCAATAGTATTAGACAAAATAACGGAAATGGACCTATGAATAATGATTCTATCAACGTGAGCACGGATTCCTTGCAATCGGTGCATGACTACGTCCCTCAATCGATGATTAACAGGTCAGCGAGCGGGAACTCATATCCTTACAGTCAAAACAATCCCAGCGTTAATGGCTTCAATTCGATGATGATGGATTACCAGACACCTGCCAGCTCAGTCAAAAGCTCTTTCTCAAACGGATCTACACCCCCACCACCTTCATCTCAGGGCCCATTCCTGAATATTCAAATCGTCCAAAATATCAACGGCGTGGGCTCAAGTTCTGAATTGGACTGGTATAATGTCTCTCAGAGATCTAGGTCGTCTTCTAGGGCTGGCAATGGATTGCCAAACCCCCTCACTATAAATACGGATCATTCTTATCAGTCTTTTTGCAACATGAGCGGCAACAATAACAACAATGGTTCGTTTGGCACTTTGGATTCTCCATTCATGTCTGCTGTGACCCCTTCTGAAGAATACGGGTTTTCTCCAATCGCAAATAATATTCCTTTGGATAGCCCTCTTCCTGAAATCTCAAATGATGCGGGCATTGACTTGAGTACCAATAACAATCAGCAGAATACAAAAAAAGACTCTATCAACATACCTGCTCAATACAGTTTGAGTGAAAAGAAGAGAGAATCTCTAAAGTTGAAAAGAGGAATACATTAAATCATACACTGACCTTTTGTTAATTATATTCGACTCTAGAGATATAGCAAAAAGCTTGTGTACTATATTTTACTATACATATATACCTACATATAAGGACTTTGATACTACTTGAACGTAAACTAACACCTTGTAATCAGTAATTGAATGAAATGAGATGGATAAACTGAGAAGTAGAATACGAAGCCTTTGTCGGATATATCCCTCCTGGCGAAAGTTTTCGTTAAATCAGTTGCTCAACAAAGAAAAGCTGGATGATGACGTAACGGCAAGCATCGCATCTCTTACAACAAGGAAGACACGTACGGTCGACTTGGCGAAGAAGGCACGGCGACAGGTGGAGAATGATATTCCTATACTACAACGCTTCTTACTTAAGGCCCCTAGCTTTAATTTTGTCAATAAGATTAAAGAACTCGGTAAGTTTGGCAAGGTGTTCGAAACTTTTGACATCAGATCAGCGCTTCTACCCTTATCAAAGCCACCCCATGTTGAAGAGACACCATTTCAATTTCATTCTTTGCATAATGAGAACCAGTCCTACATTACAGTACCTCGACTTTCGGTAACTAAACTATTAACAGACCAATGGTGTGAGCTAAGAGAGTACTATAATATCTATGCGGGTTCGCCAGCCGTAAAGAGTAAGCAAATGAGTATGGGGACTACTGTTCATGCCGGTTTGGAAGAAGATCAGTATCGTTTTGTTGATTTTACCCCTTTTGTCACCTTTCTTGACAAAGTTTTTCTGGACAAGCTCTTAGCTCTTAGGGAAGATTTGGATATTAAGGTTGAACCATATGTGGGCGAACCCGACGCCTTGACTACGTACACTTTATACGAGAACTTGCTCTTAGGTAATTCAGAAGAAAGTAAGATGGCAGATGAATGGCTCGATAAGATATTGTTTCGTCTCTATACTCTATTGCTTACTTCTGAGGCGAGAGAAGTTTTGGTACATGGATATCTAAATATGCAAAAAGCTACTTTTGTCAACCTTACAAACGATAAGAGTAGCGCTTCTGAAAATCTTGTTTTGGTGAGTGGTGTTGTTGACTATTTGAACATCACTCATAAGACAGATCCAAGTGATTACTCCTTCTTTGATGATGTGAGATCCAATTTGGAAGTGAAGTACCCGGAGGTTGATGGAACACAATTTATAGACTTGACAGAATTTTTGGAAGACCTAAAGCTATTAGTTCATGAACATGCAGACAAGTTTACATTGAAAGTCTCAGATGTCAAAACAAGATCATGGAACCGTATCCCTTCTCAAGCCAGTGTTCTCAGGTCGTCAAAACTACAAGTCACTTACTATAGACATTTACTTGGAATCTTATCTGGTGAGACCACTGAGGATTTTGATGCTTATCACATGTTGATTGAAAATGCAAGAAGAAGAGGTATTGACGTCGATAAGCCAATTAACCTTAAATTCGCCTTGCTATTTTTAAGAAGAAATTATGATTTGCTATATTGTGACTTCAAAAAACTTGCAAATGGTTATCCCATTGGCTTCGATCCTTACGATCATTTCATGTCAGAGAACCATAATTCAACAGATCTGTGGTATGATTTCTCACTTATAACAGATGAGCTTACCAATGTTAATGAACTATCTAAAAACGATCCAGATAATTTTGATTATCTGAAGATACTTTCACTGGGATTAAGTAAACCGTGGAAGCATCCTTTGACGTTAAGATACTTTGCAGCAAGGGCATCCCAATTATACCGCTTATGCGCTCCTTTTCTAGGTGATAATCTAAGCATTGAGTATCACAATGCATTGACGCAGAAGTGCTTTAGTAAAATAGACTACAAGTATGATATTGAGAGCTTGGATAGCTCAATTCGCAATGCAGTGTCATTTTGGGATGGTCTGAGAAAGCCCTCCGTGGTGGAAGATATTTCCAAATGCAAATACTGTAATTTTTCATCCGTGTGTCAGATTCCAAATCCTGAAAAATCACATCTTGCTGGCAAGATGACAGAAGGAAGAGCAATCTCTGACTTCCTTAGGACCTTGGACAGAGCTTCTGAAGAAGAAAATGAAGCCTAAATGCTGCATTTACCAGATATTGTGAGATGTATTCAAAGAAAAGCATCGCATTTCGTGAGGCAAAGTTTTCTCTGCAAACATCCCTTCAAGGCCATGAAAAACGTAAAGAAATTCATGGCAACTTGAGCTTCAATCTTTGGGATTCGTTTACCACGTACATCTAGAAATGGCATGTACATGGAGATAAAGTCCCATTCATTCATCAGAATTTTTTACGAGGAACCATGCATTTTCGTATTTCTGTTTATTTCATATTAAGTTATTTATTACTCAATCCATCGATAACTGATACATTCTTGTGCTTCCAAGTTGCTACAACTCTTCGTCTTAATACAGAGTTAAGAATAATTTGTGACTGAAAAAAATAGTGATAAATTTTGAAACTATATTCAACAAGATGCTACCGAATGAATGATTTACCCGGATTCATCAATCTGGTAAATTGCAACTGGATTGGCCATGGACACTATATGGATACTGTTGCCCAGGGAGGTGTAAAGTAAGATGTGTCGTACCTTAGTGGTCCAAGAGAATGTCTGAAATAATATCTCAAGAATACGATTCGACGTAGATATGGTCATAAAACGAAGATCCAGTTTATGACAGTTCTATCTCGGGTGTAGTTTATTCCCTGACATCAAAATGCATCTTATTTCGTTGTGTGAGATGAATCTCCTAAGCATGATCGTCTGTGTAGTGAGAAATGGCATGCCCCAAAGCCGTGATATGTGAAATTTTTGATAGTCACGAAGGTACACAATAGCCCACTAAATTCATAGAGACACGAAGTACATTAAATGTCACCAAGATATACAAGCTTTATCTACAAGAAAATTCTAACTTTGTCAGGCTTTATCGCCTACGATGCCACCTGTATAAGTATGATACCCATTGAGAATATTATGTGATGGGAAGCTATCACTGCAAGCGCTTGAAATACGATATTTGGCTTGCGCTGGGTTTGAATTTATTTATAAACTCTTTTTCAAGATGAAGTTTCAAGTGTTTGAACTTATTCTCGAAAGATTTATCACAGTATGTACAACGAAGCAGGGAATTTTTGATTATTTGTATAGGGTTTTTCTGAGTATTCTTAAAGGCTGGAGATCTCTTTGAGGGATCTAGTTCATCAAAATCAACGAAAAAAGACGTAGTAAAAGAATTATAATGCTTTTTATTCTTTAGTCGGGGGGAGAAAAAGTCCTGAGTTATGACATGAATGTGAAGGTTCGCCAACGAAGGAACGGAGTGAATTCCAGCCCGCACAAAACTGTTAATGAACAGCTCTCTAGCGATGATATCATCTGATTCAAATTCCAAGAGACCGATGTCTAGCAATTCGTCCACCAATATATTCTCTGCCTTCTTGACGATTTGTAAAACCCTATTGTAAAGATCCTGATGGTTATCAAAAGCGTCTAATGGATGGATGTGTGTGACGTCTGAAGATCGTGGTATCACTAGTAGATGGCGAATAGATTTCGGATATGCGTCCCGAATCACAACAATATCCTCTTCTTCCAACACAACTGAATCTGGGAACTTCTCCGGGCTATCTATGTATTTCTGTAGAACGTCCTTGAAACTCATAATCATCAATATTACATACGATATTTCCACCGCTCATACACTCATCTACTATATTCGCACCATTGACATTCATGTTTTCTCTTGTCTATCAACTGATCTATATATCTGTAAGCTCTATAAAATGTTTACGTATTAATTTTCAAATCTTACGCTTCACTGGCCTCTTGGATCTGTCCTTTCCTGTACTGCTGCCCCTACTGTCTTCGCCTTTCTTTTCATCCAGACCATACTTCTTCGATTGAGCTGACTCTGGATTCTGATCTCCTCCCGCCGCTAACTCCTCGTTACTTTTGAGCTTAGCCTTCTTGAGCTCTTCAATGAACCATATAACAGCGGCGTATAGGCACACGGAGATCACTAACAAGTTTATGAAGTGTATAGATCTTGTCATAAAGATCAATGTGATCAATGATATTATGAGGAGCACAAATGAGGTGTGCGTTGCTTTTATCAATGCTGGCGATGTACCTGGAGTGAACACTGAGTCCCATAATTCCTGAATGAAACTCATGCTGTGTAAGTCTAATTCGTTCAATGCTGCTGTTAAAGTAGCTGTACCGTAGGAAGATAGAAATCATTCAAAACTTACCAAATCGTTACGTAATCCAGTATTAGGTCGTGCGAGTACCTCTATTCTCAAAGTGGCGCCTACGAGAAGCTTTTCAAAGTTGTATGATACGTAAAACTAAGAAACTCGAAACTCATCAAATCAGAATATGGCTGTAGGAGACGATTCATTCATTAGCGACGAGGAAGAAGATTACTGCCCATTATGCGTGGAGGAAATGGATATTTCTGATAAAAACTTCAAACCTTGCCCATGTGGATACCAGATCTGTCAATTTTGTTATAACAACATCAGGCAGAATCCTGAATTGAACGGGAGATGTCCAGGGTGTAGAAGGTTATACGATGACGAAAGTGTTGAATATAAGACCATAAGCCCTGAAGAGTACAAGCTCCAACAGTTGAAAAAGGAAAGGCGTGAGAGAGAGAAGAAACAAAGAGAGAAGGAAAAGAAAGAAACGGAAATGGCGAATAAAAAGCATCTAGCAGGGTTGCGTGTTGTGCAAAAAAACCTTGTTTATGTCACTGGTTTGAATCCACCTTGCAATCCTGACGATGTGCATTCTGTTTTGCGGTCCGATAAGTATTTTGGCCAATATGGTAAAATTCAAAAGATAGTGATCAACAGAAAAACGCCTAATCCTCTGAGTGTACACCATCATCACCAGAATCCAGGTCTTGTTGTTTATGTGACCTTTGCCAGGAAAGAGGATGCCTTGCGTTGTATCAACGAACTTGACGGCTCGTTGTGCGACGGTCGGGTTTTGCGAGCTGCACACGGTACTACCAAATACTGCTCGTCATACTTACGTGGTCATCCTTGCCCTAATCCAAATTGTATGTTTTTGCATGAGCCAGGTGAAGAAGCAGACTCTTACACCAGGAAAGATTTGTCTACTCAACAAGGTATCAAAATGAGTATGATGGGTATGTCGAACAATAAATCAGGACAAGCTAACTCTAGTAATACCAACAACGCGTTCTCGTCTAATAGTGGTGCTCGTAGTGCAGCAAATGATGAGCAAGCAGGAGAAAATGATAATGAAAACCTGTCGTCTGCTCAACATAACACCTCTGCTCCTTCGTCTTCTTCCACTAATGGCCCAGTATTGCCTTCCACTGCGCAATGGGCCAAAATTGCAGAAGCTTCCAACGGCTCATCCCCCGTTACGAATGATAGTCCTGCTTTAGCTAATGCTGCGGCTTTTCCTACATTAGGGGAAATATTTAGGGATCAAAAACATCAGAAAAAGGACTCCAAACAGAAAAGTAAGAACGGTAAGAACAAAGACAGTAGTTCATTACTACCACATGATATTGATATTGACGATGAGAATGTTATAAATTTCATGGATCAGACTTCGGAGCTTTTGAAGTCCATGTCACAAGCAAAGGAAAAGCTAAATGTTCACTTTAGAGATTTATCTGCAGAAACAGGTGATGTAGTATTACCGTTGTTCAATTTCAACCCTAAAAGAACTTATGTCAAC
This sequence comes from Millerozyma farinosa, assembly GCA_002196765.1. Classification (NCBI taxonomy): domain Eukaryota; kingdom Fungi; phylum Ascomycota; class Pichiomycetes; order Serinales; family Debaryomycetaceae; genus Millerozyma; species Millerozyma farinosa. The sequence goes on along the minus strand of NBND01000002.1, from coordinate 619,504 downwards.
AAGTCTGTCATTGAAGATGAGAAAGCTTTGGCCAGACAAATTATCGAAAGATTCATATGGAGGCCTATAAAAAATTATCACCTTGCTTATCAAAATCATCCTATTGCCCAACAACAGGCTTTATTGCAGCAGCAGGCTCAGTTGCAGCAAAGACAGAAACAGACACCTAATGTCCAAGTTGCTCAACTCCAGCAATTACATTTGGAACAGCAAAAGAGATTATTGGAACAGCAATTTTCACAAAATGGTGGTGGTTCTGCCATTAATAATGCCAACGGGAACACAAATCCTTCGACGCCGGGTGTATCTTCAGCTACGTTACAACAGCAGCAACAGTTGTTATTGCTCCAGCAATTGCAGCAACAACAAAAGCAACTGCAAGTCCTGCAGTCCCAGCAGCAAAACATACAGCAACCACCTGCGGCTGCTCAAAATCAATCACTGGCTCATTTGAACATGCTCAGATTGCAAGAACTCTCCGGTCAAACTTCCACTCCACCTCCACCTGGCTTGTTGAATAATTCTGCGAAAAACACCGGAAGTCAAGCATCTAGCTCGCATCCTTCATCTTCATCACAGGTTCCATATCAATCACTTTCTAGTAATCAATCTACTAGTTCCCAATTGCTCACACAGCTTATGAGTGGTAAAAGGTAAACACTTTGTTCGTTGTATTATACTTGTATATTATAGTACATTCTTTTCTAACGGTTTATTAAAATATAATTTACCGGCACCATATTAAGTACCTTACTTTCAAATGTACCGATTAGCATTACAATATCATCATGTTCCTAGCGCTGTATCATATCCCTTTGTCTTACTTAAGACTGAACTACGAACTCGATACTGAATCTATCAGTTAATTAGGAAAAGCAAAGAAAAGACCAAAAAAAGGTAATACCAGGAAGCTGGTGTGAGCGCCTTGGAATGTGATTGTACACTTTGCTCTCATATATTAAAGTCCAAACCTTGCAGAATGCTGCTGGGCTCTTTCAAAGAACCATAATTTTTTTTCAAAACGTTTCGGAAACAGATTCCCACAGAGATATCCTTATCACTCAAAATCAGATCAGTTTTTTCATATAAATGCTCCTTGATAAACTTAATTCTTTCCGGTTGTGAGTAGCTTTCACTTTGCTCGTACGCTTGATCAAATATACTGTTGGTTTCTTCGATTTTTGACTTTTGCCCTCTCAAACCGTAACGTGAGAAGAAGTAGCCTGCTGCGTGGAGGCTTATTGTGATGCCTAGCCGCTCTTCAAAAAGCTTTCTGGTTGCTTCCTCCTTCTCTTTGAGATTATTCCCTGTCTTGAAGCCATCTACAACGCACTGAATGTGCTCTCTTCCCCATGTTCCCGATTTAAGCCAGTGTGTCAAGTCTGACTTTGACTTGGACAAGCTACCTTCCTTATCCAGACTATTCTTTTCTACTAAGTTTGCCAACTTGCCTGCTTCAACGGCACTTTCCTTCAACTGTCGCCTTATTATGGCCAACTCTGGGCACTCGACGATGAAGTCTCCGGTTGGTAATTCACTTTCGATTACCTGCTCATACATCTTGATCTTTTCCATAACTTCCATATCTTTTTCGCTTAACTCCACCTTAGTCACATCTGCGAACGTCTTAAGTACATTATATTTATACAATATCTTGTCAAAGTCATACATGATCGATAGCGCTTCTAGTGGATTCTTGACTCCCCTGATATCTGCTGTTCCATTGACTTTTCCTCTGAGTTCATTGTACTTTAATTCCAACTCTCTGAGCCTTTCTTCATGATTTTGCATCCTCTTGCGAAGCATTTTTTTATCGTGTTTCCCTTTCTTGATAAATGTATTAATATATGTCCATATACAAAGATGATAACGCGAATTATGTACCAATGCGCGAGTATCAGCGTTGTATTGCATCAACTGATCAGATCAAAATGTAATTATAGTTCTATTTACAAGTCTAATATATATAATGGTTAAATCAGTAATGACTTTTATAATGCTTGACTTTCTTGATACTAGTTGAAATTTCTCAGGTAGCATGAATTTCAAGATGATGATAAAGTTGCATCGCACCTATGACATAGTTCATTTTCCTTAGGTGCAATATATTTCCAGCATCTTGGACATTTGTGGTCTTTCGCATGTGATATTTCTATCGTTATCTTGACGGAGTCGACAATAATGTCGGTTTTCTCCAAGGATTCTGGGTTACTCTCCTCATTTATGGTGGCCTTGGATAATAAGAAATAATCTTCCAACATTTCCTCCTCACCTTTCAAAATTGTATACGCTTTAGAGTCGACAGGGACTATAAAGTTGACCAGTAGTTCTAGCTTATTTTTAAATGTCCCCTTAAGCCTCAATGCTTCTAAGCTTTTATAAAGTGTGTCTCGTATACTCCAAATAGAGCCCACGTCACATTCAAGTTGAGGCTTGTGGGTTACATCTGGCAATTGGTAAAAAGCATTCCAATCTGGTATCTTGAATGGAGAGTCTGCCTGTGTTTTGCAACTGTCAGGTGCAGCATTCCAGACCTCCTGAACAAGCATGGGCTGTATGGGAGCTAGCAAGCCTACATAAACCTTGAAGAGTGTGCACAAAACCGTCTGAATTCTTCTTCTTCGAAAAGAATCCTGTTTATCAGTGTAAAGACAGTCCTTCGAAATGTCGAAATATTGAGCACTCAAGTCGGAGCTAATATGAGTGTTTATCTCGCCAACTACTTTAGCAAAATTATGGTTTTCGTAATGTTCAATACACCGTTTCTGAAGCCCATGCAAGCGAGACAAAACGTACTGATCTAAAGTACCCAATTTATCATAGGGAATCATGCTTCTATCCTCAAAATCACTCAAATTACCTAAGATAAATTTAAAGGTAACCCTATACTTTTTGATAGATTCAAAGACCCTAGAAAGAATCTCACTAGTGACACTGACATCCTGCGTAAAGTTGGAAGAGGCGACCCACAATCTCAAGCCATCAACGCCAAGAGTCGGTACAAGTGGTTTACCTCCTCCTTCTATTATTTGTTTTGGAGATATAACGTTACCTTTTGATTTAGACATTTTGTTATTCTTACTGTCTAGTATGAATCCATGTGTAATAATCTTGTGATACGGTGCAGTTGATCTGAACTTTCTCCCATTCTTTCCTGATGCAATGATTTTGTTCAAGAGCGATGATTGAAACCACCCTCTGTGCTGATCGCTCCCTTCAAGATATACGTCTGCCAAGGGTTGATCCAGCAGTGCCAATTTTTCTGGATCGTTGCCAAGCGTAGTCCAGGATGTACCGGAATCAAACCACACATCCATTGTATCCTTGCCTTTATAGTATAGGTATGACGAACCCTTTAATGATTCAGGGAGCCATCTACTAACATCTGCTTCCTCCTCAAACCAGCTATCTGTACCATATTCAGCTATTTTGGACACTGTATATTTTATGACATCAATGTCCTCTAAAGGTAACGATGTGCCCTTTTTGTAGAGCACAGGAATTGGAACACCCCAAACCCTTTGTCTTGAAATACACCATTCATTTCTGTTATTTATAAACAGCGTAAGTCTATTCTTACCTGTAGCCGGCATGAAGGTTACTTTGTTTATCGCTTCGATGGCATAGGGTTTTATCTTTCCAACGTTTATAAACCACTGAGGGGTTGCTCTTTGTAAAACTGGAGTATTGGATCTCCAGTCATAAGGATAAGAATGTCTATATTTCTTATCAACATGGTAAATCATTCCATGCTCATTTAAGATGTTCAAACATTTCCAAACACCATCCGTGCGATTCGCATGATAGCCATCTAAAGACAGAAAGCCTGGTGGTAAATTGGAAATAATGAATTTACCTTCTTCATCAACAGCGGAGGCTATAGTAAGATTGTTATTACATCCTACTAAGTAATCATCAGCACCATGAGCCGGCGCAGTGTGGACTAGCCCAGTTCCCGCAGAAGACGTAACGTGATTACCGTGTAAAATGGGGAATTCTTCGTCTGAAAATGCTGCCGGATTTACGTATTTATAACCTATCAAGTCTTTTCCTTTGATGATAATGTTTGATGGATGTATGGCATAATTTTCATTCATTTCGCAGACTTGTTGTGCTAAAGCCTTTGCAACGACAAGATAGCTACCCTCTTGCTTATCATATATCAATGTATAGTCCAAGTCTTTGTGTACGCAAATTGCTTTATTTGCTGGGATAGTCCAGCAGGTAGACGTCCATATAAGAACATGAAGGTCGCCAGAACCAATATGCAATGACTGGGACCGGTTGTTAAGAGTATCGTATAATTCGCTCGATACAATCGGAAACTTAATATAACTGGCAACGGATATATGGTCAGGCTTGTAGTCAAGCTCTGCTTCTGCTAGAGCCGTCTTCGTCTCACACCCCCACCATACTGGCTTCAACTGTCTTGAGAGTAGTCCATTTTCCATCAACTTTACAAAAACTTGTAACTGATCTGTTTCATACTTGTGTTTTAAAGTTACATAATAGTCATCAAAGTTAGCCATAATTCCGAACTCTTTGAACTGCTCCTGTTGTTTTCCTATCATTAACAAAGCCAAATCACGACACGATTTTCTAATATCTGTAGGCTTCAACTCATTTGGATTCTCAGCAGATGCCAACGCCTTCATTTCAATGGGTAGTCCATGGCAATCCCATCCTGGTCTATAGTTAACCTTTTTGTTGTGATATATGAGCTCAAATCGATTAACAATGTCTTTTAACGTTTTATTTAAAGCATGTCCCAAATGAAGATCACCATTAGCATAAGGAGGACCGTCATGAAGCGTCCACAATCCTTTAAAAGACTCCCTCTCTTGTTGCCATGCATATAAGTCAGGTCCAATCTGTTTGAGAAGTTCTTTACGTGCTTCACCTTTAGGTATCTTGGGACCAAAGCTCGTCTTGGGAAGTTGTAAGGTATTACTATACAGACTTTTCCATACCGTTTTACTATACGATATATTTCTTGACAGTCTTAGCATGATGGTACCTACCCTTTTTATCAGGTATATATTCCAAAAAAGTCTGTCTTGCTCTTCTTGATTTTGTTCAACTGCTGCTCGGTGTATTTTGAGTCATGAAAAATTATTGATCAAGTGAGACCATGTAAAATGCAACTTCATAACACTTTACCATCTGACCGTTTACCAATACACAAGGCTACATAGATGACAGCTATACAGCTACTACACTTTGAAAAAAAAATAATTTGAAAATTGTGTCATGAAATCGGTAAATACAAATATAACCTTTATTTAAGGCCTACCCATGTAAAAATCTACCCTAATTTTCATTCAAAATAAATTCATAAACAAATACTTAATAAATAAACTTAAATTTTGCTTTCTTTGTCCCTTTCTAAAGTTGTAGCGCAACCAATTGCTCAAACACAAGGCTGACCAAAATCAACAGAAGGACTAAACTTTACACATGTATTTAGTTACCCTTGATGTTCTTGACCAACTCAATGTACTTTTCAGTAGAGAAAGACTTTGGTCTCTCGATTGGCAAACCAAGACCACGGTCTAAGATCAATTGAGGCAAAACACCGAAAGCTCTGGAGACACCGAACAAAACAGTGTAGAAAGATTGTTCAGTCAAACCATAGTATTGCAACAAGACACCAGAGTGGGAGTCGACATTTGGCCATGGGTTCTTGGTCTTACCATGCTTGGTCAAGACACCTGGTGCAACCTCGTAGATGTTGGACACCAACTTGAATAATTCGTAGTCAGGCATGTGCTTCAAAGCAAATTCTCTTTGTGCAGTGTAACGAGGATCTGTCTTTCTCAAAACAGCATGACCGTAACCTGGAACAACACGGCCAGCCTTAAGAGTCTCCCATAAGTACTCCTCGATTCTTTCCTTGGAAAGATCGCCCTTCAACTCCTCCTTCATGGAAAACAACCATTCCAAAACTTCTTGGTTAGCTCTACCGTGCAATGGACCAGCCAAACCATTCAAACCAGCTGCCAAGGACAAGAATGGAGAGGACAATGCAGAACCAACCAAGTGAGTGGTATGAGCAGAAACATTACCACCTTCGTGGTCAGAGTGGATGGTCAAGTACAACCTCATCAACTCAACGAACTCGGCGTTGTCACCGAATCCCAATAACTTAGCCAAGTTGGCAGAGTAGTCCAAGCTTGGGTCGATGTCAGCAACCTTACCATCGTGGAAAACGTTTCTGTAGATTCTGGCAGCGATGTTTGGCAACTTAGCCAACAACTCAATAGAGTCTTCGTAAGTGTACTTCCAGTACTCGGTCTTGTTAACACCTTGGGCGTAAGCCTTGGCGAATTGAGACTCGGATTCCAAAGCATTGATAGCAATGGAGAATTGAGCCATTGGGTGCAAGTGGGATGGAGATCTGTCAATCAACTCCTCAACATGCTTTGGCAACTTAGATCTGGCAGCCAACTCCTCGGACAAAGCCTTGGTTTGAGCGGCAGATGGGATCTCACCGGTCAACAACAACCAAAATAAAGCTTCTGGTAATGGCTCGTTACCACCTGGTGCCTTTGGCAACTCGGCCTGGATCTCAGGAATGGTCTTACCTCTGAATCTGATACCTTCAATTGGGTCCAAGACAGAACCTTCCCAGACCAAACCCTTGATACCACGCATACCACCGTAAGCTTGCTCCAACAAGACCTCACCGATGACAGTCTTACCATGCTCCTTTTTGAGTTGCTTGACCTGCTCAGCCTTTTCTGGCAATATCTCAGCCAAACGGGCCTTCAAAGTCTATTATTGAGTTAGTACTGCACTGTAATATAAACAGGCCGCAAGGGCACTCTGCTGTACAAAGAGCGCCTCTTGTAGGCAATGTGTGCATCTCATTGGCGCACGCATGCTCACTCGGACAAAGCAGCCAGAGCCTTCCGCTGGTGCCGTTTCCACAGTCTCAGGCCCACAGGGCCAAATACGGTAATAAGAAATCGTTCACTGGTAGTGCGCCAGCTGAAAATTTCTCGTCCCATCAGAAAAAGTCTGGAGAATGCCTGCACATAATCAACGGGACTTTTTCTCCGTGCCCGTTTGCCCCAGAATTCGTCGGCGTCCAATCCTCACTCATAAAAAAAGTCGGGTTAACTCCATAGTGCGGACGAACGCAGACCCAACGGCATACCGGAACAAAGAGCAAGCGTCAATGAGATGTAGATTTGTTATAATGGCCTAAATTATACTTACTGGCTCAGCGGTAGCGTAAGTACGAGCTCCGCTCAAGAATTGCTTGGTCAACCTGGTGGAAATCTTAGCTTGACGAATTCCGGACATTGCTAATTGCGTTTTGTGAACAATTGAACCTATGTGTAATGAAATGGTACCTTGTAATGTCTAGAAAACTGCTGGAAATCTGAGTCCTTGAGTTTTCTGGTTTTTTAAATTTACCTAGTATCTGGATGTATACAAATAAATAACTTGGCCTTCAAAAAGTATATTGAACCTTCCTTGCAAGCCTGTAAGTTATACTAATGCAGTCACGAGTCTAATACAGTTATATCTTTATAGATATCTAGGACTGTTTAACCAATGTATCGAAAAAATCAATTCTTGAAAGACCTGGCAAATGCCTCGTCTTTTATAATGGAATTAGCCGCTACGAGCCTATCCCCTTGGTATGATCCTCGATTCCCATAACCGAGGCTACCCGGACTCGGTTTTCAGCTTGATTTCTGGTGGAAATTAGGGCGCCATCACGGTTTGTTAGCTTCTCGAGTTGGCTGGACCAATGGGCGGCCGTGCTCGGATAAGCAGGAAATACGGAATTGACGAGTGGCGAAATCCGGTCGCTGCTCTGCATGGTGTAATTCGGTAGTTAGCTTTTTACGTCAGAAGAGAGCGCTCATGTCGACATCCATTGGACGTGCTAACCGCGGTACGACATTGGTCTCTATGTCGCACGATATACGACATGCAGTTCCCTGCGCCGGCCAGGATCGTTCGTTGGTGTGCTGCCTAAGGTGGTGCCGGTGGCGCCGTGGGCGGCGTACAGCGAGTTGGCAGCAGAGGACAGGGTAGTGAGGACCACAGCGTATACGGAGCCAGTCGCTGGGGTACTTTGTTCTCTTAGCATGAGCAGTCACCAGTGCCGACGCGAGCCCATAGCAAACGACAATGGGCAGGGCCACATAGAGCCTTCGCACGCCAGTCATATCTGCTAAGATCAGCCCGAACGCTCCGCGAGCTTCTCGTACCGAAGGCATGTCGATCGCCGCATGCAGCCAGTAAAGCAATGATGCCGGGGATCGTGTGTTATGAGTTTACAATCAAAGACCGCGCCTCGACCCCAGATTTCGGAGTATAGCTGAGGCCCGGCCGGGCCTCTTTCGCGGCCTCCCGCACGCCGTTTGCGACAACTCTCTAGACTTCACCCGTATTCGTGCGCCCAGCAGTAACAGCAGCATCCCCGGTAATGGTAGCAGGCTGCGCTTTGTTCTTTCTTGTCTTTCTTGTCTTGCTTACCTACTTGTCTCGTTCTGTCTGTCAGCCCATCACTTCCGTTCTATCCAAGCGGGTCCCATACTTTGCGACTACAAACCGCTTGCCGAAACGGAGCTCGAATAGCCTACATGCACGCCTACTGAAGACCCTTCTAGTGCTCGGAGTACATTCTGAGTGGTACTCCCCTGGGGTACCGCTAGCCCCAGTTTTGTCCTGCAGATGGTACAAGATCGTTTTCTGATCGGTAGAGCTTAGCTGTTCCCATACAACTGAACGGTCTGCCGTCGCTGCGTTGCGAGGGAGATTACTGTGTACTATTGACCGGAATTTCTTTCAGTTAGGCCTATTTACTTTCTGTTTCAAACCAGCACGGAGCATAGCTTAAGTCGGAATGGCTAAATGGAGTGTCAGTGCCTTACTGCAACACCACCCATTCCTCTCGTGCCCTTTATATGGTCAACCTTTGTTCAAGCCGTCCAATGCTTCCACAAGTCGGCTCACAGATGGTCAACAGAAAGCGGGAGATAGAGAATGGCTGCCTTATTCAGTCTCGGTCTTTACAGTTGCATTGTGTTTTTCCCCTCCGTCTCTGGTCATTCCCTCTCGTCAACACACATTCCGGCAAACTTACACTGCTGTAAAGCTGCGTTTTCCACCGCTATCCACGCTGTAAATACACCCAAGCTGTTCGTCCTTCAAATTTTCTAACCAAAGTCACCGCTCAGTATCGTAGCGCACGTATCATAGGTGTGCCCTCCGTTCAGGTAGATACCTTCAGCGTGAATGTGTGTGTCTGGGACACCTACGCTCCTGCAGTTTCCCTGATTCGGACCCAAGGCAAGTGCGAGACAGCACTTCGTATTGGCTCATGACTTATGGGGAAAACTGCATGTCGCACCTCACAGACCGGAGAGATGATTATGTGTCCTCTAGGCAATCAGCAGCAAAAAAATCTGGGGTTGCCATGTACGCCTGGCCTCCGCGTCGACAACAATGCGAGACGGACTGAGCATTGAGCACTGTTCTCCTGCCAATAGGCACATGGAACTCTCACGTGGCAGAACTTCAGTTTGTCTGCCAACGCAATGTTCCTCAATACACAACGACCGCTACTACGGAAAGCTGAAATTCTTTATCTACCATCGTGGCTTGCAAACAAAGCCTATTGATCTACCCTACATGGATTTTCTATGATTATTGCTCAGATATACGACTGTGGTTCTAGTTTTGTCTGTAGTGCGCTTCCCGCCTTCAGGTTGAGGCTAGTAACCGCCTTTTTCACAAAAATAAAAACTCTTTGGTCATAGGGGCTCGCTGCATGTATCCGTCCTCCACTTCCCTTGTTGAATTGACTGTGTTATGGCTCCAGTGAAAACTGAAAAGTTCCGACCTTTTGATATGTAGTTTTGTGTAATAAAGTTTTCAAGTGAGGTCGGAGTCTGTCATATCTTTTTTTGCGTTCAGAGATGAGCACTCTTCCCTAGCCGTTTATTGCATCCGGCCAAGAGAACCCTACGCAGCTACGAACACCATCAGACCGCTGTGACATGGTGACACGAGTTCTAGGACAAATCTACGTTTCTTCCATAGAACCGATAAACGATAAAGTCGATCTCAGGCTGAAGTACGACATAGGACACATTCTATCGGTGATTCCTGGACCTATTGATCCACTATACACGGAAAACTACAAGCATAAGCAAATTGATATCGAGGACTCAGAAACTACAAATATCGTAAAATGGTTCCCAGAGACTAATAGATTTATAGAAGAAGCCATCTTTGGCTACGCTAGCGATAACGATCAGTCTAGCGATAAGCAGACAAAGCACAAGGGTTCTATTTTGGTCCACTGTGCTCAGGGAACTTCGAGATCTGTTACTGTGGTAGCGGCATACTTAATGTTTAAATATAAGCTTACTTGCAGTCAGGCTTTGCATGCAGTGAAAAGAAAAATCAGCGAAGCTGAACCAAATCCTGGGTTTGTCAAGCAATTAGAGCTTTATGAAAAAATGGGATGCATCATAGACACGTCGTCCGATGCCTGGAAAAGTTTCGTAACAGGCATAAGCTTACAGAAAGACCCTAGTGGGCACAATCTCAGGAATATAACGTTGCACGAATCTCATGATAAAGGCCGGGCACAGAACCAGAGTCAGCAGGAGGCTGGTCTAACCTACAATGTTAGTCGCCAGAATTCTCAAATCAGGTGTAAAAGGTGCCGGCAGGTCGTAGCATTAGGCTCACAAATAGACACGCATACCAAACCTGACACCGACTCAAAACAGGCGCATTTCATCAAGAGGGCACCTAATTCGAGACGAGTAGTATCAACCCAGGAGGCTGCTAACATCTGTTCTCATTATTTCCTAAAAGAGCCTTTAAATTGGATGCGACCCGAGCTCGAGGGCAAAGGGGAGCTCGAGGGCAAGTTCTTTTGTCCTAGGTGTCAGTGCAAGATAGGTGGTTACAGTTGGAGAGGCTCTCGTTGTTCATGCGGCAAGTGGATGGTTCCTGCCATACATTTGCAATCAGCAAAAGTTGATTATATAGGATCGAATATAGTAGAATAATATTGTACAAATAGGGCTATAAGTATGTACATATGTTTCATGACACGTTAGGGCATGTAATCAAACTTATTCAGTTCAGCTCGTCAATCACCATATCGAGGTCGGACTGGTCGATATTATTTTCGCGATTAGAGACATGGATAGCAGGAATGACATCCTGGTCACTACGAAGTACCAGGTTAGATGTATTCAAAAAGCTAGGCGTGTTATTTTGCAACCCTATCAGGCTGCTTGTGGTGACACTCGTAGGGTTGGTCATCACACTTCTGCCTGAGTTAATATTGGTATGCATACTATCCGTTGTGCCCGTGGTTCCGCTATTCGCGAGTAAGCCAGGCGATCTGGAATCCGTCAAGATGCTGTGGTCATCCTGGTATTCGACTTCTTCCGCCATGAATCCTTCGTCTTCGTTAATTACATTGTCGTCGATATCCGCTTCATCATTGCCGGCCTGCGTCTCCTCGCTGTCGTCTAATTCGTCGTCTTCGTCCTCCTCGTCAGCATTCGGCACATCGGCATCCAAATCGACAATCGGCTCAGAGTTATCTTGTGTCCCGTTGGCGGTAGAGTTGTAGCCTACATCCACAGAATTGTCCTGTCCCGCATTCTCAACCGTATGTTCATCCACCTCGTCATGCTCGCTTAATTGCATCTGTCGAGCCACATCAATATTAATCTGTTCCATTGTCTTGTTGACTCCTATGGGTATTATTGTGCTGTAGCCATGATCTCTAATCTGCTGTAGCCTCGTCAACTTCCTTTGTATCATTGGGGTGAATAATGGTGTATCGCTTCTGCTCTCTGTTTGATTCATAATTGTACATTCCAACTCAGAAACACTAGCCCCTGGATACTCTGCTGAATATGCCTGTAACGGTGGTGCAAAGAGCTGTCGTATTTGTTCTCGTTGTTCTTCATTTTGTTCCTTATTCCCTGTTGTACTTATGGGAAGACTACCCCGGTGATGATTATATCTTTTTCTGTTGGCTGACAGGGGCCCTAGTCCCCCGTCTCGTCCCCATAGCTTATACAAATTATCTGAGAAGGGGCTAGGTGAATACATAGTTTTGATTACTTTTATCGACCAACACTTAGAGTAGTTTGTATGGCTTATTTATAAGTGCATTTGTGTATAAAGTTTTAATATGCGCACTTGATTCCTTCAAGAGAAAAGGTTCAAAGGGTGGTTTCAGCCATTTTTGTTCAGCTTATGGCTATGATCCGTTTTAGACGGAAAACTTTGAAATACTAGGGCAAAAAATTCAGCTTATGTGGGCCAGTCAAGCTAAGTAATCGAAATTCTTATTTTTATATCCTGTTTTATGGTACAATATCCTGGCTAAGCTAAATACGTCATCCTGCTGTAAGAGTATCATTATATTTCTAGTTTCAAATAGAATTTCTATGAAGTATTTATGGCAGCTACGAGAGGCAATGATGGCCAGCATTGCCTCCCTGACGACCTCTGTTTCTGCTATTTTATGTTATGAAAATACACTAATAATTGCTGATACAGCATTTTTCGCAACAATTTGCGGTTTAGGCGTAAAATTCATTACCACTCTATAAACGTCTTGTGACGAAAAAGCTACTCACTATGCTCGAAAGCTCCAACGCGCAGCAGAAAAAGCTATCAACTATTCGTCCAGTATTATATATTCATCTAGCACTTTTTGGTCCGACGAGGTAGTGTCGACTACTGGCCATACAATCGAATTTGCTTGGCTCCCGCCTCCTCGTAACGTGACCATACAGCCATAACACACACCTAGGGGTAGTCTCTGATCATGCACAGCGCCGTTATGATGCGATGAATCCGATGAGAGATATTCAGCGTAGTAATTATGTTCTTCTTCAGTAATCAAAGGAGCAGGCTGGATCACAGTGATGTTACGAAGCCATTCCTCAGGGTCCTTTTGTAGATCATTCCCACAGAACTGACAAAGTCTGCCTTGCTTTGAACGAGTTTCTCCTAGCTTTTCTGCTGTTTTAACCACAGTGGAAGCAGTCGAGGCATAACCCGTCGCATCCAAGTTCTTGAAGTAGGCGGTGGTGAGTTCCCTAACCGTCATGTTGCGTGTGATTTTACTTGACTTAGGGTTCGTATCTTGCAACGTATAGCTTTCCAAACCGCTTAAGTGAGCATATGCTTCGACCTCAGCGAAAAGAACATCTCTCAAGGGGAAGATGATTTCTATCTCTTTGCCATTATATTCTACGACTGAATCTGCGACCTTTTGATGAACTTCAGAACCACGACCTCTCACAATCATAGCTAGGACCTCATTTGCCAAACGTGTCATGCTACTGGCGTATATTATAGTTTGACATGATTCAGCTTCAGCAGTCATCAAAAGCAACTTACCGAATATAATGGATAAGATATCTTCTGTTGACGATTTGTCAGGACACATATTCACTATATCTTGGTAGGTGTAGGTCTTGTCATGCTGAATCGAGCTACACCAGGCGGAATAGTCTTCATCAATCGTAATAGTCTTCAATAAATGCAGATCGGCAAAAAAATCGTTAATGTCCAAGATTTTATAATTGATTTGAAAATCCATGTACACGGCTAACAGTGTTATAATGTCAGATATGTTATTCTGGAACGTTTTCAAGCTCGACTCGTCAATAGCTACTATCTGTAATTCGAAGCCTTGTCTATCTCTGTGCATCTCTTTCTGTTCTTTCAAGAGAGAAACCATAATATCTAGTAGAACCAACGATGATAGACCACCAGAGAAGGCTAAAAGTACTTTTTCAGGTTGTACTGCTGTCTTATTATACTTAACCTTAAACTTTTCATGATTCATCTGTCGTCTCTGCTTTCCTCTGATAAATCGCAAGAAACATTTTTTACAAAATGGCTCCTTTCTAGATATCAAGACAGAATCCTCTCTCTGACACCTTTTGCACGGTATATGATCAACCGCTGCCAAATATTTGACAGGCTCGTTCATGCTAGACATCTTACTTATCCTAATTATGATTATCTCATTGCAAAATAAATGGCCTCTTTTTTTTTTTTTTTTTTTTTTTTCTTAGTGAATGGCAACATGTAAAACAAATTTGCAGTTTTATGTTGTTAAATAGGCGCCATCAATTGAAGTATTTCATTCAGTTTGATGCAGAATGACAGAGGTTTCTGAATCGAAGGCGAGAGAACCAGAGAATGATAATAAGGATAAAGCTGTAAAGTCAAGCAAAAATGAAAGTGAATTGAAAGAAAAGGTCAATTTTACCAAGGGTGGTATCGAGAATCTTAAATTCTACCCAGACGACCCCAAGAATCATCATCATAAATATAACTGGACATTGAAAGAGCCTTCAAAATTCTATGATCCATGTGAAGAAAGCAGACAAGCATCCTTGAACTGTATTTTGCGTAATCAGGAAGATAGGAGTGTTTGCACAGAATATTTCCAGGCATATAGAGAGTGTAAGAGAGATTTCTTTAGAAAAAGAAAGGAGGACAGAATAAAAGGTAAAGGCGGCTGGGGTTTTTGGTGAAGGAAAACATTAATCGCCCCATAAATAGCATATATTAAATACCTATAAGATGATACTCAAATGGAACTACGTGATACTGTAACATTGATTTCCACTGCCGAAAGAAGTGCTAAAGGCATTTGAGTTTTTACTCCTTCCTCTTAACACAGTCTCCTGAGGGAAACTATGAGTGGAGCTACCCTCACCTGCGAGCAGACCACTGTCATCATTGTCATATTGAAAAAAATCCGACTCCTCTAAAGATGATTCCGGCGGGGGACTTTGGCTAGGGAATCGACTGAAGAATGTATGAAAAAAAGTTGTTTCTCCCTCTGTAGAATCTGCAGGACTGAGATCCACATCGTCTGTTGAGACGTTTTTCAGCTCGAGGCATGACTTGGTATTTTGGATCTCAATTTGTCCAGACGATCTATCTAAAGAGCAAAGCAAAACTGCATTTCTTGTACCAGAGTAGCTGTTTTTGACCTTACTCAAATCGTATAAATACTTTTTTCTTGATTCTTCAGATAAGAATCTGAGCTTGTGTTCAATGAAGTCATCAAGTAATGCGCTAATGTCAATGGTTAACGTAAAAAGAATGTAATTGAGTTGCACATTCAAAAGACAATGCTCTCGACAGGTCAAGAAATTGGTTAATTTATCAGTTAGCTTTTTATCCCATTCTTGAATGAAAAGATTCTTTTTGTAGTTAGTAAATGTCATGATTCTTCTTAACTTCTGGTTAGGAATATGGGGGAGATGGGCATCGCACCCTTCCATAAACGGAAAGCTCTTTGTCAAGTCATGCATTGTATTCAAAAGACCACAAGCTAAAGAGATACTTTCTCTCTGATTTGAGGTGTGATGGTTTTTGATTCTTTTCATGTCTTTAATAGCTTTACATAAATGCTGAAAGAAAAATGTTTCCTTGAATTGAATGAAAGGTTGGATTTTCATCCATTCTAACAATTGAAACCGTACACGGCTAGACTTCGCTCTGGCAAGATGTATGTTACATCGCAGAAATTCTTGGGACGGCAGCAGTGCTGGTAAAAATCGTAAGTCATTCTTCATGAAATCAACCATCTTTCCTCCAAAAGGAATTATAAAACATTTGGATTCGTCGTCTGCCGCTCCAGGTGCAGAACTTTCATTCTCTATATTATTCAAGATCCTCAACTTTCTTGTGAGAAGTTTATCTCTCAGCTTGATATCCGAATTATGAGAAAACCCCAAGAAAAATTTAATATATGAATCTAAATTTGTTTTTCTTGCATCTTTAGTATATGACTTGGTGTCGTTACTAACTTTGGTTGGATATTTTACAAAGAAATTACCATGCAACAGCTTAGCATCATAGTCAACAGAAGAGAAAACTAGATCAATTGGCAAGTTTTGAAAGGATGCAAGCTTTAGAGAGAATCCAGAACCAGATCGAAAAAATGAACTGAAGGGAATTTTCATAATAGAAAATTTTTGGTTTGTCGAAAGATCTTGGATACTTGGTGGTCTCAATGATAATGGTGATGATAATAATACTTTGGCCTCATCCAAGGGCCTGCCTGAATTGACTTTGCGCTTTTTATTGGGTGAAGTAGCATGTTTACTTCTCTTTCTAATTCGAGGTGGAGTGGACAACTTATGAGACCCGTTCTTGGATACAGGGCTTGTCCACAAATGACCACGAGAGCTTTGCTCCAAAAAAGTTCTCATGATAGTATCTAGGTTGGACGAGCTAGCATTACTCGCGCACATGTGTGACAATAAACTATGATGCTTCTTATGAGGCATGAATACAGGTGATTTTAAAGGACTCCCTTTGAGTGATTTTAATATACGAAATGCTGCCTTCAAATCCTTCAAGAGCTCTTCAGCATCACTTGGCTTGACATTTAAAATATCATTTGAAAAGGATACGTTCGTGAAATTGATATCACTCTGACTTCTTGTCCTATCTCTATGACGAATAGCATTCTGCCTTCTTAAGGAAACCCCTCGAAAACTGCTGGGTATTAAAGTATTCCTGTTTGTATGATTTTGTCTTGCACTTGATAGTAGGAGACTTTCATTTGAGTGAATATCAGATCTAAGGTCATCCAGATCCAAAGAGGTTTCTTGATCAGAGGATATATCACTTGACCTATTACCGCTGATGTTTCTGATTTGCATTGGTATAGCGTTAGTATTGATATGTAGCTCATTGCCATAAACCATCGAATGCCTGTTAGAGTGTTCTATGCCTTGTGTAGCATTAGGATTTTCAGCGTGGTTTCGAAGTAAGAGGTCAGACAAAATATTAAGAGTATTGAGACTTCCGAAATCCTCGTTATCATCGCTCGCATCTGATACAGAATGATCATAATACCTAACTTCACGATGAGGCGAAGATGGTGGCGGCATTATTGATCATGTAGTCTGATCTCAGCTGAATTCGCCTTACCACTTATGTTGATAATGCTAACAGGTATGTGAAGTACTTTATTTATTTCATGCAAATCAATAGCTTTCACACGTGAATGGAGACTTAAACTTTACTTCCTTTTCCTCCTTTTATTAACTGTATTCTTTTGTCTATGCAAGTATACTGTAAGGCTATGTAATGTTAGTACAGCAAGATATCAAGTCTAGTCTCATAAGGTTGTAACATATCGCGACATTTCACATGTCGCGTAATATCGTGTTTTATGTCAGCATCTTATGCGCCAAAAAAATTTATGTATATAGACGATAAATAAACATATTTAACCACACTATACTGGTAATCATAGAAGAATTAATCGTATTATAACTACCGACTTATACTATTTAGTAATATAAGTTTGGAGGCTGTTTCTTTTTATGTTTCCCACAATATATATTACTTGAGTGTTGAAAAGAGTAGTATGGCAGATACAAGTAATTCAAGTCAAGACGCAACAACTGGCGCTGTCTATTTGTGTATTAAGCAGTTCAAAGCCCGGTTAGGAGATGAGCTCAGCTTGAAAATAGGCGACAAAATAGAAGTTTTGGCCGACGACAGTGAATATAATGATGGCTGGTACATGGGTAAGAATATAGCTAATAATGAAGTGGGCCTTTATCCAAAGTCTTTCACACAATTATTACAGAAAGAGAATCCAGATACTCTGCTTTTGCGATCGAGGTCTCGTCGAGTCATGAATAGAAATAATAGCAAACTGTCGAAGAATCCTGCAAATAGCAGTAAACTTGGGGAGAAGATGCTGAACATGTCGTTAGATACGTCAGATGCAACGGCAGATTCATTTAGTCGAAAGGATAAGAATACTGACCAGGCTCATATCACAATGAATGATATTGATCAAGCCTTGCAGGAACTTCAGTCCGAATCTTTTATGCCAGCCACGAATACACTGCAACCTAGTAATAATAAAGAAAGAACTCACAAACGCTCCACTTCAGATCAATTCTTGAGTGGCGATTTTGATACCTCGAAAGTTAAACAATGGTCCCCTGAAGAAGTTTCTTCTTACTTTGCGATGGTGCTAGGATTTGACATGGAAACTGCTGGAAAATTTGCTCGACATAAGATTACAGGTTCCATTTTATTGGAATTAAGTTTAACACATTTAAAGGAACTTGATATCGATTCATTTGGAACCAGATTTGAAGTTTATAAAGAAATTGAGAACTTGAGAGCTTCATCTCAAAATAAGAAGAACTTAGCTCAATCCAATAGAAATGGCAAGAGAGGATCTCATGTCAGACCTTCGAATATCGACGAGCTGGTTGATTATTCTGAAAGTGAATTGATTAGCAGCATAACTTCAAAACCATCGTCTCCCTACAAATTACACTCCTTACCAAATAACTCCGATGAAGATACCAATATCACTTCATACAGCAAATCGCAAAGCCAGCTAATTCCCTCCGCTAGTTTGACATCATCCACTCCTTCAAAAAGTGCCAAACTGAGGCAAGATATTCCTAGACATCAGAGAAAGAGATCTCTGTCGATGGATAATGTGGCTACTAGGTTGGGGTCTCCTGGACCTGAAATGAGTAGCAAAACTTCAAATATTCCCAGCAGTAGGAACACTCCTAGCGACTTAGATAACTCGTTAAACCACGGTTACAAGTTTGGAAGTGTCCAGCTGCCTTCGGAGCAGAAAACTCAAAACTATGGTTCTTATCAGCCGCCTCGTTTTAACAATGGCAACGCGACAGGATTGGGTATTATCAGTGGAAGCAGACCCTCTTCATCGGTTTATGAGCAATCGGTGAATAGTCACTCGAGAAATATATCTAGCTCTTCCGCGAAAAACCACCGTCGAAACTCATCCTACATTTCAGGCCACAAAAGGCACTCTTCATTGTTCCTGTTTGTGGGTGGGAATGGAGAAGCTATAGATACTAATGGATGGCATCCTGATAATAACCATAAAGAAAACCTCGACGATGGAAAGAAGGAAAAGTTTAAGAGTTTCAAGAAAGATAGCAAAATATCTGTGGTGGGCTCTACAGATATGCAGGGTGAACCAGTGGACACTCCATCTTCCTCTAAGCGAAACAGCAAGTATTATAGCTTATCACCTAAAAACACAGAGGTAGACATCGATAACGCAAAACTTTCACCTCCAAAACTGAAGCTGGTATCTTACAAAAATACGGCTGACGTGAATTCACCAAGCAAGAATGAAAAACGGGCGACTTCCGAAAACAATGCTATCTCACGTTTTAAGACTTTGAGAACAGCTTCAACACAGAATTTCCGTAATTTGACGACTCTGAAGAAGCTGAAGACGTCTGCTTTTACTGAGGGTATAAGAGAAATAACACCAACAGAAGCCATCAAAACTGCCAATTTTAGTGGATGGATGGCCAAGAAATCAGGGAGTAACCTTGGCTGGAGATCCAGATATTTCACGTTACATGGAACAAGATTGCTGTATTTCACGTCCTTAAAGGATAAGAGAGAGAGAGGATTAATTGATATTACTGCGCATAAAGTTATACCTATCCACAGCGATAATGAAAATAACAGTTCAAATGACAAGTATATTGCCTTGTATGCGGCTTCTACAGGTTTTGGCAGATATTGTTTCAAAATTATCCCACCTGCTCCAGGGTTCAAGAAAGGATTAACTTTTACACAGCCTAAGACCCATTATTTCGCTGTTGAGACGCAGGAGGACATGAGGGGTTGGCTAAAGGCGTTAATGACTGCGACTATAGACATTGATGACTCTATACCGGTAGTAAGCTCTTGTTCCACACCAACAGTATCTCTTAGCAAAGCTCAAGAGCTTCTAGCTAAGGCCAGAGAGGAGACGAAGCAAAGGGACGAGCAAAATATGCAGGAGAAAAACAAGCAGTTGGAGGAAGAAGAGGGAATTGATACCATCTACCGTCAGTTCATGCATGAGAACGACGACGACATGACTTCGGAGGAGAATTCCCCTATGGTTGAATCTCAAGATGAATCTACTTTGTCAACTTATCCCAATACTAGCCAGTCTGTGCCAAAGTTAAGTGTTGACACTAACTTGAAAAAACATAGAAACCCAAGCACCCCTCAGCTTTCTTCACAGCCCGGATTTTCCTCACCTTATTTACTTGCTTCCGGTTTGCTATCGCCAAAACTGGCTGTGAGTCAGTCATCTGGCGGTAGTACTCCCAACCTGTCTCTGGGTCAAAAAGGAAACTTGGATTACTTCCCAGAATTACCTGACTCACATAATGATACCCACTCCAAATTCTCTTTCAGCAATGGAAGAGTTATAAGCGGAAGTAGTCTAGGAAGGAAAAAGAAAAATCAGGATAAAATGTTGGCTTATTCAAACGATGGTTCAGGGAATCACACATTTGTTATCAAACCTAAAAAATGATTTTCTTTTATTGTATATTAGTTTATTTGCTAAGTTTCTGTGCTTATTTGATTTTCTATTCTTCTAATGCTTTATTTAATGTATAGTTTGGTTTTTCTACAGCTTAATTTAATGCAATGAGTTGGTGTTCAGAATCTTGCGCTCTAAGTGAGTATAGGAACTCTCGCTTACTTTGTGTACCAAAACTCCAAATTTGATTGTAACCAAAACACAAACATCAGGGGTGAATCAAAAAACGTGGACCAGCATTCAAGGCAGTAAATGTATGGCTATTAGTCAAGTCAACCATGCAAACACAAGCTGATAAAACATTTATTCAACAACATCTAAGGTCAATAATCATACATGCACTAGATAACTTTAACTACGAGAGCGCCGAATTTGCCAGCGAAAGGCTCCTTGCAGATGACCTGGATAACTTGGCGTCAGTTTACCTATACTGCTTAACGTTATATCGTCAAGGGAAATATAAGGCATGTTTCAATCGATCTAGCAATTTGCCTGATGATTTGAATTGTAGCTACATTTATGCCAGACTGTGCTTAAAACTAAAGAAGTACAAAGAAGGCATATTTCAGCTACTTAAAATTGGCTACCTCTATAACGAAGCTTCCGAATCTCATGGAGAGAGGGCTGTGATTTCAAGCTTTCTGACGGAACAATCCAGATATAACTATGAGACCCATAGGCAGATTGGTCCTGATCAGTCGACCGTTTATCACTTATTAGGCGATCTCTATCGGGGCATGGGTGACACAAAAAATAGTGCAATGAACTACTCCAGTGCCTTAAAGTACAACCCATTTGACTTTGAAGCGTTTCTGGAGCTTTGTAAATTGGGGGTCGGTGTCAAGACAAACTCTATTTACAAACCAAAAACAGCAGACACACAATCTTGGAACATAAAAGACAAAACGTCATCTCTGTCACAAATGGGCACGGATGGTAATACCATATCTAATCCATTTTCATCTACAACGCCTATACAGGGCAGAAACAATGCCGTTAGTGAAAGTGGAATGCCTATTAATCAAGTACTGTCATCAAATCCTGATGAAAGCTTTAATAATTCGATAATATCACCCAAATTCAAAGGCTCTCAATTGGAAGCGGGGAAAGGTAACCCCGGCTCAACTGTCAACCCTTTGTCTATGAATTTTGAATTTACAAAACCCGTCATTCCGACTGATACAGCGATGACAACGGCTAATGATACAATGCACAACAAGAAGAATAAAAGAGAAAGTGCTTACTCCAAGATAACTTCCAGGCTCATTTCTCAACCTAATAATAACAAAAAGAATTTAGAAATTAGTAGTAGCATGAATTCTGGTTCTTCGGGGTTGAACAAGAGGAGTAAAGCTCACGGAGGCATCAAACGAAATAACGCAGGTAATAATTCAGACATTTCTATTTCGGGACCAAAGACAAGCTCTGATATTCTCATTAATAAAGAAATCGAAGCGAGCAACGAATACATTCTTGAACTTTACCACATTTTCGCCAATGGTTTCAAGAGCATGTGCAAATACAATTGCTACAAAGCGATTAGAATATTCGATTCGTTACCAGAGAAAGAGAAAGACACACCTTGGGTCTTAAGTAAGCTTGGTATGCTTCATTACGAAATTGTGAATTACAAGCAGTCTGAATATTTCTTTGTAAAATTAAGAAGTATAGATAGAACCCGGCTCGAGGACATGGAATACTACTCCACTCTCCTTTGGCATCTTCATAAAAAGGTAGAGCTCACATACTTAGCAAATGAACTTCACGACCTTGATCCCAAGTCACCGATAACATGGTGTACTATAGGAAACCTTTTTTCCTTAATGAGAGAACCTGACGAAGCAATCAAGTGTTTCAATAAGGCAATTAAATTGGACGAGAACTTCACGTATGCTTATACACTTAAAGGACACGAATATTTTGGCAACGATAACTATGAAATGGCATTGGAGAATTTCAGGATAAGTTTATTAATGGACTCACGACATTACAATGCATTATACGGTATTGGAATGGTTTATATCAACTTAGGTGACTACCAGAAAGCAGATTACCACTTCCGAAAGGCTATATCGATCAATCCTGTAAATATAATCTTGATATGCTGCGTCGGAATGGTTTTGGAGAAAATGGGAAAGAAAAATTTGGCGTTACGTCAATATGAGCTTGCCAATAAGCTTCAACCTTTGAATCCTCTCCCGCTTTTCAAGAAAGCACAACTTCTCTTTTCTATGCAACAGTTCCAACAAGCGCTTCATTACTTTGAAATTTTGAAGGAGTGTGCTCCTGATGAAGCTTCAGTTCACTTTCTTTCAGGTCAATTGTACAATATTCAGAACGACAAGTTCCAAGCAATCAGAGAATTTACTATAGCTTTGAACCTTGACCCAAAAGGAAATTATCTCATTCGAGAGGCGATGGAGGCCACCAAGGAAAGATAGACATTGTAAAGTGTATTACATAGTAAATATATAATTCTTCCGATCTTGCACTTACAGTATACCGTGATGTTTTATCTAATCGCGAGCTTACATCGTCAAAAGTGAGGATTTTTCTTTTTTAAGTAGAAATCATAAACATAGGGCCGTATCAAAGTGACAAACAGCATTTATATGAAAAGGGTTTTATCTAAAGACTTCCACATACTAAAATGAAATGTACGTTTAATATCCTTGGGCCGCTTTTCTTGTTTTTGCATGTGGTAGCTGGCATAGTTTTTGATATAGCGCCAAAACATTATTATAGTCATGGCGATAAAGTAGATTTACTAGTGAACAAAGTCGAATCAGATGCGACACAATTACCTTACAGTTACAAAGACTTACCGTTTGTTTGCCCACAAGAAAGACCGTTGAGTTTGTCATTGGGGGAAATCTTGAGAGGAGACAGACTTTGGGTAAGTAAGTATGATTTAAAATTTGGACATGATGCGCCTTGCCAAAGATTATGTAATGTCGATGCTAAGGAAAGGATATTGAGTCGAACTGACTGGCTTATCCGCAATGGATACGTTGTTCACTGGAGTGTGGAGGGTTTACCTGGAGCTACAACTTTTCTTTCACCCCACAAAAACAACAAGTACTACGCGGCTGGGTTTCCCCTTGGATTTGTCAAAGACGATATCAGCTACTTGTATAATCACGTTACATTAGTGCTCAGATATCGCCGAGAAGACAATGGGTTGCACACCATTGTTGGGTTCGAAGTGTATCCGAAGAGTGTTAGTGATGAGACCTGCCCAGGTTCTTCGAAGAACTATGAGAATTTCCCAATCATGATCAAACGAAATGCAAAAGGCGAGTTACTTCCGTTGCGCCAAGAAATTCCCTTTTCCTATTCAGTTTACTGGAGACAAGATAACTCGATTGATTACGATTCAAGATGGGATATGTACTATGACAGCGGATCGGCTACTCATCATCAAATAAGATGGTTTTCTCTTTTGAACTGCTTAACTTTGGTCTTTTTATTCTCTTTGATAGTTGCAATCTTACTCTTACGAGTTTTGAAATCAGACATCAAATCGAAAAATGATGTTCTTCCAAGTCACGAGTTGGACAACAACATGAACTCTTGGAAGTCGCTTTCAAATGAAGTGCTCAAGAGGCCGAAACAGCCATTTGTCTTGTCTTTACTTGTTGCATCTGGATTTCAATTGTGCATGGCATCAATTGGTGTTATGTTTACGATAGCAATGGGGAAGAACATAATAGTCTCCAGGTTTGTTTTATCCAGTATCGTTCTCCATAACCAGGGAGCGTTCTTTTCTCTCTCACTATTGTTCTTTATCATCTCCGCCATCTTACCTTCTTTTACTGGGTTAATACTCCACAAAGTTTTCAACAATATATACTTAAACGCGGAGTACGATACCAAGAAGACAGCATCACTATCAATAATCTATAGTGGATTTCTTCCAGCTTTAATATTGTCGACGATGCTATTTTTGAACTTTTTTGTTTGGGCCAAAGAAGCTTCTACAGCATTACCATTTGGCACCATTATCCTTTTTATAACTATTTTATTTCTGATCATAATACCACTAGGCATGCTAGGCGGCTATTATGGTAACAGATACAAGTTCAGCGAGAAGTCGTTTCTTCTTTCGAGGAGTGGAGAAAGAACCGAATATAAAAGCGAAGTAAGAAAGTCATTCAAGTACAATTCGTGGATATTTAACCCTTTTTACAGTACCGTGGTTTTTGGATTAGTTCCTTTTGGTATAGCCTACGTTGAGTTGTTATTTATATTTAACTCCGTATGGTTGGAGAAAACGTCATTTTATTACATGTATGGTTTCTTGTTAGCCACTTTAGCCATGTTAATCGTCATCATAGCTGAATCTACCATTATTGCGACATACATTTCCTTGTCGTACTATCAAAACCCTCATTGGCAATGGTTGTCTTTTAGAGTCGGAGCGAGCGTGGGACTCTATATCTTCCTTTATGCAATATACTACTTCATCGTTTATTTGGACATACATGATTTTATAAGCGGGTTATTATACTTCTCTCATATGGCACTTGCTTGTGGATTAATAAGTCTTTCGTTTGGGTCTGTTAGCGTTTTCACTGGGATATTGTTCATTAGAAAAATTTACGATGCAACTAAAGCAGACTAACACCATTTATACACCTAAATATCTTTGGACTACTCGTCAAAATACATTAATAATATATAATAAGTCATAAGACGTTTATTTTGGTTAAAATATATAAATGTAACATCTAAATGAAAGCTTTCTTACGCTTACTCTAATGAGGAAGCACCTGTAATGATATCGACCAATTCGTTGGTGATGACGGCTTGTCTGGTTCTGTTATACAAAATGGAGTAAGAGTTGATCATGTCACCAGCACTCTTGGATGCGTTATCCATAGCATTCCTTCTTGCAGAAGTTTCAGATGCATAAGCTTCAGCCATAGCAGACAAAAGAGAGTTGGCGAAGGAAAGTTCGGACAAACTTTCAGCTACGCCATCACCCTCCAACTCGTACTTCGACAAACCTGGGGCCTTCTCAATAGCATCAGCGGCGAAGACGGAGAAAGCGGCTGGGTCGAAAGAAACAGCACTGACGAATCTGTTATACAAAATTTCGATATTTTCATACTTGCCCAACTTTTGGATTTCGTCAACAATCAAAGCAACCTCGTTAAAGTTTGGTGCTTCCTTACCAACACCAGAGAAAGCAAGCTTCAACTTATCAGCATGTGTTCTTAACAATTGGGACTTAACCTTGTCACCAAGAGCAACAATGTCAACGTTTCCGTTCAATTCGTCGATCTTCTTTCTAGCAGCCTTGGCAACTTGTGTGTGAATAGAACCACACAAACCCTTGTCCGAAGAAACAACAACCAACAAGGACTTAGCATCCTCTGGCTTAGCTGGCTCAGCATTCTCAATGAATTCCTTGTCAGACTGGTTGAAAACTCTGGATGATGCCATGGCTCTCTGTGCTCTTGTCAAACGAGTTGAGGCGACAATTTTCATGGTCTTGGTGATTTTTTCAATGTTTTTAATGGACTTAAGACGTCCTTCAATCTCACGCAACGTAGCATAGTTTCTGCAATGTTAGTAGTCTTTCTTAATCATGGTCCCTTGCTATTCTGGTGTGTTTCTGGTAGATCGACGGGGGTACCATATCCTTGGCACCCCAGGGTATTTTGATCGACCTCAAACCAGAGAATATGAGCCAGAACCAGCACTTCATTTCCAACAATGTAAACATACCTAGCACCGGAAGTACGGGCAATCTGGTTAACACCTAAACGAAACATTTTTACTATGTCAATTGAGAAAAAAAACTAGTTTCTTCAATATTAAACTTCAACTTATTCAATTTACTGAGAACTCGGCCTTGAACTTTATTCAATTTTGATTGGCCTACAAATTGTCCAATAGACACGACCAGAAATTCCGCCAGTTTTCCAAGCTCAATGACTGTAGAGACCAGCAAGTACAACATAGGTCGCTGCCGCGTCGGATGGTTAGCAAAGCAAACCGGATTCCACATAACGGCTATGAAGAATTTTGTTCCTGTCAATAATCGTGTTTTTTTATATAAATAGTAAAGCAGAGTTCCTATATACGACACGGGCGAACACGTCCATATACGCATTAATCTATTCTAAGATGCAAGGCAGGTCCTTTCTGGTTAAGAACACAGCTGCCTGTAATACATTAACATTAGTATGCTGTGGGTAAATGGCCAAGATAAAGGTTCTCCAACAGTGGTGCGATTCCACCAGTACAGGAAAGCATAATCTGGCGGACCAGTCAGATCATTTCGAGGGGTCGTTTTTCTGGTAGCCCAAGTATCCTTGCATTGGGTATTTCTCAATCATCTTCATGTACTTCAATATCAAGGGGCGGCAGTTCTTCTGGGCGTCTTCGCCGTGATACGTCTTACACTTTCTCAAAGCCTCCTTAGTGATTCTCAACTCCTGTGTTCTGATCCACTCTTCTCTTATGATTGACGATCTGGCCTTCTCTACGTCTGGATAGTTCTCGTAGTCGATGTCATCAAATGAGACCAACTCTGGCCTTTTATGTGTTGCGTAATTGCTCAAAACTGTATTATTAGTATTCCCCTGGTTATGCCTTTATATTTGAGGGTTGTCATAGCTCACCATCATGACCCCCTTCATGCTTAAATGTCGTAGTAACTTACCCATTATGCGTTCAGATTAGTTCCAATACAGTTTACCTTCTGCTTACTCTTTAATTTTAAAACGAATTTTGACTGGTTGCACACAATGTTACACAAAGGCACCAAGAATCACGTGATATATCAGGAACACAAAATTGTTTTGCGAGGTGTATATACATATGACGAAGTAGGTAGCCGTTAAAATTACAACAGAGGCGTCTAATAGAAGCATTATGGCCGATTCGAAAAAGAATAGCGAAGTCAAGCGGCCCAAGAATACGGGGAGTGAGGTCATTCGTATTAACGCCAAGTTAATTGCGTATTTACATGGCATTTGCGCCTATTCAGCCTTTTTTTCAGCCTTAGCGGTCGGGTGCTATTTACATTACAGGGATATCGTTAAAAATTCATCGTACCAGTATCCTGATGAGTGGTTTCCTAGTGTATCTGCTACAATCGGAGATCTTTATCCAGAGAGGTCTGTATTTCAAATTCTCATTGCGTTGACCTCGGGCCCCAGGTTCATTCTTTTAGCGTTGAACTTTGTCAGGTTGTACAAAGAGAAATCGGTTTTACCATATGTGGCCCTTGTGTCAGGAGTGATAAGAACCTTTACATGTGGTGGCTGGGTTTATATTACGTCGACTGATGATCACGACTGGCATGACATTTTTATGATTAGTTATATTGTCTTAACATTGCCTTGGGAAATATGCATTGTAGTACTTTCCCCCAAAAACTCGTCCGTCCGCAGGGGTAGAATGTGGACTTCTGTATCATTTTTTGCAACTATTGTGCCTTTGGTATACTGGTTCATACAGCACAAGGTGTATGTCGTGGCAGGTGCATATTCGGTGTATGCCTATTTCGAGTGGTCTCTTATTATCTTGGACATAGCCTTCGACAGCTGGTCAGTGATAGACTTAGCCGACATTGAGATAAGTGTCAGTGGGAAAGGACTCGTCTTGCTGCACACAGAAACAAAAGTCCCAGAAAACATGACTAGGAAGAAGGTCAATGGCGATGAATCTTTCAGTTTCGTGGAGATCATCATCAATTTGGTCAATTCCTTTATGTTCTGGACAGTCGCAACCTCTTTATTTTTAACGGTTTGGTATTTTCCCTTATGGCATATGGGCTTATCGGGATATGAAGCTGTTACGGCCATTTTCTTCATTGCACCATTATTTTTGTTTTTGAGCCCATTGAAACGCTTCTTCGCAGTACATCCTAGTATATGTCGATTTTTAACTGTTATTTTTGGAATTGGCGCTTACAAGGTGAGCGACCCAGAAAACAGACTTCTCTCTATCACGGCAGGAACTGCATTTGGTGTTATTGCATTTATTGTTGAGGCCTGGTCATTATCAGCGAAACCTGCAAAGTACCAATCGTACATAATTTTCTTTCTTATTGGACTAATGCTGACATCTATTGCAAAATTTGCTTGCACCACGAGAAACCCAATTTGGCCCATTATGAATGAAAATAATGGCGGTTATAATGGCATTGGAATTTTTGTGGGTTTGCTAGCAGCATTGTTTACTTCTTCACACTATAAGAATGGTGCTTTGAAGTTTTCATCGGAAAAGATTGCTGGCGGTTCAGCTATTTTAGCAGCATTTGGTTTTGGTGGATACTTCTACTCGTTAAAGACATTCTTGAGTGATTCTTCTACGTTTGTCACCTGGGCGTGGGAAGGGTACCCTATAAGGGGACCTACTCCCATTACTGGAGGAATACTTCATTTTGCATGTTTTATGATCGGCATTTTGATGGCAATCAAGGTTAGCAGCAGAAACACTGCTTCTTTTCCATATCATATCATTGGAGCTTTGAGTGCTTGGACACTCTATACTTTCAGGAACTGGATTGGATTTGCTGGTTCTTGTATCTATACCATATATTTGGTCTCAATTGCACCAATAATCTGGGACTCAATTGTTGGGTATAACATAGCTTTGGTATTTGGCTTGGGATTTTTCATCCATATCATCTTGTCGCTTGCCAATGTTTGGACTGTTGCATATGCATTTGTTCCAGCGGGTTGGGCATTAAGAGAAAGATCCGATATCGTGTTAGCTATGTCCTTTGTGGCCACTTGTATGGGGGTGATCAATTATAGGAAAAAGCACACTAACAGCGACGCGTCATACGCATCAAATAGCTCTTTATTGAAGCCTACTATTCAGATTTTACTGGTCCTACTTGCATTATCTACCACCATTTTTTTCAAGAGAATACCTTCTTCTCCATATGTGCCACATAACCCAGAAACAGGTTCGTTCACAGCAGGTATCTGGTGCATTCATTTTGGCTTAGATAACGATATGTGGTCAAGTGAGCGCAGAATGAGAGATTTGATTAGCGATGCCCAGGTTGACATAATTGGATTATTAGAGACTGACACAGAGAGATTAATTGGAGGAAATAGAGACCTTACTCAGACCATCGCAGAAGAATTAGGAATGTACGCTGACTATGGTCCCGGCCCCAACAAGCACACTTGGGGTGCAGCATTATTATCCAAGTTCCCCATCCTCAACTCTAGCCACCACTTACTTCCTAGTCCTGTCGGAGAATTGGCACCGGCAATTCACGCGACATTGGACATATACGATGAGTTGGTGGACGTGGTTGTTTTCCATTCAGGTCAGGAAGAGGACGAAGAAGATAGAAGATTACAAAGTTTGAAGCTCCAAGAAATTATGGGCGACTCTACTAGACCATTGATATTGCTTAGCTACTTGGTCACTGATCCATTGGAGGGGAACTACAACACTTATGTCAGCGACAGATCGAAAATGCACGATATAGATAGTACCGATTGGGACAGATGGTGTGAATATATCTTGTTTAGAGACTTGAAGAAAGTGGCTTATGCTAGAATCTCCCGTTCTACTATAACTGACACAGAATTACAAATCGCCAAGTTCAAGCTTCTCACAGACGAAGAAAAGGAAAACTTTGATCCCAGCTTTTTCTATGGTAATCATTTTGTTGATGAAGAAGAGATAAGTGAAGAATTACGTATGCCTGACATGTTTAAAGGCGACGGTGTGAGAGGACATAGATACCATGTTTTTGACGAACCTAGATACTTTGCACAGGAACAGTGAAGGACACATCTCAACTAGATGTTGACCTAGTTACGTATTATCTATAGTTAATGTTGTAAATTGTCTCAAAAAGACCAAATCATGTTTATGGTTCTACTATCATTACTTGTAGTAGGTATATTAGGCTGCTGTCCGTTGCGCGATAGTTGGTATTTAAGAAAACCACCTTTAGATGCAAACAAAAAAACCGAATGTGTAATAATGCAACAATCTGAAGATGAGAGCCGTAAAACTCTCTATGATCAGCTCAAAGAAAGTAAAGGTATGTGTAGTTGTTTTTTCTTTCATGAAATTAATCTTATCGTGGGACACTTTTACTAACCATACAAGAGATCAAACAGCTAGAATATCAAAAGCTTCTTGAAAAACAAAATTCCCCTTATAAACTAGATCCCATTGCGGCAAGCTTCTACGATGAATTGAAACAGAAGGAGCTAACTAACAGGAAAATGATACAAGATCAGGAAAGAGAAGAGCTTCTCAAATACAGAAAAGAAAAATTGTCCATAGGTAAAGGTGATGCGAAAACCTTACGCAACGACGAGGCCTTGGAAGCACCCAAGAAAATCTCTATTTTACTGCTTAAGAGAAGGAAGGTGCTTGAGAGGGATAGATCTGTGCCAAAGGGGTTGCAAGAAGTACAAGAACCCCAAGGTATCACCAAGATGGAGGAAGAGACAGCTTCCAGGGCGACAAAGGATGGCCCTGACGAGAAGAACGGAAAGAACGAAGCAGAAGAACAGTGCCATAACACTAAGTCGGAAAACAAGAACCTTGATCACACCCCGAAAGAAACTAGGACCGCTTCTATCTTAGGTGACTATTCCTCTGACGACGATGACTAGCTGTAGCGTGGTGATAGTAGGGTAGTGCACCGACACACTCTAAACTCAAAAATTTATCGGCGAGCCGCTAACATACTATTAATACGTATTAGTGGGCCTACAATGAATGCAATATCGTTCCCCTCCTTAAGAAGGGCTTTCGTGTTCCCTAACTCGTTCTTCAAGACTATGATACAGACGAGAAACAAGATGAAGTCCCACAAGGCCGCTAGTAAGAGGTTCATAAAGACCGCTCAAGGTTTCAAAAGAAAACAGGCAGGAAGAAACCACGGAAACGGAAGATTCAGCTCACACGATCTTCAGCATTTGGATTCGTTTGTTAAAGTGGGTAAGAAGGGAGGACATTTGAAGAATTTGGAAAAAAGTTTGTGGAACTTATGATTTATTCTATTACATGTATATAAGAAAATTACCTAATAAATGATGCACTATAAGTGTATTTACAATCTATTCAACCGGTTTAACTACTGATGAAGCATGCTCGATCTCCTCCCATCTGCTGCCTGACTTGTCTTTTTTAAGCTCTGCTGTAGGGAAATAGTGATAGTTTGTCTTTAATGAGATGGCGACGGGCACATTATCAAATGAGACCAATCGCAATTTGATGTATGTGTTATTAGGAATGTCTCTAACAGCATCCATGAAAGCATCAAGGTCTTTAGTTTCTTTGTCATTAACATGTGTAATGAAACTATTTGTTACAATACCGTATTGATGAGCTGGACCACCCGAATTCTTCCTAGTAACATATACCTCTGAAGGGATTCTATCCATCAACTGGCGCACAGCATGGTGTGGAGCTTGAATAACACAACCACACCAGAACACAATATGTGACGTGTTCAAACTCTTTGTTCTAACGGTTGGAACTGTAACATCTAATTCCTTTTTATGTCTGATCACCTTGAAGTCAAGACTTTCGCTTTTGTACATGGATCCTAAATCCCTCATTGATTTGACAATTGAGCCATTTACCGAAATAAGAATATCACCTATTTTCAAGGGACTTGGAGGCTGATCAGCTATCCGGGCTGATATTCTTTCAACAGTCAAAAATTTGATCTCATCTTCACAAGCATTCTCGAACTCACTAATCCATTTTTGGGGCACTCCTCTTGTCCTACCTTGTAAGACTGTGATAGAAGAGAATTCGGCGTCTAAAATCCTCAAGTCTAACGACTTATCAGACACTTTCAAAGCGTCTATTATTCCAAGGACATCAGTGACGTCCAATCCCATTCGATATATCTTATCTGCAGTCTGGTCACAATTGGATTCACCTAAATAACTAAGCCAGAAAGCTCTAACAGTTCCATCAAGGTCTGTCAAGATACCCGTGTCGCACTCCTGACATAACTTGCTATCAAGCAACACACACTCCAAATTGGTTCCCCTATATCTAGGGGATAAACTAGCTGGAGGAATATTTAATGATGAGACAGCACTGACTTTTACGTCGTCAGTAACAAGTCTTAAATTGTAATTATATCCAACGAAAAAAGACTTTTCTCCTCTTTTGAGTGGTTTTTTACTGAAATTAGGCGCCTTTGCTTCAGCTAAGACTAAAGCTGGATCATACTTGATGATAGCGTAGTTCTGGTTTGGATGTAAAAAGACGACCTTTCCAGGAACATCGATAGATTCAGCAAATATCACAAATAAATCACACACATCATGAGGAACAAATCGACGAGAAACCAAGACAAATCCATTTTCATCGTCTATTATGACACCATGTCCAATATCTTTCCTATAAGGGAACGAGTCAACTGGAATAGGGGACACTGTTCTCACTTGCACAAAAGACCTGACCAATGAAGAGCAAGCCTTTTTCTCATCATCTTCGAAAGGAATGTCTATATACTTTGCATTCTGTGGTATTGGCTCTAATGGGGGAAG
Source organism: Millerozyma farinosa (assembly GCA_002196765.1). Lineage (NCBI taxonomy): Eukaryota > Fungi > Ascomycota > Pichiomycetes > Serinales > Debaryomycetaceae > Millerozyma > Millerozyma farinosa. Next base: position 586,594 of record NBND01000002.1, on the reverse strand, counting down.
CGGCTTTGACTGGAGATCAGTGAAATCCCATAAACCTGTATCATCATTACGTACAGCAAGTCTAAATGTAGACTGCCAATGCCTTTCAATATAGATTACATGAACACTTTCAGAATGCAAATCAGAAACATGACGATAAGATATAGTTATTTTTTGTTTGTCCGGGATTCCCTTCATTACTTCAATGAAGGTATTGAGATCTGGGGTGGGTTTATCGTCAACCGTTTCGAGACGCCAGCCCGTCTTATCATAAGGAGATAATTCGAAAGACCCAGAGGCGTCATTGATATAAACACCCTTAACAGGAATACAGAAGCACCTCGCAATTTGATAGGACATCTCATTGAAAGAAGCTCCCGCAAAATCGACGTATCTATCTGGAGTGATAGCATGCAAGTCTCCTATTTTGATCATGTATGAAATCTCCTGACCACCTCTCTGGATGGTGACTTTCAACTCATTGCCAACATTTTCATCTAATATCTCATCAACTTGTATAAAAGAGCATATAGGTGTATCGTTCAAGGAAATAAGAGTGTCACCTTCCTTAATACAACCATCAGCAGGGCCTTCTGGTAAAATTAGCTCAGCTACTAACATACCAATCTTATCAGGAAAAAGCTTTCTTGCTTTTTCTTCGGCTTCGTTAGTTAAACCAAGCCTTTTACAATCGTCATATGGTTTAAGTTGCCACTCAACTTGAATGTCTCCCCTCGTGATTTTTGTACCATTCTGAATACACCTTAACGCTCTCAATGGTCTGTACACTGGTAAAAAGAAATCTGTTGAGGCTTCCGTAGATCCACCAGCTTGAAGTGCTACAGCATAACCATCTTGGTTTACAACTGGCGAGCCCGAGGAGCCCCCTGAAGCACTTGCTGCTGCTTGTATGTATTCAGTGTTGAAATCGTTATAGGTCAAAGCGCCGTAATCAGGAGCATTTCTATCCAACCTGGAAATGAAACCGGATAAAATCGATAATTTTTCACCAGCATCATTACCAACAACACGAATCTCAGTACCAATCTTGGCACATTCAGGTCTCAACTCTAGCTGTGCGACATCCATGTACTTAACACAAGATGGATCGTATTGTAAAAATCCAAAATCATGTATAGGGTCACGGTAAATAGGCTTGACAACAGCTTCCTCATGATTATCGAACACGACATATCCACAGAATGGGCCTGGACCTACAACATGTCTATTTGTTAAGATCAAACCGCGAGCCGCATCCACGATAAACCCTGTTGCTTCGCTTACAATAGCAGATTCTGTATCAAAGTTACACACATGAGTAAACTGAATAGAAACAACAGACCTGACCACCTGTGTGATGGTGCTCTGCCACTGGTTATTTTCCACTGCTGGGGGTAGTTCGAAGCAAGATTTATCTAAGCTCTCATCTGATACGCTCTCGTCCTCCACCAACTGTACTTTTCTCCGAACAGTAGTGCCATCAAAATCTATGGAATCATAGCTTCGCTTGATACCAGAAGGGGAGTTTGTCATGTCAAAGTACCTCTATAATATACGTTCTAGTGAATTGATGACAAAGAATGAATTTTGAAAATGATCCCTGTTAACGTATTAAAAATCCCCTAAGTAAATAATCGAAAATATTAAATGTCTATTGATGCAGTATTAGTAATACTTAAAGTTTCAGAAAGTCTCTATCTATTGCTTTCTGAAGACGTATGTATAATTTTTGAATCTTTCATACACATGTATCGCCAAATGTGAAAATCAGAGCTGCCAGGGTAGAATTTTTGGTGTGCGGGTAACTGAAAAGAGACTTTCAGTTCAACATGTTTAATGCTCTATTAGACCAAGTATTATAGTAGTCTGTTTGAAACGTGGAAGTATATGACACGGATGGGTTGATCATAAATCCCAAAGTTTGCATGAGGTCCCAACCTTGCCCATATTTTGCATTTAGCTCGTCTATCACACTGACCTGAGGTTCGTTCACTCCATGGACATATTTATTCTCTAGTGCGAGTATCCAGGGTTCATTTTTTACTGCATTGTCGATTAAATCACACCAGAGGATCATATTCCACTTCGGAAGGGACCCTTTTTGATATTGGTAGAGTTGATTTTGAAATTGAGATTTTGCACTTAATGTCTTCTGTAATAATTTGTAATTGATTCTAGTGTATACTGCGCTAATCAAGCCGCATGCCAAGAGCCATTCATTCTTCTTACGTAGCTTGTGCTTATGGTTGAGAAACGATTTGATCAATAAGGGTGTCACAGAGGCAGGGATAAAGAAGTTATTCGCAAATTCGACAAGTTCTGGGATTGTGACCACCTTCTTCTCTGACTTGGTACCTGGAGTCTGTGACCCACGCACAGGGTTAAAAGGGGAGTTGCCGACGTTAGCTTTCAAGGGTGAAGCACCATGCAAATTCTCAGGCAGATCCGTGTCATTATTATCCAGATCTGCTAATGCCTGAAGTTTCTTCAACGGTGAAGATTTTCTCGATACTGACAGAGGCCGCTTATTGTCGGGTGTGGAGAACGGTGATGACTTTGGCAGCAGCTTCAATACCTTGGTTTTCCTGGGCGAGCTCCGAGGTGTTACACTGGCCGAGCGCTCTTGATACACCAAAAGCGCTCTGAAGTCATCAAGCAACTTTTGTCTTAAGCTTGGTTTCACCGGTATCATCTGATCACTTGGTTCAGGGAGGTTTAACGTCTCTTGGTACTTTTCAACCGCTAGATATGCACAAAGATGATATCGTGCTACCTCACCTTTGTTAGCAATCATCGGTAGTCTTTGAAGACTGGACAGATATAAGTATTCCGCAAACGAAATCAATTGCGACGGATACAGACCTTGAAATGCCGGTATGACATCCTTGATGGACTGTTTTACTTGATTACCACTCATCGACCCTCCTAGCTTTGAAGCTAACGCCTACTATACCTTTAGTACACTGGCGCCTGCTTCATGATGGATAAGTCACGTGCAGCCGGGTAACCAACAGGACAACGAACCACCAACCAGAAATTGGTTTTTCCTAGTTACGGTAGAGAGTTTAACTGAGCAACAAGAAAGCAAGTAGACGATCATGTTAGCAAGACAGTATTTAAAGAAGAATTTTACGGAAAGTATCCGCTTCTTTTCATCAGGCAAGGTTGCTTTCCAGAGAACACCGGAAATATATGAGAACGGCGCTGACAGACCCAAGGAACTCATATCTGGTGCTCCCGCTGAGTTGACCACCAAGAGAGTGGTCAGAATTTACCAAGAGGCCAAGTCTGCAACTCAGTCTGGTCAATATAACTCATCACACTGGAAGCTCAACTGGGATGTGTTGGGGAAGGGCAACAGATGGGAGAATGACTTGATAGGTTATCAGTCGTCAGCAGACTATATGCAAGGTACCACTATGAAGTTTGATACCAAAGAAGCAGCAATTAGATTTGCCGAGGGCCAAGGATGGGATCATTACGTCCAAGAGCCAAAGAAGAAACATTTCAGGAAGAAGGAATACGCAATGAACTTCTACCATTCTTCCGGACCTTTGAAGCACATAAGAACCAAATGATCTCGAATTCTGGCTGTTGTGATATATATATATCGATAATCTGATATGGCTTTTCATAAGGGCATTCAGTAACATCAGCAAACTCCATTCCGAATTTTCAAACATCAAACCTGAAAAATGAGTGTTTACTATTCCATCCCCTCAACATTTTGACTGTTTACAAAGCCAAAGACAAACTTATCGACTAACGATCTCCAGCATAGATATAACCTTTAGTATTAAATAGCTATAAGCAAAATAAATACTGTGTCGTTGAAAGTGGTAGTGTACGTAAAGGAAAATACTAGTGCGATAAAATTTAAACTATAGGTAGTCTCAGGGTACCAGTGAAAAGGTGTTGCATTTGATTCACGGCATAGGACTAGCTATATGGGTTAACGCTGCCAGTTGTCTGAATAAAAAGTGAAAACCTGATCCTGTATAGCTGCATTATTGTATTCTATCTAGGTTGAGACCATACATAGTCATTTTTCCTTTGACAGGCAGATAGAGTTAAAGATTTCAAAATAAAGCAGTTATCCTTAAAATTCAAAGCGTCAGTACCCACAAGATAGATAATCTAGTACCATGTCATATAATTCGTACAATGCAAGGTTCTACAAAGGTGGATACGCGAATAACAAATATCGACATTTTAAAAACTATCATGACGACTATGGCTACCCTGCGAGCAGAGACCGATATTACAGGAGTGACGGGCCAGGAGGCGCTCCATCCAGATACCCGCCAACATCAAGGAATAATGGACATTCTGGGAATGGTGCCAGAAACCCATTTGTCTCCTCTGGTAAAAGAATTAATTCACCGTACCGCGATAATAATGTGAAACAAACCCTAGAGGAAAACGACTCGTCAGAGTCCAAGAAAGAAGCTAAAAGCGCTGAAGTATTAGAGGTGAGTGATATTACTGGGCTCATTCCTAACGGTAAAAATCCGAAAGACAGCAGTTTCCAGAAGTTATTATTGCATTTAGATCATCAGAAAGAAGTCGCGTTTACTGGAGATCATGACCCCAAGAAGAACTACAGAGTGTTATATGATCCTGAAGGAGACAAGGCATTAAGTAAAAGCGAGCGCAAGTCCAAAAGCAGGAAAATAAGGTTCAATGGGGAATCAATACTGTCATACGAGAACGTCGATCCTCGGTTGGCCAACCTTAGTCATTATTTTCAAAAGCCAAACAAAAAATCAAAAAAATTTCCTTACAAGCAGCTTCCTCAACCTCGATTTATTTATGATAAAGACTCTATTGGTCCTCCGCCCCAAACTGAACTAGTAGTGTGGGACTTGCCTTCAACTACAAGTGAGACTTACTTGATCAATTTCTTCAAAAGTTTTGGTAACTCGATAACCGATTTCAAGTATATCAATGATCCCATTAATGCTGTACCATTAGGGGTAGCTACATTCAAATTTCTGGGCTACCCAGAGAAGTCTATGAGAATAGCAAAGAAATTTTTGAGTACAGTTAAAGCTGAAAACATCAAAGTAGATGGAGTTGAACTTAAAATCACTTTCAATGATAGAGATAGTAATATATTGAATTCAAAGATTGAGGAGGCCAATGAAAGGCTCATAGCTTCCAAGATCAAAAGGGACGAAGAGGAGAAAAAAGCCAAACGGCTACTTGAAATGGAAGAGAAAAGGAAGAAAGAATCCGAAAAGTCCAAGAAGGACACTGAGCAGATATATAAGCCCACAAATAATTCGGATAAGGATATTAGTCAAAATTTTGCTTCTGATACGACAATTTTATCAGTGAGACATCATAATAAGGTAATAAAGGGGTCCTATCTTCCCAAAGAGTTGCATCGGGTCGTTAAGAATAACCCATACATATTCATCAATGACAAATATGTGCCCACCAGAAAGATTCCTAGTCTGGATATAAAAAGATTCTTGAAAAAATACCATTGGACAAGGATAGTTTCTGATAGAACTGGATTTTTCGTGATTTTTAACAGCCTAAAAGAATGTGAACGGTGCTTCTATAATGAAGACGGCCGTAGGTTTTTTGAATATAGAATGTTTATGGAATTAACTATCCCTGAAGGCTTCGACAAACTGAATCACATCTTCGACGATAAAGGCGATGATTCTCAGCACATGAAGGGAGAGCATGATGTTGTCGAAGAAGCTACTAATATTTTGATTAAAGAGTTTCAAAACTTCCTTGCGAAAGATATCAGAGAGAGAATCATTGCTCCACAGGTGATGGATTTGCTTAACCCTGAGAGATACCCCTCATTGGTTGAAGAACTAAAGGCGAAGGAAGCTGCACAACGCCTGTCTCCAGCCGTTTCTACCAATGACACTTTAAGAGAATCTGCATTATCAATTATAACATCAAAGAAGTCTCATCCAGCACTACCAAGCTTCAGAAGGAAGCAGGATGCTCTTAAGAACTCCGCTGCTTCGCAAAAATCGCGTAAACACGCTGTTATCCCTATGCTGCACGCGCTAAATTATGATAATGAATCAGATGATTCTGACGAAGAATTTAGTAGATCAGCAAGCCCTACGATCGCGACGAAGAACGAAGGAAGCCCAACTATAACGAGCACTAGCAACGATGAGGACGAGTCGAAACCAGCTAAGCAGCCCCTGAAAAAACGTAAGGTATCCAAATTAAGCCAGTCATTCTTATATGAATCCTCTTCCGAGGATGACGATACTCATGTTGATAAACGTGTTGATACTTTGAAAGTTGAGGAAGACGATGTCATGGAGGTTGACGAAAGGAAAGATCTCGAGGACGTGGATCAAATCTATCAAGCTACGGAATCTTACCCTCGTCCTGTATTCGAAGACTCTGCTAACTTTGAAGACATGCCTTTAGACTTGAACTTGTTGCAGGATATAATTAAAGATAAAGAAGACCTTGACCTTGCTATAGAGATACTCGCGAATGTTGAACCTACCGCTGAAATCAGCCACATAGAGTACTGGGCTTGGAAGCAAAAGAATAACAAGGACCTGTCTCATTTACAGGAGATATCCGAGGACTCAGACTTAATTGGAAACTTAAATGTGCGTTTTGCTTCATCATCAGGTGCTTTCAAGAGCGAAAAATACAGAAAAATCCCCGATGCAGAAAAAGTTGAGTACTTACCTCACCGCAGAAGAATTGATAAGCCTATCAAAACTGTTCAGCATGATGATGAAGAAAGTTCAGCAAACAATAGCACTGGCAGCAATGCAATTCAGAGCTCGCGTGTGAATAGGGCAAACAACAGAAGGTTCGCAGCCGATATCAGTGCGCAGAAACAAATGATTGGCAGTGAAACAGACATTTTAAACCTTAACGCCTTAACTAAAAGAAAGAAGCCTGTGTCTTTTGCACGTTCTGCTATCCACAATTGGGGATTGTATGCTTTAGAGCCTATCGCAGCAAAGGAGATGATCATCGAATACGTAGGCGAAAGTATTAGACAACAAGTCGCGGAGCACAGAGAGCGAAGCTATTTGAAAACAGGTATAGGCTCGTCATATCTTTTCAGGATTGACGAGAATACCGTCATCGACGCTACTAAGAAAGGAGGCATTGCAAGATTCATAAACCATTGTTGCAGTCCAAGTTGTACTGCCAAGATCATCAAGGTAGATGGCAAGAAGAGAATTGTCATCTATGCTCTTAGGGATATCGATAAGAATGAAGAGTTAACATACGACTACAAGTTTGAACGCGAAACAAATGACGAAGAACGTATCAGATGCTTGTGTGGTGCGCCAGGTTGCAAGGGCTACTTGAACTGAAGTTTCTTTCAAGACTGCTCTTTTTGTACACCTTGCATTTAAAAGTACTTCTATGTAATATAGTATATTCTCCCTATTTAACATCAATCACTAATACAGAAGATATACATACTGATGATATATTCTTCGCTATGTAGTAATCGCGATCCATATATTTACGATTTAAAGCGCACCGAGTATTTCATGGTTTTTCAGTTATATCCGAATTCAAACACTATAACATGCATAATGTATGATGGCCAAACTACACTCAATATGTATAGGAATATTGAAACGAGGGCCTTGTTTTTTTGTTTCTGGTAAACCAATATGTGCACAAATACATAGAAGCTTTGCGACAAGAGGAGCTCTTAGTTCGAAACGGAATAACGATGACACAATCAGCGAGGCCAGGGATCTTCAGCTACAAAATTGGGATAGAGGAGGAAGAACAAGTCAAAATAGCCTAACTCCACTTTACTCGTCGATGAAAAAATTGATCAAGGACAATCCAGAATGTGTTTGCTTGATACAGGTGGGTAGTTTCTATGAGCTTTATTTCGAACAAGCTGAGGAATTTGGTCCAAAATTGGGTCTCAAAGTTGCTACCAGGAAGACTTCAAATTATGCGATTCCAATGGCAGGCTTCCCTGTGCATCAACTCCAGAAGTTTGTGAAGATACTCGTTCAAGACTGCGGAACTAATATTGCAATCATTGACCAATTCAATCTGTTGCGGAAAACTTCTGACCTGTTGATACACCGCAAGATCTCTCGGATTGTCTCACCTGGTACGCTAGTTGATGAATCATTTCTCAATTATAACCAGAACAACTTTCTAGTCGCAATTGCCCTTCCTGCTAATTGTACTAAGTATCCACCCAACCCCGATGACGAAGTAGGTTTGTCCTGGGTAGACTTATCCGTTGGGGAATTCTACGTCCAGCAAACCACACTCAAAGATTTGGTAGCTGATATATCGAGGATTGGTCCAAGTGAGGTCCTAATTTCGAAGGATTTCATGGATGACGATCTATTTTCTGGTGCTTGGTTCCCTCCATTAAGCGAGTTAAGGAAATACTTCATAAGGTATCATAAAACGAACTACACTAATACCAAGTTACACTTCAAGGCTTCGCCTCAAGAAATTAGAAAGAAATTAGAAGACTTTACTCAAAAGGAAACTATGGCCATACATATGGCCATGTCTTACATTAAAGTGAATTTGCCAGAGTCAGATCCTGTCCTAGATGTCCCCGTACGGTATTGGAACCAAAAATACTTACAAATGGACTCACGTACCCGTGAAGCCTTAGAACTTACAGAAAGGTTTACTGGGGGCAGGAGTTCAACTATCGGATCATTCTTAAGTACTATTAAAAGAACAGTGACCCCGTCAGGTACGAGGCTTTTGACCCAATGGATAAAGTCGCCAATAGTTGATACAGAGGAGTTGATAAGGAGACAGGATTTTGTTGAAATCTTCAAGGAAAATAACACCCTTACGACTAAAGTTAGGTATCAGCTAGGGCGCGTTGGTGACTTTATTAGACTGCTACAGAGATTAATTTTCAATTCGGGTGATATATTGTATAATTTGCAAGCAGTTTCTGAAGGTTTGACTAGATTACAAGAATTGAAACAAATCCTTGAGAATGAGGTTAAGTTGTCTAAAACATCGGCAAGAATATTAGGGCCATTCGTAGCTGAATTTAACATCCCGGGTGAAATAGTGACCAAGATTATGAATACGTTGAATTGGGAGGATATCGATAGATCGCAGGAGCCAGTATTCAGTGAAACAGCGCTGGAAGATACTGGAGGAGAAAGCGAGGACGATTTATCGAATGCTAGTAATTCATATAGTAACAAATCAGTTGAAAAATACAGAGAAAGGAATGAGAAATCAGAGGCAAGGCTTTTATTTTCGGTTCGAAAAGACTATAATTCAAGCTTAAAACAGGCACATGAAAGATTATCACATCATTTGGAGTGCGAATCTACTATCTTATCTCAGATTAAACAGCAAGCGGAAACGATAGATCCAAAGTTAACTGTTACTAAGAAACAACAGCATGGGCGATTCAATAATGTCATATTGATATTCGGGAAAATAAAGCTGATAGATCAAATCGCAAAAGCGTTCACTGATAGCATATGTGACCAGAAGAAAAGCTCTGTGCTTGTCAGATCAGTCCATTGGAATACAATTCAATCATCTATAGACCAAGAGGTAGAGTATATTCGTCACTTGGAGAATGGTATTTTGCAAGAATTAAGACAGGAAGTCTTACAAAATGTTATGAAAATTAGGACAATTAGCAGGTTGGTTGATTACCTTGATGTAACATCATCGTTTGCTGTATTAGCGGAAGATAGTAATTTAGCTCGGCCAAAATTCGTGAAAGCACCAGCTCTTAAGGTGTCAGAAGGAAGGCACATAGTCGTTGAGTCTGGTTTAAGATCAGCGAGCGAAATGTTTACACCAAATGATACTCTGCTTGGAGTCAACGACACATTATGGGTCATTACAGGTCCTAATATGGGAGGCAAAAGTACTTATTTGCGCCAGAATGCCTTGATAGTAATTCTTGCTCAGATAGGAAGTTTTGTACCAGCTTCAAGAGCTAGTTTAGGAATAGTGGACAGGATATTTACTAGAATTGGAGCATCAGACGATCTTTTTAGTGATCTTAGTACATTTATGGTGGAGATGGTCGAGACTAGTAATATATTGAATAGTGCTACGTCGCGATCCTTGGCGATCGTTGACGAGGTAGGTCGTGGAACTAGTGGAAAAGAAGGTTTAGCGATAGCTTACGCTACCCTCTTGGCATTATTAACCAAGAATAAATGTCGTACATTGTTTGCTACTCATTTTGGTAAAGAATTATACAATCTAATGAAAGAAGAAAATATCAAACTTAACAAAATACGGTTTTTCCGCACAAAGGTGGTCAATAAGAAAGACATAAATGGCAATAAAATTATTATAGATCATGCGTTAGAAGAAGGGATTAGTGACCGATCATTTGCATTAGAAGTTGCACAAGCCGCGGGCTTCCCTAAGTCTGCTTTAGCTAATGCTCAAAGAGCACTTAATATTATAGATGAAAAATCATGGTAATTAAATAATATACAATTTATACTTCATGCAATTTTATATAGTCCTCGCGCAGTTTTTGTCTATTGTGACGAGCCATTAGATTCCTTGGGAAAATTGGCTTTATTAGGCTGTTGATTAGCAAGTAATTGCTGTAATTGCTGTAGTTGGATATGTGCATTGGGATTGATGACCTGAGGTACCTGTTGTGCATGCGTAGGAATCGATTGTACCAAAGGGCTCTGAAATTGAGGTTGTGAAGGAGTACCATATGGACTATAAGGATTGTAAGGCTGAACATAGGGCGTCCCTTGATGACCTTGGTTGATATGATTTCCAAAAGCAAAGCCATTAACGTTTGAATATGGAACATTTCCTGTGAAAGGCTGTTGGTAATTAGAACTGTGATTTTGTTGTAACACCTGTGGCTGTTGATATAGCATTGCGTTCTGAGCAAAATGCAGATTTAATTGCCCATTATTGGAAGCAAGTGCCCTCTGAGCAGGATAAACTTGCTCGTGCTTTTCACTACGGCTCACATAACCATAAGTGTGATACTTTGAGTTGTCGATATTAACTTGAGGGTCTTCTCTTTTAGAAACCTTCAGACTTGGTTCTAATGCGGAGTTTCCTTTCGTGTTCTTGGATTTCCTCTTTCTCTTTTTTTCCTGTTTAGCAGCTAACTCTCTCTCGTCATCAGAAAATTCTTGTTCTTCTTCGGGTAATTCTTCATCATTACAATTACTTGCATCTGTGCCTTTTATATGTTTGATGCTATCCGTATATAAAAATTTTGAATCTGGAACAACGTAGTACACATTCTGTCCTATCTTGTCTTTCAATCGGTTGAAATCCTCATCTGTGTTGAACTTTACTCTATAAAAAGGCGATTGAAGCCGCCCGAAAGTTTCAAATAATGGTCCCAATACGGTACGATCTTCAAAACATAAAACTGAATTATCATTAAGTACCCTGAATTCACCAGATACATTCGCCTTGACGATAACATTGCGCTCTACTAGGGCGCTTATAGTCCCTATTAACTCTAATGGTGCATTTTCAGGAACAGTGTAGTCCGGCGGTAAAACAGGTGCTTCTTCGTCAACAACTTCATTCTTAGATACAATTGGCCCACTGGTTTGCTCAAATTCATCATCAGCTAAGTCATCAATTTCATTGTTGTTAGAGCCGTCCTTGTTCGTATTTTCGTCATCGGAATCTGATTCAGGATCAGAATCCAGACTAGAATCCAGACTAGATGCCAGACTAGAATCCAGGCTCAGATCAGAGCTTGACTCGTGCTCTGCCTGGTAATTATTATCTTTGGTGTCAATGACCAAATTGTCATCGGAAAAGTGATCCAAAGTTTCTTCGTCCCTATTATTAATCAATTTGTTAATATCATTACTTATATCTTTCCTTGCCTCCTCTTCACTATCAGCCAGACCTTCTTCTCCTCCCTGTTGTCCTTTCTTCGCCGTTTTTTGACCACTCAGATTACCGTTCCCCATGTCTTCATTTAGCTTGTTATCGTCTGACTCAGTGTTAGTATCTCCTACAGCAGGCTCATTACGACAAATCGTTTGTTCTGTGCAAGCCGACAACTTTTCTTGTCCCTTAACGTCCTCTACAGACGTATTCACTTCCATTAGTAATGATCAGTTATTATATTCAGTAGTAACACTATGCTCAGAAGACTTTTCCTTTGGCAGAGATGTCCAATCACGTGAGAGGCATCTCCTAGGCTTCAGAGATCTTCGGTATCAAGAGCAAGGCTGAGTATGATTTTGCTAGGATGAACTACGATAGGGTAGGTAGAATAGACGTGATAGAGCTACTTTGTGCTTTTGGAACTAGCTGGAACCCAATGCCTCTGAAAACAGAGAGATCGGCCCAGGCTGTGGGAAAGCTCATTAAGAGAAATAAAAAAGAGCACGGTAGAGAAAGAGCGCTGCTGGCAAGTCTTCTATTCGGTGTCCAGGCCAGCGACTCATACAAACGTCTTGCCTGACGCCAGTCTACATGCTGGCCCTAATCCACTTACAAGTCTTCCAGCACTCTATGATATGTGCTATACACACGACCTGGCAAGACACTTGAATCCGTGTCATGACCAGCAGCCTCACAAAGGACAATGAAGCATACCTTGCACATTTTCCTAGAGGGCAGGTAAGTCCGCCACATGGTCAATGTCTAGGCAGTCTTTTGAAAGCCTTAACAAGTTATTCTAAGCCTTGTAGCTCCGAGTGATGTTTCTGCCTCTGAAAGAGCGTTATAGCCACGGAAACATGCCCTTTCGCTGGAAATTTGACCAAGGGCAATGGAAAAGGGTTATGGGAGGGAGAGGCTCAAACCATCTACCTACCAAAGATGTCGCATATGTGTAAATAAATATACGCGAACATTGATGACGTTTCCCTATGTTAGGGATGGGGTAGCGTTACGCGCGTCCAGATGCTAGGGGCCCCTTGAAACAGACTCGTGATGAATTTACAAGGCTTCTGATCGTAGAAGGTTCAGGAATCGTGATTAGGAGCCAATACACGCGATGACATGCTCTGCAACCGTCGTGTTTTTGGCAATTCAGCATTTTTCCAACCTGTCAAACCGTGCTTGCATTTTCCGTATTGATACCTGTGTGCGCCGTTGAAATGCCTGTTTCGCGGGCATACAGTGCAACAGTCAGAGGCAGGAGTAGTAACATGAATGGTTTCAGACTACATGCATGTTTACAGTAGCCAGCCACGTATTCCAGCTATATCGCCAGGATCCAGAATCGGCATGCAAGAGTTCTTGGTGCTCCTGGGAAACATTTATAATAAGGTTCTTCCCTACGTCCTCGACCTTTCACAATTTTGAGATATTTCAAGTTGTTATTAGCAAGGCTGCTGTTAGATTTTTTCCTACTATACCCTACCAACTTAGTCATTCCTTAAGATCTACTTTCTGCTTTGCTACATTTTACTGGTATGTATGAGACACTTTACTATCTCACAAAAATTTCTGTATCTGAATCACTATTCTTTTCCAACATGCTTTCGGGAGTGGTTGTGGAAAATATGAGCTTTCGTTCGGTACATCAGTCAATTGCCTTATCTTCTTGTGATGCCCTGTCTTCGGTCATGTTGTAATCGTGTTTTAGCCTGTCTCCTGGTTCCAGACCATGGTCGCCGATAGATGCAAAAGAGTGTTTCAGAACGTAAAATGGTCTACAAAGGAAGACAGAAGCTCTCACATGGTGCATTACAAACCGTGATACCACTTCTTGAACTACCCTGACGGTATTAGCTTGCTTCCAAGCTTTGCGTTAAGGGCAACGCTATCCTTTGACGTGGTAAGCGGAGGGAATAAGCGTTGCTGGTGATGCCCGTATCGCGTAAGCGAGACCAGCACTCCATGCGAATCTCCCGGGGCGCGTTGATCATGTGATTATTACGAAATTCCGGGCCTATTCCAATGTTACACAAAGCCTTATGCACGACTGCTCTCTAAGAGAGAAGCTGGTTTTCTAACCTTATATGGTATGACAAGCATGAGTGCTGGCGGCAAAGGAAAGGGATTCGATCGAGGATTGCTGGTCGATGGTGGATTATATCTTCTTTGGGACTCAAGGTATCTATCCGGAGAAATGCATCAGCTGTACGTTGTATCTACGACGCGCCTGGCTCAAGTTGCTGCAAAGTTCTTGGGTGCAAAGTTCATTGACAACCGGCTCCCGTTGCTAAATAGTCTTCGATGGATGCTGGCTATAATCTGCTGGCTGTAAGCTCGCATGTTCCTAAGAAAGTAGTGATTCAGTTACACGGTGGCCCGGAAGCGAATACATATTGCTTATAATCCTAGTGCCTATACTAACTTTGCAGATATCAGAATAGACATAAACTATAATCATGAAGTTTTCCACAACGGCAATCACTTGCTTGATGCTTATGACTGGAGCGTCAGTGGCAGCACCAGCGGATAAAGGTTGCTCAACGACACAATTACACGCTCACCATAAACACAGAAGAGAAGTTGTGTATGATTACGCTTATGTGACCGTCACAGTCGACGGAAACGGAAGTGTCATTGGAGGTGCTTCATCCACTCAAGATCAAGCGTCCACCAGTACCGGTGACTCCAGTGTTACTGCTTCTCAACAGAACCATGGTGCTTCTAGAAGCTCGGAATCAGTATTATCCTCCGGTGTTTCTACCGAGCCTGGTAGCTCAGCTAGTAGCAGTGCTACCACGAGTAGTGCTAGCAGCGCTCAGCTGTCTTTGGCATCTTCTGGTAATTCAGGTAACTCCAACCAACAACTGCTGCTGTCATCCAGTGCCTCACAGTCTTCGTCATCGTCATCGTCATCATCTCTGGGATCATCAAGTCTTAAGGATATTATCGGTGACTTGAAAGCCTTCCAAAACCCTAGTGAGGAGTTCCAGGATGGCACTATCTCCTGTTCAGACTTTCCAACTGGCCAGGGTGTCATCAGACTTGACCACTTAGGTTTTGGTGGCTGGTCCGGAATAGAGAATTCTGATGGATCGACTGGTGGCAATTGTAAGGAGGGATCACACTGCTCTTACGCTTGTCAGGCTGGTATGTCAAAGACACAATATCCTTCCGAGCAACCTAGCAGCGGTGTCTCTATTGGCGGTTTGTTGTGTAAGAACGGAAAATTGCACAGAACTAATACAAACACTAGTTACCTATGTGAATGGGGTGAAGACAAGGCTACTGTTGTAAGCGAGCTCTCGGACACTGTTGCCATCTGCAGAACTGATTACCCTGGTACCGAGAACATGGTTATTCCTACTGTTGTTGAAGGTGGTGACTCATCTATACTTACTGTTGTCAATAGTGAAACATACTATAAATGGAAGGGAAAGCCAACCACTGCTCAGTACTACGTTAATGATGCTGGCGTTCCATGGACTACTGGTTGTACATGGGGCAATCTGGGCTCCGGTTATGGTAACTGGGCTCCATTGAACTTTGGCGCTGGCTACTCAAATGGAGTTGCATACTTATCTTTGATTCCAAATCCAAATAACAAGAAATCATTGAACTTTAAAGTGAAGATCGTACCAGATGGTGATGACTCCGTGGTAAGCGGCAATTGCACATATGAAGATGGTAAGTACAACGGTGATGGTACTGATGGCTGTACTGTGGGAGTCACAAAAGGTAAAGCGAAGTTCGTGTTGTACAAATAATTCTTTCTTTCGCTGTAAATTATTCTTTCACTAGACGTCACTTTTGTTGCTGAGCAATTTTTCGGATACGTTCATTTCATGATTCCAATGTAACCTACAATTATGTGTGAGTAAGTGTCTTTATGTACATTATTGTTGTAATTTTAGATATTAAAATAATAAATAACGAATAAGAGTTTAAAAGTATTATGTGTTAGCTTAATCATCTGCATTAAATTTGTAATTATCGTCAAAAGAATCTGGTTAAAGTTATGCAGTCGTAAATGTCTAAATACAAAGTTCATTTCTTCCGTGAACTTCTTCGTACTGCAACCGGGGGTTGGGCCTGTCCTTGAGCTTTCATACCACTTGCAGGTACTCCTCTAGTACTTCTTCGTGGTGCGGTCCTTTCAGGTTCGGGCAAAGATGTCTCTGATTTTCTCTTTCTTTTAACATTCAGGGAAGGTAATGGGTTAGTTGGAGGTGTAGATGCTTTTGAGGTTCGCTTGCTTCGTGTTGAATGATCTATATCATCGCTCTTTTCTTCTATCTTGATGGCGGACCTAGTCCGTTTCTTTGGGCCAGCTACATCGTGTTGCTGTCTTCGTAAGCCCCTAGTAATTCTCCTGGATGATTCACCATCGTCTTCGCTGGCCTCTTCGGTTTTCTCTTTTTCTCCGGCCTCGCTATCCCGATTCTCCAATTTATCGTGAGATTCCTCGTTCTCCTCGCTCTCACTGTCTTTCGCAATTTCATTTGCATCGTTGTCTTCATCTTTAGCAGAATCATTACCTTTGACATAGCCCTTGGATACATCTCTTGACAAACGTTTGTCATCAGTATTACCCACACTTTCTGTCGAGTGATACTCTTTATCTCGATGGTCGTCTTTCTCCTGTGCCAGAGACTGATTTTTCTTCGGGGTTTGCTCCTTCAGACTGTGAGCTGCTTCCTTTGCTGGCTCCATTTCCGCCAACTTCATTTCATTTGCTTCCTTATGACTAGAAACATTCTTGCGTGTCCTTGCGTGTTCCTCATCAACTATCTTGGGAGTTTCATCGAGTTCACTAATAGAAGGGCTACTTGCTCGTTGCTCTTTTCTCTGGGACATTTCCTCTTCTACCTCAGCAATGTTTTCAGACAGGCCTCTATCTTTACCATTTTCTCCTTCTGTGGTTTCTTCTATCTCCTCTATCTTCTCCAAGTTGTATAAAGTCTCCAATTTCTTCCATACGTCATCCTCTTTGAAAGTGTTCTCCTTTCTATTCTCGTTTAATATGTTTAAAATTTGCTTGATATTTTCCGATTTATTCTTCCCAGCAGGTTTGTGGTCACAAATTGCATCAAAAAGTAAAATCTCATCTCTAGTGTCCCATGCTGTTCCAATAGGCTCTACACCCTCCATTTCTTTCTTCCGTGTCCGGGTTGGAGTTAACGTCAGTTAGAAGGTATGTGAAGTAGTTCCCATTTTTGTGACACTTATTTTGCTAGTTAGCTCGTTCTTACAATGTTCTTCTATGTACTAGTCAATTTCAGTCATGTCACGGAAGGAAGATAAGACTATATCGGAAAGGTATAAGTTGGCAATATCCAAGTACTATAGTATAATAGTCAATGGTGAAATATCGGCAAGAAAAACTAGTGAGGCTTACCAAGCTGAATTAATAGACTTGATAAAAGAGTTTAAGTTGGTACGAAGTATAACTGAAGAACTAAGTCTTTTCAGCGACAATGAAACACTAGACGAAATCAACACAGCATATATACCATTCCTAAACTTGGATTACTATCTCGGTAACTTGTATGCCGAGTGCTTGAAAAATCCAAAAAATGAAAATGAACAAGATGCAGTGGAGTTCAAAGAGTCGAATTTGTCGATAGCAAAGAGATACTTGGTTCGATATTTAGTCAGATTAGACTCCCTTAAAAATGTACTTGCTAAGGATCAGTCTCTTAAGGTTCGGAGTTTCAATGAGACCTACAATCCTACAGATGAAGAACTAGTGACTTCCAAAGATCCAGCAAGGAAAAGAGCAGAGAAGATCGCCAACTACAAACGTGAGAAAGAAATGCTGGATAAATTTGCTGTCTTAGACGAGTATTACGAAAAGTACAAGAAAAGGGGTGCGGGTGAGATATTGCAATTTGACAATTTTGATGATGAAACGATTAGAGCTGTGTATATAGACCAACTAAAGTTTTTCAGTCTTAAAACTTTCAATCTTTTGGAACTGATTGTGTTTGAAATGCAGGTGCTCAAAAATAGGCCTCCTCAGAGACCCATTCAAGAGTCGGTCCCCGATGATCGCGCTGAAGACAAGAAACGGAACGATTACGGATTTACCACTAAGCTTGAAAGTGTAGTCAGACCTGATCAAATGAAGGTTTCAGACTTACTCTCGAGACAAGGGAAGATATTACGCCCCTTTACCATAACCTCTGATAAGCAGATACTTAAGCAAAAGGTATTTGGTACAGGCCAGGTACTACCTTCTATGTCGGTAGAGGAATACTTAGATTACGAACTTGCGCATGGTAAAATGGCACAACCAGAGGAAACAACTAAAGGCGATTCATCAGACGATTCAGATGACGAGCTAGAAAAGAGAAGATGGGATGATTGGAAAGACGAGCATCCTAAAGGTATGGGTAATACTAAGTCTAATATAGGTTGATCAGAATTTTAATTATACACACATGCTATTATATATAATAATGTTATCTTACATACTTAATTCACTTTCCAACTCTCTAAGCCACTCATAATACTCTAAGGTGATCTCATTCATGCTGATAATAGACGAAGAATCTCCACTTTTGTGCTTGAGAATCCATTTGTCATCGTCGTCCTGAAATCCAGCAAGGCAATTCAAAATAATCATATAAAGTTCAAGCACTTTCAATTTATACTGTCTCAAATTCTCCTGTGAATTGGTACCAACGTTAATGAAATCCTTTTCACTTTTGAACCTTGTAATGAACATGTAGAGAGCTTCGACCGCGCCCCTTTTATCGGCCAATTGGTCAACAGAAAATGAAAAGGAAGGACCGAAAAGTCTCCATGAATATAGATATTCATAGCACTTAAGCGAATTGGCTAACGTCAACTCGTCGTTTGCTAAATCCAACAAAATAGTATCTATCAAAGTATATTGTCTGAAATAAAAGTTATTATTATTTGAATGAAATAATTTGGAAATCTGTTTATGTTTTATGAGTTTTTTTAAAAATCTTTTGAATAAATCACCGAGGCTGATTGTGAGAGTGTTTAGGGAAGAAAGTTGTTCCAAGCTTTCGTTAAGAGAGTCATAATCCTGCACCTTCAAAGCAAGTTCAAACATATCTAAATAGTATCCTTCCAATAAATTTTCATATTTTTCATCTTCTTTAATCAACAAACGGAGATTGTCTATTGCAGCCTTTTCGAACGATAACGCACCCACAATGTATCCTTCCTCAACATTTGACACAGTTTTATAATTAGATGCCACAGATGTAGCTGGAACGACGGCAAGATTATTCAATTCACCCATGAGCTTAAAATTATCAGGCTGAGATCTCATCAATTTAGAAAGAGAATGGAAATAGTTCACCTTATTGTACGAGTCAGTTTCAGAACTCAGATCTATTATCGCAGATAAAAACTCGTGCACGTTTGATTGGTTGTCGAATGAATTCCTCAAGATCTCGAGTTCGCGGTGGTATTTCCTACTCATAATGTCTAACATCTCCTCCTTCATGAATATTGTCTGGAAATCAGCAGGTCTATTAGTCACTAAGCACACTAAACCCATCAAGAATTGCCCAATAGTTCCCCTGGTTTCCAAACTGTGCAAGAGATGATCAGTGATATAACGACCTTCATTATGATTTATTAAACCAATCACAGAATTGATGTAGAAGGAGTTAGAATTATTGTTAAGCTCAAAATAGTAAGTATCATAAGCATCGTTTATGAAAACATTTAATAAATCATCTCTGAATATAGGTTTTGAGAGTAACGCTTGCCATATCAACGAATTAGTAGTGCGTCCTATGTTTCTAGTTTCAGCCCTAGAAGTAGTACGGTTGGTTTCAAAACAAATGGAAGATATGTAAGATTCAATTTTATAGCTGACAAGTCTTTTCCTTACTTCATTCAAAAGCATAAGCACATCATCATTCATTTCACATAATAAAAGTAAAATGGCCAATAGTAGTAATATATTCTGGTGCTTCTGTCTGATATCAAGAAAAGAATTATATATGCACATTTTGTTGAATATGCTCAACTCTTCTGACCCTCCTTTTATAAAGTAATCCTCCTCCCACAAAGATTTTGTCTTCTGTTTTGGTATAATAAGCGATTGAATTAGGGTCACTGCATTCTCCACGTTACTCAAGCGGTTGAGAATATCCTGGATCTCGCCTTCAGAGATTTTTCCGTCCAATAATTCTTCAAACAATGCCGTAGCTTCATCCGAAGTAATATCAGAGGCTCTATTGACAAGTTTAGAATGTACTTTCGAATGAGTTTTGTAGGAAAGCAACACATATATCAGTTGCAATATCGAAGCCACTTTCTCCTCTGAAGATTCTGATGCAGAAAAATTGAATGATTCGTACTCGTGTGAAGGTCTGATTATACTAATGGAACCGGTATTCAAAACAAGGTATTTTTCTTCTTTCCATGACGACAACGATATAGACTCCGTGGCTGCTTTCTTCAATTCTTCGCAGAGAGAGTTTATCTTGTACCAGCACAATCTCGAATCCTGTTCATCTTTACCGACTGCAGAATTTATAACCTCATTTAGGAATGGTCTCAAGCTAGTATTATTTGGCGTTTGTTCAAGGCCGATGTGCTGTTTGAATATATCACCAGAGGTCCGTACAATGTTCTCATCATAGTATCCTGTGTTCAACACTCTGTTTCTGTAATACTCTTCATCCCGTTGTACAATAGTTTCAGCCCATGTATCTGACATATCCGGCTCAGATATCTTCATTTCATCAATACTACCAGTGTCAAAGTTTAGGTTATATTCGAATAATAATGAAGAAGTATTTGATTTCCATAAAATTGTGAACTTTAGTCCTTGGGGTGTAGGGAAAGGCAAGAGATCCTGAATATGCCACATTGTATTTGCATAGCTCGTATCAGTATCATTCTTAGTAAATAAGGAAGGATTGGGGCTTTCTGGTCGAAAGGTTGCTTTCTCTATTTCTGTTAAATTGAAATCTTTGCCAAAAGATGAAACCTCCCAAGTTTTCACTAAAAAGCCACCTTCATCTTTTGACCCGCTAGAAGTGTCCGAGGTAAGGGTGAAATAAGCTGATAAATATTGCTTATTATTAAAACCTTTGTCTGATAGATGTAAATACTTCGACGTTATTAACGGGAGCCAAGAAGACTCTGTTTCGGATCTCTTCGATTCCGATAAAGATATAGGCGAGAGGACCTGCTCGTGTGTTTTTAGGCTCCAAACTTTGATGACCTTGTTAACGCACATGGTGATTACGATCGTTTCATCTATGACTAACATGTCAACAACGGAATTAGATGAGATACCTTCAAGTGAAAAGCTGGGCTTTGATGGGTTACTTTTAAGCAAACCAGAAATGAAATTTAAAGGAAGCATTGACGCATATTCGTTGAAATTGAATATTTCAAAGTCCCCCAAAAGACGGTCTCTTTGGAAGTCCAATAAGCCACCATCTTTCAAAGAGATGATGACATGGCTGGCACTAGGTGTCTTAAGCTTAAATGGAGGAGATCTCAATTCAAAAGAATAGGGAATGGAGATCTTCCCCCACTGGTCGAAATTGTCCAACGTCAACCTGGTATTGGCACCTCTAATGAAATCGGTTAACAATATCTTGGCGGTAATGAATAAGTAGTTAGCATCAAGAAGGTCTACTACAATAGACCAGTTATCTTCATCGGCCTTCTCGCTCGGGAAAATTCTGACGTCGATGCAATGGCTGGAAAATAATGAATGTGGTAGGATCAACTGAATCTGCTGAAACTCCATACCAAGACTGTTTGTGTGGTCTATCAAAGGAGTCAAAGTCACAGTCTTCAAGTCATTAAGAACCTCATACGATACTACATCAAAAATGCTATTTTCTGTCTTTTCCAAGCTCAAGAATCCACCAGAGTTTGCTAACAGTTCATGAAACTTCTCATGCGATTTTAATGGCTGTGAAGGACCATATTTCAATGGAAACTTAACAATTTGTGTTTCAAAATTGCTTTTGTAGCCTGTTATATTTGTTTTGGAATAGGCTACTTCCATCATATCAAGGATGGTGATGTTTTTCTTCAATCCTACCTAATCTAAACAATGTAAATGAGCATCTTTAAAGCTGTCGATGGAATTTTGTATTTTGTGTAACTTACGCCTGCTAAAGTTTGAGAAAATCATCAGTAACAACAGGCTGGGTAAATTTAAAGACCAATGTCATCGACTATCTTTTATAAGTTCTTGCATCAGAAAAGCCATTCTACTATTCATTTCGATGGAACTGGTATCAGTGTATTTGATTTGAAGCATGAAATAATTACTCAAAACCAGCTTGGTCTGGGTATGGACTTCAACTTGCGAATTTACCACCTGGAACAACCTGACTTGGAATATGAGAACGACCAGGATGTGATACCGAGGTCAACATATGTGCTAGTACGAAGATCACCAAGTAACTCGAAAAACGGGAAGTTCAACAGTGCAGCCCGTTATGTGAGTGGAAAACCTCGGATTACTCGAACTACTGCAGCGCAACCAGCGGCCGCCGTTGCCCAAAAATCCGGCTCGCAGCCTGTTGATGAGAACATGTCGGAAGAAGACCGTATAAAGATGATGTTCGAAAACCAATCGAATGCCTGGGCTCAAACCCAGGACGAATTATCTACACATAAAGTGGTTTACAACAAGCCTTCTGCTGCCACCAGCCCGGAGGACATGCCTCCTCCAGGATACATTTGTTATAGATGTGGTGGAAGAGATCATTGGATTCGTAATTGCCCCACAAACTCGGACCCCAACTTCGAGGGCAAGAAGATCAAGAGAACTACTGGTATTCCTAAGTCCTATTTAAAGACGATATCGAAAGAAGCCGCATACGCGGCAGAAAACAATAGCAATCCCGACAATCAGATTACGACCAACGAGAACGGCGACTTGATAGATCAACATGGCAATACATATATGATTACTGAATCTGGAGAATATGTGATCGCCATGGCTGATAGCAAGACGTGGATAAACTACCAGCAAAAGCAGCAGAATGCAGCAATGAAAGCCAGGCAGGAGTTCGAGGAGAAGATCTTGGGATGCATAGAAAAGGACGGCAAATTAGACTTCTTAGATCCGTTGGCAGCACCGTCTAAGAGAATCCTTCAAACGCCGATAGTCATGACCCCATGTTGCCAGTCTAAGGATAAGTTGCAGAAAATGTCAAATTACAACTACCACCGTACGTCGTTGGAACAGTTGCTTATAGAGAACGATTTCCACTGCCCCAATTGTGATGCAGAAGACATTTTTATAGACTCCTTGGTCCCTAATGAGGAGCTCGAATCGCAGTTAGAGCTGTACATTAAGGAAAAAGAGAAAGAGCTCGGTATTCAAAATCCATCGTCGACCGAAAATTCGCTGAAGCGAGCCAATGAGGACGTTGAAGGTGACCCAAATGCTAAGAGACAGAAGGCGGAACTTCCAATAAGACCAGATATGATGCCTATGATGCCCCCCCCTCTAAACTCATCTAATGTACCCATACCACCATTCCCAATGGTGATGAACCCAAATATAGCCATGCCCCCTCCCCCTCCCGTGTTTATGCCGCAGATACCCCCATTCCCTCTACCTAGCCAACCACTGCAGCTGCAGAAGAAATAGTAATCATATCAATATATGACTGCTAATAGCTCTCTACTAGTGCGCCTCAGTTACTGTAGTACCATGAAATTTTTGTTACCCGCAGTATGTCTACTATAAAAGGTTCCTTGAAGTTGAGAAAAATTTTTTGATAGCATTCGGACTCGAAAATGGGTTCTTACGAATAATGGAATTAGTATGTGTTCTAAGTGCCTTTTTTTCGGAAGAGTCAAGTCTTAGTTTGAAGAAGGTTTGATGATCTCCATATTACAATCAAACTAGAGTTTGTGACACGAAGAATGATCGGAACTATAATTTCTGACCGCCTCCAACTAACTTTAATCTTCTCTTCGTCAATCAAGGAGTTTCCGTACTAACAATCAGGCTAGCGAATATATGAAGGAATTTATAATATAAATAAGCTAATAAGTATGTTCTTACCGATTGAAAGAAAAGTTGAATACAATGATGATCAAACAAATAAAGCTGGAATTACTGGCTGATCTATATGATTGAAAAACGTTTGCACCAATAAGCCCTGATATTATTCAACTGGTACATTGATAGTTTTGTTAACGCGTTACTAACATTTTAGGTATGTTGCTTTTTGCTGTCAGAACGCAGCTGTGAGGAAGTATTGCACTGGGCACTGATAAATTCATGAGTGACAATGCATTATGGTAGGCCTCAGAAACCTGCCGTGACTGAGCTGCGTTCAGTATTCTAGTCTACAGAAATAACAACTAACAATACACAGATTGAAATTCTTATTGTTTGCACTGTAAATAATAGTGACCAGTATGTGACTGATTTTTAGCCTAAAGACCCGAACTAGATGGAAGATGATTTCAGATGACGAGTCAGAATCGGGATGCCCGTTGATGACACCCATATTTTTTACCATTCATGCATTTCTGAATCTAGCAGGAAAAAGGAGATATCTTCCTCATAATTGCATAATACTAACAGCGATTCAAGACGCAATTCTCTAGATAAAGCTTGTGACATCATGACTAGTGACTAATTTGGTAAAGGATGAATTAAAAAGGAAATGACAAGCATATGTCTGACTCTATGTGAAGAGAAACCTAAGTCTGATATTGAATTGTCACTTCGTTCAAGATGTCTACCTGTCATCCAGAAAAGGTATGTTCTTTTTTTTAAGTAGTGCAATAAGCTTTGTTTGTGATGACTTACCACATTTTCACGACGGTCTACTGCGTTTGGGGACTTGTAATCTCCATACTTTGATGATAATACGGCCTTGACCGGCCGTGGTCCTGAGATGAGGCTTTTTGACGTTTACTTAAGCTCCTTAGTACATTTAAACTAACATATTGTAGCGTATACTAGCTTAGCTCAATAGTCTTGTAAAAATATAACTAATGGAACATGACTAATTTTTCTCGCGATATGCCTTCCTGTAGAGTAGCTGCGATAGACAAAAATATGTAGATATAATTAATACATTATCATTATCATACAAGAATATTTTAACATTATTGAACTCTCATACTAGTCCTGGCACTTATTTTAGTAGAAGTGTTACACGGAGTGGTATGCCCTTCAATTTGCAGAAACTTCGTCAAGGTGGATCGAGTAAATCACATCGAACAGCTAGTCAGCATAATGCAAAGAGCGAGAAGACTAACACCTCAGAGATCAGGCATTCCAGTAAAAGTGAAAATGGGAACGAAAAGGCAGGTCTGAGCGTGCAGAATGGAAATTATCCAAGCACCATACTACATTCTCCAGCAGATACTTCAGAGTCAAGCCCTCTTGTCATGACACCTCAGTCGGAAATCGATCTCGAAGTTTCGATGTCCAACACTCAAACTGAGTATTTTGATGTGCTACCTTCATTCCAGATGTTCCAGTCCATTTTGAAGCGTGATGACAGCCAATTCAGTGAGGACTTGTTGCTGAACCCCCCAAAATATGATGATCTTACAAACTCATCTTCCTTGAGCCCTGTCAATTCAAGTACTGGGCTTAACCGAGATGCCTCACCCCATCCTCATAACTTGCCATTGTATACCCTGAATGACTCTATGAGGTCGGCGGAGCCTCTTTCTGGGATGACTCTGAGCACAACGAATAATGAGGGCTCCTTAGAGGACTTTTCAAACGATCATTTTATTCAAGGAGACACGGTGATGGATAATATCGATAAAATAGCCAGGTTGGATCAGTCGCCTTTGAACATAGAGATATTTGTTACGAAAAAAAACCCCATGCCTAATACAAAGAACGAAGCCGCCACAAGGTTGAAGGAGTACTCCAATGGTGATATGGTATCGGGATATATAAACATCACAAATACTGCCGAACATCCAGTCACCTTTGGGATGTTTGTCGTATCTCTAGAAGGAGTTGTGAAGTCAGTTGAACGACTGTCTCAAGAGAAACTTCATGGCAGTGGTAAGGCAAAGAAAATATTGACAAAAAAATTCTTAAAGATGTATGATTTGGACGCATCATATAATTATACTTGTCTACCAAGTAGCGCTGCACTACAATATGTTCCGTTTTCTAAAGACATTTACGACGGAAGTTATATCGGATTGCCTGACGAAAGGGTCTTACAACCACATACGACTTACAAGAAGTTTTTCAACTTTAGACTTCCTACCAGACTTTTGGATGATTCATGCATGAATAACGTACTTCCGCATGTAATAGCTCCTCCATCAATTGGTTTAGATAAGACAAGCTTCCATAACAAAGCATCCACCATATCTTTAAACAAGAGTTTGGGATATGGGTTTATAAATAAAAGAGGTACTCCTTTATTAATGAAAGACTACTGTTATGAAGATTTGAGTATAACATATTCCATAGAAGCAAAATTTATTGATAAGATTGATCCGTCCCATTATGATGATTTAATCAAGCAGAATCCTAATAAGAAGCATTTTAGGGACTACGTTATTTCAAAGGAAAGTCAATATATTTTAAGATTTGTTCCTGATTATTTCCAACAATTACCTCATTTAAAGCGTGAGAACGAATTTCTGAGGGATAGTTATGATGCATTGGGCCTAGATGGTATACATTTTGATGATTTTTACAACTTGGCTACCTGGAAGAAGCTATATGAAATATTTGAAAACTTGGATAGAGAAATTGATGCCATATTATCAAATAGGGAATACACCACGGAACAAATAAAAAGCAAGCAATTGTGGAACAACAATGATGGCGTAATGAACTGTTTTCGTAAGGACACCGGTTTTCCCGTCGGTGAGTGGGATAAACGCTACGTTGATCACAAAATGATTAGCACAACTGAATTTGCCAAGATATATGGGAAGAAGAAGAAGAAAATATTGTCTTCATTAGTCAAGATTGGTGAGCTGAAAGTATTTGCTTCTATTCCGTCGAAGATTCTCAACTATAACTCCCCTAAATTAGTCAAGAAATATAATTCAGCTGAAGGCGACGAAAACACCGTTTCTATGGAACTTCGCTCCATCTCTTCTACTCCTCTGTTCCATCAGAAGAAAGATTTTGATATCAATTTGTCCAAGGATGATTCTTGGCCAAGGCTTGAGTCAAACTGTCCGAATGTCATCCCCATATCCAATATGAGTCGTATTTATGCTCGACCCCATGAAAGTATTGCAGACACCGTTGACGTCAGGCTTTTATATATACCTGCTGAGCAGTATGACACTCCTCCCGCACTCAGCTCCATTGATGTAAATCTTGTGTTTTGGACCTATCGCACTGATCAACCACTACCTTTCAAAATGGGATATGATTTCTTCTATGCGAGACCTATTTCCAAAAACCTCGATCTTACAGATTTAGAAGTAACTCGTAATAATCTTCAGGAAATAAAGGACAAGACCTTCTCATACCTTCATTTCCTCCATGAAAATGAGATTATAGTTTCAAGACCGTTATATCTCTTCTTGAAATCAATGAGGTCTCTAGGAATAAAAAAAGACATCGTTAAGGATTATTTTAAGAGGTATCTGTTCCCGTCTGACTCAAACCTGCTCAAGGCATCACTGTGGACTCCAATCGAGCAGATGGGGGGCAAGGCTTGGGAAATGAGTATAACGGTCCCGTTAGTACCAGTTAACAAGAACAACGTCACGGTAACTCCTTCGTTCCAATCTTGTCTTCTAGGAAGATTGTATTGCTTACAGGTTCAAGCCAAATATAAAGGAGGCAATAGTGAGAACAACGAATTCGCTGACAATATTATTTATACTGATGTCCCTGTCGTTGTTGGATAAAAAGCTCTTGATGAGTCATTCCCAAACAGGTAACTCAGAATTTTTTTTAAATAGCCGCGATTCATTATCAGTCTTAATATCATAAAATTTTTCATTTTAAATTAACTCCTGTCTGTACTTTTTCATCTAGGGTAGCTACAATTATAGACAATCATGCTTGTGGTCACGCAATATTGCACTAGAGCGATATTCAAGAAGGCTGTAAGAACTTTAGCAACTGCTTCGAATTTTGTTAATAAGACATCACAATTGGACAGAGCAACGTTGACCATCAAAGACGGACCAGTATTCAGCGGGAATTCTTTTGGTGTTAACAAAAATGTTAGTGGTGAAGTTGTGTTTACCACCTCTTTAGTGGGATACCCTGAGTCAATGACAGATCCCTCCTACAAGGGCCAAATCTTGTGTTTTACGCAACCATTGATCGGTAACTATGGTGTGCCTTCTTCTACTGCTAAGGACGAATATAACTTATTGAAGTACATGGAATCACCATCTCCTCAGTGCATTGGTATAGTAGTTGCTGATGTGGCATTGCAATACTCGCACTGGACCGCCGTTGAGTCATTGCAGCAGTGGTGTAAGAGATCTGGAGTGGCCGCAATCACTGGCGTAGATACTAGAGAATTAGTCACCTATCTTAGAGACAAGGGTTCTTCACTCGGTAAAATAACAATTGGAGAGGAGTATGATGCAGATGAAGATGCTGCGTTCGAAGACCCTGGATCAGTCAATTTGGTGCATAAGGTCACAACCAAGGCTCCATTCCACGTAGCCTGTCCTAAGAAATACCTGAAGGGCATCCATCTCGCTGTTCTTGACTGTGGTGCCAAGGAAAACATTTTGCGTTGTCTCGTCGAAAGAGGTGCTTCCTTGACTGTGTTCCCATACAACTACCCGATTCACAAAATAGCAGGTAAATTTGACGGTTTATTTATTTCTAATGGTCCTGGAGATCCCACACACTGCTCAGCTACTATAGAAAATTTGAAGAGCACCATCAAGATGCATGGTAACTTGCCTATCTTCGGTATATGCCTTGGACATCAGCTCTTGGCCCTTGCCAGCGGTGCGAAAACCGTCAAGCTCAAGTATGGTAACAGAGCTCACAACATCCCTGCTCTCGACTTAATCACAGGTAAGTGCCACATCACGTCCCAGAATCATGGATACGCAGTGGACACAGCGACATTGTCCAACGAATGGGTTCCCTACTTCACTAATTTGAACGATTTATCGAACGAAGGAATGATGCACAAGTCAAGGCCTATTTTCTCTACACAATTCCACCCAGAAGCAAAGGGTGGTCCCTTGGATACTTCATTCCTTTTCGATAAGTTCTTTGAGAATATTGAGGCTTTCCGCAAGTCCTCTGGCACTAATGCGACTGCAGTAGAGAATAGTTTGTTGGTGGACATTTTGCCTAAAGAGAGAGTAATTTAAATTTATTTGATCCGCTAGTCACTTGTCACTTTTCTAATAGAATATTATTTGGATTTTATAACTCTTGTAATTGCAATTTTTTTACTCGTCGTATACATCAGGTGCTTCTACGGTTTCTCGCAGTCATTGCGAGTCCTCGTTCCTCGTTTAGCTCTATACGAAATCAGGCCACCGTCAAACACTTAAAATCAGTTCGTTCCTTCTTTAAAGACAAAATATGTGTCGTATCGTACCGTATCGTATCGTATAGTAAAGTATATAAGATTAAGCTGAAAACGTATAGCTTTCAGCTAGAGTCACCAAAACACTAGGCCGCTTTAAACAATAGACGCAATGGAAGTTTTAAGACAAAATATCATTCAGAATACAACTGGGGAACATTTGGAGAGCCCCTACTCAACGCTAATTGGAGTATTTAAGAGTCTATCCGAGCCTGCGGGAGAAGGCCTAAAGCTTAATGTCTTCGAAAGATTGTGGGCGTCGTGGTATATATACTTAGACAATGATACATTAGCAACCGGACTTTTGTTTTTCCTCACTCACGAGCTTACCTACTTCGGTAGATGCTTGCCGTGGATAATAATTGACCACCTACCATTCTTTCAACGTTGGAAAATCCAAGCCACGAAGGTTCCCTCCGACAAAGAACAGTGGGAATGCTTCAAGTCGGTCATCAAGCTGCACTTGATGGTCGAAGCACTTCCGATCTGGCTCTTTCATCCATTTTGTGCGCAATTGGGGATCTCGGTTGACGTTCCCTTTCCATCCGCCAAAGTCATGGCTAGCCAGATTGTGCTATTCTTCATCTGCGAGGACTTTTGGCACTATTGGGCCCACAGGCTCTTCCACCATGGATGGTTCTATAAGCACATCCACAAACAGCACCACCGTTACGCTGCGCCCTTCGGGCTCGCCGCCGAGTATGCCCATCCCGTCGAGGTCATGTCCTTGGGTTTTGGAACAGTGGGTTTCCCTATGCTTTACGCATTGATTGTCGTGAAAGCGCCGGGCCTTCACCTTCCCTCGTTGCACTTGATTACGCTCTCCCTCTGGGTTGTACTTAGACTCTTCCAAGCTGTCGACTCACATTCCGGATATGACTTTCCTTGGTCCTTGAACCGCTTCCTCCCCTTGTGGGCTGGTGCTAGCCATCACGATGACCACCATCACTACTTTATCGGTAACTATGCTAGTTCCTTTCGCTATCTCGATGCAATCTTGAACACTGAATGTGGAGCAACTTCGAAAAGCAAAAGAGAAGCCCGCATGAAGCAAAACATAGAGAAAGAACACCAAAAGTATATAAATTGAATATATAACCTGAATATATAATTGCAGACGTATCCTACTGTTCTATCCCTAAACATACCATTCGTAGTAAGGCCCTTAATTATGCTGCAAAACCGTACTTTTGCCGTGATCAGTTTTTAGGGCTAATGCCCTGGAGAAATTATCCCATGACAACGTGACTTTTTTTTTGCAACGCATTTGGTTTTTGTGTAATGTTCTGACTTGGTTGGCATCGAGCACTAACTTTTCATTGACTTTTTTTTTCACATAAGCGTACCAACATAAGTTCAAATATTGGTTCAAGATATTGGAATCACACTCATAAAAGTAAGTCAATACGCAATAAAGAACGAAGTTACTGGGCTGCATAGGATGATCGGATTGCTGTATGTCAAATAGCACGTAGATTGAGATGGGGAAAACAAGCTTAGTGGGAAGTGTTTGGCAGCATTAGCGCTGGAAGTTTGTACAACGTCTAGTTGAGTATCCTCCAATTCGGACGAACAGGCAGATTAGAAAGACTAAAAATATCATATGGCGCACCTAAAAATATGAACACTGGTGAGGTTGGATACAAATGGTATTCAGTGGAGGATTGGCCCAGTTCCTTTGGATAAAAGGGCAGCAAGCGGTGCATTTTAAGTGTCCAGTAACAGAGTGCATTTAAGGCAGTATCATACTAACCGTAATAGCATGTCTAGATTGAACGAATATCAAGTTATTGGACGTCGTCTTCCAACTGACTCTGTTCCAGAGCCAAAGTTGTACCGTATGAGAATCTTCGCTCCAAATGTCGTTGTTGCCAAGTCTCGTTTCTGGTACTTCTTGAAGAAGTTGCACAAGGTCAAGAAGGCCTCTGGTGAAATTGTTGCTGTCAACACCATCGCCGAGTCTCACCCAACCAAGGTTAAGAACTTCGGTATCTGGTTGAGATACGAGTCCAGATCAGGTATCCACAACATGTACAAGGAGTACCGTGATGTCACCAGAGTCGGCGCTGTTGAGGGTATGTACATGGACTTGGCTGCCAGACACAGAGCTAGATTTAGAAACATCCACATCTTGAAGGTTGTTGAATTGGAAAAGGCTGATGATGTTAAGAGACAATACACCAGACAGTTCTTGACCAAAGGTTTGAAGTTCCCATTACCTCACAGAGTCCAAAAGACCAAGAAGACTTTCCAATCCAAGGTTCCATCTACTTTCTACTAAGTGCAATGTGTACTCTTAACTACTATTATAAAACTGTAAATTGGTTATAATTAATTGAACTTGGACATAAGTTTGAATCTCGTTTATATAAAATACATTGGAATTTTACTTGCATGTAGTATTCTAATCATCTCATACTGCTTTCTATTCTACTCTGTCAGCGTACACTTTGTATTATAATTGAGGCTCCCCGGTAATTTTGAGAATAACCGGGATAGTGAGCCACATATTTGAATCGCATACATTGCTGTTGAACGGTTAGATAGAACATTAACAACGAGTTGAATATGTCTTACGGTCCAAAAGCCGCCGAAAGGTTAAGCAGAAAAATCATCTTAATCACTGGTGCCTCCGCTGGTATAGGCGAGGCCACAGCAAAGGAGGTCGCTGCAGCAGCCAATGGCGATGTTAAGTTGATCTTGACAGCTAGAAGAAAGGAGAAACTTGATAAGCTTGCTTCTGAGTTGACATCAACTTACCCCAAGATCAAGGTTCTTGCCGAGCTGTTAGATGTATCCAAGACAGATACTATAAAGCCCTTCATAGAGAACTTGCCTCAGGAGTTTTCAGATATTGATGTGTTGGTGAACAACGCTGGCTTGGCCCTTGGCAGAGACGAGATCGGGTCAATTCTCTCCGAGGATATCCAGGCCATGTTTCAAACCAACGTCTTGGGCTTGATTTCCATGACGCAGGCCGTTTTACCTATTTTCAAAAAGAAGAACAAGGGTGACATCGTAAACTTGGGATCTGTGGCTGGCCGTGACCCTTACCCAGGCGGCGGAATTTACTGCCCTACGAAGGCCAGTGTCAAGTCCTTCTCCCATGTGTTACGTAAGGAGTTGATAAACACCAAGATCAGGGTGCTTGAAGTCGATCCAGGCAACGTAGAGACCGAATTCTCCAATGTGAGATTCAAGGGAGATTTGCAAAAGGCAAAGTCTGTCTACGCTGGTACTGAACCTTTGTACGCAGACGATATCGCTGAGATCATCGTTTTCGGATTGACCAGAAAGGAAAATACCGTTCTTGCGGAAAGTTTGGTGTTCTCTACAAATCAGGCTAGTGCGTTCCATATTTACCGTGAACCCACTAACAATTTATAGCCCGTAAGAGAATGTTAGTACCTTTATGTTGGTCTACTTAGAATGTTTATACATACATTTTTGCTCTTACATCTCTACTGTGAAATAACAACGCCGACTTTATATTAGACAACCCTCGTTGTATGTGCATTATCTGAGTGATGCGATGCTCATTTTGAAATTAAAAGTTAAGCTTTGCACTTTCAAAACCATGTCGCTTGGAAACAAGATAGCACAGCAATTGGATAGCAAGATCTTACTCATAACTGGTGCTTCATCGGGGATAGGTGAGGCCACAGCCAGAGAATTTGCAGCGGCATCACATGGTAAAGTCAAGCTTATTCTCACGGCAAGAAGAGAGAACAAGTTGATTGAAATTGCGAAATCGATCAGAGCAGACTATCCAGACATTAGTATTCATACAGCCAAACTTGATGTCTCTGACATAGAAAATATTGAGCCTTTCATCAAAGGATTGCCTGAGGAATTTTCCGATATTGACATTTTGGTCAATAACGCTGGTAAGGCATTGGGTAGGAATTACACCATCAACACAGATCCCCAGCATGTTGACGAAATGTTCAAAACCAATGTTTTGGGTATGATAAGTATGACTCAGGCTGTTTTGCCTATTTTCAAAAGGAAAAATCGTGGAGACATTGTCAACATCGGTTCCATAGCGGCAAGAGAAACATATCCTGGAGGCAGTATTTATTGTGCCACCAAGGCAAGTGTCAGATCTTTCACCTCCGTTTTGAGGAAAGAACTCATTAACACGAATATTAGAGTTATAGAGTTGGACCCTGGTGCTGTCGATACTGAGTTTTTTCTCGTCAGGTTCGGAGGTGACCAGGAACAGGCAAGAAAAGTATTCGATGGGCTTGAGCCAATGACAGGCCAAGATATCGCTGAAACGATTATATTCAGCGTCAGCAGAAAACCAAATACCGTTATTGCTGAGATGTTGATGTTTCCGACTAACCAAGCTGATACATACCACGTCTACAAGTCTGAGGATTAATGAATCTTAACTCCTAACTAGAACGCTAACTTTTCCAATGTACGAGTTAGCTTTGCTGCACCGTCGATAGCAGTATTACCTTCTATATCTACTTTTGCTCTGCTGGCTTCTAAGCCTCCTAATAAAAGACAAGCCTTGCATATTCTATTGGACGTGATGTAGCCACATTTTTCACAACGGTTCCCGTCTTTGGTAGAATTCTGCCCTAGCATGATGCTACCGTCGCTGCGTACCTCCTGTTCTATGTCATGCTTTATCTTATTTGGTTTCTTGCGTTGCTGAGTTACCTTTTTCCCCTTCTGCTTTAAAACCAAATGCTCTCCGCTATAAATGATGTCCATGATGCAAGAAGGTCTTATTGACTCCAAGGATTTAAGTAGCTCTCTTGCAGTACCACGAAACGCCTCTGGCGCGTACGAACATTCGGTAGAGAAGTAGTCTAGCTTTTTATAATGTGCGTAGAGTACAATTTCCTTCTGGTAGGTGTATTTGAAAGGTTTTGATCGCTTTATAGGGGAACCAGATGACTGCGTAAGTATAGAGCAAGAGCTCTCGAGTCTGGCTGTATCTCCTCTCAATATGTTCATAAGAACAGTCTCAGCTACATCGTCCGCATTGTGTCCCGTCACAACGTGGTCGATTCCTAGCTTAGCCGCACCACGGTCCAATGCCTGTCTTCTTAAAACTCCACAGTAGGTACAAGATGACCGGATTCCGGCACAAGATACGATTTCATCCATCGACCAGTCATAGAGTTCCTTGTAAGAAACTATCTCCAACGGCATTTCATATTGCTTCTGGTTCCTTTTGACTGTTGCTAACGAATCATCCCTATAACCTTTAATACCTTCATCTATCGATAGTAAGACAAGCTCTACACCATAATTGTATCTTTCGTTTAACGTTTTAAGAACAGCAGCTAGTACCGTCGAGTCTTTTCCTCCAGATGCCCCTATAGCCACTCGGTCACCTTTCCTGAAAAGCTCATGTCCAGCAATCGTATTATGTATTTCAGTTTCAAAGACATTGTAGAAGCACTCTTTACACAACTTCTGAAGGTTCTTTGGCCTTTTCATGACCGCTTTTCTCCCATGGCATAGTTCACATAAAGCACCGGCCTTTATTTTCTTCTGCTTTTCTACCATTTTCGTTCTATTGTCTAGCTTCAACCTGCTTATGTAGTGGTAGTTAAAACTGATTAAAGTGCTAAATTAAAAAAAAAAAAATCATGGCCTAGCGATGAGAAAAGTATTAACTATTATCAATACAGAATAATGTTTATTACTACTAACAAAAAATATAGGTTGGAAACGTCTAACGACGTTTGAGTAGATTAAGCAATAATTTGACACGTCATCATCAACTTTTTGGAAAAAAGAAAATGCCTCCTATGAAATGCATATAAAGCCATGCTGAACACCGATTTCAGTATCACCAACTGGTCAAGCAACACTTTGAAATTCATCCTTGTTGGTATTCACGTTTGCATACCTGAACTTGGTTTCTTCTGGGGCTGGCTCTTTTTGTTGAATGGGTTTCCTGCTGTAACCATTAGAAGCGGTCTTTTCGTTCTTTTCGGTCAACAATCCGACCTTCTCATTCATTACTATGGCCAACTCTTGTAATCTTGTTCTTTGTGGTTCGTCGGTCTGGAAGTCGACGAACTTCTTCGACTCGCCCATAGAGGCATTAATGTCACCGGCTTGTATCATCTTCTCCAAGATGTTTATGACTTGCCCATCATCGATCCCAAAAATGACTGAAAGCTTTGAAACCGACAATTTTGTAAAAACGGACTTGTAGGTGAATATGTACGTCCTTAAACCCTCGATTTGCAATTGGTTCTTCATCATAGATAAAAGGGTGTCGTTATCTGGGAACAACTTCCAGATCTTAATAGATGCTAATAAGTTATACGCTTTGAGCCAATTACCCTTTTGCAAAGCTCTTGAAGCATGAATCACATGGTCCTTGATGCTCTCAGGTGGTCCAGTAAAGTATTGTCTGTCATGGAAATCTAACTTGCTTTTAAAAGACTTGATT
Source organism: Millerozyma farinosa (assembly GCA_002196765.1). Classification (NCBI taxonomy): domain Eukaryota; kingdom Fungi; phylum Ascomycota; class Pichiomycetes; order Serinales; family Debaryomycetaceae; genus Millerozyma; species Millerozyma farinosa. The sequence continues at coordinate 550,822 of NBND01000002.1, read as the reverse complement.
GGAGTCTTACGCCTGGAGTCCTTGGTCGAGTTGGAAGCAGCAGCCAATGCTGGGATTTCAATCAACAAAGAGCATGTCATAAAAACACATTCCAATAATTCCAAGTTGATGTGTGTGTGGAAAGGCAATAACTTTTGCTTCTCGGTCAACGTGGCTTGGCTTGGGTATTTCGAGTTGAATCCCTGTCCCAAAAGTTCCTTCAACCTCTGGGAATTAACGATCTCATTCAAAATTTGATGTGATTCCTCGATGTTTCCGGTTCTGAAAGCACTCAATCCTAGTTGAACCAAAGCTCTGTTGTACATCACCTGCAATCCAGACTCCAAGCTGTTAACATTGTGGAATACCTGAGATGACAAAAATAAGTTGCGAGCAACCTCATATTGGTTGTTGATGGCATAGTAGTAAATACTGTAAAGCAATGCACTCTTCTCGTAAATCCTTGCACCATTCTCAGACAAGAACTTGGCCAAGTCATTGATAATTTCACTAGGCATAGAGTTCCTAGGAGTAATCTTAGAGTCAGATCCTTCCTTAATGTGTTTCCATGCCTCGATCTCATTCGCCTTGATCAATTGATCTGGCTTGTAGTGAATGTGTTCTAATCTCCTGGTAACAATTCTTGCAAGCTGGTTGCCCTCCTGGTTCTTGACTGCATCCTCTGGCGTAGCAGATTCAACATACAACTGTCCTCTAACGATGAGGTTGTAAATTTTGCTTTCATCCTTCAATCTTTCAACGTACTCAATAGAGTGTGGGTCTGTACTTTGCAATGATCTTGTCAATTCATCATCTAATCTTTCTATAAAGGACGTAATAGATCCAAAGATGACTTTCACTCCCTTGGAATTGGCTTCTGGTTCAATGTCAATTTCATCCGTAGATGTTCCTGATTCAGACACTTGGTACTCGTTAACCTTGGACTCTAATAAGTCCAAGAAAGAGTTAAGATCCTTTTCGTTTTTCTTCCAGTGTTCAACTGGCATAAATGTTTGATTAGTGGATGCATCGAACCTTATAGACAAAAGCATCTGATACACGCATATTAATTCGTATGGCTTTCCAGAAGAGATAGTAGTAGTCAATAAATCTTCCAAGACTTGAATCTGTTCGTACTTGTCGATGTTTTTCTTTCCTCGAGTCTCCGCTATTTGCTTCAAAGTGCTAAACACGGGACTGAGGGCTCTCAGAGGTGTAGAAGTAAATCTTGTGCCATCTTCAACGGCTTTCTCGCCACTTATTGCATCACTTGAGGTTAGTATGATATCTACTGGCTTCTCACTGTCGAATAACTCTGGTTTGCTTCTATACAAGTCAACGTGAGATTGGAACTCTTTAACTTGCTTTCTGACTCTCTGTCTGAGGGTATTGAAGGCCCTTGATTCAGCGGCGTTCATCTTTTTCTTAGTTTCCTTTGCATTACTCGCTATATCGTTGAGGGAGTCTTCTAATATGACCAAGTTCTTGATGTAGACATTTGGTGTGCTGATATTTTGTTTTTCTGCCTTAGCTAAAGACCGTCCTAACTTGTCAAACTCGGAAAGAAGACTGCTCCAATTCTCTTCTTCTCTTTCTTTGCTGATAGAATCAATAGATTGCTTGATATCATCCAATAATTTTTCTTTAGCAGACTTAACTACTTTTCTATCGTCATTATCGCTATCTGATTCAGAGTCTGAATGTGCTCCTTTCATGAAATTTTTCTTCAAGAAAAACGATGGGCCCTTAGGGCTAGCGTCCAGGTCTGAATCCGACTCAGACTCATCGCTTGAATCCTGTGCAAACTCAGAATCTTCTGATTGATCATCTTCACTTCCAGAAGAAAGTAATGCTTCATCTTCAGAAGAACTCAACAATTCTTCCTCCGTCGACGACTCAGATGAATAACCCGTAACAAAAAAGCGTGACATAATTCCCAGTACTTATATACTTTGTTTTGAGTCTAATAATGTCTAGATATGTAGCTTTCCTTCAAATTTTCCTTGGACGTTGTATACGCAAAAAAATTTCATTAAAAAATCAGTACTACATTTACGCGCTAATAAAATAATTACGCAATAGTATCAATATATATCTTGTTATATGTCATCTATAATTTATAACATATTGGAAATGCAAGTTAATTGTCGATCTTGTAGCTTCTGACTCGCAGGAACTTGAATGGTTTTTCGTTTCTCAAAGGTAAAATTGATAGCTCACCTTCTCTTTCATCGCCATCATAGGTCTTTTTACGAATGACAAAGGTTTTGATCCAGCTCAACTTGGCATGTCTGTAGGCCTTACCTATAGATTGCACCTGAAAGTGATAATGGAAGTAGTAGTAAGGGACTGAACCTTCATTTATGCGTATAAAAACTTCTCCAGACGTCGAAATGGACCACGTTCCATGGTAAATCACGAAATTATCCTTTGGAACATTTTGATAGTCCGTCTTTGCGCTTTCAACAAAATCCTTTGTGCTGCGTTCTGTGTTATACTTCAGTAGTTGATGAACTATTTTGTTTGGCTCCAACGGCGTGAGAACTTTCACGCAAGTACCGTCAGGGTAAAATCTTAGATACCGATAGTAGGTAATTGATTTGACAGGTTTAGTATAGCTTATGGTAAACTCATTTCCCCCACCTTCGTTGTAGTAATTTACCACACTAATATAGCACCCAAGAAATTTAATGAATGGGCGGTTGCGAAGCATCCGCTTCCACGAATGATCATATTGGCTCACAATGCTCAACTGATCCTTGGGTACAGGAAGGTACTCATCACCATTGAGCTGCCTATGGTGTTCGATAAATGTTTGGTTTTCGTATGATATCTGCGATGGATATATGAGATAGCAAAGAGATCGCCATATGTTACTTGAGCCAAACCCCATGTACGCATTCTTCTTGCAGGTAATTGAGAAATTGAACCAAGATTCCGGGCTGGTGATGAGTAGAATCTCTAGGATATAACCCCAGATATCTTGGGGGAGCTTAATCAAGACAGATACGTCTTTTTTTAACGCGGGAATCTGCTTCTCCAAAGATATATCTGCTAGCTGAGTTGCTAAACTATCCTCTGGCTCCTCTTCCTGCCTTGCCTGCCAAGGTGAGATTGCATCCACCTCTCTATACGAATGTAGTAAACTATCGACATCGAGCGAAGAAACGACTGCCTCATCCACCCTCACAGAGCTATTTTTCCCACCTTCTGCCTTCAACTTCTGTACCTTATGAGGAACCCTAACTTTACGATATAGAATATCCACCTTTTCCTCGATCCGAAAGGCCCTCCTATATAATTCTACCGCATCAGACATTGAACCGTGAGTCTCCTTCTCCATCGCCTGTTCAAACAAACTGATTGCCTCTATTTCACTTTCTTTTAAATCCTCATCTGCATTCTGCTTATCTGCTATAATGTTCCCAGCTTCTCGTGTCAAACCATGCCCTTGGCCTGTTCCAAGGGATGCCATGTTTGATAGGTTCTTATAGAATATTCAAATACAAGATTATAAAATATACATGTTATATGCAGTGTGGGCATTAATCATCCTAGTAAACTATCCAAATAATCTTGCTCTTCCAGAGGCACTGTAATAGTCAGTGGGGTGGATTTATCATGCTGTTTTTGATCTGTGTCCTGGCCTGTGCCTTCTTCCCTTATATTCAATTTAGACAAAAAGGAGTCTATGTCAAATTGACCACCTAGAGGTTCCTTGATGTCTGACGTGTCAGGTTTTTCAGTCGTACAGTCTCCCAAAAGATAATTGAGATCGTCTTCCTCGCCGATATCTTCATCTTTCTTGCTGTCTGCCAAAATTCGCCGGTTAAGATTTTGCATTTGTGCTTCATCAGAATTGTTGAAATTATTAATTTCCAATACCATATCGGGTCGCTTACTTCGTTGTGTGACTAGACCGGATCTGATCTTGTTGTGGAACTTATTTTCTTCGTATTTTCTTGCTCGTTCCTGTCTAGCAGCCTTTTCTTCCGAGCTAAGCTCATGTATGCTACTTTTCTTCGACTCATGATGGGGGCTTAAAGGCAATGCGCCTTTTCCTATTTCAAAGCCATCGAGTGATGAGTTTGCAATCTTGCGAAGAGATAGGTCTGTAGCCGTAATTGGTTTAGAAATGCTGGTATCGGTCTCTGGTTTCACTGTGTCTGCGTAGCTTTCGAGGCCATATTCTTCCAAAAAATTGTCAGAAAGCTTACCTTTAGGAACACTTTTGCTCTTTGACTGTCGCGTTTTATATAAGATGCTTTCTTTATCTTTAAGAGCTACGTTATCTAAAATACTCCTACCTTCTGTGGTGCTTTTGGTGGTCTCTGGTCTCTGTTCCCCAAGATATATGCCATCAGGTTCCTCCTGAGAATGTTCTGTGTTGTCATCAACATCCTGCTGGCTAGACAATTCAGATTTCAATTGTTGAAGTAGCTGGTTTCTTATCTTGAGCTTCTGCTCCGTCCCAAGAGACTTCTCTGATAACTGTGGATAGAAGTAATTTACAAATTCTTCGTCTTCTTCAGAGTCCCATTCATCTGATTCGCTCTTCTCAAATGCAAAGTGACCTGTTCGGCCATCTTTGCCTTTTTTTTTAGAAGACCACTTCGGTCTTTGATGATTTTCTGGTCTCCTACTCTGAGTTAATCCATGCTTTCTTAAATAGTTCTTTTTGGCTTTCTTATCCCACTTGCTGTCTTTTAATACCATAATACTACGGTGTAATATTTCGCATTTACAAAAATCAGCCGTAAACTATAATTGAAAAAAAACGCCGATTAGTATAATTTAAGCTACCTTAGCATGGGTGACAATAAAAACGACAAGCCAAAGTCAGTAGAGGAGCTTTTAAAGCTCTTAAGCACGACGGATAATGATTCTACCACTCAACAAAAACTGACTGAAGATTATAAATTTTGGAAGACGCAGCCCGTTCCGAAGCTTGAGGAGAAGATTGATTCAGAAGGTCCAATAGACAGCTCCAAGACGCCTGACGATATACCAGACAAGCCTCTTCCATTACTACCAGAGTTTGAGTGGGTAACTGTTGATATAAATAACAGCGAAGAATTGGAGGATGTGTACCAATTGTTGTACAATCACTACGTCGAGGACCTGGATGCGACATTCAGATTCAAGTATTCTCATGAGTTCTTCAAGTGGTCATTGAAGCCACCTGGATGGCTCAAGGAGTGGCACGTTGGTGTTCGTGTCAAGGCGACCGGTAAGTTGGTTGCTTTCATTGCTGCTGTTCCTACACACCTCAAGCTAAACAGCTCTGGGAAAAACATACCTAGTGTTGAGATCAACTTCTTGTGCATCCATAAAAAGCTTCGTGGAAAACGATTGGCGCCCGTGTTGATCAAGGAAATCAACAGAAGAGTGAACAAGCGTGATATATGGCAAGCATTGTACACGGGAGGTGTTATTTTGCCTTCTCCTGTTTCTACTTGTAGGTACACTCATCGCCCTATAAACTGGTCTAAGCTCTATGATGTAGGATTCTCACATCTCCCAGCTAACCAAACCAAAGCTAGCATGTTAGCGTACTACTCGTTGCCTCCTAATACTAAAACGGAGGGTTTGCGACCAATGACCTTGAAGGACTTGGATGCCACTTTTGACCTTTTCGTTAAGTTCCAGTCAAGATATACTTTGGTTCCAGACTACAGCAAAGATGAGTTTGCCCACTGGACATTGGGATCCGTCGATGGCGCAAAGTCCAATGTCATCAAAACATTTGTTGTTGAAGATCCTGCTTCGGGTACAATCACCGATTTCTTTTCCTACTACTTGCTTCCCTTCACGGTGTTAGACAACCCACACCACAACGAATTGGGCATAGCATACCTATTCTACTATGCTTCAAAATCTGGCATTGATACCGATTCAAAGGAAAAGCTAAACCAGTACAAGTCAAGGCTCAAGTCCCTTATTAATGATGCCTTGATTACCGCCAAAGCTGACAATGTCGATGTCTTCAACTGCCTCACTTCGCAGGATAATCCCCTATTTGTACAAGAGTGCAAGTTCGGCGCAGGTGATGGTTACTTGAACTATTACCTCTTCAACTACAAGACTTTACCTATTCCAGGAGGCATAGACAGCAAGACAAAGGAGGTCACTCATTCGCAAGGCAGTGGTATTGGTGTGGTCTTGTTCTAGAAAGTTTTTAAATATACTTAGAGAAATCAATGCTTTATATATGAACTATAATATCTTCACTCCATGTAGGGAGCTTGGCTCGCTACTTCAACGGACCAAAAGTTGACTATGTTAAGTATCTGGGTGCAGGTCTAAAAATAAAAAATTTCACGACCCTCATCACTGGAGGCACCCAACTAGAATTCACTAGCATTTTAGTAGCATCCTTGAAGTACCGAATATCTTCCTCGTTTCACTTGGAGTAAGGTATTTTATTGGGAAAATGATTTCTTCAACATGCTGGGTCCCTAGGGGATTTGCAGCAGAATATCCTGAAAAGTATGAGATTGATGAAGAGGAAATGGAAAGGATAAATGCTATGGCTAATCTCGAAATCAATGATGCAAAGGCTGAAATTGAGGAGTCTGGAAGCAATGGAAATGACTCCGAGAAAAAACTCAAAGGCGATTTGGAATTGGATGATGACTTAAAAGAGTACGACTTGGAGCACTATGATGACAATGAGAATGACGATGAGGCTACAGGACAAAAAGTATCACTTTTTCCAGGACTCTCTAACACAGATGCTAAATTTATTGAAGAAGAGGGTGAAGACCCTTACTTGAGCTTGCCTAACGAAGAAGATTTGAAGGAAGAGAGAGAAGAACTGCAAATCTACCCTACCGATAATTTAGTGTTAGCTACTAGAACTGAAGATGACATATCTTATCTTGATGTATTCGTCTATGATGATGGTGCTGGAGCTGTGGATGAATCTGACAAGGACTACAAGGATGACCTTGAAGAAGGCTTTGTCAGAGAGCCATCACTTTATGTGCATCACGACATCATGCTTCCTGCTTTTCCTTTATGTGTTGAGTGGATAAACTATAGACCAGGCCAAACAGTGGTAGACCAGGGTTCTCTGAACATCGGTAATTTTGCTGCAATTGGTACCTTTGATCCACAAATCGAGATATGGAATCTTGACTGTGTCGATAAAGCATTCCCAGACTTGATCTTGGGCCAAAACTCTCTGGATTCGAAGCAGAAAAAGAAAAAGAAGAAGAAGACCAAGGGTCATAATACTGCTAGCCACACAGATGCCATCTTGTCGTTGTCTCATAATAGAATACATAGAAATGTTTTAGCTTCCTCATCAGCAGACTGTACAATTAAGTTGTGGGATCTTAATAATGGAATCGCAGTCAAATCCCTGAACTTAATCCATAATAATAACACCATATCTTCAACTCATTGGCATACTCTGGAAGGCTCTATATTGCTTTCGGGTGGTTATGATGGTTCTTGTGGAGTGTCTGACGTCAGAATTTCTGATGAGTCGGTAATGACCAAACGTTACAATGTGGCAAGCGGTGAGGAAGTTGAAAATGTCAGCTGGGGCCATGTCTCCACCCCTGAGTTATTCTACGCTGGTACAGACAATGGAAATGTATTTTGCTTTGACGTAAGACAGGAAAGTAAGCCGTTATGGACTTTACATGCACATGATGCTGGTATCTCATCATTACAGTTGAACCATCATATACCAGGAATGCTTGCAACATCTGCTATGGGTGAAAAGACTGTTAAGCTTTGGAAGTGTCCCATCGACTCTAGCAAGGGGCCTTCCATGGTATTATCCCGTGATTTTGGTATTGGTAACATCTTGGCTACATCATTCTCTAGTGATATAGAGGTTGCTGGCCACTTAAGTGTTGGTGGAACCGCTGGTACATTAAAGATGTTTGACGTATTGTCTAACAAGTCAGTGCGTAACAATTTCAAAGATGAAATGAAAGATTTACGAAAACAAGCAAAAACGATTGCGGCAGAAACAGGAAGATCATCCAGAATTGCAAGAAAATACAATGGCTCTTCTGCAAACGATGCAGTATTATCTGTTGATCCAACAGCTATCGAAAGCGAGTCTGATGATGAAGAAGGTGAAGCAGATATGCAGGATGAAGATGAAGTATAAGTAGCAGTCATCACATATAAGATCTTGAGATATTCTCCCATCTGTATAGATAATAAACTACGATACTAAAGACGAATGAAATGTACTAAATTCTGTAGTCAATTGGTTTATATAAATTAAATAGGTTGCTTTCTATTTTATTAGCCTAATTGTTACCTTTTGTCAAAATTTGCAGTTTTACAACATCTGAGATAACTTGAAAAAATTAAAAGCAAGATATTCTTTAGGAGATTCATGTGCAGTCTGTAAGTATAACTATTACTATGTACGAGGGACCTATTGATGGTGAATAAAAAGAGATATCCCACTAAAAGTGATGGTGTTATCCGCTGCATAAAAGTAGAACCAACTAATTATCGAAACAGATTGGTCCCTTGGCCCAGTTGGTTAAGGCGTGGTGCTAATAACGCCAAGATCAGCAGTTCGATCCTGCTAGGGACCATTTATTTCTTAGGGCGTGTGGCGTAGTTGGTAGCGCGTTCGCTTAGCATGCGAAAGGTCTCCGGTTCGAATCCGGACTCGTCCATTTGTTTTTCTTTTTTGAAACACTTGCCACCTCCTTTCAACGACTACAATATAAACCAACTAACCAAGATTCGGACTCACGTCCGTATATAAATTGAGATGTAATGGTCGTCTACTTGGAATCGTTTTTATCCTGTGTTTAGGGCTTATGTGTAGAAATACAGGTATTTGATGCTATCCTACTTGCAGAAATTGCCAATTTATGTGAATATTCCATCCACTTAAATAGCAAGCCTTTTCAATAGTAACAGGGAACGTAATGCTTTCTATGTTGGCTTCAAGTAATAGGGTAAGTGCTGGCTTCTTGAAAATTCTATGTGGATGCAAATACTAGAGATGAGGCCGGGTAAGCTCAATAAGAATTTTTTTCGCAGTATAAAAGGTGGACGTTTATCCTTCTCATCAACATCTATAAAATAATTTCATAATATTCATTGCAGTGAACTTCAGGCTAACTTATACTAAATGCATTGTTAACTGTAACAACATGGATATGTTCTTTTTAATTAGGGCTTAAGTTTTGTTTTATTATTTGTCCAAATTGTATGTGATTTTTTTTATTATAGTTTTTAAAGGGTATCCTATTCTTATGATGAATTTAAGTATGTCTTTCCCAATCCGATTCGACTTTGACGATAGAGGTGAAAGCCGTCCTTCAAAATATACGTTGCTCTTAGAGCGACATTTGTCTGGACTTATACTTGCCAGTATTATACGTTTCTGATCAGGATACCCTAATGATCGTGTTATTGCAAACGAGTTACTAACAGTTCAAAGAATAAGGGAACACTAAAGCATTAATTAAAGAGTTCAATGTTTTACAGAACTTCATTGGTATAGTTAGCTAGTGCAGAGCTGAGAATCGTTAAGTGATGAAAATTCCATTAAACATTCGCAGTTTCCTCGGTAGCATACGTCGAACCCATCAATGTATGCCGGTGACCGCTTATAGACCTTCCATGGATGTCTGATTAATGATTCTCATGCTTTGTATGAACTTTACATAGCAATACCAGGAATTATATTCATATGAAAAGAGTGCCTGTAGTGCTTAAAGTATTCATCAAATTTTGTTCACAAAATAGAAGCTACATATACGTAGGTATATATTTAAGTGTGTATTCACAATAACCTATGGAAAGACCGCTAGATTTTTCCCTTCACATTTGGAGTGGTCAAAGGCCATTCATAACTACCTTGGTCTTCAAACACATAGCCATGATTGTTCAAGAAAGATCTCAACTGCTTTGGTCCCTTAGATCCGTAAGGATAGGGCTCGGGAACTGGTCCATTATTCGATTCAATGTGCTCTAATAATGGAGTGAACAACTTCCAAGAAATATCCAACTCGTCATCTCTCACGAAGTTAGAGTGATTTCCAAGGAAACAGTCTCTTATCAAAGATTCGTAAGCTTCCGGTATCCAAAACTGTTTCGAGTATCTCTTTGAATAGGTCATATCCAAATCAGTGACGGAAGTCCGGTCAGAAATTCCCGGGATTTTGGAGTTAATCTTCAAGTATATTGCTTCGTCAGGCTGGATTCTCATGACGAGTTCGTTTCTTTCAACGGAATTGAACATTCCCTTCGATGCAGGCTTGAACTGGATTCGAATTTCCACTTTGGATTCGTTCAAAGCTTTACCTGCTCTCATGACAAATGGGACACCTTCCCATCTCTCATTATGGATCTGCAATCCGATTGCTGCATATGTAACACACTTGGAATCAGACTTCACAGTTTCATCATCCAAATAACCAGGCTTGGTACCATCTTCAGACTTACCATACTGACCTAACAATATGTCATCCGTCTCGATGTCACCGATAGCCTTCAACACTTTGACCTTCTCATCACGAATGGCTTCAGGGTCGAAAGACACTGGTCTCTCCATCGCCAATAAAGTCAATACCTGCAACAAATGATTCTGCATAACATCTCTGATGATACCAACGTCATCGAAGTAGCCGCCTCTGCCTTCGGTTCCGAAGGCTTCTTTGAAGGAAATCTGTACCGAACGAACATAGTTCTTATTCCAGCATGCACCCATCACCTCGTTGGCAAATCTCAAAACGACCAAGTTCTTGACCATTTCTTTACCCAAATAGTGATCTATTCTGTACAATTCATTCTCCGAAAACAACGGAGCCAAATTCTTCTGAAGTTCTCTGGAGGAAGCTAAATCATGACCGAACGGTTTCTCGACAACCAAGCGCACACGTCCTTCCTTGGTATACACATGCGCTTTCAAGTTTTTGGCTACCGCAGTAAAGACGGATGGAGGCAATGCTAAGTAGAAGAGCCTGTCTGGCTTTGTGATATTGTGCTTATCTTCGTGCTTCTTTATTTCTGTCTCCAAATCCTTGAATCCATCGGGCTGGTCGTATGCGCCTTGGTGGTAGGAACAGAGGTTCAAAAATTCTTGAACCTTGTGCTTATTTTCATCGGTGACACCTTTGAAGTTTGCCGAGATTCTCAGTTTGAAGTCCTCGTCCGAAAGCTTCGATCTTGCGTATCCGATAATACGAATTGTGGAAGGGAGTTCTCCCTCACGGAATAACCCAAACAATGCCGGGAACGTCTTCTTCTTGGCCAAGTCCCCTGATGCACCAAACACCACAATTGTTGAATAATCTCCGAAACGGTCGTCCAGTGTGTTCATCTTGCTGTTCGCCACCTGTGCTTCTATTTTTCGCCGATGTCTTTGCCTCTGATCTTTAGCCGAATAAACGCCTTTGTATGGTACGCAGTAGACGGTGTTCAGTTCAATTGCTGCTGTATTAGCGCAATCCCTTATAGAGGTGCTGACTCCTATATATGCGAATCTCCTGTCCTTATGTCTGACAGAAAAAATTAAGTAGGAAAAATCCGTCGAAGATCCAAGCGACTTGACCTAGACTATTATTGCTTACTCAACTAGCGGGTTAATTTCTTTTTTGGCTTAACTCGCAATAGAATACTCCAACGTGTAACTCGCTCTGCTGGGGCCTGATTTCCTGCTCTGGCGATCTCTGGAGCGTATTAATTCCGAATATTCGACTAGTCCTACCAGTCAATTGCAATTAATATATCTGCTGAACAGCCGGTCCGCCGTGCGAAGCAATTCATCTTTGTCTTATATATGTCCGCAATTGTTGGTTTTGTGACTTTTTTTTTACGTTCTATTTTTTGGCCCTCAGGGACCTCTCTGCTCCAGCTATTGTACAAGCACAGCAGGTATCGCGTAGTGGTCGAGTCAATGCGTGGCAACGACACCATTGCATGTCATAGTATTCTGGCTTATTGCTGGGGTGTTGGCGCTTGCTCGTATTTGCTGGTCTTATGTCTTACTAATTATCTTGGACGCTGAAAAAGGCCGTTGTCGCTCTATGGACCTCGCAGCGACCAAGGGGGTCGAGATAGGGCTGGGACCATCCTGCCGACAGGCCGAAAGGTCATCGGCTGGGGACTGTTACTACACCCCAATGCCGTAACTCCGTAGACATGCCGCTACTCAGGATTCTATGGGCATGTGTCAACGAGGGGAGGACTTAGCAGTGACTTCACGACCCCCGGCCGACTTCGCTGGGTTCTGATCGCTAATGGCTACTAGTGCGCGCCTACGATTCGGAGTAGCGAGCGCCGGTGTGTATGCTGCCGCCCACTAATAACCAACCGTGCGCGCGCCTAATGCCCAACAACAGCGACTCTGGGGGGAGGGGGGCTCCGTTGGAGCGACAAAGCCGTCTCGGCTTGCGACATGTCGCCCGCCAGATTTTGCGTAGCGTTATTAGCCGGCGAAAGAGCACATGAAAAACGCATACACCCGAAGACAGGAGTACGAGATACTGGTGACGTCGACGCCAGCACGTGAAATATAACGTGACAATAGATATCGTCTCGACGGCTCTACGATTGTTATTTTGCAATCATGTGGTGTTCATTGCTACACTATGTATTTTGTTTTATGTCGATGTGGTCACCCAGGCTGCCGGATGGGGTAGATGAGGGGTCACTATCGGGGCGTTCTGTTGTGTGCTCCTCAGGCTCTTCGCCGATGGCAAAGCGGTCTATATGGTCGTAGTCTGGGGGAGGTGTGCCGCTAAGGGTGTCGGGCTGCTCGAATAGACGGGTAGATGGGTCATCTTGGCGCAGGAAGCCCAAGTCAAACGAGTCATCACGGCGCTGTTGGTGGTCACTGCTGCTGTGGCTATCCGAGTCGAGGTCGTCGTCGGAATCGGTGTAGTCTTCTCCAGGGATGATGTCGAATTCGTACTCCTCGTGTCTTCTTCTGCGGCGAGTGCTGCCAGGTGTCTTGTGAAACTTCATGACGAGTACCACCACAATGAAGCCTAGCACTGCGAGCGCCATGAAATACTGACCTGCATGGCTTGTTGTGTAATGTGTGTTTTTGCCATCGTCATCATCGGGCTCTGTGGTTTCTGCGGGCACCGATGGTGCCGCAGATGCCAGCAGCAGAGCTGACGACGACGCTGTAACGGAAGATGCTGCACCTGTGGGTGAGAACGCTGTGCTGGAAACCGTGCTAGTCGTTGATGTAGGTGTCTGCGTGTGTGGCTGCGTCACGAGGGAACGTCTTTCTGCAGCGTAGTCTTTAGTGATGTTAAATGTCTCGGCACGCTTCTCGTCGATACTCTCACCGAAAAGTTTGAGCTGCCAGTCGATGAACTCGACCTGATTTGGTCCATCAGAGCCGTCGCTAGTGACGGTGATCTCCCACTCACCGTCACCTGGCTCACCCCAGTGCGCCACTGACATAAAAGTCCAATCTTTCAAGCCGGCGCTAGACGTGTCACGTCGACGATATGTACCAAGAGTGCTGACAACGCCAAGAGGAGATTTCAACATAACGCCGATCTTACCACGCATATCAGAGGCAATGTTGACAGTGACCGTGACGTGCTCAACACGCTCAACGTTGACAGCATCAAGGTCTTTTCGTGGGATGTTGATGGAACGTACAATCTTGGCATCATTGTTGGTCTCATTGGCTGATATACTCTCACCGACTGACATGACATCTGAATAATACCATGCCTGTGGCTTGACGTTTTTCCAGTCACGGGCAAAGTGCGCCATCTTATAGGCATCTATTTTACCGTACCCGTACTTATGCGAATACTGTCTACCGAGGGCTGTCTTTTGATAACTCCCATCTTCTATGTTAACAGGGGTGGTACTCAAGACAGAAACATACTGCAAGTCCCGCCATGTCAAGTTGGGATTTACCTGTAAAACCAAAGCATAAATTCCCGCTGCCAATGGCGCTGCAGCAGAAGTGCCTCCATGGCCTGATGCACAGGTATTTTTCAAGTCTGTGGTATGTATATGCTCACCAGAACCCGAGGAGTATGTCACCACCATAACGGCTGAACATGATTCGGCGTAGGATGGGTGAATACCCTTGTAGTCGATTGCACCAACTGTGATCGAATAGATCGAGTTGGTGTAGCCATCATAGTTACATGAGTCGCCAAAGAAACCTCCGTTTCCTGATGCAAACACGTAGATAGCACCCTTGTTTTTACGACCGGTTTGGATGCCCTTCACTATCGCCTTTTTAACAACAAGTTCTGGCAGTGAAAGTGTACGGCCATCATCTGTAGGACCCCAAGAACATGAGTAGATATCGTTTACATCGAGACCATACATCAACGCTGCTGCTTCTTCTTCGGCCGTAAGCTCCTTTGAGAGGATCCTTATTCCGCTGACTTGAGACCCATAAGCAACTCCAACACCGCAAACATCATTTTTGACTGCTGCAACCTCACCAGCGCACCGTGTGCCGTGGTAGTCATTGCTAAGTCGCGGCTTGGGCAAGTTGCCATTGTCGTTGAAATCCCAAGACCCCAACTGATTGAAGTTGTCTGCGAGGTCGCGGCTCTCGTAGTCCAAGCCATCGTCTACTATCGCTGTCACTGATCCATTGCCCATAATACCTTCATACCATAATCCAGTGACATTAACGTCGTGTCCAGGATAAAATGTGTTAATCAAATGCCATTGCTTAACGAAGACAGGATCGTTGATGCCCAAGCGCTCAGATGCCTCCTTGATCGGGACCTGTGACGAGTCAGCCACGTCGATGCCGCGAAGTGCTAGCTCTTCGGCCGTGAACGGCACAGGACGCCGCTTGACGAGCCGCTTTGGCGGCAACATCTCTATGGACCTAACGTGTGGATGCGTAGCCAACCTGTCGTACGTCTCTTCAAAGCCGTCTGCACGCCGCATCAATACTTCTCCTGATGCCCGCCAATTGCCCACATACTCGCTGTGTGGGTTTGCTTTGTCGATGCTGAACACGAAGTGATCGTCGAGCCCTCGCACGGGGTGTTCGTAGGAAAATATGTCACTGAACTCACGGATAAACTCGCTGAGAGGTGCCATTCCGCTAGCTGTGTCAATCTCGACGACGAAGTACCGTCTGCTGTCGAAATTCCTGGCAGGCACTTCCATGCCGTGGCTCTGGCCTAGGCTTACCCAGAGGAGAAGCACAACAGCGAGCACCAATTGCCACTGTCTCATCACCATGTGCCGCTATTACTTCGCCGCTGTGTCTCGCCAGCTTTGTCCACTGCTTCTGCCTCGTCGGCTGCTGCCTGCTGTGTCAAAAACACAGACCGTTGTCCACTGTGGAAGAGAATGAGAACGAGAAAACTTTAAATATGTCACCTAGAAATATCCGCCGTCCTGCAATCGAGCTGTCGCCGGCGTTCTCGTCTCTATGCGATGGTGTGCTGTATCTACTACTCGAGTCCTCTATACTCCATAGCACTGTATATTCTGCCACGTACGAAGTGAACGCTTTTTCATCGATTCTGCTGCTTATATAAGCAGCTTGTCCGCGTACTGAAAAATCCACTGACGAGGAAGGGAAGGGTACCAGCGGGCG
This sequence comes from Millerozyma farinosa, assembly GCA_002196765.1. Lineage (NCBI taxonomy): Eukaryota > Fungi > Ascomycota > Pichiomycetes > Serinales > Debaryomycetaceae > Millerozyma > Millerozyma farinosa. The sequence continues at coordinate 535,296 of NBND01000002.1, read as the reverse complement.
ATGAGCTCTGTAGAAGGCGACTGGGGTACAGTTCCCTCTATCAATCTATCTGTTGCTTAGTACAAGCGCTACAGATGGGCCTCCTGGCGTTCTGGGGACCAAGGGGCCCCCAGAGGACTGCAACATGTGCGGTCCCGTGACGTGGGGACCACCGCGAGGTCCTAAACGGTATACTGGAAAAAGGCTAACAGCATATAGTACTAGACAGAAGAGACGTAATTCAACCGTAGCAGGATATGTATAGACTACAACGCTGGCACGCTGGAGCAGTGCGAGCAGCGTGGATGATGGTACTGTTTGCGGTGATGGTTGGCAGGGCCAGTGCACACGGAGATGACGAAATGAATATGGAAGATGAAGATCGACCCGAGTTAAAGGCGATTAATGCAGGAAGCAAGACGTTTCACTGGCTTGTAACATTGGCGTTGCTTCTCATTGGGCCATCGCTGGCTGCTGTATTGGCGATAGCCGAACGGTTCCACTGGGCATTGATATTGCAGTACGTTCTGACCGGGTATCTGTGTTTAGAGTCGTTCTTCCTCGACTTTCCGGACCAGCAGGACAACCACGAAAACCGCACGTCCAAGGGTACGAGCTGGTTTTTGACCATGTTGCTCGGTGTGACGATCTTTGTTGGCACGTTGATGAACGGTTCCAACTGGGTAGTAAACCGGTTCTACCCCCATTTGGCGTCAAGGGGCCAGTACCTGATCACTACTAAGATATACAAGGCACTCTCCTTCATTGTGGTCTTGACGGGCTGGGTGCGTGTGTGTATGGCTCCCGTCGCTCTCTTTGGCTTCTGCTACGGAGTCCACACGGGTCAGTGTATTGCTCACGGCATCATGGGCTCTGCGTTCATTCTCTACGGGTTCTTGCTTGTTGTGGTGCTCGTAGTCCCCTGGATTAGGCTTCATAGCCACCCCAGCGTTAATGGAAACCCAAATGTGCGGTCGCAAGAGTTTTACGACTCCACCGTGATGTGCGTCTGGGGCATTGTGAATACCTTTACCGAGCATCGCTGGGGTAGAGAGGAATGGTCGCATGGCGACTACCAACACACTTCCATGGGTATCATCTGGTGGGCAGGTGGCCTTCTTGGTATGTTCTTGACCCGCAAGAATAACCAGCGTTCCTTTATCCCAGCACTACTTCTTATCTTCACCGGCTATGCCATGTCTGAGCACTCTCAGCACATGATGATCTCAACCAAGGTCCACGCCATGTTTGGCATGTCACTCATCGGCGCTGGTGTCCTCCGCGTTATCGAAATATCGTTCTTGTTGCACGACAGGCTGGTCAGCTCCTCCAAAAATATTCTTTCTTTCCAGTACTTACCTCCCTTCTGCTTGGTCTTGGCGGGAACTTTATTCATGTCTGCCAATGAAGAGCAGCTAGAACTCGTGCAGGCACTTGGTGCTGACCACTCCTCCTATATCCTTGTGGTAGCCAGTGCAGCATTCATCATTTTCTTATGGTTCATGCTTTTGGTAACCTTGTATTTGCACCTAGTGGGTTACGACGAAAACGGCCCCCTTCCATCCCAGTACCTGGAAATTACCACAAACCAGGCAGAGGAGTTCGAGCTCTCAGATATCTCTGACGAAGAAACTCCCCAACCCAGGTCATGATATCTTTCCCGAGGCCGCTGTAGCAGTCATCGGTCAGCCTACCAAGCTGCGCTGGGTGCAACCAAATATGATCACGTGACAGTTTTTTTTTTCTTTTATCCTGACTAATAGTAAAATTGGTCAGCTATCGCAGCTATCAAATCAATTTATACCCATATATAATCGCAAATTCAAAAGGATTCTTTAAGTTATACTGATTCTTTAATTTATATATAGGAGGAGCATATCGTTCTGGAAACGTTACAGGAAGTGGTATGAGTGCTATATTATCGGCGGATGATTTAAACGACTTTATTTCGCCTGGAGTAGCTTGTATCAAGCCGGTGCAGAATGTGTCAGGAAGTAAAGACGGACAACAAGATGAAGTGGAAATACAGATAGACCAAAATGGAGAGCCGCTAGAAGTGACCAAGGCAGATGGAGAGGCAAGCAAGCTTAATCCTGCTCAGATATCTCTTTCAGATTGTTTGGCATGTTCAGGCTGCATCACTTCTGCTGAAGAAGTGCTTGTAGCGCAGCATTCACATAACGAGTTGACAAGGGCTTTAGAAGAAAATAAAATGCTGCAAACAAATAAGGTGTTTGTTGCCAGCGTCTCGCACCAGTCAAGGGCATCTCTTGCTGGCGCTTACGGTGTATCCGTTGCGGTGATGGACAAGTTATTGATTGACCTTTTCGTGACGCAGATGGGATTCACGCATGTAGTGGGAACATCGCTTGGACGGTCACTTTCATTGATATATGAGGCGCAGAACATTATTGATCGCAAAATGAGAGGCGTATCAGGACCTACATTATCATCTGTATGCCCCGGGTGGGTTTTGTATGCAGAAAAGACTCATCCCTACGTTATACCGCACATGTCAGACGTCAAGTCACCTCAGCAAATAACGGGCTGCTTGCTCAAGTCTCTTGTGGCTCGCGAGCTAGGTGTATCCCGCGACAATATTTATCATGTCTCGATAATGCCCTGTTTTGATAAGAAGCTTGAGAGTGCTAGACCCGAAAAATATGATGGTGATTTGCCTTCGCCAGACGTCGATTGTGTCCTTACCGCCAAGGAATTAGTGACTCTTGTAGAAGAAAACAAAAATGTTTATTCGTTGGTTCCCCCTCATACAGACGTTACAAAATTACCCCAGCCGGCATCGATGTCGAACATTTACAAACAAGTGGCACCGAAAGCCTGGCCCTCCATAGAGTTGGCTTGGGCTAGCAATGAAGGTTCGTCCTCAGGGGGCTACGCATATCATTATTTGGCTGCATTACAGCTTCATCTAATGGCGAGCGATCCATCGGTGTATAATTCGCAGGATTTCGAGCTCGTCACGATAGGCGGACGAAACTCGGACGTCTACGAAATGAGACTTTTGTTCAGAAGAGAGAAGGTAGGCTCAGCAGCGGTTGTTAATGGGTTCAAAAACATCCAGAACTTGGTCAGAAGGCTCAAACCCTCCAAATCAACCGTGTCTTCGAACCCACTAGCTAATAGACGCCGGGCAAGGTTGGCCAAGGCAAACAGGTCAGATGATACATATGAAACAGATCAGGCAGACCCCTCCAAATGTGACTATGTTGAAATAATGGCATGTCCTAGTGGCTGCATAAATGGTGGGGGCCAAATCAGTCCTCCAGGAGATGTGTCTGCCAAGGAATGGATGGCTTCCATGATAGATAGGTACAAAAGTATCGAAACTATTTCTCTTTTTGACTCCCCGGATACACGGACAGTCTCCGATATCATTCATTGGTGTCTGCAATTCATCAATGAATTCAATATAAGCGAGATGAGGTTACTAAAAACTTGTTTCAACGCCGTAGAAAAGCCAACAGACCAAGCTACTCTTTTGCTTGGAACCAAGTGGTGATTTAAAGCATTTAATAGCATTTTTCGTATATTGTATAATAAATATTATCCAATTCGTATTTATTTCATATTGTAGCGAATTTTCAGTATATTTGCACTGTTGAGATTGTATCATTATTCTAAGAGTTCTTTTTGGCACGTTAAAGATTAATAAGAGTGTACAACAGATTTTGCTCGATAACTACCACATATGATACCAGTATTGAGTAGAGTAAGTTTCAAACGTACGCTTTTAGTGAACAGGGTTCTGTTGAGGTATATTCACCAAACACTGGTGAAAAGTTTTTTGAATACTTTTTCAGGTCTACAAAAAAATACCAATATTGAAGAGTTACTTAATACTTTAGAACAAAAAGGCACTAATACGGAAGAAGGAATATCAAGAGGTAAGGGTGGAAATAGATTTGCCAAGATATACGAAAAAAATGGATCTCGGGAAGCCAAAGATAAGCATAGCTCGAATAACAGACATAAGAAATCTGGAGCACCACGCCCTCCTCAGAAACGGAGAGTGAAGTTCAACTTGGAGGGTTGCCTGGAGCAAGCAAAAAATGCACTAAAGAGCATTATAGAGAAGGTATTTTCGTTGTCCAAAAACTATGAAGTAAAATTTGTTAATCCCGAAACAAATAAGCTCGAAAGGGCTTACCTTGACGAGATTGTTAATAGGTTAGACTTGTCTAGTCAGGGTATCTTTTTGGTTCCAACAGACACTGAAAATGATGTTCCACTTATCAAAATCAACAAATCCTTCGAAATGATCAAGTTATACATAGATGAAGTTGCTGCAAAGAGAGAGAAAGAGCTTTTGGAAATGGGCAGCTTGGCAGCACAGAGGGCCGTCAGACAGCGTGAAAAAGCAGAGAAGAAAAAATCATCCACAAAGATCTTGACTATTTCATGGAAAATTAGCCCCACTGACTTAATGAACCAGAAGCGGGCTGAAATCGAAAGATACTTGAGCAAAGGCGAGAGTTTCTTATTATACGTTGGTGATAAAAGAAGTTTGCATTCTGTGAGAAGATCAGTTGATAAGGAAGGTGGACTTCGTGATAAAACGATCGCAGAGGAAGGAGAATACTCCAAAATCCAAGATATCGAAGAGTGGGATGGTACTAATTACGAGCTCAAAAAGCGTGAACTAATATTGCAAAAAATAGAAGAGATCCTAAACGATGCAGAATGTTCGTTTGATCTCAGTGGAAAGGTTGGCTCTCGAATTATTGCATCCTGTACTCCTAAGCAAAAGCCCACTTACACTGAAAGCTCAGGCAATGAGGAAATCTCTGATACCAAACGTCTGAAGAAGTTGAGAAAACAGGAAAAGCAGAAGCAGAAACAAAAGAAAGAAAATGATATAGTATTTACCAAAGAAGAAGATCTCGATGCATTGTATCTGTTCAAAATAGATGACTAACGAATTCTCTTGTACATAGAACTATTTAAGTCATAATGAATTACACTATAGTACCGTAGTTTCCTTGATGCAATGATGTCCCGACATCACCAGTTTCGGCGTTACCTAAACGTTCCTTCCTTAGTTTTTTCACCTTGTATCCGAAAACATGAGCATGCACCACATCATCCGATATGGGATAGTTAATCAACTTTCGTATCTCACTACTATCAAGATTGTAGTTATTAATAATGGATGCTGCTTTCTCATAAAAAACTTCATCTTCGTCTAAATATTCGTTATCATAAAAGAAGCCATCGCCATTCAATGCCTCAACTAAAGAAACTCGTTGTGGATTCACGCTTTCCGTGGTTTTTGGGGAGCCTGGAGGTGAAGCAGCCATCGCCAGCGACGCCGAGTGAAGCCCCCTCAAAGACGTACCTACAGACTGTGATGATCGAGTTTCATGATGAAGATCCTCAAAGAATGACGTCAGGAAAAATGTATTCGTTTCAGAATTTTTGGCTTGCGGTTGTATAAAATTATGATTATTCGGTAACCAATGCTTTTGAGTTCCATCACTGTAGTATCTTAAACCTTGATTAATTCTACTCATCCTAGCAGATGAGTCGGGATGTGCAATCAACGCTTCCACTGAATCAAACTTTTTGTAATCCTTATAATAATCACCGTAGAATGTTAATTTAAAATCATGCACTAAATCATGAATTCCACAAATATCTTTCAAAGCATAAACAAACAATACCCTGCCACTAGGTATAGCTGAAATTTTGAAAGGGGTATAAGAAAAGGAAAAGCAGTGCCCAATGGCGAAGCCAACCAACTCTGTGCAAAGTAGAGCGTTTTGGATGTAGATACCAATATTTGTATTCTTTTCGTCTCCATTGTCAAGCTTGGGCAATAAACCAGCATAGCTTAGTATGGACAATATAACTCCTTGCCAGTAAGAAGCAAATATAATTAATTTCACACATAAAAATTTACCTATAGGACTAAACTTCTTCAAATCATTCCACAAAATTTTCCAAAAAAAGGCTAAGCAGTACAACGAGGCGGTCACACTTAAATTGTAAAGTATAGTGAGCCAAAGATAGATGGAAGTGATTCCTAAGTCATTGACATCATACCATCCAAAGATTTCACACAATATCGTGGATAAGCAAATAATGGGTTTAAGCCACACATACTGCAAAATTCCTCTCTTAATGGCAAGCAAAGTATACGGATCTGAGATGTCAGCCTCAGGAAAAATATATCTTAACACACCAGGGTGTGAAACAGGCTTACTACCACTCTTCAGTATGACAATATTCTTCTCTCCCCCAACATGTCAGTGAGTAACGTGAAGAAAGTGTAGATCACAAACGCTTCGTATACCTCTCGAATTGACTCTAGCACATACTTGTTTAGCACGGATGACGGATTACTGAGCATAGAATAACAGGAACATGCAAATAAAGGAACAATTAGCTGTATTCGTATCATTAGTCGCTGTTGAAAAGGCTTCCTATAATTTCTTAAATGCATGAATATATTGGCAAATATAATTAGCGATGAAAGTATCGATGAATACTTTGCGCAGAGGATAATCCACGAGGGTAAATACGGGGCTTCTCCTGTCATCATAATTGATTCTTTGTTATACCGACCTCACCTTGAGTTAAAACATGGACATTAACATTATACCTCCTGTATATAGTCCATTCATATAGTGAATGTTCCTCAATGGTACAGTAATTAGATGAGTACAACATCACTAGTTTTATTTATATATATGTATATATACGCTTTTGCGAATGATAAATAGCACCTTGAAAATCATGAAAAGTCCATATCTTTAATGCAATCAAACAACACCTGACTCCTTGAGCTTTTTTTGACGTTCCTTTTCTCGCTGCAATTCTTGTAATTCTTCTTCGGTGATCAAATGATGTTTGTGATTAGATGCTTTATAACAGTCTTTGTTTTCACGTCCCAAATGATCCACGTAATGACAATAATCAATTGAAAGGAAAAAGTCTTCATTGATGAGTTGTTTCATCTTTAGCCTGCTGCTAGGAGGGATGGATAAAACTTTAGAGATTGTGTCTCTGCAATCTTCTGGTAACAAACGGAGAAGTTTATGGGCACCTGGAGCGATTTGAGGCTCTTCATCTTTATCAGAGATATGTAAACCGTCTCTCATGGCTTCAGCAAGTTTCTCTTCGTCATCTAACTCGTTTAAACCGGCGTATGATCTGAACGAAGAATCAGATGCCTTGGCAAATTTCCAAGGAAAGCGCCTTAACACCATACAACAGTACATTATACCCAAAGACCAAACATCTGCTGCCCTGGGGTCATAACCAAAGTTACTAGGAGTGAATACTTCTGGGGCCAAGTAAGGGTCTGAGCCAACTATGCCTCGTGCGCGTATTAACCATCTTTCTTCTTCGGACATATCTGGTGCTTTTATAGGAGTATCTCTTTTGAAAGGTACTGCGGACCCGAAATCGATTAATTTTAGTATTCCGTCATCATTAACCACGCAATTGTCTAATTTTAAATCTCTATGCGCCAAATTATTTGAGTGAAGATATAATACACCTGAAACGATCTGTTTAAAGTAACAGTTAATCTCTTCAGTGGTCATTAAACCAGACATCACTAGATTGAAAAAATCAAAAGGGCAATACTCCATGATAATGTAGTACTCTGTGTTGGTTAAGAAGCTCGCGTCTCTGTCTTTTATTAACTCAACAGTATGAATCAAATTCTCGTGATGCAAAATCTGGCCTACCTTGAATTCGTTTGTGACCTTTTGCTTGTAATCACTCTCTGTTTCGTGAGGAAGCTTTGATCTGAATTTTTTCACAGCAAAGATTGCATTGGGGTCTTCCTTAAGTGACACCAAGTTGACCGATCCACTTGCACCTTTTCCCAATAAACGTCCAACCGGGCCATATTTCACGAAAAGTTCTGAGGACGAGTGCTTTGGTAAAATTGAGTAGTGGTGCTTATGCTTGGTCTTCACCGGGTGATGCAGATCGCCATTCGGCTTGAATTTTTTCAAGAATCTTTTTAATGATAGGTGACTATGACTATTATGGCGATGGTGAACACTCAAAAAATCCAGGCCTTTCATGTGCTTTCCAGATTTCTGACCCAATCCCTGGTCCCTTCCATTTCCTTTCGACTCCAGTATAGGCAGTGACGAGTCACTCGAGGACATTTTACTCGACTTTGTAGATAGGTGAGGAGAAGCCTCCCCATCCACGTCGTATCGCAAACTCGAGTTATCTCGTGCAATCTTATCGTCAGGCTTTTTTCTCGAAGAACTTCTGGAGCTCGGGCTCGACTGAGGCGATATGGTGCTTCGTGAGTTTCTTCTTTTCAATAGGTGTCTGTGGGAAGAGCTGGTCGAGCAACTGTCATTTTTGATTGCATCCTTAATCCCACCCCCCAAAAAAAATTCCTTAAGGGTATGCCGTGAGCTATTTCTGCTATTAGAACCACTGCTGTCTGAGCCAGTCATGGTCTGGTTTATTCAATCAATGAAGCAAAAAATTGACGGCTTCACACGGATATCCGTCTTCCCGGTGCAAGTCAGTTACGTTGTTTTCTTCCTAATTGCAGTCCCAAATAAATTTGTTCATAAATATATTAAACAAACAATTAGAAAATGCTCCAACCATCTAAAACTCTAACTATATTACGTTCGTTCTTATAAAAAACTACTCTAATACTAAGTGCCTTCCGTTTCACGAAGGGAACACAGGCAAAAAGAAAATCACGTGCCTTAAACATAAAATAATTGTCTGCTTTTATAGCGAGGCAATGAAAGATCAGATTGCCATGTAGTTACTCCAGTCTGACAAAGATTCAGGGTAACAAATACTACTGAAACTCTATACATTCACACAGATTATTCCCTTGACAGATAGTCGGACATTAAACGACGACTTTCAGATGCGTCATTGTCGGAAAAATCTGCATTATCAATGGTATTGTCATCATGATTGCTTACCCCAGATATGTCGGTGCTAGACCCCATATTGTGGTGATTGTTTGAGGACTTGGCAGAAGATTTAGATACGGAACGCGTGGAACGAGGAGTAACCGCTAATTGCGATGATAGACCCTCCCCATCGCTTATATGCTCGATGATAGTTTTATGTACACCTTTGACATTGATGACTGACTCCACGATTCCGCCAGTCCGGTATGACCTTGATTCGGCATATTCTGGGATGACTTCGTTATTCGTGCCATCATATACATTGTAGTGGACGTTGTTGCCCTCTCCATCGTCTTCAATTGCTGCTTCTTTAGAGAGTTCATTGGAGCAGGCAACATCATTCTGCGACTTGTCTGCGATATGGAACCTTTGAGTGTCTTGATTATCTGATGAAAGCCTGCCTTCATTAAACTGCTTATTTGCCGTTCTCAAGGCTGCATTCTCTGTCGGATGGATGGCACCGTAGTCCTGACCGAATGGCTTCAGCGGCAACTTTTTCCGAGAGGGGGTTACGTTGTTCTTGACTTGTTCGAGATCGGTCTTTTTGATTTTAACGAACGACTTGCTTGTTTCTAGCGGGTTAGAAGCAGGGTTTTTTGGAAGCCAGTTGCGAGAAGTGTCAGCGGTCTGGAATATTGGAGAGGCAACCCCAGAGCTCGTGTATCCTTTATTATTCAAGGGGCTATCTTTGGGAAGCGATTCTTTTAAAGGAGTGAGGTCGTAATTATCATCAAGTGAGGGTCTTTTAGAAGAAGTAAGGGGCTGGCGATAAAGACCACGCAAGTATGTTGATAAGTTTTTTTTCGAAAGAGGCCCTGGATTTTGTCTCTTGATATTTTTATTGATATCAATGTATACATCCGACTCATCTACGATTTCCTCGCCGATCAACTCCTCAATGACGTCTTCAAGTGTTAATACACCCAAAGCACCCACAGGCTCACCAGGATGTTCGCTGACCACTATCATATGTGATTTACCTTCTTGGAAGTAATTCAAGATGTTAAGACAAGATGTATCCGCACCTGTCTCTGGCAAAGTAGCTAACGGGAACAGAGCTACTGGCAATGCATCCTCGGGATCATAACTAATAAGAACTCTCACCAAAAGCATACCTATGAAGTTGAAAGGCTCGCCTGGTATATGGATGGGGATACGTGAAAATCCTGCATTGAAAATTTCTTCTACTGTCTCTTCATCTAAAATGGCATCAGCACTCATGGTGTAGACTCTATCTATGGGTGTCATGATGTGCGAGACGGGCTTCTCTTTCAAGTCCAAGACAGCACTGATGATGGTAACTTCATCCTCATTCAAACGTTCGACACCCATCGTCTTATGTAAAGTGACCAATGTTTTCAAACCACTCTTCTTGTATAACGTTCCGTGATCTTCTCCAAGGATGTGATCTAGTAAAAGAGAACAAGGGTATGCAATAGGGTACATCAAGTACATAAGCATCAAAACAAAAGGCGAAAACAAAGCACCAACTTGTAAACCATATCTGACACAGATACTCTGGGGTATAATTTCTCCGAACACCACAATAGATGCGGTGGACGTCACGACAGCAGGCCACCCACCGCCGAGACATCTATCAAGCACAATAGGAAGTGTTTCGTTCGTTATGACATTCGAGAGAAGCAAGGTCACTAAAACCCAATGTTTTCCACGGCCTATCAAGTTCAACACTTTACGTGCGTGCTTCCGCTCGTGCACATCTCCACTGCTGGCGATAACCTTCAAATAAACTTCATCCTGTCCCATTAGTCCTAACGTTAACCCAGCGAACACACCACCTGCAAGAACAAGGAAAACCGACGTGAAGAGATTTAAGTAGAATCCTTCAGCTGTAAGGGCCTTGACGGGATTTCTGGCCTCTTCTCGCTTGACATCATAGAATAAAGGCAGCGCACGGACCAAAGAGGGCAACAGAATGAAAAAAAGACAAATCCTGCTGATCAATGCTTCACTTCTCATACACACGGCATGGTTGTTTGTTCGTACTAGTGATTTATAATTGTACATAAATACTGCTGTTGTTAGTACTACGCCCACTCTATTGTTAATGAAATAAACCGAAAGAATCCTAACTTGCTTTCACCCTATTCCACGGCAAAAAAAAATCATATAATAGCTCACCAGAACTTACAAGTGCAAGATGAAAGCTGTATTACTATGAAAAGCTGTCTGATATCTGGGAAGTTTAAGTTATAACTATTAATTGCTTCAGACTTATTCGTTAATTATATCAATTATAGTAGTGTGCCATTCAAAAAGAAAGCTGGCGGCAACTGGTAAGCTACATCAAAATATTAAGTGTTGTTCTAAGGGTAGAGAATATGACGAGGAGGAATTAGAACGTTGGCACCATAACTCGAATATTAAGTAGTATGATAATATATGGCTAATTGCCGAATGGCGCCAAGCACGTTTTAGGAGTAGACGTGACGCTTTCGAAAACAAGCAATACCACAAGGAGGATTGTTACGATACCCATTAGTAATGTAGAGTTCAATTCAGCGAAGCTCAAGCACACAATGGCGATACCTATAGGGATACGCCAGATAACACGCCAGAAACGAGGCAATATATGAAGATCTGGTGGATCTTTTGGCTTGTCCATCAAACCTATGATTCCCATACAAACAAGAGAAATGCAGATACCACCCGTGAAGAAAAAAGAAAGGGCATATAAACTTGGGCCCTCTTCTTCCTCACCTCCTACCTCTTTGATAATCCGAAGGCCCTTTTTGAGCTTGACACTATGGTATTCGGTAATTTCGCCAGCCGAGTCGGCTGACAAAACGATGGCGGCCACGAGGGGTAAGTGAGCATACATCCAGCCCATCGCGGTCGAGCCCTTGTTTCTCAAAGCATGGACGGCTTTCTTTGTCGTGGAACCATTGTTGTAGATCCAGAAGAGCACGTAAGCTATGATGATCATGAATACAACCCTAGCGAAACGAGCAGAAAACCCGGGTCCGAGTGGACTTGACGCAACTACTTTGTAAAGAAACTCGCCAATGGCGATGGTGACAAATACACTGTACCGTTCAACTTCATGTTCGATATTCAAAGCAGTGGACATACTTAATTTGAGCTTTTTCTTCGTCCAGGGGTGGAATGCAAGACAGAAACAGACTTGTTCGAGGAACAAGAGGGCGATGGAAACACCAATCTTCGCTCTAGTGGAGACAAAAATCACTATCAACCACAACAAACTCGTCACGACAAGAGAAGCACTATAAATACGCTGTTGTACCCGGTGTTCCGCAACAAACACTGAGTAGACACACAAAGATACCGCCAAGGAAAGACGACAGATTATGTATGGAACGATGGTTAATGCGGCGCCCTTGCGACTTTCCAAAACTTTCTCGTGACTGTTGACATAGAGTGTCAATAAAACAATAATCCAGAGCAAGTATGTCTTTTGAGAGAGGTCCTCATTGTAGTAATAGTTCACGAAGTCCTTCACGTCACTCCACACAACCCACACGGGCACGAACAAGAGAAAATACTCGAGAAGGGCACTTCCGCTAGCATTCTCAGATGCATATCCAGCTAGATTGGCAATGAGACCCACGTAGAGCAAGTCGAGAAATAACTCGATTTTGGAAGATGACCTTTCTCCCTTTGTTCGGTAAAGTACCCCGTCTTTAAAGTAGTTGAGTGCCTGCGGGCGAATAAACCACACTGCATCTCTGGGTCGTTTGATGTATTGAAAATTGATATCTCCGTATTTTCGTACAAACTCATCTTCTCCTTCAGAGTCAGTGAGCTCGTGGCCCTCCTCCTCTGCGGCGAGCTCTAGCTCTTCTGCAGAAAGCCTTCGTGAGCTACCTGCGTTATCTAGTTGATTGTGTGCTCCCACATCAGTCTCCGTAGTATTTTGGGTCCCTGAATCGGTATCACCATTCTTATGGCTAGATAACATAATTGCGCTTCCGACTATATTTCTTCTCTTCTAGACGAGCTCTTGTCAAGCTTGCTTTTGATGACTCTCAATTATAAAATGGAAAAAAAAGTTTATCTTATTGTATTTACCAGCCATATATTACACAGTGCGCCTTGACCACTGCCTGTGAAAAGTAGGTGCATTAAATTGCAGTTGAAGCTAAGAGTAACTACATGCCATTTATTATTTCTGGTGTCTTCAGACTCTAGTATCAAGCTGTCTATTCTATTAAAATGAGAGCAGAGGCTTACTTTTGGTATTGATCATTTCTATCATATGTAGCAGCCGTATACTGGCGATGGATTTACGAGCTGGCTGAAAAAAAGGCATAAAGAGCAGAAGCATATCAGCGTAAACAGAGAAAAAAGGGCCGAAAAAGACAGGACTAGTTGAGTTATTTATGGCGTAGAAGGTGACTCTGTGGATGCTGAGATGGGGATCTGCGGAGCCTCCGACGGCGAACATGGTAAGCTGCAATAGAAGGGTTCATTTATACGCACGCAAGCACGAGGCGTGTAAGCCCCATAGAAGCACAAAATAAAATGACACAAAGCTATTCAATGACATTAATTATATAAGCGCTTATATAATCCTCGAAAGCGCCAATGAGACGGGGGATAAGTAAGAGTTCATCTTAGCACGAAAGACGTACTGAACGAGAGAAGAAGGCTACGACGAGAATGAGCAATCCATGGGCTAAGAGAGACGCCTGGAGATACGAAGGCCAGTTTAGCAGATTCAACAGATTCAGACTGGCATTTCCTGGATTCGGCATAGCAGTTGTTGCGTTTTCAGCGTACGTTGGGTACGAGAAGCTCATTTTAAAGAAGGGCCATGACATTCACGAAGAGCACGTTGAACACCACTGAGGTCGACATGCTTCGAGGAAGTAGGTTTACATGCATGTATATTTCTTAGACTAGGAAAGTAGCAGATAAAATACAAGAAAGTCGCATCATTCGGTATAAACTATGTACAAAGAGGACGTCGACTATTTGGAGTCGTTTTCGTAGATGCTTGTATCGGATACGGTCTGTCCAGAAGACTCAAAGACAGACTCCCACATGGGCAGCGATGCGGTGGCTGAATCGTCCATGCCTATCGAGCTAGATGCCTTACCATCCTTGTTGGCGTTTCTGATCTTGGTCTTTTCGCTTGCGACCTTGGCCCAAGAGTCGACGTGCTCCTGCTCACGTTTAACACCCCACCCGATATTGGTGGAGGCGAATACAGCTCCGTAGAGAGTTGATTCTTCTTTAGAAACAGCGCTGCTCATTTCTTCTTGCATTCTATGCCTGTAAAACTCGAAACGGGCCTGGTCATAGGCCTCGAAAAGCGAAATATTAGTTCCCTTCTCCTTTCCATCTTGCAAAAGCCACAAGGTCCTCTGCACAACCGACTCTCCGTCGAGAGGCTTGTAAAGCTGTAACATGCGAGACCAGTCACACTTTTTGTATTCGTCACCACTTGTCTCAATTAAAGTCTTAGGACGGGAAAGTTCCCAAGGATGTTGCTGGTAGAATACATTTCTTAGCTCGTCTTCCAAAAACTTTAATTTCGGCACTCTGGAGATGCTATTATGTTTCTGAGATCTATCTCTTTTATCGGGACTGGTCTTATAAAATCCAGTTGCTTCATTCTTTTTGAACAAGCTATTACGTGGATCTTCCTCCTGATCCTTTAGCTCGAACTTCTTTGGCTTTTTAGTCAAGTCCGTTGATGGCGGATTGGCTCCTACCACATTAAACCAGGCTGGCTTCTCTTTTAACACCCCTGCTTTCAAGTATTGAGAAGTTCTTTCCAAGACATTAGTCGCAGATCTCTGTATCTTCATGATTAAGCTATATTACGAGACCCTCTAGTGTTTTATGTCAATGCAAACGACTATCACTATCAAAGTAACCAAAAAATTTTTCAAAATTAAGGTGCGACATTCTTCCTACAGTACTTTAACATAGTCAACCATGGCACAATGACGATTATACTACGTAGAATATACGTATGTAATAGGGTATGTTGGCCTAACAGGCAAGTCCATACAGTGATTGGGGATTTTACCAAGCGACTAAAAAACGAGTCAGGCACCACTATAAGCTTGTTAGAAAGGACCACTAAGCTTGTCAGTGAGAATCAAGAACTTCTACAGGAACATCTAGATGATGACATTGGTACACAGAGATCACCAGTAAGTGACATTTGGAGCAGAGTTCTCTTGAAGGCTAAGGGAATAGATAAGGTTAGTGATGAAAGGCAGCAGTTATTATTAGAAGGAAAGAAGCATGTTAGAGTTCCCCAGATTGCATACAATAAGTTTTTGAAAGCTCTATATCCTTTTCAAGAAGTACATTCTCATCAAAATGAACTTTCATTGGGTTTAAACATCGCAAGATTTGCCTTAATTAACCATGGTGTCTTATATAAGGAATACTCCGAGCTCCCGAAACCAGCTCCATTATATATGGAGCCGAACCATTTGGAAGAATTTCTTGACCAGTTTTTTTTCCTTCGGGATTTCATCAGGCCTACGAATATGGGAAGGCTGTTCGAATCTCTGCCGAAAGTGATCTACGCAAGATACCGAGAACAAGCGGATAGAAGAAAGAATCATATCGCCATGTGCTCTCGTATTATTGAAGACATGAAAATGGCTGGACTTCCCTTGTCTATTCAGGAAAGAAATAGGTTGCTATTCATGTCATTCTTCAGGGATGATTACCAGATCACCCAAAAAGTTATGAGGGCGGCTGAGGCTTTAAATCGAGAGGAAGAGAAAAATCGTCTTCTTCTGAACCAAAATTTCAACTGGATGTCCTACAAGACAATAAAGGATCAATTTATTCAGGAGTCTTCCGAAAAAAAACTTCACATCTCAACCTATAACACCTTGTTACTGATTGCATGCCGCCATGACTGTACAGTTGCATTTAATGATATATTACATGATTTAGGATTAGACTTTTTACTTTCAACCTCCAATGAATCAAAACCTATAACGTCTGCAAATCGTGAGACGATAGAGATTTTGCTTCTGTATTTTTCATACAACCCAAGAGGCAAAAATGCAGATAAATTTTACAGTGTTGTCAAGTATTTGACGGAGAGTAGTATCACACCTGATATCAGAATTGTTAACGAGATTATCAAAGGGTTGATACGTTTAGAGAGATTGGACGAAGCAAATTATGTATTGTACTGTCTTTTCCGAAATCTCGAACTGGCAGAAAAAGCTTATCCAGATCAGTCTCAGTTTACGCCAGAGTGGATAATTGAAAAAGGTTTGACATATGAATGTAAAAAGTATTATAAGGAAGTTCTACAGATATACGATTTTGTTAAGCACGTTCTAAACGAGAATAAAATACCAGTCGAGCTGCGTTTTGAAATTCGACCAAATGAAAGTACCTTCAAGCCATTCCTTGATTATTATTGCTCATCGACTAATGCAAACTTCTCGGCTGAAGGAGTACTTGAATATATAAGAGATGCAGAGGAAAATGGGCTTATATTGACGACACGAATGTTTCAGGCAATATTTGAGAAATTCATAATCATGAATAGTGGACACCATCAAGACACGGATTGGCTGTACGACATGTTGAACGTAATCACCTCAAAATTTCTTCACAGCCATGATATTATGACCAGCTCATATCAATCAGAGACCGATTCAATCTCCAAACTTATTACAGATGAACGGCTAAGCACAGATTTCGACAGTGCAAAAGTTTATCAAAACTTGAAAGGTCGTTTTATTAAGGTATCTGACCATATGGTCAACATTATAACAAAAGCACATATTACGGTGATAAACAACAGTAAATATATAGACAGAAACAAAAGAAAAAGCATTTTACATCACATAAAGCAGAAAAAGTTGGAACTCTCTGAATGTGTTCGAGACAAACGAAGAAGCACCCCGATGAGAAGAGAGCAGCTGTTGTCTGTCAATGAGGAGGTTGTATACTTGAAAAAGGCATTCATTATAGACTTGATAGACCTAGCACATTTATGGTGACAATATATATACATCTAACTAGCTAGAACAATTTATGACAATGCTATACGATATCCTTGACTCGTGTAGGTGTGCTTGTTTGGAAGGTTCGGTCCGAAGCCGCAGTCGCAGCCGTAGCCTTCTCGCCCTCCTCTCTAATTAGGTCGTCGATATCGTAGTCGTATTCGTTAGGATCTGGGTTGAAGTCGAGTTTCTCGGTCTTTCTTTTGCGCAACATGTTTTCACCGTCCTGTAGTCTGATCTTGAATGGAAGATCAGACGATGTAACATTCGCCTTTTCTTTTAATGCCGAAGCCTTTTGCTTGAGCCCTTCAAGTCTATCACGCTTTTCTTGTTCGCTCATGAATGCTTCATCTGGAGGTGTGTAGGCCTGGTATTCGTGAACAGGCTTGCTCTTATGCTCTTTGGTTTTCCTGCCAACTTTCAGTTTCTTGTCAAATTCATACTTCGTGACTCCTGAGAGATAAGGCAAAGCCAATACCAAAAACACTAAGATGAGAGCTATGATAATCAACAAAAATATCATATTTCTAGTACCATTAGGGTTCCTCGGAAGTTTCACGGCAAGGGTCTAGTGGCAGTTAATTTTTTTTTTCTTTATATATTGCGAATATATAATAGTGGTTGTGGTTAATGATGATCTTTCCGGGTGGTTCGTCGAATGAGAAACACTTCTTTCCTAAGCGTTCATACCACATTGCAACAAATATCTGTAGCTTTCAAAAACCAAGATTAAATTAGCACTATATTAGAACTATTGTCAAGAGGCTTTAAGATGTTGAGATACACATTGGGAAGGACCTTGAAAACTGGGGTGAGATTTGGATGTACTAGTGTAGTGAGATCGCAAGCCAGATCCATTGCAAGTATGGTACCATTACATCCAGTGTCTACTGGATTGCTGAGACGGTTCTACACTATTTCGACAGATGGTAAGGATGTAAGTGATCAAATTGACCAGATCAGCGATCTGGAATACAATACCATATCGAACGAGTATCTTGAGACGATGTCTGAGGAAATCGAAGCACTCTCTGAAGAGACCCCCGATTTAGATATAGAGCTTGCCCAGGGCGTATTAACGCTCACACTTCCTCCTAATGGCACATACGTCATAAACAGACAACCACCAAACAAGCAGATTTGGTTGAGTAGTCCTATAAGTGGCCCTAAGAGATTCGACTTGATCGGAGGCAGATGGGTGACTTTGCGTGACGGGTCGTCGCTCACAGACTTGTTGGAAGAAGAGATTTCTCAGGCGTTGGGCACCGAGTTTCATTTCGAAAACTTGGAGGCGTAAGTCGCCTGAGATATCTCTGGGGAGCGGGACAAAGGCCATATTAAGTGCTGTCTTATCTTATGTTAACCCCATAGTGGAAACCGCCTTCTGGCATACGTTTCTTGTAAATATGGTGTAAGCAAGCAAGAACCGGCTACATTGGAATGTTCATGTCTTGCTGTGATAGTTTGCTGCAATAAAATACTACTGGTAAGCCGGTGCCTTTTATCTGTAGGGTTTCTCACGCTTTGTGATAATTTGTAAAATTTATCTTTAAGTAGCATAATTTTAGTGAACATCAAACCCTAATACTAAAAGTTGAGGTGGATCGAATATACTGACGGAACTACAGTATAGAAGGAGCCTTCGACCACTTAGTTGCATCATTTCATTTTTCACTGCTGATTTAACTGCTAAGTGCCACAGTATATAGACTTGAAACTAATGCGATAGTATGCCCCCGAAACTAAGAGTAAGAGGACCAAGGAAAAGAGACAGTAAGGTAACATACTCAAAGCATTACGAAAAAGAAGATGGCATATCAACATATAAATTTTTAGTCACCATTAAACTCGGCAAAGATCGACTAGTTGGTCATTCTGGCATATTCACAGATAGCAAACACAATAATGAAAAGAACAAGAAATCGGAGCCAAACTCGATGGGTACGCATGCAGACAGCACGGGAGAGGGAGATGAGAGCGACAGCGAGCTATCTTCGTTAGAGTTGGAGTTGAATAATGCTCTTGTATCCTCCGATACGACACTACTTCTGCTGCTCAAGAAGGAGCCCTCATTTAATAAAGCAGCCCCTGAAGCCAGCAAGCTTGCGCCCATACCAAGGCCAGCTGGATATAGAAACATACCCAAGAATCTCGTTCGAAATATGAAGATCGAACTTGGGATAGAGGACGAAGAAAACGAGCTAGAAATGATCGAAAGGATGATATTCTCTCTCAAGGACCCTTTTTCAGGTAGCAAGATCAAGTTGCCTGTGAAATCGACTCATTGCCGGCATTTTGAGTGCTTTGATTTCGAGAGTTTCTGCATAATCAACAAAATCCCCGTGGGCGTTCAACGGCTTTTGAAAAAAGATCTAGCCAAGCGCAACTTGGAGTGGAAGAAAACTGAAAAAATGTTGCAAAATAAGTATCACTCGAAGAGTGTCACGGCACACCAGGATGAAGTCATATATGGCGGTGCCATAAAAATCGTGGAGTTCCCTTTTCTGGGCCGAAATCCGGAGGAGAACAGGAATACACAAAGCAGCAAGGTCGCAAAGCCTAAGGCGCCTTCATACAGATGCCCCGTCTGCAATTGCTCCTTCTACTTGAGCAACCTATTCATAAGCGACGTTTTCAACTACTTTGTAAAGACTACCCCTTCTCAAATTGTACGCATAGAGCTCCAAGACATGGACAAATACAGAATCATAGACGATTCCACCCCCGTACCGGCATCTCACGCGGCCTCTAGAAGTACTCCCGATGTCGTGATACTTTCTGACGACGATTCAGGCCCTTCTTGTACGGTATCGTTACCTACTCAGGTGGATCCGGCGATTCAACCTTCTGATGACGTTTTTGATGACGGTCTCGATGACGAACTCATACGATTGTCTACGACAAATGATATTCCAGATCCAGATTACAGGGGCTACGGCACCTGGGATGATCCTGTAACGCTAGATTAACCGCACTTTCTATACGTGTATAGATCTTTAATGCACTTTAATGACGTTACTGAACTATGGTAACTATAAGGCGAATTTTGGTGCTCGATCACATGACTTCCAATTGGTTTGCGCTGCAGCGCTCCTTGCGTCGGTCTCCCTTCTCGAAGTAAAAGCAACATTTTATGCTGTAAGTGAAGAAAACAGTTTTTATCTTTAGTTTTGAAAGAAGATGGCAGCAACCAATGTAAGTATATACCTAGGCCATTTCGGTGGTAGGATAGAATGGAATTGAGGTGTTAAAGAGACTATTGAGATGTTGAAATGAAAAATTAAGAGCGACTAACACAAGTAGCCAAATGAAGTTTTGGAGGCGCCTAAACAAGAAAAGGTAAGCGAATCTTTGGACGCCGCCGAAGCGCTTGGAGGTATTCCTGATGAAAGTAGTGATGGGGGACAGGGACCAAAGAAGCTTGCCCCCAAGGCAGAACCTGTGTTGGTGGAGAGTGAGGATTTCGACATGAGCGGAGTCACATCTAAGCCACCCCCCAGACCTTCAGTTGAGCCCACATACAGAGGTTGGAAAGAAGTGGGACGGTACAAAGAGAAAGACGAGCTTACAGATGAGGACCTCGTTGAAGACTTGCTGTCGAACGCATCTTTGTTTGACACTTACTTACCCGCAGCCATGTATGGTGACTGGTACCATAACGTCGGCTTCTTGATAGGAGGGGCTGCATTATCTTGGTTCTTTGGATGGCTAAGGTTCTCATTAGCCCCCGTGTTCTTTATAATGGTAGTATTCTCTATTTTATACCGTACCTCTGTTAGAAAGTACAGGTCTGTTTTGAGAGAGCAAGCCCAAAGAGAGTTCGCGATCAAGTCGATTGAAAATGACTATGAGACAATGAACTGGCTTAATTTTTTTTTGGAAAGATTCTGGGTTTACTTAGAGCCTTCAATTTCGCAGATTGTGTGTGACCAGGTTAACCCAATTCTTGCCGCGTCCCCAGCACCTGCATTCATCAAGGCTTTGTGGATAGACAGTTTTACTGCTGGTACTAAGCCACCACGTATCGACTGTGTGAAAACATTGGGTGACACTGACGATGATGTCGTTGTTATGGATTGGGGTGTTTCCTTCACACCAAATTCTTTGTCGGATGCCAGTACCAAGCAATTGAAAAGTAAAGTCAACCAAAAAGTCCTGGTTAAGGCCACCCTTTTTGGGATTACATTGCCTGTTGTTGTTTCGGATGTCACATTCAAGAGTTTCGTGAGAGTTAGAATGAGAATGATGTCTTCATTCCCACATATTGAAACTGTGAATGTAAGTTTGTTGGAACCTCCACAATTCGATTTCAGCTGCAGACTCTTGGGAGACACTGTATTCAACTGGGAGGTATTGAATTTCCCTGGTTTGTATCCTTTCATCAACGAGATGATCAAGAAGTACGTTGGCCCCATTTTGTATGCGCCATTATCTTTCCAATTGAACGTGCAACAGTTGATGAGTGGTAATTCTTTAGATTCAGCAATCGGTGTCTTGGAAATAAGTGCTCATGCTGCAAGGGGTTTGAAAGGTTTCAACTATTTAGGTAATACTTTAGACCCTTATTTAACTTTCGGTTTCCAGAATGATGTTTTGGCTAAGTCTTCCATCAAGAGCAATACTTCGCAACCTGTTTGGAATGAGACCTACTATATACCCGTTAAGTCTCTTTCCGATCCTTTGAAGATTGCCGTTGTTGATTATAATGATATTAGAAAAGACAGAGAAGTTGGTACTGTTCAATTTGACTTGGAAACATTACGTACAGAGTCTAAGCGTCCAAACATTTCAGCACCTTTCATCAGGAATAACAAGCCAGTTGGTGAGTTCCAATTTGGTATAGAATTCATGCCTACATTAGAACCACAAAGACAAGTAGATGGTGCCGTCATTTCTCCTCCTGATCTCAACACAGGTATCGCTCGCATTCTGATCGAAGGAGCAAGAAATCTCAAGACAAAGGAAGCTGCGGCTTCCACATATGCCAAACTTTACTTTAACAATGAATTATCAGTCACTACACCTACCCAGAAGAAGACCAACAATCCTGCTTGGGGTGTCAATGATGAGAGGATCGTATTTGATCGTGCTAAGGCTAAAGTAAAGGTTATTTTGCACGAGGCTAAATCTGATAAGGTATTAGGAAAGATCAATTTATCTCTTAATGAATTGATTGATGCTACTCAAGTTGATGAATGTTGGTTTGCTTTACCTGCTGGTGGTGAAATGAGAATTCTGACGACCTGGAAACCAGTAGGTATATCCCAAGTTAGTGGAGCAGGTCGCTACACTCCTCCTAAGGGTGTCGTTAGAATAAGTCTTGAAAAGGCTGAAGACTTGCGTAACTTGGAGACCATCGGCAAAGTTGACCCATACGCAAGAGTCATGATTAACGGTTTCCAGAGGGCCAGGACTGTCGCCTTCGATTCTAGTCTTAATCCTACTTGGAATGAGGTTCACTATGCTACTGTATCTTCCAGTAACCAAAGGTTGACGTTGGAAGTTATGGATGTTGAATCGCACTCACCTGATCGTACTTTAGGTTCATTTGATATCAAATTGAACGAAATCATCCAAAAGGACGAGAAGGGAGCTTACATCGAGCACGTAGATACAGAGAAAAGGGTTTCTAAGTTGATCCATAAGAAGGGACCAAAGGGTACGCTTACTTATTCGTTATCATTCTATCCCACGTTACCTGTGATGACATTGGAAGAAATTAAAGAGGAAGAAGAAGAAGCAGAGGCGCAGCGTAAGGCCAAGGAAGAGAAAGAAAAAAGCAAAGGAGACAAGAAAGAGAACGGTGGGAAGGTCGAAGAAAAACCAGTTGAAGAGGCGGAAGAAGAAGAGTCAGACGAACCTAAGAGTTCTAAACTCAAGTTATCGTTGGATGAATTATGCCAATATAAGAGTGGTGTAATAATCTACGAAATGTCCGACTACCATGTCAGCAAGGATGATGTATACTTGCAGGTTTACTTTGATGCTCTGTCACATCCAAACTACGTTGCTCCCAAGTTGACCAAGAAACAAGGAAAAGTTGGTACTACGGGTGATGGTGTAGTTAAGGAATTGGACGAATCTCTCGTATACATTAAGGTCACCAAGGATAAGGAGGACAATAGACTCGACAAGTCTTTGGCTGAAATTACTATGCCAACCATTGACTTTTTGAAGAAAGCTTTCCATGAGCCTTTTATCTTCAACTTGGAAGGCTCTATTACTGCAAGCTTCAAAATGCAAGTCTCTTGGATGCCTGTTATCTATACTTCAGCAATTCCACCTCAGGATAAATTTGACAACTCCGGTAACGTCAAGATCGAAGTCATTAAAGCGGAGAACCTCCTTGCTGCTGACAGAAGTGGCAAATCCGATCCATATGTTTCGTTGTACTTGAACACCGAAAAGAAGGAGTTTTTCAAGTCCAAGAAAGTCAAAAAGACTCTCGACCCAACCTGGAATGAAAGTACAGAAGTCAAAGTCGCTAACATTTACGACTCAGTCATTCGCATTCTTTGCTGGGATTGGGATATTGGTCCGGAGCAGGACGATTTGATCGGTATTGGTGAAGTTCCTTTGTCAGAAGTCTACAACAACCATGGCTCTCCTATCGAGGTCGAGTGCCCTCTCAGGAGTGAAGACAACGAAGACGGAGGTAAAGTCTTCCTCAGAATGTCTTACACCCCAGAAGTTGTGTTCAATATTAGTCCCGCAGGCTCCTCTCTCAATGATGCGTTCTCTCAAGTTGGTAGAGGCGTCGGCGGTGTTGGAAGAGGTGTCGGAAAAGGAGTAGGTGGAGTAGGCAAAGGTGTCGGAAAAGCTTTCAAGAAAGGTCTTGGTTTTGGCAAATCTGAAGAAGACTAGTCACTCGAGAAAGCCTGTTTATTTCGTATTTTGTTTTATGTATTCTAAAGTACCTATCGTAAAGTATAAGTATATACTTTTTATGTATCGGGTAATGCCATTATCACGTGACCATTTTATACTGTAATTTTTTAGAGATGAGCTGTTGAGATTTATGCGTTTTTCTCTCAGTAGTTCAGAAAGAGGGCCAAGATGGATATAGCCAAGCCAGTAGGATCTGAAATAACGTCCGTGGACTTCGGAGTGTTATCTACAGATGAAATAAGAAGACTATCAGCTAAACAGATTACAAATCCTACTGTGTTTGACAATTTAGGTCATCCTGTTAATGGAGGGCTCTATGACTTAGCGTTGGGAGCATTTTTAAGGAATTTGTGTAGGACATGTGGGCTAGATGAGAAGTTCTGCCCTGGGCATCAGGGTCATATTGAACTTCCTGTTCCCGCATACAATCCTATGTTTTTCAATCAATTCTACGTTTTTCTTAGATCATGTTGTCTTTACTGCCATCATTTTAGACTCAACTCTCTTGAGGTGCACCGCTACGAATGCAAACTCCGCTTGATACAGTACGGTTTGCTTTTGGAGTGTGTTGAGATGGATAACATGTTTACCAAGAATGCTTCTTCGCAAGGAGACGGAGAAGAAGATGAGGATGACAGCAATAGCTCGGCATCTCCTCAGGCGAAAAAAGACTTGATGGAGCGCCGCGAGCACTTTGTTAACATGGCTATTGCCAAGGCCATCAGCGAGGGAAGAAGTAGCGAGTATGGAGTAGTTACTGCCTCCATCATGGAGGAGAGGAAAGCTACCATCTATGAATTTTACAAAAAACTTTTAAACAGGCCAAAGTGTGACAATTGTGGAATGTTCTCTCCTGCGTTTAGAAAGGATGGTTACTCTAAGATTTTCGAAAACGCTTTGAAAGACAAACAAATCACCAATAACAGAGTAAAGGGATTGAGCAGACCAGACATGTTAAGGAAAGGTGAAAAGTCATCGAAAAACTCCGAGAACATACCCAACATAAAGCATAAAAGTGGCTCGAAGTATGTGATATCTACCGAAGTGAGAAACATATTGAGACTGGTCTTTGAAGTAGAACAAAGAATCATTCAAAAACTTTTCCATTCAAGACCTTATCAGAAAGAGACAGTGAGCGCTGACATATTCTTCATTCAGACTCTAGTTGTTCCTGCTACCCGGTTCAGACTTCCTTCTAAAGTTGGAGAAGAAATCCATGAGAATTCCCAAAACGAGTTGCTTTCTAACATACTTAAGACATCCTTGTTAATAAAAGATCTAAACGATCAGATATCCAACGTCGACAAGGGAAAGTTGTCTGTTGATGAAAGGAAGATAATTTTCAATAGATTGATGAATGCGTTCGTTACACTTCAAAATGACGTTAACGCTTTCATAGACTCCACCAAAAACCCTAATGCTCCCGCAGGAAAGACTCCCAACCCTGGTGTAAAACAGGCGTTGGAAAAGAAGGAAGGATTGTTTAGAAAACATATGATGGGTAAAAGAGTGAACTACGCCGCTCGTTCGGTTATCTCCCCTGATCCAATGTTGGAGACAAATGAAATTGGTCTTCCGCCGGTTTTTGCTAAAAAGTTGACCTATCCAGAACCTGTGACTCCATACAATGTTTCTGAATTGCGAAAAGCCGTAATAAATGGACCTGATAAGTGGCCTGGTGCGGTCCAGATACAAAATGAGGATGGGAGCCTTGTGTCTTTGATAGGAATGACTCTTGAGCAGAGGAAGACATTGGCAAATCAGTTATTGACTCCCACCAATGGCGAGTCAGCTATAAACAAGAAAGTCTTTAGACATATAAAGAATAAGGATGTCGTGTTGATGAATCGTCAACCAAGCTTACACAAAGCATCTATGATGGGTCATAAAGTAAGAGTCCTTCCAGGTGAGAAGACTTTGCGATTGCACTATGCTAACACTGGTGCTTATAATGCTGATTTTGATGGTGATGAAATGAACCTTCATTTTCCTCAAAATGAAAATGCGAAAGCTGAAGCATTGAACCTAGCAAATACTGATTCGCAGTACCTTACTCCAACATCTGGCTCACCGTTGAGAGGGTTGATTCAGGATCACATTTCAGCAGGATTATGGCTAACTAACAAGGATACATTCTTCACTAGGGAAGAGTATCAGCAATTGATTTATGGATGTATCCGTCCCGAGGATGGTCACACGTCTAGTTCAAAGATTCAAACATTGCCTCCTACCATTTTCAAGCCTGTGCCTTTATGGACCGGTAAGCAAATTATTAGTACCATATTATTGAATATCAAACCTAGAAATGTTCCAGGTGTCAACTTGATATATAAGAACAAGGTGAAGAACGAGTACTGGGGCAAGTACTCTAGTGAAAACGAAGTCATTTTCAGAAATGGCCAGCTTTTGTGCGGTATATTAGACAAATCGCAGTATGGAGCTTCGAAATTTGGTATAATACATTCTTTGCACGAGGTATATGGTCCTGATATCGCTGGTAAAGCTCTTTCCGTGTTAGGAAGATTATTCACTAATTACATCATGAAGACTGCTTTTACCTGTGGTATGGATGATTTGCGTTTGACTAGTGAAGGTGATTCTTGGAGAAGAGACATCTTAAAGGAATCCAGAGACATCGGAAGGGTTGCAGCTGCAGAAGTCACCAACTTAGATAAATCAACTCCTAACAATGATGGTGAGTTTTTAAAACGTTTAGAAGAGATTTTGCGTGATGACAACAAGTTGGCGATTTTGGATGCAGTTACTCAGTCCAAGGTGAATTCTATCACTTCAAAGGTCGTATCTAAAGTTATACCAAGTGGAACGATGAAGAAATTTCCTCAAAACTCTATGCAAGCCATGGCGTTATCAGGTGCTAAAGGATCTAATGTTAATGTTTCTCAAATTATGTGTTTGCTAGGTCAACAAGCATTGGAAGGGAGAAGAGTTCCGGTTATGACTTCAGGTAAAACATTACCATCTTTCAAACCTTACGAAACCGATGCCAGAGCAGGTGGTTACATTAAGGGACGTTTCTATTCTGGTATTAGACCTCAGGAATATTACTTTCATTGTATGGCCGGTAGAGAAGGTTTGATTGATACCGCTGTTAAGACTTCCAGATCTGGTTACTTACAGAGATGTTTGACCAAGCAATTGGAGGGTGTTCATGTCGGCTATGATAATACTGTCAGAGATGCTGATGGAACTTTAGTCCAATTCTTGTACGGAGGTGACGCGGTGGATACCACCAAGCAATCTCATATGGATGAATTTAAATTCTGCGTCGAAAACTATGATGCTTTGTTGTCCAAATACAACCCAGGTGAACAATCGTATCATCTCGATACGGAATTGGCTTTACTGTATGCCAAGAAGGTTCGTAAGAGTATGAAAAAACAGAAGGGCTTACCCCACTACGAACAAGACATTAAATATGACCCCGTGCTTTCGGTGTACAATCCTTCGAAATACTTGGGATCTGTTTCTGAAAAATTTCAAGATAAGCTTGATGCTTTCGTTAAAGAAAACGAACACTTGTTTGCATCCAAGCACAACAAAATCGACAGCACTTTAACTGAAAAGAAGTTCAGAGCATTAATGCAATTAAAATATATGAGGTCCTTGGTCAACCCTGGTGAAGCCGTCGGTATCATTGCTTCTCAATCCATTGGTGAACCATCGACACAAATGACTTTAAATACTTTCCACTTTGCTGGTCACGGAGCTGCTAATGTCACTTTAGGTATTCCTCGTATGAGAGAAATCATTATGACTGCTTCAGCTGCTATCAAAACACCACAAATGACACTTCCTATATTGGATGATGTCACTGATGCCCAAGCTGATGCATTCTGTAAATCTGTCGCTAGAGTTGTTCTTTCAGAATTTATAGATAAGGTGACTGTTACAGAAACCACAAGCGCCTCTGATAGCGGTGATAACTCAAGATCTTACTCTGTTCACTTGAAATTTTTCACACGCCAAGAGTATGAGGCTCAGTATGATGTTTCACAACCTCAATTGGAGAATGTTATTACTGATAAATTCTTACATGCCTTAGAGATTCAGATAACGAAGGAAGTTAAGAAACAACAGAAGAATGATGTCATGCCGGCTATTGGAAAAGCTGCACCAAAATTTAATAGTAACTCCGGTGAGTCTACGGGTTTCGAAGATGACGATGCATCCGAAGAGAGGTTGCGAAAGAATACTAAGCAAGCAGTATCCTATGAAGAACCTGATGATGAAGAAATTGAGACCATGAGGAAAGCAGAGGAAACTTCCGATGAGGAAATGGAAGAGTCTTCGGATCTGGAAAGTGCCGATTCCTCTGATGATAACTCGGGTGACGATGATTTTTATGACAATGAGGCTAAGGAAAAGATACCTAAACGCGAACTTTCAAAGTCTGCAAAGGACCGCCAATCTGAGGTGATTTCTGCTCATAACTTTGTTTCCAGGTTCTCTTTTGACGACGAAGAAGGTGAATGGTGTGAATTCCAGTTAGACTTGCCAGGAAACACCCAGAAGCTTTTGATGGTTAACATTATCGAAGAATTATGTCACAAGGTAGTTGTTAAGGAAGTTCCTAGAATAGGCCGTTGTCTTCGTCCTGAGGTCGAAGCTGGAAGCAAAAGAGTCTTGACAACGGAAGGTGTTAATTTCAAAGCTATGTGGGAGCAGGATGATTTCATTGACCCCAACAGAATTACATCCAATGACATTTACGCTGTTTTGAAAACATACGGAGTGGAGGCTGCCAGGAATACGATTGTTAATGAGATAAACAACGTTTTCGAAAGGTATGCTATCGCTGTGTCGTCCCGTCACTTGGACTTGATCGCGGATATGATGACTCGTGAAGGAACATATTTGGCTTTCAATAGACAGGGTATTGATTCTTCTACGTCCTCCTTCATGAAGATGTCGTACGAAACAACATGTCAGTTTTTGACAAAGGCTGTTTTGGACGGAGACAGAGAGTCATTAGACAGTCCCAGCGCTAGAATTGTTGTTGGTAAGCTCTCGAAGGTTGGTACAGGTGCTTTCGATTTGTTTACCAAGATACCTGAAACCAGCTAGTGATTGAAGATAAACATTAAACAAGATGATATGGACCGCCACAAAAAAAAAAAAAATAAAATACTAGAGACTAATAGTTTCATTGCATGTTAAATTAGCTACTTAGTGTATATATTATAATTCAGTACATTACGATTAGTTCAGTAGGCGGGTATGTAACATCCGTGCAGAATTATACGTTGAACGCCGCAATCAAAAAGGACAACACAAAAGATACCTTAAAGCTGGGGCGATAGAAAACCAAGTGCTTAACGTCTATTCTTTCGGAACCTACGTTCACCATCTGCTTCCAGGGAACAGTCACTATACCCTTGTTCTCGAGAAATTGGGTGAGCAAGTAGATGGCTAAGGTGAGGAACACGATAGCTGAACTAAGCTTTCCAGCCACAATTCCAAGGAAAAGCCCTGTAACTGATCCAGCTGCAAGCTCTTGGTAGTTCAACGTAACCTTACTATGGGTGATCTTCTTTTCTTCCACCAAAACGTCGCCCGTTCTGCGCTGGCTTGCGACTATGGCGTCGTTCCAAATCTGCTTTGAATTCAAGTGCAGACCAATGCAGATGCCACCCGTGAGTCCAGCGAAAAGCCCTATGCGTGCCATCGAACGCAGCTGTTGCCAGCCCCGTGAGCCTACACGAAGAGTGGGTAACAGGCTTCTCCACGCCATAGCATTCTTTCCGGCGCTCCTGGCCAATGTTCTGGAGAAGAGGTTAAGCATGCTGTTTCTGATTGCGCTTGTGTCAACTAATTGTGTGTTTTGATACCTGAGTTCTCTTCACGCTGCCGCTTTCCGTCGCTTAGCTGCCTTTTGTCTCCTTCTATTATCACTAAGGAAGCAATTGTCAGGCGTGAAAACATCACAGCAGCAGCGCTGCTCTCCCCTCCTGCAGATACTCTCCCCTACAACATGCAGGTGTACTCTTTATTTCACATGATTATATAAGAAGTCAAATATTATTGTCAGCAATTAGGTCAGCAAATGACACCATAATCCTGAGCTGTATTAGGGCTCTTCCCTGCATGCTGGTTTCTTTCTCCTCTGGAGCGATAATGCTGCGGACGTCGATGTCGTACGTAAGCAGGTGACGGAGCCGGAAACGACAAATGCCGTATCTGGTCAACGCTAGCATAGCTTCCTGGCAAAATCGCTAGGCGTATTTTTGCGCTTCATCAGTTCCATGTCACACATACAATTACGGTATATATATATTATAGTGGGACGAGATTACATCGCACGTAAAAAAACGTCGGATTTTTTTCGATTGATGATCGGAGTGAGAGCTAGTGTTCTCTGGTGAAGACAAACAGGATAGTACTGATAGCAAAAAGGTTCAGGTTACAGCACAGGGAAGGCGGTGCCAGTAGAGCAAATAGTGAAAAAAATAGGATTAAGACGCAGTTAGACTCCAGGTAGGCAATTTAGGCGGCTACCTGTAAGCTCAGCAGATCAATCAGGGCTTCATACGGAGGGGATTCTACGCGAGTAAGTGAAGCTTACTGTAAATTGCACCTTTTTTTTCATCACTGCGAATAAACTACTATTGCAACAGCGGGCTCGTTGACAAAGAGTAGACGCCTATTTACGTTTATAAGGGCTAGCGGCGTCAAAAGCAGATACGAAATGATAAATTCAGAGGCTAACTCGATTGCGCCCAATGTGTGGCTCGGCTCCTATAGCGTTATGTGGAACTGGCAGTTTTTTGATGCGAACAATATTAAGGTTTTAATCAACTGTGCCAATACGTACGAGTTCATGGGAACGATGCAGCGCAGCGGCATTCCCATCGGCTCAGACATGATAGTGTTGCTGATTGACCCGTGGTTCAATGAAGATGAGTTAAGTGAGAGCAAGCGCCAGACGATGGGGGAGTACTATGCGCAGTTCAATCGAACGTTGCAAAATTACTTGAGTTTTTTCTACCACTATAACCCCGATGTTGGCATGTTGATACACCAGCTACCCCAGGGAGCCAAGCTTTCCATCAATAGTCCCATACTAGCCGGCAACTTAAAGGGGAACTTGTTCAACTTGAATCGAATGCTTAAGCTACTTAGAGTGATCAATCCATCTATTGGAGTTGCAATACTATCACCCGATGGAAATAGCGCGCTTTCAACAGCCGTGGCCATGTCCTTCTACATGGATACGTACAACTTCAACTTTGATGCCAGCTTTCGAAACCTCAAGTCAATCCGGCCTCTGATACATACACTTAACTATCAGTTTTACGACGACTTGATTATCATGGAATCGTTGAAAAAATTTTACCAAGAGAACATCGAAATCAAGAAAGAGAATGATTCGCTTCTCACCACAAACTGCAAGTCCAAGCGCAAACAGGAGTATATTAGTGTCGGTGGTGAGTCCAAGAGATCTCGCAACTAAACCTTAAATGAGCTGTAGAATAGTAAAACGTGTATAATTATTTCATAGCTAAGAAAATGGCATGTCTATAAATTGAATCATCGAGGAAGCCATCCGAATGCTCTATCACGATTAGAGCCCCACTAGTAGCGTCTAGAGAGACCGGCGTGCACGATGTGCAGCTATTTTTCAGGGACAGAGAGTCCAACCTTGCCCGCTGTTCGTCTAATTTTCTCCTCTTGCTCCATGGTAAGCCCTGGGTTGTATCTCTCCAAAAGCTCGATGTATTCACGCTGTGACCCGATAAACGTCGCCACGTTCCGCAAGTGTTCTATGGTCTTTCGGTTAGCCTGCTGCTCGCAAATAAGTGCTTTGGCAAGCGAAGTATCAAGCTTTGGTACTTTCGCCTGGGCTAAACGCTTGATTTGCTCGTCATACTTGGTGGTGTCTTCGCCTTTACGCAGAGCCTGAAGTTTTTCATACTGCAAGAGTGCTCTTTGCTTCTCGATATCCTTCTTGTTCCTAGACTCAAACGTTCTTATGTGAACCCTTCTCAACTCCCTGTGGAGGTCCTTGTACGCCTGCTTGAAAGTCATTACTAGGGAACTACGGCGTAGTACTTGAATTCTGCGTGCACTTCAGCCCTATTCTCTTTTTGCCACAGCTCCTCTTCCACACTGATCACTCGTGGGGATCCTGCTTTTGAGAATGACGCTTCCACCGGGCCAGAAGGAGCGAGAATATCTACGCACGTGATAAGGTACTGCATTGAGCTCCCATGGGCCGAGACGCACCATGTCCCACCAGGGCTCTTGTCGCTGGAGCGTGCACGGCGCCATCGTGCACCTTGCCAACGCCACAGTACCATTTGAAAAAAAATCAAGGCGTGCATACGGCTAAAATGTTACTAGTCACGTTCCTATTCACATGATCTAAACTCGGACGTGTCGCCGGCAGCTATCGTGCAGTTCGCCACAAAGTAGTCCCCCTACCGCATCTCCCGCGGTGAGCGGGTCCGCGCGCTATAAACTCCGTCCACGAATCAGAGTCCATATAGAGACCCCGGCTCGGTACCGGAGTTTTTACTGGATATATGTCGGAACTTCAAAGTGGTAGAGAATTTTGTGACACAAAGACTCCGTGAGCTCCGAAAAAAAAATTAACAGCACCTTTAAAGAGGGTAAAAATTTGGTTAAACTAAGGGAGCACTGTTGAACAGAACGTATCAACGGAAAGTGAAAAATTATTAAAAGTCAAAGATGTTCAAGAATATCCAAAGAGTATGTATTATTTAATCGCCAGTTGAGTAACGCGTGTCTTAATGGAGCCAATCATGATCATACGATCATACACAGTATTCATATACCAGAAGTGAGCGGGAGTGAAGGATGATACAATATATGTTTAGTGTTAATAATTTGAGTAATTATAGGTGATTGACGAAAGCCAGTGCTTTGAATTCAGCCGCAGAAAGGGGCTGATGGTTTTCAGGGCACTACGGATACTCCTTATGGTGTGTGTGTGAAGCGGTCAGGGATCAGAAATGAGGGAATAGCGACTCTCAATTCTCGACACACTAGACAGCGTTTCAAAGTGTTCTTTGGTGTACTAACATGCCATTTAGGTCAACGTTCGTAAATTAGCTACGTTTGGATCACCAGAGTCTGTTTTGCCAAAGAAGTATGGCGGCAAGTACACTGTGACCTTGATTCCAGGAGATGGTATCGGTAAGGAGATCACAGATTCTGTTAAGACCATATTCGCTGAGCAGAACGTTCCAATTGACTGGGAGGTCGTCGAAGTGTCCGGATTGGACAAGGAGCACAATGGAGTCACCGAAGCTGTGCAGTCCTTGAAGAGAAACAAAGTCGGTTTGAAGGGTCTCTTGTACACCCCTACCGGCTCTTCTGGTAAATCCTTGAACGTTGCATTAAGAAAGGAGCTTGACATATACGCATCGGTTGTTTTGATCAAGAACATTCCTGGTGTCAAGTCTAGATTGGATGGCATTGACTTTGCCTTGATCAGAGAAAACACCGAAGGTGAATATTCCGGTTTGGAGCACCAATCTTACCCTGGTGTTGTCGAATCTTTGAAGATCATGACCAGATTCAAGACTGAGAGAATTGCTAAGTTCGCCTTTGACTTCGCTAAGAAGAACAACAGAAAGTTAGTTACCGCCATCCACAAGGCTAACATTATGAAATTGGGTGATGGTTTGTTCAGGTCAACTGTCAAGGATGTTGGCCAAGACTACCCAGGCATCAACGTCAACGACTTGATTGTTGATAACGCCTCTATGCAAGCTGTCGCAAAGCCCCACCAATTCGATGTCTTGGTCACTCCAAACTTGTACGGCTCCATCTTGTCTAACATTGGTGCTGCATTGATCGGTGGTCCAGGTTTGGTTCCTGGTGCTAATTTTGGTAGAGAATACGCTGTCTTCGAGCCAGGTTGCAGACACGTTGGTTTAGATATCAAGGGTCAGAACACCGCTAACCCAACCGCCATGATCTTATCTGCAAGCATGTTGTTGAGACATTTGGGCTTAAATGAACATGCCGATAGAATCTCCCAGGCTACTTACGACGTCATCGCTGACGGCAAGGTCAGAACCAAGGATATTGGTGGCTCTTCTTCTACTACTGAGTTCACCGATGCTATCTTGGCCAAATTGAAATAAATAAAGAGATATTTTATTTAATCACAAGTAATCAGATATTCAAGTACTCGTCAACCATAATATAAGTGTGTTGCAACCTACATGCCATCTATGTAAAGCTATTTTGAGAAAGTTTTATACAAAACATCGGGTTTTCAGAAACGTATTGTAGATAATTTCATTTGGTTCCCTGGTTATATATTTTCTTAAGGTTGGCCTGGTAGCTTGTAGCTGCAATTGCACCTAGTGGCTAAGGAAGCCGCTTCTATATTGGTTGGTGCACTTGCAGTCAATCTCATCTTATTTTCTTAGTTTTGTGACTTTTTTATGTACGGTATTCTATATGCACCAATTTAGATCTGGTTTTAGATTTACTAGCAAACACCAGATCCAACATTGTGCATTGTCAGACAGTGACTTGGGGTCACTGCTGCTCTGTCGTTTTGGGTACCAGGTAAACTTTATTACTTTTTTTGACCCTGGCACCTGACTCTTCATGGCCATTTAGGTTGTGAGATTGCAGAGAATCGCTGTGCTTTCTTTTCATACCAGAGTATGTAGGGACGGCATAATTATGCCTGGAATTAAACTTTGTATGGTATAGCTCTCGAAAGCGAGCTGTATCCTCGTCTGTGTAATTAGCTCTGGGGAGAATTATTTGATTTCCCAAGAAAAGCGAGTCTGATTTCGACTGGATGTAGGGGTAGATAGTCTTTGTAGCATCGCAAGGAACCAGAAAACCTTTTTTGAGGCTGAATGCCCTTTTCGAGTCTTGGTCGGTTTCTAGCAAGGCAGTGTGTGCTCGAAGGCCCGTGAGGTCTGCTTTCAGTGGCTTGCGACTCTTTTTATCGCTATCATTGTTTGCTGCAAAATTCCCGCAGGGGGGGACATTTTCTTCGTTCGAGCATCTGGGTTTGTTTAGAACACCAGCAGGAGTGGTTGGATGCATATGCAGATTGATTTCTTCGGGTTGCTTTTGAAGGCTAGGGTTGTTCAAGGCCCTTGGCATAGTGGGCACTTCAGATGCTTCGCGGTGCTGACCATTTGACATGTATGCAACAGGCTGGAAGATTTTATCTAAAGAGCTATCTTGAATCGCGATGTCTCGTGCTGTCTGAATAGTGCCATCACCCGTTTGTGGTTGTCCTACCTCTCTCGAATTGAGCTTATCTTGGTGTCTTCTGGAGAACCGACCAAGGGTCTTGTGGAAACGGCGCGATATTGTTCCCCTGCGGCTGCTCTGTAGCCCAAAGTCCCACAACGTGCGGCGTCTTCTAAGCTTCAGACCGCTAGGATCGCTGGAAGCTTGCTTGACATCGCTGGCGAGTTGCTCAATTGTCCACGTTTTCTCGTCGTGGAAGACGAAGAGCTCTTTTGATTTCACTAAGTTTGTCAACCTGTATGCAACTTCAGACACATTTCTGTCGATGTAGTACGAAGCATTTACTTCGTGCTCATTCTGAGGCTCAGAGACATTCTCTTCTTGGCTTTGTTTTTTCAAGTATTCGTAAGGGTTTCTGAACTCTTCAGAGGCTCCAAACCACTTAGGTATCCGAGTGTTGAAGAAGTCAAGGAGTTTCATTTTCTGTACGTGAACTATAGAGTGTGGCTAGCAAAGTGTTAGCTTATTGTAGACGGATTCCTACGGCGGATATACGTTGGTGTACAATATCTGGGAGGAATTCGGTCTTTTTATGTGTATGCGTTTGTGGTCCTCCGAGAGACATCTGGTATGCTGAGTGATGTCCTACAGGATCTTGCTATGCATAGTTTCACTTGCCCATGACGGCTTTATGGAGTGGATGATGGGATGAAGCCGCAACCTGTGTCCCCGGTCATCTGTTGCCCACTTATGCCCACCTCTGTCTATGTATGCCCTGCGTCACCCCTCCTATTTGTGTTTGCCTCTGGGTCTTGGTGCCTACGCAAGTACTCACTATCGCATACACAGATACACGCAGATAGATCCCCTACAACAGCTGGTGCAGCTTCGAACGAACTCACTGATGCAACTACACATGCCTATCAATCATCTCAAATCATAGTGGCTCGCTGGTGCCCCGTGAAAAATGAGTACTCCAGGAATTTAGTTGAGTCATATCGCGCGGGGCAGCCCCCGAGAGGTAGCAACCCCTTATAGATAACTTCTATCTACCGAATAGTGCGTCGCTACTGTTTGCAGACGGTTCAGAGCGACAGTTGAGCCAACTAATTTTATCAGAGTCAACCCGGAACATTTCGCAGCTATATAAAAAAAGCGATAGTTCCAACAAGATTTTTTTCAATTTTTTTTTTGGTTTAACGGGACTTTACAGTTTATTAACGAAAGTCTTTGTTCAAAAGAAAACAAATAGCAAAGTCAGACAGTGCTAAGATGTGTGACGTTGTATTAGGAGCCCAATGGGGTGACGAAGGTAAGGGTAAGCTCGTTGATATTCTCTGTAGTGAGATTGATGTTTGCGCCAGGTGCCAAGGTGGTAACAACGCTGGACACACTATCGTTGTCGACGGGACCAAGTTTGACTTCCACATGCTCCCATCAGGGTTGGTGAACCCTAAATGTCTCAACTTGTTGGGATCAGGAGTGGTTATCCACGTTCCATCGTTGCTCGAGGAGTTGGAGAAGTTGGAAAAGCAAGGATTGAAGTGTCGCGATAGACTCTTTATCTCGTCCAGAGCACATTTGGTGTTTGACCTCCACCAGAGAGCGGACAAATTGGAAGAAGCAGAGCTCTCACAGGACAAGAAGTCCATCGGCACCACTGGTAAGGGTATAGGACCTACTTACTCGACCAAGGCCGCTAGATCGGGAATCAGAGTGCACCACTTGGTATCCGAGGAGCTGGACTCATGGAGGGAGTTCGAGGCCAGGTACCACAGACTCGTGGAGACCAGCTTCAAGAGGTACGGTAAATTTGACTACGACAGCGAGGGTGAACTTGCCAAATACAAGAAGTACAGGGACATAATAAGGCCATTTGTTGTCGACTCGGTCGAGTTCATGCACAAGGCGATTGCTGACAAGAAGAAGATCTTAGTAGAGGGCGCCAATGCGTTGATGTTGGACTTGGACTTCGGTACGTACCCATTTGTCACCTCGTCATCAACTGGTGTTGGAGGTGTGTGCACTGGGTTGGGTATACCTCCCCAGGCCATCAAGAATGTGTATGGTGTGGTCAAGGCGTACACTACGCGAGTGGGTGAAGGTCCCTTTCCCACCGAGCAGTTGAACGAAGTTGGTGAGACGTTGCAGGACGTCGGTGCTGAATACGGCGTGACTACCGGAAGAAAGAGAAGATGCGGCTGGTTGGACTTGGCTGTCATGAAGTATTCGACGTTAGTCAACGGATACACCTCCTTGAACATCACTAAATTGGATGTGTTGGACAAATTCAAGGAAATCAAGGTCGGTGTTGCTTACCACTACAAAGGAGAGAAGTTGACTTATTTCCCAGACGACCTTTACAAGCTAGGCAAGGTTGAGGTGGAGTACGTCACCTTGCCCGGCTGGAACCAGGATATCACCCAAATCAAGCGCTACGAGGACTTGCCTGAAAACGCCAAGAAGTATTTGCAATTCATCGAAGACTTTTTGAATGTTCCAATCCAATGGGTAGGAACCGGTCCTGGTCGTGACTCAATGTTGGAGAAGTCATCTTAGACTAATTTATAATCTGTATCGTTAGATGTATCTTTACTACTGAATATATATATTACTATAATAGCTTTTCCACTAAGCTACATATATACCTCATTTCCTTCGCGCCTAAGTAGTTTGAAGACTAAAACGTATATTACGTCTGCAATTGAATGATGGATTATAGACGAAGTAAGAGACAAAATGCTGTCTTTTACTCTCTCATTCTCTTGAATATCATAGCGAGAGGTCTTGCTGCATTTTATATGATCATATCGGACTGTGATGAGACATTCAATTATTGGGAACCACTAAACTTGGTTTTGCGAGGATTTGGTAAGGAAACGTGGGAATACTCGCCAGAGTACGCAATAAGGTCGTATTTCTACTTGATGCCATATGCTTTATTGTCGATTCCGATGAAAATCGCCCGCCTTTTTGTGGAGTTTCCCGACTACTATTATTTTTACTGGATCAGAATTGTTGGCTTGTGTGGGTTTACATCTATTTCAGAAGTATTTCTTGCATCAAAGGCAGCTACATATGTTAATGTCGATCTCGCCAATTGGTTTCTCTTGTTGTCCAGCATTTCAACCGGCATGTCTCACGCAGGAGTGGCCCTTTTGCCTTCATCTTTTGCCATGGACTGTGTTTCCATAGCGACTGGTTATGCGTTTGCTGCCATTTCTGAAAACAACGTGTCGGATTTTGCTATTTCACTTCTTTGGTTCTTCGTTGGTGGAGTTGTTGGTTGGCCGTTTGTTCTCGCTCTAGGAGTTCCCTTTGGCCTATATATGATAGCCGTTAATATAAGGCTGTTTGAAAGATTGGCCAAGATCACTTCGATGTTTGTTGTCAGAGCGCTTGCAGTAGCCGTGGTAATAGCACTAGTTGACTACTGTTTCTACAAGAGGACTATTTTTGTTCCATTAAATATAGTATTGTACAACGTGTTTGGTGACGAAGGAGAGGGTCCAGAAATATTCGGCGTGGAGCCATTAAAATACTACGTGTTAAACTTAGCGGTCAATTTCAATGTGGTAGCGTTCTTAGGGTATCTTGGATCGGTTTTGAATCCTATCTTCTGGGATAATCGAAATGTTGCATTAGTAGGGATAACACTTCCCTTATTATTGTGGTCTTTTATCTTTGGCAGTCAAGCCCATAAAGAGGAAAGGTTCCTCTACCCTATATACCCGTTCTTGTTGCTTAGTTGTTCTCTTTTTTTGGTAATGCTGTTCAGTTTATCGAGATGGACTCTTAACAAGATCTTTAGAAACAGACGAGCCAGCAAACTCTTGAATAGATTTGCAATTGCAATTTTCATTTTATCGACGTCCGTGGTATCGGTGTTGCGTACAGTCAACTTGGTCGAAAACTACAGTTCTCCCCTCAGCGTCGCCAAGGCATTAGCCGGTAACGATACAGACTCACATGTCCCAATAA
Source organism: Millerozyma farinosa (assembly GCA_002196765.1). Classification (NCBI taxonomy): domain Eukaryota; kingdom Fungi; phylum Ascomycota; class Pichiomycetes; order Serinales; family Debaryomycetaceae; genus Millerozyma; species Millerozyma farinosa. Next base: position 496,322 of record NBND01000002.1, on the reverse strand, counting down.
ATGTATGCATAGGGAGAGAGTGGTACCATTTTCCAACTTCGTTTTTTTTGCCAAAAGACTATAGGTTGAGATTTGTCAAGAGTGGTTTTGACGGACTTTTGCCGGGCGACTTCCGAGAATTACCAGGCTTTAGCGGGTTATTCGAAAGCGCCCGTGACATACCCTATGATATGAATAACAAAAATCAGTTCTCTGTGTCGAAGTTGACTGACTTCCTGGAGTGCTCCTACTATATAGACAATAACCAAACAACAGATAAGACGTCAGGCGAGCCTGATATATTCTACGACCCTGTCGAGAGTCAAAATTGGTCTACAGTGAAGTGCGAAAAGCTCATAAATCCTGATGGACACAGCGGATTGGGAAGGCTCTTATATATACCCCAGTTTGCCAGGCAGTTCATTCCTTACGATGTCGAGTATATGGAATTCTGTCTATTGAAAAGAAAGTAATCGAGTAAAACCAAACATATATTTGAAAGGAGGGGATAACATCGTGTAAGCGGGTTAAAAATGTAGGATGAAATCGATTGTATAAGGTAAAAAAAAATCAACTTTCTAATTATAAGTTCATTAGCATGATCATTAACGTGTAAAGTTTTGCTTAGGTCTCGGTTAGTTATTTAAAAATCATCCTCAAAGTACTCATTCAAGGCCTTTCTGGACTTAACAAACCAATCTCGCGCTTTATCTAGGGCGTCATGGATCAACTCTTCCCACTTGTCGTCCTCATTCTCAAATTCTTTCTTCTCCTTAAACTCATAATTGTCGAAGTTGTTCTTTCTACCGTAGTTCTGAATACGCTCGCATTGTGACGATATCTTTTCAAGTCCCAATGCCGCAGCTGACCCCTTCAAGTAGTGGCCCAAGCTCGATACCTTGTCGAAGTTCTTGTTCTTTAGATTTTCATCTATTTCTTTGAATGTTTCCAACACCTGGTCTACAAATGTCTGAAATAATGACTTTGAGAACCCTTCTTCATCTTCATCCATTGCTACAAGCTCCGAGAATACCGACCATTCGATCAATCCCGAGTCCTGTAGCGCTTGCTTCTTATCTTCTGTCATAGTGGTTTCCCTTTTTTTATATGCGTGAATGTAGCGCTTGTCCTTACCGTCTATAGTGTCCGTTTTCTGAGTACGTCTATAGCCTTACTATTATGTGGTCCTGACGATGTCTCTTCAAATACCTCTTCGTGCTACGAGCTTGAAGGTATGACGTATTTGAAATTGTAAGATTACTGAATAGCTTTAAGAAAACTTTTTTTTTTTTGGCGAACAAACTATAATCTGCAACACTTCCTTCCTGAAAAGTCTAACTTCCCTTGTATGTAAACCTGTCCTACGAGAGCTCCGCCGATGTAAGAATTAACTTTGACGAAAATTTTCACTTCACTGTATTAATCGACAGTAGCTTTTTTCCATCTTTGTTACTAAGTGAGGCTCTTAGCCATTACATCATCAGTTTACACAAAAGTGGGGGCCGAGCCGCGAATGGAAGATATGTTAATACTATAGAAGGGCATGTATGGACGTCTAGTTCTGGTCTAATAGCTCGTACAAATCGCCGAGTTTGTCTACGTAGTATGTGGGAGCGGCGGTCTTTTCCACGCTTTGAACGGAGTTTTCCGTCTCAATGCCTGTCAAGACGAGCAAAGTGTCTAGTCCACCTTGTAAGCCGAACTGAATGTCGGTATTGAGCCTGTCACCGACCATGAGGCCCCTAGAAGGCGACTTCTGTAAGTCTGGGTTTTCTGCCTTGATTGTGTTCATCATGGACTGGTTGGGCTTGCCGCAGATGGCGTCAGGCGTTCTGCCGGACGCGTATGATACTGCTTGGATGATGGACCCTGCACCAATGAGCAACTTGCCGTGCAGAGGGTAGGTAGAGTCGATGTTTGTAGCGACAAATGGTACGGACTTATTATCTTTCAAAAGATACTGAAGCGTTATGCAGAGCTTCAAGTAGTTTAACTTGGACGTGAGCCCGGCCACAACCGCTCCGACGCTGTCGTCTAGGTTTTTGAGCAATGGATGGTCGTCGCAGGCGCCAGCTCCTTCTTCTGCAAGCAGCGGGTCAGTACCACCAAGCGTTTCGTAGCCAAGGTCGTGGAGCTCCTGCTCAATGCCGCTTTCACCAAGAACCCACACTTTCTTATCAGTCGGCAACTTTAAAATCTTGTTGATGTAGACTGCAGAAGCATACGAAGAGCCAAACACCTCATCTTTGGTAATCCCCTGTATTCCAATCTTACTGAACTTCTGTAAGTAGTCGTTTCTTGACTTGGAAGAATTGTTGGTGACGAAAATTACCTTCTTGCCTCGTTTCTTCAAGAGATCAATCGTCTCGACAACCAGGGGAAGTATATGATCACCAAGCCAGATCACACCATCACAGTCGAATATGAAGTAGTCGTACTGCTCAAGAATGCTGTTCACCTGCTGCTTATCGATAATTTTTTTAGTCATATGAGAATTAGAGAGCCGTTTCGTTCTTAGTGTATAACTATAGATAAAATATACTTCAAATTGTGCACTAGTACAAACAGATCAAATGAGCAATATTTAGCAGCTTTTGCTTGGTAAAAAAACAACAGCAACCAGGAAATGGAGTGCTGTGTAAGAAACTAGGCTACTGTTATCTCTCGCCCTACAGCTCGTAGGTCTGGAAACTTGTAAGATAAATATGAGTGCAGTGTATTACTATAGCTGTTTAACGTAAAAAAAATATAGTTCATACAACGGACGGAACATCCAACTATTGAACGCTTCCGCTCTATAGTACTTAAATAGTGTGTGTTAGACAGCAAGAAAGTACTGAAATTAGATACTAATAAGCATTAAAGCTTCTTTTTCTCTTCTAGTAAAAAGAACACGAAACAAGTATTCGATATTCTAATGCAGATGCTGGACATTTCAGAATGAGACTTCACGGGTAAGAGCAGATTTAATGCTCAGAAGGGTGGGGGCCAGCAAAGTATCTTGGCAAACGAGTCTTGGACTTGTCGTGATAGATCTCCTTGTCGAATTTAGCCTTGTCTTCTTCAGACATGGATTCTCTAACAAGCTCTTGTCTCTTCTTCTCGGAAAAGTATCTTCTAGCAACATTTCTATCTTCCTCTGCCAAGAGTAATGGCTCCAAGTAAAATCTTGCCCATTGCCTTTCTCTTGCTAATTCACGTTGCTCATCCACTCCCTTGTAGTATCTGTAAAAACCGAAACCCATGGCTCCAGTTATAAGCCAAAAATAAATGACCGGTCTGAAACCTCTGGCAGGTAAGTTCCTCTTCCACTGCACTGGCTCATAGCCTCCAATAGGTGGTAGATCTTGCATTTTGGCTGTCTATGCGTAACAATACTTGAAAAGACGCTAACTTAGTATTTCGAAAATTATATTTCGACTACATTTTATTGGGTATCCTAGACTTCCCAATAAGGAAATATGTACAGTTTTCGTCAGTAATGAAACGAGAATCTAGAAAACCAACGTCGGGGACAAGACTAATGAGCACATACAAATAAATGTATTAAAGACTTATTTAACTGGAATGTAAACCATTGTAGGCATACTAAGAAATGATGTCATGAAGGCTATTTAATGTCAAAAATTGGCTTTAATTTCTTGATTAAAAGCCAATCCTCTTTGCTGATAGTGTCACGGAAAGCTGGGTCCTTCAAAGTATCAATCGACTTTCTAGATATCAACGAATACAAGTTATCGGATTCATCGACATGACGACCCCAGGTAGGCTGAGCTGAAGAAGGATTTTCCAATCTCATGGCAACACCTGCTGCAGTTTGTCCCTTCTTGACGGAGTCCATAGATTTATGGTTAACCTCCAACGAAACGACTTTACCTAGAACCATGATGTTTGGCTGCTTGGTCTCTGGATCATGGCGCACTGCGCAGATAGGAGTTCCCAAGCGCACTGCTCCTTCGATTACATCAACACCGATGATCATAGGGTTACGTTTGTTGATAATCTGGATGGTCTTCAAGACACATGGCAAGACAGCATATTCCATGTAGGCTTTACGACGCTCTTCAAGCAACTCTTTTTGGTAGGCGGTGAAAGCGTCGAAGAGATGGTAAATAATGTCGGCATTGAAAATCTTTATGTTTTGCTCCATAGCATACTGTTCGGCTTCCTTGTCGACCTTGACATCGAAACACAACATCACTGCATACTCTGGTGCCTTTTCTAACATTGTTGTGGCCTTCATAACATCTCTCTTGTAAACTGGGCCCAATCCAATAGACATGACTGGAATCTTCATATCCTTCAAAAAATCGAGTAACGCCTCCAATGATCCTAAAGTGGAAGCTTGGACAACAACACCTCTGCCTGAAGTGTCAACTGAATCTAATAATCCAGTCAAATCATCCATAACCTCCTCCATAATCTCATCTTCATCGTCGTCCTCACCGACCACAACTAATCTAGAACCAGCAACGGCCTTTTCCAAATCGTTTGCAGCAATCTTAACACCCAAGGCAGCCTTAACCTCCTTGTGGTGAACATATTCAGACTTTATACGCAATTCACGAGAAGGTGGAGGTGTAAGAAGTGCTCTTATATTTGTGGCGATTGGTCCATTGAGTCCACATAATACAATACGATCACCCTCTCTTAACACACCATTAGATAATACGACATCGATAGTGTAACCAAAACCTTCGACGACCTTGACTTCCAAAATAGTAGCCTCAACTTTCGATAGGTACATCAATTGTTTGGACATTCTCTTTTGGGTCAATTCAAGCAACAACCATAATAAATCTGGAACACCTTCTCCTGTGACAGCTGAAGTAGGAACAATAGAGACATATTTGGACATGTTCTTGTTTTGGTAATACAATTCGGAATTCAAACCTTGTTCAGCCAAGGCCAACTTGATCTTTTCGTAACGTGATTCAAATTCAGACTGGACAGATTTACCTTGCCTAGCAAACGAATCACGAAAGGAGTTGTTTGGCGTGGATTCCCAGTCGAATAATCTATCAATTTTGTTTAAAGCAACGACGAATGGGGCCTTCCTATCCCTCAAAAGTCTAAGGGATTCCAAAGTTTGTTGTTCCAAACCATGCATTATATCAATAACCAAGATGGCAATATTACACAACGATGAACCACGAGATCTCAAATTGGTAAAGGACTCATGACCAGGAGTATCAATAATCAACAAACCAGGAACATCGAAAGTCTGCTTCTCGTATTGCGCCATGACTTGAGTCTTTTGCTTTATTGACTCCACGGGGAAATATGTAGCACCAATTTGTTGTGTAATACCACCAGCTTCACCACCTTGGACATTAGTTTGACGGATTTTATCCAACAATTTAGTTTTACCAGTATCGACGTGACCCAAAATACAACAGATAGGAGAACGCAATTCCTTCTCGATGGAAGCCTTCCGGGAAGGAGTCTTCTTGTTTTGGAGAGCAGCCTTTTTCGACTCCTCCAAAGCTTTACGCTCTGCCTCTTCTTTAGCTTTACGCTCTGCCTCTTGCTTCGCACGGAGCTCTTCAGCTTCCTTTTTCAAGCGCTCGGCTTCCTTGTCTTCAGCAGACTCGTCAACGCTGTCACCATTGATCTTCTCATCATCGGACTCGGCGTCCCAACTCTCAGCCACTGGTTCTTCGTCGTCCAAGGCCATCTTTTCCCAATCTTCAACAAGCTCTTCGTCAGAGTCCTGGTCCTTCTTCTTCTCGTCCTTCTTCTCGTCCTTTTGTGCTGGTTTGGCTTCTTGTTTCTGTGTGAAAGTTTTAGGCTTGTTAGACTTCTTTTTGGAATAGACCACTTTCTTAGGCTTGGATTGCTCATCCAGGACGCCAGTTAAACCTGGAACAGAAACGTTACCCTGCAACAATTGCTGACGACGACGCTCCTGAAGCTTCTTCTCTTCCTTCTGCTTCTTGGTCAAGAGCTTACCTTCAGCCTTCAACTGCTCTCTCTTTTGTCTTTCCTTCTCTTTCTTGGCCAATCTGAGAGCCTCTTTTTCGGCCTCCTCTTCGGCGATCTTTCTCTCCTGCTCACGAATGCGCTCTTCCTCCTCTTCCTCAAGACGGCGCTGCTCCTCCTCCAACTGCTTCTTCAACTCTAATTGACGCTTCAATGCAGCAAGACCAGCGGGCACCTTCTTACCCTTCTTGGCAGGCGCCTTACTCTTCTCTTCCGATGGAGCCTCAGGTTCTGGGGTGGCCGCAGACGAGGTGGAAGGGGAAGCAGAGGCAGAGCTGGTAGCAGCTGCATTCTTCTTATTGGCCTCCTTGATCTGATCCTTCTTGTTCTGCTGCTGCTCCTTTTTCTTTGCCGCCTGCTCTTTCTTCTTCTGCTTCTCGGCCTCTTTCTTTAACTTTTCCTTCTCCTTCTTCGACAAAATCCTGGGGGCGTCCTTTGGCTTGTTCTTCTCCTCATCTAACTTCTCCTGTTTCTTTTTCTTGGAGTTACGAATCGAACTCAAAAAATCGCCTCCTTCTGCTTCTGCAGGCTGGCCTTCTTCTGGCGCTGGTGTAGATGCCTCTGATCCATCCTCAGTTCCAAAAGGAACGCTTTGTGGTTCAGCATACTCCTCATCCCAGAAGTCGCCTCCTGACTTATTTCCCTTACTTCCTTTCTTACCCATATTTTCAACTGCTTCTTACTAAGGGCGTCGTAGGCTTTCTTCTCTTCAAACCATGAAAAGGTATTGATTTTTTTTCGGCGGTCTGGTCGATCGCACGACCAAATAATTTTATTTCGATGGCATTTAAAAGCAGTGCAAGAGATTTTGACGAGTTGAAAGAACGACAGAAGAAAAGCGACAGTAGAGTAGCAAGAATGACGACTGTTGAAAAGATCAAGGCGATCGAAGATGAGATGGCCAAGACACAGAAGAACAAGGCCACCTCTTTCCACTTGGGGCAGTTGAAGGCCAAATTAGCGAAGCTCAGACGAGAGCTTTTGGCTGACAGCACGTCGTCTGGAGGCGGCGGCGGGGCAGGATTTGATGTGGCCCGGACGGGAGTTGCAACAGTTGGGTTTGTCGGTTTCCCGTCTGTGGGTAAATCGACGCTTTTGTCAAAGCTTACCGGTACACACTCGGAGGCTGCTGCATACGAGTTTACTACATTGACTACAGTGCCCGGTATCATCAAGTACAAAGGTGCCAAGATTCAGATGCTTGACTTGCCCGGTATCATCGAAGGTGCCAAGGATGGTAAAGGACGAGGCAAGCAGGTCATCGCCGTGGCGCGGTCGGTGAACTTGTTGTTCATTGTGCTCGACGTTAACAAGCCGTTGCACCACAAGCAGATCATAGAACACGAACTCGAGGGTGTGGGAATCCGTATCAACAAAGAGCCCCCAAACATACTCATCCAGAAGAAGGAGCGTGGAGGCATCAACATCACCACCACGTCGCCGCTTACGCACTTGGACAACGACGAGATCAAGGCCGTCATGGCAGAGTACAAAATCAACTCCGCCAACATATCATTCAGATGCGACGCCACCGTCGACGATCTCATTGATGCCATCGAAGCCAAGTCGCGCCGTTACATCCCCGCCATATACGTCTTGAACAAAATCGACTCCTTTTCCATTGAAGAGTTGGATCTCCTTTACAAGATCCCAAATGCAGTTCCCATATCTTCTGGAAAGGGTTGGAACTTGGATGACTTGTTGGAAATGATGTGGGCCAAGCTCAGGTTGGTCCGTGTTTACACAAAGCCTAAGGGCAGGGTCCCTGACTTCGATGAGCCCGTCGTTTTAAAAAACGACCGCTGCACTGTGGAGGACTTCTGTAACGCGATCCACAAGTCTTTGGTATCCGACTTCCGAAACGCCCTCGTGTTCGGTACCTCCGTCAAGCATCAGCCTCAGATCGTTGGACTTGCCCACACCCTCGAGGATGAGGACGTTATCACCATCTTGAAGAAATAACCTCTGTATACTACCCCATAGCAGCATAATATATAAATCTTCGTGTTTAGCTTCTCCGTACTATCTTACACAAAAACAAGCGTATCCAAAGAAAAAAACTCTGGTCACGTGCTGAGAGTTTTTTTTTTTGTCTGATGTTTTAGACTCGAACTATTCATCTTTGACAGAATCCAAGGAACTTGAGTAGCGAAGCGGCTAGGAGAGAAAGTCATTTTCAGATTTGTTTCTGGTGAAATAGTTTTGAAGTAAGCACGTCCTCAAAAATATTTATCACACAAGTACAAGCATGACGGCTTTACCCTCTGACGTGCAAGAATCCTTGAAGCAGTTGGTCAATGGATTGGCGTCTTCAGAGAATGCGGTCCGTACTGAGGCAGAAAAGCACTTGGAGAGCGTGTGGATGAAGCAGGAGAATGTTGAGATGCTTCTTTTGTTCTTGGCTCAGCAGGCCAGTGCTTCTGAAAACGACACATTGAAGGCTTTTTGTGCGGTGTTGTTCAGAAGAGTTGCTATAAAGTCACCGCAGGAGATTACCAGCGTGACCGATAGAACGATCGGAGTGATCAGGGAGCCGGTGAAGCAGCAGGTGCGTGCTGCGTTGTTGCAGGGTTTCATGGCCTCTCAGTCGAACCAGGTGAGACATAAGCTCTCGGATGCCATATCTGAGGTGGCCAAGGACGACGCTTCGCCCCCAGGGACGTGGAATGAGTTGATCCCGGCCTTGTTTCAGGCTACAACGAACCCGGACCCCAGCTATCGTGAGTCGGCCTTCCGTGTGTTTGCCTCTGCGCCTGAATTGATAAGCACTACGTACATGAACGAGTCGCTCCCAATCTTCAACGCGGGATTCGAAGATCAGGACGACGACGTCCGTATAGCGGCTTGTACCGCTTTTGTTGCATTCTTTCGCGAAATACCCAAGAAGAACTGGCAGGTATTGTCGCCCCTCTTACCTAACTTATTAAACTTCTTGCCCAGCTGTTTAGAGAAAGGCCAGGATCAGGCACTTGCCTCTGTCTTGGAGTCTTTGATCGATTTAGTTGAGCTCGCTCCAAAGATGTTCAAAGACATGTTCCCTACGATCATCGAATTTTGTCTGGCTGTATCCAAGAATAAGGACCTAGACTCGTCCGCCAGAATGGCTGCTCTAGAACTCTTGACAACATTTTCGGAAGTCTCTCCAACAATGTGCAAGAAAACATCCTCGTATACACACAGTATCGTGTTGATCACCTTGTCTATGCTCACGGAAGTTTGTATTGACGATGATGATGCTGCGGAGTGGAATAACAACGACGATGGTGAAGAGGAAGACGATGAACCAGAGTATGATGCAGCCAGACAAGCTTTGGACCGTGTGTCGTTGAAGTTGACCGGGCAGGCTATGGCAACACCTCTTTTTCAATACTTACCATCTATGATTACCTCTTCTCTGTGGAGAGAGCGTCAAGCGGCATTGATGGCTTTGTCATCGGCTGCAGAAGGATGTTGCGATGTGTTGATTGCTGAGATTCCAAGAATTTTAGACATGATATTACCTACCTTGGACGATGAACATCCAAGAGTGCAGTATGCTTGTTGTAATGCGTTGGGACAAATGTCGACTGACTTTGCTGACGACATCCAGCGTACAATGGGACATAGAATTCTTCCCGCTCTTATATCGAAGTTGACTAACAAGTCTGTATTCCGTGTTCAGGCGCATGCTGCTGCCGCGTTGGTGAATTTTTCTGAAGCTGCTTCAAAGGAAGTTCTAGAGCCTTACCTTGATGACTTGTTGAACAACTTGCTTGGACTTTTGCAGTCACCAAAGAGATTCATTCAAGAACAGGTATTGACAACTATTGCTATAATTGCCGATGCAGCGGAGAAAAAATTCGTCAAGTACTACGATACTTTAATGCCGTTACTCATGGATGTACTTAGAACTGATATGGGTCAGGAAAATAGATTATTAAAAGCTAAGTGCATAGAGTGTTCTACTTTAATTGCTTTGGCTGTTGGCAAGGAAAAATTTTCAGCTCATTGCCATGATTTGATCCAATTACTCGGACACATTCAAGAAACATCTACCGATGACGATGACCCTATCAAGCCATATTTGGAGCAAGGATGGGGCCGGATATGCAGACTCATTGGGTCTGATTTTTTGCCCTACTTACCAGCGGTGTTGCCACCTTTGCTAAGTGCTGCTAAAGCGACACAAGATATTTCTTTACTTGAAGAAGAGGAAGCAGAGGAATTCAATTCCAATGAAGAGTGGGACGTTATAAATTTGTCAGGAAGATTGATTGCTGTACACACCGCTGCCTTGGATGATAAAGTTTCTGCTATGGACTTGTTGAGAACCTACGCTGTTCAGTTGAAGGGCGATTTTTTCCCTTGGGTCAAAGAAATTGTTCAAGATATTGGTATTCCTGCCCTTGATTTCTACTTGCATGACGGTGTGAGGGCTTCGGCTGCTTTAACGCTTGCTTCTTTGCTCAAATGTTCAGTTGCAGCTACAGGAAGTACGTCGAATGAAACTTTGCAGCTTTGGTCACAGATCTCCCGTAAGCTCGTGGATGTTTTAACAAACGAACCCGTACCAGAGCTACTTGTAGCCTACTACACCGCATTAGTTGAGTCGGTGGATGTGTTGGAGCCTAACTCTTTGTCAGGTGACCAGTTAGAGGCGATTGCAAAGTCTGTCAACACGAACTTGACAGAAATATACGAGCGCATAAAGTCTCGTGACGTTGGAGATGATGAGTATACCGAAGAAGTTGAGGACAAGGAGGACGAATACACCGACGAGGAGTTGCTCGACGAAATAAATAAGTCGATACGTGCCATTTTCAGAAATTCGAAGGCCAACTTCTTGCCTGCGTTCCAGGTGTTGATCCCCACCCTCTCGGCCTTGCTCGCCGATGAAAACACAGATATCAAGTTGTGCGGCTTGTGCATCGTCAGTGACATGCTTGAGTACAGCGGTTCAGACTCACTCCATTACAAGGACGTGTTCATCAACGTGCTCGGCGAGTCGCTCAGCCTGTCCCACGCAACGATCCGCCAGACTGCTACCTATGCAGTAGGCATGGCCGCGCAGCATGGCGGAAACGGCTACGGCGAGTTTTGTACCGCCTGCTTGGAGCCCATCTTCAAGATGGCCACAGTGCCTGATGCTCGCGCCGATGACAACATCTATGCCACAGAGGATGCCGTTAGTGTGCTCGCCAGAATATTTCACAGCTACGGACCCTCTTTGCCCAACTTGGATGCCATGATACATCAGTGGATCGACTTGTTACCGATCACTCATGATACAAACGCTGCTCTCTTTGCATATTCCTTTTTGAGCCAGTTGATTCTTACAAGTCATCCATCCGTGACCTCCCAGATCCCAAAGATCGTAGACGCTGTGGTGCAGGCTCTCTCTCATCATACATTGATCGGTCAAACGGCTGAAAGAGTGGTCAACGCAACAAAACAGTTACTCAGCTCATTACCTCAACAAGAGGCCGTCTCTGTGCTCCTGAAAAATCCTGCTGATTTGCCTACTGTTCAGAAATGGTTCTCTTGATAATATGTATAGAACTATTATATAGATATAATTCTGTGTAATGTATCGCACTATAAACATCGTCAAGATCAGAAGCAATAAATTTTAGTGTGAGGCAATGTCATCCACGTCATTACTGTCAGCATCTAGTAAAACAGGGAAGAGAGTTTCACTCAGTACCATCGAGTCAAGTGTTACGAGACTCCTCGTATCGACAAAGCATTTATTAGAGAGTTTGACGCAATGGGCCAGAAAGGAGGCTGACGATAAATTCGTATCAGATGCATACGTAAAGTTGGGTAATGACTTTAGGGCAGCAACCAAAGCATTTTCGCATGCTGGGGTGGATATATCAGATATTGGAGATGTACCACACGCTCTTAGGGTAATCCTTGAGGCGGCGCTCGGTGAAGAGCCGACCCAGGAGCACTTGGACAAGTTCTTACCAAACATTAGAAGCATAATTGTCAACCTTTTGCAGAACCTAAAAAGCAAGCAAATCAAGGCCAAGTCGCTTGCAATGGAGAAGAAGTCGAAGGGAGACGCAGGGGCCCTGCCGCTGAGCGCTGGGAGCTCTCATGCGAGACATGAGACGCCTGCGCGGCAACAGCCGCCTCACGAGAAGCTGTACTCCAACGATGCGTTGCTCCAGCTCCAGAAAGGCAATTCACTCCAGCGCCGAGCTTCGAAGCGATTCAGTGCGTATCAGTACGCAAAACTTACCAACTCGGCTACTAGCGCCGAGCTTCCTGCCATCTCTGTACCCAACTACCAACCAGAGCGTAACGCAAACGATCGACCAGCGCCGAAAAGCACTGACAGTCTGGATTCCAGCATGTCTAAAAGTGGCGATATCAATCTCTTTCTCAGAATTGGCAACAAGACGAAGAAAGCCAGTGTGAATCTACCAGTTACGTTTGCCTCCTTAAGGCTTTTGTTTGTGGAAAAATTCGCCTATTCCCCTGGATCTTCGTCCTTCCCTGAGATATATATTCAAGACCCAAAGTCTGGCGTGTCATATGAGCTAGAAGAGCATTTGCTCAGCGTAGACGTGAAGGAGGGAAGTGTGCTCAATCTTAATGTGCCAGACAGTCAAATGGCATCCGTAAAACAGTTGGAAGATGATATGCAAAAATTCATTCTGAGGTTCGATACTCTCGCAGCAAAGCTCTCCAGCGATGTCAAAGATGCAATACTATCAATACCGCCGCCTGTGGCTCCCCCTGTTGTGACACCTGCACCCCTACCACAGTCGTTGAATTTAGCCGAAAAACTGGGTTCGACGACTAAACACAATTTGATGGGTTTTGTCAAAGAACTCCAATTTGTAATGAAAGAGGTCAAGGGTATAAGACAGGTACAAAACCTCTTGAAAGATAGCATGAAGTCAAATATTTCAGACATATTTCAGCAAGTTAAAAGCCTCAGAGAAGCGGGACTTGACGTATCGAAGTCTTCCAATAGGGCATACATGGACAACTGTGGTACTAGGCTTTCTGAAACCTCGGATACTCTCCTCACCAAAGTAGACGATTTGCAAGATGTTATGGAAGCGTTGCGTAAAGATGTCGCTCATAGAGGAGTTAGAGTAAGCGAGAAGCAATTGAAGCATACATACAAGGAGATTCAGGATGCAAAAACTGCTTTACGCGAAATGACAAACTACATAAAGAAAGAGAAGGTACAGTGGAAGAAAATATGGGAGAGCGAACTTGATAAGGTTTGTGAGGAACAGCAATTTTTCAATTTGCAGGATGATTTGACATTAGATTTAGAAGAGGACCTAGCTAAGATTGAGGAAACATATGGGTTGATTGAAAAATGTTCTTTGGAACAGGTGAAACAGTCAAACACAAAGCGAAACAAGGTAGTAGCACGATTGCATATTCCAGAACCAGGAGAAAGTCTACATAGTATTAAAGATGAAGTGATGAATGAAGTTGCATCATTGGTCCCAGATCACGATAGGAGGGTTAAAGCGATTTCTAAAGCTGAAAAAATGCGCCAAAAAGAACGTGAAATGATGATGACAAGTCAATTTCAAGAAGAATTAGGCGAATTTGTTGAAGACAATAAGTTCAAAAACTCTGGTGGTATAGATGAAATAGAACGGATAAGAAGCGAAAGAGATGCCGAGAATATGAAAAGCTCTTTCGGAATTATATAGGGCTATATTAGGTTTTCGAGGGTCAACTTTAAGCCCTTAATTCTAAGACTGCGCAACTTTGCTGTAACCAAGATTTTAAAATTTGCGGTTATATCTTTTATACCTTGGCTTGTTTTATTGATCCGTTTGTATTTTAATAGAGTCACTTCAAGTAATTTTAATAAGAATATTTCAAATTGCATATCCTCCAACTCTTGTGAGTTTTTTCTTAATTTCTTGTAAAGATTATAAAATAGATCAAGTGTCAAGTTCACGCTAACGTTAATGTTTTCTAGAATGGTACCAAACGAATTTGTTTTTAAACTTATCAAAAAATCTCGAAGTTTGTTATTGTAAAAGCACCGTAAGCTAGAGCAACCTTTCTCAAAGGACCTGACATGAGGAAAAAGTTGACTGTTACCAATATACTCCAAATCTCTATATATATCCAATGAATGTGTAACAATCCTCAATCCGATGAATTCAATTGACGAAGATTCAATACTTGTTGTACTAAATGATTTCTGCTTGTTGAGTATTGCACCTTGGTTTTTGAACACTGGTCCATTCACTATATCTAATAATGTCTGGCACATATGCGGGTCAGACGAAATTATCAAGAAATCATCTACTAGTCTAACAAGTAGTGTATCCAGTAAGCGAGGTATCATGATAGGATCTAGCTGTTCATGTATTAAAATTGAATAAAACAAATCACATAATGGCCCCAGTAGAGGAAACCCTTGTGAGATTCCTTTCTTTCTAATGAATATCTCACCATTTGGTAGCATCACGTAGGATTTGTAAATAAGGCTTTTCAAGAATCGGAGAATAGTCGACTTAGTGAATTTTGACGTTTGAGTTTTATCTATAACAATCAGAGAGCTCTTGCAGTTGATTTCACCGTCATAATTTATGATTGTATAATTGTCTAAATTATCTGTTTGTAGGTCAAAGCTCTTTTTCGAAAAAGTACCTCTATATTCCATGTATTGCCTCACATAGAAGCATTTATTATAATCGTCATCCTGAAATATCTTTTTAACACAAGAGAATAATCTGTCGTGGTTGATATTGTCAAAGCAATTCTCCATGTCAAACTTGGAAAAATATAAAGTGGGTATCTTCCCAAGTTTGGACTTTAGATTACTTTTGTAATTAGTAATTAACATTGCAACGTCTTCGGCCGAGTTGCAAATAGACGGAGATGAGAATTGACTCAAATAGCATCTTTGTTTATGGAGAATGATTTTTTTAATTGGCTTTATGTAGTCATTCAAATATTGTGAATAGTCGTACTTCAGTAAATTTCTTTCTCTATCAATCTTTAGCGGGACGCAAAGCGCTCTGAACCCTTTACTCTTGGGAAGTACTCTCAAAATTCCTGTGTTGAAGACATTGTTAGTCTCACTCAGGTTGAATTTATTACATTTTCTGAGGCAAGCTGACTGGAATTTTTTTATCCAATTGTCACTTGTACTCTTCCAGGTTCTGTGAGGGTAAAAAAATAACTTCTTATCCCCTCCATGGGAAATATCTGTCACATACCAGAACTTTGCAATAATGCTAGAAATAAAAGACGAAATGAGCCAGTTCAAGAAGGCAGATAGTATGCATTTCCTAGATTCAAAGTCTTGAAGTGAAGTGGTCCTACTAGTTTTACCTAACCAGCTGATTTCAGTTAGTTTTAACGAATAAAAAATTTCGTCTATCAAAAATTTGTCATTAATTCCTGAGTTAATATGGCCCACGATGTATCGTAAAATCTTCCTTCTGTTGTAAGTGCTTCCAAATGCATTTCCAGGGAAAACTTTCTTCACAATAGCTAATACGAAGTTTACCACTTCCCTCGGGGATGTTTTTCCCATATTCTCTTTAACATTCTCTTTATTCCTGATACATATATTGAAATACATTGAGAAATATTTGCACTTGGTGTCGTTCTGGATTAGCTTCTCGCATAGGCGTCGCAAGCCTCTGTATTTTTTAGGTATCCTCTTGCATTCCTTTTCGCCATTATGTTTCATTATTGTGTGAACAAGATCATTTGGATCCAGACACAAGAGCTGTGTCTGATTCGTCATTGTGTAAGGCCTTTTAAAAAGCATTCCGTGCTTCAGTGTAGTTAACTTTGGCCTAGATTCGACGTTTGCTTTACTACCAAAAAGCTGAACATATCTGCCATCTTTTCCTGGAATAAAGCACTTAGTGTTGAGAAGTAAGCTCACAAATCTCTCTTTACCAATTCTGTTATACAATTTTTGCCAATTTGAGCCTTTGATGGTATTGACCCCAGAACTGACAAAGGGATTAAATGTTCTGGTGCTCCAAATAAAAGCTGATGATGGGTCATGATATCCACTTACCAACACATTCTTGGAGTTCTTTCGAGTCAAGAAAGCTATAATTGTGTCTAGAACCTCAAAATAAGAATCAAGCGGAAGAATTTCATCAGGGTTACTTCTGGTGCAAGATGATTCTGATACGACTTTAGACTTAGTAAGAAGATTGATATAGTCGTCCGAATCCTTAAATATCAAATCATTTTCCACAATTAGAGGCCCTATATCGTCATAGGTACTTTCTAAGTACTTGATCAAAGGTATGCTTTCTTCCATTGTAGTACATTGGGCACCATTTAACTTCTTTTTGTATTACTGCGAAATAATACTACGCGTTCACAATATAAAAAGTTGAGTTTTATATTATTACACACTATATAAATTTAAAGTAATAGTAATAATTAATACTAGATTTAAATCTCCAATGGTTCTGTTTGAAAAAGACCCACGATAGCAGAGACATTAAACATATTTATTTGATTCCTGAATTTCAACATCAACTTTTGTCTTAGTGACGCTTTCGTCTTCAGCGTCTTCGGTGGCAGGAGAGTCAATAATTTCTGGAGAAGAATCCTTTGAAACTTTCTTCCCTGTCATAAGGTTGAAAATTTCCTTCAAAACCTCTCTACTTTCCCATATTGGGTAACATATGACAAAAGCTGCAGCAACGATCAACCATATCATAATTATAATGATCCAGCCTTTGAAGAATTTCTTACTGTAAATATAGTTTTGACCGTACATTGGCATTGGAATAAGAAAGATAACCACAAAGAAAAATGCGAAGGAAACACCGGCAGCTATTCTGAAACATCTTTTGAGGTCTCTCTCGCCCTCTTGGTCCTGCAATTGCATAGATTTTTTCTCTTGGAAGGTCGCATCGTCACCGACTTTGAAGTTTGAGTCTAATTCACCAAAGTCATAGTCTTCCTTTAAAGGCTTCAAGTAGGAAATGGCCACAATAAAGATAGGAGAACCAAACAAACCGATGAAGTTGCCAACGGCACACGAGTACTCCTCTCCCAATGTGTCCTTGTTTACAGCTCCGTACAACGACTTCGCCGAAACGCACCATCCGATAATGGCGATAACAGTGGCTAAGGGTGGCCCCACAGTCAAACTTAGCGGAGTCATTTTTTTCCAGAACAAGGTCAAAACCAACGCAAATACACCGGGACCTAACGTGATACCAATAAACGAAATGATCCAACTGATTGTGATTCCAATGTAGTTGAAAACCACCGTCAAGGCACCCATGGCAATGGCAAAGAAGGTAACAAAGATGTGGGACATATTGACCAACTTTTTGCCATGGGCGTTGGGGTTGATGTACGTCCTGTAGATATCGTATGTCATGACAGACGAAAAGCCGATAAGCTCGGCAGACGTCGCACTTGTGGCAGCCAACCACACCATCAAAATGCCAGCAGCACAACCAGACTTACCCAAGATCATGTAGAGCCCGTACAACATGGGGATTCCCTCATTGACGTGGGTCAGGTCCATTGGGTTGGGGTATGTGGGCGACTCGGGGTCATCCATCAATGCCAATGTCGATAACGCCGTGCAACTCGATAATGCAAGGGGAATGATGAGCCAGCAGAAACCACCCATGAGGTAACCAGCCATACTGCTTTTTGGCTTTGCCGCAATGGCCTTCTGCGAGTACGAAGGGTCACAGAAGACGGTGGAGAAGCCGCCGACCACGATGTTCCAGCCATTGAACAACGCGTGTTTGTTTGTCCACGTCAAGTAGCTGCCCTCGTATCCTGCAGAGGGAAACTTGGTAGCCACCTCCGTCAATAGCTCGTGCATCCGTTCGATCGACCCGATTTTCGATGAGCTCGTGTACGTCACAAATATCGTAGTCAAGATGATGATGTAGATAATCACTGAATGTATCCAGTCAGACAAAAACGTCGCCTTCAATCCTCCAGTCACCGTGTACGCCCATACCCCCAATGGCAAGAGCATAGCTGCCGCCACAATGTGCATGCCAGTAATCACACTAATCGCCTGGCACCCACCTAGCAAAAGCATCGCGGATATCACCACATTTGTTCCTAGCGCGTAAAATAGCCCTACCCAGTGTCCAGCCGTGCCGAACCTGGCCTTAACGATTTCCAATATCGTGTGTGCCCCTGGCGCCTTCTTCTTTATTTCTATAGCAAGAGTGGAAAAGAACATAATTTGTATAGTGAATGCGAAAGCGTACCATGCTCCGCCGCAAACTCCGTATTGGTACGTCATACTGCTGCTTGTCAAAAGGGTCCCTGGCCACGTCCAACTGCTCACCACTGCCGATGCAATCAACCCTGTCTTAACCGACCGCGATGCAGTCGAAAAGTGCTCTGAGCTCTGCTTCTCACCGACAAATTTTGAGAGAATTCGAGTAATGAAAATCATTAGGGCTGCGAAAACAGCCCCTAACACGAGAATAAAGCAATATCCGTATGCCTGGTCCAAAATTGGTTTCATAGTCGCCTCGCTGTTATTAATGTGAGTTATTAATCCTTGGTCAAAGTAAGGCCAATAAGGCTATAAATAGTGCATCTACCGTCCGTTATGATAGCATTCGCAGTCAACGCTAAGCGCAACGGGTAAGGTTCCGGAAATTATTGCAAAAATGCCGCTCTTATCAAATGCAAGTTACTTGGCATCATAAAAGCCTATTGTACACTGGTCCTAGATAAGACGATAGATGTCAAGACCAATTATCGTAATTGCGCTTCATGGACCAGACACGCAGTCAAGTCTGAACCTCGTATTGTTATCAGGGTGGATCTTTATAAAAAGGTGAGCACTAATTGCGCTCGTCGTTATCGGGATATATTCGTATATTAGATTGTATAAGTTGCTCAAGGCCCAGAATTATCCACTACGGAGACACTCATTCTGAATAATTGACTAATACGAGATGACAACAGACTATCTAGTGAAAATAGATCTTGATAAGCCAGCTCATGGCCAGGAGGGTGTTCACAATCGGTGGCACCCTGACATCCCAGCGTACAAGACTATCAAGCAGAACACGTCGTACAAAATCGAGTGTTTTGATTGGACTGGGGGGCAAGTCGGAAACAATGACAGTGCTGATGATATCAAGTACTGCGATTTGACGAAAATCCATTACTTGTCGGGACCATTTGCAGTGGAGGACTGCCATGCAGGCGATGTGCTTGTGGTTAAAATCCAGGACGTGCAGCCATTAGAGAGGCAGCCCTGGGGATACTGTGGAATTTTCGCCAAGGAAAACGGCGGAGGGTTTTTGGACAAGCACTATCCTAAGGCTGCGAAAGCTGTGTTCGATTTTGACGGCATATACTGCTCATCAAGACATATCCCTGGAGTAAGGTTCCCCGGGATCCCACACCCAGGGATCATTGGCACGGCGCCCAGCCCCACGGTGCTCGAGGAGTGGAACAAGCGTGAAGGCACGTTGGTGAGCTCGCACCCAGACGCCGACTTCGTGATGGCCAACTTGCCCACCGCCAAGGGCACCTTCGCAGGGTCTAGCGCTACGGCAGGAATCCAGTCGATGGTGGAGAAGTGCGGCGCCCGCACCATCCCAGGGCGCCCTGAGAACGGTGGCAACTGCGACATCAAGGCTCTCACGAAGGGTTCTACCGTTTACTTGCCCTGCAACGTCGACGGGGGCATGTTGAGTGTGGGCGACCTCCACTTCAGTCAGGGCGACGGCGAGATCTCCTTCTGCGGCGCTATTGAGATGGCCGGCTGCATTACTCTCGAGGTGTCTGTCTTGAAAGGCGGCATCGCCAAACTAGACATGCGCAGCCCCATGTACCTCCCCAGCCCTGTCGAACCCTCATTTGGCTCCAACAGGTACCTCACCTTTGAGGGCTTCTCCGTCGACGAGTCTGGGAAACAGTTGTGTCTCGACACAACTGTTGCCTATAGGCAAACCTGCTTGCGTGTCATCGAGTACCTCAGACGCTTTGGCTACAACGATTACCAGATCTACTTGTTGTTATCCAGTGCCCCAATCCAGGGTCACATTGCCGGAATAGTCGATGTTCCGAACTCCTGTACAACTATTGGCCTTCCTTTGGACATCTTCGACTTCGACATCTCCCCTGAGGCCGCTGTTGCTTCTCACGACAGGGGAAACTGCGCTTTTTCAAGCGACGATTTAAAAGAAGGTTTCCCCGTACATAGCAAATTGCCAAATTTCTTGTTAGATAGTCTTAACACTAAATAATGTCTCGGGTCTTCAACTTTCGAGTCCTGTCGCTTTAATATGTATATGGTTGAATTTGATTTCGTCAGCTTTCATCTAAAGTCGTATCATTAGCCACATTCACATGGTTATATTAGCCGCCATTATTAAAGCGATTGATAATCCTCTTTTTTTTTTTTTTTTTTTTTTTTTTGGAAGGTCCTTTATGCTCTTTGGCTCGATGGTGAGACGGTCCAAATGGTTTTCGTGAAGACTTACACTTCATTGATTTCAAGTGTGACGCAGCTGGTTCAGGTGTTTAGGTCAACATTAAAGTTCATGAAGAATAAAAATAGGAACACGCAGGTGCTGATTGACTTTGAAAATGGGGTTATTGACGGAGTACTAAAGCAGATTCGACAGTCAGGCACAAGCGGACTGGATCCAAAAATAGCCAAGTTGATACCAGTGTGGTGCTGCAACATCAAAGTTACAGAGACGAAGCTGCTTCTAGTGTTCATCAAAGAAATGTTAGCGCCTTTTGATAATCTTTCATTGACGCATGTGAAGAGATTTAAAAAAGAAAGCGACGAGCAACAGGGCACATTTTTGCGAGCGATTCTCTGCTCTGGCGACCTCTACGGGACGGAAGGCGATCTTCGGGAGCTTTTTCAGGAGCACTGTGTCGGAGTGGATACGCAGCATCTCCCTATCTACAAGACGGTTATCCCCAAGTACGGTGCACCGACTGCTGAAATTTCCAAGGACTGGTCTGAAAAGTACTGGCCCATGTCGTGGAAAGGTAACCCCAACCACCAGGTTTTGCTCAATGCTAACTTCGATGTGGCAAAGGAGCGCGCTATGGTGAATGCAGCACTCGACGAGCTTGAGAAACGGGCAGATCAGCACCCGAGCGACGTACCCGTCGTCACCATCATAGCGACGCCGCAGCACGAAATTCTCACGACAGCATACGACTACAGACACGCACATGTGCTCAAGCACAGCGTCATGAACGCCATCCAGCAGATTGCGGATCTCGAGTTGCAAAGAAGAGCAGGCTGCAATGCGGTCGCAGGCGAGCAAGACTCGAAAGCTAACAACAATTATCTATGTCATAACTTGCATGTATATACTACACATGAACCCTGTGTCATGTGCTCTATGGCATTGGTGCATTCTAGAATCGGAAGAATAATATACATAAAAAGCATGCCCTCTACCGGTGCGTTGGAAAGCAACTACCAGTTGGGCGACAGGGACGGTCTCAACTGGAACTTCGAAACGTGGAAGTGGATCGCTGATGAAGAAAACAAAAGACTAGACGCCATCATGGCAAAAAGAAAACACGAACTAGCCTCCAACACCAATATTTAATCAACATTACCTTTTTCAAGAAGGTCCTTAAATTTTTTAATTCTTTCAAGTATGTATTCGCTCTCTTCATTACCATCGTTCTTGCACAATGGCGCTAGAGTTTCCTCGTAGTCCACGTTCTCCACCCTTTCGCATATACTCTTTATTTGAAGAAGCACAGCTTCAATTTCTTGATCGAGCTGCGTCGAGGTCGTCTGAAATAACTTACTAGCCTCGCCTAACTTCCTGGTAACACTTTCAACCGACCGCTCGTCAACATACTCATCCCTGCTGAGCTGAAGATATTTGATCAGTTTGTCCAAGGACAGGGGAAGCGTCCTTCTAGTTACATCTCTAGACTTGTTTACCACATCATCTCGCTGCTTACTTAGACTATCGAACAAATCTTGCAAAGCCTCCGGCGGTATCTTTCTGTCGAAAAGTTTCCTGAACTTCTCGAAGGAGACAATATCATTCAAGGAAGACTTGGATAGCAAGAATTCTTCTATGATCTTTGAAGAATCCATGTAAAGCCGCTGTATTTGTTTAAGGTTACCATCAAATCTTGAGGTGTTGTAGTCGTGTATTTGTGACAAACATCAAAAGTTCGCTCCATCAGTAAATATAGAGGCGTCAGGCCTATATTACCTAGCAGGGAAAGGATGAGTTCTCTTTCATTCCAGAGTAAAACATTTTTTCCTCAAGCGCTATCCACAGGGTTGCACTCGAGGATCTTAAAAGATCCTGACAATTCATTGATCCTAAACACAGCTCCACAGGGCCGTACGTCCAAGAGAAATGCACAACAAATAAATTACGCAGAGTTTGAAAACTTGAACGACGACTATGACTTTGAAGATGTTCCAACCGCAACGGGTACTACAAATGCTATGGTTAACAGCCATATAGGCCCGAATACGCAAAAGCATCTCTTGAAGCATGCTAGGACAACACGTTATCCTGAAGCACTAGATGACGACCATAATATTGAGGAGGTCGCAAAACAGTCGGACCTCTTAATTCCCATCAGACTTAACTTGGAGTATAATAATGGAAACTCGAAGTTGGTGGATTCCTTTATGTGGAACATCAACGATTCGCTCATATCACCACAAGACTTTGCAATGATATTGTGCACTGACTTGGAGCTTCCTGCCCACTTACACCAAGAAATCACTGATTCTATCATCAAGCAAATTGAAGAGTACAGCTTTGTCTCCTCCATACAGCTTCCTCCAAATAGAGACTATCACGTTATAATAGACTTATCCGTGAACTTGAACAAACAATTATACCAGGACCGATTTGAATGGGACTTGGTCCAAAATGATGTGTCACCGGAGGAGTTTGCGGAAATAGTGGTTGCAGACCTTGGTTTGGCCTTAGAGTTCAAACCTACTATCTCGCATGCATTGTACGAATCAACGCTAAGGATGAAAAAAGAGATTATGGATGGAACGTATAACCATATTCTTCACAAATACCAGCAAGTATCTGGCTTGATATTCGAATGTGGAATCAGAATTAGTACGGAGAGTAGTGTTCATAATGGTAATGATCAATGGGAGCCAATTGTGGAAATATTGACTCCATGGGAGATAGAAAAGCGTGAGATAGAACGTGAACGTAACATTAGAAGATTGAAGAGAGAAAACATGAGAAGGGAAGTAGATGATCACGGCACCAAGAGACGAGCCCCATACAGGCGCAGACTTGATGACTTGGGCTTTTAAATTTGTCATCAGCTCTATTCCTTGTGATTTCGTCTTGTATTTTTAGAATGGTTAGCGGAGTTTTTGTTTTCAACAATGCAATTGCTCTGTACACCTAAAAGATATAGCTTTTATAAATGAATATAAAGAACCGTTCCTGAATCTTTGGAGGGCGATATGCTTTAGCTCCTTCAATAGTATTGCTTAGGTTGAGAAGTTGCAATACCGCTCATCATTTGCCGCAGGGAGCGACACAACTACAACGGTTCACCTACTACCTTTCAGAAGTTAATAATTAATTGCGCATCTAACTGTTATATAATTTTAAGGTCGATTAAACTACCAAGAGTGTAGACTTGGGAACTATTTAAAGACTAAAGGGCTTCTAAGCTTAGATCTTTTGCATAGCAGCAACATCAGTAGATTGGACGTGGTCTTCATCTTCCTCGATGGTGGCTTGCAACTCATCGGTGGAGACCTTCTCATCCTCAACAACTAAGTTGATTTGCAATTTCTTGATACCGAAACCAACTGGAACCCATTGGTGGGCACCCCAGGTCAAACCATCCCACTTGATGTTCTTAACGTTAGCCAACAATTCGTCCAAGTCGGTCTCGTCATCCCATGGCTTAACTTCCAAGGTGACAGCAGACTTGGCAGCAGGCTTTGGCTTGTTGGCCTTCTTGGCGGCGTACTCAGCAAGTCTTTGTTGTTTAACCTTCTCGGCTTCTTCGTCAACTTCTTCATCAGACGAACCGAACAAGTCAACGTCGTCATCGTCGGCAGCCTCAGCACCAGCTGGGGCCTTGCCGGCGGGCAAGCTGCTGAACTCCTCAGTGAAGGAAGCAATGTGGTTGAACCATCTGGCAAAGTCTGGGAATTGCTTTTGGAAAGCCTTGTAAACGGTCACATCAGCTTGAGTGGCAGCAGTACTACTTTGTTAGTAAAAAAATTCTATCGCAGCTCGACAGCGGATTTCTTTGGTAGTACGTATCAGTGAAAATTATTTTAAATCTCTCTTTGGAACTCACGTGGTGGGTCTTGAATCCACCTCATAAACACGGACCAAAAGATTGGATCATCATTGTACGGTTAAAGAATATATCCCTGTGCCAGAATCGATTACTGCTCCACCTGTCATGATCTCTCGCAGCTCGATTTTCAGAATACATACCCATCAATGTACGACTTGTCAGCCAAGAACTGATTCAATGACTTGAGAGTGTCAATCTTAGAGAAATCGGAAAAAGACATTGTATCAAACCCTCTTATATTAAATGTTCAAAACAAAGTAGAGAAGTGAAACGAGAAATTAAAATTTTTAAACCATCACCAGGATGAGACACCACGCTGAGGGACAGAAAATTTTTCAAAATGAGCCTCTGCGTAAATCTGAGAACCGAAACTCCGGGTAATTACCACCTTCTCCAGCGGCCTACAACTCCGTTAGGCAGGGCTGCTACAGTGGTCTATAAGACAGTCGGTTCACAAACGTTGATTATAGTGAATAGGCAGCAGACCGAAATAGTGCATCACTCATGTCTATGTATTGGACCCGGATGTGTCGAACTTCCAGTAAGAACACTCGAAAGAAGCGTAGCAGCGGAATTCGTTACTTAAGCCGTTCTTGTGCTTGGGCAAAAAGTCTGTCACTTTCGTTTCGGGGTAAAGTTTCAGGATTATGGCATGCATTCGCTCACCGGTAGACGATATGAGCTTGAATTGCGGCTCGCCAGTCTTCGTTTTTTTTCCTAGGTCCTTGGCGAGAAGATTACGGGCAAACTCCGCAGACTTGGTCTGGCAGTCCTCCTCTAGAAAAGGTGGGTCGATCAAGACACGATGGCACTTATGGTGAAGCTCCTCAGGCACGTTTTCGGGGTTGTTATAGTCGTAGAAGAAGTACTTATCCCCACCAAGAAGCGCGAAGCGGCGGTCGTACTCGCAGATGTAGATATGTTGAGTGGGCAACTCGCTCTGGGGGATCTTTTTGATGGCTGCGTATACAGAAGGCGCACTAGCCACAGCGATCACAGTGCTTTCGTCAGCGCCCTCGAGAAGTGCACGCGCGAGCGTCATGGCCGTGTCATCATCATACCAGAACTGCGAAAGCTGCCAGTCCTCCTGGAAGGCATCTATCGAAATCTGCTGGTCGTCGAATCGTTTCTCAGACTCGTTGTACAACGACTGAAACTGCTCAAATCTTTGCTCTTCTTCCTGCTTAAACTCCTGGAGAGCCGCTAACGCATGGCTCGATAAAGTTAAAGGCTCGTCGTCAGAGTCCATGCTTGCCCTTATGCCTACAGCGACAAAAATTTTGTTCCCATGTTGATGCAAAAAGTTTTTATAGCAGGTTCAAGTGGTAGTGTGCGTACCGGTAACTTGAGGTTAAAGAGCGATAAGACGTAACAGTGTAAATAAAGACGACAACAAGCATGCTGTTTCGAATACCACCGAGTGAGCTTGTAACATTCATCCAGGAGAGCCTATCGTTCTCTGGCCACCATGGAATGGGACTCACGGAGATTTGGGATTCAGTGCGACTCAAGCTTCAATTGGATGTGGTGGATGATTTCCAGAAACAAATAATATGGCAGTGGTTGTTTTTCTCGATTGATCCACACCATCTGTACATAGTCAAAGACGGGGAGCCTGTGCGTATCAGCTCTGACTATAAGGAATTTGTCAAGGCGCAAGGCATGGAGGATGAGTTGCGGATGATTCCTAGTCCTGATACGCAATGCAAGTACTTGACGGGAGTCGCTAACTCGAAGCGCATTAAGCTCCAGCTCGGGGAAAATCCGTTTGAGCTCTTGTGCGAGATTGCAAGGTATGGCGCCAGTGGTATACAGGCGCCAGATTTATGCAAAGCTACGGGCCAGGATCCTAGATCTCTCACGCCTAGGCTCAAGAAGTTGGAAGAATTGGGCTATATCCGAAAGAAAAATGTCTACAACGGCAAGACTCGTCAGCACACCAGCCTCTGTGTACATTCGAAGTTTGCTGAGAATGACATTGAGCTGTATACGTCAGATTTATCGGAGGATTTTGATAGCTCAAGAAATGTGACTAAGCTCAAGCAGTATATTATCCATTCATTGAAAAACGCTCCCAACAAATTGCGAGGATTTAAGGACTTGAAAAAGGAACTTAAACTCGACCAAGGCAAATCGTCTAATAAATTCTTTCGAGGCATCATCGAGTATTTGCACAGCCATGGATACGCTGAGAAATTGATGGTAAAGGATCCTAACCAGTCTCAGCTTGTGTATTGTGTGAAATTTTTGAAAGATATTCCTAAGGATGTGGATGAAATATCCGATTATGTTGAGCTATATAACGAATATGGCTCGCCAAATAAAGACTTCGAGGATGAGGAATGTGAATCAGACATCATACCTACATACAACTTATTTTATCCCTTACCAAACCAGCTTTATCAAAGCATCCAGAGCGCCAAATCCCAGGGAATCACTTCTATGGATCTTGTGAGATTTTTGACGGGTGTTTCAGATTATCGTCCGGTCATCAAGTTACTTGATTCGTTGACCAGTTACGTTTATGATAATAACAAGCCAAAGCGTATAAAGAACTACCATGACATTTACCCAGATACTTCAATCATACGAGCCTACGATTTTGAGGGTAAGTTTAAATTCTACAGATATTTTACTGTTAAGCATCATCCTGTATCGGAGTCGATAAAGAAGGAGACGCCAAAAGTAATAACGAGTTCCACTGATAATGAAACCTTAATGTCCTTGAATAGAAAATATTTCTCGCCTCTAAGTAAAATTCCACCAGGTGCCATACTTACATCAAAAAAACGAAAAGCAACTGATACTAAACTGTCTCTTAAAAAACCTAAAAGTGTATCTGAAAACGCACCAAAAAGAGCTCGTGGTAGACCTAGAAAATCTGATGTTGACTTGGCCCCGCCAGAGGACTTATCTCTACCAGTAGCTGCTTTGGCAACTGCTCCTCCGTCCAAAGACGTATCTGAGCTCAAAGAAGATCCTTCTGCAGATGTTACTGGTGCTTCGAAGGCTTATTCCCTCGTTGATGAAAATCGTTCCACTAGCGTACTCTCTATTGATCCAAAGCTCCCGGTGTCCACGAAAGCGCAGCGGAAAGGTACACCTCTGAAGACACCTGTGCACAGTGGGTCTTTGAAGGCTGTAAGAAGAAGAGCTGAATTACTCAATATAATAAAAGAAATGGGTGGCGTGACATATACTACCGCCAAACTATGCAGAATTCTTGACGAAAGATTAGGTAACTCGACTGTCACCGATAAAAAAACTTTGGCTCGAGATGTGTCGTTAATGATAAATAGTAAAGAGATCGAGGTACAAGATATAAAGTTTGTTCGTTCGGGACAACAAATATCGAGGAAACTTTTAATCTTGCTAGATCCTACCCTTAGACCATCTGATGAAGAAATTGATGAGGTCAAGAAGCAATGCCTTGTTGACACTGGATTAAAGAATACCAATCAAACAAATAAGAGAGTCATTGAAAGTGAAGTTACTATGTATTATCATAAACCATTGAAGACTGCCCAGAAAAAATCCAGAGAAAAGCGTTTGGACTCATTGAAGAGTGGTACAGCTCAGGATACCGAACGGACGCTGAATGTTATGCCTATTAAAGAAGAAGAGCCTGCAACGGAATTTGAAGATAAGCAAAAGATTGCCGACGAAGCCAACGTAAGTTTAAGCACTAATGATCCATTATCCACGTTAGTAAGTGGCAAGACTACAAGGAAGAGAAAAGCAGCAGCTAAAAAAGAACTTACTAGGAGACCTCCTACTAAGAGACTAAAAAATATTCCGAAGTTGGATAAGAATAATGTCACGATGTTGTACCGTGCTGTAGTTATCAGCAGAACTTTTAAAAGAGGCGCGATTGATTTTGAGAGTATAGCTAACTTATTTGAAGACATGGATGTTGAAAGTATAAGAGCCAAGTGGACACAAGTACGCAAGCACGTGGGAGGCTTAAACTCTGTTATGAAAGGAATTTCGTCTTTTGAAAGAATCGTCATGAAGGGTATTGAAGAGGGCTTAGTTTCGGCAAATGACTTGGAACGGCTCAACTATAAAACGTTCTTGGATCTATGGAATGATGCTGAGGGTTCTGTTTTAGAGCCCGTGGACGAGAACCCACTCTACGTACATTGCGAAGATAATGCAAATGAGTACGATTTTCAAGTTACGAACGACCATTCGCCTACTGTGTTTGATCAATTGGAAGATAATTCCATGAAGCAGAAGGAGTTTATTCTTAGTAACATTCTGTTTTGTTACTCAGATTACACGGTTATTGAAAGAAATGATCTTGAAGAAGAGAGGACTTTGCTCAAAGCTATTTTTACAACAAACGAAGACAACTTTTCTAGTGAACGTGTCAATCAATTGCTTCAAGAGTACCCAGATGAAAACATCCGACAAGCGTCTTTATCTCTCATTAAAGACAAAGAACTTTCTTATTACTCGGATGATGATTCAAACTCGAAGTTCGTTCTTACAGATAAAGTACACAACGCGTTGATATCAAAGATCTTTACAAAAAAGTTTTTTAATCAGGCTGCATTCTTTGCTTCTAGCCTAAGTGGAATAATTGAAGCTTCGAAAGGCTTGGTTTTGTCTCAGGGTATATTAAGCGGACAAATGGCTGCTCTCCTTGATTATCTCTCACGAGGTAAAGTCGAGTTATCGAGAGTAGATCATCTCTACAAGTTTATAGGATATGAGTCAAGATTAATAGACAAGGAAAAGTTGGCGTGTGATATCGTTGCTTATGGCTCTCTGTCTGAGATTGAAGAAAATGGTATCAAAAGTATTCCTATCCCAGCTGGCAAGGCCTGCTCTCATATCTGGTTAGATGTTCATGGGAATATTAATACTCATATGTGGGCAAAGATTATTTCTTCTATTCTTTACTATATTGCCTTTAGGCCTGGTGTTCCTGCTCATATTTTGCATAGTAAGCTACAACCAGTGTTAGGTTATGATGACTTCCATTGTGTTTTGAATTGGCTCGTTGAGTCAAAATGTATTAATAGAGAAAGGTATGATGGGTTTTGGATATCCAATGACTGGTTCATGATTCTAGGTTGATGATGGCTTTCTTTTAGCTGTAACTATACGTACATTAAATATACCATCTCTTCGCACTTTTTTTTTTATTGTATCATTAGATAAAAAATTTTCTTATCCATACTAACAAATCTCATTAACCTCTAGATATTCAGCTATAGTTACCGTGAACGGTGAAGCTTTATTATGGGTTTAGCTGAGGTGAAGTCGAAACAAAGATTTGGCAATGACCCTCGAAATACTAATTGGTCTAATGACCATTCTCAATTTGGACATAAGTACCTAGAGAAGATGGGATGGAAACCTGGCATGGGATTAGGAATGACGACAAAGTCAGTTACCACTCACATTAAGATTTCTATGAAAGATGATACTTTGGGTTTAGGAGCAAAACTTTCCAAGAAGGACGACTTAGATGGTAATTCACATGAAAGCCTTGATGCGTTTCAAAGGATACTAGGTAGACTTAATGGAAATGCAAACGAAACAGAAAAAAGGATTCTGAACCAGAAGAAACACAACGTTATCAACGGTAAATGGGGAATTTCGTTCGTCAAAGGAGATACGCTTAGAAGTACTTGGGACGTGAAGAAAAAACGAGTTCTCGATGGGTCTGGTGACGAAAAGAGCTCAAAAAGAGCCAAGCTCGATAAAAATAATGAATATGCTCACGATGGCATGATAGATAAATATAAGACTAAGAACGGAGATAAGGAGAAGAAAGACAAGAAAGAGAAGAAAGAGAAGAAAGACAAGAAAGAAAAGAAAGAGAAGAAAGACAAGAAAGAAAAGAAAGAGAAGAAAGACAAGAAAGAAAAGAAAGAGAAGAAGAAGAATGCAGATATAGAGAATAAGGATAAGGAAGATAAGAAACACAAGGAAGAGAAAAAAGATAAAGGTAAAGAGAAAACTAAAAAGAACAAAAAGAATATAGAAAACGAAGGCAACAGCTTGCTGCCTGACCAAGCTTACCAAGCTCCTGCATCCTTTCAAATATCCAAAAGACTCTCAGCTAGATCTAAATGGATACAACAAAAGAAAGCTTCAGTGAAGGATGCCAATGCATTAAACGAAATATTCATGATAGCAAAATAAAGTTAAGAAGTATTCTTTTTAAGATACATATATATTAATTATCGCATTTATAAAGTACAATAGAATTTTTAAACTATCTAAACCATTACCAAACTAGCTCCTCCTAAGATGCAAACAACCATACCGACGACAGCGACCAATTCAGTCTTAGATGCTGACTTGGCATTCAAGCTGGCCAATGACTTCTTGCTAGACTTAGAAGAGGAACTAGACTTAGATCCAGAACCAGACCCAGAACTGGAGCTATCAGAACCACCAGATCCGGAGCTAGAGCCGCTACTGCTGCTTCCACCACCGCTGGAAGCTTGAGAAATCTTCGATGAGCATGACTTATTTGTCGATGCACTCTTATTGATGGAAGCGGAACCTTTGAAGCTGCAAGCGGAACTCTTCTTACCCTCCTTCTCGTAGTATTTGTTCATAACGTATGATAACTGCACCTTCTCAGAACAGTAGGAAACAACGTTGTACTCACCCTTTTCACCATTTGGTGTGATGTCACCACAGCTGATGTCACCGCAGATTGAACCAAAGAGTTTACCGTAATCCTCCTCATCAACCTTGTCTGAGACAACACATTCCAAAGACTTGGAAATACAGTCACAGACATCATCATCAGGAGTAGGAGGCAACTTTGTAGCAGCCTTCCATGTGGAAGCGGAAGAAGGACAAGCAATGGATTTCTTGCTGGCTTGAGAAGACTTAGCAAGGGAAGGAGAAATCTTGTTGATCTGGGAAGAGTAGTACTTGAAGTCATCCAAAGTCTTTACCAGGGAACCCAGAACGGAAACCAAACCGTAATTGTTCTCTTCTTCAAAGTACATATAAACTATACCACCAGACCAGACTCCAGTCATCTTGTCACCAAAGAGTGTTCCCACCTCAGTGAACTTTCTAGGCTTTTTCTCAACACATCCATATTCAGAAAAGAAGACAGGGATACTGAGATTCTTGTATTCTTCGGTACGAGCTTCATATCCGGAAGACTTGAAATCAGAGTCACCACACCATTCGTACATGTTGATACCAAAGAAGTCGGCTCTCTCATCCGAATCACCACATGCAAAGTAGTCAGCAATAGCGACTCTGATATCCTCGTCATCGTTAGAGGAGTAACCGACCGGGATGCTTCTGTACTTCTTGTGTGACATGTAAGCTTTGGTGTCCCTAATAGCGGCCTTCACGAAAGCGGAAGCATCAGTGTTCGACTTGTTGTTAGACACCTCATTACCAGCAAAGAAACCCAACACGTTGGAGTAGTTGGCCATTTTGTCAACAACTCCAGTGTACCTCTCGTAAAGATCCAAGTCCCACTTTGGAGAGGTCCTGGAAATGGAGTTCTTTGGCTCAGACAAATCGGCAATAATGTAGATACCGGCATCAGCGAAAGTCTTCATACAATCATCGTGGTCCTTCTCAGTGTCGATTGCGTACACTCTGAGCACGTTAGTATTGATCTCCTTGAGGTACTTGACGTCTCTCTTACAGGCATCACCATCAGCGAGAGGATCCGTGAACTTTGTAGAGCTAGAGTCACCGGTAGATTGGTTAGCGACATCCTGCTGGTATGCAACACCACGGATTAAGAATTGTGTTCCGTTGTTCTTGTAGAAAAACTTGTTTCCAACAACCTCCACTTCAGGAGTTGAGGAGTCAGCCAAGACGGTCTGGCTGAGGAAGAGCCCGAAAACAAATGTCAAAAACTGCAATTTGAAAAGCATTTTGCAATCTTTTTCTGTCGCAAGCACTAGTAAGCAATTTGCACAAACAGGAAAGCGGAGTTGCTCAAGTACTCCGGCCTTTTTCTTCTTGTGTGGCTACGGTCGAGATCTAACTGCAGTAGACTTCGATGCTATTATCCAACACTGGTGAAAACTGGAAAAAAAGAACGTATGGGGCCAGCTTTAGTGTCACAAAAAAGGTTGCTGCTTTATCAACGATTCTTAAACACTAGATAAAAAACTCCAAATTCAGCCTAAATATCTTCAAGCCGACTCTGTCACATTTATATACTTGCTTTCGTGGACGTCCATCAGCCAGCATCGACACGTTAATCGAGGCCTATCCTTTCGATACACGGTACGCTAGTTGCCTCTGCCTGCGTGGAATGCGACCTTATGGTTGCAGCTGACCTAACTGATCGAGAATAAAAGACTGTGTATACGCCTTTCTATTGCTCTCTTGTGTAGTCCCTGCGGTGCAATATAGCCTACTTTCGTTGCGACCTCTAGATTTATGTTTTTTTTTAGTTTACATTATGTTTTCTCTATCCGCCGTTTGTATGGGCTTTTTCACGTTATGTGCGCAGGTACATGCGGGTTGAAAGTGGGCGCTGTTGGCTTATGTCCTTCCGAGTAAAGAATTTTACCCTTTACGTTCATCCAGACATGCCAGGTGTGCACGCGGCGGCGAGGAGCGAAGGTTTGCGGCCCAAGCCGAGACGCTGCACACGGCATGGAACGGTTCTCCAGGGGGTAAGCGCTATTTTGAAGCAAAGCCTCCTGCGGGTACTTCGACAATCGACCACACGACCGCAGACGGTTTGTGGCGAACGGCGGGAACGCTGATTTTGAGTGAGAGGACGGAGGCTGCAGGCGAGCGATCAGGCGCCATGGGCTTTGGGTCAGGTGCTCGTGCCTCACTGGTCTACAAAGTGTACCGCAGAAGACCTTAGAGAGACCTTCATGTGGAATGCGATACGGAAGTTCTGCAGCATCAGGCCTGGCGGCGGAGCATCTGTAGATATTGTTTCGCCAACCAGCACTTGAGACTCCGTGATCCAAACCGCCTGTCGAAACAAAGGAACAATGCATGGCGTGCGTCGACCGTGTATCAAATGGTGCGTTTGTTTTCGCGACATTGTGTGCAGCACACAAAATGTCGCAATACAAACACCCGAACACCTGGTTTCGTATTTGGACGTTGGAGATGCGCAGCACACAGACCTGTAGAGCAGTCCACCCCAGGACGTCCTTCCCGCTCCCGGAAGCAGCAGAACCCTTTTGCACGTAAGAGGATGCTGCTCGCAGCGTGGACACGCCTGTTTCGTCAAGTGGGACGAGCGTAGAGACGGTCTGTTCTACGTGAGTTTGTGAGCTTAATGAGCTAACAGAAACACAAAAAAGCTGATTTTGCGGCCGTTTATGAAAGAGTTCCACATATAACTACGGCTCGAAATCATTCGTAGCATTCTTCCACTTAGAACCATACCCTTGTTCGGCTTGAGCAGCACAACATATTGAGAGCTGAAGGTAGCGAAGCGGCGCTAAGCAAAGGTGATAAAAATACTAGTTTTATCTACTACACGTTAATTCCCATACATCTCTGTTCATAAGGTTCCAGACGGCATTGTGGTTGTGGTCTCCTAAATAACAGACATGAAATTTGAAAGCATATTGATAGCATTAGCAACTAGCGGCGGTCTCGCAATGAGTTCAGAAAAAGCGGAATATGGTACTTACCTCAACCCCAACCCCAGACCATTTGAAAAGTGCGATGCACAAGATCTAATCAAATTATCAAATTGCTGCAACGATGTCTTGAGCAGACTCGATGACTGTCGAGCAGACGATTTGGCATGCGAGTGCTGCGCTTTACAGAGTATGAAGCAGGAGTGCTACAATTTGTGCTCAGGCAATCCTTCCAATAACTTTCTTACGGTATTATACAACGATTGTGCTTCTTTAAGCGACGTTAATGCATGCAGCCTTCCTTTTAAAAAAAATGACGAAACACCCAGTAAAATAAGTGAAGGTATGAAGTCGAAGTCAAAAGCCAAGCAACAAGACTCGAAGGAGAAATCCAACCAGTACATTTTAAAGTCTAAGCTTCATAATAACGGAGAAAACGATGAAGACAATGCGCTGAAGTTGACCCTCTGGGCTGAAGGAGGAGTAGGAGGCGAAGCCGAGGAAGGCGATGGGAACTTAACAAGCTCTTTGCAGGGTTCCCAGGGCGAGGAAGACAGGGAATCCGACTTAAGTACTCAGGAGTATGAAGAAGTTATACCAGACTCTCGAAATAAAGAACTGATCAATGCGACTGTTAATGTGACAGTCAACAATACAGGTAAGTACTACAACATTTCCACTGCTGTATTACAACAGCTCCGATTTTACCATAATACCTTACTAACCCTGATATAGGATATGACTGCGACACTTCTGGCGCGCACAGCTTTTCATACTCTTTACATGGCTTCTTGGTTGCCTTAGTAGGGGTTTTATTGATTTAATGTTCCTAAACGTAGCAATGTACATTCATATAAGGACACAAAACTATACACATATGCCGATACTAGAAGTGAATCAGAATTCACTTACCGATCAGAAGAGGCCTCGGTGCAGATAGATAGTGATTAATTGCAGCAGAAAAAATATATCAACGTAGCCCATCCTACTCCTGTAAGTCTATCTTGAACGACAACATAGTTGTGAATCAAATTGGTGCCTTCTTAACCAGCAAAATTTGGAATTCATTCGCTTTCATTCATCCAGTCGAGAGTGTAGCGGATTCCTGTTTCAAGATCAACGTCTGGTCTGTATCCCAAAAGAGTTTTAGC
The DNA here is from genome assembly GCA_002196765.1 of Millerozyma farinosa. Taxonomy (NCBI): domain Eukaryota; kingdom Fungi; phylum Ascomycota; class Pichiomycetes; order Serinales; family Debaryomycetaceae; genus Millerozyma; species Millerozyma farinosa. Next base: position 461,371 of record NBND01000002.1, on the reverse strand, counting down.
TTTTGTGATGTCGTGATATCTATAGGCGCACACCACCTTGACTCTAAATGGCGTCAAGCCTGGCTCTTTTTTGAGAATTTTTGAAACGAAAACCGAAAGGTATCCGGCAGCAATCGCGACTGGCCTATTCAAAACAATATTATACTTGTCTATATGCCCATCAGCTTTCCATACAGTGCGGGCCAATGTCCAGAAATAAGTTGGGGAATCATTGGTTATAAAGAAAGGTTTACCCGATACTGTATGGCTCAGATCTGGGTCCAAGAGCTTTTGTGCAGCTAATACATGGGCATCGGCAACATTACCAGCATACGTCCAATCAAACAAGTTATTATTATCACCAACCTGAAACTTTGACTGTCCAGATCTCGCTACAGCCCGTAAACCAGGAACTAGCTGGCGATCCCCAGGCCCAAAAATTCCTGCTGGTCTTAACGCTAATGTCAAAAACTTACCTGGCTCATTACTCTCTAAAACGTATGTCTCAGCAATAGCTTTTGTCTCATTATAGCCATCCATATGCTGTTCCGGGAAAGGCCACGATTCGTCTGCATTATGGATGTCTTGACCATTGAATATGACTCCAGCAGATGAGGTGTAAACCAATGCCTTGACATTCTTAGACTTGGCAGTTTCAACTAATTTTTTAGTACCGGTAACATTCACCTTCTCGTAAACTTCCTGAGGCAATCCATGCATAGGCGAAGCTGAATGGATGATGACATCACATTGGGACTCTTCTATTGCCCTAGATATATCCAGCTCGGAAGTGATATCCCCTTGGATAAAGCTTACTTCATTAACGGGGAAAGTAAAGTACTTTGATATTTTCTCAGGTTTTGTTCTTATGTCGAACACATATACTTTTATATTAGGGCATTTCCTATAAAATTGTTCTATTAAATGAAGCCCAAGAAACCCAGTACCTCCTACAAGGAGTACAGATCTAAGCTCATTTGTCATACTGTAATTTTGAATCAACTGGTCCTCGTAGCGTGATTTATCTTCAACTTATACTTTGAATACGCCAATGTGCAGGGAAGTACTAGAAAAGTTGGAAAGTACCGTGTATTAAATGCAACTCTACTGCTACAAGCTATACTTTGCCAAAGTCGAACAAAGCTTCATACTTATGGACCAATTCATGGTTAAGAGACGTGGCCACCTGCCGCACTTCAGGGAAAGTGAATTCATCTTTCTTGACTTCAGGTTTAAATAAGGTATCAGCATTAAAAGCGGGTTTATTGTTCAGATTAGTACCGGAGAACAAACTTCCCGAATTTCCAGAAGCCAAGAAATCATTGTGCTTTGTTTGATCCTTTGGCTTGAATTCAAATACATGTGACAGGGGAACTTGTGCCACTGCACTAGACTTGGTATTAGTGTCTTTGGAAATCGAAGAGAAGACATTGGTTTCGGAATACGAGGCCTTTTCAGACAGCCTGGCCTTCTCGGCTTTAGTTAGAGTGTCATCCTTAGCTTCTTCAGGGACAGAAGACAGACTCCTCGGTGCTGAATTTAGTTCCTCTTGATTATCCTTATCAAAGTATGATATCGTTTTGTCGATGTCGTTCGCCGTCAAAGGTTTATTTCCCTTTGTTTGTATGTCCTGTGTGGAACTGGCGGCTTTCCTTTGCTTCTTAACAGTGAAGTTGTCTGCGTAAGGGTTTGTGAAATTCTGAATATTAGACTTTTCTTTTACAAATTTCTCCAGTGAACCACTATCCAAAATGGAGAGTAAAGAGTTTGCAGCATTGCTTAAAGGCTTTTCCGGAACAGCTTCCTTGACAGTCGGTTGTAAAGTAGATGATTTAGACCGTTTACTCTCGCTGAAAGATGGTGCTCTTATTCTTGTTCTGTAAGGAGATGGAAGGCCCGAGAAATGATATACACGCTTTATGGAGGGAATTCTCCTAGTGGTGCTACCTTCGTGAAACGTGTGATAAGCAGGTTTGTAATCAGACAGTACGAAACTAGAGTTGGCTGCAGTATTTTTAAGTACATGCTGGTTGGAAGGTGGAGCAAGCGACCTCGAGAGTATGCTCAGGTTCGTGCTCATATTATTTCTACCCAAAAAACTCGAGTCGACCGTGCGATTTCCATCTTTCAAAGATAATATGTTATTGGGTGTATTCATACTAGACCTGGATTTTGCAATAAGAGACATTACGCCTTGATACTCGACTTCACTAAGTGGTTTGTCGCCTTTGTCTTTGAAGAAACTAGCTAAAATTTGATTTGAGTCTGTCACATCCTCTATATTTTCTCTCGAAAAAGAGTGAAGCACACTTTGGGATCCAGGTTTATTACTTGCTATTGATGTATCCTTCTCTTTTGATTCCCTTTGAGACATATCAGGGTCGCCTGTTCTTCCTTCAATTTTATTCCAATATACACTAGGACTCAAAAGACGTTTAACTTTCCCTAAAATGTTCATCTTAGGAATCTCATACGGCTGTACTGATTTACGTACTCTATCCTTATAAGACTTGAACACTCGCCTGTTATCCATGTTGAATATTGCTGGTACTAAAAATTTATACTCTCCAAGCGATAGTGAGATTTGTAGTTTCCCTTTTCACTATCACGTGATCAAAGAAAGACTGTTGCTTCGTGAAGATCAAAATGAGACACGTAAATAAGCGCCATTAGAGGGTTTAAACAACTAATGCATCCCTTACTATAGGACCGTGCTAATCTAATGTCAAAATCACTATAAATCCAGAGATTTATATGTACCTGTGAAGCATATTACATATTATATTTCGTGACAAGAGCAAACAGCCAAACGCGTTAGCACATAGTATAAATCTAAGGGACATGACATGGAGACTAGGATGGACGAATATGTTTCTAACTCAGAAGATGATGAGGGGCAAATAATAACCCCACTGCTTGTATCTAAGGAGAAGCTTCTTGACTTACTCGCGAGAATGCCTTCTCAAGATAAAAAAAAGGTATGCTATGACTTGAAGAAGACGAGGTTTTCATCCTTATTAGCAAGTGATTACACATTGGACCAGCTGGACACAGCGAAGAAAACCGAAAAAGGTAAGAAGACTTTCAGTGAGACAAACATTCCAGATTCCTCAGAAGACTCAGTTGCTGATGGTAATTATACCGCTCATTCAGATCGAAAAGGAAAAATGGATAGCATTGAAGAGGAAAAAGAAAACGCCTCTCATTTTGCTTCCTACTTGAACTCTGAAAAGAATAGAGCCACAAGAAGAGGTTTGCGAAAACGAAATTTTGCTAGTACTCATCCTTACTTGGCAGACCAGGCACATTGGCTCGGATTATGTTCCGTTGATTTCTTGAATGAAATATATAAGGAAAATCCCGATATAAACATAATAGTTAAACTATTGAATCAAAATTATATGAAGTGTAAGAGGAAATATCCCAAGGAGGAAAAATATAAGGCAAAAAATTTTTATTCTTATTTGGGTGCAAAGACAAGCACCAAGGGCCCAACTGATAATAATTCTGAAAGTTCTCAACTAATTGATGCCTATAATCCGTCCTTACATGATAGTCAAGACAATGCAAAGAAAGACTCTTCCCAAGTATCACTTCAGGACTCAGAATCAGATGTTCCTTTGAACCCGAAACGCAAGGGACATCTCATTCTTCAGGATGATGATGAGGAAGAGTTATACTCAGGAGACGAAAAGTACAGCTCTTCTGAAACAGAATATCCTTTCAATAGAAGTATATCGTTGTGCGAATCACCAAATGAAGTTCTCCCTGGTGTTCCAGATAGTGAACGAAACTATTCTGATGATGAAGAAGACATGACTAATTCTGATTATTATATTCGAGTAGGGGGAAAAGTTTTGAAAGAGAGAAGTGCTCTAAGAGGTGTTTTACCTGAATCGGCTAAACTTTTGGATATCTACAAGACTCTCCCATCAAAGAATAAAAGACAAGACAAGCGAGTAGTCACTCGGCCAAGCAAAGGTTACGCAAAACGAAAGATAAATAGGAATAATGGGCAAAAAAATTACTACAAGGAATTGGAATCCTTTGTAGATGATGATTATTATGAAGAGAGTGATGCACAAGATCCTGAATGGTATAGGAACTTTGATCGACAAATCACAGCAGATACAGAGGAAGTTACGTCAAATTCCAAAAACAGTGATGATGACGTCAACGAAATAGAGGCGACTCCTGATTTTACGGATACATTTGATCTTAGTCAAGAAAGTATGTCGCCAATTTATAAGTCGAACTCTGGTTCACTCGAATCAAGAAGCAAAACTAATCTTCCACAAGGAAGTAGTGATAAAGGCCAATTTTTAGATGATGATTATGATTCATATGGCCTGGCAGAAGAGCATGATTATTTTGATGCTCAACTTTCTCGTAGGCCATATAAATTTCGCAACCGGCCAAATACCAAAGCAAGACATATTATGACAAATTATGGTGACCCAAGAGCTGAAATGCCCCGAAGTCCTGGGCGGCACGTGTATATTCCACAAAGGACGCATAGAAGACTTACATCATCTGAACGCAATAGAAATGTTTTAGATTTATTTCCTTCCAACAGAGTACAACAGGGGCGTATCAGACGGAAAAAACAACACAACCCGAAAGGAGTGACAAAAAACTATAAGAGACGACTTGATGATAAGCGGATACGTTTACGAAATGATAAAAGCGCTAAAAGTGTGTTAGGAATTGATTACTATTTCCTGAGAGATCCCGTACCATTTACTACCGACATTGAAATAGAAAATGAAAATGCATTCAAAAAGAGAGATTTATCGAAATACTCATTTGGAAATTCTACAAATATGGACCGAGTTCTTGGAACTTTTAACCCTCATAATTCATTTTTGAGTGAAATAAACTTTGAAAGAATTCATGATTTGCACAAGGGTATGATTAATATAATATCAGATGATAATGTACATGTACAGGTGTTTGGAAAGCGTTACTTCTTTCTGCTTGTTAATAAGTCTGAATCGCATAGCAATTTGGAAAAAATACTTACTAAACTTTTGAAGAAGATCGATGATAAATATTTGAAAACCAATGATTTGCATGATATCTACGGATCCTTAGAAAGTGTTATAAAATGGCTTTTGATTTTACAAGAAGACCCTGGTGAACATATTCCTCATTTAGTGCTCCAGCTCTCGAATTCTATCAGTTTTCACAAATTTGACGGATATGCAATATTGGCCGTAAACTCACTTATCACACTTCTTTACTACATTTGCCAGAAACTTGCCGAAAGGAGCAGAACTGATACGGTACTTGTAATACTCCGATCTAATTTTGATAAAGTTTGTCGAACATTTTGGTGTCTTTTCTTTAAGGTTTTCAGTTTGGAATCGTATACAAACATGAAGCAGTACATGAAATATACTATTGACGAATCAATGCGTTTGATGTATCTCCTTTTTTCAAACCAGAAGGGTTCATTGTGGACGTCGATCAGTAATGCTTTGAAAGTGGTTCATATTGAGAAAGAAAATGTGTATCAAGTTTGTGAAGCTTACACATATTTATTGTCTTTAGTTCCACGAACGGAGTATGATTGGTCACCTCTTTATGCTCTCTATGAAAAGTTTAGTAATGCTACTGATCTGACAGTGCATACTTCATTGATCGAAATGGTGTATGCTTTGAACCTTCAATTAGAGTGGCCAATAGAAGAGAAACTTATATTGGCAATTTATTCTTCAATCACATCCAGAAAATTTGCAAATTTTGATGATGAAATGGCGAGACCCGACTTGATTGATGAATTTAGGACAAGGGACTCTTTGCCCCAGAACACATTTTTCGAAAGATTTCTCCATTTGCTTTATTGCTTTTTTTCGTCCTTACCTTTAGGGTTTAACAGAAAAAAAATAGTCTCGAAACTATTCACATCCAGTCGTTATACTTACCAGAAAGATAGGAAGAGTCTAGTCAAGTTTGCAAACCGTTTGAATTTCATTAATATTCTTTCGCATCTATCAGATGTTGACTTAGGTTACCAAATAACTGACTTGATAAAACAAATCCGTGGCACGAATGACTCCACCTTGTATGAACTCGCTATTAAGGGAATTATAATATTTTCGCTGATAGCATTCAAGAAAACACACACCATTCCTCTAGAGCCTTATAGCATAATTGTTGATGAGATTTCCAACATATACTTATATTCGACAGACTCGTTAAAACTTTGGAAGCTTTTTCTGGCGCATTTAAGCGAATTTTTTCCCTTTGGTCTTCAGAGTGGGCTTGATTTGGCTAGGCACATGAGCTATATTGAGCTCACAAACCTTATTAATTTTGGTCTGTTACCAGATTCGATGGCGCTTCAGATGACTGAACAATTGAATCAATGCATTTCTAACATAATGTCGCTGAAAGAGATTAAGCTTGACTTGCTGGACATGAATGTTTTGGGTAAAACAGGTTTAAGAATGTATTACTATTTGCATAGCCAGATGTGTCGCTTTCCTCTTTTGAAACAATCACAAGAAGATAAGATTGTGCTTACAGTCGAGAATTGTATAAAGGTCTGGATCAGATGTAATCAAATAACAAAAGATCACAGCTGGAACCTGATAGCTTTTCAGAAATATCCATATATTGGTAATGCTAAACTGAGAGACCAATTTTCATTGTTTTTTTACAATGAATTAATAACATTCTCGGATCTAAAGAATTATTTTGATGATATCATAAAAGCCGTATTGAAACACCTTGCATATTTCTCAACATCAGTTTATCTTCCTCAAATATTAAACCTGCTAAAAAGTTCAACGTTTCTGATTTTTCACTTTAGAAAAGAATACGTTCCGTCTCAGTTCACATTTTTGCAAGTAAGTAACTTCAAGCTGCTCATATTAGGAAATTTTATTCAAAACATTTCGTCGAGCCTTGAGCTATCAAGAACATCTAAAACACACTATTTTAAACTATTGTTGAAGACCTTGAACGAAGAATACTCTACTTATTTTTTGTCGAAAGGTTATTCAGAATACTGTAAAAGCTCGATTAAATATTTACAGAAGTATGCAAGAAGCGAAATTCTGGAGTTAAGAGATTTTGAGTCACTAACCAGGAAACTCGGTATTCGCAAAATCGAACTCAATGAGTATAATTGGCTTAGCTTATCATTGAAAGACAAGCTTGTAACAGTTAATAATGAATTAGTGTCTTGCGTTCATTTTGAAAGAGATGTATTTCCTATATTAGACAAACTCATTCCAAGCGAAGACTTTGACTTGATATTCCATTTGGTGAGTGTTTACTTTGGTATGATCACTATCAACAAGAAAGAAAAATGGAACTATATCAGTGTACTTTTGGAATATACTTCTAAACGGTTAAGTGGATTTCGTATAAACATTCCTCACACTTCATTTAAAAAATTTATAACAATGTTAGTTGATATGACCTACTTTTATCCAAATAAAAAAGAAACTTTGTCGAAAACATCGTGCTACCACAGGGTAAAGGCCTTTTCATACATAGTTTTGATATTAAGACTTACCTTAGTGTATTTTGATGGATTCAAAGATCAAAGTTTCATAATCAATGCCATAAAAGAATACTCAGGCATACTCCAATCCATCAGGGACGACCAAAGAAACATTCCCGCAGAGTTCAGACTCTTTTCAACCTTTAAGTTATACCACATACAACAATACGGGAGTGAGCCGCATATGCATGAGCAAACGAATATAGACGACACTGAAGTGTCAGATGCTTGGAGTCAGCTCCAGAAGAATCAAGACGACTTATTACTGATAAACCATAATTACAGCTACGACTTGAATGAACAAACTGATTATTTATTACCAGTCGAAATGGATTTTTAGACTTGCATTAAACAGACAAATATACAATATTTAATGAACCTTTACTGTAATCCTCTCTGACTTTTAATGAGTTTTATTTCAGATTCTAACTTGTCCTTAGCTTTCTTCACCTCGAGCAAAGTAGCTGATGCTCTCAATAGTTCATCAAATTTTGCCATTGTTTTGCGTGTTGGCATTATTGGTTTCCAATTCGTACCTCCAACGGTTGGAATATCCAATTCTTGCAACAAGCTGCTTACAGATTTCAATGTTGACTGCCTTTGCAGCAATCCTGGCAATCTCTGACCTGAACGCAATATTACCCCAGGGGTCAATTTCTCATTGGCATGATAATATAAACCATATGCTTCTTCTTCCTTGACAGTTAATTTCTTTGCAAGTAATTGCTGCACAGCGCTCTTTTCTTGTTTAGTGCCGCTATTGTTGGCTTGATTTTGCTTCACTAAGCCTGACAAATACTGCTGTAAGTGTGTTTGGAAACCACGGTCCTTCTTGAATGAAGAAGACGCAGCAACAGGTATTGATGGGGGTATTGGATCACGACCAGAAGAACCTTTCTGAAAACCTAACTGTTTCCGCTTTTGATGTTTGTCCATAATCATTAAACTATTGTAGAGATTAGTTAGGCCTTGGGAAGACTTATATTGCTGAACAGATTGGGAGGTTTGCGGAGAATCAAAAAGAGTTAAAAGGTTCGATCTTTCGACCAACATCTTTTTAGCTGCTAATTCGAACCTTCTAGCTTCTACAACTAATGACTCTTCCTCTGCAATCTCAGCTGGAGTGCGGGTTAGTAGGTTTTCAAGATATTGTTTTCTCTCGATCTCCTTGCTCTTGGAATATGAATTAAGTGAGTCCAACAACTGTGGATTTATGTTAGGTTTGTTTTTGAGCATTTTGCCACATAATAAATAGAAGTGCTCTTTTAAATCTTCTAAAGTCTTCCCAGGGTAAGTAAATCTATCGAATATAGCGTGCCATTTGAGTTCAAAGTCGTTACATAAAGCAAATAATTGTTTTGTTTCTTGGTAAGACCATTCGGTATTAGCAGAACTTTCATCACCATCCTCGTTCTCTTTTTGTTCTTTCTGGCCAGCTACTAGTTCTTTTCCCTTGTCTATACCATTGACCGAGTCTGTAGTTTTATTATCATTAATGTCATTACTTGCCGATTTGGTGTCATCATTCGTTGTTTCTGTTGGTATTAAACTCTTCGACTTCTCTCGACTTATCTCATCCATCAATCTACCATATGTTTCTTCATCTACAAGTTCGGGAATATCAGGTTTCAAGTCAAATTTATCAAAGAAATATGGTTTATCTTCTACGGCTTCCTGTTCCAAGAGCTCTTTCGAACCTTTTACCCAATGATAAAGTTTTAGATTGAATTTTCCTTTCTCAGTTTTCTGAGGTGTGAATCCTATGCGAGACCAGGGAGAGGGTTTGAGGTTGAGCTTGTCCCTCATTGCAGAAGACCCACCACCCGTAGATAAATTGACCGGGGGAGTATTGGGACCGAGCAAATTATATAGCTCTCTTGCCATACCACTCTGTCGCTGCGCTTTTCCATCATTTGTCTTCTGTTTCTTTTTCACAGGGACACCTTCTCCCCTCTGTACATTTAACACGTCTAATATATCACTCGCTGACATGTTGGTGAGATTCTGTTAGTCTTTGGCGTTTATGTTATTATCAAAATTCGATTTCAATAAAACCGCTGATTACATAATCTCACTCAATATTTATGGCAGTTCTACTACGCTATATAATGATATACATTCTTATCATCAGAATCTCGTCTCATATACTCTTTTTCGATTAAGTCTTCAATTCTTTGTTTCATGAGAATTGTCAGTGGCTGAAATCTGTTTGATAGCTGTTTGATAATTTCAGTGATTAACTCATTGTGATTTACTGACCGTCTTGATTTCATTATTCTGACAATAGCAGCGTTAAGTTCGATCTTCCTTCCCTCGCGAATAGCGGCGGATACCTCTTCTTCGTCTTCGTTCTTAGCATCGTAGTTCTGACCACGTTGAGCGGAGGATAATTCTTTTGAAGAATTAGAAGAGGAGGACGAAACAGTCAATACTTTCACCTTGGTAGAAGGAGCTTTAAATTTATTGTTAAGCCTGAATACATCTGTTTCATTCACTTCCTTTGTCATGGGAATCTTGACTAGAAGTCGCAGCTTAGGAGCAACAGCTATCGATTGAAGGTGCCTTTTTAAGTCGACTTCTGGAATCCCAGTTAACTCTTTTATTTCCGTATAGGAAAGCTCCCTGTTTTCATCAAAAGCAGAAACATAGTTATCTTCGGCATCTTTTGACTGTGGAGCAAAAAGAAGCATTATAATTCCCGCGTAGGTGGACATTGTGATGTCGTAAGTTCTGGAAGGGTACGATATCCTCATCTCCATAGAACCAAACTTGGGACACCAGTACAAAGTCTTGTTCTCGTTCTTCTTGGCTGAGTGCCAAAATTCCTCAAAAGGCCTGATGGTGTCACGTAAATAACGAGGCCAAATAAAACCTATCAGTTCATCTTCATCAGAGGAGAACTTCTTATAATCCCTTGTCATTGATTTTGGCCAGTCCGAGACATTACATATTTTAAGCTCCAACTCTATCAAATCAAGGCCCAAACTTTTGCTGAATGTCTTCCACTCTGCGGTCAAGTCTTTCGATTGCCGCATGTCTTTATTCATCTTGATGATCTTATCCAAAGAAGTTGTACCCAATTCTTCTCCAAGCTTCTTGATCATAAGCTCTTCAATATCAACATCGGATCTTCCACCTAAATGTGATGCCTGTTTTCCTTTTGAGTTAAGATACCTTTTCGCAAAATGGTTGGCATAGTGAGCTTCAAATGCGTCTTTGTCTTTTATAAATCTCAAAAAGATGATTGCCTTGTTTATGAAGCTATCAATAGAGTCTCCCAGAGCTCCACCATCATCGTTGGCTAAAGCGCTAATTTTGGAGTTCAATGCAGACTGTTTAGTGAATTGCTTGATCTTTTGGTCAATATAAATGGAAAGCAATTCAGGTGCATTGCTCAAGGTTGCAGATCTCAGCTTTCTTTCAATAGAAGGCGTTGGAGAGTTTATAAAATCCCTTATTGCTAATGTGATACATTGTTCCATAGAATTATCACCTTTGAAACAATCTTTAACCAAGTCAGAAAAGCGGTTTTGATATTTAATAATTGTCTCTATCCAGATAGTCGCATAAGAGGCACCTCCCGCATTTGAAGACTTATTCACAACAGATTCCAGAGACTTGAGCACTCCAGAAATTGTAGAAGGAAGTTTCTTACCTTGCTGTATAATGTTTTCTTTTAATCGCAATTTGAGAGTTGAATGCTCTTCTTCAATCCTACCGACTAGGTTGTAAAGGATGTTGAGCTCACTTTTGTATGTAGGACCATCTGCCTCCCCAATTTGATCGAATAAGTTGAGAACAAGAGGGTTTAGCCAAAATGAAAGGCCCTCCTGCTCGTACGGTAAGGTCATGATACTATCTATTTTATCACGTATGAGTATGTTGTTCATAATATCTATTAATTTCTGATGTGTTGAAGATGGTAAATAATAATCCATTCTGCTTTCCTCATCTTTGATGAACCGATTCACGCTATGAATATATTTTGTCCCAATAGCCATACTTGAGAACTCTTGTGCTAAACTGTGGTATATATCTTCTGAAGATTTCAATAATGCTGGTTCGAAGTATGCTTGATAATAGTTGTCTCCATATTGTAAATCCGCTGTAGTGCTATCTGTTTCCAATAATAGCTCCAACATACCTATTATCTTTTTGATATGTATCTTTGTGTCTATGTAGTCACCCATTCTGCTTCTTCTGATATCTTCAACCAAGATCTGAATCAAATGATGCCCTAATTCATTGTTATTATGCTTGATAACATTGTCCTTGAATAGTTGAATACCGAGATCATAGATAAGGAGACGCTTTTGTTCCTTAACGTAGACACGATTGAGATACATCAATACGTCACTTATAAACTGCATGGCCTGTAAATGCTCTTCCCATTCGTTTAAAAGGGCCTTGAGGAAGTCTTCATTCACGCTGCTATGCAAGGTAGAAGACTTTTTCAATATAGATAATAGCCAACTCCTCCGTTCAAGCAAATGCTCCTTGATCACTGAACCTACATCATCATATAATTTGCCTCCAAATTTCCTTAATACGAGCATATATGCCTTGCGGTAAAGTTGTTCATAAGACAAACTCGAGACGTTCTTGTTCTGAATCTGCTTGATCGCATTGCGCAAGACTTGCCACGATGATTCATAATCAAGGAGGGAGTTCTGACCAGAAGATCCATTATCATTTCCTAAGAACCTTCTTGGGGGTCTGATCTTGCATCTCCGACTTCCTGGAGGTAGCATTGTCAGTTACGTACGTTGATCCCGAATATCGTCTTCATAAGCCGAAGAACATAATAGATAAACTGCAAACGGCATCCCGCATTACAAGTTAATAACCTGTATCTCAAACCTGTAAACCACCTAAGGCTAGTCAAACCTGTAAATGTTATTATGGCGTGGATATTTTTGCAGTTTGAAAAATTACTAAATGCTATATTCTGATTGGCCTTTGAAAATATAGCGGTACCGGCATGTTCACCGGTTCAGGAATAGTCAGGCCCGAATAGATGGGTCATAGAGTGACAAATATATAAAAAGTTAGACATATTTATCCAAGCAACATCGATTCATAAGAGAATATAATTAAAGGAGGCTTACAATATGACGATTCAACCAAGGACATTATATGATAAGGTTTTTGAGGACCATATAGTGCATAAAGATGAATCCGGATCACACTTGATTTATATCGACAGACATTTGGTTCATGAGGTTACTTCTCCACAAGCTTTCGAAGGCTTAAAAAATGCAGGTAGACAAGTCAGAAGAATTGACTGTACTTTAGCTACAGTAGATCACAATATTCCAACTGTGTCGAGATCTAATTTTAAGGATGCGAGCTCTTTTATCGAGCAAGAAGACTCGAGACTTCAAGTAACCACGTTAGAGCAGAATGTCAAGGATTTTGGTGTCGTATACTTCGGAATGACTGACTCCAGACAAGGCATAGTGCATATTATTGGACCTGAACAGGGTTTTACTTTACCAGGAACTACCATTGTGTGTGGTGATTCTCATACATCCACGCATGGTGCTTTTGGTGCACTTGCTTTTGGTATCGGTACATCTGAGGTAGAGCATGTGTTGGCTACTCAAACACTTATACAAACTAAGTCAAAGAACATGAGAATCCAAGTGAATGGAGAATTGAAACCTGGTATTACCTCTAAGGATTTAATATTACATGTCATCGGTGTCATTGGTACCGCTGGTGGTACGGGGTGTGTCATTGAGTTTGCAGGTAAAGCTATTGAGTCTTTGTCTATGGAAGCAAGAATGTCTATATGTAACATGTCCATCGAGGCTGGTGCTAGAGCTGGAATGATAAAACCAGATGAAGTAACATTCAATTACATCAAGGGTAGGCCATTGGCTCCAAAAGGAGAAGAGTGGGACAAGGCTGTGAAATACTGGAAAACTTTACACACGGATGAAGGTGCTAAGTTCGACTACGACATTCAAATAAATGCTGCTGATATTGCACCAACTATTACATGGGGTAACTCTCCTCAGGATGCATTACCTATTACTGGAAGTGTCCCAGATCCATCAAATGTGTCAGATCCAATTAAGAAATCTGGAATGGAGAGAGCTTTGTCGTATCAAGGTTTGAAGCCAAACACCCCTTTGAAGGAGATTAAGATTGACAAGGCTTTCATTGGATCTTGTACCAATGCGCGTATCGAGGACTTGAGAGCAGCTGCCAAAGTTGCAAAGGGCCATAAAAAGGCTGATAATGTTAAAGAAGTCCTAGTTGTCCCAGGATCTGGTTTGATCAAGGCTAAGGCTGAGCAGGAAGGCTTGGATAAGATTTTTGAGAAAGCTGGTTTCTCTTGGAGAGAAGCTGGTTGTTCAATGTGCTTAGGTATGAACCCTGATATATTAGACCCTGAAGAAAGATGTGCTTCCACTTCTAACAGAAACTTCGAAGGACGTCAAGGCGCTCGCTCAAGAACTCACCTAATGTCACCGGCTATGGCCGCTGCTGCTGCTATAAAAGGTCATTTCACTGATATCCGTGAATTCGACTATGTCCTGACTGATGAACCAGAAATCCAAATCAGCTCTGACGAAGACAAGGCTCTCCAAGAAGCAGCTTATGATCACGAAAAGGAACCAATAGATAATTCTGAGGCAACCTTCAAAGAGAGGGAATATGATATACCCAAGGAACCTCAACAAAAGAAATCTAAGGTTGAGTCTGCTGGTGGTATGGATAAATTCACTGTTTTGACCGGTATCACTGCGCCTTTAGATAAGGCAAATGTTGATACTGATGCTATTATTCCTAAACAGTTCTTGAAAACAATTAAGAGAACTGGTTTGAAGAATGGTTTGTTTTACGAATTAAGGTTTGTCAAAGACCCAAAGACTGGCAAGGATGTGGAGACAGACTTTGCTTTAAACGTTGAGCCATATCGTAACTCCGAGATCCTTTTAGTGACCGGTGATAACTTTGGATGCGGCTCATCGAGAGAACACGCACCTTGGGCGTTAAAAGACTTCGGTATTAAGTGTATGATAGCCCCATCTTTCGGAGACATTTTCTATAACAATTCTTTCAAGAACGGGTTGCTTCCCATCAGATTGGCGCAGGACGTTATTGTATCCAAGCTTTATCCATTGGCAAAGGAGGGTAAGAAGCTTACCATTGATTTACCCAACCAGCAGATTAAGAATGGTGAAACTGGTGAGGTTTTGGTAGAGCACTTCGATGTTGAAGAATTTAGAAAGCACTGTCTTGTTAATGGACTAGATGATATTGGCTTGACTTTGCAGAAAGAAGAATACATTTCTAATTTCGAAGCAAAGAGGAAAGAAAAGTTCTCTTTCTTGGAAGGTGGCTCGAAGTTAGTTAAGCCAATAAAGGGTAGTAAGAAATCTATTTATGGTGTTAAAGCTCAAGAATGGTAAGCGTTAAAATATATACGAATGAGCTGGCCAGGTATTTTTGTTGTTAGTGTTGATATCGTAATTACATATTTAGCAATATATTCGTACTGTTATTAATGATGATGAATCTCGTCTGGTAGCTTGGGTAACTACTAGGTGATTAACGTAGAAGTGATAGATGAATAGTTTATGCCGTAAACGTGCATGTACTATCTATGGCATTAGCCTACGGACTCCTCAATATAAGTTGATTTATTCTATCTCATTCAGCAGCAGTTGAAAAGCGTAAATATGACAATAAGTCTAAAATATTGGTAATAGTAACTGCTAATTGTCTATCAAGAAGAGGAGAATATAGCTAATACACAGAGAAATGAAATTTAGTATCACAGTTCACAACCTTTAGTCAATCATTCTTATCATTCATGACATCTTTCACTGGCTCTGTCTCATTGATATAAAGCTTATGCTCTTGAATATATCTAATGACTGAATTAGGTAGCAAGTATTGGACAGACATTCCTCTTCTAATAAATAGTCTAATCTTAGTGGAGGAAATATCATTATAAATGAGCTGCTTTATTAGGAGAACATTTCTGCGGTGTTGATACATAATGTCATGACTTAAAAGAAAGCTTCTTACATCTGTACCTGTTCTTTCCACAATGAGGCATCCGTATTTTCCTAGAATATGGTGTAAATCTTGGTCTGCCCAAACATCAGGTTCACCCATAGACTCAATCAAGTCACCGCCAGCTAAGAGCATAATCTTGACACCTCTGTGTTCTCCTGTGGATGTTCTTATGCCGCCTCTTTTGAGATTAATTTCTTCGTTGAAATGATCCAAGACTAGCGCAGTACGAGTGTATTTTGGTTGTAAGGACTCCCATGCGTCGACCATGAGCCAAGAAGAAGTTCTCTCACAGGCCAATTCACACATGCGAACTCTATGATGAGCTGAAGCCAATCCTTGCTTCTTATAGTTTGAGCTTACAGGACTATAGTACCCACCAATCACTTCAAACTTCGTTTGTTCTGTGATAGCGTCCAAAGCCATTTCAAACATTCTCAAATGTAAATATGTGATTGGCGAGAAAGATCCGCACGCGACTATGACAAGAGGGTACTTGGAGTCGTCAGAGAGTGTCGTGGCTAGACGGTGTGTTGGGAACACATACTCGTCAAGAGTTTTTGCCTGTCTCTGGATACCCTGAGGCACTTCCTCGAGGTCCGCGATCTGCGAGCTTTGAACCATAACCGAAGGAGGTAAAATAAGACGCTGCTTTTCTGTAGTAACAGTACGTTCTTCGTCAGAAGATGACAGTCCTGCTAATTCCTCGTGTCGCTTAGGAATCTCTGACGAATACTCTGATGGATCCACTATGCTAGCCGCAGGCGTTGATCGTCCACTTTTTGTAGAAGGGTGTGGAGGTGGTGCGTCAACTGCGTTGCCCAAATCTGCCAAAACCAAAGGCTGTATAGGTTTGCTCTTGGGTATCTTGTAAGAGGGCAACGTTGGCTCGATATCCTTCTTCAATGACGGAGGCGTAAAGTTTGGATCGTTGGTGGGGTCCATTCTGGTGCGCGCTATGAGTAATTACTTCTTCCGGGTATCACTAAATTGTGCCCTGTCGACGACCAACGAATCTCTTGGTTTCTAATGCTGGATCTTTGACGTCCCAACGCCGACTTCCGATATACTTCACCTGCAAGCTCTTACTGCGACTGCGTCCTATTTGCACTGCGTTTTAATTCCTATCTGGCTCCAGATAACACAGTTCTTTTTTTTGACGCTTTTGTTCCTGTTGCTCACTAGTCCTTGACCTGCACTTGACTTGTTTTTGCCACAAGCAATGTGTCTGTCTAACACCAGCGCCTATTATAGTGTTGAACTTGTTGAACTGCCTGATCTTGTTCCGTTGATATTTCAGGCAACTAATCCGCTGTAGGCTTTCAAAATAATGGCGTTCGTCAGCACTATAGGTTCAGATATGTACTGGTGCCCAAATAACTTTTTCTCGTCAACCGTAGCTGTTCCTAGTTATGTATGTGCCTATATGCGTAGCACTATATATATATATTTTTTTCGAATTGATCTCGGAATTGAAATCGTAAACTCTACCTTGTACCATTCAGAGGGTTAGCGGGCTTAGAACCGTATTAAACCATTCACGTGACTCGAGTCATACTTCTCGTACTCCTCCAGCGGCTTTAGCGTAGCTCGCTGTGTCCAGCACGGAAATGTAAGTGCGTGGAGTGGGGAATTCAAAGGTGGCGCACCGGCGCTTGCCACGGTCGTGCTTGTCGTGCGAGCCATTGACGGTAGACTCGTGGAGAGGAGGGGAGTTGCAGAAAGCGATATCGCGACCTATAGTGTAGTCCAAAGACCGAACCGGCGGTAGCATCTTGGAGCTCTAGGACCGGGCCCCTTCGGTAATGAAAACAATAAAAAAAAACGTTACAGACAGGATTCGAACCTGCGCAGGCAGAACCCAACGCCTGAACCACATAATAGCAGGGCGTCGCCTTAACCACTCGGCCACTGTAACAAGTACACGACAGTTGCTTCTATGTAAGCGCTATTTAAGGACAAGAGATTGTACATCGGTCGTGTCCTATATGGTGGTAGTGTGTAGCACATGAGTGATAACTACTGATTAGTCAAGACAAAGACGCAACGATGATCTCGTAACAGCTGGACCACGTAAGACTACCATGAACAAAAAGAGTGCTGCGACGAGGCTCATGGAAACTTCGGCCAAGTGCTCCACCCAAGGCTTGGCGTATGGAGAGTGTGTACTCAAGACATATAGCACGATCAAGAAGGGTCTGTGTGAGAACGAATTCAGAGCATTCAAAGACTGCGTGTCAAAACATCAAAGGGCCCGCTAAAGTCTGCACTGCGCCGGTGCAGCGTAACCTATACTGGAACTTCTGTGTAGCTTAATACATGTCATGATTACTACTATGTACCATTATATCTTCTCTGTAGACTCGAGCAGACTCATCTCCAATACGCCGTCGTGCGATACCTTGGTCACGTGATTTCATTACCTGACAGTTCCACAGCATCCTCGGTAGAACTTCATCCCCACATTGTGCTTTGTCATTAACTTTTTGTTGCAATTAGATGTCGGTAAATTGCTTGGAAACCAAAGCAGGTCTTTTTCCTGGTGATACGACAGTTGTACTTAAGAGCTTATAGATTGACTTTTCAGGGATAGGCAAAACAGGGAGAGATAGCGTTGCTTGAAACTGAGTGACTAACATGAATGAAGCATCACAAATAATCAGGCAGGTTGGACTTCTGAGAGAAGACATAAGACGCTTTTTGTTAATATTGCGAGAATATGTTATAGCCTTTCGAGAAAACAGAGTCAAAATTAACTATCTGTCAAGGCCAGTCGTACTTTTCTTGGGTACCGTGATATCCACCGCCGGGTTTGGTGTGCTCTTGGGAATACGAGGATTATTGCTTCTGTACAAGGACATCCAAGCAAAACGAGCACTAAAGCGCCCGCAGCTCATTCGGCAATCATCAGCCGTATTGCGTAACGGTGCTCGTGAAATATTCATTCCTAAGGGGAAGAATTCGACCACACGCATAATTATCCCAAAGCCCAATAAGGATCGTTATGCTGCTGACAAGTACTTGTACAAGAACTTTGCAATTGAAGAGGCTCTCAAGACACAGAAGAACTTGTTCAATTCGAAGTTCTTGAATCAGATCACTATTATTTGGCGTATATTGGTTCCCAAGTTCTACTCACAAAATACATACCTTATTTTTTGCCAGTGTGTGTTTTTGATCTTGAGGACATGGTTGACATTACTTATCACCAAATTAGATGGTCAAATTGTTAAGAACTTAATTGCTGGTAATGGACGCAAATTTTCTCGTGATCTTATCTATTGGATTCTTATAGCCTTCCCAGCTTCATACACTAATGCTGCTATAAAGTACCTCACCGACCGCACATCCTTGAGCTTCAGAACAAATTTGATTCGCTACGTCCATGATTTGTACTTGGATAAGGTGATGGCTTACTACAAAATTGGCTTCAAGTCAGCTGATATCCAACATATTGATCAGTACATCGCAAATGACATCACCAAATTTTGCGATGCAATATGTGGATTGTTTTCCAGTGTAGGAAAGCCATTCATTGATCTTATATTTTTTGCCGTGTATCTTAGAGACTCCTTGGGGACTGCCGCTATTGTGGGCATTTTCAGTAACTACTTCTTGACGGCATGGTTATTAAAGAGAAGAACACCCCCTTTTGGTAAGCTCACCAGCCAAAGGACACAGCTTGAAGGTGAATACTACAATCAGCATCTAAACCTTATCACCAATAGTGAAGAAATTGGGTTTTATAAAGGTTCTTTGATTGAGAAGTCAAAGATATATGAAACGTACCAAAAATTGATTAACCATATAACTAAGGAAATTAACATAGCATTGCCTTATTCAGTTCTCGAGGATTATGTTTTGAAATATACCTGGTCTGCATGGGGCTATATATTCGCTGGGTTTCCTATCTTCATTGGAGACTTTTTGAATTTCGTATCTCCTGATAATAAAAAGGCCCTGCGTGTTAGCGATGATGTCAGTGAAAGGAAGAATATGAGACAATTTATCATCAACAAGAGACTAATGCTTTCGCTTGCGGACGCTGGTTCAAGATTGATGTATTCAATCAAAGATATCTCGGAGCTCACAGGCTACACCGATAGAGTCTTTAATTTGTTGAAGAATTTGCATGAAGTTCACTCACCCAAATTTAACTATGGTTCGAAGCTCGGTATAGATGATATCAGCGGAACCGTTCAGAATAACTACCATGGAATCCGCTTCGAGAATATTCCTGTCATTATTCCAGGTGAAGATGGGTCCGAAGGTGTTCATTTGGTGAAAAACCTCAACTTCCAGATCTCGCAAAATAAAAACTTATTGATTTTGGGAGCCAACGGGTCTGGAAAGACTTCCATCTCTAGAATAATGGCTGGATTATGGCCCTTGTACTCTGGTCTCTTAAGTAAGCCCAGCGATGAGGAAATTTATTACTTACCTCAGAAGACCTATTTTAATAACGGAAACTTGCGGGATCAGATCATATATCCTTTCTCGTATGCAGAAATGCTAGACATGGGCTACAATGATGACCATTTGTATCATATATTACGAGAAGTAAAGCTTGAGTATCTTCTAACTAGGGAGGGCAACTTCAACGTTAGAAAAGACTGGAAGGATGTCTTCAGTGGTGGAGAGAAACAGCGGATTAGCATAGCCAGAGTTTTGTTTAAGAAGCCCAAATTCGTCATTCTTGACGAATCGACAAACGCTGTTTCCACAGATGTGGAAGATTACTTATTTGAGCTTCTTCAGAAAAAGAAAATCACCTTCATTACCTTGAGTCACCGTCCGTTACTCATGAAGTATCATGATTTCGTATTGAAAATCAAAGAACAAGACTCTGACCCAAACTGGGAATTCCACGATTTGACCTCAGAAGAGAACCTAAAGAGCATAGATAAAGAAATAGAGGAGATCAAAACCAAGTTAAATCAGGTCGACAAGTGGGAGAGCAGATTGGAAGAAATACAGCGTTATTTAGATGGAAAAAATGATACCATAGAATATCATCAGCAGGTTGATATGCCACACGTCAAACCAACCCTTACATTGTGAAAAGTGTTTAGGTGTTTGTTACACATTTTTATAGTATCTATATATGTCAACAATGCCAGTAATCTATCTCAGTATGATTATTCCTCATTCACTGTGTTGCTTCTAACTGTAGCCTACTATTTGACATTCCTGACAATTAATTACGCTTCAGGCAATTAACTATATTGCCCAAAATTGAACGCGCCCTCATTCCGAAATTTTTTTCTTCAACCAAGTACTATAGCTAGTTCTGAGTTCACTATAAGAATAAATTGAAGGTAAAATGTCAGAACCTATCAAAAGTAAGAATGGCGATATATCTAAGGCACCTACACCACAGAACACACCAGCTTCGGTGTCAAACTCATATTTGAAGTCACAACCACCTAGTGTTTCAACTATCGCAGAAGAAGGGGAGACCAAGGGAATTGGAAAGCAATTAGCCAATAACCCAGCCCTTTTGTCTATGATTGAAGGCAAGTTGGGCACCTTGGTTGGCCAGCAGAGTGGATACATTGATTCATTGCCAAAGAGCGTGAAGAAGAGAGTATTTGGGTTGAAGTCGATCCAGCAGCAGCAAATGAAACTCGAAGCAGAGTTTCAGAAAGAGCTTCTTAGCTTGGAAAAAAAGTACTTCAAGAAGTACGAGCCTTTATACGAGAGAAGGAAGAAAATAATAAACGGTGCAGCTGAACCTACGCCAGAAGAGGTCGAAGAGGGCGAAGCGTTGAAGGAGGAAGAAGAAGGAGAAGATAAGATCAAAGAGGAGGAAGATGATGACAACGAAGACGACTCCAAGAACGACGAGAAGGGAATACCTGGATTTTGGCTTACTGCTTTAGAGAACTTGAGCACAGTGGCAGAGACCATCACTGATAGGGACAGTGAAGTTCTCCAGTACTTGGTCGATATCAGAATGGAGTACTTGGAAACGCCGGGCTTCGAGTTGATCTTCGAGTTCAGGGAAAACCCCTTTTTCTCTAACAACATCTTATCCAAGACATACCACTACCAGGCCGAGTTGGGATACTCGGGTGACTTTGTGTATGACCACGCGGACGGCTGCGAGATCAACTGGAAGTCCAAGGAAAACAACGTTACCATCAACATCGAAAGACGCAAACAGAGGAACAAAACCACTAAACAGACCAGAACGATTGAGAAGCTCACTCCCACAGAGTCGTTCTTCAACTTCTTCGACCCTCCCAAGCCCCCTAAGCCTGACGAAGAATTGGATGACGAAGACGACGAGGAGCGCGAAAACGACGACTTGGAGGCCAGACTCGAGCTTGACTACCAGTTGGGTGAGGAAATAAAGGATCGCTTGATTCCTCGTGCCATCGACTGGTTCACAGGCGACGCCGTCGGTTTCGACTTCCCCGAGGACTTCGAAGACGACGAAGAGGAAGAAATCGACTCCGAAGATGAGGACTCCGAAGATGAGGCTCCTAAGCAGAACCCACCAGAGTGCAACCAGCAATGAGTGGCTGCGCGACCGTCTCCGCCCAGGGTACAATGTCTCCGAAATCTTTTTCAACGTTTCTGCTACTGTTGCCTATATTACTTAGCGTATTTACCAATCGTGACATCAATACTCACTTTATGTTTTAAGCGTATTTGTATGTAGCGTCTTTCGCCCACCCCTCCTCATCTGAATTACCGAGGATCATTCGTTGCCGCCAGCCCAATAGCGGCTTCTTTTAGGGCGGCAAATCCCCGTTTAAAATTAACACACCTCGACACAGGAGGAGAAAATACACCACACCACATCGTATTCACCCTTATAGGCAGTTCACCACACATATAAGATCGAGTACCACCACCTCCCTCGCCGAGTTGTGCAGGACTGATTTTGGCCGTTAGTTCCCCAGACAAAAGTTCGTTCCGATATCAGTTTGGCTTACACGAAATCGCTTGCTTATTTCTTGCCTGATCACGACTACATTTCGCTCAAACCGCAAGCCTACGACCACGGACCTCGGCCGGGCTTCGTATCAAAGTGATACGCGGTAATGTACTCGCCATATAGTGCAACGTTATCCGTGGGCTTTTCGTCCCGGCTGTGGGTCTTTACTTGGCTCCTGGCCCCTTGATTTGTTTTTCTTTTTTTCTTTTTTTTCTTAGAAGAACGACTAATGGCTGCCAAATTACTTTTTGTGAGCGCAATGAACGAAATGCCCCTGAAACACATATAAAAAGCGTAATTGTACACCAAAGGAGGTTACTCGCTCATATAGTAAAAATTGTATAAGCTGTACTAAGATATAGCAGGATGAGCCAGATTGCTGATAAGGTTACTGGAAAGAAGGTATTCCAGTCCAAGGTATTGAAACACATTACTTCGTACAAAATCATCAGAGAGTCGAAGGAGTATGCGTTATCTTACGGGGCAGTAAATTACGTATACCAACAGTTATTCAGCGTTGTTAATTACATCAATATCCAGCTCAGTAGTGTGGGCGTATTATACGACACAGCCACGTACGTCGATGAGTTGGTAGACACGGTTGTCTTGCAGCGGTTGGACTGGCTATTAAGTAAACTTCCTAGGGTCGATACTGTTAACCCTGTGACATATTACAACCGAAGCACGGAGTATGTGAGCAGCCGTGTGTTGCGTCCGATAAACAACGCCTTGTACAAGACGGGAGACAGGTTTTTGCCTGCAACGCTTTCAGAAAACCGCGTGGTGTACAAGCTAGAAGAGCTGACCGAGAAGTCTGAGATATCCAAGTTCTTCCACATCATTAATGAGCTTATCTCGCGTAGCAAGCAGCAGTTGAGCAGCACGTCTAACCAGATCTCCAACAAAATCATCTCGTCATACAACAAGGAGCTCGACTCGTTGAACAAGGAGTCCTCTATATACAAGAAGAGAGCTCTCGCAGCGTACAACAGCGGCGTAAACATTGCCCACGACATCAACAAGGAGTACATCCAGCCGTTAAAAAGTCATACACAGGAGTATGTGAGCGATGTTGCCAACACCACCAAGGTTAGGGCTGACTCATTGATCCTGGATGCGAAAAACGGTATCACTACTTTCAACCAGCAAGCCACCAACACCCTCAATCGTGCGAAGAACGAAGGTGCTGAATTGGTCAACGGGGGGTCAAAGGCCTCGCCCGCCCCCATAGTGAGCGCCTCAGCCTAAATTATGTGACGTGCTGGTCGGCCCATGAAGTGCTTCCCTTCAAGCAGCCTTAACTTACAGTAGTGGCTCGATTGTTTTTCTCGGCGCCCAGACCTGCTCTGTTACACGTTGACAGGGGTTGCTAATGGTGATAATTTTTTCTCGGAGAGAAATGACAAAAGTCTCCACAGCCCATCTTCCCCCATCCAAACATTAGTCACTTGCTTTACTCAAGCATACAAAGATCTATTGCTAACAGATCATAGTTTTATGACACCCGAGCAGATTTGATTTATTTTACTTCCATTTGGATACTTGTGTAATTTGCGTATGTTTACGTCTTAATAGTATCTGCTCTTTAATACAAATATTCGTACTGTAATAAACCGTTTCTTCACAGCACATATTGAGATCGTGTTCGTTGGAAGAGGGCGTTCACTCTGCTTGTAACCTTCAGGCCCCTAGCAGTCCCAGTATATGCCACTATCTGTACCACCCCATGACCCACATACATGTAGACGCATGCTACAAAATAGCACTGAAAACTAGGCCGTACTTCAGTGGGAGGTTTGTGAGCGGAGAGGTAATCTAATGTACGATAACGCAACATAAAGCAGAAAGTATTGCGTGGTCGAATCTGGGGAAGGCAGATGCATGCACTTAGTCTCGTATACTACTCAAACGAGAAAATGATTCTGTTGTATCAATCACTAGGGTTATACCCTTGCAGAATGCAGGAAGTATTGGACTGAGTCTAAGCATGTTACCCATCGCTAGATTGGATAAGCTTTATGTAATGGTTGTACTAAAGGATTTTGAAACATCGCTTCAGTCTTCAATTGGTTCTATGAAAGCTGTATAATCTTAACGTTCGGGCTCTGTGGCCGAGTGGTTAAGGCGGTAGACTCAAGTTCTACTATCGTAAAGATGCACGCGTTCGAATCGCGTCGGAGTCACTATAACATCTTTATTTTTTTTGTATTACGTCTCCTCTCTGCTTCATCCTAGAGGTGAAGTTGGTTTCCTGCAGTGCATTGCTCTGCGTGAATGACATTTGTAGTGCATTGGATTTAAACATCTAACAAGTAGCTATATATCAGCAGGAAGGTGGGCGGTTCATGTTGCACTACCACAGTCCCCATGGCCAGCGGATGACCGCTTCAGCTCTGAAAAAGCCACGAAAGCTCTTGGCGCAAGTATCATAATCATCCATGGTGACGCAGATAGAGCAGCGACAGCTGTCGCTGCTGCTAATTCTCAATATCGAATCTCTTGATATAATCCAAACCACCCACGCACTGCGGAACTGTTAGCTGGTTGGGACCGATAATGTCGTTGACCTTGAGCGCGACATCGACAGTTCTGCCAAACACGTCGTGTTCCAAGATTAAGCCATGGCCTTGATTGGCATTCTTAAACTTGCGGACGTTGTCATATATGGTCTGTTCGTCCTTTGCTGTTCCTCCGTTCATGAGCTTCCAGTCAAAAGTGTCAAAGTCCCACAAGACCACCTGCATTCCGAACTGTCTGAGAATCGCTCTCACACGATTATCGATTCCTCCGTAAGGTGGTCTGAACCACTTAGGCAAGTGGCCATGGGTGGCATTCATGGCCCAAATCGACCATTCAATCTGGGCTATGATTTCCTCGTTCTTCAAGCTGGGGAGAAACTTATGGGACCAAGTGTGCGAGCCAACTACGTGGCCGCGCTCCACTGTGTTTCTGTACACATCAGGAAGCCTCACGGCATTGATTCCCAAAATGAAGAAGGTAGCTTTGCTTTTCAAGCTGTCTAAAAGCTTGGGTGTAGCCACCGAAGGCCCATCGTCAAATGTTTGCGAAAGCTGGGGGCATGTGTACACGTCGTCGGACGATACACAGTTGTGGCAGTCAAAGGAACATGTGTCGAAGTTGTTAGCCAACGTTGCACACTGACCGCTCTCGTGTGCTGGGATGTGCTTGGGAATCTTTTGAAAATCAATAAAGTCTAATGGGATGTATGGTGGATCAACCCCAGGCCAACTGGTCAAACCAGTGAAGTCCGTGAGCCACTTAGGGAACGGGAGCTGAACATTGGCTTGGATGCTGAACTCTGAGCTCTTGGTATCCTGGGCGTTGGCTGAAACTGCTACAGCAGATATAGTGAGTGGTAATAAACCTAGTGTTATCTTCATACTTGGGTCCTATAATGTGAATGAAAATTTGAAGTTGTTCTGACAGAGAAAGCAAAATATATGGTTTGTGGTTTCTGGTTTTTGGCTGCGAAATTAAACGTAACATAAAGTAGGTAAAAGTACCCACGGAAAACAACCCGATGCACAAACGTATTGTTACAGTTCCATTATATCGTTAGAACTAGCGCTATTTATGTCATGCGTTGGTATATAAAACTGTGTTAAGTAAAAATATTAATTCTGTAGAGGTTTTTACTACATTTTGCAGCATCTCCCAGAATATGAATAATAGTGAGTGTTTGGATTATCATGTGGATACAAGTTTGAACGCTAATTAACAGGTTAGAGCACACCTTATATAAAATTCATTGACTATAAAGAGAAGTCAGGCCAGCTCGTTGGGTGATGTAGCTGTTGGGATAGTGAATGAGTTTACTTTTAGGCTGAGTTTTATTAACCTTTGCCTAAGCAAATCATTTTCACGCCTCAACCTTCTGTTCTCTGCGAGCAAGGATGCTTCATCTAGCGAACTTTCTGAAGCTTGATCGCTTGAGTACTTTCGTTTGGATTTACGTTTTTCGAGGCTGTCTGCCCGCAAGGACGGCCGGCGGTCAAAAGTTATTGACGCAGACAGCCGGGCCAGTCCCTGGGCGCTTTGCCCACCCTGTAACGTCTTAACCTCTTCTCGGAGCCTATTAATATCCTTCATTAGTTTGACTACTATAGCATCCTGCTCCTTCTCCATCATGTCGATGATCTGCTCGTTGCTGAGCTGTTTGTTTGTGGGATACTCCTGGATCGTATCATCTGAGACATTCCCGTTGCTCGGAGTTCTACTGTTGACCAGTGGCCTTTTGTTACACCCCCTAGGGACGAAATTGCTGCTGTCACTGTGAAAGATGTAGTTGCTTGAAAACGATTCATCTCTCTCGTCTGCACAAACATGCGACTGTTCCAGAAGAGGACTTACAGGTCCTGCTTTGTCTCTGGCATGGGCTCTCTTTTTGATCTTATTTTTCATTAGCATAACTGTCCTTCCAAAGGAACACAGTATAGATGATGTGAGAAATGGATGCTATACTATATAAACCGACTCTGCCTTTGAGTGCGAGTCTATTTATGTCGATTTCAGTTCTTTGTATTTGCGGTATTATAATCTGCCAGTCGAAAGTCAGGCAGCCCTCAGTCACTGTTTTTTCTGGATAGCCAATTATTCAGACAATGCCGCTGGACTTTGTGCTTAATACTTCTACGGGGGTATTGTGCCTAAACTTATTTTGTGGTCAAGAGACATTTTCATAATAGGCCGTCTTTGTACTTGGAACACTACTAGAATAGTAAATAGGATTAATACGTTTATCGCCACTAGCACAATTCTTTTAATATCTACATTAACGTAGAACTTGGCAACTCATACACTAGAGGATATCCTTTGCCTATATTTCTGCGAAATAATTCAAAGTTTTATTTTCCAGTGGCTCTAATGAAAGTAAAAGCCCGTGCAATCCAAAAAGCCACATGTGTATGGGTATTGAAGCCATCGACACAAAACCCAAACTCTAAATACGAAACGTAACCCACTTATAAAGCATGCCAGATATTGCTAAACTTTGGACGCCGTTAACCAATACTTGCCGATAATCTTATATACCGCAAAGTATTTTTATTTAGCTTTGCGACGTTTTACTAAACCATTCAAGTCATTCACGGCAGCAGTAGAATTTCTCACATGAGAATTGTGTGTACTATCAGGTTTGATTCCCGTTTCTTTTTCTTGAAGACGTCCATATATTCGTTGGTAAAGATTGTTCTTGGTCCCCACTTCTTCCATTGCAACCTGTAGTCCTTCTTGATATAAACCTCTCACCTCTGATATATTGCTATAATCAACACCTTTGATTAGTTGCATGATCCTCTTATAGCCTTTTAATGGTATGGTGATAGTCTGGGAGGAATGAGTACTATGGCTATCAATGACACCCTTTTGCCTACATCCAATGATACCGACAACATTTCCCAAACGAAACTCCTGTCTGAATCCTAATTCTTCCCAGTAATCATTTAGGCTAACTCGCTTATATCTGTTTTCTACCACAAGGTGCTCTAAAAAGCGGCCTTTGGGGTCATCAGGGAACAAAGGTATTTGGTGAATCGCTAATGAATTTTGATTCACATCGAATATACTTCCAATAGACCACAGGACCGAATCAGTAGGCCGTGGAAGACGTTTTGTGGTCGAAATAAAGTCGGATCCTGGCACGATCAACTTACAGTCCCAATTTGTCGAACTTGCTTGCAAGGCTTTGTCTATTGTTGCAACCCACCAGCTTAAAAGTACGTTACCGTCAATCACATGTTTTCCGGGGTTCTTTGCAGAATTTGGATACAAGTATTGGGACTCTGCTCGAGTGAAGAGAGATATTGAAGTTTGCACACTCTGAGGTAGATCTATGGTAACAGTATCACCAGATGGCGCACTGAAATTCTTGTACTTGCTAATAATACTGAAATAGCTTGGATCATTTTGTAGTCGTCTTATCGAACTCTTGAGTTTATATATAGTATAGTTCTGTTCATTTTCACCCGATTCTTTGCTAGAAGAGTTACGAGGTTTAATTCCAGTGCCATATTTACTCACATCAAGTGTTATGAAATATTTCACTATAACTTGCACTATTTTTCCTATTCTAAGACCCTTGTGAGAAAACCCAGTCGTATCAACCTTTGATATAAACACATAGCGGTTTACATGACTTTCAAAAATGCTAAGGTACTCGTAGATTTCAATTCCCAACAAAGGTAATTCGGATTTTAATAAAGATATGAAATGCTTGACTTTGATGGTTCTTACTGGCTTCTCCTTTGCCTGCGGGGGAAACTTAATTAGGTTTTTGCATTCGAACGGTAGCGACTCAAAACACAAAAGATCATATGCCCCCTCGGGAAGCTCATTTGATAAAGATTCTGCCAACGTACTCATACAGTTCTACCTCTGACACGTCTGATAGTCTATTTTCAGTATACATTATTTATACACAGGACTACTAATATAGTTGGACTAATTCCTTAGTCCAGAGAATGTTCAGCAACTTGGTTAGGCATACCATAGCACTCGTAGCCAATTACCCTAGCTACATAGCAAATACCTTCAGTTTCAATACCGTCATATCCTTCTAATCGATTCCAGGTGGTTCCAATGATGTAGTTTGGTGGGAATGTCACACCCTGTTTGTAAACTATTGATTTAGCAAAAAGGATAGCACCTCCAACAGAATCAAGCTTAACGGAGTAGTCAGGTTTCCTGGTGATATGATCTTGTGGTTTGAGGAGGCTCTCTCTATAGAACAGTTCCAAATGTAAAAGTCTATCTGGCTCATCGCGTGGAACGTAGTCCCATTCGTCCCACTTATTTTCGTCCATAGCTTTGAATTGAGATTCAGACGGAACTGTTCTTTGACCAACCCATGAATTTCTATCGTAGTCTTCAAGGTCGCCTCTGGTTATTCTCGGAACAATTATGTCTTTTCCTGAGTTTATGAATACATGGAGCATCTCAGTGCTTGGTATTCGGATAATGTCTGCATCAATAAAGAAAGTGTATTGTTCAGTGTCTAGGGAGTGGAAAAGGAGGAAGTTTCTAGATCTGGCTATGGTCCTGCGACGTAATCTTTGAACATTATCTTCGTGTCTTCCTTCTCTCTCTATTTTACCAAACTCTTTCTCTATGAATGGAGCAGAGATCAAGGTGATCTTATTTACAAACTGACTCAAGTTCAGGGAACGCAAACTGCTCATGCTCGAAAAGTAAGCATCTAGCGCCTTCTCGACATTTTTGAATTCCTCTACATCTCCAACCATAAATCCAAGTGACATAGAGTTTTTGCTATAGTCCAACAGAAATATCGTCTCAAGC
Organism: Millerozyma farinosa; assembly: GCA_002196765.1. Classification (NCBI taxonomy): domain Eukaryota; kingdom Fungi; phylum Ascomycota; class Pichiomycetes; order Serinales; family Debaryomycetaceae; genus Millerozyma; species Millerozyma farinosa. The sequence continues at coordinate 431,582 of NBND01000002.1, read as the reverse complement.
AAATTTTCGAAAGTCAACTCAGGTCCATATGACTTACCATTGCCTATGTTTGATAATATTAAAACTGTTTTGTCCAGCGGGTTAGGAACAACCTTGTTGTTCTCGTATGTGATCTTGGTATATTCATTATCTTTGTCTATGTTCACACTCTTGGAAAAAGGCCTACCGTTTCCTATTGCATTACTCCATATCCATTGACTATCGCTGTTTAGCACCGAACTATTAGGTATGGTGACCGATCTGGCTAAAAATACAAAAATGCAAACTAGAACAGCGGCTGGTAAGAGTTTTTTAATGGTGACGTGGATCATATTTTAATTAGCAAAATTTAAACCTTAACCCACAAGTTCAACTTGGCTACACTTAGCCGTATAGTTTAGTGTTATCGCTGAATCAAAAAGTGGGCGTCAGAACAAACTCTGCTGACTATAGATCAAAATACGACTGATTTAGGGCCTTGTTGAGATACATTATTTCGTTCTATGCGTCCTAATTAGATTACATAATAAATTACATAATCAATAAAGTACGGCTCTGCTGAATTAGAACGGCTAGCCTTATGGCAGAGTTCCTCCTATCCAGTATCCAAATGACTGCGAGCATTCATTTCATTAAACTAGGTAAGTGTAATGTGGCTCCTATCAAGGTATTCATTAATCGGCTTAAACTATTAGAAAATAGCTCCACCTTATCTGTCAATGAGAGATCAATAGTTACACTTCAAAAGATCAACTTGATTAAGCTATCTAATAAAGATGTTGCAAAGCTTATCAAGGCTATACGGTTGAAGCTCTTGGAATTCATTGTAGAAAAGTGCACACAAACCGACTCGAGAGATCCCAGAGGATACGTTTTTGTAACAGATTTTGAAGAAGAGGAGTGGAAATGTCAAGTGAAGATAAAAGAGTTCGTTGCTTTGAAAATCTGCCGCATGATGGGGTTTGTTAGTTTGATTAGTGACGAGCAGCACAGTGACTCAAAGGAACAGGCAATAAGCAAAGATGTGAAGGTATTGCTAAAATCGCCTCTTTTTTCTTTCGATGAGGATAAAAAGGAGCTGTACAAAATTCACAAGACATCTCTAGTTGCCAGGATTCAGGATAGCATAGAAATCTATGTATATGGCAGGCCGTCGAAATAGGATGGCGAAAATAGCATCTAATGGCAGCACGCATACTACAAGAAGGAGGTAACTTCATAAATATATACAATAAAGCATATCTACTTACAAAACTATCGAAAATCAACTTATTATCCAACTCATACCTAATATAACTGAATATTTTTCTACGAAGGTCTAGAACGAGACCAGTGTTATCTCCATGATCTAAGATAGACTTATACCACATCGCTAATAATTCTTGATGCCTCTCTATATGTCTTAAGAAGTTCAATACACCTTTCTCTCTCCAGTTGGATGCTTTCATCTTCTTGTAAGAGTTCGTCAAATAAGTTCTCATTGTATAACTTAACAACCAATCTATTCTGGATATGCTGTTTGATGTAGTTCACCAACAAACACATAATCAGCTTTGGAACTTGGTCCTGAATCATTTCTCTAATTATGCTGAAGTATGATATTATCAATCTTCTTATTAACTCACACTCCAATTGTTGCTTTTCTCCTAATTTCACTCCTTCAGATTCCACATCAATATCTTTAAGAGATAAAGGCTTCAAGTCAACTGGAGGATCTACCTGAGGACTCTTAGAATTAACGCTTGAGCTTGAGTCATGAATCTGATGAATTCCATTCAAGTGACCGTTATTTAATAAGTTGGAGTTGAAAGGTAAAGGCGACTCCAGATGTTGTGGCAACTTAAAGGCAGCTGGGCTCGCCTGACCTTGGCCTTGTGGTTGATGTGGATGTTTAATCAGATCCTTGCCAAAAAAATAATTCAAAAATGATTCATGGTAGTATTGTTGACCAGCTGCACCATTAGGCATGCTGGAAGTAAACTCCTCTGAATAGTATCCTTTATTAGACAAGGTTCTTTTGTGCTTTGAAGGTCTTATATCTTCATCGATCTGGTCGATATCATCGATATCCTTTTCTTCGTTCGAAAGGTCAGTATTATCGGACTCTTCGGGGCTTTCGAGTTTTGATGCATTCAAAATTTTCTCACTTGAGGCTCTCATGTTTTCTTTTTGTAACTTCTCTTGCTTGATTTTCCTTTCATCAACGACAGAGCTCATGGCTTTGGCGGCACCGACAAAATTCGGATGGTTTGTATTAATGTAAGCAGTGTGGATTTCGATCAATGATTCAACATATTTGATTGTAGGACCAAGTCTTTCTCTTAACAAGTCAGAAACAACCTCAATGATTTTACTTTGTAGTTTAGGATATCTGTTTAATTCAAGACCTATTCCTGTAGAGCAAACATTGTGGATTAATTTCATGAGTTCTTCATACACCATTTCAACGCATCTATGCGAAGGCTCTTGTAAGAGCTTTATTTGCGGCTTAACCAAGAGGTCAAATGCAAGCTCAGGCACAAATAGAGAAGGACGGGGCCCCGTTGAGTTGCGAATAGCTGTATGAATATCATGCACCGATAAATTTTGAGTTGGATTAATTGAGGCCAACAGAGAGCCAAAAATTTCATTATAAATATAATAGATTCTTGCACCACCACAAAGTTCTTTAGTCGATATGTCAGTGACAGATGTACCTTCAATTGAGTTAATAAAGCTATTAGCGAACTTGGTCATTAAGTTCAAGACGAAAGCACCACGAACTTCCTTTGACTCAGAAAGATTAGAGGGCAATTCACCGTAACTGGCGAGCTCTTGCTCCGTTTGACCTACCAATGTATTCAAACGTGCTTTGATATCAGGCAATCTGTCTCTAATATGATTCATAAGAATTTTATTTAACGTTTGTGTCAAGTAACGGGTACCGCATTTGTTTGCGATCAGCCTGTAAGCAGGGTGGTTCTGGAAAAATTGACGTTCCGACTCTAAGGAATCATCCAACGACTTGTTTTCAGCAATATCTTGCTGGGATCTGTTCACAATACCGATGAAGCCAAGTCTCAAAGGGTAAACATTGCCTTTCAAGATGTCCAAGGCATTGGTTCCCTGATCCATCAAGTCCAATTTCGACAAAACACCAATAGTTCTCTTTCCTGTAGGATCCACCAGACGAGCAAGCTTTAAAGACTCTGAGTTCACCAAATCAACGTTGGCTGGCGAGACCGCCAATATGATAGTGTCAGGCTTCGAGATGTACTCCAAAATAAGTGATCTGGTCTGCTTTTCAATATCAGAAGGCTGATCTCCTATGGGGATTTTGGTGAGACCCGGCAAGTCAACCAAGGTGAGGTTCAAAACCTTCGTGGAGTAAATTTTCAAATGTATGGGGTTTCTACTGATTCCCTTGTTTTCGCCTGCCACCCGGCTCGTCTCCCTTTCGATCTCTCCTCTGATATCGTTGAAGTTATAGAACCTTTTCTGAGGAAGGTGAAGAAACTCGCCCCATTCAGTGTTTTGTTTTTTCTTCCCACCGTTGCGCTGTCTTAAATACTCTTCCAAGTTGACCTCGTCTTCTGAAGACGTGTAGCTCCCGTTAAAACTGTCGTCGATAAGCGAATCATCATCTTTGATGTTAATCAACTGTAACACTAATGGCCTTCTAGTGACAATACCAGTGCCTCTAGGTAAAAAATCTTTGCCCACAATATTTTCTAACACTGACGACTTGCCACAAGATTGCGATCCAACAACCGCCAATATTGGAAGATCTAAATCGGCAAGTTGTGTGGTCGTCACTATATCCTGTAGCTTGTTGACAACAGGAATGAGGTCTTGCAATGACATTTTGATGGGGTCTCTGCTTCCTTCCTACCTAATGAATTTGTTGTGATTCGTCTTGCTAAATTGTCTCCGACATAGTTTTTGATTCCAATGTCGCGTCGGGTAATCGACGAGAATTGCGCATCAAAAAAGTGGACTAGGTGTTCGATTACATTATAGGTACTGTTAGGTAGAGTGACGAGCAATTGAAGGAGAATAGAAATAAAGATGAAGGTGTCTTTAATATTAGGAGTGCTTTTCAGTTTCTTCTTTGCCGTACTAGCTAAAGAACTTGAATTAGAAGCGGGCAACTGGAAAAACAAGAATTACCTCCGTACTATTGACTTGAGCAAAGCCTATGTACAAGAAACGTGTCTCATCGAGGCCGAGAACCTTGATAGCAAGCCCCAGGATGTCTACTACTTTACGGTGAATGATGGTTTTGATGTCATCAGCAATATTTCTGTGTTTGAGGTGTCTATTTCAAACAACCTCAAAGCTGACGTGGAAAATGTGCTAGAGGGCTTATACAAACTCAAATTGCCAGCGCCGGTAGCAGCCAACTCCAATGTGGAGATTAAGATCAAGTACACATATACCAACACAATTGCTCCCTTCCCGGCCAAGATAGAGATGGGCGACACCCAGAAGTTGTTGTTGAAATTGAACAAGTTTGTATTTTCACCATACGCTACACTGCATTATACATTGGTTTTCAACGGCATTCTGAAGGGCCAAGAAATGGAACTTGTATTGAGCAACCCTGAAGAGTATGGCGTAACCAAAAATGCTCCCGATATGAGACCCCGGGTTGAAAACAAGACTTTTGTGTACGGGCCAAGCATGGCAGAGATTGCACCATATACAGTGCAGCCCATGGGTCTTCTCTACTACCACAACAAGCCATTAATAAAGGCATTCAGATTGGACAGGGCGATCTGGATTCCTGCCTCCGATACTGAAATGCTCAACATAGAAGAGTATTATGAGTTAACCAATGCTGCAGCTGAATTGAAATCGGGTTTCCTGAGGGTTGATTGGATGAAGGGCAGATACGAAACAACCAAGAATCACTGGGCTCTTTCTCACTTACAATTTCCTCTTACCAAGGGCAACAAATTTCAAGACTACTACTTTACTGATAAGGTGGGCATGGTGTCGTCTCACAAAATTTTACTGAGGACATTGTTCCTCCAACCCCGGTTCCCACTTTTCGGTGGTTGGAAATACAACTTCACTCTTGGCTGGAACAATCCAGTCAAAAACTATGTTCACAAAGTCGTGAGCACGCCTGATGCGTACATCGTTAGGTTTCCAATCTTGAACTCTATTGAAGACATATCATATGACTCGGTCTCCTTAGACTTTTACTTGCCTGAGGGTGCCGAGCTCTTGAAGGTTGCTTCCCCAGTACCCTATGAAAACGTTGAAGTTGGAAATGAATTTTCTTACTTGGATGTCTCCAAGGGCCACGTCAAAGTTTCATTAAAATTCAAAAACCTTATAGATTCATTCAATGGCAAAGAAGTCTTGCTTATGTACAAATTTACCAAAGCCAGCTTTTGGTTTAAGGCCCTTAAAATATCAGGCTTTGTTTTCGCTGGATTGATGAGTTATTATATTTTAAACTTTATTAACATAGACATAACGTCAAAATAGTTAGTTTTCGTTATATAGTTACCACATAAATCCATTTCATTCATTTTATCTGGTACTGCGACTTCAACAGCTCGAGCTGCTCTTTTCGTAATTCTAATATTTCTCCCCGTATCTTGGACTTATCGAAAGCGTACATTGAAGCAACAATATATCGACCATTAAAGTTAATCCCATTTAGGAGCTTGGAAGCTTGCAAGGCGTCTTTCAAATTCATGTAGACCACAAAGCAAGATCCTTTGGTTGTTTTATCCTTCGCTATTCTGATTTGGTATATTTCGCCATGCTGAGAAAAGAGCTCAAAAAGTGATTCAGTCGAAGAATCAAATGGGAGATTCTTGACAAACACTATTGGTAGGTCGGTAGCCATGTGCGTGTCTTTCTGAATCTCACCTCCTTGTCTATAAGATAAGAATTATGTTCGCTTAATTTTTTTATAGATGCGCAGACATATAGACTTCACATAGTAAAAACTCTAAATCTGAGATGTGATATTGTCTCTTTAGCACTTGTGGCGGGATATAAATACTAATTTACAGGAACGAGAGATAGAAATTAAAACAAACAAATTCATGAATGAACAACGTACTAGTCTAATAGTAACTGCTATCTTCCAAATCTTTTCTTGCCTGTCTTGCGAAATAAATCCTTCTTAATAACCATATTAAACCTGATAGTGATATGAAAATGAAGAATATCTCATAATTTAGCCCAGGAGAGGCAATGGACACAAAGTTGCCGAGATCTTTTACGTTTGACCAGTCGTAGGACTGGTCAAAAGTTGGATCGAGAACTTCAATATTGATCTTGCCGAACACGTAGTCATCTTTAGGTTTATCAGTCTTGTCCGTTCGGGCATTGTTGAGAGCATCTAGCACGTCGAAGCCACTAATGACCTGACCAAAGACCACATAGCTGCCGTCGAGCCACGGGCAGGCGTTGTCAGTGGTTATAAAAAATTGGCCTTTATTTGTGTGAGGGCCGCTGTTAGCCATAGACAACCTACCGTATTTGTCATGCAGAAGTAAAAAATTCTCGTCTTTGAATTTTCCTCTAGAATTGTAAATCGAGTAGCTACCAGTACCATCGTGGTACTGAAAGTCACCCGTTTGCACCATGAAATCTTTGATAATACGGTGGAACGTCGTCTTATTGTCGAACCCATAGCCATATGTCCGGTTGAATAGATGCACCATATTGTTGACCGTATATGGAACAGTCCGACCAAATAATGCCACGCCGATCTTTCCAAGATTTTTAGTCTTTACTTTATTGGTGTCCTTTTTGACCAGCTTTCGAATGACTTCCCACTGTATCTTGTGCGTAACTATTGGATCATTGTGAACAAACAGTGCCTCTTCAGTCCCAAGCTCTCTTACTCCTTCAGGAGATACAGCAGGTGCCAGAAACCCTAAAGCCAGCAATCCCACACATATGATCAACAAGTTGTATAAAAGCATCGCTTACATTCATAGCATTCTTATATCCGCAGAGGTAGCACCGCTATTTTCATCAGCCTTGATAGAGGACCTGGCAAAACACGACACTATAGAAGCGCACCAAGTTTGAAAAAAGTGGCAACAACGAAGTGAATGGAGCGGTAATATAACTAAATCAAAGACAGAAATATACAATATGAATGGAATAAGCGTTGACATTGGGCATTTAAAAAAGGGGGAAGTCAATTTGGGTACATCAATTATGGCGGTTACATTTAAGGATGGAGTGATTTTGGGAGCAGACTCGAGAACCACTACTGGATCTTACATTGCGAACAGAGTAACAGACAAACTCACACAGATTCACGATACCATATACTGCTGTCGCTCTGGGTCCGCAGCGGATACACAGGCTGTTGCCGACATAGTCAAGTATCACCTCCAGATGTATGCTTCTCAGATGCCCGGTGGCGAGAAACCTACCACCAAAATAGCAGCCAGCGTGTTTCAAGAAATATGTTACAATAACAAGGACCAGTTGACGGCAGGTATCATATGCGCCGGGTACGACAAGCACAACAAGGGTACAGTGTACCAGATCCCCATTGGCGGTTCGGTCCATCAGCTGGACTACGCAATCGCAGGTTCAGGTTCTACATTCATATACGGTTGGTGTAACGAGAACTACAGGCCAAACATGGAAAAACAAGAGTGCATTGAGTTTATAAAAACTGCATTGTCGGAAGCCATCAAGTGGGACGGGTCTTCTGGTGGTGTGATTAGAATGGTAGTTCTCACCGAGAAGGGCGTCGAGAGACTTCTCTTCTTGCCCGATGAGTTCCAGAAGTGAGCAGTCTAGCAATGCATTATATTGCTCAAAGGATAAGCTTTTTTGAAGCCAGCTCGCCTATTTGGTGCATCTAAAAACCACGGGTGTTTGTCGGGACCCTGGCGTACCGACATCGCGCCGAGATGCTCCCGTCGTGGGGCGGCTGCAGTGTCTGCAGCCACACTCTCAAACAAGAGCCACCGCCATGTTGCTGCGGCCTATTTGTCTACATTTATATAAAATAATTTGAATATTAGAGCATTTTGAACTGCTTCTGCTGAGCGTTTCCTGTAGAACATGAAATCCGGTCCTTCCCGTCGCACCGTCTTATCGGCCCGGGTATCACATTTACGCTATCATCGTGCCCATCACAGGACCCCGTACTACCATTTACGCACAAATTTATTCGGTCTCCCCTGCGTATCGGCCAGCGGCGTTGCGGTCTGTTCTACTTGAGCGGAAGCTGTGCTTCTCAGCCGTGGTCAGTCCTTTTCTACGAGTCCGCAATACCCTACTGTAACAATATGTCATGATCTGCAATGTTTTGCCCTTGCAAATATAGCATCAATTGCTCGCTACTGCAAAATATGGATTCTATTTTTACTGCCCCTCTCTATACTTGCCAGCGCGGCACTAGCTCTTTTGGTGCTACAGTTTCCCCTAGACTTATGCAAGGGTCGTGAGGGCAGAAACTCGTAAATGGATGTTGCAGATCATCATTGGTTGCTTTGTTTCATGACTCAGGCCGAGAAAAATTACTACTGCAGCTTTCACTGGCCCCCATCGACACTCTCAAAGGCTTTCGATCTAAGGACCGGCTTGTTTCGGTCTATAGTGTGAACGACCTTCAAGCGCAAAACCGAGTAGACATTTCTAAAAGGAGTCAAGTGCAGTCGCCCAGATATATCCATTCGGCGCAAGGACCGACGCAGAATAAATCGATTAGCTTTGGAGGCTGATCTCTCCATGAAAGAAAAAAGGGGAAGACACGAACAAAGAGAAGCGCACAACATTAGATTCCGTACTTCATGCAAGCCGATAAGCAGCTGCTCTTGAAATTTGGTTATAAAAGTGACCTCCCTCACTCTTCCTGCCTTTCAAATCGTGGAAACGTTTATACGCCTATCAGGGAGCCGTAGTGCCAGGAGACATTTTTTTTTTTCGAGGCTCAACGTGAATACGGAAAATTTAATATTTTGGTGTTAAGCCTCAGTTGAGAACGTGAGACAAGGGAAAAACGAGAACCGATTAATTTTTAGCGGCTTTGGTTTACATTGGTAAAAGCAGTCCCAGATAAACATAAAGTTAGCTGGCAGCAGCAAAAATGTTTAGGTTCTCTAAGAATAAACTTATATTCAGGATTTTGATCTGTTGTTTGATCTACTTGATCATCTTGAATTTAACTGCTAGGAAGAGTTACAGGCCGATTGGCGATACGGATATCGATTCATTATCCAGCATAGAACTCAAACAGTACCAACGCAGCGAACAACTCTCCAAGATACATATATACTCGACAAACTATGACAACCTTATCCGCAAGTATGGAATGAGTGCCATCACTCGAGACTTTTCGCACACGCAGCGATGCAATGCGTACTTCAACTTGCTCATGGTGAACGATTCGTTGTTGATCGAGCCCAACACGGACTTACCCTTTTTCAGAGACGACTATGAGAGCCAGGACCCCGAGGTATGGGGCAGGGTGCGTAACATCGAGCAGAGAATGCACGATCAGATCAGTCACATGAGGTTGTTTACCAAGTGTTTTTTGCAGGAAGACAGTCCCATAAAGCAGCAGACCACGACGGAGTCTAAAGGCGAGCCCGCGAGCCGCTTCTTGAGCAAAGCCAAATTCAAGTGGCCCTCTGTGTTTCGGATGGAGCATACATGCAAAAGCATTGAAAGCAAAATTTATCCATGGCTTTCGGGGGCTATGCCGACGTACACACGGTGGGATGGCACGAAGAAGTTGGTGAACTCCGGTTTTGACACTGTACAGAAGTTTTTTGGTGAGTGTTTTTTGAACTTGTTCGAGTCTAAGCTTGCAGGTAGGGGAATTGTTCTCACTATTTCAGATGACCACGTTGACTCAACAATACGTTTGTTCAAAGTGTTCCGTACTTTGGAGAATAGGCTTCCCATAGAAATCGTATATTGGAAAGATCTATCTGACGAATCGAAGAAGAAGTTGATCAAAGCCAGCCGCGATCCCTTCGTGGTGGACAACGTGGAAAAACCGGCTCAGGATTTATGGTTCGTAGATGTAGCACCAGCCGTAAAATCGGACTACCTTAACAAATTCGAGGGATTCGGCAATAAAATCCTTGCCACTTTCTTCAACTCGTTTGCAGAAACTATGTTGATCGATGCAGATGCAGTCATTTTCAAGAGACCTGAATACTTCTTTGAAAGAGAAAAGTACCAAAAGGCAGGTACCTTATTTTTCAAGGACAGATTAGCTGTCGAATACAGACCTGATCATGATGTTGTATTCTTTGAGAAATTATGTCCTTCTTTGATGGACACTGCATTTTTCGGGATCCCCCAAGTTACTGGCTATTCGCTCGATAGACAATTTTTCAAGGGACTTAACCACTACATGGAAAGTGGTCTTGTTTTGATGAACAGAAAAAGGCACTTTACCCAGCCTTTGATCATGGCTCAATTGAGCTTTCATCCTCCGGTTCAGTTCAGGTTATATGGTGATAAGGAGTTATTCTGGCTCTCTTTCGTCATAAGTGGTGAAGAATCCTATGCCTTCAACGAACATTTTCTGGCTGCCATTGGTTTCTACACCCCTACAGAAGAGAGACCAGATAGCAAGGCCGGTAGCAAGGAAATATGCTCTAATCACCCAGCGCATATCAGCGACGAGGACAACCATACCTTGCTTTGGATTAATTCCGGTTTCAGATATTGTGGTAATGCAGACTTCGTCAACTACGAAGAGGAGTTTAACGCCAAAGATAGATATAGACATATACAGAATATCAAAGACTTTGAGACGTTTTTCAAAGGAAAGTTGATTATCAAGAATGCATTGATACCTCCATATAGGGTCTTGGAAGCAAACAATCTAGACGACGAAGCTAACATGGCTTGGATAAACATGAGGCAATATTGTGCCGGCTATACATGGTGTGCTTATAGCAAAATAGGTGGTCGTTATGAACAGGATGGCCAGATTCTCTACAACAATGATGAGGGATACACAATTGACTTCACACCGGAAGAAATATCTCTTTACGAGAAACTTGGAGACGTATGGATTAGTGACGAATTTTTATAACTGTATTCTATGATCAGCCCCCTGTATTAAGCACTATAATTTGATAGACCGCATTCTATTATATACAGTCTGTAATATAATCGAGCAATTTGTTATTTAGGATGGAGGACTTCTGTTTACTATACATTGCGAATCATTGAACATGAGGCAAGAAGTAAACTCAACAATTATAGCTAATAGGATTTTCAGAACGCAAAGGCTCATGGTGCTAATTATTGTGTCCGTACTTGTGACGTTTTTGATCATTACATCAGTCACGGCGTACAGGAAAACCGAGTATACCGAAGCGTACTCTAAAGCATTAGAGAAAGTGAACAAATACTATCAGTCTTCGAAGCTGAAATTCCAGGATACGAAGACTAATTCGTAACATAATTAGAGGTTGATCCATATGGCTTTTTCCAAGTAATCATTTTTGGATTTCTCCTTCAAGAAACCTAAATTGACCAACTCGAAGCAGGAGAGAAGGAACCAAGAGTAAACAAGTTTGTTCCATCTGTCTTCGTCAGAGCAGCTTTTTATGAGGTCTCTGTCCTTATCATTATTGCATCCTTCACTGAGGTTGGCTAGAAGTGCATCCTTTGGTAAAGAATGCTTGAACGCAGTAAAAAAATCATAGATGTTGATGGTCGTTGGCGCATCTTTGTATACCATGAATAAGTGGCAGGTGATAGGAAGTACCGGACTATGGTCCAGTTGAATAAGGTCATTCTCTATATATGATTTGGGATCATTCAAGCCGTTTTCTATAGTAGCTCTTAACTTTGGACGTATCAAATTTATCATAAGGTTTTCATAATTCTCCTCCAACTGACATTCATCATTGATTATATGACCCCCGCTAAGCAAAAATACCTCATTAAATAGCTTATGTTCCAACTTAGTCGTTAGCAGCTCAGACTTGACATACGACACAAATGCATTTATGATTAAATTCTCATTATGAGTGTTAGATAACGTATGCCTCAACTTGATTAGATCTTTATCCTCAACATCACCTATTTTTACTGTAATGTGGGAGGACATTAAAAATTGTAAAAGTTCTCCAGGTGATTTTTTAATGCCTGAGAGTACATTCTTAAAATAGGAGGTGAAAATAAGATTACCCTCAACCACCATCTGGTAGATCTTGATTCTTTCAAGTGGATTGATGTCAGTGTTTAGATTTTGCATGCTGTGTACGATATTAACCACGTTCATAACTTGTAAATAATACTTTTTTATATCATTATACGAGTTTGCAAATGCATCTATTATTTTATTAGAGGAACTCAAATAACTTCTGATTTCCTTCCTGTAAGTTTCCAAATTTGAGTTAGATGTCTTGGAACTGATTTTGAAGTCCCCAATTACAATTGGTTTCTTTTGATCTTGAGCTGCCTTACTTTCCCTGTTGTATTGAAAAATTAGATTTTCAATGAATAGCTTGAAAGATGGTAGCTTCCTTAAAGATTCGATGTAGAGCGGTGAAGGTAGAAAAGATGGATCCAACAAGCATGATAAGGGCTGCTGATAGAAATAGATCATGTAGCTTAGCTTGATTTCAGATATCAAGCTATCAATGGAATTATTTGAAAGTTGGAATCGGTTGTAGATAATGGTAGCAAGCCTGTAGCTCAATAATAAGGGTTCGTGAAGAATATTTTCGAACGAAAGAAATATTTCATTTATCAACTTGAACCCTAAGGCCTTGTTATCGATACTGCTAAATGCAACACATTGAATAAGCATCCTTAAATCTTTTGTGAGATTTGAGTCAACCCATTCAATAGCATTATGCGAAGATAGACCCATGATTACTTTTATAGGAAGTTTTGTCGAGTAAGCGTGGAGTAGCCTCAAGAGTTGGTTCAAAACCTGTTTGTTCATTGAATCCGTATCTCTAAGTACTATAATTATGCGTAGTTTAGTGGTGGCGAGACTCGATCCTTCTTTGGCCATGTATCGCACGAGCCAGTCCTCCACTATATCAAAATCATAATTTACACGGCCATCATACTCGTCATCACTTTCCTCATCCTGTGACTCATCATTCTCCTCATCGACCTCTTTGCTATCCTCGGAGCTCTTGCTCAATAACTGTTTAATTATTTCCCTCAAACCCGCCTTGATATTAACACACGTCTTCGAATCCAAATTTATTAGTCTTATGTCACTCAGATCGTTTTCATGCGATGAAATGTGCCTCTTGAAATCCACTACGACCCGAAAGTTATTTGCCGTATTGGATCCCAAGAGAAGAAGCCCGATAGGTAGTTTGTGAGTATTTTCTAGGCGCCGTTTCTCATTCTGCTCATCAGTCACCACCAGCCGCTTGATATATTCCGTCAATTGTACAAAAAGTGAAGTATTGGCATGCTCGAGTATGCACTGTATCTTTTTATGCTGTCTGCTCCATACATCACAAAATAGAGCATACCTCTTTTCTACTGCTTGACTAGATTCTCTAGAGTTAAAAAGCTCGATGAACGGTGCTTTTTTTAATGAAGCGTCACTCAAATGGCCATTTACGGCATCCAGCTTACGTCTTTTGCCCACATTTAGAAAATAATGTGTCTTTTGGGCATCATCTTCGACGGCTTCAACTTCCTCACTAGTAAACGTATGGACCTTTCCCATGGATGACTGGTAACTAGTACTAAATTAAGGTTAATGCGCACCGCGTTAACGAGTATTTAGCAATGCTCCGCATTCATGATCCTTCGGGGGTGGACAGATCACATATAGCAAATATAAAAGAAGCACCATTTTCCAAGACAATTTATTAAGTGACGATTCTATCTATGATTCAACTGGTAAGATATCGGAAGTAAAATAAAAAGATCAGAGAGGATGCCGGAAGATCTATCAATACAATCCGAGGATAATGAGAATAAGATTGCAAATGACCAGGAAATAAGGAATAGGAAACAGAGCAAAAGAAAGGAAACAAGACGCAGCGATAGCTACGGCGAAGATGATACAACCTCGAAGAAGTATGGCTTTCATGTTGCACCTTTGAATACACCATTGGAAAATAGGTTGCAAACGCTTGGTGTCATGTGGCATTGTATGTCTATACCGTTTTTCGTATCGCTTTTTTTGATTGTTTTGTCATTGGGATGGGTTGCCTGGCTAACAATTATACTACCATATTTCATCTGGTGGTATGGATTTGACCTCCATACACCCACAAACGGCAAGGCTGCATACCGTCCGAAGGACTGGATGAGAAATCTCATTGTGTGGCAATGGTTTGTCTCTTACTTCCCGATAGAGGTTCATAAATCATGCGACTTGGAGCCTACTTATACTGAGGTCATGGTTGAAGATAATGCTGAACCTGACGATGAAGAAGATTTGATATCCGAAGACACCAGGACCAATATTGACAAGCTCTTCATGAAGCTCGGGCTTAGCAAAAGACTAAATGACTTTGATTCCACCAAGATGGTGGATTCCCAGGCTGATAAAAAGAAGGGCCACTTCAAAATAACAAAGGTTAGTCATGGACCTAGGTACATATTTGGATACCATCCACATGGTGTCATTTCAATGGGTGTAATGGGAACTTTCGCAACAAACATCATTCGAAACGAGCCTTTTGAACCACCTCTCAAGTGCCTAAGGGCTTTTTTTTATGATCCGACAAACAAAGAGAAACTCTTACCTGGTATAGGTAATGTTTTCCCATTAACTTTAACCACCCAATTCACTTTACCATTTTATCGTGACTACTTAATGTCTTTGGGGTTGACAAGCGCATCGGGGAAGAATATCAAACGTATCATCAACAACGGAGACAACTCGGTTTGCTTGGTGGTAGGCGGAGCTCAGGAGTCTTTACTTAATGATGTTGTAGCGTCACATTCAAGAAGAGAAACGAAATATAAGCAAGGTTCTAAAAGTGAAAGAATAGCACGTAGTCGGGCCAAAGAGGTCAAATCAGATGAATCGCCAAGCTACGATCTGAAAAATTCCTGTAAAGAGATTAGACTAGTTTTGAACAAAAGAAAGGGCTTCATAAAAATTGCAATTGAGTTAGGAAATATATCTTTGGTCCCCACGTTTGGATTTGGAGAAGCGGACATATACCGAGTCAAACAACCTAAACCAGGCTCTTTGGGTTCTAAATTTCAAAAATGGATGAAGTCAACGTTTCAATTCACTGTTCCCTTTTTTAGTGCAAGGGGCGTCTTCCTTTACGATTTTGGCCTCCTTCCATATAGAAACCCTATTAATATATGCATGGGAAGACCGATCCATGTACCCAAGGAGGCGCTTCAAGATTACTTGAAAGAGCATCCTGCCTTAGAAAAGGACCATCTAGAAACAAAGAAAGCAACTGGCAAGATACAGGTTCCTCCTGAGCTCGTGGACCATTACCATAAGTTATATGTGGATGAGCTCAAGAGAGTATTTGAAGATAACAAGAGATACTATGGCTATGACGATGTCGAGCTCAAAATTATCGAGTAATATCAGTATGGATGAATAAATTAACACACATACAAAACATATATAATAGCATATATATATACGTAAAAAATATGTGCGTACTTCGTACAGTGAAATGTGTGATTGAAGTTTAAATGTTAAATGACCAGTAATATTATTTACAAATTGTTCTCATCATCATTAAGTTTGCTTAAAATGAAATCCTGAGGAATCTTACCTTCCTTCTTTAAGTCTTTATACCGCTTAAGTAATTTGCGGTCAAGCTTTCTTCTACCTTGGCTTCTCGTCTTGAAAAGACCTTGAGAAGCATTCAAAACTTCTTTGAACTCTTCAAATTCTTTTGTGACTCGTGCTTCTTTTTCTTTTTCCTTTTCGAGGGCTTTAATCTGATCTCTCTCCCATTTTTTGAACCCGTCTTTGGTAAGCTTTTGTTCAAAAGGGGGCACACCAAATGTCTTTCCTTTAGGGAATAATTGCCACAAGTAGGCATCGTCGATCTCTTCAAGACAAGGGTTGAGCTTGATCATTCCAGAGAGAGACTTTTTTAAAGTATGCTCAGGTAAGGGTTGATACAGATCAGTATCTTGATCATAGTATAACTTAAGCATGCTTAGTTGACTCCTCGAGCTATCCATTTCGTCGTTGGAGCTGAGAAGGCGATCAAGTTCCTCCACAAGCTCCTTGTCTTTTGCCGTCACTTCCTCTTTACGGTTGGACTTGAAAAACTTCTCCGGAATTTCAAATTCTATAAAATGCTTCTTGTCATCGGCCGGTTTTTCCATGGGCTTCATATTGATATTTGAGAGTAACTCTTCCACAGACAGGTTCAAAATATTATCGGGTGCCTTGGGAAACTGCTCAAAGGGAATATATTTGCCTTTGGGTTGACTTATACCTGAAGACGTTGGCGAATGTGATTTCATATGACTCCTTGAAAAGCTATTATACTTGGGATTTGCATGTTTAGGTGGTTTAGATGATATATTACGGCAACTGCGGACTTGAGTCCTTAACTCTTGATATGCCCTTACAAAAGGTCTTCTTATCATCCTGTGTAGGCAAACTTTGATGAAATGCTAAATTTTGAGTGCTTCTTCTAGTTACCTATACTTCGTTACAGTAGATGACTGTTCATGGTCAGTGGCGGGGTAGTGTATGGCATAAACAGACTGCATATTCACAAACAGCAAAGAAGGAATTTTACAGGTTGGCAATATGTCGCAAAGACACGGGTCATATTGCCAATCAATAACAGGGCCACAGGGCATGGGGGATGAAATGGAAGATTAAACCCAGAATAAATACTCAATCTTTACAACGAGCTAAAATGTCCAAACATAGAGAAGATTTATCTCTCAGTCAATTGCCGCACGAGTTCAATGAACCCGTGGAATTTGCGATTATCGGAGGAACAGGGTTGTATGATTTACCTCATCTTACACCAGTTGCCAGATTAACCATTTCCACACCTTGGGGTCATCCTTCTTCTCCCATTACAATTTCAAGAAACGAAGAAGGGTTTCCGATCGCATTTCTTGCGAGACATGGACACCATCATGACTTACTCCCATCTGATGTGCCTTCGAGAGCTAATATCGCTGCATTGAAAAAAATTGGTGTAAGGGCTATTGTTGCATTTTCTGCTGTAGGTTCATTACAGCAGGAAATTAAGCCCAGAGATTTCGTGCTTCCAACTCAGATAATTGATAGAACAAAGGGAATAAGACCTTCTACCTTTTTTGAGAAAGGTTTTGTTGCGCATGCAATGTTTGGCGAGCCTTTTGATTTGAAGTTAAACAAGCTTATAGCCGATAACATACCTACCTCAGGGTTTTTGGATAGCCATGAAAATAAGGAGGGTAAGCCTATTTTCCATACTAAGCAGCACACCCATAAGGGAGAGGATTTGACTGTGGTATGCATGGAGGGTCCTCAGTTCTCTACCAGAGCCGAATCAAAACTTTACCGTTCCTGGGGTGGCTCCGTAATCAACATGTCGGTACTTCCCGAGGCGAAGTTAGCCAGGGAAGCAGAGATAGCTTACCAAATGATTTGTATGTCTACAGACTACGATTCCTGGAATGAGAGTGAAGAGCCTGTCACTGTAGAGACTGTTGTTGGTAACTTAAAGGCAAACTCGGCAAATGCTGCCAAGTTGACGCTCGAACTTGTAAAGCTCATATCCAAGGAGTTCTCGACAAACTCTTTAGGAATTGGCGAAGATCTTAAAGGCAGCATGAAGTATTCTGTGAGCACCAATCCAAACGCAGTGAGCAAAGAACTTCTTCAAAAGATGCACTATCTTTTTCCAGGATATTGGCCAGTCCATTGAAGACCCTCGCAGAAGTGCCATCCGCGTATGATATTAATATATATGTCCACTTTAGAGTTGTGCCATTGAGTTATAGTTCAGTAAACTTAGATCTTTAGTGCCATATCGCGCAGCTATATTGTTGTGTGAATGTAGGAATACGAGCTAAACTTACGCTTCTTCTTCCGTAAGCTTGACATGGCTCCGTCTCATTATGTCACGAAGGAGTGTAGCGCAACAAGTGATGCCCTGCGAGAGCTTCATAGAAGAATGCAGAGCAGATCACTTATACCCAGCAGACATGAATTCAAGTCACCACCAACGTTCAATCCTCACACGTCTCGGACCTAAAGATATTGCGCCTATTGCTCTTCTCATCTCTCTTGAAAGACTCCTGTACATAGATGATAATGACACAAAATCAATTGCTCATCTCGTAGGCATCGCTGAGGCTACCTGCAGAGATGTGTGCAACTACGTAGATTCAGCGTTTTCTCTCCACATAGATGGTGAGTACCGCACTCTGGTACCCGCATATTCTTTCAGCAAATCTTTGAATATGGCTTTCATTCATTCTGGCCACTTGATGAAGACGAGCGTAGCGCTAAACTATGGTCGACTGAGTGATCTTGATTTGTAAGAACCTAAGCAAGTTTCAAACTTTGTAATATGTTTAAGAATTAATATGTTCCAATGACCTTACCGATCTCATACTCCTTTGTCGCCGTGTTGCAGTACTTTTTGGTGCAGCAAACAATTTCTTTTTTCATGCAACAGTCTCATCATGACAGAGCGCGAACACAGCATATGATAGTATTAGGTAGTTAGAAGACCGTTGGATAACGTGCATGTGGAGAAATAATGCCTTATATGGTCAGGCACATTGGCATTGCGTCTAGCGAAGACCATGAAATTCCGAATGCCGCGAGTATCCTACGGCGTTCTCTTGTTTCTGGTGGTTGAAATTATACGGAATATCAACTGTTGCCTTACATGCGGGTACGGTCAACTGCGAGATGTCAAATGCCCAAAAGACCTTAAAAAAGAGATGGTTAAAGGGCTATCAGTTTTCCCAAGCATTGGTATTTACTTCAAAGGTCAGCCAGATCTGTCAAAATTCAATTTTTTTTTTTTGCTACTTCCCTTTCTAGAACTCACATCTGTCAACCCAGGACAAAATTTTCATCCACCCCAAACCTCCGGAGGAGAAATAGTTATCAGAGAGTTGGGTTCAGAACGCAAGTAAGAACCGCTGCTTCATTAGTATTCTTTGCAAAATAACCAGAAATATGGGTGAATACTTAAGCGACAAGCACCAAGGGTTTGCACCCACGGAAACAGGGGATTTGATTTCTTCTAACGAAAAAGACCTGAATAAGAACGAAAACGTACAGGATGTGAGCAGAATAAACACAGACTCTATTGAAGGTGAACAGAATAGCTCGTTGATAGGTGACGAAGGACGAGAGCCAACTCCCGAAGAAATATCAACTCTCAAGCATGTGGCGACGCCAATACCTTTTAGATGTTGGCTAGTAGCCATCGTTGAGTTAGCTGAACGTTTTTCTTATTATGGATTAAGTACGCCTTTTCAAAACTATATGCAAAACGGGCCCAATAGTACGCCTAAAGGTGTCTTGATGTTGAATCAACAGGGGGCTACCGCATTGTCATACTTTTTCCAATTTTGGTGTTACTTAACTCCAATATTAGGTGCTTATGTCGCAGACACTTATTTGGGAAAGCTTGACACTATTATTGTATTTAGTATTACCTACATTATTGGAATCGTCATTTTGTTTGCAACTTCCTTTGAAAGTGTGGGTAGAACAGGATCACTTGCCGGATACGTAGTCTCGATAATCATTATTGGCATTGGTACAGGCGGAGTCAAGTCTAATGTTTCTCCTTTAATTGCAGACCAGGTACCAAAGGGTAAGCCAAGTATTCATGTTTTGAAATCGGGAGAAAAGGTGATCAGGGATAACAATGTGACAATCCAAAATGTTTTCATGTTTTTCTATCTTATGATCAATATTGGGTCATTATCAGTCATTGCAACAACAGAATTAGAGAAAAACGCTGGGTTTTGGGCAGCCTACTTACTTCCTTTATGCTTCTTCCTCATTGCCATATTTACCTTGATTTTGGGAAGAAAAGTATATGTTAAGGTCCCAGTATCTAACAAGGTTATTGCCCATAGTTTTAAAGTGTCATGGGTTGCATTGAGAAACAAGTTTAACATGGACAAGGCCAAGAATTCTGTCAGCCCGGGACAGAACTACCCTTGGCTGGATAAATTTGTGGACGAAGTGAAAAGATCAATTTATGCCTGTAAAGTGTTTTGTTTTTATCCAATCTACTGGCTTGTATATGGTCAAATGATCAATAATTTTGTGTCGCAGGCTGGCGAGATGGAGTTACATGGCTTGCCGAACGATATTTTACAGATGATTGACTCTCTTGCGCTTATCGTTTTCATTCCTATATGCGAGCGTTTCATATATCCGTTCATTAGAAAATTTACCCCATTTAAGGCTATAACAAGGATTACCTATGGGTTCTTCTTTGCAGCAGGCTCCATGGTGTATGCAGCAGTTTTGCAGCATTACATATACAGCACAGGACCATGTTATGATCATCCAAAAGCTTGCGCACCCAAGTATGCTAGCATCCCCAACCATATACATGTCGCCATCCAGGTTCCAGCATACGTCTTAATCGCTTTCTCCGAAATAATGGCATCCATTACTGGTCTTGAGTACGCATATACCAAGGCTCCACATTCCATGAAAGCTTTCATTACTTCCTTGTTCTTGGTGACCAATGCTATTGGTGCTGCTTTGGGAATTGCTCTTTCCTCAACTTCTAAAGATCCCAAGCTTGTTTGGAATTACACGGGATTGGCCTGTGCTAGTTTCATTGCTGGTTGCATCTTCTGGGTATGTTTCAAGCACTACAACCAAAGAGAAGAAGCATTGAACGACTTAGACTTCATTGATGAGGATAACAGAAGCGATGAAATTGGACCTGTAGCTTCTATCCCGGTCTCCGCTAAAAGCATAGCTTAGTGTTGAGTTAATGCATGTATTAGTGACGATAATGTGTACATTTATTAGATGATAATTTCTTTAAAAGTCTTTAAATAGTATCAGTAAATGACGATTCTTATGTAAGTCAGTTGATTACATCCCTACTTCAAAACTAGCCTGCCCACCTACTAGTTAGCAATAAGTCATACAGGTACTGAAAACTGGTTCTAAAAATCATATGTGTGGTTCATCAAAACCATCTAATGTTACACAAAACGAAAAGAAAATATACGCGTTTACTGATTAACAGTATCAACTAACATGAATATTGCACTGTGTAGCTAAGGGTTATGGAATATACACAGCCAACGCAGACACAACCGACACAGCAGTCTCCGGCTACTCAAGAAAGTAAGGATAAGGATGACTCTTATATTTGTCGGTTTATTTGCACAACAGGACAGTATTCTCAGTTTGACTTAAAACGGGATAGAAACTACTGGACTTTTGGAAGAAACCTGGATTGCACTTTCGTTCTTCATTCAAGCACTAGATTATCTAATAGACACTTCAGACTCTGGTTTAATGTACAAGATAAAACTTTATGGATACAGGATACCTCTACTAATGGTACTTACATGAATGGTAGTCGATTAGTCAAAGGGTCGAATTATATGCTTAATCAGGGAGACGAAATCTCGGTTGGAAATGGCGTACCGAAGGACATTGTTAAGTTCATTTTGTTGTTTCATGATGACTTCAACCCATCAAAGTTTGCGACGGCAAATACTAATGAACAGGGCATTTTCAAGGATTTCGTAGTGAAAAATGAGATCATAGGGCAAGGTGCGTTTGCGACCGTTAAAAAGGCCATAGAGCGGTCGTCTGGGAAATCATATGCCGTTAAGGTGATTAATAGACGCAAAGCATTAAGTAGCGGAGAGGCCATGGCTGGTGTAAATCGTGAGTTATCTATCTTGCGACAACTTGACCATCCTAATATCGTGCAACTAAAATCTTTTTATGAGGACACTGAAAATTATTACTTGGTCATGGAGTATGTTCCTGGGGGGGATTTGATGGACTTTGTAGCGGCGAATGGCGCTATATCTGAGGATGCAACGCAAGTGATCACAAGACAAATTCTAGAGGGCATAAATTATGTCCATCAACTTGGCATATCCCATAGAGACTTGAAGCCAGATAATATATTGATAATGCAAGATGATCCAATACTTATTAAAATTACAGATTTTGGTCTCGCTAAACTCAGCGACAACGTTACCTTCATGAAGACATTCTGCGGTACCCTAGCATACGTGGCGCCTGAGATAATATCTGGTAAACAAGAGCTCGAGGGTAGAAATAATTATTCCTCCCTCGTAGACATATGGTCGTTGGGATGTTTGGTCTATGTATTACTAACTTCACACTTGCCATTTAATGGTAAAACACAAGCACAAATGTTTGCAAAAATAAAAAATGCCGAATACCATGAATCTCCGTTAAATGCTTACAATGTGTCTGAAGATGCTAAGGACTTTTTAAACTGTTGTCTTAAAGTTAATCCTCGAGATAGAATCACGGCAGAGCAAGCATTGAATCACAAATGGCTCATAGAAAGCAACAATAATAGAGAAGAACTTAGTTTGTCACAGTCACAGAGCCAGCAAGTTAGGCGTATAGAGAGTGACATGGTACGTCCTCTTGAGAAAAACAACTTCAAAGTACCTAAAAGAGTTATTTTACCATCGCAGCCACCCTCTCAAAATCAGTCCAGTCAGAGCCAGAATGGCCGCAAGGTCCAAAATGATTCAAAGGAAAATTTTGGTGACCAAGCTAATAACGATATCGCGGAAAGTGAAAATGCGTGTGGTAAAAATAAGGACAGGTCTCTTGTGCCAACCGAGAAACATAATTCCAGATCAAAACGTTCCAATGATGGCGAGAGGGACAACATAAAAAAAATAAAGTTGGATACAGCTGTCGAAAAACTCAAAACGCCAGCGGACACATTTATTACCTTGATTCCTCTAGTAGGATCTATGAGCAAACAACCAGTATTCATTAGACAGGGTATCAATCCTTATGCAATAGGTCGAAATGAAACATGCGATACCTTGATTAATGACGATAGAATCTCAAAAGTACACTGTATCATCCAGAAAAAAAGACACCCTGTTTTAGCAACATCAATATTTGAAAGTCCTGCGCACTGTCATGACGACTTATGGCTACTTGATTTTAGCACCAATTCCTGCTATGTCAACGGAGTACTTCTAGGAAAAAACAGGAAAGCACAAGTTTTCAATAATGATATAATTGAGTTTTTCAAAGATGGTAAGCTGAATGAGCTGATGGGTTTTCAAATAGAAATTAAGGATCCAACTGGTTTATTCAACTCAGGAGAAAGAATAAGTGATCACAAGCTAGTAAATGTCTTGAAGATGGATGATGCAGACATAAAACTTAAACCTGTTCCAGTGAGTGAAAACATAGAGGACGTCGGAAGTAGAAATATAATAGGAAATGGTGGTAATTTCAATTCTCAACTTCGCCAGCAACGAAAAATTTTCAGTCAACATACTCAACAGTCAAGCCAGACGACGAAAAGAGCAAGTCTTCAAGTTGGACAATTACGGCCCACTAACTCGTGGCTTAGTTAGTTACTAACTCACTAATTTCATAATAATAGATATCATCAACTTATAAATTAAACTTCTTCTGTAGTCATAAAGGCATAAAGAATATATTTTAATGATCGACATAGGCTCATGTTCTATTCATATCCTACTATCAGATATTGTCAACCCTTGTAAAGTACCTTCAAGGATAATACCAATCTCAGGCACGATGGGCTACACGACACAGCGAAAGCATGTAAGCTGCGCGGCCACCTAATTATAGTTACATTCATTTAGAACTGGCGTATAAGAATCACTCGGGTAGCCATATGTCAACTTCAGAGGAAGATCCAAAACAGCTCATAAATGAATACGTTAGAGATAACAAGTATCTTCTTGTCAAACAATTATTAACGGAAAACCCCCGTTTAGCATTAGCCAAAGATGATGATGAAAGAACGCCATTGCATTGGGCATGTTCTATTAACAACACTGAGATGGTGCAACTCCTTACAAACAATATCAAAAATGTTGACATTGACGAGATGACAGACGAAAGTGGATGGACACCAGTTCACATTGCTTCGTCTTTAGGAAACCAAGACATCATTGATTTATTAATGAAATTAAACCCAACACCAGATATTGATTTGGCTACTACTCTGGGTGCTACAGCATTACACTTGGCGATTAGCAAGAACCATTATGATTTGGTTAAGAAATTGATAACTGTTTACAAAGCATCATGTAGAACTAAGGATAAGAAAGGATTTACGGGGCTCCATAGAGCAGCAAGTATTGGTTCTCAGCCAATTATTAAACTTATGGTCGAGCACGGAAAGGTCAACATAAACGCAAAAGACATGGATGGATGGACAAGCTTGCACCATGCATTAGCTGAGGGTCATGGTGATACAGCTGTACTTTTGGTAGGACTTGGCGCAGATCCAAGCATCACAAATGGTAATGACGAGACCCCAGCACAGGTAGCAGCCGATGAAAAGGTCAAAAAGTATTTTGAAACACATATTTAATCACGAAGTGATGTTCACTGTTAACCTTAATATTATTAGTTACATAAATATATGAATGTATACTATACAAAATTTCTCAACTCAAGGTCGATTTCCATAATCATGAAGATCATCAATCGGGACAAAGCAATTTAATGATCTGACGTATCAAACACCAATTTTTTTGGCTTTATCTTCATCTGACTTTTCAGAAGTTTAACAACCCGCTTTTGGCCAGTTTTATTATTAACATATACCATGTGCGTGCTTAAGTCAACATCTTCCAGCTGTTGGCTTGTATTGAAAGGGTTTGCGCTGATATTTTTACTTGTAGCACCCGACTTTGATTCCAAAAAAGGATTCTCAAGGCTCCTGCTATCTATGGCTTTTTCTTCGTCATCTGAGGAATCAAACTGGTCATTGAAAGATTTTCCATGCCAGCGCCGTACTTTTTCGTCGCTGATAACTTGACCTCTCGGTGTCAACGGAACTCCTGATTTATTCCTCGTGGGCAGTTCACATCCCTTCGCCAGAAACACTTTTGAAGCACGTAAGTTTTCACTACGAATGAAGCTCGTGTCCAATTTTTGAGGCGTAGCTTCAAAAGTATTGGAATCATCCGCGTCTTCTTCAAAATTAAGGTTGTCATTTAACTTAGCTAAAGTGGTCAAGTTGAATACTGGCGGCTTGAGAAGTCTAGGTTGACTACTTCCAATCTTTCTGCCCGACCCCACGGTCGACGGGTTAGGCAAAAGAAGGTTATTAGATGCGTGGTGTTGAGCAGTAGTAGTGGTAGGGGCGGAAAATTCTTCCTGAGCTTCAGATTTTGATATTTCTTCGAAAGTATTTCTTTTCCTTTTGTGGTGTTTAGAGGGTGACCTATGTGGTGTGAAATCTGGTGTCACTGGGACAGTTAATAAATTTGATGGTTCATTTCTGTGGTTGTCTACTTGAGACGCGTTCCCTTTGTGCTTACTTTCTGTAACCGGTGTTATTAGTCCCACGCCTTTTACTTTCGGGGTGAATGGTGTTTTTATAGCAGATGGGGTTTTGAAACTGTGTAAAGTTTGATTTCGAGTAGCTCTTGGTGGTGTTGAGGGTACTATTGGTCGACCCTTCCTATTGTCCTCCATAATGTATTTACGCTGAACTAGTATTCATTCAGTGTAGTCCTTGATCAACCAGAAAAGCTGAAGGTTAGGTTATAATATCTTGTATCAGTATCACTTATTTCTTCTCTTTTCAAAACTAAAGAAGTTAATCCTAAAGGCTAGTGCATAAAGTGTAATTAAGAAAAGATGGCTGGCTTGATAAAAGTTTCATGGAATTTCTCACTCAAAATTACCAAACTACATATGGCCAATTTTTCAACTATAACAATTTTATATCCGTAATCCAACACGACCATACCAGAGGCTCGCAGTGACAGAAGATCTACGCTGAAGAAGCACTTGTGTTTAGAGCTGCAGTGCTTTCGTCATCTCTAAGGGTGTATCCACTAACTGTTAAGTGAAGTGCATGCACTACTTGTAGATTTTCCAGTTCAATAGAAAGATTCGTACTACTTACCTGCTAGATAAAGGGCTTTCATATGGTTGATTACGGACTTAGGAAAAATGGCTATGATTATTTTTAAGAGTTGGCAGCTTGTCGGGTGGTGTTGCAATTATCTACGTAAATGGGAGCTGCGGAAGGCGTATAAGTAAAAACATTAACGCTGCGATATTTATAGAACCTCCGACATGAGCGCAAAGGACAAGGTCTTCCTATGGAGCTAGACAACAGAACAGTGTAAACAGTCGACCGACGTATTGTAGTTCAGCGCACATACACCATAAGCTGCCAGGGCGAGACAGCAGCAACTGGAACATACTGCGACATTGTAATAATGCGACATTGCGACAATTTTGTACTCATTTTTCGGTCCACAAAAAAATGAAGGAATAAAAATTTAAGATACAGTTAAATAAGACAACAGTATACGGAAGGGTATAAAAGTTGGGCCAAGGCTAAATAAAGTTGGCCGCTGATATATAACGTGCTCAGAAGATACAAATTAAACCAGGATTCATCAATTAGTGTTAGATCCGGGAGTACCAGCAGAAGCCCAAGGTAATTACACGCTACTTCTTACGTCCAGGACAGTCATTAAAATAATAACAAGCTAAAGAAGATGGACAAGTTGCTATCATCTTTATTTTGCTGCTCTGTTGACTCAACCGAAGACGTGGAAAATAAATCTGGAGGAACCCGAAAGCTGAGCTCGAGAGATATCGGCAAGTCCGAGAGAGCCAAAAATAAAACTAATGTTATCAAAACGACTAGCAACGAAATAGAGTCGAAGAACCAAAGAAGCAGAGATACAAAGACCAACAAACGGGAAGAAAACTCCACTGATAGCGGCGACAAGATTGATTTGTTGGACGAAGAAAATTCAGTAAACGAGACTGACACTATGACCAATACTAACGAGGAATCGAACAATTCGCCCACATTTCAAGGTGAGAAAAACTGTGAAGAGAACATTAACTCACAAAGCAAGGGTACAGCGAGCGCTGACCATAAGCCAGCGGACACTGTGCAAGAAGAAAACGGAGACGCCTTTGTAGACGAGCAAGGTGAACAATTTTTAGACTTAACAAAAATACAAGACGGACAGGCATACAACCCCGAGAGCGGATGGCTTTTGGGAGTAAAGGATAAAAAATTTGGCAATAAGAAATGTCTTGTTTTAGATCTTGACGAAACGTTGGTTCACTCTTCATTCAAATATTTACGTTCAGCTGACTTTGTGATACCTGTTGAAATAGATAACCAGATTCATCACGTCTATGTGATAAAAAGGCCTGGAGTCGATGAATTTCTTGAGAAGGTTGGGAAATGGTTCGAAGTCGTTGTTTTCACTGCATCAGTTCTGAAATACGGTGATCCCTTATTGAATAAGTTGGATATTCACAAATCAGTTCATCATAGATTATTTAGAGATTCTTGCTATAATTACCAGGGAAATTTTATCAAAAACTTGTCGCAGCTCGGTAGACCATTAAGTGACTCAATTATTATCGACAATTCACCAGCATCATATATTTTCCATCCTCAACACTCAATTCCCATCTCAAGTTGGTTCAGTGATACACATGATAATGAGCTTCTTGATTTGTTACCTTTCTTAGAAGACGTATCAAAGCCCAATGTTGATGATGTTGGATTAATACTTGATGTATCATTATAGGTGAACATATTTCTGACGGCAAGTATGCATATATATGACTCTCTCAGCATTGCATCGACTAACGTCATAATATAAATCATATTTGTCTGTTTTATATGGCTACTTGCAGATGACTCGATTCATCGAAAGAAGAAACAACCAAAAGAACTACAACAAGAACAAAGAATCGTTCACAAACGACGTGACACCCGTCTCTCCTCACGAATCGCAATCAAGCTTCACTTATGATAAATCTTGCTTAACTGGCTACATTAAGAGCTGTCTTGCTTACGAAGGCTCACGTCTATCTGAAACGTTAAATCAAGAAGGAAAAATTTAAAATAAGAGAAAACGACATAATCTTCAAGATTTGAAGCCTCGCTCATCATTTAAAAATTAAGTAATTTTCAAGATGCTATTACTGACATCTATTTCTTCCAAGCTAATAAAGTCTGTACGTAAGCAGGACTTATGTGCCCCTAATAAGTTTACAATTTATATCAGATGTACTCTTTAAGATATATTGAGCCATCATCAGGTTAGAATATTCCTGATTCTCTAGTTGATAACTCAACTTCAAGAGGTCATCAGTTATATTTCTCCTATTTGTACATTTTCTATAGATAGATAAAAGATTGTATAAAGTTAATAATATATTATATTTAGTATTGATGATTTTATGCGATGTGCGAAGTGATCAGAGCAGGCTCATCACAATTTTCTTTTTTTTAGCTTTTCATATTATCGATTTTAATAAAAGTAAATACGATGAAGGTAAAGACAATCAGTAGATCTTCAGATACGTATGTTCCGGTAAGGAATACCCAGGAATCGGCGTTACCGAGGAATTTGAATCCTGCTTTGCATCCATTTGAAAGAGCAAGAGAATATACAAAGGCATTGACAGCGACAAAAATGGATAAAATGTTTGCACAACCCTTTGTTGGACAACTTGGAGATGGACACAGAGATGGTGTATATTCTATTGCGAGAGATTTCAAATCCACGAACCAGGTTGCAAGTGGGTCTGGCGATGGTATTATAAAGTACTGGAGTTTGACTCTGCGTGATGAGGTAGCCAGTTTCAAAGCGCACTACGGGATGGTAAGCGGTCTCTGTGTGACACCTGATACCAGAAGAATGCTCTCTTGTGGAGATGACAAAACTGTTAAATTATGGTCGGTCAATCATGATGACTTTGCAGACCAAAGTGACAATGAACTTTACCGTAAAGAAGGAAATGGGCTTTTCAAGACATACTTGGGAGAGCATTCCTTCAAAGGAGTGGATCACCATCAAGAAGAAGGAACTTTTGTAACCGGAGGAGCCTCGATACAGTTGTGGGATATCAATCGTTCCCGCCATGTTGCAGATTTATCTTGGGGGGCAGACAATGTCAACACAGTTAAATTTAACCGTACACAAACGAACATAATAGCGTCTGCTGGCTCAGATAACTCTATAGTGCTTTATGATATACGTGCAAATACGCCGATTCAAAAGGTTGTAACTTCGCTCCGTACAAACGCTATTGCCTGGAACCCTATGGAAGCATTCAATTTTGCTACAGCATCTGACGATCACAACGCCTATTTGTGGGATATGCGTAAGCTTGGAAGCTCATTGAACGTTTATAAGGATCATGTATCTGCGGTAATGTCTGTGGATTTCTCCCCTACAGGTGAAGAGCTTGTAACTGGATCCTATGATAGAACAATAAGGATATTCCGTGCAAGGGAAGGCCACCTGCGTGATATATACCACACTAAACGTATGCAGCGGGTATTCGCTGTCTCATTCAGCTCAGATTCTAGGTACATTCTTTCTGGTTCTGACGACTCTAATGTAAGACTTTGGAGAACTAATGCGTCAGAGAGAGCTGGCGTGAAATCCTCAAGGCAAAGATCTGCAATTGAGTATAATAACGCATTGAAGGAAAGATATAAGTTTATGCCAGAAGTAAAGAGAATTGCCAGACACAGGCATGTTCCTAAAGTCGTGAAGAAAGCTGCGGAGATCAAGCGAATTGAAGTAGAATCTTTGAAGAGAAGACAAAAAAATGAGAGAGAACACCTGGCCCCTGGTGCTGCTCCTTATGTACCCGAACGTCAAAAACATGTTCGTAGTAAAGCCATCGATGATTGACATACGATCAATTGAAAATAGACGTATATTAGTTTTTGACATAGGTCACA
This sequence comes from Millerozyma farinosa, assembly GCA_002196765.1. Classification (NCBI taxonomy): domain Eukaryota; kingdom Fungi; phylum Ascomycota; class Pichiomycetes; order Serinales; family Debaryomycetaceae; genus Millerozyma; species Millerozyma farinosa. The sequence continues at coordinate 401,745 of NBND01000002.1, read as the reverse complement.
TGACCAAATTTGGTCAAATTAAATTGCGGACATTCGTAGAAGATTTACACTGTATCTTGTGTATCAAGTTTTTAATAAAAGCAGATATATACTTCTAATTCTAACATCTGTTTAGGAAGAGACATTTCACACGATTTTCAGGATTGGAGATTATAGTATACGTATAACTTCAGTGCTTCTTATTCAGTCTGAAGGGTATTTCGGCACCGGGTAGAAAGACGCAACTCCGAGAGTGTGTATGACTAGTACCCAAAGTAAGGTTCTCATAGTCCCAGTTGTCACTCTCAAATACGAATAGTGGTATTCTACAGGGGTGCAATACCGCCCATTTTGTCTTCCTTTTGATAAAGTCAGCGTTAGAATCACTGATACACGTACCATGCCTGACAGACACAAGATAAAGCTATTTTCCCATCTTAAAACAGGTGGAGGTAGCGACAACGAAGGGGAGCTGAATGGGACGCATAATGCTAATACTCCTGGGGTAAATCATCACGGCCCGGGAAGACGAATTCTTGGTATAAATATTGGAAAGCATGACTCCGTTGAGTCGTTAAGCTCGCCGACGTTAACGAATTCTTCAGAACACCATAGTGATTACCGTCACCAATCTCCTCTGATAGCCCCAAAAGAAGATGCATCCGGGCATACCTTCATAAAATCTAATTCAATGGTGGAGCTAAAGCGATTTTTCAAATCTTCTCGGAAAAACTCAATATCCAAGAAGGACCATAATCCACTGACAGCGCAAAAGCAATATTCTAACCATTTGCACTCACCACCTGTAATTGCAGGAAGTAATATAGCGATGTCGAATTTGCACACAAAAGAGCAGTCTACTAATTCTTTGACAGCGCTTATCAACCATACATCTCAACAACTTCTTCACAATTCCTCACACCTAAGCTCACATAAGGTAGATCCTTATACTGACGGAGAATCATTCTTGGCTAAGAAATATGGTAAACTAGGGAGGGAACTTGGAAGTGGAGCAGGCGGATCAGTAAGGTTGATAACCAGACCTTCTGATTCGAAAACTTTTGCAGTAAAAGAGTTTAGGCCTCGTCGTAGCACTGAATCCATGAAGGACTACACGCGTAAGTGCACTGCAGAGTATTGCATTGGCTCAACCTTGAAACACCCAAATATCATCAAAACAATCGATATTATTCATGAAAATAATCGATACTTCGAAGTCATGGAATATGCGCCAATTGATTTTTTCGCTGTCGTTATGAGTGGTAAAATGACAAGACAAGAAATCAATTGCTGCTTAAAACAAATTATAGAAGGAGTCAGCTATTTACATTCTTTAGGATTAGCACATCGAGATTTGAAATTAGACAACTGCGTCTTAACAATGGATGGGATATTGAAAATAATTGACTTTGGTAGTGCTGTTATTTTTCGGTATGCTTTTGACCAAAATGGTAAAGACAGTATTCAGCCAGCGCATGGAATAGTAGGGAGTGATCCGTACCTCGCGCCAGAGGTGCTAAAAAGTCCAAACACATACAATCCTCAACCGGTGGACTTATGGTCTATAGCGATAATCTATTGTTGCATGACCTTAAAAAGGTTTCCATGGAAAATACCAAATCCTGAAAAGGATAACAGCTTCAAGCTCTTTTGCATGGAGGATGACAGCTTCCATGATTACCATTTGAGTAACGAATGCCACAAATTGCTTTTGCAACAAAGAAAGTTGAAAAATGTGATTGTTCGACTGAATAAGAAAAAGAAGTTTTTGGAAGAGCAAAGTAGGTTACGGGAAACAAAAACACCCGAACCTGACACAGAAGAAAACAAAGAAGACGCGTGTCATGATAAACATGAGGATATGGAAGTTTGTGAAAATGCCGAAAGTCCCCACTCAAAGATAGAAAAAGCGCTTGAATCGGTCGAAGTGCTCTCTGACTCACAGATGGAAGATGTCTTGTCCCAGCTAAAGGCTATTGACGACAAACTTGCCGAATACGAAGCCCAGAAGGAAGAGCTCAAGGCGCAGTTCCTCCAAAAGAGGTCTAAAGCTGAGCATGATCATTCTCACAGAGAAGAGAATGCAGATTTGGAAGGAGATGAACTGCAACATAAGAAAAAACTGCTGCATAAGCAAATTCACGGTCCTTATAGATTGATGAGATTACTACCGCATGCATCTAGACCTATAATTCATAAGATGCTCACACTAGATGTGCATAAACGTGCGACATTGGATGAAATACTTCAAGATGAGTGGATTAGGGAGATTCATTGTTGTTCATTGAAGAAATTAGTGAAGCAGACTGCCTATGGTGATGAGGAAGAAGACGAAGAGGTTTTAGTTAAGGGTTTTCCCCCTCATGAACATACTATCGTCCTTGGTAATGGCGAGGAGAAAGAAACGTAGTATTGTCCGTATGACGTATAGCTTAATGAGTAATGTTTAATATTGCACATGTACTAATAGTAACACTGGGCCCATAGATTCTGTGATGCTGGCCACGTGACATATGATCGCAACATCTGTAATATCTGTCTTGAATAGTGCCTCTTAAAGGATAAGTTTTACGAAGAAGACAAACATGACCTCCAAGGCAGGCCATGGCCAAATAAATCCAGCGAGGCTTAAAACATCTCTTAAGATGGCTATAAGCAAGCTTAAATTTGCGCAAGATAAGAAAAGTGCATTGAACAAGCAGCTTCGTAGACAGTTAGCAGACACATTAAGACAAGGCAAAGAAACCAGTGCTACAATACGTGTTGAAAACATAATAAGAGATGATATTCATGTTGAGCTATTAGAATATCTTGAATTGTACTGTGAGTTACTACTTACTAGAATTTCCCTTATTATAGATCCAGCAAGATCGGAGATTGATAATGGGTTGAAAGAGGCCGCTTATTCAGTGATATATGCCTCTCAGTACACTGATTTGAAAGAACTTAGTATAATAAAGGAGCTCTTGATATCCAGATATGGACCGGAGTTACTTCATAAGGTATCTACAAACGAGGGCAACGTTATACCGTATAGGATTATTACGCGGTGCAAGATCGAACCACCTTCTGAAAACCTAGTTACATTGTACCTCTGTGAGATTGCTAAGGCATATAAGGTTCCATATTCGGGGTTGAAATCGAATGGTGATTCAGATAGTGTAGAAAATGATACAGAGCCGACTAAGCCGAACAACGCTGGTGAAAGCACAGAGAAAGACAACAATCTGTCAAAAGTAAAACCGGAGTCTGTGCTGGAAGGGAAGGAAGTTGACGATTTTGATGCATTGAAGGCCCGTTTTGCTGCTTTAAAAGGAGCACCAAGATCTTAATCTGTAAAATATATACTACTTAGTTTCCAAAGCTTTAATAGTGATAGAATAAAGTAATTCAGTCGTTGAAGCTGTACTAATCTTCCATAAAGCGTTGGTTAACATTAGCCTTTGTTGGCTATTCTTTCTAGGTGGAGGATGGAATATTAATGGTGCGCTCAAATCACTAAAACCAAAATAATCGGATGTAACATAAGTACTCAGGTAAATAGAATGGAACAAACACGGATATTGAGTGGGCGACAGCAAGAAGAACTACACAAGGCTATTTTACAATACTTGGAGAGTATACTTAAAGATGACGATTCTGAGATTTTGGCCAAGTTGAGAAAGAAATTTGACATACCTAGCGATAAGCAGGATGAACAAATAATTCCCAATTATTTAGAGAAGAAATGGTCCACAGTTTTACGACTACAGAAAAGAGTATATGAGTTACAAAAGGAGCTCAGTAACTTGCGAAGCATATTTGATTCACAAGGTAGTATCGTGTGGAATGGAACTTCCGCAAATAAAAATAGAGCAGACTGGCTTCCCCATCTCAACATGAAGACCTTTATGACGAAGAGCGACCAGTTAATCCATTGCGTATCTATTCATCCTGTCTTACCTATAATAATGGCTGGTTGCAGTGATGGATCGTTTATAATATGGAATCTTCTGAATGACGAACAACTGATCCCTGATAAAATAATAAAAGCACATACTCGACCGATAACTAAAATATCATGGAGCAAATACCCGATAGATTTACAGGATAGTTATACAAAAAACGAACCGATCGCAAAGAATTACATTTGTGCTACTGCATCATCTGACTTAACTATTAAGATCTGGGAAGGAGGAAACTTCAAGCAACTCAGAACTCTTACAGGCCACGAGCATACCATATCGTCACTATGTTTTTCCGCTAGCAAGCCAGGAATATTATACTCTGTTTCGAGAGATATGTCAACTAAAGTCTGGAACTTGAATAATGGCTTCTGCATCAGAACATTCGTAGGACATAGCGAATGGGTGCGAGATATAGATAGCATAAGCCGTAACGATGCACTTCTCCCATATAATGAGGCACCATCTTCAGATCTCGGTGACTTTTTGCTTACTTGCTCAAACGATCAGTCCATCAGACTATCTCATGCAGAATCTGGGACGGGTTTGGCTCTCTTAATTGGGCATACTCATGTCATTGAATGTATAAAGTTCCTTCCTCAACATTCAAATCACTTTATTGATAATTACCTCAAAGAAAATACATCATTATTTACCAATCTATCACTAGACATTATTAATGATACCAGATACGAAAAAGAACTAGGTTATAAATATTGCATTTCCGGAGGACGTGACAATTCTATAAAACTCTGGCTCCTTCCACCTCCCATTCTTCGTGCCCAGAGACACCCCCTTCCTTCACAGGTAAATAACTCCCATGGTTGGCTCGTATCCGAATTGAACGGCCACAAATCATGGGTGAAGTCTCTCGCGGTGCATCCGAACGGAAGGTTCGTTTTTAGTTGTAGTGATGATAAGGAAATAAGAATATGGGACTTACAAACATTGGCGAAATATGAAAGTGTTAGATGTACCGATGTACTTAAAGGACATGAAGGCTTTGTCACTGATATTTCATTTGCTGGTTATGATAGATCTACAGGAAGCGAGCCAATACATCAAGATGGCTTAGATTGCGATTATACAAAAAAACTTGAGTATCTTGAGAAAAGAGTTCGATGCTTATTTATAAGTGGGGCTATGGATAGCACAGTGAGACTATGGAGCTAAACGAAGACTTAATCAAACTGAAACCTATCATACATCTTTGACTATGAATTTTGATGGCGCTCTCTGACCCCATTCGGTCCAGCTTCCATCATAAACCCTTACTGGGACTTTTGTTCCAACAACCGATTCCAAAGCTAGCTTTATGATGCATGCAGTCACGCCCGTACCACACATAACGATGATCTTCTTACCTTTAGTAGGGTCATTTGAATTGAAATCGATATTGAATTCAGTGAGAAACAAGTTAATCATTTCGTCCCTGCTTTTATACGTTTTCTCATTAGTCAATAACTTGTCGAAAGGTAACGACAAGGCAGACGGTACGTGTCCCGATGACAATCCAGGTCTAGGTTCAGGCGCCTTCCCGGTAAACCTATCGTGGGAACGAGCATCAAACAAAATATATTCATCTGTTAAATGGCCATCTTGGACTAGTTGTAAAAGCTCTTCATAGTCAATTGCCTCATTTTTCAATCTATTGGTTACCTCACTTTTCCCCAACATGGTAAGTTCTCGATCGGAGCTAAGCGGTGAATTTGTTGATAATCCCTCGACGCTACCAGTTTCAACTGGAAGACCCAATGCCTTGTATTTGGTGTAGCTGTTCAAAAGATACACATCGTTGGTGCCAAACAATGATAGTGTCCATGCAACCCTGGGACCAGAAAAGATACCTGATTTGTCGTAAACTACTAATCTGTCGCAATCTCTAATACCCAATTCTTTAATTGCCTTGTGGAAAATGTCATAAGTTGGCAACATATGAGGATATTTGCTGTTTGGAAGACAGATTGAATCTAAATCAAAGAAGGCCGAATGCTTGATTCTCTCTTCATTTAGGTATTTGTCTTTACCATTGAGCCCAACATTAGGCATATACCAAGTACCATCAATGGGTATGACTCTGCAACCATTAGCCGCTTTCTTTGCGAGCAGACATAGCTCTTTAGGATCTATGACTTTGACAATGTTTCTTCCAATCGACATTTTAGTAATTCTTGTAGAACTGTTCCTTAAAAGTGTAACGTTTTTTATAGTGAACTATTCTAAAGCAGCGCGGGCTGTCTATTTACACGCAATATATATACAGCTATCTTCGTATAAATAAGGGTCCTCTATATAGTAGAGTTAGGAAATTTATAATATAGTGAATAATTTATTGATTATTATACAGCGTATAAATTAATCGTCATGTACATTGACTAGGTCGCCGAAGCGGGAAGTATCGGCCTTCATGAATTCTCTCAATGCCATTGTAGCGTAGGAGCTAACTCCCAATTTCATTTTCAACACCACCGCTACCTTATCCGCTTCTTGCTGATCGTTGGAAATAATTCTATCAGATTCAAAATCAAAATTTGGATCTTCTGCAAGCTTATGTGAATTTCTTCTTAAGATCTGCAAGTCTGTTCTTACTAAAGGTGCCAACGGATCGCTGTACTTCACGATGTTGTATGAAAGATCATCTGGTCTTCCCACTATGCGACGATAAGAGCCAGCGAGAGAAAAGTCCCTCACTTTACGGCTCATTGACTTCGGATCTAAGTTGTCTTTGGCCATTACTTGCTGATATACGGCAAGTAAACTGTCATTTTGAGGGTACAAAATGTCAAAACCAGGAGTTGGGAGCATAACGTCAAATATAGAATACTTTCCTGACTCTATATCTTCCTTTGTCAATGGTCTTGCCCTAACAAAATTATCGCACGGGACATCCTCTGGGAAGTCATCGGCCGTGGAAGCTGCGTCGGTCTCTGATTTAGCTTCCTTATCGCCCTTTTCCGCGATGACAAGATCACCTTCTTGGGCTGTGGTACCAAAGAGCTCAATCCGCTTTGATACAACCAAATTCCAGACGTATGACTGGTATGCATGAACATACATCGAGCGTAAATTCTTTGGAATCGCCATCACACTTTTAAAGTATGAGTGACTACTGAAATCCTCGTCATCGACAAGCTGTTCCTTCTCCAAAACGCTCAATATTGCACATTCTGCTGAGCAACGGCGAGGCATCTTCTTGAGGGCCAATGCTGCGTTCTTCGTCTCAGCCCATATTCTTCTGGCTTCAATCGAATCAGGAAGCACAATATCCTGTTCGGCAAGTACTAATTCGGCTGCTCCTTTCCAATCTTCCCTCAAAAGATACGCGCCAAGCACATGTGTTGATATAGAGAACGTACCAAATCTCTGCATGCCAAAATAGTTAATAAACCCTTGATTTTTCAAGACATTGAAGGACTGGTCCACAAGTTCTTCCAAGTTCGCATTGTCATCAACGGGCTTGACATTCCTTATTACAATGGTGAATACGTTACCATTCAAGTCACCCAAGCCGATTGGAGTATCTTCATATGCAAATCCACCCAATGTGGTGTTTTTCAAGCCTTTATTTAAAGAACTGACTCGAGCAACCTTGCCCTTATAAATACTGAATCTTTGGCAAGTAACGCCTCTTCTGTCTTTCGTACCTGCGTAGCTTACAGACTTGTTTGGGATTCTTAGATATTTCGCGATTGTCGAAGCAACTTCCATAGTTTCTCTGTTTTCCTTGTACACAGTGAAGTGTAAATAGTTCTTGAACGGACCTAAGCCGTAGTTCACAACCCCATTTTCATCGACGTGATTGATGCTCTCTTGAGGATTTCTTCTCCCACCACCTGTGTTATTTTTGGCTAGAGCAACACGAATAGTATTTTCAGGCGATGTCACACTCTCCAATTTACCTTGAAACGCTTCCCTCAAGAGCTTATGAAGGCTACCTCTAGTTTGTTTATCATCGTACTTGGTCTTCGTTTCCATATTATTGCCAGAAGAGAACAATGCTTCAATCTCTGCTAACTCTTCAGGTGTCATGAGCTCCAAGATTTTGGCTTTATTATCGTCCGAAAGCTCATACCTGGGTTTATTTTCCTCCTTCATCTTTGACTTTATTGCCGATATCTCCTCAGGGGACTTGTCTTGAAAGACTTCACGATCAGCACGTCTTTTTTCCATCTTCTTCTCCTTTCTACTTTTGCCTAACTTGACTCCCTCGTCTACGAGATGTATGATCTTGTCATTTTTGTCAATTTCGTTCACCAAGAAATCGGCATATCGCTGCTTGATAGTACCTTGGATGCCCTTGAATCCACGGCTTGACAAATACTGTGTAATGCCTACATCGAGTTCTTGTAGCCCACGAGCCCTAGTCTGCTGCCTGGCTTTCTTGACAGTAGTCTCACCCACGAGTTCTTCCACTGCTCTTTTTGGAGTTAACAGTTCTTGCATTATCCTAAAACCAAGCTTAATATACCTTGATATGATCCTCACTTTGAATACTCTTTGAAATTGTATCTATACCGTTGTCATAGGCATCCCAGCGTGGTGTAGGTTACGGGGTTATTAGGAACTGCAGAAAATTTTCAAAAGATATTTGGTGCAACAACCTCATCGGGAAAATCAAGAATCATAACGTATAGAACGATGTCCAGTTTTATTTTTTTTTTTTCTTGAATTTACTGAAGAGTGATATCTGTTATGCTTAATAAAATAATTGTGCTGTTGAAGTATTCGATCTGCTATTGTTAGTGAGAAGTCTGGATCTTGGTATACTACATAACAAATTGCTGATAAAATGTGACAAGATGCCGCAAAATGAGATCACAAATCCAGGATGAGCATGATGATTTTTGAAGTATGGTGAAGGAATATAATGGAGCATATTTTTCTATACCAATACCAATGCGATTATAGCTAATCTCTATTCGTTGCTACTTACTATTTGCTTAATAACTGACGAAGTCTGGGGTATTCAGAAGAACTGATTCACGAAGGGAACACCGAGTGGAACACCAAGCAATGTTTCGAAAGTTAGCACCCATCGAGTCACTAAGTTTAAATAGGACAGGATCCCATGGACGTGCAGGCAACCTTTATCCGAAGGAATCGGATGGTGTTGACCATGATCAGGAAGAAGGACGCAATTCTCGTATCCTGTCGTTCGCGAGCTTAAGACACGACGGAACGCCTCTGGGCAAAAGTGATAGACTAGGAATCAGACAGTTCGCGCGAAGTGTCATGCAGTGGAACAGCGACGTCGAAGCGTCTGTTGTCTTGGTTCGGACTGAGTCAAATGAGTGCGATAAAGACACCCTTGCAAAAGGTGGCACGCAGAAGCACTCGCGCGCAGAAAAGATGCAAGACTACGAGTTTGACGTTTCTGGGCTCAAAAGGCTCCGGATAGACGACAGCGAGAGCACATTGGATCATTCCCGACGAGGCCAGCGCAAGGCCTTGGGTAAGACCAAGGCATCTTTGGAAAATATCGCTCGGTCCATCGATAGAGACGCCAAGCTGGGCTCGAAGAGGGTAACGAGCCACGCCTCCGATTCCCTTCACCAGCGAAGAATAGTGCTCCTCAAAAACATACCACCCAATTGCGGATTGATAAGCGTGCTCAACCAGGTCTGTGGCGGCCCCTTGGAGAGAATCGTGCACCACGACCACCGCAAGGGCTCGGTGGTGGAACTCTACTTCCTCTACCCAGAGCACGCACGTCGTTTCTACGTTTATGGTGCGCGCACGCGCCTTTTGGTGCTCAACGGTGTCAACGTCTCGGCTCTGTGGGCCGGCAGATCCATCTTGGATGAGGTGGACTATCACCCTCCTGTTCCAAAGTACCTTATGCATGACGTGATTCACTATGGCGCCCGAAGATGTCTTATTTTCTCCAAGGTGGTTCCCGATAAGCCCACAAGACACTCGCATGTCATGCACTATCCCTCACCACGCACCCATTTATCGAAAGACCTACATATCGACCATATAAGACACGATTTTGCTTTCTTCGGAACCATAGTGGATATTGCTTCTGTCATCTCCAGGAAGCTATGCTTTTCTATTCACTTTGCTGACATTCGTGCTGCTATACTCGCAAAGAAAGAGTGTGAAACAGAGGGTACCACTATGTATGAAAAATACAACCAATGGTCTATATGGTACGGTAAAGACCCTACTGATAGGCCCTGTCCTGCGCTATAGTTTCGTCGTCCTCTTTATTCGAGTCTTGTGCCTTTTTTTATGTCTAGTTACATCACCAATTAATTTATATTCTCTAATTCTCTCTAATAAAACACATTATCGCCCTCCAGAAAAGCAGCATATATTAGACATGTAGTGCATCACTGAAAGTGGATATTCGTGCTATAATGATGTCCAGACCACAGACAGTAGCGATTCTTATCGAATTCACATCAGTAGTGCGTATACTCACTATATAAGTATTCCTTATTAGATTAATTTGTAAACAATCAAGAATCACGGTTTAAATAAGCTACAACAATAGCACGCTAAAGTTTTCTAGTGAATAAATTGAAGCATGGTAACAAGATGTCACTGGTAAGAACGCCGCTAAAGTCGAGAGCTTCATTAATGAATGTACCAATTTCCAATGAGAAGACCCCGCTGTTAAGTACCGCAAAGAGCAGAAATGGGTTTACAGAGTTGCGACGTCCCCTGACATCAAGAATACATCGGTCAACTACACCTAGGGGAAGTAACAACGGAAGACCAAGCTCAGCAGCGGAAAGAACGCAGGGGAGCGGAAGCAGGCCTTCTACGCCTTCATTTCTCAAAAAGCAGGAACCGTATACAGGCAGCATAACTGTGTCTATTCGTCCCAATCCATACAGCTACAACCCTGCGCACGGGGCTTCGTGGGAGATTGACGAGCAGAACAATACTATTACCAACGTTACGGATGCTGCGTTGCTCACTTTTGACAATGTGTTTGCGCCAGATCCTAGCTTGACTAATCGCGAAGTGTACCAGAGAGCCTGCTACAATACGGTAGAGCAGTGCATTCATGAGGGATATAACGGAACTATTTTTGCCTACGGTATGACAGGATCAGGTAAAACCTTTTCCATGAGGGGCGATCAGAATGACCCGGGAATAGTAAAACTCGCAATTGATGATATCTTTCAGTTCGTAGAGAGTTCCAGACCTTCCAAGCAGGTGAGCTTGACGTTGAGTTACATTGAAATTTACAACGAACGCATTGTCGATCTTCTTCACGGCGACACAAATCCAGCAGAACTTAGGATCAGGGACGACCCAGTATATGGTACCAGAGTAACCGGCGTACTTAGCCCAACCATACACAATAAAGAGGAAATGATGCAATATATTAAGCAAGGTGACAATATCAGAAAAACAAGAGCCACCGACTTCAATTCAAGGTCATCTCGATCTCACTCTATTCTACAGATCAGAATCAACACAATAGACATTGAGCAGAATACGGAGCAAAATTCTACCCTTTCATTATGTGATTTGGCCGGGTCCGAAAAAGCTACCTCCAGCGTAGAGCGCAGGAAAGAAGGCGCGTACATCAATAAGTCCCTTCTAGCGTTGTCAAATGTCATCAACAAGTTGTCATTAGCGTCTAATTTGGCTTCTCCTTCTGGGAACGCTGAACACATTCCTTATAGAGACTCAAAGCTTACCCGCTTGCTTCAGCCGGCTCTTTCGGGCTCTTCATTAATTCTGATAGTGTGCACTATACATTTAGGTTCCTTCAACATGACTAATGTCAATCAGCTGTGCATTCCTGAAACATACAATACGCTCCGCTTTGCTGCTAGAGCAAAGGATATTATAATAAGCGTTAAAAGAAATAAGAAAGTCAGTTTAGGCGATAGTGAGGTGACTAGAGTCATGGAAAATATGAAAAAACTAATAGAGTCTCAAAAACGAGAAATAATAAGCCTCAAGTCTGGCGCAGATCACTCGGATCCCGAAACGACAGCATCCGTGGAGGAATTGAGAGCCCGCATTGCGCTGTTGAGTGCTGAAAACAGACTCCTCTACGAAAAGTTGGAGCATTTAACTAGATTGAATGATTTACAAAGGACTGAAACAATCATGCTTCGAAATGACTCAATTAATGATATCCTAGGGTCCGGTTTAGATAGCAAGGTGCTGCAAATCATGATAGCGAACCTTGAAGACTTTTATAAGAGAGCTAATCATGAGCTTGAGGAACACAAGGCCTACATTAGCCGTTTGGAAGACCAGTTGCGGAACGATCATCGCGGAACCCTCCTCGGAGCCGACGACCAAAAAGAAAATCAGCGTAAAGTTTCCGACTATCTGATAGAGGCTGTGCTTAAGGACCAGGAGGAAGAAATACTACACCTCAAAGAGTTGCTCAATGACAAAGACCATATAATCAAGAACCTTACGCGAACGACAAAACTACGCAAATTGATAGATGATAACAGCTTACTGTGGGACCCCAGTGTTAAACTAAACGAACCAAAAACCATTCTCTAGGTGATTAGTCTTGTCTTCTTGTTGCGTATATAGAAAAGAAAAACGATGTCGTAGATAGCCACCCAATAAGGCTTAACTAATATAATTGATAATAGTATTTTACCAAGTGCCGCATTGTATATAATTCAGAGCGAGTATACAGTAGCTCTACAGTATATTTTTCAAGAAAATCTTGAAGTACGCAACCAACATAGATAGAGAGATATGTCGTCCGTACCAATATTTGGAAGTGATGTATTCGGTGGAAGCGAAGGTGATTTTGAGGGTGATGATTTCACCGAGGTTTTCATTCCTAAGGGCTCAGAATGGAGATTTGAGGTTCCTTTCAAATTAACCCTTAAGTTGATAGTTGTCGATGGTGTTGGAGAAATCTTTGGAACAGAGCTACCAAATAATGTTCAGTTACATCTTAGTGGTGTTAAGTATGCCATATACTCTCCATTAGAAGCAGGATGTAAGATTAAATATTCAACTGTGCCAAACAACAACTATGCTGCGGGTTCCAGTGATGATTCTGAGCTTAGCGAGTACATAAGTGAAGAGACCCCGATGAACCAATATTTGAACCTCCATTTGTTCCTCGAGCAGAAACGCCAGAAAATAAGTGAATTCAATATGGGTAACATTTCGGAACAGAAAAAGGGGCCAAAAGTTCTTATAATAGGTAGTCCTTTCTCTGGGAAGACATCCTTGTCGAAAATACTATGCTCCTATGCTTACAAAATGAATAGTACTCCTGTGCTTGTCAATTTGAATCCAAGAGATGGCGTATTCTCCATTCCTGGCTCGCTTACCGCCACTCCAATTAGTGACTCCTTTGATCTTGAATCAACAAACGGATACGGAGGCTCCTTAACATCGGGAACCACAACGCATAATCCTAAACAACCACTTGTCATGAATTTCGGTCTTTTGAAGCCGGATGACAACCTTGAACTATACAAATATCAAATCTCGAGACTTGGAATAGCAGTGATGTCTAGGTTAGAGGAAGATGTCTTACTAAAGAGTAGCGGATTGATCATTGACACCCCTCCAATGAGCATAAAAGACGTTACAATAATTGAAAATATCATTTCTGATTTCGAGATCGATACTATAGCTATTATAGGCAACGAAAGGCTACTCATTGATTTGAAGAAAAAATTCAAACATAAAATCAATTCATCGACATTGGATATTGTAAAAGTAGGAAAGAGTGGTGGTGTCGTTGAATTGGATGAGAAGTATATCCGAGATATCCAACAAGAAAGCATTAGAGAGTATTTTCATGGTAACTTCAGAAATACTTTATCACCATTTAAGACTGACATTGACATCAAGGATTACAAATTTTACAGTTGTTTCGAGGCTCTGGAATTAAATTCAAATCTAGCATTTTTACCTTCCGGGGATTCATTTACCCCTGAGGAGTCAGAAGCAAGCGAAAAGGAAAAGAAAGATCGCTTCGATCTAGATAAATATTACAAATTATTAGAAGAGCCAAACGCTTCTAATTTGGAAAATTGTATCTTGGCTATCACTCAGTTGCCTTCTCGCAATAGTTCGCCAAAAGACTTGTTAAATTCTTGTGTACTAGGATATGCACATGCCTCAAAAGTTGAAGATACGAAACAGAAGATTAAAGTGTTGGTGCCTTTTCCAGGTGCTTTCCCGAGAAATCATTTAATAGTTACAGCAATTAGATATACAGAATAGACATTTATAGTTTCATTTCATTATAATCATAAGTATATACAGATTAATCAAATGGTAATGGTTTGACACCGGTCGCTTTATTCATTTCAGAAGCTGCGATTGCACTAGGTATTTTTATACCACAGCAATCACCCCAGGTATTTACATGAGTATGACCGTGACAGCAGTCTTCTCCATCTGTCTCGGAGTGTTCCTCGATACCCTCGGGGCATGGAATTATACTTCCAAACATGAAATGCTGCATAACAGGAAGTTTGCCTAAAACCTCTGCTTTATACATCTTCAACATTCCTTCTTTAATCTTCATCCACGATTTTGCGGACAGGATATCATCTAACATAGGTGAGTGCCATCTGAGACTGAGCTTCTGCTTAGTCGGACCAGTGTTAACTTTAACAGAATTTATGAAATAAATGCACTCGAAATACATGTATTTCTTGTGGAGATCTTCGACAAGCTCTTCATTATGTATCAGCTTTGGTCTCATGAAAGGATGAGTGGCAAGCTGCGACGCACCGAATAAAAAGGGAAGGAAATGATAGTCATCAAGACCCCAGACACCATGTGAGCCAGCTGGTTCTAACCAGTAAAGTTTTTGTAAAGTTCTCATGACTTGAATATACTTATTGAATACCTTAAGGACCAAGCATGGGAAATCTTGTTCCACGATTAATCCAATTCTGCGAAGACAAAGCAAAAAAGTGATGAAGTTTAATTCGTGGCCGGATCCATAGTCTATTCTTGTTCTATCTCCCCACGATTCATTCAAATATCCCAGAAGCTCTATCCTCGGGTCGGGGTCTAAATCATACACAAGATCCTCCAACAACTTTTCCGAAGTCCTCCCAAATTCATCATAGAAATCCCTGAATTCCGCTTTACCAAACCTTGAAACATGCTTGTCATGAACAACAGGGTTTCTGTCAATAACTTTTTCAACCTCATCTAGAAGTTTGAGTAAAGATTCCAGCACCTTGGAAGTAGTAACCGGTGCATCGTTTTCCAATCCGAGTACCAGCTCCTGTAGCTCAGAGACAAATTGCACAACATAGCTAAAAACATCTGAATCTTTCCATACATCTAAGTCATGGTTGGAAACTATTCTTTTAATAGGCTTTGAATAGTTCATGGTTCTTTATCAACTTAGTAGTACAGCTTCACAAGATCGTTTGAAGCGCATTGGAACTTAAAAATAGTTCCAATGTGCCAACGCCATTATACTTAATTTTCCTAATGAAATCAGAATTAAGGCTTTTACCTAGGGCAAGCGGTATATTTCTTCCTACTTCAAGGAAGGATTTAGAAAGCGAGTTGAGAAGGTCATACTTGTTCAGAGCGATTTGGGAAAGAAAGGACTTAAATGGTAGTAACGATACTTTAAATGCCCCAGAGACATTGGCTGCAGAAGTGCCCGAAAGGTGGTTAGTGTTCAAGCGGGTGGCCAATGAAAATAAACTGGGTAATGTTTTACGACTCAAATTGAAACAGTGGTTCACTTATGGTAAGGAGATCATTAAGTTCTACAAACATGGTGGAACCAACATATGGAAAAATCGAAAACAACTTAAGCATATAACCAAGGAAAAGTATAAGTTAGGCGGCGTTCTCAATACAAAGGGTCAGGATATTGAAGTCAAATTGCCTGCCTTCAACGAATTGACTATGGAAATGGCGAATAGGCTCTATCTTGATCATGTTGAGACTAAAGCTGAGAGGGACAATATTACTGGCGATGTAATCAGGAAAGACAATCTTATAAAAACAAACTCGTCAAACTTTTTCACTCTAACTAGGCATGACTACCAGTTGATAAAGCGGACATCGAGAGATATTATCAAACTTCCCGTTTTTGGGCTTATTTTCCTTGTTTTCATGGAATGTACGCCTCTTGTTTGTTATATACTTCCAGAAATCACACCGCTGACCTGTATTCTTCCATACTTTCTCCCTAAGGTATGGAACTCCAAGTCGAGTGTCAAACTTCTCGAAGAAAGGTCGGATTCAATTGATTCATGGGAAAACTTGGCTCTCAAAAATGCATATAACTTACCCATAGATCAAGCTCGCTTGTTGGCTAAATGCCTCAGACTTACATCCAGATATATTCCCAACTTTTTGTACCCTGAGTCACTAGTCAGAAAGAGACTACAGCAGCATTACTGCTATTTATGCGTGGACAATTACTACTTATCTGGACAGAACTCAGAAGGAAATGTTTGGAACTTGCTCCCACAAGAGCTCATGAGCGCTTGTTTAGAGCGTAATTTGATATCAGATATAGGGCAGGATTTAGATCACATTAGTTCTATCAAAGACGAGGTCAAGAGAGATCAGCTTCTCGATAGATACTACAAAACGTTGCGGGTCAAGTTGATGCTTTTTATCGTTAATTTCGAAAAATTCAACCTTGGTTTTGTGGGGATCCAGAATCTTTTGGAGAAGTCCTACAACCTCGAAGATGTAAATAGAACAATTTTAGCTAACTTAGAAAACTAAAATTATTAAGAACAATTCCTTTTTTATTTGGAACGTTCGTACAACTCAATATATAGACATTCGCAATAAATTACGGAAATTTTGAGTTAAGCCCAAGACATAGTTATTCAGAATATTCGATTGAGCCAGGATGAGTAAGTCAGACTCGGTTCCGCAAGCTAATGACTCTTTGGAGATTAAGAAAGAGTCGGATCAGGCTGGGGATAGTAAATTCACTGAAGACGATATAGTTATAGGTGCTAAAATATTTGTTTTGAAAGACGGTGAATATAGACTTGCGGAAGTTTTACAAAGCCATGTTAAAAAAGGCAAAAACGTGTTCTACGTGCATTACCAGGACTTTAACAAGCGGTTGGATGAGTGGATACGATCAGACAAGATTGATTTCACGAGGGCGATGATCATGCCTGAAGTGAAAGTTGATAAGAAGGAGGAGGGAAAACTGAAATCCAAAAAAACAAAAGGCAAGAATTCCAAAAGCAAACCAAAGTCCTCGACGTCTACACCTCAACCGGATGAAGTAGAGTCTGGAAAGGCAGAACCGTTGGTACGTAATGAAGATGAGATGGATTTGGAAAATTTGAACGTCCAAGGATTAAAGCGCCCGGGCGAAGAGCTTAGCAGAGAAGACGAGATTAAGAAATTACGTACGAGTGGCTCTATGATTCAGAATCACTCGGAGGTAGCTCGAGTGAGAAATCTATCAACTATCATTCTTGGTGAGCATATAATAGAACCATGGTATTTCTCGCCATACCCTATAGAACTCACAGAGGAAGACCAAATCTATATTTGCGATTTCACTCTATCATATTTCGGATCTCGAAAGCAGTTCGAAAGATTTCGCTCTAAGTGTTCAATGAAACATCCTCCTGGGAATGAAATATACCGAGATTCCAAAGTGAGTTTCTGGGAAATAGACGGAAGGAAACAAAGAACGTGGTGTAGAAACTTGTGTTTGTTACTGAAGCTTTTCCTCGACCATAAGACTCTTTACTATGATGTTGATCCTTTCTTGTTTTATGTAATGTCTATCAAATCAAAACAAGGACATCATGTTGTGGGATATTTCTCTAAAGAAAAGGAAAGTGCAGAAGGGTATAATGTTGCATGTATTTTAACTCTACCATGTTATCAGAAAAGAGGATATGGTAAGTTATTGATTCAGTTCTCCTATATGCTTTCCAATGTGGAAAATAAAGTTGGATCACCCGAAAAGCCTCTTTCTGATTTAGGATTACTTTCGTATAGAGCTTTCTGGACGGATACGTTAGTTAAACTCTTGGTGGAGAGAAGTGATCCTCAGCTTTTCCGAAAGAATGCCACCCTACTGTCTGACAATGCTTCTGAAACGGCTAGAACACCTCCTCCTGGAAGTAAACAATCTGGTGGCATATTAAATGGTAATACACCTTCCAGTGAAATTACCATTGACGAGATTTCCTCCATTACATGCATGACAACCACAGACATTTTACATACACTTACCACACTCCAAATTTTGCGTTACTACAAGGGACAGCACATCATTGTGATAACAGATCAAATCATGGCCTTATATGAAAAACTTATTACAAAAATCAGAGAGAAGAAAAAGCATGAACTAGATCCTACGAAATTAAGTTGGACACCACCTTCATTCACAGCAAACCAACTTAGATTTGGTTGGTAATTTTTTATGATATTGACGTCGATTAGCTAATATTTTACAATGTATATAATATAATGAATAACTGATTTAAGGTACTAGATATGTCACACTGTCTCGGGCCCCCAAATTTTTATGCTCTTATCACTCTCGCACGATATCAACCGTGATCCCAGAATGTCGAATGCAACAGAATTAATTGAGGTCTCTGTCGATCCTGGTAGCGGTCTGCTTCTCTCAGACTGTAAGATGGACCCATTTGTGTAATCATAAAACTCTAGCCTTCCATCATCGTACCCGACACAAAGTGTATTTTCCACGGAATTGATTGCCATGGTATTTATGACATTGCTCTGTTCTGCCTTTGCGCCAAACTGGTCGAGAAGTTCTCCTATGGGAAGTAGCCATTGTTTTATTTCACCATTAGTATCGGCAGAGCACATTGTAAGCTCCTCTCGATGCATTACTAGCAGCCTGACGCTTTTACTATGCTGTGTGATCGTCAAAGCTGTTTTGGCTTTGCGAAGATCCCATAAGCGTAACGTTCCGTCCATTGAACTCGTTATTACCTGTGGGTCGCCAACCTGAGACTCGATCGATGTTATATCATTTTTATGGCCGGTTAGTACCATAGCCTGTGCTCTTGATCGTATATCCCATGCCCTGACTACGGAATCTCTGCCTCCTGAAAATAATATATCAAGTTCTGGATGTATTGCAAGAGAGTATATACCTCCCACATGCCCGTGATAATTTCGTATCTGGCAACCCAGAGAAGAATTAGTTTTTTCTAGATCCCAACATCTAACAGTTTTGTCTTCTGACCCAGAAAAGAGATATGGGTACCTCTTAGAGATCTGGACTGCTCTTACTCCCATTATGTGTCCAGTAATAATGGCTTTTGTTTTCAGTGAAGCGAGATCCCAAATCTTTATCGAAGAGTCCGATGATCCCGTCGCATACCACTTATTTGTAACTTCGTCAATAGCGCAACAGCGCACCCATCCTTGGTGAGCACCAGCAATAACCCTGAGCAACTTCCAATGTTCATTGAACGTTGTTTTATCACTTTTATTTGAATATCTTACATCTCCAGCACCCTCTGAAGCTTTAGGTATATCCAACTCACGATCTACTGTTCTTTCAGTCACACTAGTACTTGACATATCATCCTGATTTATAATGTTGGGCTCGATACCTCCCTTAACCTCAGTTCTATAGTTATATGCATTTGCGTTCATAGGCTCATCGGTCGAAGGTTCAACATTCTTGAACATATAATTTAGCCTACTACTATTGTATAACGCACTAGCCAATGTATCACTCACATCGGCGTCGTGATTATGATCGAGATTGAAAGTATCCTTGTAAGTTATCATTTACCATTTAGCTATAGCTATTGATAGACTTTTCGCTATATAAAATGTGCGAATAGCTGCATCAATAAACGCTCAAATCTTCACTTTACCTACTCTAAAAAATGGGTAACTGTGAAAGAGAACTTCCTCTTACACGGAGCCTCAAAGATATATTAGCATCAGACAGGGTTTTGGACTATAGAATAATAACTGTTCTTCCTTGGTCTTTCGATAAAGATGCAATAATGCTTCATGAAGAAGACCTGCTACTAGAAGTTGGTATAACTAAAACAAGGTACAAAAGAATATTCATTGAGGTACATGATCTCTGGATAAAATACCTTCGAGTGAAACAACCGAACCATGAAGTGCTTTTGAATAATGAGGATTTTGCTCTCCTTGATTTATATGATATGACTCTTGGCTTTTTGATAACTACAAACGAGAATCACTCAGTGTTTTTGTTGCACGAACTGGTGCTTTGGCTGTTATATACAAGATCAGACATTCCGGAAGCATTTTTAAGCCAAGAGTTCGAGATTATAACAAGCTACGTAACAAGTCGCCTTCAGCGTATCAATAAGAGCTCCTCTCTATGGCATCTAATCAAACAAGTATCAATAGTTCACATATTTGAAGGGCTCATACAAGGAGATATAAAACGCATCAGTTTATATCAAAAATTGATAAGGCGAACAATAAAGTCATGTCAGTTGCACGCCACGAACTATTATGCCTCTGGCTTCTTGGCTTGGTGTATTCGAGTCAATTTCTTGCTTCAAGTCCTGCCAAAAGTATCTGATGAGATCAAGCGTGCCCTAAATGAGCTTCAGGACGAAGTACGATCTATGTTAATATCTTTTACCCGTTCCTCTCTCACAGACATGTCGATGTGGCTGACCTTTAATGTATGTTGCTGGGAAATATATGGTCTGAGTCCCGAAACTCTCGATTACATAGTCTTTGAGTACAACACATTAGCTGATAATTTAAGGAAACGAGCCGTGAAAGTCACGGAGTTCCCTTCTATCGAAAATCCTTTAGATATCTCGATTTCTTGGTCATCATGGGACTGTCTAAGGTCTCAATTAAAATGGCTCTTGTCCATTCATTGTACGCATCTTGGTCCCTATGATTCAATATTCACTTTTGCTGCTAAAACTTCGAAATTAAAAGAACTATTAGACCTTCTCGTAAGCTTTCAAAAAAATGTCACAGCTGACACCGGAAGGAACCTAATGGGTACGAAAGCAACGAATGTCACCAAAGACGCTTTCAGCGCTGTTATTGAGAAGCTTCATACTAAGTACAAGAGTCTATAGCTGGTGTTGCATTTTCGGCTATACACGACTTTGGTAAATGTAATGATTTAGTCTCAACTTATGCTGATCTTCTGCATTAGAGTGTATCCTTATCTCTCAGACATAATGGTATGTTTTCCTATTCACTCAAATATATTGATCGGTAGGTACTAACAAAGTTCTAGCTAAAAATACGCCAACTACAGAAAAAGAAGCAGGATGAAGATGCGTCATTGCAGAACAAAGTCAAAGATGACAAAGTTACCATTACCAATAATTCTACATCGGCTGCTAGGGTGAGTGCAGCACAACTCAGACTTCAGAAAGATTTGACAGAGCTAGATTTACCGAAAAGCATTAAAGTGAATTTCACTAATCCTTCGAACATTTTCAACTTTGTGTTGTCTATTGTTCCTCAAGAGGGTTTTTACAAGATGGGTTTGTTCAAGTTCACAGTCGAAATCAATGAAAATTTTCCTATTGATCCACCTAAAATCAGGTGTATGCAAAAAATATATCACCCTAATATAGACTTGGATGGTAACATTTGCTTGAATATTCTTCGAGAAGACTGGTCACCTGTTCTTAACTTGAATTCTGTGATAATCGGCTTGAATTTTCTCTTTCTTGAACCCAATCCAAATGATCCGCTTAACAAGGAGGCGGCTAATGTTTTAGCCAAGAATAGAAACGTGTTTGCATCGAATGTGAAAGTTTCAATGAGAGGTGGAAGTGTTGATGGCGAAATATATGATAGAGTCGTTTGAACTCTCAATGACAAAAAGATCTATATTGGCACCAATGACAACGCACCTAACAACATGATGAGTCAGCTAGTCAAATCAGTATTAATAAAACTGTTGGAGCGCTATGATAAACAATTCAACATCGTGCTTCATGTATCGGCAAAACCGAGCAATCACAATTTAATCATATACGTAAATATACATTAACTCACTACGAAAGCATGAGAATGCGTAGAGGCCCCTAAATACGTTAAGATCTATCAGCTTGAGAGACGTACAAAAATATGCTTTCAGCCCTATGCAAAACTAACGCTTTTCCTCGACTTAATCAATCGTATGTAACGACGCAACCCTTAGCAACAAGATGCGGAAGGAACGATAAAAGACTTGTTTGTAAATTTACAAGAACAAATAATGTTCAGTGCAGATCTGGTGGGGCTTTGATTGATAAGAATTTATACTTTTTCTTTGTAACGTCATAGCAATCCTTGAGTGCATCATCATCCACGAACCATGTTACCCTTCCAGCTGCTCCTTCGTTCACTATAGAGCTAGGGAGTCCCTTTTCAGGTCTTTCCATAATTATATGCATAATTGGAGCCTTTGTCAACCCCTCAACGACAAATGTGACTCTATGAGCATGGCAAATGACAGGTATCGAAAGAGAGATACGGTTTGGTGGTCCTGATGGGGCGTTCAAAACGGGTATACACCATGCCAATTTTTCTCTCAACAGTTCTCCATGTTTAGGGAAAAGAGATGCAATGTGTCCGTCAGGAGCACAACCTAAAAGTAACAAGTCGAACATTGGAAGCTTCACGGAATCCTTCTTCGCAAAATTTCCAATGAGAAGCTTTTCGTAGTTGTCAGCACATTCTTGAGGATCCAGTATAAGAGATTCGTCTATGTGGTAAACATTGGGTTTTGCGTCACCTTCTATTAGGTCAAAGATCATTCGCTTGGCTTGCCCATAATTCGACTCATTACTTTCAAAAGGAACAAGTCTTTCGTCTGCAAAGTATATATCCCACTTGTCCCATTCTATCTCTTGCTGACGGGACATCAAGCCTTGGTTCAAAATTTTTATGAGCGAACCACCACTTAAGGCAATTTTGAATCGGGCTTCTGCTTTCTTCTTCTTCTCTTTCTTGATTTTCCCATTGCCATTGATAGATGTGGTGCTTGCTGATTCCGCAATGAGTGACCTCTTGCGCTGCTCGTGCTTCCTTTCAGCAATTTGTGCCTTATCGAGCGTTTCGTATAATGTCAAATTTTGGGCGCTTATAACATGGTCTGCCACCGCATCAGCAACCCCCAAAAACTCATGGAACGAGTATATCAACGGAACTGTCGTTGTCATTAGTCAGTCCCTTAATATGTTGATCCCTTTTGTCTTGCTTCAAAAACAATTGTTTGTGTTGTTTTTTTTTTTTTGGTTGTAACGGCTTCGTCAGTTAACCGTTCCCTGCCTTCCTGTCGCCTTCGTTTAGATTTAGCTTCAAGATTATACCGCAAACTGATCTAACTACACTTTTTAATATGTGACTACTTTTGGGCGTTGCGTTAATCTTCTATCAAGCCGCTGCGTAGTTGTTTTGTTTATCACTTACGGTGGTCTTTATTATAGTTATCATCGAAGTTTTTATGAGCAATCAGTGAGATATTGATGTCACGTGATAGATCATTCTATTGATTTCGGAGCTCAAGAAGTCACACTAGCATAACCAGAGATGCCCCCTCCGGAAGTTGCAGCAAGACTACTATTGGTATAAGTGTCTAGGCGTCTAGATATGTGGTGTAGTGATGCATTAGGTAGCCCCGGACAGCAAAACTACGACGCAGCGTCACTCCCAAGCATGTCTCGGGCACAAGAGCGTGTCATAACCACTGTTGATCGCCACCTGAGAACGGAGACTATATGTTTAAGACAGAGATGAGAAAGACATAGCAAGTAGCAATATGATCGAAACTTATGTGCAACTAGCAACAGAAGCGATAGTAAAGTGCTTACGATTGGACGAGACCACCAAACGGGAGTTTGATCCTGACGGTAGAACGGTGCAAATAGACACTGAACAAGAGATTGTGGTAGCGCGCCAAATCCGGCCACACGAGACATTGATTAGCGTTATTCGAGAGGATGTACGCAGTACTGTGGTGCGATGGGGACAGGACGGCTGGAACGAGAACCTTCCCTCTGAGGGACCATCTGATGGCACAGTGGTCAGGCTCAGAACGTTACTTGCTCCAGCGCAGGCGCAGACGTCGTTTAGGCTAGACTCCCGGCGATCCGATTCAGAAGATCGAACCCACGAACCTCCTGAAAGGGCCGCGCCGCCTCTGGTGCGCGCAGCCCCCGCCACTGCGCCAGCCCGTCAGATAGGAGACATGCCAGATTTCGAAGATAAGTACGAAATGCAGCACCACCGCAGCGCAGTGGGCTTGCCTCCAAACGTACCCACAATCGGAGACCGTGACTTGAACCCCCCAGGGATCCCAAGACATCCCACGATGCAGCCCTTTGTCGATCCGCTTGCCTCTCCAGGCCAAGACGGCGGCATGTATCCTCTGATGAACCACCCGCTATTTGGGCATGCATCCGATGACAGTTTTCCACCAGGTGTTCCTCCGGGAGCGCGTTACGACGAACCAACTGCTGATAGCCCCTTTGCATCTTCACGTCGCCCACGACTAGGCTTTGGCCCTGGCTCAGGTCCTGGTTCAGGTGGCCCTCCTGGGTTCCCTCCCGGCCCATTCTTCTGAGTTCTGTCTATCCCCTATACCCTTACACCACCTCTTCCCATACAGGATATTACTGGGTATTATTTAGTAAAAATCTAATGTCATATTTCTTCTTCGCTTCTCGTCTCCGCAGTTTTTTGCACCTATCTCGTAGAGCCTCTCCTTCCCGCGCCCAAACCTTGAAAGGGCAATAGCCAGTCTGTCTCGCATGTTGCGTGCGTCCTGCCGTGCTGCTCCTTCGCCCACCCCATTCACCTCTCCCTTGTTCTTGCACTTGCCTTCCTTAACGGTGGTAGAAGTATCATCGACGTTATGTCAATGCACACGACCTGTTGTCTACTTACCTCAATAGGAAGCATGTTGTGACACAAAACCCCGTTCTTCATCTTATGAAAAGCCTTTCACATAAGTATTCCCTATTAGGCAATTTCTACTATGGACTTCGGACCAGAAGAGGATTAAGTCAGTAATAATTAGCTATATAAGTAAGGAACGGTCTATCGTCTAGAGTTATTATAAGGTAGACAACTCTATAGTGCAAGAATAGTTCAACTTTAAGTCTTTTCAGCGCTTCAGGTGTATCTTTTGAAGCCAGATCGCAAGCGAACGAACGGCAGAACGGTGCGAGAGAAAAAAAATCGAAGGAAAAGCAAGGTGATAGAGAAACATCGAAACATAGATACCCTAGAAAAAGCTGGACTTGAAAGCATCTAGAGACGATACAATTGGACATAATGTCACATGTATATGAGAGAAACCGTATTCTGGCACAGACAGAGAGTGGTGGACCCTACGAGCTGTATGGTGAGATGTATGGCAGAGACATGATGGGCGCTGGGCGGGGTATGACCATGGAAGCCACTCCATATGAGCTGGATCTCAGCACTCAGTTGAACATTGAACAGGACTTGGAAAATCAGCCCGAGCTCCACAACGAAAAGCGATTGTTTTCGTTTCTTTTGCCCAAGTCAGTTCCACCCCTCACAAGCCCCGATGAGCGTAAGCCATACCCCCGTTATACACTGAATTTTTTGAGCAAATTGGTGTTTTTCTGGAACATCCTGATACTCTATAAGGGCTACAAGCGGACACTTTTGCCGGAGGACCTATACTATCTCCCAGATCACGTTAAGGTAGAGTCCATGCATAGAAAATTTGACCGGTCGTTGCGCAGGCGTATCGACGTAGCCAAAGATAAATATGTGAAAAAGAACGGGTCACTCAATGGCTTCAAATGGTCCCCTAATCTTATACCCTTATCGTTATTCGAGACATTTTGGTGGCAGTATACCCGTAGTACCATTTACTTGGCTCTTGCCTTTTGCTGTGAAGGTTTGTCGCCCTTGGTTTCCAAAGCTTTGATCAACTTCGTCGAAGATAGGTTCCTCGGTCTCGAGTCTACATACAACAGAGGTGTGGGTTTGACCATTGGAGCCGTTATTCTCATTATGGTCAATGGATTGCTTCTTAATCATTTTTTTCATAATTCCATGATGACAGGAGCACAATCAAAAGCTATTTTAACGAAATCGCTTCTCCTTAAGTCTTTTAGATTGAGTGCTCGTTCCAGAGAGGAATACTCTGTTGCAAGAATAACATCAATCATGAGTACAGATTTAGCCAGAATTGACTTGGCATTTGCATATCAACCAATCTTGGTTTGCTTCCCCATTCTTGTGATCATTGCTATTGTACTCTTGATAGTTAATATTGGAGTCAGCTCCTTAGCAGGTATTGGATTATTTGTCTTATCGTTATTTGTTTGTCTTATTTCAACCAAAAAGCTCTTCGTCCTTAGAGAGAAAGTCCTCGAGCACACAGATAAAAGAATTGGATTAGTCAGGGAAGTATTGAATAACCTAAAAATAATAAAGTTTTACGCTTGGGAACTTGCCTACAAGTACAATATTGCGGATGCTCGTCAGAAAGAAATGAAATATCTTTTCTCAATTAAAGTGTTGCGAGATGTTGTGACATCCTACGCCGTTACAATCCCAACTCTTTCTTCCATGCTCTCCTTTGTTACTATGTGGGCTTCCTCTAGCATGAAATCTCCCGCAGAAGTTTTTTCTTCTCTTTCATTGTTCTCAATCTTGGGTCAGGCCGTTATGTTATTACCCATCACATTAGCTACTGGAGCAGATGCATTAATTGGATTCGGAAGATGCAGGGATTTTCTCATGGCCGAAGAAACAGAATTGGATGATTATACCTTGAAAGATTCAAACTCCTCAGAATTTGAATTCGGAGGAGTTCCTGAGCCTGAAAATGATGTCGCTATCGAAATTGAGAACGCTAACTTTATATGGGAGTCAAAGTTTTCTAGAAAGCATTCCGCTCTCGACTATAACTCTTCTAGTGATGAGAAAAAGCATTCGAATGACACTTCAGGTAAGAACTATGGTATTCAAAACAAAGAAAGGTACCTTGAAAATGACTCCGATGAATCTGGTTCGTCTAATGATACTTGTTACGAACCTGATTACTATAGTTTCCAGGGTGCTAAGCAGTTCCCTGGCTTGCATAATATTAATTTGAAAATAAAGAGAAATGAATTTGTAATTGTTACTGGTTCTATTGGATCTGGTAAGTCAACATTACTTGCAGCATTGTCGGGTACTATGAAACTTGCTAATCCAAACACGGGACACTATGTCAAAAATGGCGAGTCTCTATTATGTTCTATTCCATGGATGCAAAATGCTACTATTCGTGAGAACATTCTTTTTGGAAGACCTTATGACGCAAAAAGATATCAGGATGTTGTTAGTGCTTGTTGTTTGTTGGATGACTTTAAAACTTTCCCTGCAAAAGATATGACAGAGATTGGTGAGAGAGGTATCAATTTGTCTGGTGGCCAAAAGGCACGTATCAGTCTTGCAAGGGCTTGCTACTCTGATATTAACATTCTCTTGTTTGATGATGTTCTCTCAGCAGTTGATTCGAGGGTAGGTACCCATATTGTGAAAAACTTGTTCAACGACTTCTTGAAGGATAGAACTAAAATATTGGCAACACATCAATTGTCCACTATTCAATCTGCTGATAAAATAATTTATCTTCGAGGCGATGGAAGTATTGATTGTGGCTCACTTGAAGAACTTCGGTCCAGAAATGATCAGTTCAGAAGACTATTGGATTTTAATATCCAATGTAAGCCTGAAGAAGAGCCAGAAGTTACTGAGGAAGAACAGCGAGCTTATGAAAGAAAGTTTGCAGATATTTCCAAACAAAAGGACTTTGATAGTGCTGGTCAAATGATGGCTGATGAAGAAAAAGCAACAAATGCCTTGTCTTATAAAGTTTACAAGATGTACATCACTCTGGGTAATGGAATATTTGGCAGCTTTGCTCCTGTTATATTCGTGCTATTGGTCATTATCGCTACTTATTGTCAATTGTTCACTAATACCTGGTTATCATACTGGACTCAAAAGAAGTTTGTAGGAAGATCTGATGATTTCTACGTTGGATATTACGTGATGTTTGCAGTTTTAACTGTGTTCTTCACCGCCCTTGAATTTATCATGTTGGCATACATGAACAACAATGCCGCGTCTTTATTGAATGTGAGAGCTATCTCGAGAATTCTTCATGTTCCCATGAGCTTTATAGATACCAATCCAATTGGAAGAGTCTTGAACAGGTTTACTAAGGATACTGATTCCTTGGATAACGAGATTGGAGAACAGTTAAGACTTTTCATATTTCCTTTTGCGATAATTATCGGTATCAATATACTCTGTATTTGTTATCTTCCATGGTATGCGATTGCCCTTCCATTCTTAGCTTTTGCTTTTCTTTTCCTTTCTAACTTCTATCAAGGTGCTTCGAGAGAAATCAAGAGGTTGGAAGCCTTGCAGCGTTCCTTGGTTTACAATAACTTCAATGAAACCTTGACCGGAATGTCAACAATTCAGGAATACAAGATGGAATACAGTTTCATTGCTAAGAATGATAAATACATTAATCTGATGAACGAAGCATATTACCTCACTATAGCAAACCAAAGATGGCTAGCAGTTAATTTGGATATTGTTGTGAGTTGTTTTGCTTTGATTATTTGCCTCTTGTGTATTACTGGTCAATTCAATATTGGTCCTTCATCAACTGGTCTATTATTGAGTTATGTGATTCAGATTGTGGGATTGCTTTCATTGACTGTGAGAGCGATGACACAGGTTGAAAATGAAATGAATTCAGCTGAAAGACTTCACCAGTATGCGTATAAGATCCCACAGGAAGCAGAGTATAAAAAGCCTGAAACTGCCCCACCTCCTGAGTGGCCATCTTCTGGTTACATTAAATTTGATAATATATCTATGAGATATAGACCTGGCTTGCCTTTAGTATTGAAAGATATGAGTCTTAATGTGTATCCAGGTGAGAAGGTTGGAATCTGTGGTAAAACAGGGGCAGGAAAATCGTCTTTGATGTCAGCTTTATATCGATTATGTGAATTGGAGAAAGGTTCTATCACTATTGATGGTTTGGACATCAAGGATTTGGGACTCTATGAATTGAGATCGAAGCTTTCCATGATCCCTCAAGACCCGGTGTTATTCCAAGGGACAATAAGATCAAACTTGGACCCTTTCAATGAATACCCAGACAGCTTACTTTGGGATGCATTGAGAAGATCGGGCTTGATTAAAGCTGAAGAAATAGCCCGGGTTAAGCAGGTTACAGAATCACAAAATGAACATGAGCTTCACAAATTCCACTTGCAGCAAGTTGTGGCGCAAGATGGTGGAAATCTTTCATTGGGCGAAAGACAATTAATTGCGTTGGCTAGGGCCTTAGTCCGTAATTCAAAAGTATTAATATTAGACGAAGCAACTTCTTCCGTTGATTTCGAAACAGATGCAAATATTCAGGATACTATTGCAGAAGAATTTCGCCAGTGTACTATACTTTGCATTGCACATCGGTTGCAGACAATTTTGAACTACGATAGAATTGTAGTCATCGATGATGGGCGCATTGTCGAGAAAGGTACACCAATCAGTTTATTCAAAGCTGGAGGTATCTTCAAAAAGATGTGCGATAAAGCTCACATTGATGCGTCGGAGTTCAACCATTACCGAACTACAGATTGATATCCATATAATTAACGTTTATAACTTTTAAGTTTCCAAAGTAAACTTTCATGATAATGTACTTTTCATTTCCTTATACAACTACCCTTTCATTCAAAAGTATTACATTTGGTAAAATTACTATGTATCTATTCAACTCTATTGAAACTTTTGAATCGCGTTCAAGATTAATGCACCGGACGCAGTCTCTAGTAACGAAGGAACATTTACACCATTGGTGTTTCCTTCACAGAAGTATTTCTTATCAGGTGTGTAGCTCCCAATTGAAAAGGCATTGTTATACTTCTCATAGGAGGCATATGAAAAGGAAAGTGGGTCGTTGTAGAAATATCCGGTGGTACTATTCATCTTATACGTGGTAAGCATCTTTCCCTCGCGAAGGACCTCCAGAGAGATATCATTATAAGTGAGGTATTCTACTAAGCCAGGTGGTTGTATCGTTTTGAGATCCGCAAGGCCACAATAAGCCAAGTACTGAAATTGAAGAGCGTTGTTCCAGTAGCCTGTACTGCCGTAGAATGCCCCGGACCGGCTAGTGAGCGCCTGCGCCAATTTCACAGCCTTACTGTGGTAGTCATTGTTCCCGGTGAACTTTGCGAGATATGCTAAGGAGGATATAGCAGTACCCACTGTATACATAAGCTTTCCTTGGTTTATATTGCCTGTGTTTGCATCCTTACCATCGTAGAAAAATCCATCCAGAGAATCCTGTAAATTATCGAATAACCATTTAAGACTCTTTTCAGCGAAAGACAATGCACTCTCGTCGTGAGTAGCATTGTATATCATCACGCCTGAAAGTGCTGTCTCGGTAGCTGAGATAGAAGCGAGATAGCTGCCGTTAACCAGCCACCGCACGCCCCCCGTTTGGTCGTCCCATTGTCCAGACAAGCGCGAGAAGAGCAGCTGTGCCATTGACAAGAGGGTCTTATTGCCGGTAACATAGTAGGCCTCCAAAAGCACCCACAATACCTGCGAGTTGTCATCGGTGTAGTATTCATTGCCGCCAATAGTAGCTGCAAACCAGCCAGTTTTGTCCTGGAACTTCCCCAAGGCGTCCGCTACCTGCTGGGCAGATGTCTTATCGCCTCTAGCCACAATTGCGCGGGCTGCCACGGCCAGATCCCATAAAGCAGCTGGCAGAGATGAATGCAGCTGGCATAGAGATGCCTCCTGCAAGAAAATGCCTCGCTGTTGGTCCCAGAACAAGTTCCACAAGGTGTCGGTAGTTGTTTTCTCATATTTTGCAGCATTTATCTGGCTGTCGCGAGCAGTTAGCGGAACACCGGCTGGTAACGCTACTACACCGCCAAGTACAGCGGCAAACAGCCCGAATAGCGTCTTGAGCTTCATAGTAAGTGACTGTCAGCGGATCGATAGTAGTACACAAGAATTGGCAGTGAATTATGCTTATCTATGAGCTATTTCTTTGGTTGTGTAGTACACTACTTATATATGCGCTAAATCTTGTAAAGACCCTCCTGTTGTACTTTCTGATGCTGTTACTAACAAAACCTCGGATTTTGTAGGTTCTCCTCGAGGGAGCTCTTCATTAGCGAAAGGTAGGCCAAACTAACCCTTTTTATACCTCAGGACGACTTCTGGCCCTCCCCCCCTTTGACGTATCTCATCTGCCATAACATGTCCTTAAGCGGAATAAAGCACAGGAGATTCCCCTTTTAATGCTTCTGGCTGATTACTGAGGCCTTAGCGTTACTGAAACAATAAAACACCCGACGCTAATTCACCCTGGAAGAAAGCGAATGCTTGCAGAAGAGGTGCATGCGTTCACTACCGATGCCAGCTTACGCCCAGCGTCCCAGCCAGTCTCGTCTCACCAACAAGGAGCGCCAACAATAGTGCGGGTTCGGCACAGGGTCTGGACTTCGCACCGAGCTCGCTAAAAGGCCTCGTCAGCGTGCGCACGCCACAGGCGGTATGTCCTTCACCAATTACTGGCTAAAGGGTGGTTGATGTTATTTCGCCAGGGACGATTAACTCTAGCCCCTGGGCTTGGGCACCACATTAAAGGGCATGAACCACATAGAAAAGCAAGTATGCATTCATAGCAGCCACGTCTCCGGGAGACACAAGCGAAACGACGCTGTCATCAAACTTCAACCACTGGCCCGCCGGCGTCTTAATAGCGACCACATAGTGGCCCGTGCTAAAAGATCCGATATGAGACACTACCGCAAAAAGCTCGTACGTGGTGGGAGAGGCGTCTGCTTCTGCGCGCGATGAGGAGGTCGTGTACGGAGTCATGTCAAGAAACATCGGTGCAGCCACTGCTGTGTCAATCTTCAGGAAGGAGTCCGCAGACAGGTTGTGCTTGAAGCGCTTCAATTGGATCGATAACACTGTAGGGCAGCGACCCATACGCAACGTTTTGTAGGCCGTCGCCTCTTTCTGGCAATGCTGGCAGCTGTACAAGGCGTCCAATGGCTCTTCCAGGGTGAACATGTCGAGACAGCCGTTCACGTCAAGTCCGGTCGTGCTCTGGCCAGGAAACTCGACCTCCAAGGAGAGGTCGAGCATCGGGTCGACTTTGGCAGTGATGGAACCGCACGACTCGCACCGGATGGAGCTCACAAGTTCGCCAGCAAAAACCGAGTGCGCCACGCACGTGCAAGTCTCGGGAGCGATTGGCGTACCGCACACCCGTTCGTGATCGTGGTGCAACTCGTTCATGACAAACTGCCAAAACTCGTGGGCATCTTGTTCCTGTGCTCCCAGAAATGATCGCTTCTTGTGCCATGCAGTGGCCAAAAAGGCAGACATGCAGAAGCCCTGACCGCTGCCGCCCACATAGAACGACTTGAAGATATGGTCGAGTGCGCACGTGACGCATGCTGTGTCCTCGCTGTGTGTGCCGGAAGCGAGGTACAAGCGGTTGGGGTCGCAGTTGAAGTAGTGGTGGTCATTGTTGAAGAAGCGATACTTGACGAGCGGATTATGGACGAGCGTTTGTAGTATACAGCTCATGTAACAAGTCGCACCAAGATTGACAAATCCTCGGATCCCAGCGACAGCAGGCGCCGTAGGATCTGCGTAGGCATCTGGGTCTACGCAGCTTATATGGGCACCGGTAGTCGAACTGGCACCCTGGTCGCTATACGCGTATGCGTTTCCTGACTCCAGGAAGGAAGACCCATAGGTAACTTCAAGACGAATGCGATCAAGCGTGTCATCGTTCACATAATCGCCGCACAGGAAGCAGAAAAGTAAGCCATTTGAAATGTCTATCGCAAACATATGTGACAGAAGTTTGTAGTGGGTGTAGGAGTGTCTGTGTCCATTAATACAGCCGACGTGTGGACACTGCAAACAGGCCATGTTGTGATGAAAATTGGTCAAGCTGCACTCAGTGCAGCGAAGAGCCGTATTTTTTAACTCCATGAGCTTGTGGTAGGGGACTCTGCTACCATCTTTGCGTTGCCTGTATCTAGCTGTAGACAGGAGACGCTGTGAAACCCGAGCCGCTAGGCGATATGTACTGAAGACCTCGTCGCGAGCCAGCGATTTTAAAACTGACTTTAAGTGGGAGCACGGAGCTATGTCTGAAAAATAGTCTGTTTTGGGGCCGGTCACATCCTCATCCAGGAGCAAGTCAGTTGAATAATGCATTTCTTGTTTAGATACTCCCATGTTGGTTGCCGTCGGCTCTCTGTTAAAGTCCACTAAACCCTGGTCGGTCTCTCTTTCTTGTTATGAATGCAGAATATATATGCTACCCAAGTTATGCTCTTTTGTTTGTCACCGTACACTCAATCGCTAGTGTACGGCGTATGCTCTATGGATCGTCGCTTACTTGTTAACGCTTGGTGTTGAAAAGTGAATTGTAGCCCGGTGGCTGCACCAAAGGAAACAACGTGTTTGATTCGTCGTGTACAGTGCTTTTCGATGGTTATAGGAAAGAAGCTGTCTCTGATACTCTTTATGATACCTCTTCTAGTCTCACTTTCCTTATCTTTCACTAGTCAAGATTGGAATCATCAGTTAATTTTTAATAGACTGTACCTATGATCTGATCGCATCCTCTCCCAGGGTGTGTATGGGTCCTTTTTTTCGCCTGCTATGTACTGGAAGTGACTATTTTCATTGAATTGCCTATATATACATATATAGAGGCCTAGGCATGTTGCCCATCTCATCAGTAGTTAGTTTTAGGCTGTTTGATATATGGTTGTATAAAATAAAAAAGAAATAATCAAGGGAGATTCACTAGATGAGTTTATAGATCTCAGTCAAAGAAATCATCATCTGAATCGTTGGAGCCGGCATCACGAATAGCTTTTCTGGTAAATTTAAGCCTGCTGGACTTGGACAAAGGCTCACCGTCATCATCCTGGTTTGCATTGATGATGAGACGGGTGTCAGAGGGCTGCACCGCGCCCACTTCGGTCAATACTCTCTCAACGTCAGCTAGGTTTGTATCAGAGCCACCCAAGGCTGTAAGGGTAACAAGTTGCTTAACCACGTCCTTTTTGTGGTACACAAGAAGAGTGGGACAGTTTGCTTCCGGATAGTTTTCGACGCAGCGAGTTGCAGTAATCTCGCACACCTTGATTTCGGGGAACTTCCGAGCCACCATCTGCAAAAGCGACGCAAGAAGTCTACTCTGCAAGCTGGCCAGCAGCGACATATGTAGCAAAACCCAGCAGTCGCTTGATGCCTGAGTGACTTCCTTTTCGTACTCATTTTTACTGACGGGAAACACAGACCCAAATCGCTGCTTTTCCTGCAATTTCTTCAATTCGTCCAAGCGCTTCTGCTTGTAGAAATTCAAGAACTCTTCGTCTTCGTCGTCTTCCAATGCATCAAGCTCGCTGATGTCCTTGTTCTCGAGTCTATTTTCGTGCTGCTTCTTAATGGCTTCCTCAAATGCCTCTTCAAGCTCGGCAGTGGGCGACTTAGGCTTCTCGGGAATAATCCCTTTCTCTCTAAGAATATCAGTCCATTCGGTGTCTTCGTTGGGATCCACCTCCACTTGCATTTTCATGTTATTCATGCTGCCGGTCCGCTATTATCTTTCGTCCACAGCGAAGAGTCCATCACGGTGATCTCATCGTAAAGTTTCCAAGCCCGCATCATGACCTTGTGCAAATCACGTTACAAGTTCAAGAGCGCCAGAAGGCATACATCCGACCCGCTAAACAGCAACGACGGACAAGTATCGGACTAAAGATACAGCAATTTATTACAGAATAAAAATAAAGCTATATATATTTGCTTTGTATGTACAGATTAACAGCTAATGTGTAGCCTTGTTTTTGGTGTTCGACCATGAGTCAAAACATGTCTAAATCTAAAACGCCGTAAATATAATGTTATGGCGGCAACAGGCCGATTACACACGACAGCTACCCAGTAGCCCGCGGGCCGTCTATTTGGTGGCCTTGGCCAAGTAGGTAACCAAATCGTTTCTATCCTTAGGCTTCTTCAAACCACCGAAAGCCATCTTAGTGCCAGGAATGTACTTCTTTGGGTTCTCCAAGTAGTCAGCCAAGGTCTGTTCGTTCCATTCAACTCCCTTTTTCTTGTTAGCGTCACTGTAGGAGTACCCCTCAGCCAAACCGGACTTTCTACCAATGATTCCGTGCAAGTTAGGTCCAACCTTGTGTGGTGCACCCTTCTCGACAGTGTGACACTGCAAACATCTAGTCTTGAATAAGTTAGCACCTTTCTTTTCACTTCCCTTTTCAAATGGAGCTGGCATCCTGTCTTATAATATATTGATACGTTGATTAAACTGTCAATGAAATCTACTATGTAGCTTTACAATATTTCTGTTCCCTGGGATTATCTGTTTATATATACCTAATTCCTGAAAAATTCTCATAATTGTAAACTGCTCATCTACGATTGGTTAGATTGTGTGCAGTCTGTCACCAAAATCCATCATCGACGTGATAGAACCTGGAGTAGGGCCGTGCTTCAGACACGAACAGCACGTACAACGGTGGCAGGTCCGGTCTGTGCGTTCCTTGTACTAGAGGGAGTCAGCTATTGGAACGCTGAATGACGGAAAGCGAAGGATGGCAGTGGGAAAGCAATGAAAGACTTGTTCGCACTGTTTAGATGACCCGAATATAGCCGACCGTAGCGGCAGTCCACCCCAGGGAAGCAAAAAAGTAGCAAGAACATGATTGAAGCGTTCGTCAAGACCGTGATGCTGGCATATGATACTTGAGGGCCCTTGATACCTAGCACGAAGGTTGACGGGAGTGAGTGTTAGGGTGCAGTAGTGCGTCTTTCGCAGCCAGAAGCTTGAAGCAACACTGCCAGGTGAGTTTGTCAGGGACTATGGCAGTGGACTTCTAGAGAAACTGGAGCTCCGTGATGATACAGATGATGACGACGACTCGTGTGTTTGTGCTCTGCCTCGCAACGAGTCTTGGAGATTGGCTAACACCGAGCGAAGCTCGTCGGTAAGCACTCCTAGGCCAATAGCCGTGAAGTAATTAATGGCGAAGCGAATATGGTCCGTGTCTTCAAGAGACACATTTGTCACAGGAAACATACCGTGGGTGGCTTTTTTGATGACGGGATCCTCGAGTCTTTCCTGAAGCTCGGTGATACCGATTTCCTCCACGAGCTCTTGGAAAATGAATTTCAAAAGCACACGCGAGGCCGAGTTTGTGTGTTCTTCTGTTAAGACTATCTCGTTCCACCCTTCTTCCATAGCGAGCCTGTCCAGCGCGTAGAGGTGGCCGAAAAACTTGCCTATGTTGCGCAACGCGTTCGACTCATATTGATGGATATCGTTGTAGTATGACTTAAACACTTTTACAAACGCCTGGTGCCACTCGGAGCTAATAGAACAGAGATTCTCGCCGATTACACCGTAATACTTGGAGTAGGTTTTCTCGTTTGAACAGCATTTCACAATCATGTCAACCAAAACTTCTCTGTTTTTCGTCTTATCGGTCAGTGTCTTGTCGAACTGTAACTTGAGTAATTTGTGAACTGCCTCCTGCGACGACATACTCGACATTACCGTGAGATATACTGTTTTCTGGAAATTGATTAAATTAGATTCTGTCATATCTTTTATTTGCAGAAGATCTTGTTGTATAGCTTGTAATTCGTTTTCGTCGACTATTTCGTCACTTTTGGGGTCTTCTTCTTCTTCATCTTCGCTATCTGTCGCTCCGTTCCCAAGGATATCGTTTCTTATTTTGTCATACTGCTGTTCATTTTCTTCGTACTTATCGTCAAAATGGTATATGTTCAAATGGTCTTGTGCTTCTAGGTGCTCTTCTAACTCGACAAGGTGTGTGACTTGGTCTTCCTCTTCAACAAGGTCTAGGTCCTCTTCTATTGCTGGGTACTTCTTGAATCCACCTCTTCTCACTTTAAAAAGAATCTGAATTTGGGAACATGTATCTTCGCTTATCTCTTCACTATCGTGCATGAGTGATCCAAGCCTATCAAAAATCATGTTACTGGCTGTAGGCATCTGAGACTCTATGAGCCTACCTACTATGTATAGCGAGCGTATAGTCAAGAAAACAGAATCATTACTTGGTCGCTCGAGTAAAAGCTGAATAATCTGGAGTATCAAAACCTCGTTACAAACACGCTGGTTAGTTAAGTGACAAATGAATACCAATGGACTAATACAGTCTCTTCTGTTTGTTAGAAAATACTTTCGAAATTGTAGTACAGCACGAGCTATTGTGAGCTTCCCGATGTCATCTATTTTAGAGTTTAATACTGTTATCAACGATGCATACACTGGGGTAAGATTTCGATTTCTTAATTGTACTTTCATTATCTCCCGTACTAGCAACCCTTTTCCTTTATTCAAATTTATTTCAAACGCATTCAACACAGTCTCTTTGATGTTCTCTCGAGTCAATTTATTTACTAATATCTTTATTGACCTTCTTAACTGTACCCACTTTATTCGTTGATACATGTCATCTTTTACACTCAAGTCCTTCAAAAGCTTATCCTCAAGTTCATTTAACTTATTCTTGTCTACTTTTTTACCTTTCGACCATAGTTCAAGTAACTCGTTGTACTTCTCAGTGTACTCAATCATGCTATCTTTCTATACAAACGAATATGATTTACTTCCATAATCTGTTGACATCTTCGCGATGCCCATATATGAAAAAATACATTACATACATTCATAGAATCAAAATTTATTGAATATAAGGATGCTTTTGAATCAAAATATTATATTGTATAATACAAGATGGGTAGCTAGTAGTAGTATAATTACAAGACGCTTTGCTAGGCAGGTGTCTACCAAAACAGCACCTGCAAAAAAGTCAAGCTCTCATTTGAAGACAAAGTTGAAGCATTTCATCGAAACAGGTGAAGTGCTAAAATATACACCTCTTCAGTTGAAAAAACTGTTCGAGAGACAGAAAGGAAAGCAATTAAGACAAATCAAAGTAGGATCGTATTCGCCTCAGAAGGCTTTGTTATTATTGAAATCGAAATATGGTGCTGGATTGCAATCAGATAATGGTGATTTAATAGATACAGAGAGCATCAAGGTTGCTGACTTGAAGGTCACGTCAGAACGATCACTTCCTATATTTGAAGGGCTTTTGAACTTCAAAAAGGCAACTAAGAAGCCCATCGACGAAAGGCTTTTGTTGTTATTGTTGGGAAGTAATAAGGAACAGATCAGAGATCCTTATCTTGTCACCAAAGATGTGTTAAAACTACTTGAAAGAGATGGAAAAATCACCCGAGCCGTGCATTTATCCAAATTGGCTGGTAATCCGAATGGTATCGTTGGTATGAATGTCGTCCTTGAATGGTTACTTAAAAAAGGTGATGTCAAGTCTGCATTTAAAAATTTCAATGATAGAAAAAAGTGGGGCATTCCTGCTAATGAACATACTTATGTCATACTATTTGACTCGTTGTCAAAATGTCATGCATGGGGTGATGTATCAGATAGTATTGCACTCAAATGCTCTAGAATTTTTGAGGATTTAGTGGAGAAATGTAAGACAGACAAAAATTTCAAAAAAAATTTCAAATTAGGTATTGAACATTTCAATTCTTGCTTGAGCCTCTTGATGAAAAATTTCACTGATGATCAAAGTACTGCGTGGTCGTTTTTTGACTTATTAATTCCGGATGATAGTGAGGAAAAGACTATAAATATTAAACCGGATGCTCAAACATTCACAATCTTCCTAAATGGCATTAGACAATACTATTATGTGAAGGTGGATAAAGTATTAAATGATAGCACAATCTCCAAGAACAAAAGAACTCTTGAACTCTTCGCTTTACAAGGGAAATTGGTAAGTTTATCTCAACTTATATTAAATAAGCTCATGAAAGAAGCCATGCCTCCTCCCCCTCCTTCAAGGGAAGAAGCATCAGCAAATCCAGAGCTTTTGGCCATTTATAGGAATAAAATCAAGGCAACGTTACCTGAAATTGATCCGGCTTTTGCGTCTGTTTTCATATCGACGTTAACCAATCCTAAATTTTCCACTGGACCACATATTTCCTCAGGATCACACTATAGGTATGTGCAGCAAGGCATTGATTACTTGAGATTCTGGTGTCCTGAAGTCGAGTCCTTATTGCATTATATTCAAACGAGAAGTGAAGGTTCAGATGTTTTGCAACCAACGCCTGGCGTGAGGGAGAGATGTGATCATAGACTCCATGACGCTTTAGAGCTGCCTGAGGTATCAAGTTTAAAAATGCTTGCTGAAGATGAAAACATTCAAGATCTTCTCCCTGCTAAAGTTTTACCCAATGAACGTTTGACGATGTCAGATGTAAATCCTCTTGTTATATTTCCCCCTTCCTTGCTATCTAAAAACAAATTGAGAGCGATATTCAGTGGAAAGCAGAAACGCTTGGTTGACTTTTCCAGATTATCAAGAACCGATATTGAACAATACATAGAGAACGAGAAAAAACAGAAGTCCAAAGGAGCCAACGGAAAGAGGTTGTCCAAAAGCACAATTTTGTTTCATAAGAACACTGGTATTAATAGATACATTTTGCAATTAATCGTGGACTGTCTTGCTCAACTTGGTCATTTGCGAGAATTATATATTTCAATCTGGTATATCCTAACCAAATGGGGAGGCATATATATCAAAAGAGATGAGATGGCTTCCACTATAGTCTCGCGTGGTATTGAAAAAGGAGTACTCGATGATTCCGTCTTTCCTCGCCCAAAGGCTAGAAGCAGCCCGGCTCTTAATGATGATTCAGCTGCAACCGAGACATCTTCATCAGGTTCTGCCACCCCATCGATGACTGAGAAGTTAGAACTCACACCTCCTCATGAGCCTGATGTTGTTGATATTTTGCTTGTTGAAAATTTTATATATAAGCTTACAGAGAATAAGGCTCTCAAAGAACCTGCAGCTTCCCTGGTAGAAATTTTCTCTGTTCTTGTCAACGAGGAGACTAATGTGAGAAACAGCCTCAAACCAAGAGATAAGACCGTCGATGCGGTATTCGCATCTCTTGTCAAGCAGCTTCATTATTACAACGATTCGAATTTAAACAGAGGAATTTATGAGAACAGAGAGAGCAAGGTTTCCCCTAATACACCAAAAAAATCCCTCAGTGTAGCGCAGCTAGAGTTCTTTTTGGTCTACTTGGAGAGGTTTATGGCTTCGCTCCATGTTTACACCGACAAAGCGTACGGGAAAAATTCTTATATTTCGCCAGCTTTCGTTCAGAGTTATGAGAAGATAATCACAAGAATTTACAACAGCACATGGCTTAACACTGATGTTTCAACTGAGCTTCTAATTCACAAGCACATAATCAAATCTGGAATATTAACCTTCAGGCCCAGACATGTCGTAAAGACTGCAAACAATGCATCATACACTGACGTTATAAAGTTATCTCTTGACTGGGTTTTTAAGCATTTAAGTAATGAAACTAATTTAAAACGAGAGGACGTAAACTTGATGTTTACTTTAAGAAAGATAAACAATTTATCGTCCACTGATGAGTCTGTTAAAGATAGAATGAGTGACTTAGCACGTAAGTGTTACGCTCAGCTCTTCTAGCTGCATCATATCCTCATTTCAATCCTGTACATAGTATTTAATAGCATCTATTTCTTATAACGCTTTCTATGATAATGATAATAAAGCATGATATCTATGTCAAGGGTAA
This sequence comes from Millerozyma farinosa, assembly GCA_002196765.1. NCBI lineage: Eukaryota > Fungi > Ascomycota > Pichiomycetes > Serinales > Debaryomycetaceae > Millerozyma > Millerozyma farinosa. The sequence goes on along the minus strand of NBND01000002.1, from coordinate 361,105 downwards.
TGATAGTAATAAACGACCCTGCTGTGTATGACTACAGCTTATTCTTGCAAGAATCGCTTCGGTTCTTGCATGATCGCGAAGCACTTGGCGTCAATTGTGAGATACTTATCTTGAAATCCATAGAATCATCAAATCAGCTAAACAGGATTTTGACAGAGTTATATAAGCTTTTGAGAGCTGAAAGCAACTCACTAGGCTACGATTACAATTTGGAATTTGATATCATTTTCAATGTGAAGTATCCCGAGGCAAATTTATCCGGTATCAATTGGCTCCTATATTCAGGTGGAGAGAAGCATGTAATTCCTGCCTCCCTTATCAGCAAGGCCAAATCCAAACATCTGCTAGATTTGAGTATACCTATTCACGATGGGAGTAAATCTGATAGTGACAGCATAAGGTACCTGCAGGCGTATTTCAATACTTGTGCTGTTGGTGGAACATTCGACCACATACATGATGGACATAAGATATTGTTATCCATGGCAATGTTTTTATCTAAAAGAAAGCTTATTATAGGTATTACTGGTACTGAGCTTTTAAAAAATAAAAAGTATAGTGAAATGCTAAAGAGTTATCAGGATAGGGAAAAGGACACACTTGTTTTTGTGGGGAAAATTAACAGCCGTGTTGTGGATGTTGATACTTATGAGATTAATGACGTATGTGGACCAACAGGCTATATAAGAGAAATAGATGCTTTGGTTGTTAGTGCTGAATCAGTAGGTGGAGGTCTTTTTATCAATGACGAAAGGAAGAAGAAACATTTTCCTTCGCTAGACATAGTGTGTATCAAGGTTATCGGAGAGGGCGACAGTAATGAAAATAATGGCTGGGCTGGTAAATTAAGTTCGACAGATATAAGGAGAGTTGAATACGAAAAAAAGTTAAAGAAAAAAACATAGCATAGACGTGAATGTATTGACGATATATGATTATATTTTTTTACGTTTACAAATAATCCTTCCGTAAACTATGATGACTCATCGTGTTCACCAGCAGCCCAAATAAACGCCAATGGCTTCAAGTTTTGTTGGAGTACTGTAGTTATTCGTCATCAAAACTTCATTAGGATTTACTAAATTTATATAAAGGTGCTGCGCGCGTGTCTTAACGATGCATTGCTTGTATTTGATTCTATTCAAGGTCAACCCTCGCTCAAGACCCCAGCAATTATTTGATCGAAATTCCTTTATCAAAATGAGATACTCTTTTTGGAGACTTATCAGGGAGATCCAACGCTAAAGAAACGGAAGTCTTGTATTTTCCAATTTCATCATAAAGCACCAAATCGTCGTTTTCCCCGTCAATATAGCGACCCTTGTCACTTGAGTCTGCTAATGCAAACTTGACTTTCTCGAATGCCAGTGATCCTAATCCAAGACGCTTGTGCAACCTCTTTTTAGTATCTGCGAATTTTTCATCTGGATAAACAGGGAATACAAAAGGTATTCCATGATGATAATTGCTGTTCTTGTAGAATTGGAATACCGGGATCATATTCAAGTTCTTTGCATATAACCTAGCCAATTCGATTTCATGCTTTGTCTCGTTGTCTTCTATGTCATCAACGTTAAATTCAGCATTGTTAAATCGTTTAGTCATGTCATAGCTGACAAGAATTTCAACCTCTGTTGGCAAAATCGCCGCGTACAATTCAACACCATTGCTGATTGTGTCTATGGATCTGTCAAATCTTATAAGTTCTGTATACTTATGATCGTGGCCCGCCCATACTAAAATATTTCCCAACTGACTTTCAGGGATAGTTACTTTGGATAGCAATCTTTCCATTAAATCCGACACTTTACCACTCTTTGGTATAAGGAAATCAAATTCCTGATACTGCAGAATGGAATTCACCCAGTAGATTTTTATGTCTTTCATATTTTCATACTCTTTCAATGTAATGTTAAGAATTTCATACTCAAACACAGTAATTTGAGAAACTGGAACCAGTTTAGGAAAGAACTGAGATAGTGATATTGTACTCTTTAAGGGATAACGGACACCCTGATAATTTACTACAAAAATCCTCAAATATCTTGGGTCCACATTGCCCAATTTTTTTGCGATATGGCTCGCCAACTGCTCATAAGTATACTGAGTGCTTATCCATGTATCAAATGATCTGTTGGCTATATCCTCAGTTCCTTGTTCAGCCCTATCGTGCTTTTGAGAGCGATCTTTTTCGGCGCCCTCTGAATCATCACCGGCTAAATACTGCGCATCTTCATTACTACCATTGGATGCAAAGGGTTCAACAACAATATGAAGGCGCGTAAAAAGGAACTTGTAGTAATCCTTAGCTGAACTAAAAACTGAAGCATCTGTCATATAATCTGACACATTTTTCGGTTCAACACACAAAATATCGCCGTTACTCAACTCATGTTTCTCGAATGTCAATCCAGTATCAATTGGTTCAATCTTGAAGGGAGATAACTCCTCATAAAAGCTGAGTTTCACATCAGCAGGCAATCCCAAAAACTTCTGTATATCAGGCTCGAGGATTGATATTTGAGAGTCTTTTGATACCGTGGCATGTGTCAATCCCTTTATTTCACCCGATACCACATCAAAATACTTCAATGCAATTAAAATATAGGGACCTTGTTCGTTGATGTCATGGAATTTAAATCCCGAATCTTTGTGAGCGGCCTCGTTGATCTTGGTAAAAACCTTGTCGAATGAGAATGTGTCAGGCGAACAACTTTCAGAAATAGACAATGAGTTCACATTTTTCAATTCCTTGTTCACTTCTTCCACATAAAAAACCATTTCGTCATACTTTCTGTTGAAAAACTTCATGTAAGTGGCAATCACAGTGGACGACAAGCTTTCTACCGGTATGGGGATATCGGTACGATTAGTATGATTGTTCCTATGATTCACCATTAACAATCTAAATGGCAAATTAGGAATATCAGATTTTGTCAATGGCCTGTCCTCATTCACATATCCCAATTCCTTGCCGATTATGGTATATAGAGTGGTAAGTGGATCTTCCTTTTTGACTTTGAATACTTTGGGGACTGTGCTCTCATCAACCATGGATGCGTCATAATATTTCTGAGCCGTAGGATCGGGGTATAAATCAAAACCATTATATGCATTAAAGTTTTGGGATGTGACGAATTTAACATTAATATAATACAAAGCCTCCTTCTTCAATCTCTCAATTCTTTCCAAGTTCTCCGCTTCAGACTCGATTTGCTTGGGTATGTATTGAGGAATACTGGCATTGACTGACGCATCATCCGGTAGAATATTGTCCAATTCAGATTCACGATAATATACTAACATGTAAGCTGATGTTGCCCTCCTTATCATATGTTCATTTTGATCTACACGGGAAAGTCGAGCAAATTCACTGGTGGATAATTCATCTGCACCATAATTTTCTTGAAAGACCTGGTATGGTGTCACTTTCCAGACTTTGTCATCATCAAATCTGAACCAGGCATCATCATGTGGTCTAGGTTTTATCATCGCATAATAATGGCCATTAGAAATACTACCTTGATGTACGAGAACTCCATGAAGTTTATATTTCCAATTTTCTTCTTTCACACTCTCTGGAAGATCTTCGTCTAGATAGGGCTTGAGGTCTATTGAATCTGGAAACTCATACAAGTCATCAATTTTCACCAAATCGTCTACCATGAAATCATACTCAAACCTTTTCAACTGCAAATGAAGCACGGGCGGGAATGACTCGAATACCACACCTTTTTTGGCATCTTGGTAACCATACTCATCACCGGCCTGATATTTATTCTCGCCTTCCAACATTTCTATTTCAATATAATTCTTGAATGAGTCTTCTAATTTTTTGAAACCCTTCACGTTCAATTGAATATCCCAGAAATCTTCTTCTCTAGCAGATTCGTAGGGAACGTTGACACACTTTATATAAGACTTCATTTTGCCAACAAATATGTCATTTAAGCAATTCTCAATTGGTGTACCTTTCATGGCAGTTTCAAGTCTGTCCATGAGAATTCGATTGAGCTCTTGTACATCGTGCTGTGTGAAGGCATCAGTAGAGTCCCAACCGAAAGATTTTGTCAATTCCAAGGTTCCAACTGTATCGTTTGATGTCAGAAGAAGATAAAAAATTTTCTGCAATGCATAAGCGACGGAATTCCTGTTGGCATCATCCATAGGTATTTGGTAGACTAACTTTCGAAAATTTTTAGTCGTATAGTATGACTGCAACAATGAGTTCAAGTAGCACGTCGCACCTTGATTTGATAATCCAACAAAACCGGTCTGCAGTTTTGAATCGTAGTCTGCAAATGAGTGCCATAACATTCCCGTCGAAGAGTCATCGATGACTTGTACGTACGCGGTGATGTTCAATCGATTATTTTCAAGTATAGGGCGATTGTGGCCCCTGAGAACGGACTTTAACTGACGTAGCTCAATCAAAGAAGAGAATCCCCAGTCTGTCTCATTTTGGTTGAAGCGATGAAAAGAACCACTTGCGTAGTGACTCTTTGGGTCTAAAGGATTCCAAAGGTCGAGACCAAACTTGGCACAAACATACCAGTTATCTGGCTGACCATTTTTCTGAGATGGCAGCTCTATAGGATGAGGCTCTATGTAAATCGAAAGGTTGTTGTTGTTGTTGCCGCGAGGAAAAAGAAGAATATTCCACTCGAATCCTCCACATCTGAACAGAGGTCCACGAACTTTATCTTCTGTGAAACCGTTCCAGTCCGTGATTTCCCACACGTTATATGTTTGCTCTTTGATAGGATAATCTGGTAATGGTTTCATGAGACGCTTGGCTAGATCTTTGTACTCATTTGCAGCAGGAAGGACAGACGTTGGAGGAGTAGGACGAGACAAGTCATCGATCATGACAACGTCGTCGTCGTCATCGTTCACGTTGGCCTCGTCGTCGATGTCTTCGTCCTCTTCATCATCATCTTCATCATCATCATCATCATCATCGGCCTCTACGTCGTCACTGTGTTGATCTGCAGCATTCATCGGATATGCATCGACATCACTACCATACCTGTTGCTCTTTTGATACGTTATGTCGTTTTCGTAGTTGTCACTGTAATCGTCGTCTATTTCAATAAGTTCTGGGTCTTCTGCCGCCTTTCGAGGATCTCTCAGAGGAGCATCGCCTTTGATCTCCACCACATCATCAACGGTCGCATCCACTATTACGGCACCACTCTGGTCTCTCTGAGCTCGGGACCCATGCTTCTTGGCACTGTTGTCAAGGGCGGCATTTTCCTTGTTATCTATGGGAGTGTTCCCTGGGCTATCGGAAACCATCTTCCCAAATCCTCTTTTTTGGCCCTTTTCCGACACCTTGGCTATCTTGATTCAGTCTACGGAGTCAATTACCCCTACACTATCAACACAAAGATCTGTTTGCAAATAAAGTTGGAATTGATCCCAATTTCCTTGCTTATAAACGTGTAGTTTCCCTTAGGCTTATATCCAAAAGAAAACAACAACAACAAGATTTAGTTTGATCTCTTGGTCCGATTGACTAATTCTACTAATCAATTCTCTCCTGTTTTAGTCTACTATCCGAACTTGGTGTGTCTGCTTGGCTGTTTCTCCTATATTTGCCTTTCTGCCTAGCCTAAATATTAAATTTGTGATTAGGACTTGCGAAGAATGTATACCGAGCGTCTGGTCAAATAACACTACAATATCGTAGTGACAAAATATATGGACAGACACAACTATGGCTGATAGAAGATTGGAGTACGGCTATTCACTGAATACGCTATAATGACTCAAATTGGTACACCTGTCGTGCTAGATTGTCTCTTGCTCTACAAGGTGCAACGTTGGCCCGCTTTTAAAAAAGGCGTGTGCCGTTGGCAACCATGTATTTTTTGGTGACCATGGGGCAAACTGAGTGTCCTATCCAAACGACATAAAAAAAAGACATCTTCTGATCGTCAGAAGACTGCTTATACCGTGCTTGTAAGACGTAAAGTACAAGTCTGGTGGTACATGTAGAGTGCTTCAGGTAACTCGATAAACGTTCTTGCCACCCTAAAACACTTAGCGATCTGTAGTACAATGGTTGCGATTTGGCAGCAAATCCCAAAAATTGGACAAATACGCGAAAGAGGAGATAAATCACTAGCAATACTATCCGAAGAGATGAGGAGAGCGCAACAAGAAGGCCACTTGTCACCGCTCACCATTACACACAACCAGGTCTCGGCACCATCGCGGCTTGAAAACTTTGTTCTGATGTTGCAGCTACCTATCGCCCAGTAGTACCGCCGCTAGACTGAACTGAGAGCCGCTCACGCGATTTACACAGATCACGTGCCATATCACATGCTTAATAACCAGCTGACCGGCTATTCACCCGAATCAGGAGAGGTAATAGGCTACCGGTACAAATTTTTCTCTGTTGTGCGGTATAAGGCGTCATCCACGCAGACACATACCTGCGGTCGTCCCGCACACGTTTTCTTGCGCACGCGTCCCGGGTAACATCGCAGGGGTCGAGCCATCTCGCCGCACTTGGGGGAGAGGCACCAAGACCCGGGTAGCAAGGGCACGTGAGATACGCGATTTGCCGCCAAATACGTTAGCGAGGGTCGCAGACCTGAGCAAGACCCGAGGGCAGTCAGCCTTGAGAGTCGTGTAACGTGCACATAACTTGTGAGCACACCCCTTGTCTAGACTTCTGGGCAGTAGCACCGCGCCTCTCACTCCCATTTGGGAATGTGTCGCAAAATCGAAATACCTGCCTATTTGATACAAAACGTAGACATGAGAGCAGAATGTGACACAAAATGCGCGACAACAATGTAAGAGCTCGATGCAACAAATAAAAAAATACCTAATGGGGAGTTTTATAAACGAATCACATTATTTTCACGGTAGGAGGTGCCGGCCCTTCTAGTCCCCCTTTCAAAAGTCTAGTTCCCTTAAAACTAGAGAAATTTTCCTTGTTTTCTATCTCCCCATATACTTAAGTATTCATTCATTTCAGAGTCGAATCCTTTCGTTAGGTTAAGTTTTACAGTTAGGTACTCTCTACAGTCATTCCTTAAAGACATACTTTGTCCCTAGAAGATACCTTCACTCAGTTTCAAAATAAACACAGAAGTTTACACATCTGTCATTCATTCAACAGTGTTTTTTTGTTTTCAAGCTAAGACTTACACCAGATAATCTAGACGAAATGTTGTTCAAGAGTATTGTTAAAGCCGCTATGGTTGCCGGTGCCTTGTCCGCTCCTTTGCACCAACACCACGAGCACAAGATGGCCAAGAAAGACGTTGTTCAGGTTACGACCACCAACATCGTGCAAGTTACTGCCACTGCTGGTGCTGCCAACAGCGGCTCCACCGGCTCTCCAGCAGGTGGTGATTCACTGAGTGCCGAGTCCGGCTCTTCCTCATCTTCGAGTGAATCTCCCGCCTCCTCTAGCTCCAGCTCCTCTGGCTCTAGTGCTTCTAGTGGCTCTGGTAGCATTCCATCCTCTGTTGGATCTGGTGGTGCCAAGGGTATCACCTACAGTCCTTATACAAATAATGGTGGATGCAAGTCCTCTTCTCAAATCAAAAGTGAATTGGAAAAGTTGAGTGGCTTTGACATCATCAGATTGTACGGAACGGACTGCGATCAGGTGGCCGCTGTCCTTTCAGCCAAGTCTCCTTCTCAAAAGGTTTTCGCTGGTATTAACGATGTTCAAAATATCGAGTCTGCTGTCTCATCTATTGCTTCGGCCGTTAAGGACCACGGTAGCTGGGATGACATTGTCACTGTTTCTGTCGGTAACGAATTGGTCAACAGTGGTCAAGCCAACCCATCTCAAGTTAAGGAGTATATTGAGAAGGGAAGATCTGCTTTGAAGTCTGCTGGTTACAACGGTAAGGTTGTTTCCGTCGACACTTTTATTGCTGTCATCAACAACAAGGAATTGTGTGGCCTCTCTGACTACATCGCCGTGAACGCTCATGCTTTCTTTGACGGTAACGTTGGCGCTTCCGACGCTGGTAAATGGGTTTTACAACAAATCCAGAGAGTTTCTTCAACATGTGGTGGTAAGAAGGATGTTTTGATTACCGAAACTGGCTGGCCAAGCAAGGGTGACAGCAATGGTGCTGCAGTCCCATCTAAATCTAACCAACAGTCCGCTATCTCTTCTATCAAGGAGACCTGTGGTAATGATGCTATCTTATTCACTGCCTACAACGACATGTGGAAGAGCAGCGGAGCTTTCAATGCTGAACAATACTGGGGTATTTACTCCGATTAAGCTGGCTTAAAAGAGGCGTGGGTAGATTTACACATTTGGTGTGTCTTACCTCATGTCATACTTTTTTTGCCAACTCTTTTGGGCTCAGGTTTTCAGCTTTCTTTCGATGTTTTGTTAAAATAGTCTTGTTTTTTTTTTTAGGTTTTCAAACTTGATATCCCTAAAGTTATATGTTATAATATACTTTTATTTTTAGAATGACGTGGGTGTAGACTTAATTGTATGTTATACTTTGCATTGGCATGAAGCCTGATAAAATACCTGGTTCTACATGAGATCGAAACGTTAAGTCATACTATTACAGTTTATATTACACATTAGAGCTCGGATAGTTTCTCTAGAAACTTCTTTCTATTATAGATGGATTCCTCATCATGCACTTGGCGTATCGTCTTCATACCACTATCAGAACCATCCAATAAAAGCCGATCATATTCAGCTGTCCACAAACCATTAGAGCCCTCGATATTTAGAGCATTAGATATTTCATCTTCCTTGACATAAGGCAAAATGTTTAAGAACTTATTAATAAAGACCAAGATACGGGGTATATCGGCACAAGTACACATCAAAATATGTGCTGTGAAAAGATCCGTGATTCCAATATCACTGAAAGCTCGGAAAAGATACTGTAAATCGTGATCCTGACTCTCTTTCAAGATTTTTTCAACCTCACTTAATACCTGTTCCGGCTGTATCTTGTAGAAATTGTCGTTGAATAAATCCTCGTAACTCACCTTGGAAGGTACGTAGCAAATATCGATAACCAATTCATCGTCCGAGGGCTGAGATGAAATGCGAGCTTCGCTAGCAGTGGTCGGTGAATCTGTATTTGTTTCTCGTATACCCCTGCGACTGTCATTTCGTCCTTTCTGAGTCTGTGTTGCGTCCTTGCCAACGATAGAAGCGTTGTCTTGCAAAGCATCGTCTATGTTCGAGGACTTTACTTCCCCTATTTCTTCGTCCAAAGCTGTGTCATCATCAAGATGATGTCCCTGGTTTTCACCGTCATTTTGAAAGGCTGATCCTATCAACTTTTTTATGGAAGCTGCGTAATTTGTATGACTGCGAGGCAAATTGCTAATTATTTCCGGCTCTTGACCCTCCTTTACGCATTTATCATAATAGTCGATATATCTTTGAGCGCCATACTGTCGAACAAACTTTCTATACCTATCTCTCCAGGAGTGAAAGGTTCGGCTTGGATATTCATTTGTTAAGGAGGTGAAAAATGGAAGTGGTACAGTAAGGTCACCATAAGGATTGAACTCTTTTCTGTTCTCATTCCCAAGTATTTCTCCAGAACCAGAATCCACATTCTCCTTGAATTTTGTCCTACAGTGCTCCACTATTTTCTTGCACAATATGTAGTCTTCTACGGCTGTGAATCTACTCCGAATTGTCTTTGGCATATTCTCGAGACTTTCTCTTACTAGCCTGCCCCTTGAGTCTCTTATAAGTGTACCATCTTCAGCGCTTTTATAAACGTAGTTGAGTTTAGGTTCCAACCGCGATCTATACCTACTTCTTATAGATTCACCAGTATGTCCTTTTAAAACCGGATGCTTCGCTAAGTCAGTGAAAAAGCTGTGGCTTGTGCGTAACCTAGGATTAAGCCTGACTTGCTTTAAGATGTATTCGTCCTGTTCATCGCTGAAAGTATACTTCTGACGTTTACCACTCCTTCTAAAATATTCAGCAAAATTGATAGTCAACGGTTGAGGCTCGCTAAAATTAGTCATATCGCTAGATGTGCAACCATTCCTATATTGAGTCAAGTCTACCGGACCCAAATTCTCAATACTGTCGTCCACAAATCTAAAGTTAAATGTTATATTGCCCCTACGGTCGACAGAACTTAGCCATACAACTCCGGTGGTGTTATCCAAATAATCAACAACGTCTCCTCCGCACTCAACTATCTTGCTCTTGTAAGTCTCTCTTTCTTCCTCGTCTGGCGCTATATAAAATTTCATAGGGTCATCCTTGTCAAAAACAAAAATACTTTTTATCCGGTCTGTATCTGATCCGTGGCTCAACACAGCTCCCAGCTGCGGCACACTCAGTGACATCACGTCTTTAGTAAGAGCAGCACTATCCAAACTCATTCAATTAGTTCACTGTAGTCCCTTATAGAAATACATACCAAATGAATACCTTAATGTTTTGGTAACCTGTAGTGAGTATATACAATGGTTTTGTGACACTTCTTATTTACACGCTTTTGCAACAAAACACTTGTAGGGGTGCACCCTTTTTGATTATATGAAGAGATGCTAAGCAAGAAACCGTGATAAATGCATATCAAAGAAAAAAATATCCAAGCTATAGTCTAACGTATGTAGTCTGCTCTTTTTTACCCTTATCTACAGTTGTTTTAAATTAGTCGCTTTTTGTCAAAAGTTGCATTTTTTTCAATTTAATTGTGCAAGTTGTTTTCTTTGATATATCTTGAATGGCCATTTGGCCCAGCCTTGATGTTGATGTTTAACGAAACTTATTCTCGAAAATATTTATCTTCATATCTGTTGCAATTAAAAATCTATAAAACGTTTCTAGCATACATTAGTCAATATTTACTGGGAATGTAGGTGCGCTAAACTTATGCATAATCTTCAAATAGTCTTTTCGGATATTGAGAAGGATAAATCAAACAAGGACGAGAAACCAGAATGCCGGTATCGTCTATTTTGCGTATTCGAAAACTCAGAGTGAAATAGTATCCTTCTATGAATTAGGTTGTGTTTAATAAGTTGAACTTTTCATCTAACAAGAAACCTTCACAAACTTGTCTTTGTACACCACGTCATGTTTCAGGTCCTTGGCATATTCCTGCCAAAGAATCACTGCCGTGAGCTCTTTGCCTTTCACGCATCCCGAGTCAAGTCCCTTCGTGAATCTCTTGATTTTTAAGCCTCTTCTAGCATCGTGCCCATAAAAGACAGTAAAAGGCTTCTTGCCTTCCTTGTAAAGCTCCTTTTGCTTTTCGTTGAATATTTTAGACCACGACACAGCGCCACGATCATCAGGATCAGAAGTAGATTCATTATAATAAGGGGCAATGAGCGACCTCATCTCCAAACACTCCTCCGGATCTTGGTCATAAAGGTTGTCCATTAAATCCCATCTCACACCCGCATGTACAGCAATGCCTTCGCTCGATTCATGGCTCGCTTTTTCACTTTTCTTGTGCAATGGAACACGGCCTAACCTCCGAATGACAGGGCAACTATTGATGTACTTGATATGATGGGGCTCAAGAGACCGTGCCAACTGATATTCAGGGTCCTTAAGCAACTTTTTCAAGGAAGGCATGTCAAACAGAGGCTGTTGAGTGGTGTTCAGAAACTCGGGTGAATCAATACGGTGGAACCGGCTATAGTACTGCATGACATAGTACTCATGATTCCCCAACACGCAGCTGACGTTGTTCTGGATCGCGAAGTCAAGCACCTTTTTGGAATCAGGCCCTTTTGCGATGAAATCGCCTAGCAAAAGAAGACGGTCAGAGCGGGCGTTGAACTGAATCTTTCTCAAGAGCGCCTTGAGCTGCTTGAACTGCCCATGAACGTCTCCTACCATTACAAGACGCTCAACCTTAGCCTTATCACCACCAGAGCCTGGCTTCCTCGTATCATGTCCGCCATATTCTGTGTTGTCTATGTCCCACGCTGTTTCTGCCATCTCATCGCTCTTCTCTTGAAAGCCTGACATGCCCATGTTCACATTTAAACCTAGCTGAGCAACTCGCTTTTCTGTTAATGGAATGAATTCTATTTCCACATCTTTAACCTTAGGTATTATTTGCAATGGGGTATAGCTGGTTTTCAGCAAACTCTCGAAGGCAAAAACAACTAAGGTAAGTCCAAAGCATGTAGCCGCTGTAATCAGCAAAGAAAGAAGTATCTTCCTCCAGAAAGAGGGACGAGCTCTTTTGGTTCCACTTTCAAGGTGTATCACACCATATGACGCCCCCATCAAACTATCACCGCTCATTTTACAACTCTATGCTTTACAAACTGGGATGTTTGCGATGCGTGAAATTGAGATCTTATATTTTTGCGACACTAGAAATATATAGTGGTTATCAAAATTAGAGCGCGAGGGCACATGTATCAATAAATTGACTGGATCTTGTGGTTGTGCACACCATGAACAAAGTAAGAGACGTTGAGGGTAAACAAACCTCAGTTGTAGTCGGAAGGAGAGGTGGGTGGCGACTCCTTCTGAATGACTAGCTTCTTTGAGAGAAGGGTTCTGAGCTCGGGGCTGACAGATATATAAGAATCAGAGTGAAAGGCTGCGGTATTACGATCACTGTTCGTTCTGTCTATAATATCTAACATCCGCCTGAAACGCAAAAACAACAATTCTGCTCTAATAATGAGAGGATTCAACTCCATGGACATAGAGAGGTCATTCATGTATTTCAAAACTTCGTCAAAACGGCTCAAGTTCTCTCTGATTATTCTTTCATTGTCACTCAAGACGGAGAGGGCAAAAAAGAGATGAAATTGACTGGTGTAGTAGTCTGTCCAGAAGATTTCCCAGAGACGTTGGACGTCATCCCAGTCAAATTCGCGTTTGAACCACACAAGGAGCAGTCTGAAGAAGAAAAAAAGATCGGTGGATTCGCAGTGCTCGAGGTGGATAAAGAGTTTTGGTAGCATAAACTGGAGAAGCTTGTTCAAGTCCGACATCTGCTTCTTCATGCCCGATTGATCTCGCAAAAAGTTGCGTTCCATGCGCTCCATGAACTTGGCAAACGCCCAGAAAACAAGCATTTCCTCCTTTATATTTGCATATAAAGGCGAGAGAAGATCCGTCATGCCTTGCACGTAGCCTAAGTTTGGATTGTACTCATTGTAGGTGAAAAGAATCTCTTGCATTTTCCGTAAATTAGAGTTGTTGAGCTCCAATTCCTCGTCCTCATCATTGTCATCACCTGCGGCTTGTTCTTCAGAGACATTGCGAGGCTCTTCATTCTGTGAAGCAAATATCGGTAGACTTCTATCCGTTCTATGGAGATCTTTCGCAATTTTTTGTTTTTGGTCTTTCCAGTGGTCAGTTTGTCTTTTCACTTCATCTGTACTCCATTTAGCCTTGAGTTCATAGTAGGCAGTCTTATAGCTTTCTTTCAACACTAACCTTTCTTCATGTGAAGAATCCCAGGGAAATACACCAAGGAGGAAGAGCCATGCGATGTGGCGAATTTCTTGTTCAAGTCCGCCGTGAAATATGCGATACTTGACCTCATCGACAGTGAGAATTAAACGGCCACTATGGTCGAAAAAGCTTTCCCATTCCACTTTTGTTATGGGGTTCCTTCTAGAAGTCTCACCTATTTCTTGACCAGTCAAAATTTCACTCCTTTCCGTTGAAATGCCAAGCTCACGATTAATTTTGGCATAAATTTCATCATCTAACATATACTTTTTCTGCGCTTGTTCAGCTTCGTCTTTGACCTGAGAAGCCCATTTCGCCAAATAGACTCTGGCGCTATCGAAGTCATTACCGATCTTTTGGACTTCAGGCTTATTGATTAGCTGTTTAAATTGTGGAGGAGCCCGCTCTTCCACAGCGTCAAGGACCTGATTTTTAGCCTTGGTAGTGAATGTTGCCACGGTCTCCAAGAGCTTCCACTTAGTGTTAGCTATCATTTTATTCAAATCTGGAAAAACAGATACTTTACCTGAATCATCGTTCTTTGATTGTGACTGTTTGATAGGAGCAAAGTTTCTGAGGTCATTGGGATCGGGGTTGATCAACAAGACATTAGGCTCATATGTCGATTTCTGAACATCTGCCACTTTCCCGAGCAGCTGTATAAATTCCAGACCACCCCAGCCTAATTCACCGTCTTCTCCAAAGGGATCGAATTGCTTATTGCGTATTTGTTGCTTTTTGATACTAGAAGGAGACTCGTCATCATGAAAAAAAACGGTTGGCAGTTTCAGACCATCTTTCATATGTAAAGTTATAGATCCATACCACCATCCAACCAATGGAGTCCTTATGTGGATAGAATAGATGTATGATATAGGGACACTAAAATTAGATCCAGTTAAACTTGTAGATCCAAGTTTCTTCACGATGTAGATCTGCGTGGACTGACGGCTTGAGCTTCCACTTCCTAGTCCCAAGTTTTCTAGATCCTTAGTTAATTCTGCCAAATCAGCCTCTTGATACACCTTGATTTCGTTTTTATTTAATTGCAGCTCCGTAACGAATGACACAAGTATATCATTATTCGAATCATTAGGACCCCTTCCTATAGTGAGAAAGCCTGGTATGTTATCCGCCTTTGATTTCGTGGGGTGCAAATAACATTTCGACTTGCAGAATAAAAGTTCAACCTCATTCAAAGATACTCTCATAACTCGGCGTTGTTCTGCCATTTTTAAACTTAGCTTTATAGGTTAATATAGCAATGATTTCGTCTACATATAAATTGCCGTTAATTTCGCACCTTATTCCATAGCATATTATGTATTTTTCTTTTGATTCTATAGCTATAAATACAAGGACCCCGCAGAAACTATATCTCTATGAACCAATTCAATAGCCTTTTCCATCTTGTTTTCTAGTTCTACATTACCAATAGTTTTGGCAGCCATGATCATTTGTCTAAGCATCTCCTCAAGTCTTTTAAACATTCTTATAAGGGAGCCCTCGTAAACATCCGTCATTTTACAGATCTGAGTGAAAGAGGCACCTTTAGACCACGCGTAAGTGACCTCCATCAACTCTGGCCTAAAGGACTCCACGTACTCTTTTTCAACCATTTCTATCTTACATTCTCTGGATATCTTGGCGATACGTGTAGCCATATCCTGCATCGATTTCAAAGGTTCAGCCAATTCTGGCTTGAGCCTGGGAACTTCCTTGGCTCTTTCTTGGAATACAAAACAGGAGCACAATGCGGCACATTGTTCTGGAGTGAGGTCACTAAAAGTACCGTTGAAAATCAATTCGGTCAAAAGTAATTCATCACCGGTACTAATTTCACAAGCGACTCTGCCTTTTAATTCAATGATGTCTTCTTGGGTGGTGAAACCCAATCTCCTCAAAACTCTTTTACGATGCCTCAAATCATCTAACTGGATTACTGCCTGGGCCTCTAAAATCTTTTCTCGAAGACTCTTCATTTCGCTCTCAATTGCAACCTTATCGCTGTATTTTGCATATAGATCATTTAATCTTGCCGAATCATGAAGAGGGTTACTGAAAAGTTTGGACTCCAATACATCTATCTTTCTTAATAGCTGCTTGAAATCTTCATCTTCAATTTTCATACTCTCCACTGGATTCATGAGAGGAATTCCATCCGGGAGTCGCTTGGGCAAGTCCTTCATAGTACGCAATAAATTCTTCTTGGCACTTGAGGATTTCAAATCTTCAGGTACCTTGAGTCTTACGCTGCTAATCTTTTCGATTGAATCCAATGTGATAGGAATGTACTCTGCTCTGGATTTTTCACCTGCTTTCGATGGTCGTATGCCCTCAGGCAAAAGAGGAGTAAACGGCTTGATTAAGTTCACGGGGGAATCAACGAACATAGTATAGACAAAAACTTGTACAATATACGATTCGTGATCTGTGTAAGTTTGGGATGGATTTCTCTTATTAGTCCTCTTAGAAAAGGATGTAACCATTCCCCAACCATAGTCATCTTTTCCAACTCTGACTTTTATTACACGTCCTGGCTGTAAGAAAGGTAATATGTGTCCTGGGTGAGTAATAACGCGCTGTGCATCATTCTGGTAAGTTTGTAACTGTTGCTTCAAATCATAGTATTCTTTGACTGAGCCTTCATCATCAATATGAAACTCTTCATATTTAGACTGAAGGGTGCTAAGCTTTTGTTCTAAAACAGGCACAGCTGTGGCATTCTGGAATTGGAAAAAAGAATGCTCCAACATAAACTCCGGAGAGATACCTTCAACACGCATCAAGTTCAAAATCATGTTATATCCCAAATGAAATGCGGAATCCAATCTATCAGCTTGACCTTTAACCATACCCTTTGCAACTTGAGGCTCCATCTTCTCGTCGATCATCATTATAACAATTCCTCGATCATCTAATCCACGGCGTCCTGCTCTACCCGACATTTGAATATATTCTCCACCTGAGACCCAACGGAAGCCTTTACCGTCCCACTTACGAACAGAAGTGAACACAACCGTCTTTGCAGGCATATTTAATCCAATGGAAAATGTCTCGGTTGCAAACAAGACCTTTAATAAACCTTCCTGGAAAAGGATTTCGATAATTTCTTTCAAAATGGGCAATAAACCAGAGTGATGAATACCGATACCTCTTCTTAAAAGTGGCAAAATATTCTTTATTTGGGGTAATTCTTTATCGGCATCGGGTAAAAGATTTATCGCATTGTTGAATACTTTAGTTAATGCTTCCCTTTCGTCATCATTGTTAAAGTCCAATTTTGACATTTTTAATGCTAGAGCCTCACAGTCTCTCTTTGAGAAAGAAAACACAATCACTGGGTTATACCTTTTCATATAAATCATCTTCACGATTTTATAAATGTCTGATTTACCATCTTTATTTCCACCTTTGAAAGTTTGGCCTTTTTTACCTTTGCTGTCAGCAGATGATGGATCATCACCCATATTATCACTGATTGATGCCATTGCTTTTTGGAAGTTTTCTTCTCTAAATGTCCCCTTTTCATCCACAACTAGATGTATACCATCTCCCGCCGCAGGAAACAAATAATGCTGTAATGGAGTAGGACGGAAATCAGTATATACAACGTGACATGGCTGCTTATGAATCTTCACGATCCATTCAGCGAACTCCATAGCGTTTGGGATAGTAGCCGACAAGAACACATAATGTACCTTATCCGGGAGTAAAATTATAGTCTCCTCCCAGACAACACCACGAGACTTGTCTCTCATGTAATGAACTTCGTCGAAAATGACCCATGCAACTTCTCTCATGACCTCAGAACCTCGGTAAAGCATGCTACGTAAAATCTCAGTAGTCATGACTAAACACCCTGCGTCGGGATTTATCGTGACATCTCCTGTCATGAGACCCACGTCGCCAAACTCAGCTTGTAGCTCCCTATACTTTTGGTTACTCAATGCCTTGATGGGAGATGTATAAATGACTCTCTGCTTGTCTCTTAACGACTGAGCTATTGCATACTCAGCAACCACGGTTTTACCTGCAGAAGTGTGGGCGGACACAAGCACAGATTCGCCACGGTCTATACAAGATATAGATGTGTCCTGAAATGGGTCTAATGTGAACGGGTAAGTACGTGCCTCACTTTTTCTCACATGTTCCCCAATTGGTTTATAGTCGTATCCGGGAGGAACAGCCACCTGGTGCCTGACCTGATGTCTTAATTGTAACTGTGCAGGCTTCTCTTCTGTGGATTGCCCTAACAATCCATTTGAAGCGGCAACTTCTCGAGACGCCTCGATTTCTACAGCATCGAACACAACAGGCTTGATTTCTTTCTCTTCTTTAACTTTTTGGCCATTCTGCTTATCAGACCTGCGTTTCTTGCTACTTTTCTCTTCTGCCTCTCTAGTGTTATGATTACTTTCCTTTTCACTTTCAATATCTGACGCTTGTCTTTTCTTGTTATTGGAATCCGCCCCATCGGAGCTTTCAGTTGCCAAATTTACTGGCTCCTTGGCTGGTGCTTCATCGAAAACATCAAAAAGATCATTCTCATCCATATTAAGGAGTTTTAATGACGACTATTTGCTTAATAATGACTACCACCTAGTCTATTGAGCTTTTTTATAAATTTTCGTTTAAATATATGGATTTTTTTACAGGTCTCATCGCATACACTTTTAAGTAAATTGTTTTTATTCAAGAACTGAAAAAGATATATTCTAATTACTAATTACACTGAGTAGATTCGGGGAAGCACATTTTCTCCTGATTTTGTAGAGCCTTCAAGGTCCTCCATTTTTCTCTATCATATTCTCCTATGACTGCGCTTGGAACTGAACTGACTCTGGACTTGTCTGAATTGGTAACATCTTCCTGGTCGAAATAATGCAGATAATCGAAAGGATGAGGTATGCCATCATAATGGGCGGATCCATCAGAGGTAAAAGGAACGGACAGAACAGCAGTTACCTGGTTGAGAGGTACGCACTGGTTGGAGGGAGCAATGCTAAGGAAACTTTTCAACGATTTTCTTTTAGGTGACGTACCACCAGTTGACGATTTATGAGAGTGGGCAGATTGCTGATAAGACACTGTGGAAGGTACATGCCTGTGATAGTTGTATGACTCGTCAAGCGGCGATGAGTCGATACTGTTTCTGGGTTTTTTCCGGAACACGTTTCCAATTTTCTTGGGGCTTTCTTGGAAAAACCGCTTGATAGGAGAAGAGTTCGTCGAGTTGCTGACATCCGCCTGTGGCCTCAAGGCCCCCGTGTGATAATGTCCTATCTGGAGCTCGGGAAGGTCATTGTCAGACTCGTTGCTCGAGTATTTGGTGTTGGAATTCGAATACAGGCCTCTGTCGCTCAGTGAGAGGTTTCTGAACGTATGCAACGAAGGAGCGCTGTAGGAACGATTCAAAAATGCCAGTGATGAGATACTTCCCTGAATATCATGGTCAGGCCGTATAGTACTGGATAGTTCACTCAAATTGTCTATTTGAGTCACCATGGCGCCACACGTCTCATTCAACTTCACTTCAGGAATCATGCCGGGATAATCAAGTGATCCAAACTCTTTTGCTTCTAACTGTGATACAAACGTATCTTGTTTCTGTAGGATCTTGGGAAAGTTGTAGCTGTCACCAGATCTGATTCGCAACTCGTTCCACGAGTCATGGTTTTCGTGCCATTCCTCTAAAGACACATGCCGAAGGTTTGATCTGGATCCTTTTTGCGAGAGATCAAAAGATTTTTGTCCCAACCGCTTCAGTAAGGGTGCTGATGGTTTTGGAATTTTTTCTAGATTCTTCAAGCTTTTACTATACTCATCATCCTCATAATCATCTTGAGATGTAAGCTCAATTCCAAGTCCAGTATTTTCTTCATGATCAGTTGCGACGAGAAGGTTATGGTCAGACGCCATGCTGATTCCAGGTTGGTCAAAATTATTGAAGTCTTCATGCACAGATTCATCAAACTCAGATATTCTCAGTAATTTGACATTATTCGAAGGATCGGGTACACTATTCGTCATTGAACCAGACGCTTGGCTATGGTCAATAGAATTCTTCTGCCCATATATCTCTCTATTGATCGTTTCTGGGTGTCCCGGTATCTTCTCTTGTGTCTGTTGACGCTTGATAGAGAGTATGGGGCTTTCACCTTTTCGCAAAACAGGAGGAAGGAGGGTATCACTTATACTCGAAAGGTAAGCTCTTTCATTATTAATGCTTTTTTCTTTGATATCTATGGAGCACGCCTTTCCTGAATGAGTCTTCATACAGCTCATCGACTTTGATCTGTTAACTTCTTTTTCGTCGAATGATGGCCTCGACAACCTTTTGCCATTATGTCTTAATTTTGCGACCTCGAGGTCTACATTATTATCAAATGCCAGGTTGTCCAAAGAAAGTCTATGTTTTGGTATGAGAAGTGAAACTCTGTTATCCGAAGGGAGTGTGCCGCTAATTTGTTGTCTCGAACTGAAGTCACTGCTAGACTGGTGAGAAAGGTTCGGTATACTTAATGCATCCTGGGTAGCGAAAATGGCAGCGGGTGGAAACAGGGGGACGTTCTGGCTTTCTCCCAACTTGAGCAAGGACTTGAACACCTGCGTATTAGATTTTCTAAGTGCCTTTTTCAAAGACACCGCGGACGAGAGTGAGGAAGAAGTATGCGAATGCCCGAAGTGGCTCTCATCCGGATATAGCACCAACGCAGAGTTCATCCAATTATTCTCGTCATTGCAGAGGACGTCCTCGTCGTCCTTTTTATGTGCCGTTTCTATGACGTATGCAATTTTGGTATCATCATTTACATGCTCCATCGAGGAACATGCCATGCTATGAGGTCTTTTTTCAGGGCCTTCTACTAACGTACGTTCGGATAGCTTTTTAGGGAAACCAGTGTCCAGATCAAAATCCAATTGGCCATTAGAACCACAGTCCTTGCTGGCATTGCTTGGACTGTATGAGACAGTGCCATCGACTTCAGGGCCGAATCTCATCTCGTTGTCAGGCACACTGGTGGGCTCAATCAAAAACATAAGCACCGTTGGAAGAAGAATTGAAGAAATGCAGATGGACAAAATGTAAAGAGAGGATATGGTTGGCTTCCAGCGTGTCGAGATACGTCGCAAGCCATAATCCTGAAAAATGAGTCTGTTGACAAGCACCAAGCCAGCAACAAGCTGCCCAATGAAGCATACGACGAAAAAAGCTCCGAACGCAGCTCTAGAGGTAGGGCCTTTCCGGACAAGGCCTACAGCTATGTGCAAAAATGCTAAGAGCAACGAAAACACACTAAGCACCAACACACTGGCATCCGCACCAAAAATTCCTGCCACAACAAACCCGTAGATCGCCACAGCTGCACAGCAGAGTACCCCCACTGTCCGTAGCACTACCAATGCTACTTTATGTTTCTTCATACCACGAACTCCTTGTGGTCGATTTTTTCTGTCGGTTGTTCTACCTTGCACAAGCGAAATTTTTGTTTGATAATATTTCTCTGAAGGTATTTCTGATTTCCGAGCACTTCTCCTAGGATGCTCTTATCACTTAATTGATCACTCTTTCTTGTTTTCAGAGTTTTCTGCCTCTGTATGTCGTTGAAAGTTATAAGCTCCAGTGTGAGTTTTTTGTATCAAAACCACCATGCTCCATGAGGATGTGTATTAAGCGACTGACATAAAATTCTGTCAAGTTCCAACCCTAACCGATGCCAGTGATTCAGTAGCCAACTACTGTATCAACTTGAATGGTAAACATATTGGTTTCGTTGTTTATACATTTCCGCTTATGGGTATCACTGCCGCGAAAACTAATAGCTGCGCTTCGCTAGCGTATAGAAAAATGTCGCAATCAACATCGCGAAATATCGCACTTTAAAGAAAGTCAATCTACACAACAGTGGAAGAGTTAAGAAAGGCATACTGATATAAAATATAATAGGTAGGCCACATGCCTGGACAAATCTGCTAACTTTTCTTTTCTACTTAAAGGTGAAGGGAATGTCTAAACCCAAAGAAGGGGTTCCTATTTTTTTCTTTTTTTTCGCTAGAGCATAGTTTGCGAAATAGCAATGGTCCCGATGTCAAAATGCAACAATACAGTGCTATTGTTCCCCAATCAGGTATTGCTAAGCAGCAAGAAGAGAACATAAATTCGAAAATAAAAACATTCTAGGTAGGGTCCAGGATGCTCGGCTGTTAGCATTGCGGCTAAAACTCGACCCGAGTGGGTCCTCAGACGCACGTCGTTATGACAATACTGAGTGAAAAGCACTGGAAACCATCAGAACTTAAAATCACCGCTGATCCATCTGTTGACCATGTCAAGAGAGTTTGCAGGCTGATTATAAGGAACCATGTGACCGGCGCCGTAGACTCTCAAGAAGGTGAAGTGCTTGTAGTTCTTGACTTCACCTGCTGCCTCCTTGCCGACGGTCCACGTCCTGACTGGCAGCAGCTCGAACTGGTCGTGTCCGGACCAAGGGAGTTGGTTAGTCCAGGCCTGGTTGCCCAACCAGTTGCAGATAAAGTCCTTGTCACCCGCGTAGATCAACACTGGCAAGCCAGATTCCAACAACTCAGTGACGGCCTCCTGGTAGGGCTTCATCCAATCACCAGCCAAAAGGAAGTTTCTATTGACGTCGAAGTTGCAGCCCTGGTACAGGTCGACCTCGGCACCCACCTTGGCCTTGACCTCGTCGAGGTTCAAGTAGTCGTCGATGTACTGCAAGTCAGCGTAGCACAAGTCAGAACCGTCGCACATGGTACGAATGTCGTACACATTTCTGCCGGTCTTCTGGTAAGGACCCATCTGGGCGTTGTTACAGTAGATGGAGGCAGGAACACAACTCCAGACGGACTGCGTAGAGTAACATGTTTCGATGAAGCCCAAGCATCTTGGGAGAGAGTTGAGCATCGACTCACATTCTTCAGGCTCTAATACAGAAGGCTCGCCACCCTCACCACAAGCCATTGGCTCGTAGTGCTCGTATTGGACAAGAGGGTCGGTAAGACCGTTACCAATCAAGACCGAAGACAAGTTGAATGAACGATCTTCGTGGCTCAAAATCTCCTTGGCGAAGACAGGGATGTAGTGGCCGGCGTAAGACTCTCCCGCAATGTGGAAGTCAGGCTTCTTGTACTCAGGGAACTGCTTGAAGAACAATTCAAGGAATGCATATACATCCTTACCGGCTGCAACCGTGTTGGTGACGGAACTCGACGAGTACGAGTAGCCAACGTTAACGGGCTGGTCCAAGAAGATGACCGAAGCGTTGCTATTCCAGCTGTGAGGGTTGTATACAGGCTTCAATGTTGAGTTAATGGACGAAGGGCCCAATTCGAAGAACAATCCGGTCAACGAAGAGCACCCTGGCCCACCATTCAACCAGAGAATGACAGGGTCATTCTTGGGGTCGTTTCTGGACTCGAAGAACCAGTAGAAAAAGTGCTTGTCCTCATCGTTGACGTCAAGGTAACCAGAGTATTGCTTAACCGAGTCGATGCCCAAGTCGGCTGGAGTCGACTTAACCCTCAACTCATGGTTGGGCACCTTGGAATCCGTCACGTAGAATTGGTATGCATCGCTCTTTTGCGCCTTGGGCTTCCTGAAACCAGACTTGACCCTCAAGCTGCTTACCACGTCGGGGAACTCAAGGAGCATGTCCAGCCAAACCTTGCGGGCGCTAGAGGGCGCATCACCCTCCGCCAAGTACTTTTTGATACCCTCTATAAGGTTGTCGGTACCGCTACCCACATGCTCGACAAACTTGGAATAGTCGTTTGTCTCCTTATTAATTTTAATTTCAATATGCTGTTGGATATCGTCAAACTTATCTTGGAGCGATGGCACTCTGAACCCTTGCACCGACTCAATTGCCGATAATCCAAGGGCAATCCCAAGCATAGTATTGCTTACTTTCATCTTAGTAAAACTCCTAGATTTCTATCCTGCTCCCAGTAATCCCTTTTTTTGTGGGCCCTGAGTATATTTATACAAGCAAGCATAGCTTAGATAAGCTTTTAGTGTCACAAAACGCCGCGCCCTGAGACGGATAGGTCATGAGACGCTATGAAATGGACTAGCACGCTAGGAGAAGACCTGGGGCATTTCACAAGTGAATGGTTTTTTTGGTGAGGAAGAGCCGCTGTAACACCGGTGTTAGTCAGCCCAAGTTCTCTACTAGTAGTAGAAAAGTCAAGGATGTGGGGCGTGGTGTGTCAGGGTATGTTGAGCTCT
Organism: Millerozyma farinosa; assembly: GCA_002196765.1. NCBI lineage: Eukaryota > Fungi > Ascomycota > Pichiomycetes > Serinales > Debaryomycetaceae > Millerozyma > Millerozyma farinosa. The sequence continues at coordinate 337,424 of NBND01000002.1, read as the reverse complement.
TTGAGACGAAGGGAGAAGAACGCTACATAGTGAAGACGTACTACGGTAAGGAGAAATATGAGAAGAGCGTGGAGTACAAACGGCGGGTATTGCACGAATACGAAGCATTAAAGCGGCTTGAGCACGAGAATGTAATCAGAGTATTTAAGTACGAGTACGTGCGACACCGAAAGGTTATCCAAGTATTTATGGAGGCCGGCAGCAGGGACTTGTATCGGGTCTTGAGTCGGGCAGGCGAAAGCGGTGTCTCGCCGGACGAGACGCTTTGCTTTTGGAAGCAGGTATGCAATGGTGTGCGCTACTTGCACGAAAACGCACGATTGTGCCACCGGGACTTGAAGTTGAGCAACGTTGTGTTGGACTCGCAGCTGGGGCTTGTGAAGATCATCGACTTTGCCACGGCATTTTTCTTTGACGATGTGGCTGGCGGGTCCCAGGCTGAGCTTCGTGCAATTGGCCTTGTTGGTACTGAGGGTTACCTGTCACCAGAGACGTACCTGCACCTTTTTTATGACGGCAAAAAAGCCGACATCTGGTCGCTCGGCATCATGTGGTACTACTTAGCAAATCACAGCCTACCCTGGAAGGCTGCCCACCACAATGACCCCGACTTTCGGGCGTTTTCTGATACTTTCAATGAGGAAACTCGCCGCCAGCGGGTCCTCCAGTTTCTTCCAGAAGATTCACAGCCGCTTCTTCTGCGCGTCTACAGCATCGACCCTTCTGTCAGGCCCTCGATCGCCGACTTCTTTGCAGACCCCTGGTTTTCCCGGGCGCCGTTCTGCTCTCGCAGCAGCCGCTGCTGCTGCGACCACTCGAAACTCATAGCAAGGTACTGTTGATCGTATGGTTTCCAGCACGTCATTTAACACGGGAACTTGTATCTTCAGACGACAGCTTCAACGCACGATAGTAATTACGATAAATTGTACATAAACTACCATAGACACTTACAGTATATCATTGCTTCTACTATGTAGCGTCCAGTGATAGCGCAGGTGGCGGCCACGCTTGCCTTGCTCATCATCGCTGGCAACCGCTGTGGTTACACGGTAATACAGGCCTCCCATATAGGCGAAAAGCGAGTGGGAATTCCATACCCCAAACAGCACCGTGTTCATTTAGCAGATTTTGGCCCGCTAAAGCGCTCTGGCGGGGCCGGAGTTAACTGTATGTCTTCCCGATGGCTCTGGCGCTATCAGCTCCTCCTCCAGGAGTCAAGCTTTCCGAGTCAAAATTGCTAACGGCGCGGACCAAATTCTGATGATCCTCCCAGATGACTCTACCAATGCGACTATATAGTAATTAAGTTCAACGACAAAGTAACGAAATTTCGCTCAGTTAAACATTGACATAAATTCGACAGTTTACCAGTAGAGCGAAAGGACTGTGGAGATATGTTGTCAAGAACGTTAGGTAGAGTGAGGGCAAACAGGTCAGTTAGGTTGGCACCATCGGCAAGGTGGTACGCCTTGACCGACAATGCAAGAGCATTGATCTCACAATCGGTGAAAGAAGTGGACCCTGAGATGGCGCTGATATTACAAGAGGAAAGAGATAGACAAAGAAGATCTATTACTTTAATTCCATCAGAGAACTTCACATCGAGGGCGGTGATGGATCTCTTGGGGTCCGAGATGCAGAATAAGTACTCTGAGGGATACCCTGGAGAAAGATACTACGGTGGCAATGAAGTGATCGACAAGGCCGAGGCCTTGTGCCAGGAGAGAGCTTTAGAGGCATTTGGTTTGAGCAGCGACAAGTGGGGTGTTAACGTACAGCCTTTGTCTGGAGCACCAGCCAACCTCTATGCGTACTCTGCGGTTTTAGAAGTAGGCGATAGAATCATGGGATTGGATTTGCCTCACGGTGGGCACTTGTCTCACGGATACCAGACGCCCTCGACTAAGATCTCGTACATCTCGAAGTATTTCCAGACCATGCCTTACCGTTTAGATGAGAGCACCGGGTTGATAGACTACGACATGTTGGAAAAGACGGCCATTTTGTTCAGGCCCAAGATCATCATCGCAGGTGCCTCAGCCTACCCCAGAATCATCGACTACAAGAGAATGAAGAAGATCGCCGACTCTGTTGGAGCTTACTTATTGAGCGACATGGCTCACATCTCCGGTTTGGTTTCCGCTGGCGTGACACCCTCGCCTTTTGAATACTCCGACATTGTGACCACCACCACGCACAAGTCGTTGAGAGGCCCTAGAGGTGCCATGATTTTTTTCAGGAAGGGTATCAGAAAGACTACTAAGAGCGGCAAGGAAATTCCATACGAGTTGGAAAAGAAAATCAACTTTTCTGTCTTCCCTGCCCACCAGGGTGGTCCGCATAACCACACCATTTCGGCGCTCGCTGTTGCCTTGAAACAGACTGTCACAACGGAATACAAGCAGTATCAGAAGCAAGTTGTTGATAATGCCAAGTCTTTCGCTAACAAGTTGAACGAGAAGGGCTTCGACTTGGTATCGGGCGGAACTGATACGCATTTAGTTTTGATCGACTTGAGGTCAAAACAGATTGACGGTGCTCGTGTTGAGGCAGTTTTAGAGCGCATAAACATAGCTGCCAACAAAAACACTGTTCCTGGAGACAAATCCGCTCTTTTCCCATCTGGTTTGAGGGTGGGAACACCAGCGATGACTACGAGAGGCTTTGGCGACGAAGAGTTCGCTAAGGTCGCCGAGTTCATCGACAGAGCTGTCAAGATCTCCATTGACTTGAAGTCCAAGGAAGAGGGCAACACTCCGAAGGAGTTGTTGACCTCTTTCAAGAAGTTGGCTGACGAGAACGCCGACATAAAAGAGTTGGGCAAAGTCATCGCTGACTGGACATCCGCTTATCCTGTTCCCGGTGACTTATGATTTTTATAGTACCGTAGTTATCATACCTACAGTCAATGTAAACAAAGTACTCACAACTGCTTTAGCTTGTCTTTGGCCTATTTTTTCAACAATTTTTTTGATAAATGTTAACTAATTGGCATTATGCACAACTTAATATTATTTAGAGTAGGTTTAAGGTATAATGGAAATTTTGAAGGAATATGAACGGAGCTGTAGAATGGAATAATAGAGAAATCAGAGAAAAACCAATGGACAACACGAACATACAATCTATATCAAAGCCACGAAGTCTTGAAGGGAGAACCATTTCGTGGTCGAAAAATGGATTCATAGCATTTTCTCCACTCGAGAGCGAACTAAAGAATAAGGTATTTTTGACATATCTTGAAAATGTGGATGGTAACTCATGGCGGCTTGCCAAGCCACAAGAGATAAAGCTTAGGTCAAGTGTCGACACGCAGTTGAGACCTGAGATCTCTCTTTTGTCTTGGAGTAACATGAGCACCGATTTGGCGGTGTCTGACATACACGGGAATCTATACATAATGTTGGCGGGTGTCGGCATTGTGAATCCCAAGGATAGAGGCGAGAACGGGTATACTGCCAGCAACGGGACTGGTAATAGCGGCCAGTCTAAGGGAAACAGTGGTGCCTCCCAGGGGAATCTGGGTCTTCATATGCCAAGCTACGAATTGACATCATACAACCATATGGAAATGATATATCGGGATCTACTGAGCCAGAGTACGCCAGGTCAGTATGTACATTCGTCGCAAATTATTGAAATAAGATGGTTGAACATAGCCAAGCCATTGATCGTCAAGCGGCCTGCGACATTGAAATACATCGAAAACGCCCAGCATAAATCAGCATCTCCCTTCGTATACACCTACTCAGTTAGCCAGCATGAGCATGTTGGATCGTGTCATCCTATACCCACAAAGCAGGCCTGTGTCACTGTTAGACAAAACGGTGAGTTGTCGCTTTATTACCAGGGCGAGCATAAGGTGGAGTACCACAAAATTTGCGATCGCCTTAGGTTTGGGGAGAAAACAGCATATATCGAAATGGCCTCGGTGGGCTTCAGTAAAAACAACGAGATAATTGTCACTGCACATGACAAAGTGACAGATAAAATTAGAGTATTCAGAGCTCACATAGACTGGGGATACTTGGTCCAGTCTGCCAAGAAACAGAAAATAGACCCGCATTATCATACACCGGAGAAGGAACAGGTTCCCCTTACATTGAAGACTACAGTACTATGTGAATCCAATATACTACCCTCTATATCCTCTGCACCTCAAAGTAATACAGATACCAATGACGATATTATGGCGATCGATTCTCCCTCAACCTCTCATAAATTCCAGAAGTTGAGCTCTATAGATTTGATTTCGCCATCTGTTGGATTTGATTCAGACCTTGACATACTCATCTCATACGAGACTTGGAGCGATGCTACCCAATTGAACACTGAGATATATCGGTACAATTTGGTCTCAAGTCTGGATTACATATCCTCGGCTTTTGATAACCTAGGAAATAAGACAGCAAATAAGGAGAAAGATGATAACGCCGTACAAGACTTTAGGTTATTGCTTATTGATAAAATGGCCCGCAATGGTAAAATCCAGAGAATTGAATACACGCAAGCGGAACACTTTCTTCTTTTGCTATACGAAAAAGGTAAAGTAGATGTTATCGATAGGAAGAATATGACTATCATAAATGAGAAGGGTGTATCTAGGCTAAAGGAGAACCCTCCTCCTCAAATTAGTTCGCTTTTTGATATTGGATTCAATTTTCCAGAAATTCAAAATGTTACAGATCCTCTAGTGTACGCTGTTTCTCCAAATTTGACATCGTTGGTTTATATATGCCCTCGTCTGCCCTCTACTGAATTGAGGCTAATGGTTTTGACTAAAGGATCCGATCAGGGTATAACACCCAAAGAAATGTTTATAACCTCTGTGGGTTTTGCTTTCAGACATTCACATGCATGCTATACTAATACAAATGAAGATGATTTGATCGCTTTGGCCCAAACAGAAATTAAAAGGGTGAGGTCAGAACTTCACAAGTCAACGATGTCAAAACCGCTCAATGTTGATGTTATATTGAAGAAGTTCGTTGAGTCAATAATTTGTGAAACTCATAAGGCGGTGAACTTCAACCTTGATTCTTTCGGAAAAGATTCAATCGACAAACTTCTTTCCAGTCCTCCATTGCAAAAGCTTTTGTCTTTTCAATTGATATTGGGTGGATTGCAAACAACCAATTACATCATGAGCGATATCGCTTGGACTATTTTGAATTTGAGGAGTGCTAGTTTCGGCATAATGTTTCTGTTGTCTAGCATATACCGTCAAATATCCAAGAAGAAACCAAATGAGGACACAATGCAAGATTCAATTACCAGAGGTGAATATTTGATCTCTTTGATCGGAAACATCCAATGGCTTTTAGATTTCATGATATACTTGAATCAAGAATTACTTCACTTATCGCATTCATTGCAAAATCCCAATCAGAGCTCGCTATCAATATCAAACTCTCTAGCCTTGCCCTTGATATTGAGTAAAGTGCCTCGTTTATTTCTCATCTATGCTTTGAATTCGATTGGAAAGACAAACGAGATCTTGAAAAAGTTGAACAAAGACTTGACGGAGAGCAACAAGAATTTTAGTCCAATGAAACAAGCGCTCGGAAGGTACTTCACATTATTTAATAGTATTCCCTTAAACTTGAGCTTCTTTGAAAACTTCTTGAAGGAGGCCGATACGTTTATTACAAAAGAGATATTTCAAATAGCATCCTCTAAAGATAAGGGATATCAATTGAAATTGGAGCAAAAATTGGTATGTGAGGGCGAAATAATTGAAGACTTGATTCCTGTCGCGAAGATGGTAATCGCTAGACATGCGCGTACCATAAACAGAGATATTAGAATTTCTGACATATATTTTTACAATACCGACTGGTTGCAAGTGGGGTACAATCTGTTACGCAGTACCGAGAAGACTATTGAATGGGAAAAGGAGACGATATTGAATGATAAGAGTGTCAACGAGCCAGTAAAGCCTATTCTTCAAATAAGTGAAGCAGAGTATATCGATGCTCTTCGAAAAATTGTAATATCAACTGAACAAAAAAATACCAACATGAAGAAAATGAGATACAGGAGATGTTTAAGATGCCGGGCATTGTCACTAACGAATGATCCACTTGTATTTGGTGTTGAACGCAACATAGGGTTATGGACTATGGTTTTCCAAAGATCTTGTATATGTGGTAGCTCTTGGGTAAATTGCGAAGCTTAAGTGGTTAACTGTCCTATTTATTATTGAATGCTATAATTATTTACATAGACCTTAATATATTTCTCTTTTGAAGCTCAAGTAGAGTCATTCAATATCTGAGAGGTGTTGTTTCTTTTCGGTATCTTTCCTGTGATTTCGGCGTGTGCTCTACTAATGCCATCGTGAAACATCTCCAAGTCTTCGTCGCTATTTAGTAAATTGTACAAGGAATCAGTCTTGAGCTTCAAAATGTTAGGGTCCGTGACGTATGTTGAGCTCACTAAATGATTACTGACTATTGTAGGCAATTGATGAATTAAATGGTGGACACCATAGGGAAAACAGGTTAGCCTGAAAACAAATGCATGCAAAAAGTCTAATGGGAGTCTTGTAATCGCTTTCGAAGTAAATACAGGAGCCATTTTGGTAAACATTTCTTCAGAAGCAATGAGATTGATGGTGATGTCGAAATATTTTTTTGACAACAAGGGCACATCCTGTAGTGTGTTTGCATAGAACTCCGAGGGAAGAAGATTAGGGTTTATATCACGTAAAAGTCTGAAATCTGCCTGCAGCTCCAAGTCAAAGTTATGGGGATGGAAAAGCTCATAATCATCAATGAGATCCCTGGTGAATGTCTGAATAGGAAGCACGTCTGCTGTCGAAAGGGTCAGCACGAGCTCCACGATAGCATAGGAGTATAGACTTCTTTCTTCATCCTGCTTAGATATGTGGTACTGTGAAACCAACTCTCGGAAAACGAATTTCAGGTTGGCGAATATGCTCTCGTCGAACGTGTCTGCCAAGAGTGCCGCCAACTTCACGTAGTATTGGACGTACAAATACTCATCAAGCGTGCCAGCGAGCCCACATTCTGACTTACTGAAGATGTAGACATCTTTCGGGATTGCTGTTCTCGAGCGAACGCCTGCGGGCAAGAGAAGCAAGATGTAGTCCATGAGGGTGAAGATCTTGCTTCCACGCTGTGTCTTCACCGTCCGATAGAACTCACAGAACTCGCGTCCAAGCAACATTCCTGATGCCACCGGGATGCCCGACGCAACCAACACCTTGATGAGGTTCTCGCACCGGCTCTCGAACTCAACACCGCAGTCACTGCAAAACAATCTTTTTAACAACACCGTCATCACCAACGTCCCACGCATGAGCTCCACGGTGGCTTCCTCATCAGCCTTGGCCGCAAGGACATCCACAACCATGCAACTTACTCCAGTGCCTCCCTGGAGCCCGTTTATCACGAACTCGGGCGAATAAAGCTGCAAAATGTCCGCCATGCGCATCCCCATCAACACTTGTCGAAGCATGCTCACCACCTCTCCTTCTGGATCGAGTTCCGCATACTTGCTATCATTAAGCACATTGTTTACCGCCAGTACAATCCTTCCCAATTGTTCCCCTGTAACCTTTCCTTTCTCCAAGGACTCACTGACTGTGTTGCCGCCACCAAACATCTCGAGCACAAAATCCCGGAGAATCTGCCCATTAACGCGCGACCGCGATTCCAAGCATTCTTCAAGGTGCTCAATTACTTCCCTGGTCTTCGTTTCTTGCTCCATCCTTTCTTTGACTCCTTCGTTGATAAAGAAGATCTGGTGGTTAGCCGTGATCAATTCAAGAAAAAAAAAAATATATCGTCTATTGTCTGTGCTCAATTTGTTCACGAACACGATTTCAAGGCGCCGAAGATTAAGTTAAGGATAGTATATTTAAAAAGGATAGGAATTGGCGACAAATTATAAGATTAGATAGATCGCAAAGAAGACATCAGTAGGTGGACGAGTAGAGCTAGCTTGTAGAGAAGAGAGTGGGAAGGAATTTAAGATGACTCCAGAGATTGAGAGTCCGTTGCAACAAACCAAGAAGGCTAATATTTCAAGTGAAAGCGAGGCGGCTAATGAAGAAGTAAGTAAAGATGCAGCAAAAAACATGACACCTCCAGCAACTCTTTCTTCCAAAGGAGTAGAAGAACAGGAGGAAAATAAGGAGAGAGAAGAGAGGCAGTCGACCTCCCCCAGTAAGGCGGCGGTCGCATCAGAAAGAAAAGCTCCGTCGGAGCTCGACGATATCGCTCGCAAGCTTTTCTCCGAGGAATTCTACTCAGTACGACCAGACGAGTATATCCACATATTGGCAGGAAGCGACAGCGAGAGTACGGAAATTTGTGAGCGGTATATGGACTTGTTTGAGTGGAGTCCCGATCTTTTGACGTCAGTGCGGATGCTCTGCTCCAAGCTCTACTTGAAAGGCGAGTCACAGCAAATAGACCGCGTGCTTGTGTCATTCTCCAAGTCATATGTTAGAAAGCACCCCGACAATGTGTTCTGCACCAAGCAGCACGAGATGATCTATATCATCATGTATAGTTTGGTGCTTCTCGACACGGCTTTACACAACTCAGAGGTCGACAAAAAAAGCAAGATGACAAAGCAGGATTATGTCCGCAACACCATGAGCACCTTTATCACGCTGAACCTGCAAGCATACCGCAAGCTCAATGTCAGACAGCGCATCAACATTGAGCGTGAGCTCGCTGGCTACTATGAGGACCTTTCAAAGAATGAGCTTCACTTAAAGAACTCTGACCTGTCTGCCTTTGTTCTGATGACTAGGCCTAGCAAGAGACAGTCACTTTACGGCAATGAGTCGACCCTGCGCAATATCTCTCTGGGTAAGGCGGTATCGAGCGACATGCCACCCTTGTCTAGGCAATCTTCTGAGTCGTCTATCTGGTCCACTGACACAAACAGTAAGCGAATATCATTATCAATGCAGCGTGTACCGTCAGGAGCCTCCGATTTGTCCCATATGAGCTCTTTTAGGGGGAGACACAAAAAAAGTAGTCGAGCTGGGTTTTCTAGAGCTCTAGCGTCTGAGCAAAAGCACCTTCTGAATGGCATGTTTCTGAACAATAACAGTTCTGCTGTTTCCCAACATAGCGCTCGAACGTTGCGTGGAAGACAATCAATGCACTTGCCTCGTACCCCAACGAAAGATTATCCATCCTTGCTGAGAAAGACATCGACGGATTCTTCTATGCTTGGGAACGGACATGACCTTGAATCCAACATATCAGTTGACAGTATTGATATGCAAGATTTCGATGTAACAAAGGACGATGCGCAGATGCCTATTGAAAATTTCGATGTCGATGATTTTCAGGATGAGATAGACCTCCTTTTAGAATTAGAAGGCTCTCCCTATTTGAAAGAAGGCTTCTTGAAGTTGAAGATCGTTAATAATGATCAACAAGATTTTAATGCCGAGGAACAACAGCCATCACGTACTGCTTCTGGTTCGGGTTTTAGATGGCTTTCATTTTTCAAAAGCTCAAGCAAAGGATACAGTGCAAGTAATATGAACGGGCCTGCTAGCATCTTGAGCAACAAGGTGAGTGAGCTATTTGTTGTTGTGTCAAAGGGTGAGTTGACCTTATATAGTTTCGATCCAAAATTAGTGAAAAAGGATCGTATGTCTAAGAAAAAAGAAGGTTTTCAGGACGATGATGATAATGAAAGTGTGGTAGGAGATGGTAATTGGTTGAAAAATGCCGTGAAAGTTGGCGCATACAATTTGTGCTCAACATACGCTAAATTAGAGAGCAGTATTCCAGGTGTGCTGAACTCAAGCAGAATAGGTAAGTCGTCTTGGTCCTTGACCTTTCCTAGAGTCTCCAAGAAGCCAAACAAGGTGTTTTATTTTGAGGCAGGTACATACGAAATTGCTAGAGAGTTCATAAATGCCTGTAACTTCTGGGCCTCTAAGATAACTGCTATCCCAACTGCCGAAGAAAGTGTTTCTTCGATAGAATACGGTTGGACTAATCTCAAGGGGTTGATTGCGAGAAAGAATGACTTTAAGAAGATGAAGAATATTGAAAAGTGGGAGCCGCTTCCCCAGGGTATTTATCTCAGCAGTTACTTTGCCAACCAGTCCGAACTTGACAGCAAAGCTTATACCATGAACATAATCAAGCAGTTCTTCAAGACTGTCAACTACTACAACAGCTTGAAGAAACACTATGCTGATTTCAACGAACTGAAAATAGCATTTTTTCGAACTTTCAATAACCGTCAACTCTCGGGCTCATCCAATTATGGAAGAGTACTCGCTAACTATAAGAGCAGAGGAGCTGAGTATGAGAAGGAGCTTAAAATGTACAAAAGCTATATGATGATTTTGGCATATGGTTTGTTGCTCAGGTTCAAAGTTGAGTTTACTGATAACCTGGAGAACCTTGAGCAAGAAGAGAACAAAGACCAGGAGAACTTGAAAGAAAACTGGTTCGCAGAAAACGATGACGAAATGACGTACCTAGCCAAAGTTGAAATCAGTAAGGTATTCAAAGGAGTTAGAGACATCTACAAATTAATACCAAACTATCAGCCTAATCCTTTCGTGGACTCTATCCTCATGGCTGGAGTGACAAACTCCAATGCCAATGCCAATGCCAAACAATTTCCATTGGTGAAATCCCCTAAGACATTCACTTTGTCCAACTACAAAGAAGTAGAAGGCACGATTAACGACATGCACCAAAACCAACCTATCGAATCGGGCGAATTGGACCGCCGTCGTAGTACCGATACGATCAAGGAGGAAGATGAGCCCGAAGATGCAGAGCAGAACAAAGATCGGGTTAAGTAAGCTGAAACAAAACTTGTTAGATCTTTTAAACTTCACTTCCACTAATATTATTCTCTCTAATCTACACTGTTGTAATAATTTGTATGTAATAATCGTTTTAAGTTTTGTGTAATGAACGACTACGTTTTCAAATAATTGAAGGCAAATCCTAACTCGATAACAAGTAGAGTAAGTTGGTTCAGTGTGAAATACTACGCATCATCCTGATATACCGAATTAATATCTCCAGACGCAGAAAGCATCTAGGTACAGCTTGCTTACGCATTCACAGAATTACATAAAGCATATATCGCTTAGTTGAGTCAAGAATCTATCAAATATGTCAGATCCGTTTTCACTCAATGGTAAGTACATTGTTAGAGGAGTCCCATAAATAAACTATTAAGAGTCTTCGTGCTGCCCTTTATGGATTTGGCACTGCTATCGTTTGGCATTGAGCGCATACTAACTTCAATAGGTGGTTCTGCGGTTGCAATGGTCGGAAAGGACTGTGTGGCTATAGCGTCTGATTTGCGATTAGGAAATCAGTCGTTAGGATTGTCCAACAACTTTGAAAAGATTTTTCAGTTTGGCGACAAAACATTCTTGGGGTTAACGGGATTAGCAACAGACGTCATCACTTTATCAGAAGTATTCAGATTCAAACATAACTTGTACAAGCTCAGGGAGGAGAGAGAAATAGAACCCAAGACGTTAGCTAACCTTGTCAGCTCAACATTATATGAAAAGAGATTTGGTCCGTATTTCGTTTCTCCTCTTGTTGCGGGTTTGGACTCCAAATCCAACACACCATTCATTTGTGGCTTTGATTCGATTGGATGCATAGATTTTGCCAAGGACTTCATAGTCGGTGGTACCGCTAGCGAACAGCTCTATGGGTTGTGCGAGTCATTATACGAGCCAAACCTTGAGCCCGAAGATCTTTTTGAAACGATCAGTCAGGTGTTGCTTAATGCTGTTGACAGAGATGCCCTTTCGGGTTGGGGAGCAGTAGTTTACATAGTAACAAAGGGTAAAATAATCCGTAGGGTATTAAAAACCCGTCAAGACTAGCTTCTCATTTTTCTACATAGAACTATTTACAAGGTAGACCAAAGTCTAATATATCATACTTTTGGGAAAGGTAAAACACATCAGAACATAGTATTGACATAGCAAGCGAGTCACTAGTCACTGATGGAAGCTACAGAATATCTGTTAGCATTCGACGCCATATCAGAAATACCTTACTATTTGCCGCCTAACCTCTTCTCCGCCTGCTCCTCTATCATTTTCTTGAGGTATGCATTTTTGCCATAGAGCTCTTCTTCACGCTTTTTTCTTAACTCTTCCATCCTTTTTTGCTTTAATCTCGATTGTTTAATTCTTTCATTAGCGTCATTTACTCTCGTATAGTGTAAGCATTTATTAAGTTCATCCTTCTCAAAATTACAGGTTCCAAGCGCTTTCTTCAAAAACTCTTGTCTATGGCACTCCTCCAAGGCATCCATAAGCTTCTCGCATGGGCTAAACCTGTCCTTGTCTAACTGTGGGTGCATCTTAGTCTCCCGGTATTTTAAAATATTGATTTTATTGTAGTGAGAGCTGAGTACAAAAATAGCTATATTAATCAAGTTTCGAATTTCTCGCTCAACTTCAGTAAAGCTGTTCAAAATAAAGCGAAAGCCAATGTCTCAAGATAACCAAAATAAAGATACAGACGAAGTCTTAGATTTCTTGAATTCATTACCTGAATCAAAAGGGACTAAGACAGGACCAGAAAAAAGTGGAGATGGAAAGGAGAACGAGGAATTTTTGGAGTTTTTAGATGAGTTAGCTGCACATGAGAAATCTAAACCATCAACCCCTGCCCCTACAGGAAGTAAGTTTGAACCTAAAAGAATTGTACCTGGCGCAAAAGACGGTGCTAACTCTGGGACTCAAACTCCTCTGAAAGCAGGACAAAAGTCTGCAGCAGGAACTCAAGAGATTAAAACCACAGAAGATAATAAGGAGACGCAGGGCAGGCAAGAGCATGGAACGGAAATAGCACCCATTGAGGCGATCTCTAGCTGGTGGAGTAATTCGGGTTCAAATAAAGTTTCAGAGCTCTGGGGGTCAATAACCTCGAATGCCCAAACGATAAGCGAGCAGACATATCAATTAGCTTCTAACACTACGAACCAGATTAGCCAACAGAGACAGAAATTCATAGAAAATGCAGACCATGAGCAAATTCTAAACATAAGTGCTAAGCTCAATTCCATCTTACTGAATATGTCTAACCAGATAACACAAGGGTTAATGTCTGATACAGATGAACTTCTAAATATTCTCTTAATCTACGACTTGTACAATATGAACTACTTGGATAGACTCTGCAGTGACAAGTTTAATGATGTTATGTCCCAGGTGGAGGGTGGTATACGTGTCACAGTGAGTAACTTTAATCATAAGGATGAACCCAACGACGATAAGATTAACTTAAATCTTTTTCAAGGTAAGGTAATCGATGGTGAAAAGTTATGTTTTGCTAATCTTGAAAGTGCGATAAGGGACTATGTCAAGGTCACCAAGTCAGAGGACGAGCAAAAAAAGGGAGCGGAAGACCACGATGAGTCCACTCAAGAAGTAAATCTGTCAAATGTTTTCATTTCCATTCAACCTATAACAAACAGAAGTACGCAAAACGAGGGCATCACAAGAGAAGAAGATGCACCTATAATGATTGAAGCTAACAATCCTGATTCGTTTGCGTTTACTCTCATATTGAAGGATATAACAAACAACATAACTGTCATTACGAAGACACAGCCCTTCCCACTTAAATGGGCAAAATGGCTTAATGGTGAAGTGTCGAAAGAGATAGAGGATATCGGAGAGGTAAACCCTAGTGAATGGGTGAGCGATTGGATAAAAGACGGTTTATCTCTCGGTTTTGGTGTCTTAGCTCAAGAGTACGTTGTAAAGCGCATGGGCTTCTAAATAACGAATCTACCTCATTCATTATAAGTATAGTCGTTTCTATAAGTGTGCAAATACTCCTGTACTACTACTTCATTAAATAAAACCGAGTTTCATCTTTCGGAAGCATATGACGCAATAAAGAACAGCTGTAATTAATGTAAGATGTATTAAAATTAGCGTTGCTGATATACTCTATAAATCATCCAACGAACAAGAATTGAAAAATGTAGCAAGTAGCGTTGAACGTCTGCATTACACAGGAGAAACTCACAAAACCGAATCACGAAAGAACAACAGAGGCCATATAAGGTTAAAACAAGTCTGCAAATTCTGCCACGTGAGGATGAACCGCATTAGCCTTCTTCCAGTTGGATGTTGAAGGCTCCGTGCACAGGTCCTTGTTTCCAAGATGCGTGTGCACGAACGCTTGCCCGTAGTCCTGGGTGCCACAAGCCAAATAATTGGACATGATTCGGTCCAACCCTTTGTCATCAGAGGCAAGCAAGTAGTTTGCCCAATCCACCACTAAGGGACCTTGGAAAAATACCTCTTTGTCGGCCAATCGACCATACTCACGCTCCAGCAACACCTCCAAGTCCGGCACATATGTACGCTGGAGTTTATCGGTTTTAGCAGTTCTGTTGGACAACGTAAGGTTGCGCAGACGGAACAACGAGGGAAAGGCGCTCTCAAACGCTTCACTGTTGCCTGGATGCATACCCATACATTGCTCGTGGATGAACTTATACTCTCCAAAAGTAGGTTGCAGACCCACCTCGACCGCAAACTTGCTGGAAACCACTGCGTTGTTCCACATGGCCTTCGCGCTCTTACTCTTGTTCTCCCCATGGTCAAATTTGCCTGTTGTCGAGGGCATCAAGCTGTACCGCTGTAGCCTCCCCAACAAGTGTTGCGATAATAAGCTGTTTGTATCATGGTAAATTGTAATCTTGTTTTGAGGCCCTGGCGCCTTTCTTTTGGACGCCTGTAGGAGCCATCTGATCATCGATCCTGTCATTACGGTTTGTTTCACTCTCTTCCTCTCCTAGCTCTTTTCAAGCCCAATTTCTGTCTCTAAACTTCTACTAATGATGCCCTTCTGATATTACGAATCAATCAAAGTAGTCTCTTCTTTTTTTCCTGTTGCCACTATATATATGTGTTCCAATTGCAACTGTGCCCGCTTATTAAGGATCAGGCGCGGCAGAGTCAAATCGGATTATCTTATCGCAGGGACGGAACCCTCGTGTTACCCTTCCAAGGCGTGTCTCTAGGGCGGGCTGCTAAGCAATTAGCCTAAACTTGCGGTGCTAAGTTGCACTAACGTACAGACAAACGGAACAGTAGGATCGTCTATGGTTCTTTGAGTTGCTTTCCACTGAGGATGCTTTCGACTTCGCAAACGCTGATTTAAGCGACGTGCGGGTGGCTTTAGTGAATATTGTAAGCGAAAGCTGCTGTTTTCGCAGTCCTGTAGTTTAATGACGATTGGATAAGAGTGCAAGTGCCCAGGTGTGTAGGCTAGATCCTAGTCGCTGCGATACTTGATTGCTTATCCTGTAGAGTCAAAGTAGGTGATTTTTGGCCTGGTGCCAAACCCGTTTTATAGTAGAGCTAAAGGAGGAGGGCGAAAGAGGGGGAACACAGAGTCAAACAGAAGGAATTTTTTCTACGCTGTGCGAACCTATTTTTGTCCTGTTTGGTTATACCAACATTGGGCCATCGCAGCGCCTCTGAGGTGTCTGAGGGGATCTCTGCCGCAGCCATTCTTCCCTTCTGTGCTTGTAGTTGCCACTATAGCGGAGTCAATGGCTCCGCTTTCACCTAAGCAGAAAAAGCTCCTCACCACAGTGTGTGGTGCGCCCGCCCACCCGTCCGGAGGGGAGATGGTGGTGGCTGTAAGTGCTGCGGCCATATGCCTCACAAATGGCTAGGACCTGTCCACCACGACATGTAAGTTTTTCCGTTGAGTTTCTCCGCTCGGAGCCCATCAAAAGCGCGAAGTCCGCAGCCAACAAGCATAGGGAAAATGGGCTGTCAAGAGGAGAAGATAAGGACAGGTTATGTGCAAGAAAGTTTCGTTCACGTCTTTGTGCATCCTGAGTACGTGCTCTCCTCGTGTTGGCAAGAAACGGGGAGGGGAAATCAGCGGCCAACCGTGCCGCCTAGCCATGAGGGGAGAAGTGCGGAAACTGGAGATTTGTACACGATGTCTAGAAAGTGCCAATTGTGTCGACGGTGTAAAACGCTGTTGCACTCTAGACTTAGCATCCCCTTCGCCAGTTCCGAAAAGACCGTTGTAGACCCAAGCCTGCGATCAAGTACAGCCCTCTTGTTTCCCGAGCAGCCTAGAACAAACCACACGGGCAGAAACAAGTCATGGTGATCCTGCATACAAATGCAATCAGACTGATTAGATAGAGCTGCAGCTGTATTTTGTTGACAGCAAAGGCATACTATACTGTAGCCGACCAAGGCCAAAGCAGCAGGTGTTCTCGATTTCCGTCTGCTGTGGGCACGTATCAGGGCTCTTCTACAGGATCTACAAAAGTGAAGACAATACTAGCAAATTTTGTGCAAGCGTAAAAATTATCGTGCATTATTCAGACTTCGTAGCCAAAGACGTCAGGCCGTCTGTGTGTCATCAAGGGCATATCAGAGCGCACCTTCTCGAGCCACGCGAGATCTAAGTCGGACACGATTAGCTCATAGTAGTCACCATCAGCGTCGGGTGCAGCTCTATTTGTGTAATCGGGAGCCTGTGCGAGAATGTTTCCCCAAGGATCAAACACTACAGAGTTCCCATAGCTGACACGTTTCTTGGATCCATCTGTGGCATGCTCGCCGCACTGTGCTGCCATCGCCACAAAGCATTGGGAGTCGAGTGCGCGAGCCTTACCTAACGCGAGCCAGTGGTCCGTGCCAGTCTTAGTGGTGAAGGCGGAAGGGAACGTGATGATGTTGGCTCCCAAGGAGCGGAGACGTAACGTGAGTTCTGGGAAGCGTATGTCGTAGCAGGTAGCAAAACCAACCCGAAAGGGGGAAAGGTCTGGGTCTGTATCGTTGATTGAAAAGGGGGGTAGCACCTTGCTTCCTGCTTCAACAGAATTGGATTCCTTCAAAATAGGACCGTTCGTAATACTGATATCAAATAGGTGGAGTTTTTGGTACCGGTGAAGAATCTCGCCTTTTGTATCGATCCAGAGCTGGTTGTTCTCGACCTTATTTAGCTTGCTGTCCGTCATGCTCTTGGTGTGCGATGGCTCGTGTACCCCTACCGCTACATAGAGGTCACCCTCCCCCCTGCTGTGAAGTTGTCTGAGTTCGTCCTGGATGGCCGAGATAAACCTTTCGTGGCTGTACTGCGCTAATTCCAAAGACTCTGCCGCGTCTTTCGAGATGTAGTCTGTCGCCTCCGGTAAAAAGAGGACTTTGGCTTTCTCGGCCACGGCCTTCAGGATAAGTTTTTTGACTACCCTAGCATTCGCCTGTAAGTTGGACGACGAGCACAATTGCCCACATGCAACTTTTATACTAGTGGCCATTATCGTTGCTCTTGTCTAACTCCGACCGTTTATGTAAGGGATATACGGTTGTATTACAATGATTAGCCAACTTTCGAGCTACTACGAGGATATACTTAGTGGTCATGTGCACACACAGTCAAGCGACAAAGCACGTGCTAGATAACAAGGAATTTTTGTGCATCATTGAGCAATTTGCGACCTATCCAGCCGTCCGTGGTTTTTCCACGTTTTCGCAAGGAGGCTGGACCGTTGAACGTACACAAAAGGCTGCAATGCACCTGAAAGAAGCCTTTTATCGATAGGAGTAATTTCACCTATAGCTGTCTATCGTTGCCTATTTCACATTAGACCGCATTAATAATACCTGGAACGCACTAGTGCATCGAATTGCCAAGTTGTGGCAGTTATCCAGTGGCTGTAGGCACACCTAGCGATACAATTTTCGGTAGGCGTTGGCGGTAATTGCTCGCTATACGAAAGGGACATGCATGAAGTAGCCACGCTGATAAGTTATCTCTTGTTACTGTAAAAACACTCCCACGAGGCTTTGAAACTAGGATTCGAAAAATGTAAGGCGTAATGTTTAAGCAAACGTACTGTCAGCCAAGCTGTCCCACATTAGCTTCGCGTCATTAGATGATGATTTCCCATATCACCAAAATTTCGCTGTTTTACAAAATCCGTTTTTAATGCTAATATTCATTAATACTCGTAATATATATGTATGTATAACAATAAATTGCCATATAAAAGGAACTAGAACGTAATCATACTCCCATAGTACCCAAAACTTATAATGTAGGCCATAACAATCACAAAACAATTTTCATATGCCGAAAATGGCTCTCATAAATAGAAAGAGCATACATTTATGCCTTTGTAACTGGACCAGCAGTATGAATGTCCTCTGAAGAAGAGACGATAGGCTCAAAAGGCTCGTACTCACTTGCGTTTCTCTTCTCTTCACTGAGGGAAGAGCCAGCCAATATGTCGTCATTAGAAATGATGTTGCTCTCGTGTAAGTTATTCATGTTCACACATCTTTGCCTAGAAGAAAAGTGTCTCATCTTGCTGGCGTTTGCCGTCTGAGTGGGTATCCAGCATCTAGATGCGGTCTTGAAGGACGATATTCTTATAAAGCTCTTGGCAGCGGACATTCTTGTACTTCGTGGACTTTGTGGAGTCAGTGCTCTTGCCTAATGAAATAGTAGACAGAGAAGTTGCCGATGTTAGCAGACGTCGAAGAAAACAAATCAGTTTTCTTTTAATACAATATGTATAGTGCTAAATAACAGCTGAGTCGATAAACTTTACTAAGCTTTGCCGACTTATGCTTGATATAATGATAACTTTTTGGAAGACAGATAATCGAAGCCTCTTATATAGTCTTATCGTAACCACCCAGTCTTTGTAGGCAGTTCTGTTAACAATGCTAGATGAAATTAGTGTATAGTCGAATATCACATCGTGGCCTCACGCCTCCTTTTTATACTTCTGCTGCTAAATTGGCTTCGGTAATCATACGTAGGGGTATCTAGCCAACCCCAGATTTGCCGCCTATCCGGACATGCTTCCTTTTGCTTGAGTCATTGCCGCTAGTCGAATCACGCAGCTTTGTGGAAGCCGGAGCAGCGGCAGCCCTGCTTCCGCACTCTGGGGTCGGACGGACGGTGACGTACTCACGCATATTTGCGCGGTTTGCGACAAATATGGATTCATCCTAAGCAGTTTATGCATTTGTAACACTTTTGTGTCATGTCGGGACATAACTGCCGGCAATAGCACTCATACTCCTAGTATCTAAGGTGTTTCCTCTAACGGTTTACAACTGACTTGCGTCGGACACTACCAGAACTAGTCACATACAGGTCTGGAACACCACGCAAGAGCCCTTTGGCCGAGGGCTCTCCCACTTCATAGCCAATAGAGCACTGGTCCTCGGCTGAACGGCTGCGTTTGTCGGCCTGCCAGCAGATGGGGCAACTGGCATGAAACACAGCAAAACCATTATTGTGGGGGGCAAAATCCATTTCCCCGGCGTGCCTCCTAGCTATGGCCTCTAGCACAAGCCATGATACCGAGGGATATGGATCTTTCCATCGTTTTCTGATGAAAAGTCAGATATGGGCGTTCAGATGATAGTTCACCCATGGGATAGTCTGTTTAGATGGTAGTTTTCACGCCCCATAGACCCTCTCCCGTGGGTCATATTTGGCGGTCCAACGGAGCGATTGTGGATTGTGCGGTAAAATGAGTAGGGTATACAGCGTATATAGGTGAATACAGCGTAATTCTGATAACCGCGTGCGAGCTTGCGCTTGGGTCATATCTCGTTGTCTAGGCAGGCAAGCGCTGGCGACCCAGTAAAAGTCAGTATGGGATTCGCAGTCCATGCGCCGTGACTCAGTTTCTACGGTAAATCTGGGGAATACGGGAAGCGAAAGTTTACGGTATTAATTGCGTAACTACCAACT
Source organism: Millerozyma farinosa (assembly GCA_002196765.1). Taxonomy (NCBI): domain Eukaryota; kingdom Fungi; phylum Ascomycota; class Pichiomycetes; order Serinales; family Debaryomycetaceae; genus Millerozyma; species Millerozyma farinosa. Next base: position 317,652 of record NBND01000002.1, on the reverse strand, counting down.
ACCAAGAGAGCCATACTACAATTCCCCAAGCAAGACACCGTCTTAGCTGTTCACACATAGAGGTCAAAGACAAAAGCTATTACGTAGAGACAGGGCTAACATTATCTCGGGAAATAGCTAGTACAGTGGACATTTTATCACCATAGATCTATAGTGGAAAGAACACGGGCAGCATGGGCACAGCATGGGAGCTTACCAAAGCTCTAAGGGAAAAGATAATGCGATATTCAGCTTACCCGCAGACATCGGTGTCATTAAGGCTGATGGTCCAGTTTGGACCCAACCCAAATCCAGGGTCTTTGTTTTTGGCGTCGCAGTTTATCGTTGAGGAGCTTCCCATCCGTCTAGCGCTCAAGGTCAAGGACTTGGAAAACGCACCTCTCGGATTGAGCAAGATGCCTTCCACAATAAAGGTCAAGAACTGGTATGCCCAGTCGTTCCAGGAGTTGACCGAGTTGCCAAAGCCCAAAATTTCAGAGGAACTCACTCGACTCCTCAAACAAGGCGAACAGGGTCTAAGCGACGAGGGAGACGAAAACTCAGGAAATGGGATTGAATACGCTAAGAGTTTCGAAGAGAGAAGCAACCCAGCAAACACCGAGAGCCAGGATGTTGCGATAAATAATATCTTCAGCGACGATGGCATTGTAGTTCGCACCTCATCCTCGCATTTACATGGCAGCAGTGTCAAGGCCAAGACAGCCAATCTTTCTGAATCCCCGACATTTGGTAAGAGGTACTTCACACCTTGTCCCCCAAATATTGTGTGGCCTAAGGAGGTCTATGACTACAACAAGTTGGTATTTGACACTTTATCAAAGATCAAGAAAAGACACGATGCTACCGTAGCTACCATGGCCCAAGGTGTGCAAGAGTGGAAGCATGAAAATAAAACTATCATAGTGAATTCTGCGATCCAAACCTTTTTAGATCGTTTTTACATGTCTCGTATTGGGATTCGTATGCTCATCGGACAACATATTGCTTTAAATATGGCACAATCTTCTCCTACGAGACGCCGAATTTCAGCTCTATTCAGTAATGACGGAGGCAAGGAGAACAAATCAAGCTCAAATTATGTTGGTGTGATTTGTACGGACTGTAATGTGGCAGAAATAGCAGAAGATGCTATCGAGACGGCGAAATACATATGCGAGGAGCACTACGGATTACTAGAGGGTCCTGAAATACAATTAATAACACCAAAGGACGATATCAGCTTCATGTATGTACCTGGTCATTTGATACATATGCTCTTCGAGACATTGAAGAACTCGCTTCGTGCTACCATAGAGTTCCACACTCCCAAGCTTAAGGAAGCGATGTGCGCTGAAAACCCAGATTTGAGACCCGAAGATATTGATATCAACGACTTGAAGTTTCCTCCTATCAAGGTAATAATATCCGAAGGCTACGAGGACATAGCTATCAAAATAAGTGATGAAGGCGGTGGTATACCAAGAAGTGAAATACCATTAATTTGGACCTACTTATACACCACTGTAGACAAGACACCAGTTCTCGAGCCAGACTATAGCCAGACCTCTTTCAAGGCGCCAATGGCCGGATTTGGATATGGTTTGCCCATTTCAAGATTGTACGCTCAATATTTTGGCGGTGACTTGAAGCTCATCTCAATGGAGGGCTATGGTACTGATGTCTATCTACATTTGAACAGGTTAAGTAGCTCTTCAGAGCCTTTGCCATAAATAGCTCACGCGCCTTATGTTGAGCTCTCTAGAACAAAAAACCGTTTTTTACTGGCAATGTTCCAATTGTACATTAGATACTCTTGAACAACTTTAACGAGTCAAGGGCAATTTCCTTACGATTGCTTGGTCGCGATACTATATAGTCTACTTTAGGTTCTCTTCACATATTCGATTCTACTTCACTGAATGCATAGTTGGTATCCACATGTATAACTATTGTATATCTAAAAAGCATCAAAGATATACCGAGGTAGTTTTTTCACATGGTAAACTATGCGATACTTCATCGTTAGGATAAAGTACTCAAGAGAGCAAAGGCAAGGAAGTCAGGATACCGAATAGGCTTGGCGAAATGATATGTAGGCAAGATATTAATCATAGCACTACATATTAGTCAAAGTGATATATCAAAGCACACTGATACTGATCTACTGTAGTGTTTCCCCCCGCATGGTTTCCTTTGGAGTCGTGGACATACCATAACAAAATTATCATTACTTCGTTAACAATTTTTGAGTTATTTGATAAAGATTAACAAATAACTCATGTCTACCCCCCGAACAAAACCCTGGGAGGTTTCTTCAGGAACGTCGTCAGCGGCGGCTTCAGGTGGAAGCACGTCTGTTGCTACAGAAGGCACAAGTGCTAGTACTAGCGATACGCTGGGCGTTAACACTCAGTTACCCGAGAGGCCAACCTCGTTGACCTCCGATATTTCGACTATGAATAACACATCACCGTATGGCAACACCGGATACGGGTCATCATATGGATCATATGGATCTCGGTATGGCGGCGGCTATGGCTCGTCTATGTACGGCGGAGGATATGGATCTAGTTATGGGTCTGGTTACGGGAGTGGGATGTATGGTATGGGAAGCTATGGTAGTGGGATGTATGGTATGGGAGGTTATGGTAGTGGAATGTATGGTATGGGCGGATACGGAAATAGCATGTATGGTATGGGCGGTGGTATGTATGGCCAACCAGGAGGTACGGCAGGTGGTTTAGCTGAAGGCACTCAAGCTACATTTCAGTTAATAGAATCTGTCATAGGAGCCGTGGGGGGGTTCGCCCAGATGCTCGAAGCAACATATATGGCTACGCATTCGTCGTTCTTCACGATGATGTCGGTTGCTGAGCAATTTGGAAACTTGAAAAATGCATTAGGGTCGTTATTAGGAATATTCGCCCTTATAAAGTTTGTGAAAAAGATGTTTTACAAGCTTACAGGTAAAACATATAACTATGGTATCAACGCAAGAGAATTCCAGAAATTCGAAAAATCTCAAAAGTTGTTGGAGGAGAACATAAGAAGACAGCAAAATGGCAGAAAATCGAGAATCTCCTTCAAGCCATTATTATTATTCTTGGCTGCGTCCGTAGGGTTCCCTTACTTGCTCACCAAAATTATACAGAAGATCTCCGAGCAGCAGCAGCGTCGACAGCAGCTCATGGCAGGTGGAGCGGGCCCAAACGGTATCGTTGATCCTTCCAACTTGCTTTTTGCCAAGGCACTCTATGAATTCAACCCTGAAAACCCCAATATGGAGATTGAGCTCAAACCAAATGAGTTAGTTGCTGTTTTATCTAAGAAGGACCTCCTGGGGGCCGAAAGCCAGTGGTGGAGAGTCAGGTCGAGACTGGGCAAAGTGGGATACGTCCCCCTGAACTACTTAGAGATAATTCAGAGGAGAAAGCCGCAAATCGAGACCTCAAAGGCTCCAGTTGCGTCAGAGATGGCTAGAGGCCCTGTCAATGAGGTAAAATTTGACGAGCCAGACGCACAAAATATCAAGCACTAAAGGCTTCAACTTCAGTTCACATCGCATGAAGGCTGGGTGCTACAAGTTGCGCGCTACAGCCTTTTGTTCTGTATAGCGTATAATGCATTTTGACATTTGATAAAATACTCTACGTAAACTAAATATTCGCTTCAGATAATCATAGCGAAGCACTACAGACCTTCAAATAGCATCTAGACTGCATCATCTGGTCTGTTCTGCTCAATTTCAGCCTTGCTTCCCTTGTCCTGCAAGTCATTGTAACCCTTGGCGTTCTCCTTGACTCGCCTCTTTGCGCTATTGAGCTCTGGTTTTAGCTTTTCAGCCTTGTCCAAGCCCTCAGCTAAGACCTCTCCAGTTTTCTTGTTAGCCTTATGTGCCGTTTCCTTAGTTGCCTCGGTGATGTTCTCTGCATTTGGTGTCATTTCCTGAGTTTTTTCAATTCCACCTGCTGCTGCCTCACCAATCTTCTTGTTTGCTTTCTTTAAAGCTTCCTTAGCTGAATCAATGACAGAGTACCTGCTGACAGCACTAGCCGAGAGTGCGCGTCTGTTGACTGCTGCAGCAGTTCTTGCTGCGATCATTGGAGCATAAAAACTTTGACGGATCATGGTCAGTTACTGTTTCTATAATATTAATCTGAATGGAAAGCTGGACTGCCATTCATCGAACACTTTATATAGTGCCTCCTGGAGTCATAATATGTGTAAAGCAATAATTGCTGGTGTACTGATTGCTACGACTAAATCACGTGCACAACCAGGCATATTTCTTATGTCATGCTTGATTTAGACTTTTTTATTGGTATATGGCCCGGTGTGGGTTTATGTGGCTACCAAGCGCATATAGCTACGAGCTCCAGCAAGTATTCTGTGCCTAGCCTTGTCCTCCGATGAGTGCAACCGCACAGTACTGTAGCATTGTGACCTTTCTAACCTGCACAGAAAGGAAAGGAAGTTTGATCATGTTCTATATGACAGTTGCGCCAGGATTTAACTCCTCTGTTATTCATATGGTCATATCTTACCCCTGCCCCCCCTTGGCTTCGTGGAGTAGTGAGAGGATTGCCATTGCCATTATCGCCAATTTATCCCGAATATTGGGAGCTACTGTACTGCAGATCGAACACATGCCTTATATTACAATACTAAAGTTTTTCACTGGTTTAGGCGACGGCGCTCAAGATTTTCAGACACTCAACTTACGTCTAGCCTTCACCAGGTGTAATCTCCTACCCTGACACTGTTCATATATCAAGTTATGGGATTGTATCAATGATTACATAAGCATTTTTAAGAGCTTACATAAGATAAATATGCATTTCATACGCGGTAGGTCTCAATACGTCCTTCAGTCATAAAAAAAATTCGTCAGATATACGTTACGAGCAGACTATTAGAAGACACAAAGGTATTCCTGGCATAGAGAATGGTAGCCCGTAATATCAGAGTAGCAGCCTCGCTACTCGCGTTAGTTCTTATCGTGACTTTTTTCGTAAGGACGCAAAACTCGTTTAGTAACATTGATGTGTTAAAGTCTGGTAAAGAAACCGTAGCACCAGAGACAGACCATAACACGCTTCAAGGTAAACCATACAAAGGCGAGAAGGCGCCTTTTGATGCATCTGGAAGCACTAGTGGCACACACGCCGATAATAAGATCGGTGCTACAAAAATCACCCTGGATCAGGCTAACCATGTGAACACAGCAGCAGACAAAAAAGTCAAGGTAGAGGACGTTTCGGACTTTTCTCAGTCACAAAAGGACAAGGAGCAAGCAAAGGCACCGGCTTCCAAAGAGGAAGACTGTAAGGGAACGCGCTTTGTGGTGATGATTGACGCTGGCTCCACTGGATCAAGGGTGCATGTATACGAATTCGATACATGCCAATCACCTCCTGCTTTATTGAAGGAAACTTTCGAAATGTTGGAGCCAGGCTTGTCCTCTTTCAACACTGATGCGACTGGGGCAGCCAAGTCACTCGATCCATTGCTTAAAGTTGCACTTGACACCGTGCCAAAGGATAAGCAGGGTTGCACGCCTGTTGCAGTCAAGGCTACTGCTGGATTGAGACTTTTAGGTGATGAGAAATCGAAAAATATCTTAGAAGAGGTTAGAAAGCATCTTGAAGAAGACTATCCATTCGCTGTTGTTCCTGGTGACGGTGTCTCTATCATGGATGGTAAGGACGAGGGTGTGTACGCATGGGTTACGGCAAACTACTTGCTTGGAAACATTGGTGCCTCTGAGAGGCTTCCTACCGCTGCCGTGTTTGACCTCGGTGGAGGGTCTACGCAAATCGTGTTCGAGCCCGAGTTGGGAGCAAATGATAAACTCGCAGACGGTGATCACAAATATGAGTTCACTTTCGGCAAACATAAATTCACCTTGTACCAGTTCTCGCACCTTGGTTATGGCCTCATGCAAGGCAGAAATAAGATTAATTCTCTTGTGGTCAAATCGACTTTGCCAAACAACCAGGAGTTGGCAGGCTCTAAAATGACAAACGAGAAGGAAGCTAAGCTGACTAAGGCTTCTGTCACCATTAACAATCCATGTGTGCCACCAGGAGTCACCGCTGAGAATGTTGTTGTTTCATTGGCAGACAACGAATATTACGTTGTCAACATGAAAGGTCCTTCTGTTGCTAACGGTGCCCAATGCCGTTTCCTCGCTGAGAAAGTGTTGAATAAGGAAACAGAGTGTAAGGTACAGCCATGTTCCTTCAATGGTGTATACCAACCTTCCTTGAATAGGGCATTCAAGAAGTCATCTGACATGTTTGTGTTTTCCTATTTTTACGATAGAACCAATCCCTTGGGCTTCCCATCATCCTTCACCGTCGAGGAACTAAAGGATTTGGCTAAAATTGTCTGTAATGGTGATACATTCTGGAAAGAAGCCCTTTTGGATGATCATATCAAGCATTTGAACAAGGAACCCCAATGGTGTCTCGACTTGTCTTTCATTACTGCTATTTTACACACAGGCTACGATATACCCTTGCATAGAGAATTGAAGACAGCTAAAACCATCAATAATAATGAATTAGGATGGTGTTTAGGTGCTTCTTTGCCATTATTAGATCAAGGGAACTCAAAGTGGAAATGTAAAATAGCTGACGTTACACCTGATACCTAAGTCAAGCCTTTCGTTATTTTTTTCACCATCAATGACTTTCCTACATACCTAATATAAAACCATAAATCATGTTTCATTCATTATCCCTTGTGTAAGACTAAGACCACCAGTATAATCGTGTGGTCCTGTGTAGATATTGATTTCGATGCTCGTTAAATGGAGTTCTTTCCGAAGGCGCACTTGTACAGTATAAAGAAACGCTAGATAAAACACAAGCATTAGCACTTAGTAGACTACTTAAGCCGGCGGCAGGTAGGCGGTAGTAAAAGCTAACTAACAAATAATTGTATCTTTAGATCTTTACTCTAGACTGACGAAGAATGTCAAGTAACGATGGGGTTGAGCACTCCATAGAGAGTGATAAGGCAACACAAGCAGCAGAGGATGAGGTCTCAAATAGAGATTTTGGGGACCTGGTGAGTCGCTCACCCATCCAGGAAGATAACAAGAAGCGCTATGTTCCAGGCCTTCCAATTATTCACAACAAACTATATCACGGAAGCACTAAGAAGAATTCTCGTTTAAAGCGTTTGCCATCAAACGTCCTAAGAAAGCTCAGCAATGAAGACCTTAGAAACGTCCGGTCGCATACAGAACTTGCGGAGACAGCAAATGGGGTCCGGATGCTTATGAAGAACCTAACGAGAGCTACAATTCAGATTGACGTGAAGGCAATTATGATAGTTACGAAGGCAAGAGACAACTCGTTGATATACATTACTAGGGAAATGGTACAGTTTCTTTTGACTAGGGACAAGGAGATTACAGTGTACATAGACAAGCATTTACAAGACCTGAAAAGATTTGACTTGGCTGGATTATGTGAGATGGTGCCCAAGGCCAAGACCCACGTCAAATTCTGGACAAGGAAGCTCTCAATGCGCAATCCCGAGGCCTTTGATCTCGTTGTAACGTTGGGTGGAGATGGAACCGTGTTGTACGTGTCCAATTTGTTCCAACGGGTTGTTCCTCCAGTCATATCGTTTGCGTTGGGCTCGTTGGGATTTCTCACAAACTTTCAGTTTGATAACTTTAGAGAAAAAATGACCCAGGTGTTGGAGTCAGGAGTTCGTGCCTACTTACGAATGCGTTTGACTTGCCGTGTACATACCGCTGACGGCAAACTAGTCTGTGAGCAGCATGTGCTCAATGAGCTAGTAGTTGACCGAGGTTCAAGTCCTTATGTCACACAGCTAGAGCTCTACGGTGACGATTCGCTTCTCACCATTGCACAGGCCGATGGTCTCATAATCGCAACTCCTACGGGATCAACAGCGTACTCCCTCTCGGCCGGTGGATCCTTGGTGCACCCTGGAGTAAGTGCCATAAGCGTCACTCCAATATGCCCCCATACATTATCTTTTCGCCCGATTTTGCTCCCTGACGGAATGTTCCTCAAGCTTAGGGTCCCATGGGATAGCAGATCAACTGCATGGGCCTCATTTGACGGCAAAGTGAGGACAGAGTTGTGTCGAGGTGACTACGTAACGGTTCAGGCTAGTCCTTATCCGTTCCCTACAGTAATATCGTCCAAAACAGAATATATAGACAGTGTCAGCAGGAACCTCAACTGGAACGCAAGAGAAAAACAGAAGCCGTTGTCACTGTACCTCAGTCAGGAAAGCACTGACATGCTTAAGACAGAGACCTCACAGATAGATGGTTTGCAGCATAAGGAGTCTCGCTCCTCTTTCCCGTTGGACGATGACTACGATATTAATTACTCCGCCTACGATCTGTCTGACTCAGATCTAAACTCACCTTTGCCCTCGTCCCCTGGTAATGGCTACTCGACTCCATTTTCTTCAAACTTCAATGGCTTATCTTACGACGAAAGACAGTGTTTTGCTCATCCAAACGCCAAAATTTCTCTCAATCCATCGGCATTGAACCTGATATCACTGTCTCCCTTATCTACTAACTCTGAGGTCCTCACCATCAATTCAGAATCCGCCCTACACCATAAATAGTAGTATAATTTAATAACTCGTTACTCTGATATCCGATAAGGCCCACTCACGTGTAATGAAAAATTTTCCTCTTACAAGGAAAAAAAGAAAAAAAAAAGTCGTTCTGGGACCAAAAAAAAAAAAACGATAAAAGATGATTCTTTTAATTTGCCCTTGAAACAACAAAGGTCTTCAGTTTAACAGTGAAAAACAGTTAAAAAGAATATACATATATTCAGAGGAAAGAAGTAAAGAAGCATGGCAAATCTTACTGATCAAATGAACAACCTCTCCGTTAAACAGGGAGGACAAGGAGAAGGATCAAACTCACGTCGCCAATACGTTCCACCACATCTTCGCAATAGAGGGAGCGCAGAAGCTGGTGGTAATGGCGGCTTCGGCGGACGCCGTGGTGGCTACGGCGGTAACTTTGGTGGTGGCGGCTACGGTCGCAGGGGTGGCCAGGGCAATGGTTCTGGAGGCGGCTATGGAGGTCGCCGAGGTGGCTTTGGTGGCTTTTCTGGAGGCCGCGGAGGTAAGTTCAACGCACCCAGACCTGGTGTAGGACGCTGGGTGAACGGTGAGCATGAGCCAGCCCCCAGGAATGAGAAGTTGGAATTGGAGTTGTTCGGACCCCCAGAAGAGAGCGATACCCAGTCTTCTGGTATCAACTTTGACAACTACGACGATATCCCAGTCGAAGCATCGGGTGACAATGTACCTGAACCCATCACAGCTTTCACATCTCCTCCATTGGACCCATTGTTAGTCGAGAATATCACCTTGTCTAAGTTTGTGAAACCAACCCCAGTGCAGAAGTACTCTGTCCCCATCGTTTCCGCTAAGAGAGATTTGATGGCTTGTGCCCAAACTGGTTCCGGTAAAACGGGTGGTTTCTTGTTTCCAGTGTTGTCTCAGTCATTCGAGAAGGGCCCTGACCCTGTCCCTGAGTCAGCTGGGGCTTTCTCTTCCCACAAGGTATACCCAACCGCTTTGGTAATGGCGCCCACCAGAGAATTAGTCTCTCAAATTTTCGAAGAGGCTAAGAAATTTGCTTATAGATCCTGGGTGCGTCCATGTGTTGTTTATGGTGGTGCTGATATCGGTGGTCAAATTAGAAGTTTCGAGCGTGGTTGCGATTTATTAGTTGCCACTCCAGGTCGTCTTAAGGACTTGTTGGAGAGAGGCCGTGTTTCGTTAGCCAACATTAAATATTTGGTGTTGGATGAGGCTGATAGAATGCTTGATATGGGTTTCGAACCTCAAATTAGACATATTGTTCAAGAGTGTGACATGCCTCCTGTTGAAGACAGACAAACTCTCATGTTTTCAGCTACTTTCCCAAGAGACATCCAAATATTGGCTCGTGATTTCTTGAAGGACTACATCTTTTTGTCAGTTGGTCGTGTAGGATCTACCTCCGAAAACATCACACAAAAGATCTTATACGTCGAGGACGAAGAGAAGAAATCCGTCTTGTTGGATATATTGTCCGCCAATGACAACGGTCTTACTATCATTTTCACAGAAACAAAGAGAATGGCAGACAACTTGGCTGACTTCTTATACGATCAAGGATTCCCTGCCACCGCTATTCATGGTGACAGATCACAATACGAAAGAGAAAAAGCCTTGACCGCGTTCAAGAATGGTACCGCACCTATCTTAGTTGCTACTGCAGTTGCTGCTAGAGGTTTGGATATCCCTAACGTTTCTCACGTCGTAAACTACGATTTGCCAAGTGATATCGATGATTATGTCCATAGAATCGGTCGTACTGGTCGTGCTGGTAATGTTGGTATCGCTACCGCATTCTTTAACAGAAACAACAAGAATGTTGTCAAGGGTTTAATCGACTTGTTGAACGAGGCTAACCAGGAAGTTCCTGATTTCCTCAACAAGATTGGCAGAGAATCCTCTTACGGTAAGGCTCCTGTTCGCGGCGGTCGCGGAGGTGGAAGATTTGGCGGACCAACCAGAGATTTCAGAAGACAAGGCAATGCTTTTGGTGGCTCCAGCTCCTCTGGATGGGGAAGCAACTGGGGTGGCTCATCTGGCAGCAGCTACTCTGGCTCTGGATATGGTGGGGGTCGTAGCAATGGTTATGGCTACTCTTCCTCTAGCTACGGAAACCCATCCACTGGTAACTCCTGGTGGTAGTTGCATTGCGATGAACATGTGATTCAAGTACTTTGTACTTGAATTCTTTTGCCGTTAACTAACCGGCACAGTCTTTTTTTTTAAAAAATCTTTATTTACAGGCTTGCATTTGCATTTCTAAAAACATAGATGTCTCAATCTTATTATTTATCAAACGGTGGAAAGGGAAAAAGATTTTTGGTTCATTCTTCTGCATAAATAATTTATGTTTTTTTTCTTACGTTCCGTTCAATCATAGCAAGGATATGTCATACAACGGGGCTAGGGCAGCATATGCTGGCCCTGTGCGACCGTTCATTTATCAGACTTTTAAATTTTGGAGTTAAATCGGAGTTCATTGATTTTCGACTAACAATTTTGATTTTACTTTAGAGCTATGGTTGATTTAGAGAGAATTGGAACTCTCTTAATAACTATTGATTTTACGCTCATCTTTCTCATCGCAGATATAGCCGTCTGCCCGGGGAAGCTGGGTTAGAAGAAAAAGAAGCATAATATAGAAAGAAGGTATTTTGGGTAACTTATAAATCTTTTTTTATTTTCTTGAATTTGGGTATAGAAAAGTTGAAGCATATTTACACTAGACTTTAGTGAAATATGATTCTGAAATGCAGTATAGCAAGTATACATATTTTGTTATCTAGTACTATAGTTTACTATATTTTACTATATTTTAGTTTTTAACTGGCTTTGTTTTTAGTAGGATTAGAGGTTTAGTAGGACTCGTTTTTTTTTACTGTAAACTATACTGCGAGAAAAGTAGCGTTTCTTATGAACCTTGATCTGTGAATTTTAGAGCTGTAATGCCGAAACGGACGGAGAGAATCGTAAAGGTGGCAATCCTGATCTATGTACTATACATAATATACTCCTCATTATGGGTAGGTGACTTTAAAATTAAAACAGAACATCAAACAAAATCGCTTGCATCTGCCGTGGAGAATGAACAGCATACAAACTGGCTTCAATATGGGTTGAGATACCATCCAAATGTGATGCCAAAGCTCCCCGATGAGGCGACAGTGAGACAACAACTCGCTTTCCAGTTTCCTTATGATCCTAACAAGGCATTTGAGAAAAACATCTGGCAGACTTGGAAGGTAGGATTAGACGACGACAATTTCCCACCACACTACAAGGAGTTCCTGGAATCGTGGAAGTTCCGAAACGACAAGTATAATCACTACGTCTTGTCAGATTCAGAATGCCAGATACTCATTGACCAGCTCTACGCGTCAGTTCCTGATGTGAAAAGAGCGTACAGCATCATGCCCAAAAGCATATTGAAAGCGGATTTCTTTAGATATCTCATTTTATTTGCCAAGGGTGGCGTTTACTCGGATATAGATACAGTTTGCTTGAAGCCAATAGACAAGTGGGCATCCAGTTCTGGACTGGATACCGAAAGTGGGATGAGTCCAGGCTTGGTTGTGGGGATAGAGTCAGATCCAGACAGACCGGACTGGGCAGACTGGTACACTCGACGCATACAGTTCTGCCAATGGTCTATGCAAGCCAAACGGGGCCATCCCATGCTTAGAGAGCTTGTTGCGCGTATCACTAATCTTACGTTGACTAGGGAGAAGAAAGGAGAGTTGAAAAAGGTACTAGGCAAAGACGCTGGCGGTGATATCATGAATTGGACAGGGCCTGCAATCTGGACCGATGTTGTGTTCGAATACATGAATAACGTGATGCAACCACAAAATAACTTCAAATTGAAAAAGTATGACGAGTTAATCTCATGGAAGAAATTCACGGGTATGACTTCTCCCCAGTTTGTCAAAGACGTCCTTGTATTACCAATTACTTCCTTTAGTCCCGGCGTCGGCCACATGGGATCCAAGGATCGAAATGACCCGATAGCCTATGTCGAACACAAGTTTCTGAGTAGCTGGAAATCAGATGATAAGACTCCAGGTAGTGCATAAATAAATCTTTTAGTAACGCTATCCTTCTATAATGTAATTCATTAAGAAAATGTCCAGAAAAAGAGCTTTAGTAGTAATTGATCTACAGTACGACTTCTTACCCCCGGATGGGTCGTTAGCCGTAGACAACGGAAATGATATTGTTTTCCCTATAATTAATTTGATCAAGAAAAATAATCAATGGAATCTTTTAATCGCAACCCAGGACTGGCACCCGAAGGATCATATTTCCTTTGCATCTCAGCATAATACAAGCCCTTATACCGAATTGAGTCTTGCTCATCCATTGAAAGAGAAAAATAAGAGAAATGAAATACTTACGAAGCAGCAAACAGTATGGCCCGATCATTGTGTTCAGGGTACGCATGGAGCTGAATTGGATGAACAGTTCAAAAAGGAGTGGGACAGCATCACAGATCCTGAAAAACGTGTCGTAAAAAAGGGTTACCTCAAAGACAGGGAGTATTACTCATGTTTCATGGATGTTTGGGGACTACATAAGACGGAAATGACATCTATACTCCACGAGCATGGCATCACAGATGTCGTGTTCGTGGGATTAGCTTACGATTTTTGCGTACTTAATTCTGCAATTGATGCCAGCAAGCTTGGGTTCAATTCCTATGTTATCAAGGAATGCTGCCGGAGTGTATATCCCGATAAGGTGGTTGACACGGACATTAAATATTCCGACGCTGGCGTGAAGGTAATTTCTATCGACGACCTTTCGGCCACCTAGGGCTCGAAGTTGATTACTTACGTTGTTAATACACCCGAAGCACGATAATGTTTATGACTCTATAATATACCTATGTCCCTATTTTCAACCTATTCATCAACTCTGCTTTCTTCTTTTGTACTATCCATGCCTTCACCTCTTCTCCCGTAGGAACTTCCTTCTCAAAGTCCACGATGTCTTCAACATCGTCCGACTCTGGTTCGTTCCTGTGAAGGGAAGATTGCAGTTTTAGGATCTCTAGGCCTCTTCTATTTTCAAACTCAAGTAAAGCATTTGAAGGGGCGTCTTCCGTTTTATAGTTATCTCCAAGATCTTGCAGAAGGAATAAAACGCTATTTAATGCATTGCTTAGATCATTCTGTATTATACTTTTAGTGCTTGTGCAATTACGGGTTTTTGATCCTGGTTCATTGAATCCATAGTACTCGTCTGTTAGCCGTTCCTGGCGTTCTTTTAGTATCTTTTCCTTCATCTCGTGGTCTTTCAAACGGCTAGAGTTTGCCGCCTTCAAATTTTGCTGAGCAGCAACCATGTCCTTGAGTTCTGGGAGTTCTTTTGCTCTACCAAAATACCTATAGCCCTTAACTTTTGTTCCCGTCGTATCTATACCCGTATAGACACCTGCATTACCCGCGTTAGCGCCAAAAGATAAATAGTCAGGCCCACCCAATTCACGAATACGATATTCCCAGGAGCGCTTTTCCCGTAAGAGCTTGTTGATTGCATCGTTGAGATCTCGGATCTGATAATCATTAAGAATGGGGTCATTTATTTGTGTCTGTTTCATCGATATTTCTCCGATTACTATCGCTCTCCATTTTTCAGCTTGCGGTAACAGCGTAACAGAGCTGACATTTTTTGGTCTTAATGAAGGGTTAGTTTCTAAAGCACCAGCTTCCCTGCTTTTAAGAGCTTGGTACCTATTAAGTGCTGCCTGAGCCTTTTCTGAGTTTCTTGACATTACTGTTTTGCAAAATAATGCAATGAAAATCGATGGGCCGCTCAGATATAACGGTTTTGTGTTACATACGAACGGTGCAATTGATACTAGGAAATATATTATATCGAAGGAATTATTACATACCTCTAAATACATTTTTAGACGCTCTTCTACGGCCTTCAAACCTTTGCTTCTTCCTTCCCAGCAACGATTCATCCATGGTAGACTCGTTTTCGGTTTTCTTGGGTTTCTTGCGTGAAGCTTGTTTTCCAGGCACGAAAGTTAACTCCATTTCTCCCCTTGCGTGGCGACGAAGTCTGTTATCCGGATCTATTACAGGCTTCTTAGAGTTAAGTTCTTCGGCAAGAGATGCAAAAGACTTGCTGTCTTCTGGGTTCGTGTCCTCAACTACAGCATTCATCTCATTCATGAAGCGCTGTGCTTCTTCACGTGCCTTTTGCCTACGCTTGGCCTTTTCTGAAATTGCTTCAGAATGTTTCGTAGCATGCTTGGAGATTACCTTACTGGTATCAGAATCAGACTTTGATGAATCTTCTGATTCAGAATCGGACGATTCCAGACTGTCAGATTTTGAAGGTTGCAATTTTTCGTCCTCTGACTCTTCAGCGGCAGTTAAGCGCCTAGGCTTGTTGTCTTTATTAGTAGACTTGACTGGGTTGAGCTGCTTATATTCATAAGACTCCTCATTAATTTCGAAATCAGGGTTCTCGAATATTTCCTTGAAACGGTCATCATCAATAACATTCTTAGCCTTGTCGGAGCCTTCCTTGCCCTGTATTCTTGTTGCCAATTCCTTATTGACCTTAATCTTGGTATTGGTAACAGCACCTGTAGATCTAATTCTCGACTCTCTTTCTTTTTCAATTCTCTTGCGAATTTCTCTTTCTCTTTGATCTCTGTAAGAGTTAGGATTAGCAATCAAATTAACCTTATCATAAAGCTCTGTGTCTATGAAGAAACCATGCATGTACGAACGAAGAACCTTCGATCCAATCAAATGAGTTAAGTTTAACTTGACAACGTCGTCCCTGGTGATAAATTTATAATTAGAGTAAACAGTGTCTGATGGTTTTTCCTCCAACTCTTCTGTAATATTATCCAAAAACGAGCACCATCTAGGAGCCAGTCCAAGGTTTGGAATATAATAGGTGTGCATTTGCATTCCTTCATTTGCCATGAAAAACATTCCTGTATTTTTGACATACTCCACGTCGTTGATATCAACACTTGGCTCCATGGAAGTGAAGGGTTTTCCATCGAATCTATCCCATATCTTCGCTATTCGCCTGTCAGAAGTCAATATTTTATTTGAATCAGTATAGTTTTCATCTAGCCAAATGATTTTTTTAATCTCATAACCATATCCTTGATCCTTGACAACTGATGGTACTGATGATCTGAGATCATAAACTAAGCTGTGACCAGAAGAAGTTCCACACGCGAAATTCAAACCATCGTTACGGTAGCTCGTAGCAGTCACAGAACATGGAATATCCAACTGAGATGCAACATCAAGCTTCGCAGCTCTTTGTCTACTTCTGGGGTCCCAGAATTCTACCGTTCCATCTTCAAGACCAGCAGTCACAAGTCCATGGATTGGATTAATATCTACTGAGTTCACACCCCTTGCTGTGTCAAGCAAATAGGGGTTTAAAAACCTACCTTGGTCTAAATTCAATCGGTATAACTCGTTTCCAGATGCTCCAATGAGAAGATCACAATTACTAGGGTTGTAAGCCAAATCTCGTCCAAACTTAGGAATTCTTGTTCTATAATGTATACCTCCCTTTGTTTGAAACTCTATTGATCTGTCATTCTGCAAATGAACAGACTTCGTCCAGTCGTCTGACAATATTACAAAATCAACGTTTTCGCTATCAGTGTGTCTTTCAAACTTTAAAGATAAGTTAGCAAAATCATATACATGTATCTGGGGCTTGTATGTACCAGTAGCCATGGCATAGTTTCCATCTGGAGTTACTTTTATTTTATTAGATGCTTCACTGAATTCAAAGTCCTGTATTAACTCAATTCTTGTCTGATATTCTAAGTCATTTTTCAAAGCCTTCTTTCTCTTCTTCGCAATCCAGTCAGGTAGGGAACGAGAAACATTAGTTCCAGATACCTGATAGACAGACACATTCCCTGCGGATGTAGACTTTAAAACCATTATTGAGTCTATTATACTTAGAATTTCTAGCTATGAAAAATGACTAGCGATGAGGTGAATAACCGAACCTGCATATATGCCTACATGATGATTTAGTATCAACATCAGACTTAACATATGTAGACTATTTCCCATACTGATCCACATGAATACTTTGCTGTCTAGCAGTATTTGTAATATATTTTGAACGTATAGGTGTAGATGATGTGACTAGATCGTTATCAAACAATAAGGGTTGTTCTCTGTTTGAAGAAGGAGGAATTAGAGACAAAGATGAGAACTGATGCTTTAATGCTTGACGATCAGAGTCTCTCAGATTTGCTTGCTTCTGAACAATACCATACAGAGTAGTCAAAAGGTTTTCCTGCTCAGACCCACTGGCTCTATTTCCTGGGACGTTTCTGTCCAGGTTCTTGTAAATAAATTCATATTCCAGATATTGGATAATGACCAGGTCTCCGGGATTTTGCTTTACTAGATTTGGCAACGAAGCCAACAAAGGACAGGATAACACCTGCGGACCAGAAAATGTATTAAAGAAGAAACTTAGAGCACTACCCACAAGCTGACTTTTGATGACCTCATCTGCAGGTGTGAAACGTTCCAATAATCTCATGAAGAGTTTTTCGAAGATGGTGACATATTTCATGTCAAAGAAACATATGTCGCTCGCAAAGTTGATGAGGCATACCCAAATCAAAGACGTACTAGTACATTTGACATCAGTAGATAATAATGTGTGATAAGCATCTATTATCGCTTCCCCAGCAATCTTTAAGTTATAATCGCATCCACTCTTATTCTGTTGCAAAAATATCGAAGCAGTGAATAATGAGGAAATAATTAGACCTACCAATCTAAAAATTAATTTCAGACTGATGGTATCGGTGCCCCCTATCTTTCCAGTTGAAAACGCATATAATTCATCTTGGAGAATCTGGTTTAGTAGGTTCACACATAAAAATAAGCAATATGTGCACTTTTCGAACTGTAACTGTCCCTTGAAATGGTCAATGTGAGACCCGGTTTCCTTATCTTCTGTGATTATGCTAAAGAAATTTGATTTTGCTAGTGGTGGTAGCTTCAAATGTTCAAAATGGCCTGAAATTATATCCGGCGGAGCGTCGCAATCATAGTAAGCTTTCGATAGTTGGGATGCAAGTAAAAAAATGATACTCGATAGTATAGTAGAAACCGATGGTTTACAATTCAATTCGTTATATTGACTGTAAAAATTAGCTTTATCATTTTGAAGGCAATTCGTTAGAAGTTTCAAGCTCGTGTTGAGATGTGCTATTGTGTTAATATTATGAACCATGTCCATGTTTGACGAATGATCAAGCAATTCTAGAAGAAATAGAAAGGCTAGTTTCTCCAGAGATCGCGACTCCAGTGCTACCAACACTGGATCTTTCCGCTGATATGATTGGAAATGTCTGCTGTCCCCAGAGATAGCGGGATCAATCCCATTCATAGTCCATGTAATCGTTTCCTCCAAAAATTTGATTAGTTTCAAATTTGCAGACCACAAATTTTTAGGTTTGATGGCCTTTAACGTGGTGCTGAGCCCCATATGCTTTCCCACCAATGTAAGCAACTCCCTTCCATTGCTATTGCTGGTATAAGCAGCAAGGCTTGTAAGAACACGCAACAACAACCTGTTATCATTTTGTTCTAGTGAACTAATACTGGTTACCAGCTCCAACTGGGATATGGTTCCGTGTATCTCAGTTAATCTCGTGGAGGTGTACGCAAGGTATCCAATAGAGAAAATTTGTTGCATGTTTCGTATGTCATCAGAGCACCTAAGGATCACTTTCCTAGAGTACCAATAGTCAAAACTAGAGGGACATTCCTTGCGGTTGGGGATCATTTTCATAACCTGCTCACAGAACAGACTCATCAAAAGACCATTTTCCTCAGTAAACATTTCAATTAAGTTAGTGAAGAGCATGGAATGGTTCAAATGATACCAGATGAGACCTGAGAATACGTCCACAAGCGTATTTGCCGTCTTGAAATCACCAAAAGCCAAATTAAAAGATATCAATTTCATAAGAGGGCGGAAAAGGTCGATCTTATCGGGTACCTCATGCGCTTTAAATTTAGGATACTTTGCCAACAACTTTACTAAGTCCTGGTACACTATCCCGAGCTCCTTTAATTTCTCTCTGTCTAGAATAGGCAGAATCTGCTCGTCCGATGTAATTTTCTTAAGCTCTTGGTTGATGTTTTGGAATGCGAAAATAACCGCCTCCAGTCCAATACCTGTTGATTGGAATTTGCAGTCAGAGCTAACACCCAATTCCGTGCTTTCAACACGACAGCTACCCACTCCGGTTTTCATTGTACTATTGTCAGTGGTAGTCATATATCTCTTATATCCTACACTGTGGAGCAAATCAAAATTATCTTTTGCCTATGTGCTTATATAGTTTTTGACGTGTGGTAAGTTATGAAACGTTATAAAAATCAAACATTTGTGTTGCAAGAAACGTATATACAGTACACAACGAGAACCCGTTTTGTTACACAAAACGGCGACAACTGTAAATCACAACTTACTTCAACATTCGTCTTACCTTCCGCATAAACCGGTTGTTAGTTCTACGATGAGATGCGCAGACAAAAGCTAATGATCCAATATAGTTCGATAATATTGGATGGAGAAGAGAATTTGTTGCTGCATGTCGAAAATGACCGCCTCTATCCTCACGGCCAAGAGCGAGAGTAACACCAGTAGACATATAACGGTGCGGTGCTGCAACCGTATGTGAGTCCATTGATCTAGTATGTTAGGAATACGATGCACGAAAATGGGGATACTCACATAATAATCACCCTATATAATAATTGCGGCCCGAACTTTTTACAGTAGCTTTATATCTTTGTGCTTTGCATAAGGCTACATGGATTCTGCAAAGCATAAGCTGTGTCAAGCAAAAGAATATTTGTTCAAAAAAAGAAAAAAAAAACACCCAGAAGCTGTTGCGTTATCGTCTAGAATGAAAGGTCTCATTATCACGGAATCTTTTTATGGGTAACGCAAGCACTTGAGTTGCCTCCCATGAGTACCTTTGTGCTGTTTAGTTGACTTGTTATTTCATGTTTTGATGAAAACCACCCGTATCGGTTGTATGAACCCACAGCAATAATATATGCACCACCACATTCTTAGTTAAGGAGGGCTAATCCGAGCGAAAAAAAGCTTAGATTCATGGAATTGCCATACTTGTGTGTGAGGGTGAAATGAGTATACTTCTCAGGACCCTGCCATTTTGCTATCGATCCTTTCTGCAGAGAATAGTTCCCGCATTGTGAGGTATCCTGTGATGCGAGGCAAAGTGTCTTGATGCTTTATTCTGCGAGAGCAGCATATTAGCCTATCACTAAGAGTATCTTCGCCGTGGAGTAAGCTTAAATGCTCTAATTTATAAGAGAAGATTTTCCAGCGATGAATCTCTGATTCTATCTTGGCTTTATCAGAAAGCAAATCAGTATAATAAGAAGAAACACTTCAGAGTAGAAGAGAGGTTTTCTAAGTAAAAGAAATTGTTGCATTTCTATCTTTGCATTAATGCAGATGGTATAGGTTGGTTATCTTGCTGCCAAGGTCATATTTTAGTAGCTCTACAATGCAGAATTACAACTACTTTTTTAGTGGAGCACAAAGACAACTCCAACGATCACCATCATCGAACTCTCAAGCGTACCAGGCCACGAGCAAATCCTTTTCCCAATCATCACCGGTTTCTATTTCATCAGAAGAACTAGAAGGTACCATTTTCAAGACTGACTATTTCGGATTCAAAGGTACTGATCACTTGAAATCTAACTCTACAAATTCTTCCCCTACATCCCCTCTTTCGAAAAACGTGGGCTACATTGAAAATACTGGATTGGATGATGGAGAACATATTTCAGGACTGCCTTTAATAGACTTGAATGATGTTACGAGAGAGACAAATAAATATATAAGAAGGTTAAGTCAAGTGGCCCCGGACAACACAGATGGTAAAAGTAAGACCAGGGGCACTTCTTTCACCTATGGCTCAAATAACTATGGTGATCATTCTGGGAATGAGATAGACATTGATAAAAAGTATTCAAGCAATAGCGTCTTTCCATCATATGGTAATCGCATCGATGAGCTACTGGGTAGTGGCAGCAAATCTCTCGCGAATGTTTCACAATCCACTACCCACGGTTTACTAGAGCCTCAATACCTTGAAGATGAGTCCGCTTATTCTGACTCTGACGAGGACAATGCCGCAGAAACCTTGGATCTTGAGGAGTTTTTCAATCGTTTCAGCGGTGCATACGATACTGTTAGTAGCGGAACTAGTATTCCCAATAAGAGGTCAATTTTATCTGCACCTCACTCGAAGAAAACGGACAGGTTCCCCAAATCCTCTCAAGAACTACTCACCAGATTTCAATTAAAAAATAAGGAAAAGCACTCGCGTAAGAGAAGTGACGAGAGCACTAGTAGCTCTCGTAGCTCTCGGAGCAGTAGATCCAGACGAGTATCACTAAAATCGCTTCCATTCTTGCATTACTTTACTTCATAGATGCGTGCAATGGGTTGTATTAGTTTAACATTATGTTTATAATTTTGTTATATATTCCGGAAAGTATATTTTTCATTTATTTACAATTGACTCAAGCTTACTAAGCTGGTCAAGCACGGCCAGCTTAGCAGTGCCGCCGATAGCAGTTCTACGCTCCACGCTGACTTCAAAGTCGAAAACAGACATCACATCGTCTTCAAAGCGAGAATCAATTTCTTTGAACTGCGAAAGAGAAAGCTTGTCAATGCCGGACAAGTTGGAGATTTCTGCCTTTCTTACACACTCACCTGAGATATGATGAGTTTCTCTGAATGGAACACCTTTCCTCACCAAATAGTCAGCTAAGTCAGTAGCAAGCATGTCCATAGTTAAGGCGTCCTTCATCTTCTGCGCATTGATTTTCAATGTTGAGATTACGCCTGTCGCAATCAACACAGAATGTTGAACTGTAATAAGTGTGTCAAAAAGAGGCTCTTTGTCTTCTTGCATATCCTTATTGTATGTTGATGGAATCGACTTGGTAGACATCAAAAATCCGGAAAGAGCACCGAATACACGCCCTGATTTACCACGAAGTAATTCCAAAGAATCAGGGTTTTTTTTCTGAGGCATAAGGGATGAACCCGTGGAATATGCATCAGCTAACTGAACGAATCCAAACTCAGCAGTAGAGTATATGATAAGATCCTCGGAGAAACGTGATATATGGTTCATGAATAAACTGGCCCAAAATAATGTCTCCACAACAAAGTCACGATCACTTACTGCAGTTAAGGAGTTTCCAATAGGACGAGAAAAGCCCAACTCTTTAGACAAGAAGTCTCTGTCAATACCGTATGGATGACCTGCCAATGCACCAGCACCCAAAGGACATTCGTTAACTCTCTCTAAGACCTGCTGAAGTCTCTTGTAATCGTTAACAAAATAAGTTGCGTAGGAAGAAAGCCAGTGCGCCCATCTAATGGGTTGTGCTCTCTGCAAATGAGTGTATCCAGGCATCAAAACATCTATCTCCTCCCTTGCCCTTTTGGTGAGACTTACGATAAGATTACCCAAATGTTCCAACAATTGTTCCAAGTTTTGACGAACGAATATACGCATATCGGTAACGACTTGGTCATTTCTTGATCTGCCAGTGTGAACCTTTCCTGCGATATGCTTTCCTATAAGCTCACCGAGTCTTCTCTCATTTGCGGTGTGAATATCTTCATCGCCAGCCTTCTCTTCAAATGTACCCGCAATCCACTCCTTCTTTATTTCATCTAATCCCTTGTGGATGGCAGAAAGTTCTTCGTCATTGATCAATTTTATCTTGTTCAAGCCTCTAGTATATACTTTTGTCCCTTCCAAATCTGCGTCGAACATCTTCTTATCATAAGGTAAGGAGGCATTGTAAAGATCCATTAAAGGATCTGTCGCACCGGTGAATCTACCACCCCACAATCTGTTTTCTGTTGGCTTTGAAGTTGACATAGTAGTTATAAACGTAAATCTAAAGGTTCTTAAATTGAACTTTTTACTTCCAATACTGTGAGTTTTTATCGCTGAAAATTATGATTCATCATCGCGGTAAAAAAATATAGCTACCCTTTTGGGAACACAAAAAATTTGTTTGGTCAAAATAAGACATACATTTATTATACAGATTAACATATGATAGTCTAAGAGACTATGGTTTACATCTACCAGTAAATCTTGGGTATAACGAGCAATCTCTGACAGTAAATCTATCACACAACCATGCCAAGATTCTTTCGGTTCCTAAACCGTATCCACCATGAGGAGATGTACCGTATTTTCTCTGGTCGGTTAAAAATGCGTATGAATCAGCATCTAAGCCTTCTCTCTTGATTGCAGCCATCAACTCATCGTAATCCTTTATTCTCATAGAGCCTCCAGTCACCTCCCCGACGTTTGGCATTAACAAGTCAACCGATTCAGTAACTCTAAGATCTTCAGGGTCCTTTTGCATGTAGAATGATTTAATCTCAACTGGGAAATGAGTGAGCAAAATAGGGTGATCAATAGTATCGACCATCTTTCTTTCGGCGGCCTCGGCAATATCATCCCCGAATTTGAACTCTTGACCTTCCTCGTTCTTTATGCCATGCTCGTTCAACCACTTTAACGCATCAACGTACTTCATTCTCATAAATGGAGTCTTAGGAATCTTAAAACCAGGGTTCAATTGCTGGATTAAAGGACCAGACACAGCATCCTCGAGCACATAAGTGACTACGCTAACAATCAAACGCTCGATGTGGCTAAGTAAGTCATCAAAGTCTATAAATACCAATTCGGCTTCGATATGCGTATACTCAGACAAATGTCTTCTAGTGTGCGACTTCTCTGCGCGGAATGACTCTTGAATGCAATAGACATCACCCAACGAGGGTAAGCATGTTTCCAAATACAATTGGGACGATTGGGTCAAAAATGCTTCTTGGCCATAATAGTCCATTTTAAACAAGGTGGAACCACCCTCGACTTGACTTTGGACCATACATGGTGGTGTAACTTCTCTTACATGCTCCTTTATGTAGAAGTTTCTAATTGCAGCCAAAAATGAGGATCTCACCTTCATCACAGCGGATAATGTTTCACCTCTAAGAGCCAAGTGACGCAAGTCCAATAATAATGAAGGATCTGCGCCTTCCTGAACCTTGTTAGTGAATGCATCCTCACCGCTGGGTGCCAATCCTATAACCTCGTAATAATCAGCCTTCAACTCAACACCACCTGGAGCACTCTTTCCGTCTGGTAACTTGTTGAGCACACCCTTAACAAGAATAGTTGATTCAAGCGTAAGTTCTTGCGTCTGTCTAGCCTTCACCATATCTCCTGCCAATACACACTGTAAAAAGCCGGAACCGTCTCTTAAGGTGATAAAAGCAAGACCCTTTTGGAGCCTTAAACGATGAACCCAACCATAGATAGCAATTCTTTGACCAATTTTGTCCTGGATCGAGAGTAGTTTTGTCTTGGAGGCAGCTGGCAATGATTTATCTTCCACAATGTCGATTAATTCGGCTTCCGCTAATCTCTTAGCAGCCTCCTTCTCGCGCGCTTCTTGTTCTTCCCTGAGCTTCGCAGCCTTCTCTTCCTTCTTCTTTAATCCATCTGCACCCTTCTTTGCCTTTTTAAGGGCTGAACTAGAGATTTCAGTGTATTTATACTCTTCGCTATCTTCAACCTTCTTATAAACTAATATCTTACTGTCTGGGTGCTTGAAAAGCGCAAATGCTGGGGTCTGATACGGATCGTTTGCAGTACCAGTTACATCTGCTCTATCAGCTCCAGACTGCTCATGAACGTATATTTCACTCATTATTATTCAATTGTAAGTCTTTTAAGCTGTTGCCTCGCTTGTTATCTATATAGTTTATAAAAGGCTTTTAGGCGCCAACTGAAAATTCTGACTCACGAAAAAATAGCGCACTAAGGCCCCATACTCAGATTTACTAACGGACCTTAAATTATTCAAATGAAAAAAATGATCAGCCAAATTGGTGAACATCATTTCACCATCGCAAAGAATATGGCATTGGAAGAGTCATTAGCAGCGTTATCATTAGCAACAGTCTCAGAGGAGAATGCGGTTCCTACCAAGACGCTAGTCTTCAAACCAAAGACAGCCAAGACCGCTACACCAACACCTGTTGTAGTTTTTGCGTTACAGAGTACTCAAACGCCCTCCAACGTTATTGCAAAAGCCGCTGACGTCAAAGAACCTAGATTAGCAAAGGATGACTTGGTTCAAGAGTTTTTCAGTACAAGCGCAAAGGAAGTATCTATTGCTAGCTTAAACAAGGGTGTAGCCGGTAAAGTGAAGCTTCTCGTGGACGAGAAGATAATCAGTGCCCCCAGCGATACGGTTTTAGAGCTATCTACTCAGTCCTCCAAGGCAGCAATAACAGCAGGTACAGCTATGGAGTTCTTAAACTCTACTGGAATTCAAGTAGTGTCTGTCGATTTTGCTGCTCCTCAAGATGAAAAGAAGGAAGCTGCACCAACTTCGAAAAAAGAGGCCCTTAAACAGGAGAAAGAAGCTGCTAAGATCGATGATGCAAAATTGATCGGTATAAATGTTGACAAGACTAAAGATTTCTCGTCCTGGTATTCCCAGGTGGTCACCAAGGGAGAAATGTTGGATTACTACGATGTGTCAGGCTGTTACATTTTAAGACCTAACTCCTACGCTGTGTGGGAAGAAATCCAGGACTTCTTCAACGCTGAGATCAAAAAACTTGGAGTTAAGAATACCTACTTCCCTATGTTCGTTTCTTCCAGAGTTTTGGAAAAGGAAAAGGACCACATTGAAGGTTTTGCTCCGGAGGTCGCCTGGGTTACCAGAGCTGGTAGTTCTGAATTAGAGGAGCACATTGCCATCAGACCTACCTCTGAAACTGTCATGTATCCTTACTATGCTAAATGGATAAGGTCCCACCGTGATTTGCCATTGAAATTGAACCAATGGAATTCTGTTGTTAGATGGGAGTTTAAGCACCCTCAACCATTCTTGAGAACTCGTGAATTTTTGTGGCAAGAAGGTCATACTGCTCACTTGACGAAGGAGGATGCTGCCAAGGAAGTAGAGCAGATCTTGGATTTGTACGCCAGAGTTTACGAAGAATTGTTGGCCGTACCTGTTGTCAAAGGTAGGAAGACAGAAAACGAGAAGTTCGCTGGTGGTGACTATACTACTACCGTGGAAGGCTATATTGCAGCCACAGGTAGAGGTATTCAGGGTGGTACTTCCCACCACTTGGGAACGAACTTCTCTAAAATGTTCAACATCTCCGTGGAAAACCCTAAGGGCGCCGAGCATCCAAGAGTTTACGCATTCCAGAACTCCTGGGGTTTGTCAACACGTGTAATTGGTGTAATGATTATGACTCACTCTGACAACAAAGGTTTAGTGCTACCTCCTAGAGTTGCACAAACACAAGCTGTTGTCATCCCAGTTGGTTTGACCTCTAAGTCATCAGCTGCGCAAAGAGAGGCTATCAATAAGGGTACAGCCGAAATCGAGAGCAGATTGCGCGACATAAACGTGAGAGTGACTGCGGATTATCGAGACAACTACTCTCCTGGTTGGAAGTTTGCTGATTGGGAGTTGAAAGGTGTTCCAATCAGGTTGGAGTTTGGTCCTAAGGATTTAGAAAATGGACAAGTCATAGTTGTTCGAAGAGACAATGGTTCTAAGCAAAACGTTAAATTGAGTGAGCTTGAACAACGTATTCCTGAAATCTTACAAACAATGCAAAAGGATTTATTGAGAAATGCCCGCAAGTTGTTTGACGATCACCGTGTCTTTGTACACGAATGGAAAGATTTTGTGCCAGCCTTAAACGCAAAGAATGTTATTGTTGCTCCATGGTGTGGTGACGGTGACTGTGAAGATGACATTAAGGATTCATCTTCTAGAAAGGATAATGACGAGGAGTTTGAGGTCGACGAGAAGGCCCCATCTATGGGTGCAAAGTCCTTGTGTATACCTTTCGACCAACCTGCATTGAAGGCGGGACAAAAGTGTGTCAGATGTACCAAGACTGCCATTACTTACTGCATGTTCGGTAGGTCCTACTAATTTGCTACGAGAATATAATTTTAATTTATAGAAACTAATATAAATCATTTGTATTGGCACCAAAATCGATCTTGTGCCAACCTTTCCACGGGGTCTTTCCTAATGATTGTTTTGTTTTGTTCGTCTATATCTAAAGAGTACACATAATCTAGTCGAAGGCTCTGTGTCACATAATCCCACACCTTGCCATAATTTAAGCCAACCTGTTTTATGCTATGCGAATCGTCAGACAAGCAAAACCTTGCATCACCAAATTTTATTATCGCATCGCATATATCTCTACGTGGGTAGGGAGTTGACCAGCCCTTTCTGATAGCTGAAGAGTTGAGCTCAAATAAGCCTCCATACGATTCAACCAACTTAATGTTTTCAATGATTATTTCCCATACTTCTGGCCAGTCTGTTTCCAAATTTACCTCTCGCAACACCTTGCCCGTCGTAGGGTCTATCTCGTCCTCCGGTTGAAACAATCTTATCAAATCGAAATGGCCTATTACTAGCGGCTTCACGCCAGCAATAACCTGATTCTGAAGAATAAAGTATGCCTTGTATAATGCTCTTGTTGTGTTTCCTGGCAAGGAGTTTCTCGCTTGCAACCACTGCTCTGTATCGAAATCAATGGGAATGTGGTTTACGAAATGCACCGAACCAACTGACATGTTAATAGCTGGGTTTTTCATTATCTCATCTCGAATATGCATTATGTGTTTCTCATCGATGCCTTCTATTTCAACTCCCACTAGTATCTTCATATTCGAGTTTCTATACTCCTCCTGCACCTTTTGTGCATGAATTAGGTATTTTTCAAAGTTTAGGAATAAGTTCTTGAAATTGTAGTTTTTCTCTATCTCCTCTGGGTAAAGGTATCTATCTTCTAGTCTTGGTGCATGCTCTGTGAGGCAAAACGTCTTAAAACCTACCTCATGTGCTCTCTTAACTACCGAATCCAAATCGTCACTTCCGTGAGAGATATATGACCCACTATGACTGTGATGTGAATGCATTGCGAGTTAATACTAGTAATTAAGATATTCACCCTCCAAAGTAGTTTTATTATTCTTCTAGTACAACAGTATGGTTGAACTCAGAGGTTACTCAATATTATTTTTCTTGCATATTACTCAATTTTTTCAAGTATCTGATGTTGAAAATTATAGTTGCAAGAGTGAGAAAAGGTATGATAGATGGTGTCACGATTGTTTTTTGTTAGAAGTAAGTATTGTGGGCTTGTGACTACCCTAGCGGGTACTGGAATTGGCGGTATGAGGTACCTTCAAACTGTTATACCAGTCAATATTAAAGAGTTGTTCAGTCATCCTCCTCAGTTGAATTCACTAGTTACGGCCCGGGGCCATATAAAATCTATAAGACATTTCAAGAAGGTGGGATTCATAGATTTATCTGATGGGTCACATTATCGTAACATGAATGTTGTTTTATCTAATCCCGACTCGATACTATCGGCATTAAATCTCAAAGTTGGACAGAGCATATTAGTAACTGGACAGTGGGTCGAGTCAAAGGGAGCGCAAAAGTACGAAATATCCTACTCGCCAGATGACCCAAATCAAGAGTTGAAAGTCATCGGAAATGTCACAGACCTGTATCCGATTCAAAAGAAGTCACACACCCTTCAATTTCTACGTAACGTACCGACACTTAGACATAGAACATCCACATTATCATCGGCTCTAAGGCTAAGATCCTTCGCTGAAACGAAGATTTTTGAGTTCTTCAACACCCACAATTTTATCAAGGTGAGTCCTCCGATAATTACAAGCTCTGATTGTGAGGGTGCTGGTGAGCAGTTTGTGGTGGAAAGTAATAAAAAGGCCCCCCTGGCTGGTGCTCAACCCCCATTCTTCGGTGAAAAGACTTACCTCACCGTATCAACACAGCTTCATTTAGAGGTTCTAGCAGCATCTTTAAACAGAGTATGGACTCTCACCCCATGCTTTCGCGCAGAAAACTCTAATACAAACCGGCATCTCAGCGAGTTCTGGATGCTTGAGGCAGAGTACTGCTATGTGGACAATCTAAGCTCGCTCACAGCTTTTACTGAAGACCTAATAAGGTATGTGACTACCTCGTTAGTAGACCAAAAACTGATGTCTGGTGCTTCGCTCGATCTCCTCGCGGCGAGGTATCGAAAAGAAGATAAAGACGCTTTGCAGAAGCGTTGGCAGACTATCTTAGTGCCTCACAGATGGCCCTCTATCGCCTATGAAGATGCAATTCGCATCATCAATGACTACAAGCCTCGTGGTAAAGCAGAAAAGGCTCTTGAGTGGGGAGATGATATTTCAACCGAGCAAGAGAAGTGGATAGCAGGCGAACACTTCAAGTCCCCTGTATTCATTACTGATTACCCAGCATTACAGAAACCCTTCTACATGAAAAAATCCGAAAAATACGACCAGTCAAAGCCTACCGTCGCCTGTTATGACCTCCTTTTGCCAGAAATCGGCGAGTTGGTGGGCGGCTCCTTGAGAGAACACAATTATGAGCAATTAGCCCAGAACATGGATTTTTTGGGTATGAACAAAGAAGACATGGATTGGTACCTTTCCACAAGAATAGAGGGTTCTGTGCCCCACGGTGGATTCGGCTTAGGCTTCGAGAGGTTAATATCTTTTTTAAGCGCTTTGGAAAACGTCAAAGACACCATTCCATTCCCAAGAGTCCCTGAATCCTGCCCTTGTTGAATAGCGTGGCGTTCTTATGTAAATACGACTATACCAGAACTATTTTTTAATATATGTATATAACTTTCCTCTGCACCCTGGCCACTAATGGTTGTTTTTCTGTTTTGTGTTAGGTTTAATTTTTGGCCGTTGCACTTTTGCCGTTTTACTGAACTTTTTCTCGCTTCGACAACTTTATAACTTAGGAATAGCCGTTGCTACTGGACATCCTTAGGTAACAGTAACAGAAAACGTAACAAGATGGATCAACTCAATGTTAAAGAACAGCAGACATTTCAACAGATCGTTGAGCAAAAGCAGATGAAAGACTTTATGAGATTATACTCAAATTTGGTCTCGAGATGTTTTGAGGACTGTGTCAACGACTTCACATCCAACAACCTCACTTCCAAGGAGTCTGGCTGCATTATGAAATGCTCTGAGAAGTTTTTGAAGCACAGCGAGAGAGTAGGACAAAGATTCCAAGAGCAAAAGTAAGTATATCGACTACGAGCATTTTACATTTTTACTTTATAGTTGTTCTCCCAGTTAATCGGGTACTAAGAGAACCACATACTAACAAACACAGTGCCATGTTGATGCAGAATTTGCAGAAGCGTTAATGACGTGATTTTCAAGCCCCGATTCTGGCCACGACGCTTGACCTAGTCATATTAGGATGTGCCAGGTCTGAGCCGCTTCTTCTTACCACACATGTAACAGCGTTCACCCGCTTTTGTATATATTTATATTTGTTCGAAATCAAATAAATGACATGACAGTTCTTAAGCTTAAATAATTCACTGTAGAGATCTCATAGCGTGCTGCGGTAGTGCTTTGGGAATAATGATTTTCCTCGAAAATGAAAATGCTCGTTACACAGATACTTCCTTCCCTATCAACTAGACAACACCATAAGCAGGCATGGATAAAGTGATTCCACTATTTTTCGTGGCTTGCGTCAACAACGTTTCCAGAAACAACCAAAACGGGAATGTATCAGTCGTATCCACCGACGTAGATGATTTCTTGTCGTCCATGCGTGAGTTGTGCTCAAAATACTCACGTAGATTCAGCCACGAACAAACCACTTTTAATTTAGACGAGGAAAAGCTACAAAAATTTCTTCAGTACAGTGGTTGTAATGTTTACATACATGTCAAAGACAGAAAGATTTACATAGAACAGTCACAACAGCTTCGAAAGTGTTTACTAAATTTCACAACCGAGGTTATCGCCAAGTACTCAAAGACGTTGCTAGAAAGACTCCATGGTTTTGATAAGCACTATGAAGACACACGGCGGGATGATACTGAGGACACCCTGTCGTTCTTGAGCCACAGTAGAGGCGGCAAGGTCTCTAGTGAGCAGCATAGAGCTCTCGAGTCTCAAAAGGAAAACTCTTTTCAATTTGAGGGCCCAAGCAAACAAGAAGCAGTGCAGAATGGCACCGTTGACGATAACAAGGACCAGAATGAGTACGTATCTCACGAAAGGGATGGCGAAACGGGCTCTGACTCGGACTCTAAGGAAAGTAATAAGTCAGATGATAAGTTCGAAGACACGGTAGAGTACATGGAGCTGAAAGACAAACAGGTTGACAAGCCTGTCAATAAAACCGCTGTTGACACTATAGGCGACAGCGAGCTGCGCCTGGAGCCCATCGATGCTTCTGACGCTGCCAATTCATCGCCTGCGAGAACAGAGGATGTGACCGCAGACTATGAATCCCTGGAAGTGGACAAAATAAAGCGCCTGCCACGGGACACGGGAGACCTGTTCGAAGCAAGGCCCTCTAAAAAACGCTTACATTCTCCCTCACTGAGTCACCAGCAACACAAGCGCTTCCAGAGCATTGCGATCAACTTGGTCAACAACATTCAAGCACATCGTTTCTCGTCTCCATTTTTACAGGCTGTCAATACCAAAGACGCCCCCGACTATCACGAAGTCATATATGAGCCGAAAGACTTGAAATCCATTATGAAAGCATTAAAACTGAAGACCGACAGTCCTTCTTATACGCTGATTCAAGAGCTAAAGAGGGATATCCTTTTGATGCTTGCCAATTGTATCATGTATAACAAGTCGGATTCTGCCCTCGTTGAATTGACGAAAAGTATGAAGGCCGATATCAACAATATTTTCAAGCTATTTGAAGAAGCCAAGCTGGATTTCTGAAGTGTCTCATCCTCTGCGTCTATGCCGATCTTTATGTTAATGCCGCATGCGCTGGATGCAAAAATCTTCTTCCTTCGTTCTTACTACGTATAAAAGCTCAATAATACATATATACCGAGAAAATTAATAATAGATCCCTTTATAAGGCTTATTTGAAGTATATTTCGTCTCCTACTACATTTTGGCATTAAGATTACACACTGTAGTATCTCTCTTCTCTTCGTTTTAGCGTCTTGGTCGCGCTGACGTAATGTGATGGTTATGAAAAATATGATGAGAATGAATACATACTTCATTACAACAATTACATAGAGAATGGTAACCAGCTCTCCCGAAACTTGCTTTGAAAGGGTAACTTCATTCAACGTGGAATATGCACCTGCTAAAATAAGCAAGTGGCGTTCTAAAAGAACAGGCTTAACATTAACTTATGTTGACCAGCCCTCACCAATAGTTAACGGCTACTTTGCAGTTGCTACTGAAATAGAAGATGATACAGGTTGCCCACATACCCTAGAACATCTAGTATTCATGGGATCTAAGAAGTACCCATATAAGGGATTATTGGATAGTCTCGGTAATCGCTTCTTTTCGTCTACAAATGCTTGGACTGGAGTTGACCAAACTGTTTACACACTCACTACAGCCGGATGGGAAGGGTTTAAGGTGTTATTACCCATATACTTGGAGCATATATTCTCACCAGAACTTACCGACGAAGCATGCTTAACTGAGATATACCATATAGATGGCCGTGGGAAAGAAAAAGGTGTCGTTTTCAGTGAAATGCAAGGTATAGAAAATCAGTCTTGGTTTATATCCTTTAACAATATGCAAAAAGTCTTATACAAACCTAATTCTGGATATTCATCTGAAACTGGTGGGTTGACTCAAGAATTAAGAAAGTTGACAAATGATGATATCAAAAATTTTCATAAATCTATGTATAGACCTGATAACGTATGCGTTATCATCACAGGTACGATTGACGAAAGCGAGCTCATGAGCGTCATGACCGAATTCGATAAAAGCTTACCTCTGTTACCATCTACTCCTAACAAGAGACCATTTGTTGACTCTGAGCCTGATCTTCCTTTGCAGAAAGACATAATAAAAGAAATTACTTTCCCAGACACAGACGAATCCATGGGAGAATTATTAATCTCTTGGATAGGTCCTTATGGTAATGATGTCTTGAATAATGTTGCAACCGATGTGTTTGGTTCCTATTTGACTGATAGTGCAATCTCTATTCTTAACAAGCATCTTGTTGAGGTAGAGGATCCGTTGGCAACTCTGATAGAATTCAATACAGATGATTACCTAAGAACTACATTGAACATTATTGCTCTGGGTGTACCTGTGGATAAATTGGCTCTCGTTGACAGTGAGATAAAGAGAATTTTGAAGGAGCAGACGAATCCACTTAATATTGATATAGTGTATCTCAAACAAATAATAGAAAAAGAGAGGGTAAGATTGATATTCCGAACTGAAAAATCGCCTGCTACTTTGTCTAATGTTGCTATCTCGGACTTCATATACGGAAAAGAAGATGGAAGCTATATCACTAACTGGGCAAAAACTCTAAATGTTTATGACATTCTTAAACAGTGGAACTCGGATAAGTGGAGCCATCTTATTAATGAATATTTTGTGCAGAACGGGGCTGCGTCTATATTAGCAAAGCCTTCATCTGCGCTCTATGAGAGCCAAAAGGAACTGAAAAAGGCTTTTTCAAAGCGTTTAAAGGAAAAATATGGTGAAGAAGGTTTAAAAAATCTACAGCGCAAGCTTGATTTGGCCGAAGCTAAAAATAACAAGGTTATACCTGATGATCTCTTGACGCAGTTTGGCAAGCCTGATCCCTCAAAGATTTCTTTGTTGAATACCAACTCTTATAAAGCAGGATTAAACAACATTGACTTGGACTATATTGATAATGATGAATTTCTGAATTGTATCAAAATTGATACTCCAGAAGATTTCAACTTGGCATTACACTTCGAGGATTACCTGTCTGAATTTGTGACCATAAATTTTGTTGTATCGCCACCCAAATCTAATCCTCGGCTTTTACAGTACTCTGCTGTAATTGAAGAGTTGTTCACATTTCCTATAAGATTTCCAGACGGAACTGATATTCCTTACGACAAAGTAATATCCGGATTAGATGAGGATTTGACTCTGCATGAGGTTGAATTAGGTTTCAATAGTGAATTCAGCGAGCTATTCAACTTTAAACTTTGCTGCAGGTATGATAAGTACCGTAAGGCGATTACTTGGCTATGGAAAGTGTTAAAGTATGCTGATTTCGACGAATCCAGAGTGAAAATCATTGTTGAAAAACTTATACATACCATTCCTGAGAAAAAGCGTAGTGGTGAGTTGATATTAGATTCTGCCAATAATCGTGCTTTGTTTAATGATCTTTCTCTCATCAAAGCGCAGGATTTTTTGCAGACTGAACAATTTTACAAGGATGTATTGCAGAAGATAAATGATGGTAACTTCGAAGAAGTTAGGAAGGAATTGAATGATTTTAGAGATCTCATACTTGGATCCGCAGACCATTTAATTTTTGTTATAGGAAATGCAAAAAAGGTATCAAATCCTGTGTCTTCTTGGGCAGAATTCTCTTACTATGTGAAACGGTCACTGGCTGTAACTAAAGCTATTGATGTCCCAAGGTCATTTCAATTTAAATCTGAACTTGGTAAGCAATGCTCTTCATTTGCTCATATATGTACAATTCCGGCTACGGATTCTAGTTATTTGATTTCTTTCACACCCATCCCTACGGATTACTTACATGAAGACATTTGCAAAATTGCACTTGCTAGTGAATTTCTTAATGCCGTTGAAGGGCCATTCTGGAGAGGTATTCGTGGAAAGGGATTGGCTTACGGTACTAACATTGTTAGGTATCTAGAACTAGGCTTTTTGGGCTTCAGTTTGTATAGAGCGTCTGATGCTAATGAAGCTTGGACTACCGCGAAGTCAATTGTGGAAAGCTTTTGTGATGGAACAGTGGAAATTGATTCTATTAGTATCGAAAACGCCATTGCGACTATTGTTCAATCATTGGTGTTTGTTGAGTCAAACTTGTACGATGCCGCATACTCAAAAATTGTGAATGGTATATTCAAGAAAAGAGGAACTGATTACCTCTCCTTTTTCTTGAAAAAGTTGAGTACCGTAACGACCGATGATATAGTCTATGCGTTGAAAAAGTATTTTGTTCCTCTATTTTCGAATCAAAGCTCTGTTGTCTTTGCCTGTTTGCCTACATCCAAGCTTCATTCTTTCAAAGATTTCATGAGTACACAAGGTTACCAAATAACAACGGAGCAGATCAACATTGAAAAAGAAAGTCTGCAAAACGACGAGAGTGATGACACGGGGTCATCTGAAGTTGATTCAGACATATCGTCCGATGACCATAGTTACTGCTAGAAGGTTATTATGTTATTTCTTGGAATGCAGAGAATATATTTATTCATATAGATACAATCAGATAGAGTTAAGATATAGGAGGAACTTGCCCGGCTTTATTAAGCTCTTCTTCGTAGACTTCGCACTGTATATAAATCGAAGCTTATTCATAAAACCATATCATCGCCAGATCGTAAAGTTCCAAAAGGCAGAAGACATATGATGATAAGCTATACGTTAAAGGCCATCATTGGAGAAAAGCTTCCCAAATGTTCCGATAAAGTTATCCTTCCACAAACTGTCCTTTCTGAAATAATTCATTCTTTTGGCGAAGGTGATTTGCCACACCCTATAATATTCAAGTTGGGCAATGACAATGAAATATGTTATGTTGGTGTGAAAGAATTTTCTGAGGATAACTATGTCATGCTTCCCGAACTCATCTGGAAGAAGCTAGGATTGGAGGAAGGTGGCAATGTCATCGCAGATCTTGTTACAAGCGTCCCTAAAGGTGCGCATCTTTCCTTGCAGCCTTTAGCTTTCTATCCTCAAGTGAGCAGTTGGAAGTATTTCCTAGAATCGAATCTTACAAAATACTATACTATTCTACACAAGGGAGACATATTAAAGTTGGAATATAATGATTGTTTGTTCGAGCTAAACATTTTATCTGTTGGTGAGGACCGTGAGTTAGTTAACATAATTGACACTGATTTAATTCTAGATGTTGTTCCTCTAAATGATGTAATGGCGCATCAGCAGCTTGAATTCAATAATAAATCGTATGTTAGTAGCATTGAGAACATAATGAAACTCGAGTTGGGTCGCCCTTTTAGCGTTGAAAGCCTCAAACCGTTTACCCTGTCAGATTTTAAACCAATCATCTTGCAGTTCGATACACTGCAGTTGAACGCCAATGACACGATCAATTTCTCTATATCTGTTCCCAATTCATCATCTATAGAAGATCTCATGAACATAGACTTGTTGGTTGGATATGAGAGGCTCACTAATTTGGAAAATTTCAAGTGGAGTACTATACCAGCAGATTCAACAATTCAAATAGAAAGTGAGTTTTCAGATCTGTTAGTAGAATACAAACACTTATCATTAAGTGCAAGTGATTTACATGATAATAAAGATACGTTGACTGAGGACTGGAGCTCAATGAATATTTACATAATCCCTTTCGCTTGGAGATACGATACGAATGTGATTGTCGAGGCATCCAAAAACAAAGTGTTATCAGCCCATTTTAATGATAGCACGGAAGGTAAAGTATTGTGCAAGAATTGTAAAAAGCCCATTTCAGAAAATAAAGTTATTCTTCATGAAGCATTCTGTTCTAGAAATAATGTTATATGTAAATGTGGAGCTGTTTTCTTCAAAAAGATATCTCTGACACATTGGCATTGTGAAATATGCAATTCTCATGGAAACGATGGTATCTCAGAATTCAAACACAATAAAATATTTCACAATACACCATATAAGTGCACACTGTGCTCCGACGAGACAGTTTACAACAACTATTTAGATTTAGTGTCCAAGCATAAGTCAACTGATTGTTCGGCAAAGCTACATAAGTGCCGTTTTTGTCAGTTAATTATTCCACAAGGTCAACCAACTTACCAAGACAGATACCAAAATGTGACAAATCACGAAAGTGCATGTGGAAACAAAACTACTGAGTGTTACATTTGCTCCAAGATTGTTCGCATGAAGGACATTTCTACTCATATGACAATTCATGATTTAGAGAAGAAGGAGAGAACGAACGAAACAAGAGCTAACTTCGAAAAGTGCCTGAATGAAAACTGTATATACTTACTCTCCTCCCAGGAAGCAAGAAATGAATTAAATCTATGCGATCTTTGTTATGGACCTCTCTACTCACAACTACACGATCCTCTTCGCGTGAGATTACAATCTAGAATTGAGCGGAAGTATATGATTCAGCTAGGTAAAGGATGCGGTCATTCGTGGTGCA
This sequence comes from Millerozyma farinosa, assembly GCA_002196765.1. Taxonomy (NCBI): domain Eukaryota; kingdom Fungi; phylum Ascomycota; class Pichiomycetes; order Serinales; family Debaryomycetaceae; genus Millerozyma; species Millerozyma farinosa. Next base: position 280,654 of record NBND01000002.1, on the reverse strand, counting down.
AAAACTTGTATTGTAAAACTGCACATCCTGAACAATATGGAAGTATGAGTTCCAAGGAAATTCCAGCATTGGTCAGGGATAGTCTCATTACTCATATTTCAAACCCTGTTCTTCCCATGAATAAGCAAGTGAAGCTACCCTCGAAAAACACTTTCTGGTTCTGTGTCGATCAATCAACACAAAGGAAAAAGGACATCTTGACGAATCTTGTTTCAGAAAATAGATACGAAGACCCAAGCATATATAAAGCGTTGAATGAAGTCGCTGATCCATCTCCAGAAACTGTCAGCTCGTGGCTCGCTTTAAACGTTAGACCCATGGAAGTTTGATATCTACTTCTAATGATACATTTCATCAACATATCTCATCACTTAAAGTGGTGCACGGCAGCATGTATGTTCTGGCTTATCTTAAAGGATCCCGCGTATATAGACTAGGCTATCGCGTGTTTTATATGGACCGGTATATCTACAGTATTACCAAATATAGAGCCGAGCTTATCGTAATTAGTTGCTCACACGACTGTAAAACGTCACAAACACACGTATAAAACGAGAAGGGATACTCACACTTGGTCGCCACCCTTTTATCTTTAAGCACTTCTTCTTCTCCCACAAAGATTTTAGTTTCAAAGAAGTAGAAGTGTAAAACAGAGTACTAATAAAAGTATCGTGTCTATCTTACAGTGTTTTCCATATAATATAAATTAGTTAGAAAAACAAAATGTTGTTATCAAGAAGTTTAGCGTTATCAATTTTAGCTGCCATGGGGGCACAAGGTTTACTTATACCTTCTGTCAATGATGTTGTCGATGTCTTTGGTAAGAAGGTTCAAAATGAGCTTGCCAATACTGGGCACGCGTCCAATGATGCTCCTGCTGCTGCTGCTGCTGCTCTGGTATCTGAAAGCAGCGTTGACACCCTGAATGTGGAGGTCAACTTACTTCCCGAGGAACTTGCTCTCCCGGTTTTAAACGCTGAGCTGGAAAAGAAGATTCCGTTCAAGTACATCGTTATATTCAAGGATGGCGTTTCACCAGAGCAAATGCAATTCCACAAAGAATTTGTTGCTTCCACGCAATTAAATAGCATGAGCTCATTAGATGAGGGACACCCCTTCTTAATGGCAACTAAAGACGCAAATGTCGCAGGCGGCATTTTGGACTCTTTTGCCATTGATGTTTCTTACCAAGGTTACATTGGATATTTTACCGAACAGTCTTTGGACTTCATTCGTCGTAACCCCTTGGTGAAGTTTGTTGAGCAAGATTCCTATGTGCACGCCAATTCTGCAAACGTCGAGAAGGGAGCACCATGGGGTTTGGCTAGAATTTCTCACAGACAACCATTGACCTTAAGCTCTTTCAATCAGTACCTTTACGATGATGAGAGCGGAAAAGGCGTCACTGCGTACGTTATTGACACAGGAATTAATGTTCACCACAACGAATTTGGAGGTAGAGCTAAATGGGGAAAGACAATTCCCGAGAATGATGAAGACGCTGATGGTAATGGTCACGGAACTCATTGCGCTGGTACTATCGGCTCTGAGACTTATGGTGTTGCCAAGCATGCCAATCTTGTGGCAGTTAAAGTCTTGAGATCTAACGGTTCGGGAAGTATGTCTGATGTTGTCAAGGGTGTTGAGTACGCTGTTGAGGCCCACAAGAAGGAAGTCAGTGAGAAGAAGAAGGGATTCAAGGGTTCTGCCGCTAACATGTCTCTTGGTGGTGGCAAGTCCGTCGCTTTGGATTTGGCTGTTAACGCTGCCGTCAAGGCAGGAATTAACTTCGCTGTTGCTGCAGGTAATGAGAATCAAGATGCCTGTAACACATCACCAGCAAGTGCTAGCGATGTCATTACTGTTGGTGCTTCTACCATTTCCGACGAGAGAGCATACTTTTCTAACTGGGGTAAGTGCGTTGACATCTTTGGTCCGGGTTTGAATATCTTGTCGACCTATATTGGCTCTAATGATGCGACCGCTACATTATCGGGTACATCTATGGCCTCACCACATATTGCTGGTTTATTGGCTTATTACCTTTCTTTGCAACCAAGCACTGATTCAGAATTCTCTATCTCTGGCTCTGTATCTCCTGAGCAGTTGAAAAAGAACTTGATTCACTTTGGTACAAAAGATGTTTTGACTGATATCCCTGAGGACACGCCTAATGTGTTGGCATTCAACGGAGCTGGTCAAAACTTGACTGATTTCTGGAGTCAGAGCAGTCTCGAGTCTGATGTCAAGACACCATCTAGTGCTTTAGAAGCAGACTTCGATAAGTTGATTGAGAAGACTGCTCTGCATGCCAAAGATTTTGCTGACGACGTCAAGGCTTTGGTTGATGACATTTACAAGCTTGCTAACTAATGTGGATGCGGATTTGCATGTTAGTCCTATCTTTGTTGATCTATTTACTTAGATATATTGATGTATATTGTCTATTTTATGTTTTTTGTTCTTGGTTCTTTTTCATTCTCTCTTAGGTGACTTCGTCACTCAAACAGTCGTCATTCACGCTGGCTCGATTACTCATCACTCATTATCTCTTCTTGTGATGGTTCCTTTCGTTTCTAATCGGTATAATAATGTGCAGGAGTGTAAATAATCTGGATAGTGGCGATAATTTAACAAGCGTAGAGGTCGCTTATATATCCATATAGAAGGTGCTTTATCAATTAATTTTACGTTAGAAAGTTCACTGAGCATAAAGAGATAATCTTAAAGCATTGATAAACATAATGTCAACTCCTGCTAAAAGAAGACTTATGCGTGATTTCAAGGTATGTCTCCATGATGTCCCAGCGAGTACTTTGTAATACGAGATACTAACCTGAACAGCGGATGCAGCAGGATGCTCCCAGTGGTGTATCAGCATCACCTTTACCGGATAATGTCATGAGCTGGTATGTATAAGTTCATCAAGTTTTTTTTTTTTTTTTTTCATAATTTCCTCAAGCGCCAACAAGGTGTGGACAGAATACTAACAGTTCTATAGGAATGCTGTTATCATAGGCCCTGCAGACACCCCATACGAGGACGGGACATTTAAACTAGTCCTTCAGTTTGATGAGCAATATCCAAACAAGCCGCCAAGTGTCAAGTTCATTACTCCAATGTTCCATCCAAATGTGTATGCTTCGGGTGAGCTATGCTTGGATATATTACAGAATAGGTGGTCACCTACGTATGACGTCTCGAGTATTTTAACATCCATACAGTCGTTACTCAATGATCCCAATATTAGTTCACCGGCTAACGTGGAAGCCGCTAATCTATATAAAGACCATAGGTCACAGTATATCAAAAGAGTGAGAGAGACAGTAGAGAACAGCTGGATTGAGGATGATGAGGAGAGTGAGGAAGATAACGACGTAGAAGAGGTAAATGACTAATTTCCAGCATTAATTGTAGCGTTAGATTTTAAAACTATTCAGTATACCTATACTCTGTATATACAAGTAACGACATTTTCATTTTTATTTCAACCAAAGGTAATACCATTTGCGACCAGCTTTACTCTCCTCTAACAGGTCATCTTTGGCTTTGTTGCCTTGCTTGTTTCTCTCGTATTCGTCCTCAAAGCTGACCTCCACAGGTTTACCAGCTTCTCCAATGTTCTTATCTCGGTAAAGAGCACCAAGGGCAAAACCAATGGCTAGGTAAATGAAAAACCTGGTGACACCATCCACTCCCTTTGTATTGAATTGCTTCTGCCTTACCTTGGTATCTGCTAGTACGACTGGTGGCGTTATTGGCTTAATAATAGAATCTTTGGCAGGATTAGTAGAGCTCAACTTGCTGGGAACAGTGAACGGAAGATCATACGGAGGCTCGAGAGTATCCCAATTTACAAATGCTTCCCGTACTCCCCAGTTTCCGTAATATATATAATATCCTAGTTTTTTGTCCTCTAGTGAAAGCTTGTTCCAATCTTTCTCATACTTTTCCTGTAGTTCTTTCAAAACCTGACCCTGATGTAACATGCTTAAGGTCGCAAACTTCTCCGGATGTTGAAATATAGGTTTAGTATCAATGGGCTGTGTTTCACTATCAGAGCCATTTACCGAGAAGATACTCCACATGTCCTTAGCCGACTGAATTGCAATTTGGGTCGCTTCAGGATTAGGACCTGTCTTTTTCACATCTTTTGTGGCAAATGCCTTATCAATACCATTTGGTACACTGTCTGAATAAAACCTCAAGTTGGCTATGCTGCTATTGAATATCTGCCGTCTAATCATTTCAATTAGTCAGCCAGTACTATCTTCAAAATATCTACACTTGTTGATGGTGAAAAAAAATGCTAGCCCAAAAAGTGCGACCAGAGCCAAGTTAATGATGAAGTTGATTCCCCATGGAAAAGGGGCGGCATGCTCATCAAGTCCAAGCCTATACACCATTACAACTAGCGAATGTGATAGCATACATAGTATAATAGAGACATATAAATAACACTGATTAAGAATTGAACGTGCTAACGTCTCTAAGTAGTAATTCTGTTAACGAATTTCCCTATTGCGACCATTGGAGCGAATATAGCTCTAATCATCATACATAAAGCGTCTATCAAGAGACTCAACTCATAAAGTAACCAGGTGAAAATAACTAATTCGACCAAAATCACAAGCGTTTGAAGGTTGGGAAATGTCTTAGAAACCATGTCGATGGGAGCAAAAATAATCTGCATTAATCTGATACTCTTGATGAGCTTATCGATGTTAGAAATCAAATTTCCTGAGTTTTCATGCTTGTTTGCAGTATTTCCCATTTTTGAAGCTGAGTCACTGTCGGTGGTTATTTTTTCTAGTCGCCTTGTTGAAGGGTTATACACTAAAGCCGCATCCATCTCAATATCATCTTCACTGTCAACTTCCACTTCAATCTCTTGATCGTTTCTTGGGAATGACTTATACAGTGGTTGCTTTCCGGAAGCAAAAACGGTGTGAGCTGGTTTGTTCCAATTCGAAGTAATCTGTTTATAATTTTTTTTTAATTTCTGCAAATCGATTTTCGTTTCGGGCTTGATGAGCACTTTACTGGCGCTGTTGTCTATGATACGAGATATAGTCACAAGTTTGTTGTCTTTTTTGCTTTGAACGGAGCTTCGCGGCGGACTTATACTGGGTTTTTCTTCTTCCTGGTTTACCTTCAGCGAATCATAGACCAACCAAGATAATATGTAATTCCAAGCAGGGTGAAACTCTGGCTTTTTTGGTTCATCGTCCGCCGGTTCAGTCTGTGCAGGGATGTTCTTAGGAGACTCCGGGGAAACCTCATTGTCACTTTCGGGTGGTACATCTGCTTCGGTATCTTTTTCAGACTCATCGTCAGAAAGCTCCTCTATTTTACCTATATCCATTGCTTTGCTATATTCGTTAAAGTCGTTGTTCAACCTTTTCTTAGCCTTCCTCAACTTTCTTTTGAATATGTTCCTTGTTTTCTTTTCCTTCTTCATAGCTTCTTCCTCCTCTGCAGTGATATAAATGCTATTGCTAGCTTCATCTATTCTCTCACTATTGTCAACTGTTACGTTGGTCGAGACATCCGTATCTTCATCTGTTTCTTCATGATTATGGGAAAAGAAGTCATAATCCTTATATTGTGTTTTGTTCACAAACCTTTGGAAGGATTTAAGCGCTTTTCTATACCTTGGCGTTTCTCTTCTATCTTCTGGGCTATCAAAAATTAGCTCAGCGGGGTTATATCTGTCAGTGTTCTCCTCTTTGTCCTCGAAAACATCTTTGAACGTTCGATGGCTATATAGTTTGGGTTTGTATTCCGCCTGATCATATAGCTGCTTTTGATCTATGTAGTATCCATCAAACCCGTTCGAAGAAGAGGAATGCTTCAACTTTCTTGGCTCACCTTTCCTCCTCAGGATGTTATTTAGCTGAGCTGGCGTTATTTCTACTCCTAAGGAGTCTGGATCAACATTCGTAGGTGTGCCGTATGCTGGTAAATTAGCTCTTTTGGAACTGTGGTTGTACCTTTCCCCCAAATGTCTTCTATTACGTGGAGCAGATCGAAGTGGTTCCATACCAAAAGTTGGCGTCGCTGCATACTTTGGTGTACTTTCGTTCACTTGAGCACTGGAAGAATTTCTACTGGATTGTACCAGATAAAACCCACTTGTATCAGGTCTACCAGCGACAGGATCCCATCCAATTTCGTGGTACATAATATTTCCTGGGGCACCATATCTATAGCAGTCATTGTGCTGCTTTCGCATCTTATTTTGTCTAACATTATCAATGTAACTGGAAGTATAATAGCCTTGATTTGTGATATTCATACTGTTCTTTATTCCCTGTTTTGCAAAACCAAATTAATTCATACTAACTCTATGGAAATTTACATGACCCAGGAATAATTCTAATGAGGTGGCTGGCTAAATCATACTGAGCGGAGATACGGTGGAGGTCGTGCGATTTACGATCTGGTGATAAAAACAGGCAAGTACATTGAATCATACCTTACAAGAGCTGATAGTATGAAATTTAAAGTAGGTCGATTTGGTAGTAAGGCCAATCCATGCAGATACCTAAATTCTCATTTCATAGTGAAAAGGGCCTTTTCACTTACTGATCCAACAAAAGATTTTTCTGATTCGTACGAAGAAAAGGACTTTTTGAAGCTAGTGGATATTGATAATATTGACGAGTTTTTCAATGATTTGAGTCCATTCCCTTCGTACTCGAACATCTTAAATCCTCAGCATTTCTTTCAAAATGAAGTGTTGCTGTCGTATTTGAAAAAGGAACCACATGCGGTTTCGTTGAGGCAGCTTGCTGGGTACGGTAAAACGTTGACCAAGCAAAAGATCATTAATAGTGCTAACTTTGTACGCCTTGAATTACCCATACGTTTGGCACTCAGGATACGAGATTTGCAGACATTGCCCTTTGGTGTGGTCAATAACTTCCACTTAGCTCAAATTTACGAAAGTTATTACCATCTGTTTAACGCTTTTCGTAAGATACCCCCCATTACTACCCTTCAGGATAACGACAAGTTTTGCAACGTTTTATCAAGACTTCTTGACGATCATATATTCAATCTCTCACACCAGATGATGGGTGCGTTGGAAGTTTCCATCTTGGGAAGTCTACCCCAGGAAGAATTGGATCATTTTATGAGCACTATGCTTCGCTCTCGCATGAGTAGACGGCTTATAGTGCAAGAACACTTATCTCTCTCAGAGAACTACAAGAGACACCCGTACTCCAAAAAGCCTCCTGACTTTATCGGAGAGTTGTTTGACCAGTGCAGTCCCATGGAACATCTTCGCTCTGTCGAATCCCTGGTCAAAGATTCTATGGTTTCACTTTACCCTAACAAGGAAAATATGCCTGACCTAGAGATTGAAGGAGATACAGAAGGTACGTTTCCTTTCATTCTGCCTCACTTACACTATATATTCGGTGAGATATTGAGGAATTCGTACGAAGCTACGATCAAGGTGCACCAGCATCGCACTTCACGTAAATTGCCCCCAATCAAGGTCACGGTGGTTAATTCAAAAACAGACATTCTCTTCCGCTTCTCCGACCAAGGAGGCGGAATTAAACATGACGATCTAGCAAGGATATGGTCGTTTGGGAAAAGTGCTGAATTGGCTATGGCAAGCTTAGCTAATTTCCATCGTATACCTGGCCTTCAGCTTTACTCGAACTTGAAATTCACACAAGCAGGATCTTCTGTGGTTTCTCCTTCCCTGGATAATACCTCCAACCAACTTTTCGAAAAGACCTCCATAGGCGAAATAGACCAGCCTTCTTCCATCAAGTCCAAAAAGTCTACCTTGGAAACTCTCATCACGAGATCAAATGAGTATAAATTGGGTTTAGGTCTTCCTATGTGTAAAGTGTACGCGGATTACTGGCATTGTGACTTGCTGATGAATTCCTTGGAAGGCTACGGCTGCGATACATGTCTTTCCATAAGAAAGTTGGGCTACCATTCCAACATTGTGCAGTTAGATAGAGCATAATTTTTATATAGTGCGATAATCAATATCAACAGTTTTATTCGTATTAACTACAAACCAAGTTTATTCAACCAGATTGGTAGAATAGCATTAGCAATGTCACAGGGGAATACGAATGTTTCCATTTCCTCATTATTAGACAGTTCTGCCAATGACGATGAATCCAAATACCATAATAATAATAATGAACAATTACTGCCCGCAGTTATAGACCGTGCAAATGACCAACAGGCATCCGGCGTACAAAATCCTATAGCTTTACAACAGTGGGTTTCGAAGTTCCAAACCGTCCTTGATTTTGCTCCTGGGAGTCAGATGCAAAGTGTACCGGCTTTAAATGGTGGGCCAGCATCAGCAGCACATCAAGTAGAGACGCCATGGACGTTCAAGTCCCCGGACGTGCCTCTTTTATCGGCTCGAACAGAACAGCTAGCGAAAAAGTTGCCTAATATTGTCCCAAAGACTGAGAAAACAAATACTATTATTCATAGCAAAGGAGCGCCAGATAGCAATTTGAGTGCCCGTGTTAAACAGTTTCAGACAAATTTTCAGATTAATGAAATAGCGGCTCATCAGAGCAAAACATCGATAATGTCTATTATCAATGCTGAAAATGGGCCAAACTTTGCAGCTGAACCCGATAAATTAAAAGAAGAGAAACTGGTCAAAAAGAAGAGTTCTGAAGATGAAAACTCGGTAAATAAGAGAAGAAAGAAGGACAAATCATTGAATCAAGTACAAACTGGTACTAAAAGTTCTTCCCCAAGCTCACCCTCTGTTGATGATTCTAGCAGGAAAAAAAATGCAAAATCTAAGACTATTGGTAAACTTTCTGATCTCAAAAAACCAGTCAAAGGGAAAAAGAAAGATTTAGATGCTAAATCTCCTTCTAAAGAAGCCGAAAAACAAAAGAGTCATGCTCTTAGTCCCACTATCACAACACATAGACAACATGATAATACATCAGATGGACTGTTATTGTTACCACCTCCAAGCATAATTGAAATTAAGGATCAAGCTTCAATGGATGAGACTTCAGGTAACAAAGTGTCTGAAGTTGAGAAGAAGATTGACCAAACTTCTAAAGTATATGAGCAGATAGATGCGGAAGACCAAAATGCACCTAAAAAAGATAGTGCAGCCCAAGACAGTGGCAATCCACTTATGCACGAGGACAAAGAGAAAGAGAAAGAGAAAGAGAAAGAGAAAGAGAAAGAGAAAGAGAAAGAGAAAGAGAAAGAGAAAGAGAAAGATAAAGAGAAAGAAAGGGAGATGGAAGCGAAAAGAGAAAAAGAGGAGGCTCCTATAATTGCGCTTCAAATTCCTTTGCTAAATAAGGATGATCCGAAGCCTGGTAAGGCTGAAGTAGTGGTAAATGCAATGAAGCTTGCTGAAGAGAAATATGGCTGGGCCATAATTCATCCCAATGCAAAGTCGGCTCTTGATATGATGGATGAACTTATAGATGAAGATGACGATGGCGTTGAGGAAGATCCCGAAGAAGAGGAATTGCCTATAAATGATGACGGTAATGAAGGCGAAGCCATCAACCAGGCAAGTGCTAACAGCAACGCGTCTAAAAAGAAAAAAGATACTGAAGAAGAATTAACTGAAGAACAATTAGCAAGAAGGCATGAAGCAAAAATGAACAGAAAGGTTGGGAAGTATGATTACGAGGACCCGTTTATTGATGACGAGGAACTACAATGGGCAGAAGAGATAACTTCCACTAAAGAAGGATTTTTTGTATACTGGGGTCCCTTAGTTGATGATAGAAATGCAAATAAAGGGAAAAATGTAGCGAAAAATAAAAAATGAATTGGAATTGTTACATTCTAATATTGTGCTATCCAATATGGTTACTTTACATAAGGAATTTAAAGGCTAACGCGAAATCTTATCCCTATAGGTAAACGAATTTTCACTTCATAGCGATTTGATCAGAGGATATATTATTAATTGACACGTTGCAAATTTCTTTGTGTTTTCTTTCTTGACTCTCTGCATCTTATTTCTCGTGTATGCGATCTAAAGCTATACATAACATATCAAGTGTGTTTAGCTTGGAGATTCTTTGTTCATAAATTAATTTAGAAGTTGATTCCTTGGTCTTGCTTACTTTCTCGCTGATTTCATTGATTAAAGAGCTAATTGTATCTTTCTTTTGTACGAAGAAAGGATGCTTCTTAACTGCTATTAATAAATTCAAGTAAGATAGCAAAGTGGTTGCCTTTGTATTATCTATGTCTATAGTAGTGTCATCATTTTCAGTATCCGTGAAAAATGTTTCTGCTATGCTCTTTCTTACCAAAGACATGATTACTTTGAATCTTTCTTCGTTCATGACAAATTTATACGACAAACAAAGCAGTGTAGCTGCATACTCGTCACTATTCGCAGCAGACTTTTCGTCATCATTTATGTGGAAATCAGCTACTCTATCATCAATATCCGCCGGATCGAATCTACTCACAAATTCCTTGAGAATCTTGACAATAGCAGATTTGATATTGTCGTAGGGGCAATTCTCTAAAGTATCAGTCAAGAAAGTAAATGCTGTCTCCTGTGGGGAATGGAACAATACTTTCGTAATTAAAGTCATCATATTATACCTCATAGCAGGTAGGTGTGGGCTTGTAATACAAGCATGTAACAACACTTGTAAATAGAGAAACAAAAGACATTTTGGAACTGCCAATACATCTATTGTCTTTCTGCTTTTTACCAGTTTATATACTGCAAGCCAAGACCAGAACATACTAGTATCCCGATAGAATGGTCTCCGGAACTTACTATGCACCATCTCTGGACCCATCATTCTCAAAGTGATCATCACAGCGTCCTTAAACTTGATGTTTGTCTTCTCTAGTAAATTTTTAAATACTACGGAATGGGTATAGATCATTACGCAACCACGTAAGGACAAATTAAGTCCAGTTTTGGAATCCACTAGAAGTGATTGAGATATACTATCCTGAAATTCAGTAGTAATACTTTCGACCAAATCCCCATATAGTTCATCTTCATTCTTCTCATAGTCAAAAGAATCAAATATTTCACGAGATTCTTCAAGAAAAAGGTCGAATTGCTCTCGCAAATTTATGTCCAAAGAGTAAGCTAACTCTGTTAATCGATCGAACACGATCGATTCAGACTTATAATGAACCGTGAAATCCAGGGGCGTCTGCTTTTCGCGCTGTAGCTTAGATAGTAATTCGAGAGAGTAACCATTCAGATACTTGGGGCCAGAAATAAAGACAGCGTGCGTCAAGAAAGAAGTTAAGAGTTTTCGTTGTAAATATTTCTCTTCATCCAATATTTTTTTAAGGTCATCTTCGGAGTAATCAATAGATTCCCTTTCAGGAAGAGGAGGCATTTTATAGCTCTTGACGAACGTGTAGACTCGTTTCAAAACAAAATTCATGTTGTCGATCCTGTCCATATTCTTATGAACTAAGTTCATGAACGAGTAAGTGGCCATAGATAGAAGGCGGGAAGGATGAATCGTCTTGATCTTTTTAAGACAACTTTCTATAAGTTCATAGAGACAATAGAGCTTTATGTCAAATATTTTTTCTCTCGAGTCCATCGAGTCACACTGGCAATCATCGATATCAATCGACGTGAGAAGTTCACAAGACTTTAAAAACAACTCCTTGGCGTTTCCGGCCAATGCCAAGCATTCGAATATCTTTATCGCTTTGTAGATACTTGGGCTCTCTCGAATTGGTCCTTGAAAGTCGTCTTCCAGAATAATGTACGGTACTATCAAACCTGGAAGATCCCAACCAATATTGTAAACAAGCTCCTTGTCCTTAGTCAATACTCTGAGTAATGCATCTAGAACCTTGTGTCTATCATTCTCAGAAAATTTCAATGGATTTCCAAGATGAATGTCCAATAGAGTGCTATAACTCACATAATCTTCTTGGTTCTCGATTTCCTTCACGGCTGACTCTATAACATCTATTACTTGTTCTACGTGGAACTCCTTTATGCTTGCTTCGTCACTAGACTCTCCGTTTACTGTTCTGTCGGAATCACTCATTGTTATATTGACTGTACAATTAATTTAATGGGTTGAGCAATAATTGTTATCTACAAAATCACACTGCAATAAACTAGAAAGAATAGTGAATGCGCAAGAGCGAAATGTGTATCTCTGTCGAAAGAGTGTTGAACTAGAGCAGGAGAGTTAAATGTCATTGCTATTCTCGGATTCTGATACTTCATCTGAGAGTAGTACGCAAAATACCGTTAGTAATAGCTCTAAGGAAAGTGTACACAGATCTAGTATCACTCAAGGTGCTGAAGGAGATATAAAACATGTTATACTGCAAGCAGTACTGGGCAAAAATACCTTCAAAGTGACCATACGATTCCAGCCCATTGGCTCTACACCTATTATTACTCCCAGAGTGTTTAAAGTATCATCAAATAATACTATTTCAACCTTAAAAAGGTTTTTGATCAAGAGACTAAAAGTCAAAAATAATCTTATATATATCTACATTCAAAACTCATTTCAACCACTTCCTGACGAAACCGTGGGAGATCTCTATAACATGTTTAGAGTGGGTAGCGAGTTAATATTGAGCTACTGTCATACAGTGGCCTTTGGTTAATTTTTGTTCGTTTAGCATTGTTAATATTGATGTACTACGACACAAACGAATTCTGTATAGTTTCAATACTAATGATTTTTAATGCCACAATGACTATCCTATCCCACTATAAATTGTCACTAGATAACCCGTCTGTGTTTCCATAAGCTACAACTGTCAAACAGACACCAGAAGAAACATGAAACAAAAGTTTATTACACTCCCGAAGGAACGAAAGTAAGGTATGGGATTTATATTATTCCATCCTAAAGAATGTAAAGGGTATAAAACAACCTCGTTCAGAAAAACAATTTCACCTTGGGTATATCAAAACACTAAACACAAGCAAAACAATCTAAATAACAAAAATGGTGCTGATAACTTATCTCAATAAGGTTTCATAGCAATCCAAGTCAATATTCATATAACTGGACATGAAAGTTATCATTTTAGTCGGAAACAATAAAGGCAAACCAACGGTAAGTACTCGTGCTCCTTCAAGGCATTTAGTAGAAAACGAACTTGGCCTTGCCGGAAGTAACGGTAACAGTACAACCGTCATCGCCGCTACCACCAGAGTAGTGACCATTCTCGTATTTACAGTCACCGTTGACTTGACCACCATCCTCACCAACAATCTTGATGCTGTAGTTTGGAGCCTTCTTGTTGTTAGGGTTAGGAATCAAAGACAAGTAAGTCTTGCCGTCAGTGCGGCCGGCACCCAACACAACAGGAGCCCAGTTACCAATACCGGAGCCTGCAGTACCCCAGACACAACCATCCTGTACTGAAACACCAGCATCATTAACGTAGTACTGAGTAGAAGTCTTACCACCCTTCCATTTGTAGTAGCTAGAAGAGTCAACAACAGAAACTGGGGCGTTACCACCTGCCAGCAAAAGAGTAGGAATAATCATGTTTTCAGAACCTGGATAATCAGTACGACAGATTGCAATATCTTTTCCAACCTTAGACTCGAAGCTGGCACTTTGGTCTCCCCAGCTACACAAGTAGTCCTCATCCTGATTAGTTCTGTACAACTTACCATCCTTACATTCTAATCCACCAACAGAGATACCATTAGATGGCTGTTGTTGTGGCCACTGAGTCTTTGACATACCAGCTTGACAAGCATAAGAGCAGTAAAAGCCATCCTTACATGTTGAGGAAGTGTCACCTTGCTCGTTCATGACAGACGACCATCCACCCTTGATGCTGTTAAGCCAAGTGATAGGAATGACACCCTGACCGGTTGGCACAGAGTCACAGGAGTACTTACCATCCTCAAACTTCTCGGTTGGGTTGGAGAAAGCCTTCAAGTCACCCAAAATTGAGGAGTCGCCACCACTGGAAGATGGAGACGAGGAACCCTCCGAGGAAGAAGACGAGGCACTGGATGGCTCGCTTGAGCTTGAGCTTGGTTCAGAGCTGCTTGTAGAGCTGGCTTCAGCGCTAGCAGGAGAGCTGCTAGCAACAGTAGTGACACTAGAAGTAGCACTAGAAGTAGCGCCAGCAGCACCATTGGCAGCACCAGCGGCAGTCTGGGTGCTAGAACTGGTGACAGGGTTACCATTCTGGTCAACTAAAACCACCTTGGTAACAACATCTCTTCTGTGTTGATGTTGATGTTGGTGGGCACCGTGGGGAGCAGCTTGAGCAATAGCCCCAAGGGTAAGCATACCTAATAAAAATGTGCTTCTCATTTTGAAACTAGATCGATTTCTCCAACGATTGAGCTAAAAAGAGTGTAGTATCGACCTTCAAATGATCTGTATTGCCTTGACTATAACGAAAGGAAAGACTATAGTTGGTATTCAAACAGTTGTTCTGTTTTTCTTCAGCAATAAAAATCAAGAGTGACAACAACGAAATAAAAATTCTGTGCCCAACTCCCTTTTTATTTTCTTTTGCTTTGCTTTTTGGCGATTTTGTGTCACCCTATTCCCGTGCCTACCAATTAGGTTTTAAAAATGAATGAATGTGACTGGTAACAAGAGCATATTAGATGCAGTTGCAGCTTTCTTAACGGAAGGGCAAAATAATTCTGCGCCAGGAATGTGCCAATTGGGTTATATTTTTGTTTTCATTATACTCTCGAAGAGTAATATGCGCGAGATTTTATTTATCGTTAATCCTATTTAGGTATGTTTATGTGCACGACATGCTGCGTTGGACTGTGATCTAACAATCTAGACCCGCGTTTTGCTTCACTTCGTGACGCGAGGCGTGTTACATTCTGGATATACAACTTCCTCAATGCATCAGTCGAGTGTTCTATCGCATTACGAGAGGCTAGATCGGCTGTGTGCCGGAGGGTGCGCGATAATTAATATACCCACGACTTTTTATTGGACCTTTACCACCGGGCACGCGCGAACTAATGTGTGAGCAGCGCCATTTGTACCTATTAGGGTCTGTGTTACCTAGAGAGGAGTTATAGGCTGCATAATACATGTCGCCTCTAATGTTTCTACTCCTGTCGAGGCCTGTCAAACTCGTCAACAAGTCCTCCTAAACGCTGCAAAAGGGCAATCACAGCGGCGCTTATTCTTTTTCATGCGCGATGGCGGCAGCTGTTACATTTACTACTCTGAATCAGGCAAAGCGTTCATCGGCTGTCTACGGTGACTCCCAACCGTGCATTACAACGCCTCGCGATTTACCTGCATCTCGTTGCAAAAAAATCTAGCAGCCAATACCTGGGCATTGCCGGAGTCATTCGTTGATCGTACTGGGGGCTAGGCGTTCTAGCTAGCCCACAGCACCACTGTTGGTTCTCGGAGACAGGCATCTCAATTACGCTCCCGTAAAGGAGCCCAGATAAGTTGAGATGTATGACCATGAAAGGGGCGCCTGCGACTTCCGTTGCAAGGGGCTCCTCTGCCGCGCGCGAAAAGGGTGGTCAACAGTCGACTGCACTGTTGCGTCGATCGTTGCAACTCCCTTCTTAGAAATAAGGACTCTCATAGGAAAACTTGCAAGCGATCGCCCAGCCTCCTGGTGACAAGAGTTCGTGTTGGATGCGGCTGCCTTATTTGTCTACACGAAATCAAAGGTGCGGAAGCCCACAAAACACAAAAGCCAGAAGCACAACAAAAAGAAAAGAAAAGTGAGCGGCGAGGATCCTGGAGTTTGGAGGATCCCTGATACATTGCTGATGTCATGCCAGACCTCGCTGTCTTCCGATGGCGTACATTCTACATCGCAGTCTGGCGGCGCCCAGGCCGTTTGCAGCACCACACTTTTCTTTTTCTCATGCCTAGCCCCCGCGACTGGGAGTCTTTTCATGGTCGTGTGTGAGCATTTCCTGGTATGGGCGGGTAAGCAACGGTTTTTTTTTCTTCGTTCCTTACTCAGCACATGGTAGGTCAGTATCAATACGGTAAATTACATACAGCCACTACAAACGCATGCAATATATTACGGTGCCCTTTATGAGATATTTTGAACTTTCGGGTTATTATGGACGGCAGCTTTAAATTCTGTGTCTGCCAGCCGATTGCCTTTGGAATTCTTTTCGTATACTGCTTTTTGTACACCGCCGCTAGGAGAGGCTTAAGCTCGGAATCTTCAGGTCGCAAAAAAGCTACTATATGCACAAGAAATGAAAAAATAGTATTAAACAATATATCGTCATGAAAAAAGCATTACAAAAACCTTTCACCTCAAAGTAACTATAAAATCATCACTAGTAAGAAATAAAGCCCGAGTTTGCAAAAGAGAGGGGCTGTAAAAAAATAAAGAAAAGACTTAACCTTTCAACGTAAAACCAAGAAAATAAAACGGTATACGATAATCCAGTACCCATTTAACCCATCACCACCATAACCGATATTTTTTACATCTAGTAGTACTAATACTCATGCTTTTTTTTTACTCTTCTCGCATCTCACTTTAGAAAATTCCGATCGTGCCTCTCTATTGCATGCTCACCTAAATGTGCATCAAGCTTTTCGTCTATCGTTCTTTAGCCCCCTATGCTAATCTATGCATCATACAACATTGGCCCAATAGGTCGAGCTTGCATCTAAAGGCACATCGCCACTTTGCTCGAACTAGCTCGTCGGAATAATCCAAGAGTATAATTTCGACTCACTCTTGAGTCTAGAGCATTGAGAGTAAAAAAAAATTTGCTATGACCCACCTCACGAGTGCAAGCAGTATATCTATGGCAGACCCGAAAACGGTTTGAATGCTCAGATTTGCAACGCTTGTTTAGTGTCGCTTGTCGATTTTGTGCTAACTGCCTTTGTGTACAGCCAGATGTGAGCACGTGATTCGATTTATGTGTTGCTTCTCATCCGCACTTATGCGAGAAAGCTACTACTAGATGTGCATACCCACACCGGCACGTACATTGCCCTTCCATTCAGTAGATAAATCTCTTATTCAGGAGCTGTCACACTAATCCAAAGTACCTTCATCCTCAATTCCAAGGTTGAACCAAGGATGTTCCAACGCTTCGGCGGCTGTCAAACGATGTTCTGGATTAATTACCAATAAGTTCTTAAGTAGGTCGATAAAAAACCACCAAAAAGTAAAATTCCCAAAGTCCATAACATCCTGATTAGCCATATAGTTCTGTGATAGGCTTTTATCAAAGTTGATATTAAGCCCTATGCGTTTCGATATGAAGATATCAATGCGGTCCAATTGGTCGACACTGTGGATGAATTTGGCCGGGGTATTTTCTGATGGGAAAATTAGCCTAAGTTCGTCATCCTCTTCAGCAGCGTAGTAGTCATTCTCCATATCGTGACCGCCGCCCATTTTATCATCAACTATGTTATCGCGTCCAGCACGATCGTATTTGTGAAAAGAATTGCCGTTAATGAAGGCCCCTTTCGTATTACTCTGTTTTCCGAAAAAGTCAGACTCAAGCGAACTGTCATGAAAACCTTTGCTCTGTCCCGAGGGCTTAAATTCTGTCTCACCAAAGTCTGAATCGACTACTTCCATATCAGCCTCGCCAGTGTGGTCAAGGTCGCGTTCAAGGATATCGACATCGTTATCACTGTTCGGAAAACGAGAATACTCATCAGTAAAATAGTCAAGACCGCACTCATTTTCTTTTTCTTTCGAAAGTCGTACCATCGACTTATCTATGCGTTTGCCACAAACCTTCTCTATCATTGCCAAGTGTTCCAAGTTATCATGTGTTTTGAAAAGTGGCTCGCCAATCATTAGTTCCAAAAGAATACATCCAATTGACCAAATGTCACATGGGAATGACCAACCAATACCTAAAACAATCTCTGGTGCCCTGTAGTGCCTTGTTGAAACAATAGAAGAATGATATTCATCATCGAAAATGGCACTACCGAAATCGATGATCTGTATCAGCGGGTTCCTCAAAACTCTAGAAAATTTTGGTAGCTTCTTGTTATTTGCATCCATATTAGTTAAGTGCATATAGCTTGTTATAATAGTCTTGCTTTTGAGTGCTTTGCGTTTAAAAGAATCATCATAAAGTAGAATATTCTCAGGCTTCAAGTCCGTGTGAATCAAATTCAAATCATGAAGAAAAGTAACAGATCTTATTAGCTGCTTAGATATAGCTTGGATATGAGAACCAGGAAAAGGAATGTACTTATTCTTTTCCAAAAAATCATACAATGAAATCTTGAGGAGGTCAGTCACTATGCAAATGTGACCTCTATAATCAAAACACTCTCTTAAATGAATACAATGATTCTCATTCTTATTGTCATACTTTTTAAGCGTAGAAAGAATTCTGAGTTCTATCTTCGCTGCATCTCTATACTTGGGTATGTTTCTGATGATTTTTATCGCGACCGTTTCTCTGTTAACTTTATCATAGCATTCGACGACTTTACCGAAGGTTCCCTGCCCAAGCAAGCGAAGAATTAAAAACCTATTAGCAAAAACATCATTTACCTTGATAATATAATGCCCATCTTTATCGTCGCATGGGGGTAAATTCAACAGATGAGGAATAATGTTCGCTTTCACGTTTCCAAGTTTGGGACCTTGAAATACATAATTCGCGGGCTTGCTGTAAAAGCATCTCGCTTGGGGGAGCTGGGGTAAAGAATTTTTCCTTTGCTTTTTCAATGTACTAGGGATATATTTGTCCTCTATTAGGGGACGAGCGTTGTTATTATTGTTGTTAACGTTAAACAAGTTGTAAGCAGCAAAAGCATCGTGGAAAGTCAATATTGAGTCTGAATTATTCCTTCGCGATGTTCTGGGCCTGTCAATCCTACGTTCATCCAAAATTATAACATCGCTGTCGTCGTCACTGGTGTCTGTGTCCTGAATAACAATGCCATCCGTCTCAGAATTCTCATCCACCGTTCCGAAATTCGTCTTCTCCAGCGTATCGTATAGAGTGTTCTTCGCTCCAGACTTCTCCACGCCCATCCCTAAGTCTATACCGAGCCTGCTCAGGGTTGCCACATCTTGGTACATTGGTCTAGAAGCTAACTCCTCCTGAGCCCCTGATGAGCTCTGATTACCTGTGACTACTGAACTCCCACTGCCGGTGTCAAACGCCTCGCTGAAACCTCTAGGCCTCTTTCTGTTTGAAATCAAAGACATTGCTTCAATCTGACAAACTCAAAATCCACTCGTGTTTAAGTTTCTTTCGGAGATAGTATTACTGAGCTAATTAATAATTCTTCTTCAAATTGCCACAACTTGCTACAACGAAATACCCTTGGCAATAGGTCCTACCTCCAATAGTAGCTAGCGCAAACTATGCGTCTGTTCCTAAATTTCCCGTCGCTGCGTCGTTTCTGATGGATGTACTATTATTTAGCACACTTTTGTTGTTGTGTCATCCACCCTCAATATAAGCGGGCGGTAGTTTTGCGATAAAGTGGCTTCCGCGTTATTCTATATCAATTACGGACAACCTGATTGATTAGACAGTCACTTATCTACTCTTAAAAAGTTCTTGCCACCTTTAAGCGTTCGTGAATCGTCTCCGTTCTCGCTACTTTCCTTGCTTATTGAGATTGTTGGAAGTTCCTACTTTTTTTTCCCTGACCTCTTACTATGCTCCTTGACTCCACGTTCCTTATCGCTCTTGCGTGCATATTTTAGAGTCACGTGATAAGCGCGACAAGCGAAAAAATCTTTTTTTCGCTTCTCCGACGCCTTGTAACCGCCAGCAGAGCACTACATTAAAACGATACGACAGCAGCAAAGCAGATGAGTTTTCTCAGAAGTCATGTTATGTAGATGCAATATCATCTTATCTTTCCTAGCTGGGTGATTGAAGAGCAGGAGCGTAGTACACTATCAATATAGATGTAATTCTTTTTTTTTGTTGAAAACTACATATTTCACAGAATTCTGCGAAAGCACTTAGACACTGCTGTCTGTCAACTACCATCTACAATTGCGTTTGTCGTGAACGGGCTCGAGAAAGTAAAACATAACCATGCCAATATATCTATGGCGCAGATAGTGGCAGCTTGATTCTCTTCTAGACTGGCAGCCCAGAACATCAGCTAATCTTTGTGTTGCTTACTGTCGCAGCTCGTGTGGCAAAGCCCTGCATATCAACCTTGTGTGTCCGCCGCCGCCAGCTTGTCAACACCAACCATACCGTGGTGCATTCGAACGGCTGCTCGGTACCTTGATTTGGTGATCTGCTAACCATTCACGGCTGGTCACGAACATGCCCTGAAATTCTGACCTAAAACACATAGCAGATTTTGCAAAAAAGCACACGCTGCTGCGTGATGATTGCAGGGACGGAATCCCGCAACACGCGGAACACATCAAAAAGGGCACTACTACAGATACTTTTGGTCAACAGATTGTATGACACCGGTACGGCGCAGTCAGTTCCG
The DNA here is from genome assembly GCA_002196765.1 of Millerozyma farinosa. NCBI lineage: Eukaryota > Fungi > Ascomycota > Pichiomycetes > Serinales > Debaryomycetaceae > Millerozyma > Millerozyma farinosa. Next base: position 260,234 of record NBND01000002.1, on the reverse strand, counting down.
CCGTATATCCTGCTGTCATTGCCACCTATCAAACTTTTGCACCCTAATGTCATGCCAGGGCTTAAAGTCGTACGCACATTAAGGGCCTAAATATCCCATGCACGCCCCGCATGCAGAGGGTGATTGTGACCTTCCTTCCTGAGTGCATCAGCATCAGTGGCCTACGCTGTTTCTCATGGCAGGGATGGTTACATGGCTATTCGCTTTGTTATGTATGGCCAGACAATGTATAATGTGTCCTAGATCTGTGTCTAAACGAGTGCAGCTTCTACATATTGCAGGATCTCGTTGTCTAGCAAGCTATCAGCTTCAAAAAGCGGCGGGTGCGCTGGGCGAACCTGGAGTACATCATGGCTATCTCGGGTACCACGCCAACATAATAGTGATGAAAGCCGATGGTCTAGCCTTGTAGCTCTAAGGCGGTTGGTCAGACTTAATCATGGCCACTCGATTGTGATCATTCCGCAAGTACTGAATCTGACCAAGGCGGGAGATATAGACATACATCGACGTCTAAAGCGTTATAAAATCTTCGAGAAACTGTGCTATAGAAATCCAGAACGTTTAGCAGCCAGGGCGGTTTGCTCCCACCCAGAACCAGATTGCAGCGCCTGGAATCCTGAACCTTTTCCTTGTAAGCCCATGACAGTGAAAAAGAAATTTCTTAGAGTACATATGAATATTCGAGTAGCTTCTGACCTAGTATAGCACCACCGCTAGATTGCAAATGACCAGACTACCCGTCGGCACCGATGGCTTTGGTTGTTTCCATTTTCTTTCGTAAAGTACTTTTGGTCACAGACTTCGATTCGCAAGAAAGATTACATAATCCAGGACCAATTAAATATACGCTCCATTACTGTTTTTTCAAACTTTATACTATGGTATTTGAGTAAAACATTTACAAAACTTTCAGAAAACTTACAGAGCTAGGTAGTACGACATCAGCTCTACCGAGAATAGCTGATCATAGTGAACTTTAATATTTAATATCCGCAAAGTACATCATCAGCAGTATATATCGAACAGAAGAAGAGGCTGATAGTTAAGTCCAGACTTAGGGCTAACGAACTTGAGTGCCGGTTAGAGTGTGTCGGGTGAGCTTAAATCGGCATACAAAGCACTTTAGTCATATATTCTTATTGAAAATGGATATTCGGCATGACACTAATCTCGAGAACTCCATGAAAAACTCGAAGCATAAAATCAAACACGACGACCAGGAGCAACGGATCGCGGCGAAAGAAAATCCGCAAAACCAGGACTCAAATATGCTTCTGGACAGCGGCTCCGGGTTGTCTGGTGATACAACGAACGCGGAGCGGTCATCCAGAGACTCATCTGAGGGCACTTCTGGTGCCTCATTGACAGCTTCATATGCGAGTCTGGCGGACATGATGTCCTACGACAGTGGCGTGATGGCCAAAAGCGCAAGTGACGATTCTGAAATGATAATAGGCGAGCGGAAGGAAAACCCACTGTCGAACCTGCTGCAAGTCAAGTCGTCCCCGAGCTTGGCGAAGCAGTCTAAGCTGACCGAAAAGAAGCTGAACAATAAGAATCTTCCAAAAAAGTACTTCTGCAGAGTCTGTAATCAGGGCTTTACACGAAAGCATAACATGGTTAGCCACGAGCTTATTCACTCGGAGTCAAAACCTCATGTTTGCACTGTGTGCGATTTGAAGTTCAGGAGAATTCATGACTTGCGCAGGCATGAAAAACTACACACTGGCGAGAAGCCTTTCATTTGCAAGAAATGTAAGCGCAGTTTTGCCCGCCCCGACGCGTTGACGCGACACCAGAATTCGCCCAACGCCTGTTCTGGTAGCAGTGCAAACGAGAGTGGCCTGTCTGGCAGCGCTACTGCAGTATCAAGCTCTGGCAGCTCCAATGAAAGCGATGGAAGCAACAATAATGTTTCGTCATCTATGAGCATTACAGATATTATTAATAGAGATAATTTTGATGACAACAACAATAGGGAATATGGGTATGAATCTCTCAAGCAAAATCAAATCGTTCCTCGAAGGAGAGAAATGTCTCAATCACGAAATAGAGAAAATATGTATTATAATGCTGAATCGCCTTACCATCGGAAATCTCTCCATCAGTCTCCCCATCAGTCTCCCCATCAGGAGCACCTCGTTTTTGGAAGAGATGACAGCCTGAATAGCCTGAGGCATCAAACCTATCAAACTGTCCAGAATAAACCCTATAATACGACTATTACCACGACTACAACTACTACAACAACTACAAACAGAAGGAATTTCAACCCAGAGAACGTGTACAGACACGACAACAATAGTGACAATGAGCATCTGGACTCTGAGGTGAACAGATCTAGTCTACACGACCTGAACTCAAAAGATGAAAGTTTTGGCCGTCGTCGACTTAATGAAGGGAAATATGTTACTATGGAGAGATATCAAGACCTTGTATCGTACACTCAGGACCTCAAGAAAAGCCTAAAAAGCATGAGCTCAAGACTCCAGTTGCTCGAGAGTGAATCCAGTGGTAGACGACAAACTAAAGATAGCGAAAATTAAATGGGAATACGGATAATCTATAGAAGGATTTTGGAGTTAGAGACCTTTAGTATTTTGTACAATTATAACATGTAAATTTAGATTTTTTTTTTGATAATCTTTTTTGTATATTTCTTTATATGATAATATACTTCTAATAATGATTTTGGTAAATCGTGTGTTTCCTATGTTCATCAACAGCTATAGCTCAAGGATATGTAGTTTATTGGTAGTAACTAGGCCGTACATATTTGAATTTGTAAAGATGCACTAAACTAATAACAACTGATAATGTCTCACACATGATGAAACATTATGCAGGAATTACAAAAATCAAATAAGGGATCACGGAGGCAAACTAATTACTTCTAGCACCTATAAGGTTGCAACAACATAATAAGAATATTAAAGCACCAGCGAAACATTTTGTTATAGTAGAAACGAAAATTATTTTACATATCCAAAGTTCTTCTCAGCCGTTTATTACCTGTTTCTTTGCCGTTTAATATTACCCATTATACCTATAGATACAAGTATAGCGGAAGATGCAGATCAATTATAACGATGAAGATTGGTCTATCATATCTTCGTCCTCAGACATGGATGATGACCAGTCGACAATGAGCTCTAAGAGCCAAAAGGATGAGTCAAGCAACAACGACAAAGATGAGGTAGGATCAAGCGTGGCTACTGTCAAACTTCCCAAGCTTGCGGCTTGCGAGTCATCTGCCATGGACGCAGAGACTACGGGATCAATGTCACAAGAGCAGGAGACAGGAACCACGGCCTCTTCATCTAGAACATCTGAACCAAGAAATATCGACAAGGTGATAAGCTTTTATGAGCATTTGTCATCTAGAGTCGATAACTTTAACACATCATTGAAGCAGAGGTCCCACCATTTCTATCAGAAAATCAATGCACAGGGTAGCACGCAGGTGTGTATGTCCCAATGCAGATCAATGAGATCAAATGCGTCGGGCCAAGTTGACAGATTGATTAAAATCTTGATAAGTTTCCTTAATACCCAGTTCCAGTATATCAAGAGTTTCAAAGAAAATATAGAAAAAAAGTCTTTGTATCAAAAGTTCATATATCTTGCAGTCTTGCTAGCATTAAGCCTCATAGTCGTTTATTTCCAGCCTCGGTTGTTGAAAGTGCAACAACCAAAACCGGTGTATCGATCTCGTCAGCTTGATGTTTTTTATAAACAGTCTCAGATGTATTTGAAGAAAGGCCAAGACGCTATAGAAAATTTGGTCTATGAAACTGAGAAGCCAAGATTTAAACTTTTCCAGGCGCCAAGGTTGAGAGGCCACAAGATCCACCGCAAATATAGGGCTGTTAGCTGGGCCAAAAAAAATCTAAGGTATCGGAGCGCATTAAGTCAGCTAACCGAAAACTTGAGGCAGTCCCTTTCTCTTCTAAAGCAATTAAGAAAAGAATTGATCAAGGAGTCTGTACCATTCCGTGCGAGTGTCAAAGACCTCAAGCATAACATGCGTCACAGCGTCGGAGGTTTCAAACGTAATGTTGACATTGCAGCTATTCGTATCTATGATTCCAGCACCAGAATAAGGAATTTATGGGGGATATAGATTGATACCTGTTATTGTTCAAAAATGGGGTCTTCGTTCTAATGAAAAAACGAAGCATTACTAAGCGATAACCTGTTAATTGCTTTCTTAACGCTAATTGAAAGCTGGGTCCTTTATAGCTTTTCTCTTGAGCCTTCCCCAGATTGAGTTCCATCTGGTAATGTGGTTGATGAATTATATTTTCAATGTCTTATGGGAGCTAACTATTATGAGTTCAAGAACATGTGTGTTCGGACATATTCGTTTTTTTTTTATGGTCAATTGTCTTTTATAGCTTAGTGGATGAATTTTGATATTGCTTCAATAAACAAAGTATTATATGCTTCCAAGCATGTTCGTCAGAACAATGTAGTAGACAATTTGTTCCATCAGCATGTCAACAGCGACGATATTGTCCCGCGCACGACATGAAAAGAAGAACGAAGCGTTGACGAATTGGCCAAATAAGCCTAAAGTTTAACTATTAACCTTTCTTTAATATTAATTATATTCTCATTTTAAGATGGGTAAGTAATAGAATCGGTAAAGACCCGGTGACGCTTTTGTTCAACTGACCTGAAATCATTTTAAGGACCATTTTTGGTTTGGTAATTCGTTGAGACCAAATGCTAACAATTTTTAGGAATTCCAAAGTTTTTTCGATTTATTTCAGAAAGATGGCCCTTGATCTCACAGTTGATTGATGGGACCCAAATCCCCGAATTTGATAATTTATACCTTGATATGAATTCTATTCTACATACTTGTACGCATAGTAATGATGATACGTTAGTACGTATGACAGAGGATCAGATGTATGCAGCCATCTTTACATATATTGAGCATCTTTTTGAGATTATAAAGCCCAATAAAGTCTTTTATATGGCTATTGATGGTGTTGCTCCTAGAGCTAAGATGAATCAACAAAGAGCAAGAAGATTCAGAACCGCTTATGAAGCCGAATTGAACTTGAAAAAAGCAATCGAAGAAGGGGCAGAAATACCCAAGGAAGACCCTTTTGATTCAAATGCTATTACTCCTGGTACTGAGTTCATGGCAAAGTTGACGGACAATTTGAAATATTTTATTCATAAGAAAATCACTGAGGATTCGAGGTGGGCAAATATCCAAATTATTTTAAGTGGCCATGAAGTTCCAGGTGAGGGTGAGCACAAGATTATGGAATACATAAGAACTATGAAGAATCAACCTGGTGCAGATCCTAATTTGAGGCATTGTATCTATGGATTAGATGCCGATTTAATCATGCTTGGCTTGGTCTCTCACTATCCTCATTTTGCGTTACTCAGAGAAGAGGTTACCTTTGGTCCCAGATCGCAAAAAAAGTCCTCTGATATTAGTGATCAAAAATTTTACCTTCTACATCTATCATTACTTAGAGAGTACTTGTCATTAGAATTCCGCGATTTGGACACTGAGCTTAATTTTGAGTATAACTTTGAACGTATCCTTGATGACTTCATTCTTATCATGTATGTGATAGGAAATGACTTCTTACCAAACTTGCCTGACTTACATTTGAACAAAGGCGCTTTTCCATTGATTTTGGAGACCTTCAAGCAAGCTCTAAGGCAATGTGACGGATATTTAAACGAAAATGGTACTATAAATTTAAAAAGGTTAGATATTTGGCTCCAAATTCTTTCAGAATTTGAATTAGAGAATTTCGAGAAACAAGATATCGATGTAGAATGGTTCAATAAAAGATTAGAAGATATCTCTATAACGGGAGAAAAGAGACGAGAGAGAATGGGTAAGCTTTTAATTCTCAAAGATCAAAAGAAATTAGTAGGAATGATAAAACCTTGGTTGTTAGAGATTTGCAACACAAAAATTGCGGATTTAATCAAACTAGCAAACGAAGACAAATTACCAACGTTGGAGCTACCTAGAGAAGAACTGGAAAAACACATCGAATTCTTGAAAATGTTTGCTTTGGACGTTGGCATATTGATAGTACATTCAAGATCCAAAGATACGTATGAAGCTCGTTTGGATGTGGATGGAATACCTCCTGATGAAAACGATGAAGAACATGAGGAACGTCTTGCGACTATTCGTAAAATCATCAAGAAGTATCAATCTGCAAACTTAGTAGAAACCGAGGATTTACTTAAAGAATCTAAAGATGTTTACGATAGTAAATTCATGAATTGGAAAGATCAGTATTACAAAGAAAAAGTACACTTCTCTATTAATGATAAAGAGAACTTGGTAGATATGACACAAAATTACGTTGAGGGATTACAATGGGTCTTGTATTATTATTACAAAGGATGTCCATCCTGGAACTGGTTTTATAGGTATCATTATGCTCCGAGAATTTCAGATATTCATGTTGGCGTAGAAGAGTACGTTAAATCAAACCATGAAATCAAGTTCGAAAAATCTACCCCTTTTAAGCCATTCGAACAATTAATGGCTGTTCTTCCTGCTAGGTCGCGTAAACTTATACCAATAGTATACAGACAATTGATGACAGATCCCGCATCTCCACTTATAGATTTTTATCCCGCTGAGGTTGATATTGATATGAATGGTAAGAAAGCAACATGGGAAGCAGTTGTATTACTTTCTTTCGTTGACGAAAAAAGGCTTCTTGATGCTTTAAAACCATTTGAGCAGAAATTGACGATTGAAGAAAAAAGGAGAAATTCGTTTGGTACAGATTTGAGGTTTATATTCAACCCCCAAATAGACTATGTTTACCCAAGTCCCTTGCCTGGATTCTTCCATGACATCGAACACGACAAATGTTATGAAGATCCTTTTATCTTACCAGAAGTTAAAGGTGAGATTAAAATAGAACTAGGAGAAGGTGCCTTATTAGGTAAATACTCTCTCGCAGGCTTTCCAACATTAGATACAATTCCTTTCGATTACGAATTGAAGTTACACGATATAAAAGTATTTCAAAGCCCCTCCAAGAGTGTTTCTATGATCTTAAAATTAAAGAACATATGGGAAGATTTATCCGTTCATCAATTTAGCCAGAAATACTTAGGGAAAATCGTTTACAGTAGGTGGCCATTTTTAAGAGAATCTAGGGTGGTATCGGTCTCAGATAGGGAATCAAGGTATGAATTAGTCAAAACTCAGAATTCGAAAAAGTTCGTTTCGACTCCGTTATCTCCAGAAGAAGCGAAGGCCTACAACCAGTTAGCATCTTCCTTGAAAGAAACTTATGATAGGACAAAAGGTATTACGTTGAATGAAATCTCCGGTTTAGTATCTGTTCAACCCGTTACTGGCTTAATTAGAAATGAGAGAGGTGCGTATGTCAAAACATTCTCAAAGGAGGTAGCGGTTTATCCTTTACAATTAATTGTGGAAGAGGTATTGAATCAAGATACTAGGTATGCTTCTAGACCTCCCCAACCCATTGAAGAAGAATTTCCTTTGGGATCTAATGTTGTATTTTTGGGTGCTTTTGCTTATGGCAGCCCCGCTTCAGTTGTTGGTTATACTGATGACACAAAGGTAAACGTAAAAATTTCAAAGATTTCATCTAGCAGTGAGCCTAACATTGGTAAAAAGAGGTTAGAAATAGAGAAAAAGGAAATTGTTTATGTCCCTTCTTACGACGTTGCCAAGCGCTTAAAGCTCAACTCACTTTTTCTTTCGAAGATTACTTCAGGATTCATGGTCGAGAATGATTATGATAACAACAGGAGAGTGAATATTGGATTGGAGCTTAAGTTCGAAGGCAGGAGACAAAAGGTATTAGGGTTTACTAGAAAGGGAGGAAAAGCCTGGGAGTTCTCACCTCTTGCGATACAATTAATCAAGGACTACCAGGCTAAATTTCCCGATGTATTCAAGGAGCTTCAAGAATTCAAATTGTCGTCTATGCCGAAAGCGAGCGTTATTTTTAAGAGTCATGATAAATTGAAGGAAGTGTCTAAGTGGGTGAAAGAGGTAAAGCTGCAGTTGATAACCGTTTCTTTGGAATCTGAATCTTTGACTAAGTTTAGTTATGCCGCAATCGAGAACTATATCGAGCAATACGTCTCTAAAACACTACCGTTTTCTAGTAAAGATATTAAGGGTGTTCCCAGGAATGCTATTTTAGATCCCGCTGAGTCCTATCAGTTATTGAGTACGCAACGCTTCGAACTTGGTGACCGTGTGCTTTATGTTCAGGACTCAGGAAAGGTGCCATATCTTTCGAAGGGAACTATAGTGGGTATCATCACGCTTGGAACCAAGACCTCTCTTAGTGTGATCTTTGATCATCCTCTAATGAGTGGTAATACTATGAATGGTAAGTTGAAAACTAAGAGAGGCTTGGTTGTCGATTCTTCTTTGGTGTTAAACTTGACCAACAAACAATTGGTCTACCACAGTAAAGCCTCAAAGGAAAGAGCGCAAAAGCAACCTAATCCAGAGAAAAAGCAAAGAGCCAGGGAAATCTCTGTAGCAAGGAAGAAGAAGGAAGAAGAAGAGAGGAAAAAATCTCATGCCAAGAAAACGAATGAATTACTAGATATTTTAAAGAAAGGAGGAAATAGAGCTAACGACCAGCAGAAGTCCGAGGACAGTAGCGAGAAAGGTACAGATATCTTACATTTACTCAAAAAGAACGTGAAGGACGCGAAAGAAGATATAAATGAGGACACTCCTGTAAATGCGTCAGCAATCAAACAGATATACGGCCAGATCTATTCTCATGTTATGAATGAAGGTGTTGTGCCGCCCCCTGTTCCTCACTACGTTCCTGCTGTCCCCGGAATACCGTTACCTCCTCAGTTCTTAGGTCAAGCACACCACCCTGCGCCAGTTCCACAGGGATTCCCTGCGCCCGTATATGGGCAGCAGATGCAGGGTCCAGTTGGACAAACTTCACAGAGTAAAAGAAACATACCGCAAAACGTTAAGGAAAGGCCTGTTGGTGGAAGGGTCGATCAAAACAGAGACAAACCTGCTGGCAAGAATTTACGTGCTGGACCCAATGATAGGCGCAAAAACGGACATGGATCCAAGGCTGACAGAGAAAAGCAGCCCGGTGCAAAATATAACGGCAAGCCAGGTGGTCGCAAACCTGCAGAGTCAAACCCTCAGCAAAAGGGACACAAGGGCAGCGCTACCAACAAAGCCAAGACTCATGTCAATGGCTCTGATGGTGGTACCGCAGCCAGCGCTTGAACGGAATCGCAGCTAGACTTAGTTACGTTTATTTACAGACCTAATGTATAAACAGCTCTATGTACATACGAATGGACGAACTGTGTACTCGCCCAACATTTCAGTGACCCTCGCACATCTCAACGACCTTGTGGCCCACTGCTGTCGCCGGCAGTGGCCTGCTGCTGATTCTTGACAGGCTCCGCGCCGACTGGCGCATCGTCGCCCGGTAAGTTGACTAACCCTAGACTATCCCAATCACTTTTTTCCATGAGCTGGTGTTCCATACGGCACTTCAAGTACAGCTTCGCCAAAACCCTGCAGTTGGGTGCGTTCTGGTTTTGCGTAAACTTCATGCACTTCAAATATTCGACCATCTGCTCCTTGCACTCACCATAGTGATCCAAAGGAAATGACCCTCTCTCAGGTGGTGTTGGTGTCCACCTGCTAAAACTGTTTCCTGTCGGTGTTAGTATACGAAAATACATGCATTGTAATCACTGCTGGACTCCTTCATCTACAAACTGTACATACCTGGTGCTCCCGTAGCCATGGCTCGCTGCTGTGGTTTGAAGATGCTTTCTCACCGTTCTATAAAACGGCTTTTGTGTCACGTCTCAAAATCCGCGACTTTGTCGCGCCAACAACATCCGAGACATAGTAAGCGGGGTTGCCGTAAAGTGTCGGGTGCGTTTCGCCATTTTATAGTCTCGGGGAAAAGGATACTCGATATCATATCCCGTCATGACTCACGCGAAATCCCCCGTAGGCGACTCTTCGCGCCAAGCCGCTGTGCTTCTCTAAGAAGACTTTAGACTAGAGCCATGATCGGTGTATGTGAGAAGTAAATCGCTCATCGACGGTATCTGTTAGAGGTTCTACCGTCTACTGAAAACATTTTATTAGTGCTTGTGCTTTTAGTTGGCGCTAACGCCTTGAGGATTTTTTTTTTTTTTTTTATTTTTTTTTCGTTCGTTGGAGGTCCTCTGTGTGGAGAGTCAGCATCCGTATTTAAGTAAGAGACGATAGTACCATAGCCGGAGTAAAAATTATCGAACTAGATACATTGTAGTAGCGCTACAAAGACGGTTTGACAAAAAATAGCATCAGTAGCTAGAAATTGTCATATAGTAAGTGGCAGCGTATCGCAGAATTTCGAGTGTGAGTAAGAGATCTGAGGTGAAAATTCTTGATTTAACGCTGTTGATGGTAATTAAGCGCTGAAACAAAACAATAAAGAGGATCGAGACGGGTTTAAGAAACCTTTAGAGATAAAAACCATAAGTGTGCGGAACTAGGTTAGCAAATAAGAATCAAAGCTGTCAAGGTTCAAGCGTAATTAGACACACGATAGAGGATAGACGGCTCGGGCCACAGAAAAGAAGTAAAAATGGCATTAGAAAAAGCGGCCAAAGCCAAAGAGATTTTTGAGCAGATTGCAACCACTCGGAGCGGTGCCGATGCGGATGAACGCATCTTGACATTGGAGGACTTCACCACGGTCTTAGCGCCATTCCCATCGGACGTGCCCAGGGAAGCGTACACATTACTCTACCTAGCCGCCGATAATGGTAGGAAGGGGTACGTGACCGAGGATGACTGGTGTCGTTTCTTAGAGAAGCTCACAGCCAGAGATGGTGAGTTCCGTCTCATTTTTGACTTGATGGGCACAGATGCTTCCAATAAGGACAAGCTTACCTACGCCGAGTGCCTCGCGCAGTTAAACAAACTAAACCAGGCAATTGACCCGCTGTACCAGCAGAAGAAGGTCAAGCTAAACTGGACTTATTTCTCGAAGTTTTTTGAGCCTTCCGGCATTATTAGCTTTGATGAGTTTATCACTTTGATCAACTACTTACCGGTAACAAAACTTATAGGAAACTTCGAGATTATTGCAGGAAAACTGGGTATGATATCTTCTGAAGAATTATACAATCTTTTGACCAACAACCTTAATCATAAGCTTTCAGCTCAACTAAAGCGCAATCTTTCAAGTGTTCCTGATTTCTTCAACAAGTCTGAGTTTTCCCTCAGTGATGTTTTATTTATTTACAATTGCTTAGATAAGGTTGATTTAATTAATGAAGTCATTGCAAACACTCCACCTACAACTAAAGACAAGAAAGACATTCTTATTGATAAGTATGACTTGTATGATCATCTCAATGACCATTTGTTGAAAAGTTCCAACTTCAAACCTATCTCAACTTTGGAATTAGATTTGATGTTTTATTTGATAAACAAAACAGAGGAAGCCATTCCTAGAAAGGAGTTAATTTCCGTGCTCAATCCAAATTATGTTAACAACTACAACACTCTTTATTCTATATTTGAGCACCCAGCGGCTCAGCCAGTTCAGGAGGATAATTTTTCATTATGGCCAATTTTTGATTCTATGTATTCTTTCTTCTTGGGTTCAATCGCTGGCTGTATTGGTGCAACCGTTGTTTACCCAATCGATTTGGTGAAAACCAGGATGCAAGCCCAGAAGCATAAAGCAATGTATAACAATTCGTTAGATTGTTTCACCAAGATCGTAAGGAAAGAAGGTTTGAAGGGCTTATATTCAGGTTTGGCAGCTCAATTAGTGGGTGTCGCTCCGGAAAAGGCTATAAAGCTCACTGTTAATGATTTGGTTAGAGGTATAGGAACTGCCAGCAGTGGCAAGATTACTTTACCTTGGGAAATCGCTGCAGGTATGTCCGCTGGTGCTTGTCAAGTCATTTTCACGAACCCATTAGAGATTGTCAAGATTAGATTGCAAATGCAGGGCGGTCAATCCAAGAAGCTTGTCCCTGGTGAGATTCCACACAAGCATCTCACGGCAGGCCAGATCATTAAGCAATTAGGTCTCAAGGGTTTGTATAGGGGTGCATCTGCTTGTCTATTAAGAGATGTTCCATTCTCGGCTATATATTTCCCTGTCTATGCCAATTTGAAAAAATTCCTCTTCAATTTCGATCCAAACGATCCAACTAAGAGCCACAAGTTGAGTACTTGGCAGCTTTTACTTTCAGGTTCTTTAGCCGGTGCACCAGCTGCTTTCTTCACAACCCCTGCAGATGTGATCAAAACTAGATTGCAGGTGGAAAGGAAGTCTAACGAAGTCAAATATAATGGTATCATACATGCCTTCAAAGTAATTGCTAAGGAGGAGGGTTTCACCGCTTTTTTTAAAGGATCATTAGCAAGAGTTTTCAGATCATCCCCTCAATTTGGATTCACATTGGCCTCCTATGAAGTGTTACAAAACTTATTTCCTTTGCATCCCCCAAATACTAAGGAATCCAACTTCAAAGCCATTAGTGGATATCCAGGCGTTTACGAATTGACGAATGACCAAGTATATAATTCTCAAAAAGGAAACAGAATAATGTACTTGGACAAGAACAAGTTATTGAACAGAAGGTCTTCTGAGAGTTTGAATGATGCTTTATTAAGACTTCCAGCTCAATACGTCTACAAGTCACAGGATGCAATCAAATTGCTTCTAGATATTGATTACAAATTCGGACATTTTGATAAGAGTGCTTACCATAACTTCATTGGTAAGAAGTAGTTTAGAATATCCTTTGAATTTCGTAGATATCATTCATTGAAATGTTATATAGCACCATTAGAATAGTTAGAATATTTTGTAACTTATTGATGAATTGAATGTTTAGTCGACTTGTAGTTAGGTAAGATAATATTTCTTCATTTTTCGTTATTATGATTTACAGTAGTAATAATATATTATAGAAGCTAGCTGAAAATCTAATAAAATCTATGCTATAATCCCTGAATAGTGCATCATACGCCAATGGTTGCACTATCAACAAATAAATCTATTCTTTTCGACGTATTTATTAAAAATATCAGCTTGAAAAATAAACTCACCGTTTCTATTTTTTGACCTCATAAAGCACAGACTCAACCGTCTTCTAATTCTGTCACCCTGTCTTTTGTTCACGATGTTACTTCTTCTCTTTGTTTCCTGGGAGTCTGGGAAATCAGAAATCATCAAACCAGGAGGAGAAGGGATTATATCAAACACCTGTGACTCGGAAACATCGTCAAATTCGGGTTCACTATCTGTATGCTTGTTCCACTGCAAAGCATCTGTTTTCACAAATGGGCCAGCCAACTGATGGAACATTTTATGTTTTTCTCGTTCCCTCTTCGTTTCCTTATAATCAAAATTAGGTCTTACGTAGAACGGATTAAGTTTGAAATCGCTTAAACTCCATTGCATTTCAGTTATAGGATTAGTTTTAAGGTTTATCTTAAAAGAAGGAGATTTGAAAAACATTTTGATATAATGTTCCCTCAAGAATGCTCTACGTTGTAATTTAGTTAGACCGTCCGGTATTTGAGGAGTTCCACTATCTTGAGGTAATGGTCTCAATTCAGGCTTGCTTATATCCTTAAGTTTGTCCATATGCTTCGTTGGGTCTTTAATTATAGAATTAGTAACATCGTTTAAGGGACGTCTTTTTCTGTGCATAGGCGATCTTGTGGTACCGAATTTTATAGGACTTTCTTGTTGTGAGTCCTCTACCTCATCATATTGATCAATGTCGCTGAAATTCAGGCTGTTTCCATTAAGCTTTGTGGACCTTGTAGGAGATGTAACGCTTTCCTGGCTCGAATACTGCGTTGGTAATAAGTTGTACTGTGAGTCAGTCAAGCTGTCTTGCTTTATCTTTTGTTTCTTTGGCCGACGATCAGGAGATAGGGGCAGTTCAAGCAAGAAACGGCCTGCGCAAGGTGATTCGTTAACACCAGCATCATGAATGAGTGGTCTATTTGGACTTCCATATTTAGTAGTACGACTGTTGGAATCAGTGACACGCGAGCTCACGTTCTGTTTATCGTATTCAATTTGCAGTTGCATTACACAATCCTTGTTTTGCAGGCTTATTATTTCTTTCAATTCCAATATTATCAGCTCTAACTGGGCATTCTCGTCTTTAAGTTCTTTTATATCTGCTCTAAAATTTATTTTCAAAGCGTTTATTTCATCTTTTTGTCTATCAACCATAAACTTTAACTCAGCGTTTTGGCTCACGATATCTTCTATTTGTTGCCCTAAAGCCCTATAACCCTTGAGTAAACAAAGATTCTGGTTATCCATTTATCTAAATGGAGTCGTTAATGTCCATCAAAAGATTTCCAAGCTAAAAATACGTAGCTTTAGGTAGTTGTACTAGTTATATGATTTATTTAGCGTTGACTGTAGCCTGGAGACCCTAAATTTACCTACCTTTGTTTTGTGTATCAAAATACGCACTCTGAACATAAAAAATTGTCAATATATAATCATTACAAACTATACTTTTGCTGAACAACATGTTTGGATCCAGTGTGACCTCCAATACTCCATCCTTTGGTGGATTTGGGAGTAGCACAAATAATAGTGCTGGCAATTCCGGTGGTTTATTTTCTAAACCGCCCGCTAGCAGTGGGGGAGGGCTTTTTGGAAACAACGCCAACAACACTTCGAATGCTCAATCTAAGGGCCTCTTTGGAGGTGGGAGTAGCTTTGGCAACCAAGGTGGTGGGTTGTTTGGGTCGTCGAATAATACTACAAATACTAGTGGGGGTCAGAGTGGAGGGCTATTTGGTAGCGCATCGGGCGCTAACAATACTCAAGGCGGTGGATTATTTGGCACGTCGAATAATACAGCCACAGGAGGTGTTGCTCCAGGTGGTTCTGGATTTGGTGCAGCATCTAACCAGGCAGGAGGTTTATTTGGAAACAAGCGCACTTCTAGTGGAGGCCTTTTTGGATCAACCCCAAACAATCAAAACAATCCCAGTACATTTGGGGCTTCCAATGACCCCAAATCTGGCGGGTTGTTCGGCAATTCCAACGCCGGTAACCTGACAAGTGGTGGTTTGTTCGGTAATAACAATACTAGCACCAATAACACCTCTGGCGGAGGACTATTTGGCAGTTCTCTGAATACTCAGAGCACATCTCAAGGTGGTGGCTTATTCGGCGCAAACTCAACAAACAAACCCGGTGCGTTGTTTGGCTCATCTGCACCTGCAACTAGCAATAACCAAAGCGGGGGCAGTTTATTTGGGTCATCACTGACTGGTAATTTAGGTACGACTGGAAATACGGGTGGTAGTTTATTTTCGAATAGTAACAACAAAACCGGTGGCTTGTTTAGTAACAATACTGGTGCACCTCAAGGTGGAGGCCTATTTGGCAGTAATACAAACACTTCACAAAGCGGTGGTTTATTTGGCTCAGGGCAAAGCAGTGGGCCTTCGCTCTTCGGTAGTGCGAACCAGCTGCAACAACAACAGCTGCAACAGAGATTACAGCTTACAGCAATGACACGAGTGGGAGATTTACCGGACAACATAAAATCAGAGTTACAACAGCTTGATAACTACATCAACACCCAGCATTTGATTGCATTAACCTTACAGGGGGACGCTTCAAAGCACGACACACTTATCAATTCTATTCCTAAAGATACAAATTATCTCTATACTAAGCTCTCCTCGACTAAGCAAGCCTTAAAGTTTGATTCTTCCCAACTACTAGAGCTAAAGCAGATGAATAATGAATTGATTGAAGATTTAAATAAAATCATGCAATTAATAATACAATTGTCAACTCCAGGGACAAAGTTGTCGTCCTCATTCCAATTGAACGAATTTTTTATAAAGAAAATCAAGAAATATCACGAGAAACTTAAGGAATATGAACAAGTGGTAAACGAAGTAGAGCATGTCATAGGTGGTTTAGAGAGACTGTGTGTAGATGGGTTTGGAGGACTTTTCAACATCGTTGAAGTAATTAAATCACAATACGGATTGTTTATGGAACTTTGTGATACTCTTGCTCAGTTGCATAATGAAGTCAATAAGTTATCCAAATAATCTATCATGGTACAGTTGTATGTAATAATAAATGTAATACTATATAAGAGGTTTAGCGAGTCCACTTTTTACAGACAGAGTAGGCCTATATCTGGCGATTTTGTGTAATATATTTGTGGCATCGTCCTAGTGGAACTTCACTCATGTTATCACTGTTTTTGGCCGATAATGTCACGGGTAGACTACTTGACTAAGTACTTACTGCGTGGTGGCGGAAAGGATAAGAAGAAGAAGAAGTCTCATCAGAAAGACTTGTCTTTAGGAAAAGAAAAGCTTAATATTGTTGTGAATGAACCATCTATTGTAGACGATATAGGTGAAGTATCAGAAGAGGAGGAAGATACACCCGTCACTCTAAACCCTCAAACCAACGTAAAAGAAAACAAGGGATTCAAACGTATAGACACGGGTGCAGTTGTTAATGACGTTGGCAGATCTGCACATGATTCGAATAACACTACAGACTCGTCTAGTATGAGTGGTCTCTCTCTGCTCGAAAAGCTTCCTCAACAGAGAACAGTATACAGAGATAAATCAGGAAGGATAATAGACATTGACGCCAGACGTAGACACTTAGCAGAGCAAATAAAGGACACGGCCCAACAAGAGAAAATCCAGCTGTTAAGTTTGAACCAGGGGGAGTTGCAAAAAATTGAAGATGAGGAGCAAAGGGACCGAGAAAGCTTCTTAAAGAAACTTGGAACAAGCCTGTCTCAGTACATACAGCATCTTCGTGACGAGAAATTGAAGACGGCTGCCCACTTTGATGACCCGATGACAACTTTTGCGGACAACACTGCACTGCTGTCCACCATGCGGTCAAAAACAGGAAGATTTTACTACACTGAGGGCGTCGGCCCAGTGAACAGGTATAATATAAGACCAGGATTTTTCTGGGATGGCATAGATAGGTCTAACGGCTTCGAAGAGCTCGTAGTCCGCAAGCGGAACGAGCAGTCATACTCGAAACTCACAGCAAATGACTTTTATGAAGCGAATGAGGACATATAGCTGGTATGTCTCGACGGCAGCGCCGCAGGCAGTGGTTACGGCGCCTGACACTAGGGATCCCTATCTCTGACAAACTACGTACATAACACCCTAATACAAAAACACTCCACCGTACTAGTGTAGCATACCCTGTAGCATGCCTTTATACTGTGCAGCCCTCACGGGGACCCGCATGAACAGGACAGCCAAAGCAAAGTCCTACAGCATAAAGTATCTACACTCCTCCTCGACAGAGCCCCAGATCACCGGCCTGCACACAGATGCGATCTAGACACCACGGCCTAATGATAAGTTCGAGGATCGCTGGGACTTGTCATAGAGGCCCTGCGCTGTGTTTGCTACCTGGTACACCACGGCTACCCAGCCCTGGTGCGATTCCAGATGATTGCAACGTTTAGGGGCTCTTCGTGTGCAGAATCAGTCGACTAACTACGACTAGCCCTGTTCTGCTGTGGTGTCTGTAACCGCCATTGCTGTCACGAGTCTCCGCTAGACTCAAGGCTACCTGTCGCGGACTACCAATGATTGACCATTCCTGGAAAAAGTACGGTTACTTCCCTCCTGCTCCATTTGTGTCCGCCGGGCACTACTGGATGAAAAAAAAAATGTTGTTGCGAAACATCCGTCATATCCTCGCTCTGTCCTTCATAACGATAAAGGGGCACCGGATGTCGCGACCACTAGTTGCTTGCAGCAAGGTAGACTGGAATGGCATAGGCAAGGCTCAGTGGACGGCCAGAAGCCCCCTGTGGTGTACAGCAGCGGCTCGACAGACATGTCAAGCCGCTGTTTGCCTCGAGGCGCTGTCAGGGTGTTGTCGCCGTTGCTGTTCCCGGCCTCATGCCTCTGCTGCCTGTTTGCATGGCCGGTGAAAGCACTATCTAGCGGCTTTAAGCTTCTGTCGTTCGAGAATGCTCTGCTGGGCCTTGTCGCCCACCCACAATGTGACATTTTGCGCGTCCACGCTTTTCGCTCCCCTTCTCTGCGCTCCCAATCCACCGCCGCTCCCCTCGTCCCCTAGCGGTCCAAGAAGCCTTCGGGCAGTCGTCGCGACAAAGGGGGGCATCAACTGTTGCCAAGGACTGGGACTCACAAGCATGGTCATGTTGGAACTAAACCCAGGAGTGGTGTCGGCTGCCTGTATGACAACATTATGTTGCACCTCTAGCACCAGCACCCTACAGCCAAAAACAATTGGGCATTATGTCGCCGTCAGTGCTGACAATTTACCCAAAGCAAGTCGGAATACAGTGAAACAATCAGCGGTAGGTAGCGCTGCCCAGACGGCAGCGCCCTCACCGCTACTTCCTACAGTATACCTGTGCTTGTCCCGATCCTGCGGTCTGCTTCCAGAGTATTATGTCGCTCCACAGCGTAGCGTAAGCCAATTGCAAAAAAATAAAGTCGGTTGATTCCTTTTTATAGACGCACTCTGCTAAACGAAATCAGGAAAACACCCTTCAAAAATGTGTTTTAAAATAAACAGTGAAATTGTGCATCCTGATGATTTATAATATATATAGGATCCGGTATCCTTTTTCCTCGAAAGTTTTATAGGCTCTTTTGCTTTCTCGACACTAGAATTACAAGCGCTTGATCTACAGGGACGAACGCTGTACTCTGGAGCAAACTGGATTGAGATTTTCTGCTAGTACAATCACACTGCGTGGCGGTTAGAAAAAAGCAGCCGTCCATAAGATTACAAATACTGCGGCCGTTGATATAAAAGGTACGCAGAGCAAGGTTTTGCGAAAGCAAGAGAACTTAGGAGCTTCACAAGTGCTGGGAAGGCTTCAAAGTTAACGACAAACCCCGAAACGAGTCCAACCCCAGAAAAAAAGTGGAAAAGAGCCGGCCAAAGAAAGATTAGTAAAAGAAAGCAGCAGCTACAAGCTACTACTATTAGTATAGGCTGGTGTATCATACGATACTCGTGGAATCCTACTTGTATTCCTTCCGATTGATTTCTGGCCCCTTAACAACAGGCACACAGCGACGTGGTTGTACCAAGTGAGATCTGCCACAAACTTGCACCCAGATTGCAGAGGTGCGCAGACAGCCCGGACACAACAACTAAGGCGCACAAACGCAGAAATAGCGTCGTATACTTACATTGCGGGACGAGTGGCCACAGATTCCACAGACAGCGGAATATAAAGGGCATAAAGCAGTGAAGCGGTAACAAGCAGACTAGCGCTACACAAACGTAGCTCAGCATATAAATACCTTTGCATTTTAGTATCTAGCCCCATAGAACGGTTAGAAGTGCTTAAAAAAGCGCAGCACCAAGAACGGCAAGAAAAGCTACATATCGCGACAATGCCAGATTCCAAGCACCAACAAAATTTGTCTATTAACTCACTCAATTCACTCAATTCTATCGGATCTTTAATAGAACCGACCACACCGCCCAGCTATGGCCAGTCACTGGTGTGGGACCCCAAGTCCAGCAGTGGCAGTGGCAATGGCAAGTACCAGCAGGCTAACTTGGGTGCATTGGGACCACCTATGGCGGCTTCATCTGTAGCCCCAGCACCTGGCGCCTCATCATCATCGTCAAGCGTGCTAGGCTACATACCCGCTGCTAGTCATGGCTCGCATTTGGGATCAGCTAGTTTGTGCTCGAACTTGGGGACGCCATTGATGATCGGACAAGGATGCTCACGTATCGTGATGAACACGGCAGGTGGCCTCACACAAATCCCAGTGGGTCTAGGTAATGGTACCGCAGCTGTAAACCATGCCGATAGCAATGTTAGTGTTGAAAGAGGCAGTTATATGAATGAAAATATGTTTTTTGATGGCCACGCCGGGCCAGGTGCAGGTGTGGCAGGCAATCATAGTAATAACAAAAATTTGAGCGTTCCAATGGGCAAGGTAAGCGGCAGCCATGCGGGTGCGAGCTATCTGGATGTTGGCCCAGGGAATGTGTTAGGTGGTGTTGTAGGTCATAACAATGGACACGCAAAATTTGGTGGTGTTTCAGCTGATCAGAAGTTGGACAAGGAATTCATTAGTGGGTTGAATAAAGTTCCTTTGGAGCAGATTTCGCATTTTATTCTTCGTCTAGCCAAGGACCAGTATGGATGTCGTTTCTTGCAAAAGAAACTTGACGAAAGCATTGTGACGAACTATCAAACAAGAGTAGACAATTTCAACATTATCTTCAACAAAATCTACCCTCACATTTACGAGCTCATCATTGATCCTTTCGGTAATTATCTAATACAGAAACTTGTTGATTATTGCGGAAGTGACGACACCAGCTTGGTACTTGAAATTCTTCAATACAATTTGTTTCAGATTTCTATCAATCAGCATGGTACAAGGGCATTGCAGAAATTGATTAGTAGCTTGACAAATGAGTACCAATTGAGCTTGTTGACTAGTGGATTATCTCCGTACATCACCGAATTAATTAAAGACTTGAATGGTAATCATGTTATTCAAAAGATTTTAAATAAGTATCCTACCGAGAGCTGTCAGTTCATTTACGATTCTATTATTAATGACTTGTTAGTAGTGGCTACTCATAAACATGGCTGTTGTGTGTTACAAAAATGCTTGAATCATGTTAATAACATTCAGTTGAATCAGTTTAGTCAGAAAATTCTTGAGTACGAAACGTTCAACAAACTTATTAATGATCAGTTTGGCAACTATGTGCTACAATATTTGATTTCAATTAATTCATTGGGTGTGAACTCAAAGATGTATGAAAACTTTATCACTTTTGGCATTGGGAATTTGTGTACTCTAAAATTCTCGTCCAATGTTATTGAGAAATTTTTGAAGAATTGTTACGTTAACGAGACCAATGATGTGGAATTTTCCAGCTTGAAGTTTGAGCTAATTTTGAATATATTAAGCAGTGATCTCAACAAGTTGATAAACAATCCTTTTGGGAATTATGTGATCCAGACACTCATTGATATATTGATAAATCCAGCAGTAGATTATTCATCATCCAATATTAACAAAATATTTCTTCTTTTACCCAGTGGTTTCAGTACACTTGGTATATCGTCGGCTCAAGTACAGGTAGCTGTTATTAAGCATTGGTTTGCCAATTGTAAAATCACTTCTAGTTTTGGTAAGAGAATACAGCTGAAGATTAATTCTATTCTCAACAGTAATTTTTGCGGCTCTCTTAACATTGGAACCGCTATGGATGGAAGATCAGCGAGCTTTACGTCATTGAATATGAATGCAAATGGAGAATTTGTTAACTCGGAAAATTCGATGACCAGCATATCACCATTAAGCTCTTCCAAGTACCATCAACAGCAAAATGCTCAATTTGCATATGCAGCGGGGATGCATGCTGCTATGCCTAATGTGGGTGCGAATGGAAACAATTATATTTTGTCTGGCAAGTTCAATAATACTAATAAAATGACTGGTTCGACAACTCCCATGGACTATTCCAACCATGCTACTCAATCCTTACCTGGTGGTGAGTACTTAGCGCAATTAAATATGTCCTCATTGCATATGCCTATTTCAGGATCAACTGAAGCGCTAGCCAAGCAGAATCATTTTATAAACACTGTTGCCAATTTGGATACCTCTGGTTACGATCCTCACATTTCAAATTACTTTCACAATTAATACCTTTTTGTGCTATGCATACCACGCGTTTAGTACAACGAGAGTAAGGAGGTATCCCTTGTCCTCACATTTTATTGTTTTGTTTTACTTTCGCACAATTTGTTCAGAGGGTATTATCATAGGAGAAGCTCGGTGTCGGTTAAGCGGACAGGAAAGTGTCTTTTTTGATATTGATTCAAAAAACTTGTTTCTGAAAAAGCGAGTATCTATTTAATTTACTCTGTATTTGAATGTTGTAAATTTGGGAAAATTTTTCATCATTAAATATGATGCAAGTTAAGTGAACGATACAGGCATCGTCAATATTATGAGGATCTACTAACATCTGCTTTGTTGTATTACCGATCTCATTGCAAATCTATGATTAGTTTTTTCTTTTTTTTTTAATTATTATTATTATTACTATGGTTATTATGATTATTAAGGATGGGATTGTGGCTGATCTATGCAATATTTTACGACTACTGATAAGTTAATACGGGTGTTTATTATTATTATCATTATTGTTAAAACGTTGAATGCCTTTCATTTTTATTTTACTTTTTTATTTGTGTGTCATATTGAAATGTGTCGATACTTTCCATATAAATAACTAGTGTTTTCCATCTATGATTACACTAACGGTTATTGTTTAGTTCAACTATTATCCTGCTTTTCAAATAGTTCGGGGAACACCGACTGGTGGTGCTTTAAAAAGAGAAACTTATTTGACTTGTCGTTGAAGAATCAACTTTCAGTTAGTTAGAGATTATATCACTGAGCCGGCCAGTTAGACATGAAGAGAAACAGAAAAATTATAACAAAAAAGTAGCGGTAAGAAGGGCAAATACAATACATAGGAAAACATAGGGAAACATAAGGAAAATGTTGGTGTTTTTTCTAATTTTCACTGCAGGTTTCTCTTCTGTCTTTCCTGTTATGGGTAATTTACATTGTTTTAAATTGTTTTATTAGTGGTGGTTTCATATTCCACTAAGGGTCGGAGGCATTATAAAAAATAACAAAGGTGCTAACTTTTAACTGTAATATGTGTTTCATTATTATAAAACCGGTACATAAATATCTATTATAAAAATATAATTTATCAAGCTCTCTTTCTTTTGACTTTGTCCCAGACAGAAGTAGGTTTGCGTTTTCTCGAAGTTTCATCTAACCTTCGATTGCTATCAAATAATGACCAATCTTCTCCAGCAAATGTATTCTTCATATCGTGTCTCTTCTTCTTCGCATCCTTCTTTGTTGCTGTAGAAGGCAATCTCGTAAAGTTGGATTCCTCGTAGTTTTGGATTTCTCTCTCCTTCCTGCGGTCATGGTCCGATTTTACACCGAACCTACCGTGGCCAACTATTGTAGAACCAATTGAAGCTTGTGCTTCGGGCATGTCTGAATTTTCTCGCAAATACTCTTCCATACTCTGTAGTTTGCGTGTGGAATCGCTTCTTTTTTGCTCTTTAAATGTACTTGGGGGTGCCATGGCAGAAATCTTTGGTGGTCTATATTTCTCTTTTGTGGGCTTGTCTTGAGAAAATACTTTCTTATCGTCACGGGTGTCCTTTTTAAATGCCAGGGCATCCGGCTTATATGATAACTCGTCGTCGCTTTCTTCCGAGTCTTCAGAATTTTCATCATCCTTAGCATGCTGCGAGCCGTTTTCCTGCTGTGTCATTTTCTCCATCTTAGAGTGACTATCTGACTCCATTCTCACATAAGCACGAACCATCTTATCAAGCTGGTAACCTAATCGCCTTTCCAAAGGCTTAATACCCTTTTCTATGCATACTCTTTGGATAGCAGAATTTTGAACTAAATGTTGTTTCAACTTTTCGATCTCTACACCATCATTAGCCTCTCTTAACCTTTCCAAATGGCTTAACACAATCAAAACTACGTATGTAATGTATGACACAAGCGAATGGTTTTTCAACGAAAGAAGTGAAACTCCTTCTAATTTACTAATACTGCTTTTCTCCAACAAATCACTTACTAGACCAGGTATCTCATCGTTCTTAGAGTCATTCAAAAGCAATGACGTAGCTTCTCTCAGGGCTTCCAAAGATTTCTGTATTCCAATTAAAATCTCATCAACAGAAATAGCCTCCTCGGACATGATGGTACTATTAGCTCCTACTATACGTTTTACACTCAGAACACTTGAGATGAGCTAATAATTTTGTGTAACAATTCTTCCTGAAAAAAAAAATTGTGATATATCATTTATAGCACATCGCATTAAATAAGCCAGTCTTAATAAAATCTTTATTACTGTTAAACTACATCAAAATGCCTCAGAACGAATACATTGAGCAGCATATAAAGAAGCACGGTAGGAGACTAGACCATGAGGAGAGAAAAAGAAAGAGAGAAGCCAGAGAGGGGCACAGAGTTGCTAAAGATGCTCAGAATTTGAAGGGATGGAGAGCTAAGCAATTCGCTAAGAAGAGATACAGCGAAAAGGCTTCCATGAAAAAGAAAATCAAGGCCCACCAGGAATCCAAAGTCAAGGGGAACCCTACGCCCAAAGAAGATAACGGTGAAGCTTTGCCTACATACTTGTTGGATAGAGATGTTAACAACTCTGCTAAGGCAATAAGTTCTTCCATTAAACAAAAGAGATTGGAAAAAGCAAACAAGTTTTCTGTGCCTTTACCTAAGGTTAAGGGTATTTCCGAAGAGGAGATGTTCAAGGTCATAAAGACTGGTAAGCTGAAGTCTAAGTCGTGGAAGAGAATGATAACAAAACATACATTTGTGGGAGAGGGATTTACGAGAAGGCCTGTGAAGATGGAGAGAATTATACGTCCTTCTGCTTTGAGGCAAAAGAAGGCGAATGTCACACATCCCGAGCTTGGTGTCACTGTTTTCTTGCCTATTCTTGGTGTTAAGAAGAACCCGCAGTCGCCTATGTATACTCAGTTAGGTGTCTTAACTAAGGGAACCATCATTGAAGTTAATGTATCGGAATTAGGATTAGTCACTGCTGGTGGTAAAGTGGTATGGGGTAAATATGCTCAGGTAACAAACGAGCCAGATAGGGACGGCTGCGTGAATGCGGTTTTGCTAGTTTAATCCATGATCATGATTTGAGTTTTTAACATGCATTACTTGACATTTTTGTCACATATTATCAAATACTATATAACTGTATATTAACTTCATTGAATTCATCGCTACTTTCATATTAAGTTTATTATTCAAAGCTATCTTCGAAAAAATTATGGCACATGACGTCTTGTTTACCCAATGATCTGTAACCACAATTTTGTATGAGCCTGGCCTCTTCACGTATGATATCCCACTGCGAGTTTATCAACTTAGATGATACGTATAAGCATAACCCACTTATATCTTTTAGGTCTTTGATGGAATTCAATAGCTTCGCATATTCACAAATTACATCATGAGGGGGCACTTTGGATTGTTGCGACCCGAACGAATCAATGGAATACTCCTCACTATACCCTCTCCTTTGCAACTCGCTGGAGAAATTGTTTCTGATTTGACTCAAATAGCAACCTGGCTCTTTTTTAACATATTTAAGAATCTGGTCATAACTCATTTGTGAGACATCCACCTGATTAAAAATTTGGGACTCTTCGCCAAATCGTGAGTACACATGACTCCATAGTACTAGTATCGAGATTGCAATGCTAAAACTTGCATCAAAATATTCAGCTCCAAAGTTCCAGCCTATGAAACTCTCACTTGAGTAAGGTCCATCGCTTTTTCCTAAAAATACCTCCCATAAGAATAGGAAACAATGCACGACACTCCTTGCATTGAACAAGTCATTCATGTTCAGTTTTTTGTTTGAATTCAACGACCATATTGTCTTGAGCTTATAGCTTACATTGCGATAATCCTCTATACTAGCTTTGACATTCATATTAGCAGGTGCTCCCCCAAATATTGAAATATCGTAATGGTTAACATTAGACATCCCAATAATCATCGCCAAATGATAAACAGGTAGCTGGCAAACTAACCCATTGTCCTTATTTACTCTTTGATCATTTGTGTGTCTGTGAAAGCTCTGTAAGCAGAAGTTATCAAATGTTTTGCTAAGTGTATCCTTCCAAGTTATGTTACCTCTTGCTGACTCTTTATCGCTAACGAACGGAAACGAGTTCCTGATGTGAATTTGGTTCATTTCGTTCATGATACACAGTAGTCCTGCAAAAAGAACTAGCTTGACAAATTTTGAAAACCGTGATACGTATCTGTTGAGTTGTGCAGGATCATCATGTAACCCAAGCATAGTTTTCAAGGCACCAAGGAAGCTTGTGTTTTTACTCACATTCTCGTCAAACTTTGGATTTTCAGAGTCCCAGTTTTCCCGTCCTATTTTTTCAGCATTCAACGCCTGCAACTTCTTTTGTCTTTTTACTACTTTTCTAAATGACCCATTTACATCCTTCGATTCCCATAAGCCTTCATCATCACAGGGTAAGGTCAATAATTGCATTTGATAGAAAGATATCTGGGGATTGTGTCTGTATTTAATATAATCCATAGCATCAGAATAAAAAATCATATAAGTGACTCTTTTCATTGCCTCTGAATACACCCACCTCTCAAATGACTCTCTATCATTTTTCTCATTTTCACCATGAGCCGAATCATTCATTTCTGGAACTTCCATGCTAGCCTTGGGTTTGATATCTTTCGGATTAGCAGTAGGATTTCCTCCAAAAATTGGTGAGCGTCTCATCAATTGTACGATAGTTGCGTGATGAAGATGGGCCCTTTCATGAAGCTTACGCAGAAGAAGGTTCTTCTCAGACCATTCTAATAGGCACAAGCATTGTAGCACCCATAGTTTAACAGGAGCATCGAAATCTTTGTGCTGAAATAGCATAAAGCGGAGAGGCTTGACAATTTTTGTAGCAAGGGTAAATTCAGGAGTTCGTGTTTTATTTGCTGCCTGTAAGAAGCAGCATCCAGATGTATAAATTGCTCCTATTGAAAGCATGGAAGCTAATAAGAGGGGGTTTTGTGATGTTGTATCGAATGACGGTTTATGTAGAATAGTGAACTCCCGGTGAAATACGTTCCAATAGCTATTCATATATGAAGAAAACCTGTCAAACATCCTAATGTGATTACTGGTTTCATAAGTCATGAATAGCTCTTCAAATTCTCTTCCTGATTTATCATATCCAAGAGATTCAAATATAGCCTCGCATAGTACATTATTAATATAGACGTGCTTATTCTGAGGATTGTTGTACTTCGTAGAATCACGAACTACATTATGTGGAGGCAGAATATTACCATTAAGTCTCTCCCATGTATAGTTTTGGTCCAAGCTTAGTGAGCTATGGGCAGAGTCTGAGCCAGTAATGGTCTCATTAGGTGAAAAGGGTAACATTCGTGGAGAAATTGAACTATTATTGAAATCCATTTCTAATCCATAATGACCCGATTCTTTCGCGATAGCATGTTCTAGTGGATTTTCTGTATCCAAGAATATACTTATGTCAGGAAGATTCATATTCCTAATCATAGCAGAGAAGTTGGGATTCCAATCATGAGCCATCGAAAAATTATCCTTATCAGAAGACGAATAGAGTTTTTTAGTATTTTGCTCCACTGAACTTTCGTTGGCTGCATTATCTGCATCATGCAAATTACAATCATTAGAAGTACCATTGGCTGCTTTTGAAGTGTCAAGGTTGTTTGAAGACTCTGTAATGCTTTCTGTGTGAAAATGCTTCTTGTTTTCTTGTTTCTGTCTATCGTGTAAAGGATCACCAAAATAGCGATTTCTTGGATAGCTCTGATCGTTAAAAAGCCAGTTGAGAATACCATTCGGTGACTGAATATTCATATTATTGAACGAATCTCTGCTTGGATCTGTGAAATGACCACTGCTCATACCTATATCCCTTATATCACCGTGTCTTGTGTTAACGATAGGATGTTTTATTACATTCTCATCTCTCAAATAATCCAATTCATAAGTTTCCGAGTTCAAAGAGGAATTGATATCAGCAAAACCTGCGCCTGTGGGTATAGTCACGTCGTTGACAAGATTCGATATATGCAATGACGACGACGACTTCGACAAACCATCACCCAAGGCAACAGGAGACTCGCTGCTTATCACCTTCGTGCTACTTCTGTTAGCTCCGGATACATTCAGAATTTCAAGGGGGTACGTATGTCTATGCCGCCTCATATGCCTTTCCTTCAAGTCTCGTCTGACGAAAGTTTTACCACAAAGTCGTCGAAAACCATCCCTTTCAATTACGTAGTCACATCGGTATACCGTCTTTGGTGCATGATTTAGATGATGTCGAGCCAAATGATCAGACCTCGTAAACACTTTATCGCAGTCAGGACACTTGAAATGGCCCAAAGTCCTTTTCCTGGTCCGCTTGCTAGTATGCTCTTTTTCTTGCGATATCTTCATGTATTGTTCACCATCTTTTATCATTTTACTATTGTAAACTGCTTCAGTTTCTGAATTATTTTCCGATATCACATTAGAGCCGATGCCTTTTCCATATCGTACTTTCATAGGCACATGTAGTTAGGCCTGTGATGGAAGAAGTCTACATAACGTAAAATGCCGCACATGCAGAACTTTTCGCTGACAGGTTGTACCGACGAAATAGGTATCTCCATAGTGTAAGCATGATTTATGAGTCTATAGAAGAGGGCTATCATTTATATACTATGTACTGTTGCTCTGGTTTGGTTGTCCAAAGTTTGATGAAAATGCTTGAACTGCGAGAAATTGAGTAGTACCTATACTATCATGATGGAGGCATTGCATATGGATGTGAACGACCTAGATTAGACCTGCTACGGGTTGATCTCTCAGGACCACCTCCTCCTGAATTACCAACAGGCACAACAGGGCTTGAGGGGCGGTTTATCAGCTGAATATTGTTGACCTCACTTGGAATAGTGTTGCTCGTAGAACTCAGTGTATTCAGGGCCCCTTGCTGCTCCTGTGCTGGGTCAGCTCTGTTCGTCGCGGCCGTGTCTTCATTTGTAGGCCCATTTCTCGTGCGTCTCGTTTCTCTGTTTCTTCTTCCAGAGAAAAAGGGAAACAGCGATTGTCCACCAGAAAAAGGAAACCGGCGAGGTAACACAAGCTCGGGATCCCTTGGACGGCCTGAAGACACAAATTCGCTTGCTAACGAGTCATATGGAGTTGCCCACTCCTGGTGCATGTATGAATCCGTAAGAGGAGTAATCGATAAGTTAAAGGGCCTTCTGTACGGATGAAAAACGTCTGTCAGGTGATTTACAACAAAGTCCATCATTTCTTGAGGATTCTGGTTATAATTGCAAAATATGTTTCTTCGTAATTCGCTTCTTCTTTCTGTAGATGATTGAGGCTCCGTCAGTGCCTCGACCTCCTTCCTGCAAAGAGGACAACTTACGTTACTTCTAAGCCATTCAACAATGCATGATTTTCCAAAAGTGTGTCCGCAGCTTGGTATTTTCACCGGTGTGTGTTCTACGGTGTATTCATCCAGCGTCCCTTCGTCGCTACGAGACTTTCTCTTTGCCTCTTTGTATCCTGGGACAGTCAGATTCACGCCTGGGTTCTCTAGAATCCTAAGATTACGCATAGGGAAACGTGTGTGCGTGACGGCCCCTTCGTCAAGAGGTATGAACAATGAAGGATCGTTGAAACGCCCTCCGTCTTCTAGACTCTCCTGACTCACTTTATATTGCTTTCTCAACTTTTCCGTGAGGACTTTATTTTCCTTTATCGTCTCTTCTTTCCTTACTTTGTTGGGGTCTTTATTGATATCGCTACTTTCTTTTTTACTAGGAGCATCGTACTCGTCGAAGCAAATTGGGCACGTTTTGTCCGTCAAGGCACTAAGTTCAACCGTCTTGAGTGATTCAATAGCGGCTTCTGATGCGACCCTCTTTCTTGATCTGCTTCCGTCCGAGTTGAGTGCTCTATCAAGCACGTCTCTTAGCCACGTAGGCAAGTCTGAGTTGAACCCACTACCATCAATATCAACATCTATGATAGCTGCTCCCATAAAGCTTGGAGGCCTATCATTAGGATCCATATTTACTAACGTTGATGTGCTTTAGTAATATAACCTCGATAATGATAGTGAGAATAAATATTCTGTGTTCATACACACTACATGCTAAAAACCTATCATGTGCTTGCTTGTCTCAATTTAATTACCATACGTAAAAAGACCAACGCTACATATAGTCCTACGAATTGCTAAATTGTTAGTATAATTAAGAAAAAAATGACCTTTTCATCGATTGTTGAAGTCTCACTTATATTTGAGTGTGCATTATGTTAGTCTATATAAGTTGTAAGCATTTTCACTGATTTCTTGGTGTAAATGTCATGGAATTTAAGGCGCTTAAAGATACTGTGCTCGTAAATTAGTCACCATTGCTTGTTGCTCAGGTGGCAAAGAGCTTATTTGGTCTGCTGGCAAGGACAAAACTTGTGCTATTAAATTAGCCTGGTCGGGGGAAAGAGCAGAAAGCTTAGCCACAGCAGAAGGTGGTAAATGAGGCCATTTTGAAGAATTACCCATTGGTGGGGTCGATGCATATCCTGACGAATTATCATGCATATTTGGTGCGCCTGGCGCACTAGGAACTTGAGGTAACACCGGCTTGGGTGGAATATCGGATGGTTTGGAGGGAGGTGAAGTTTCTGATACAGATTTCATAGAGTCAGCGATGACATCCGAGTCTATAAATCCCATTAAAAGTAAAGCCTGAGCTGCTGTGGTGGCAAGGTCGGGTGATATTCTGAAAACTTCAACTGCCCTGGAAGCATTCGGTCCACTGAGTATAGTTTTGAGGTTCGATATAAGGTCCA
The DNA here is from genome assembly GCA_002196765.1 of Millerozyma farinosa. NCBI lineage: Eukaryota > Fungi > Ascomycota > Pichiomycetes > Serinales > Debaryomycetaceae > Millerozyma > Millerozyma farinosa. The sequence goes on along the minus strand of NBND01000002.1, from coordinate 229,653 downwards.
CGAGCAGCGCCGGAGGTATTTTGCTCAAGTTTTCATCTATTTTACTTGATATCGTAAGTTGTGGATCAGCAGGTGCTGCTATGCCCAGCGAGGCTTGCACTGCATTAGAAAGCGTTTGATTGCTCACGTTATTAATGCCACCAGCAAAAGATTGTGGTTGCTGGAATCCAGGCAGTTGGAATGGTGGTTGGAAGGGTTGGTTGTTCATCGTATTCATTGGCTGGACTCCAGGTGACATAAATAGCATATTACTCCCCATGTTGCCGTTATTCTGAGGTATGGGTGGGCCATTGTAAAGCATTTCCGGCGGAAGTTGAACATAGCCTGGTAGGTTATTTCGATCAAGCTGTAGAACGGGCTTCACGTCAGAAGGGGCGTTTGATCGCAAGCCCTCCTTAGATAATTCTATTCTTAATTTCTTATATTGCCCTTTTGCGTTTGGCTGAAGAAGTTTTATCTGCCCTAGTAATGGTAACGCCTTCTGAGCATCCTGAGGACTTTGGTATTCTACAAAACAAAAACCTTTATTTTTCCCAGCATAGTCAAACCCAAGTCTGACATCTACAACGTTACCAGACCCACAGACAACAGATTTTATAATATTTTCATTCCAGTCATACGGAATCTGACCCACATATAAAACGGTGGAATTTACCAAAGAGGTGTTGTTTTTCCTTGCCATCATCTATATTAAACTCAATATATCTAAAAGGAATGAAAAAACGGCCACCAGATTGTTTCATATACCAGTATTACAAGTACAACCAAAAATATTTGAATGGTTTGCATGTCCATTTCGATCACAAAATTAAAATTCAGGCAATAAAAAAATAATTCCGATACCGGGAGTCGAACCCGGGTCTGCTCGGTGAAAGCGAACCGTGCTAGCCGTTACACTATATCGGACAATCTTGATGTTTAACCTCCCTTCGCTGTTTTTCTAGGCTAGCTCAAGACCATCTCAGTAACCTTAGTGTACCAGGTTGCATTTTTCGACGCCCAGTTTGAAGCGCTCATGCTATGGCACTGTCACAAATCTTCCAGGAACTTGGTAACACAGCACCATGATATCATCTCACCACTTACAAACTGCATATGTATCTGTATAGTAGGATAATGCTGGAACGTAACCTAGAACAAAAACCATGTAATCTTAAAAACGTTCAATTGAGTGTATTTTTTGCGTGATGGCTTGAGATGAAATACACTCTTCATTCTCTTCATTATACAATCACATTATAGCAACCGTAACAAGGACTAGCAGGCAAGGCTTGCTATAAAAAGCACCTTCCTACCGTAGTTTAAAGCGACCGATAGCATTGATGGTTTCCGTCCGGTTGCGAAAAGCGAAAGTTACACAAAACAGCTGTCATCGTCGACGCATGTGCAAGAGGGTGGCTGCACACAGTGTTTGCTGGAAGGTTCGAAGGCCGGTGTCAGTTTCTCAATAAGCATGCGGAGATCGAACTGCATTACTGCATCATACGAGCAGTGTGTATATCCTTCTCAGTCGGCATGTCCTCAATGGCACTGTAGCAAAATAATCCGTGTCATTCGTGGGAGCAATCAGGTATCTGACTGCTGCATGATTACTTTGTTGCATTGATCACAAGATTTTGAGAGCCACTTGAAGTCTCGCAAACTGTAGTACCAATGGAATCAGGAGATAGTGCTACGCCTTTCAAAGATTCCTAAGTGATCCCAAATGTTCAGAATGCCTCTATACTGACAAAAAATGGAGGCTGTCGCAGACTATCCATGAGACCACAAAGCAACGGTGGAGTAAGCGGAGAGCATGAGAGATGCTTAGACCATCGTGACTTTCAACCATGGCAAGCGTTCTACTGACACTAGCGGGTGTAACAGCCTCGTTATTCGCTCAAGTAAGCCTCATGCAACCTTCGCGAGTCATTATTGATACAGAATCTTTTGAACATGCAGAAGGTTCTTCCATCCAGGTATGTATTTGACAGAATTCTAGAAGAAATGAAGCCAAAGCCTACAAGTTCAGCTACACGACAGGCATTATAGAGTTTGTGATTGTTTGTAGCTTCTGGTAACAACAGATTGCATCAAGCTCGATAACTGTTGCACCTTCTCAGTGTTGTTAACCGCACCTGCGTTTCGAGTCAGCGTAAGTGCTGCGAAGTGAAAAATAACTCGCTAAGCAGAATAGCAATAGCAATCATTAAGGGGATGAGAAAATATTGTGGCGAAGACCTAGATGAATATATATATATATATAATCCAGCTCGAATGTAGCACTTGCACGGATTTTAATTAATAGAAATCAATCATGGGTGAACCATACAAGGTATTTTACAGTGGTAAAGAATACGACTTTGCAGTCTTCATAGAAAGTCCCGAAACAGTTGAGAGGTACAAGCATGACTCCATTATACCATTGATTGATGTTGTGTCGATCTATAAGATCTTCGTCAACAGACAAGGTGGTAGTGAAGGTGTGTTGGATGAGGCTTCAAAATTTGAGCTTCAAAACGAGTTCGATACGGCAGACAAGGATGAGATAATCAAAAAGATTATAAGAGATGGAAGCATCCGGAACAAGGCCGAGATCCACAGAGGTCATAACAGCCATAATGATTCTTACGGTGCAGGCGCAACAGGTAATTAGATTTTGTATATTTTATACTTCATTACAAATCAATGAAAATGTCGCATTATTTCTGTAAGCATTGATGTAAGCGCATGTAAAATATAGACGGGTGCTAGTCTTTGAAGGATACTGTGCTTGGTCTGGTTTGGAAAAGGGCAAGAACGGCGTTCTTAAGCTTGAGAGATCTGGAGTGCATACGGTGTATATTTCTGTCATTCGCAGCCTCTACCGGTGGAGGCTGCTGCTGTTCAGTCGGAGGCGATTCTTCAGGTTTTTTTACATCTTTCAAAAACTCATTGGTTGTTCCTATTTGAAAAGACTGGCCAGACGGTAGAATATATTTATCGTAGGGGCTACTATTGACCGAGTTTAATCCTTCGCTAAAGCTGTGAGATGATCTTGAGTAATTGACTGTACTCATGCCCTTTTTGAAATGCGACCAGCTTGAACTCTTTTTGATCATGCTGCTGCCATTTCCATTCTCCAAGAACAATTGAGGCAACTCGTCACTCCATATTGCGTCGAAGACGGTTTCTACGTTTATTCTCTCATTTTTTCTTATGATCAATGTTCCGTCGATCTTAGCCATGTTTGGGTTTGTCACCATATAATTGAAATAACTCGATAGCAAGAAAGGCTGCTCACAACCATTTTTTATATTGTAGAAGTTAAATATGACGTTTATCGAAATGGGGGTTCTGAAATAACAGTATTTTTTGAATTTTGTATAATTAGATGTTTTCGATAACGAGATATCATACGGAGAAATACCGTCTGGATACATTGTGACCATCTTATTTCGGGCAAACGATGACGAGTAATCCATCTTATATGGTCCATTAACGTAGTTGATTAATAATTGAAGATTCTCCTGCCATACATCGTACTCTATCCTCGTGATGAAACATAATAATATTTCGAAGAGGCAAAAATTGTCCTCGAAAGCAATCTTCACTGAATAAGGGTAGTTCGTATATAGCCCTCCATCGCCTTCTCTAGGATCCTTATAAATACGGGCGACTGATAACGGAACGATAAATTTTATATCTGATTTTTTCCTCTTTGATTGGACTTGACAAAGTAAGAGATGGCTTTTATACAAGAGTGCCCCCATTGTGCTGAATTTTTGATAGCTATTCTCTATCCACAAGGTTGTTAAGGAGCCCACTAAGAGACATTTCCCAAAAAACTGCAGTGATAATATAACTCCGTTAGCAATCTGGTAGAAATTGACTATCGAATTAACCTTTGCTCCTATGTCTTTATCTTTAATTTTTTTAGAACTGTCATTGATTTTTTTAAGCTTTTCTCTTACAGTAGAGGAGCATTGTGACACTATGTGATATGCTTGCGGATCTACAGCTACATTGATTAGACCCAACATGGATTCAATCATGAGCTGGTACTTCCCAATCCTAGAAATAGGCTTCTGCGCCAAGGAGATAAATGATAAGTCCATGCGCTTGTAATTAGGCTGCGTTGATTCTAGGTAATTTTCCCATCCTTTCACCCATTCTTTGGTACGAATGTTTCTATTATTGGTATGAATGAAGTCATAGTCCCGGACTAGCTTCAATACATCTTCGTACATGTTAGTATATTCCTCATAATTAAATGTATCTATGCCGAAATTGCAAATAAGTTGTCCAAATTTCGCAGCAATATCATATATTGGAACCTTATCATTTTCCGTGCATGGTTTAGACAAACAAATTCGAAAGCCTTCATATAACTGACTGTGATTCTTTAGAATTTGAACCAAAGCGTCTTGCATTATTACTAGCGCTGTACCGCATCCATGTCGAGTACCGTTGTAAAGTGGTTGAATATAATAATGAAGAAGCATTTTTAATGAAGTAACATAAGACTCTTCACTTTCTATCAACTCGTCCACCACTTTGCGTAGCTTATAGCGCTGTCTTGCTGCCAATGGCTCGTTCGGAGAAAAGCTTTGTGCGGGTGTAGGAGACTTGATATCTGACGTCGTTATGACCGTCGCAATGTCCGAGAAGGCTTTGTTTTTACAGAGACATTCTTTTGGATTTAGTTGTTCTTCAGCGCCTTTCCCATTTTGAGATGTCTTCTTAATCTGTGTATGCTTCCTATGATTCTTTTCGTGTGGTTTATTTCTCTTTCCCCCCTTACGCATACCATTGGCTTTTGAGGAAGGCCCTTTCTTTGCCGAGTTGTTATCAGCTTTCTTCTTCAAGAGCATCACTTTCCTTCCGCTCGTGAGAACCACATCTTTTCCTCTTTTCTCTTTGGTGGACAAATTTCTTGGCTTTTGTGCTTTGACATCATGGATTCCTTGTCTAGTCGAGCCTTTTAAAAAATTCAACAGCTTTGATCTTTGGACCCTGTGCTCCAGCGTGTTCGAATGAACAATTCCATGAGGCCCTAAAAAAGAAAAGCTAGGCTTAACTAGACTACCCCCTGTATTGCTCTTTCCTATGAGCATGAGGCGCCTAGGCATCTCTGGCATATATACTTCAGGGGAAGATGATGAATACACCGGATGATCATAATATTCTTCTCCATCACCACTTTCATCATCACATGAAAGGTGTGACTCGACCGCCAGGTAAAACAAATCAGGTGCCATTATACAGCTATCCGAGTGTATACGATTCCTCATAAGTCAACATTGGCACCTGGTAGCTTCTCTTCGTAACTGTTTATCAATTTGTTCTGTTTTATTTTGCATCCACAAGCAAGTTGACTAATGTGCACTAATCGGTTTTTATTTTTTATTTCAATAGCTTGATAGCGAATCTTAGCTAAAACTATATATAATAATGAGCTCCAGAACATTAAAGAAGCTTCAGAACAAGGAGAACCTCTGGAATAACCCAAAGGAACATCCCGATTCAGAGGATTCCGATTCAGACGCTGATAATGGGCCTAATATCAAAAGTTTCAATGCTTTTGACGTCCTAGGAGGTGAAGAGGATGACGATGATGAAAATGAAGAACGGTCTGATCTCGATAATGCAGCGTTAGAGAGTGATAAAGCAATGAAAGAATATACTGGTGAAACCAAAGGTGCGAGCGAGAGTCATAGCAGTGAAATGAGTCGAGAAGAGTCTGTTGAACCCACAAATAACTTGTTAGGAAACGCCTCACAAAAAGATACTTTAGAAGGAAATGGCATATCCAGGGATGAGAAAGAGGTGAAGCTAAAGCATAAAAAGAAATCGAAGTCCAAATCAAAGTTCAAGTCTAAGCCAAAGGTGAATGGAAAAGGCAGATCGGTCTCTTCAAAACTCAGTCTAGACAACATCAAGGAAGACGAGTTAGACAAAGTGCTAAGCGAGCTTGGAAATAACGCGCCTAATGCTGATGAAAACGATTCTGGCATTCAATTGAGTAACTTTGAAAAGGAGCTAGAGGAAGAAGATATACCTGTGAGCGACTTTGATTCGAATTTCAAGTATTTCACGTCTGGAAGGATGAAGTCTCTGCTTCCTTTATTATATATAAAAACAGTCAAAGAGCTAGACCCTGATCAAGAGTTGCGCAACTTATTCGGAAATCTTTCTTCAGATACAATCGACGATGCAAACACGACGACGGCCATGGCTATCCAGCCAGAGGTTTTAGCCCAGTTCCGTAAGATAGCAAAATTAACCCGTGGCTGGTGTGGAAAAGACCGCCGCTCTTTACCTGGTACTAGCAGGAAGCTTTTGTTAACTAGAATAAAAGATGATTACCTACCTACTTCACAAAAGCCAATGAATATGGAAGAGTTAAGCTTTGACGAGATATTAAAGATTCACGAATATAAAGAAGACAGCGCCACCACAGATGAGTTACGCGAAGTAATTGAGGGAGAATTAAAGCTAGGCGTAAAGTATTTCAAATTCCTGAAGATTAACACAATCCAAGAAAGGCTTGCAAACACGAAATTTTATGCTTCGGTGGTAATGATGGCTGATCCAGATTCACTCTTACAACTCTTGCAGCATTATCCTTACCACGCAGAAACATTGCTTCAGGTCTCGATGATTATGCTTCGCCAAGGTGGTGATAAATCGGTCGCAAATGCATTAATTGAAAAGTGCTTGTTTGTATTTGACCGCAGCTTTAACATGAAATTTAACGAATTACTCTCGGGTGGTAAGCTTTCACTCATCCGTTTGCCATACGAATGCTTTTCAAACAGACAATTTTACTTGTGCATATTCCGTTATATCACAAGTTTAGGAGAGAGATCCATGTTCTCCACTGCTTTCGCGTATTGCAAATTTTTGTTATCTTTGTCGCCTGCTGAAGACCCGTTGGGAGTAAGATATTTCTTGGATTTTTATGCCATAATGAATGATGATTACCGTTTCTTAATTGACTTCTATGAGAGTCCATTGGTAACCACTTACAAAAAATGGTTGACGCCTGGCCTAGCGTTTTCTTGTGCACTTGCTTACTTTAACTTAGACAAGGTAGAGTTGGCTAAGAAGAAGTTGGCTATAGCATTCGAAAACTTTCCATATGTCTCATTCAAGCTTTTGGAACATGTTTGTAAAGTAGACACTTTGCAGGTCCTGGAGAAGGATTTAGAAATCACAGATGAAGATCGCCTTGCCGGGGAGACATATTTGGTTAGGGCTAAGTTGCTTTGGAATAACCAAGCCAAGTTAAAGTTCTTAGAGGAAGAACTTATCTCGTTGTTTAAGTCGAAATCTACGAAGAAGGCAAACTATTCAGGCCTTTCTTCCGTTTATAGCTTATTCTTTGGTCTGAAGCCAGATACTCCATCTCTGGAATTACCATTGAACCTTATCCGGTTTGCTGTTCTCTCCGGAGAGAATTCAATGATGGCTAGAATACCGAAAAAGGTCTGGAATACTCAGGAGCTTTTGGAGTATGACATATTACCACCAAAAGATAACACAATTGCATACAATGAGTTCTCAGGGGTACAGAACTCAGAAATGAAGGCTACAGACTCGTTATTGGATTATGTAGACCAAAATATCCTTGGCTCCATAATACAAAATCAAACTGAAACTTCATTTGAAATGGCGGAATTGGAGGAGCAGTTAAACCAACTTCAGGCAGATGAGCTCGGGCATGGACAATAGATGACCTTTGTACTTTATATCATACCAATATATAGTTATATAAATAAATACCTTTTATGCCTAGATACCAGCAAGTATTATATGGCTAACATCAACATCGCGACAATAGAAGCTGGTTTCAATTTTTCAATATTCTACTGATATATATTAAAGAATTAGGAAGATGATTGAAATTGATCTAAACCTCTTCGAAAGACAAAAGAAGTATCAGATATCTACTACTTTTTTCATTTTTGTCATTATTCCTTTAGCATATATATTCTATGCGAAATACATCACCAGAAAACCCAATAAGTATAACAAACTTGAAGAGCCAGTGAACATCGCAATCGCAATTCCAAATGAAGCGAAACCACATTGGAAAGGCAAAAGGCTATACACGTCAAATATGACTGTCAGACTTCCGAACGAGCCAGAGAAGATCCAGTGTTACTGTCCTGCGACTGGTCAGTATTTGGGTACTTATTGCGTAACTTCCAGGGAAGAAATGGACAACCAGATATCACAAGCTAAAAAGGCTCAAATAGAATGGGGCAAGTCAGATTTTTCGACACGTAGGAGGTTTCTCAAGACTCTCAAGCGCTACATTTTAGAAAATCAAGATAATATAGCTAGAATCGCATGTCGTGATAGTGGTAAAACAAAATTGGACGCTCTGATGGGTGAGATTATGGTAACTCTTGAAAAAATTAACTGGATCATACTTAATGGTGAGAAAACCCTCAGGCCGTCGCAGCGTCCTGGACCCTCTAACCTCTTTATGTCCTTCTTGAAGAATGCTGAAGTTCGCTATGAACCATTAGGGTTAGTTGCTGCAATAATATCCTGGAACTATCCCTTCCACAACTTAATAGGTCCTATAATTGCTGCTCTTTTCACAGGAAACTCGATTATAGTGAAATGCTCCGAGCAAGTTATGTGGTCCTCCACTTGGTTCGTTGAATTAGTGCGAACAGTTTTGAAGCAACTAGATTTAAACCCAAATGTTGTTCAATTGTGTTGCTGTTACCCCGAAGATGCCGACTACTTTACATCACATCCTGGGATATCGCACTTAACCTTCATAGGATCAGAACCAGTAGCTCATAAAGTTGTCACTTCGGCTGCTAAACATCTTATTCCTTGTGTGGTTGAGTTAGGTGGTAAAGATGCAGTAATAGTCATGGATGATTTGCCTGAATATAATGCCTTGTCATCTGTTCTCATGCGAGGTGTGTTTCAAAGTGCTGGCCAAAACTGTATTGGCATCGAGAGAATAATATGTTTGCCTCAAGCTTTTGATACCTTAGTAAGAATACTATCACTGAGGATCAAAGAGTTGCGATTAGGATCTGATATTGACCAGCTTGACGAAATAGATTTGGGAGCCATGATATCGAGCAATAGGTTTGATCACTTGGAAGAATTGGTGAAAGATGCTGTATCCAAGGGCGCAAAGCTTTTGCATGGGGGTAAAAGATATCAACATCCTAATTACCCTCAGGGTAACTACTTTGAACCTACTTTACTAGTTAGCGTCGATAGCTCTATGAAGATATTCCACGAAGAGGTTTTCGGTCCCATTATGACAATAATTGAGGCAAGTAATGTTGACGAAGCAGTGAAAATCGCCAATGGTACTGATTATGGTCTTGGTAACTCTATTTTTGGTGCAAACTTTCAGCAATGTAGCGACATTGCAAATCGCCTACAAAGTGGCAATGTGGCTATTAATGACTTTGCGACTTACTACGTTGCTCAATTACCTTTTGGCGGAGTAAAAAAATCTGGATATGGAAAATTTAGCGGAGAAGAAGGCTTGATAGGATTATGCAATGCCAAGTCGATCATAATGGATAAGCCTATCTGGAGAGCTCTAGGCATAAAAACAAGTATCCCTGCTGAGATAGATTATCCTATCAAAGACAGTACCAAAGCCTGGAACTTTTTAAATGCGTTGAATATAGCCAGCTACGATTCTAGCTGCTGGGAAGTCCTTAAAGCCTTGAAAAAATTGGCAAAAAGTGGAACCTAATTCCTCGTAATACTAAATAAAACGTAATATTATAGCACTATAGAACTAAAATAAATCAAAGAAAGATGTTCAAGCCACATTTTGTAAAATGACTAGTTATTTCCTGGCATTGACGTGTACCTCAGGTTTTGGCGTGAGAACTGCGTCCTTCACAAGCTTAACAACGTTGCCTTTTTTTTCCTCAAACACCTTACGGATGGATTTAAGTTCTTCTTCGACTTGCTTATCTGCCTCCTTTTCAATCGACTCGTTAAGTCCAACGTGTTTCTGCTCGTACTCTTGTAACTCCTTCTCCTTCTCCTTCTTATATTCTTCAATTTCCAGCTGGGCATCAGCCTTTGCGGACTTTAAACGGTTAGTTCGATATCTTCTGGACTCATTGACGATTTCAGCGGCGTCCTTTTCTGTTTTCAATAAGGCTTGGATTCCGGAGGACATTGTGACTTCTATGTATATGCTTTTATAATTAATTGCACTCGACTCGACTTTATCGATACAAAAATTGAAACCCGCACTACTATAATCCTAGCTATGCTTTACGGAATTGAGATTGAGTATATTATATATACAAATTTTAACTAGTACATGCCCTTCTTAGAAGTCTAAAGTTCCCACTAATCCCAATAGTATCCGTTTGCGATAAACCGAAGCATATATTCATCGATATGGCCCACGCCATCGTCGTAATCAAGGTCTTCACCTTTGCTTGCTGTAGGTTCGGCATTCGGCGTTTGATTATCAGGTGCAGCTGGCGTGGCTGACAGGGAACCGGGTTTATTGATATCATCGAAGTCTTCCTCGTCTATTGCTGCCTCCTTCATGGCTTCTTGTGCAGCGGTGCGGTCATCTTCATCCTCAACTTGAGCGAGCACACTTTCCATATTTCCACTATCATTGCTTTCAATATTTTCCTTGACTGCTTCATTTCCTCCACTTACGTCATTTACAAGGTCTTTCACAGAAAACTTACCAAAATAATCAGTAGTAAACTCACCTTCTTGTATAACAACATTATCAAGTTGTCTTTTTTGATTCGCCTTTCGTAAAATATTGGACTCAATTGTATACTCAGAAACGAATCTGTATATATGCACATCTCTACTTTGACCAATTCTATGGCACCGGTCCTGGCACTGTTTATCCATGGCAGGGTTCCAATCAGAGTCATAAAATATGACGGTGTCAGCTCCTGTCAAATTAATTCCTAAACCACCGGACCTCGTTGATAGTATAAAAACGGGTATCTTGGGATCACGATTAAATTTCTCAGTCAACAACTGTCTGTCTTCGATCTTTGTGGCACCGTCTAATCTCATGTACCTGTAACCATGGATATTCAAGAATTGTTCGAGAATATCTAACACTTTAGTCATTTGAGTGAAAATCAAAGCACGATGTCCTTCTGATGTTAACTGTTGCATAAGTTGCGCGAGCTTCTGAAGCTTACCACAGTCATATTGCAAAAGTGATTTATCTGGAAAAGCTATTGATAGTTTCACTTGTGATTTGTGAAACGGATTCTGAATTTTGCCCTGAAAGACTTCATTTCTTATAAGTTTTTGGGTGGAAATTGGAACTAGTTGATCAACCATGTCTAGAGTAACAACCCTAGGAGTTATAACGCAATACTTCTCGATCATACCCTCTGCATTTACAGCCTGCTCTGCGATGGATTTTACCGCCTCATCATAAACACTAGTGAGAGTGGCCTTTTTCAAACATTTCAAAAAAGATATTAATTTCCTGCCCATCAAAGGCATTCTTCCGCATCTCAATTTATTCAAGTATAATAAATGAAGAAATTTCTCACGAGTATCAACTTGCCTTTTTAATTTCATGGAGCGGTAATAGTTTAATACATTCTCTGAGTCCAACGAATTGTATTCCTGAGAAAGAGCAATAAATTTATCAAGTTTAGCGATTTGACTTTCAATTTCAGCAGCTGATTGTAGTTTGTTAATGGAGGCTGAAACAAAATAGTCAAGCAGATCGTGATTCGTGACGTCTAGATTCAAGTTATTGAATGATACGTGATTTCTTTTATCATCCACTAACAATCTATTGAGAACGAATTCAAGGTTATCTTTAACTCTTCCGGCAATGCTTCTCGGCATGACAAGAGAAGTCAAGATTGGTCGAACCTCAAATAAATCCGGATGATTGCAAACCTTGCGTAGTTGCATTAAACAATTGATAATCGAAAGAAAATTTCCTGATGCTAATGTTTCTTTGGTTTGAGCTCTTGACATGAATTCGTCATATAGAAAACGTTGGCGTTTTGAGAGACGACAGTACACTACATGTTCGTATTTAGCAGGCATTTGGGTTTCAACATCTTTCTTCAAACGTCTAAGCAAATAGGGTCTTAAGACTTGGTGTAGTCTTGCAACGGTGCTTTTCGTTTCGTCATCCATATTATCCATAGCAGTATCCCCCAAATTGCTTAATTCTGCATTGCCACCGCTGGTAGATTGTTCTAAAATTCTGTCAACAGGTCTCCCAAACCAATTCTGAAAATCGTCTAGATTTGCAAATCCGTCTGGCATGGCTTGATTAACCTTCGATGAAGGCATCAAAAAGTATAGAAGGGACCATAGCTCTATTAAGTTATTTTGCAATGGTGTACCGGTCAAAAGTAGACGGTTCTCTGTGTTGAAATTCAATAAAGCTCTCCAACGCGCTGACCTAAAGTTTTTGATATTATGTGCTTCATCTAAAATCATGTATCTCCATTTACGTCTTTTAAAGGACTGGTGGTCATGTACCACTAACTGGTAAGAAGTGATGCAAACGTGGAAAGTATCAGGCTTATTCCATCCTTTCCTTTTTTGTGCTCTCTGTTGTGGCGAGCCATAATATGTTAGTACCTTGAAACCAGGGGCAAATTTTTTGAATTCCATCTCCCAATTTAGCATAACCGACGTAGGAACAATAATCAAATGAGGTCCCCATATTCCATGCTCGCATGCAAGGTAAGCCAATAAAGAAATAGTTTGGATAGTCTTACCCAAACCCATTTCATCTGCTAGTATACCATTTGTATTATTATTGTACAAACTTGCAAGCCAATTTAAACCTTGTTTTTGATAAGGTCTTAAAGTTCCACGCAATAAAGAGGGTACAGGGACATCCCTAACCTTTGACCCATTAACTTCGTCTTCTAACTCTACATTGCTCGAATTTTTCTGCTCTCCTATCCTGTCAGAACTTTCTGAAGAGCGGGGTGTTTTTGGTTCATCTTCCATTTCATTATCTGAGCTGGACATATTCTCCGATTCTGTTGAATCCTCGCTGGAATTGAATTTCACAGACCCATCATCACTTTCATCGTCTATGTTATCTTTCCTCAATAAAGATAAAGTGGATCTTCCTCCATTCTCAAAATTTTTATTATCATTTGTTGTATCTTCTGATTGACTATTCTCATTTATTTCTTCATTTGATGCATCTTCTGATTGACTATTCTCATTTATGTCTTCATCTGAATCATCATCCAGATCTAATAATGAATCAGGAACATTCTTGGAGGACTCCTCAATTATGGCTTTCTCTTTCTCAGAATATTCCATGTATGACTCCACATCGAGTTTACCTTGATCTACCGCAGTGCCATGGTACAAAGAAGATAGCGTAACAGCCTCATCATCGGACTTTGCGGTATCTGAAAGTTCGTCGGTTAGAAATTCATTTGAGGTAGAGCTGGCAGAATCTTGGCTTTCCATTTCAGAATCTTCAGGTAAAGGGGTGACTGAATAATCATCGCCGGTATCAGAATTATTATCATACTTGGACTTTTGACTTAATTGAGCCTCTAAAAGCTGCGTTGAATGCTCGAGCATTTGACTTAAATGTTCCCGCCCTTTTATCTTCCGTAACTCCTCTTCCTTTTCTTGTTGTAAATAGCGATACACTTTTAAAGCTTGCGTCCACCTTTTTTTGACGGCCAGAACAGCTAATTTGCTGAGTCTCTTCAAATTTTGCTCTCTATCACGAGCAAGTCTTTCTTTCTCCCCTCTCTTCTTCTTGAAATGTTGTTCAACCATCTGTGCGATCTTTCTTGCCCTTAGCTGATGGTTTTTGCGAACATTTTGATGGGTCTTCGAAAAAATTACGGCCTGATGTAAAAAATTGTCTAAGTATGTAGATGATGATTGAACTCCAGTAACCTGGGGTTTCAAAAAGTGATACTGTCGGAACAAATCAACTTGTTGCTTACTATTAGAACTGTGAGGAAGTACAGTTTTCCGTTTCTCTATCTTATCACCATTCAATTCAAGTGATTTCTTCACGTATATTTTCTCGCTCAATTTCTTAAAAAGGTTTATTTGTTGATTCATTATTTTTTCATACTCTTCTAGTGTGAATTTATAATCAGATGTACTCGTTTCGTCTATTATCGGACTCTTATATCGCGTTTCTAAGAAATTTCGAATACGATTTCCCACGTTTGGTATAATTTCCAAATTATCTTTAGTTGTTATAACTTCTAGACTCTTGGGTATGTAGTCTGTGATCTTCTCTTCTTTTGAAGCCATTATACTGTCACTTTGTTCAGACCTCCACGAAGGTATATGTGAAGGGTGTGTAATTATGGGAGCATTGATCGAAAACTTTACTCTGTTTATTTTCAAGTTTGGATTCACTTCATCATCAAGCTCATAGAGTGAGTCGTTACTTTTTATATTTGGCGTTATTTCAGCAGGCTCCCTTTTCACAGATATCTGCTTTCTCTTCAATCTAGGTCTTTCAGGTTCGGGATCAAACTTAATATTCAGTAGCAAATCAAGTTCTATCTCGCGGCTTTCTTTCATTACCTCGTCTCGGAAGGGGTATTTTTCTTTTATTTTTGTTTCTTGATCGTGTAGTGCTTTCTTTTGGAGCCTGAGAGGAATATCACTCAAATCCTTTGCATCTTTCATCCAGCTGAGTCTATACCCAGAATTGCTCAAAAAATACTCTATTATTTCTGGTACTGAGTTCGAGTGAAGAGATGCTAGAAATTCCTTAGGTTCCCAAAATACTAATGACTTATATTCTTTCAATTGGAAAAGCTCACTCAATGTAATATTGAACTCGGCAATAATTTCAGCTAAACGCTTCTGCTTCTGAGATAGCTCATTTTCAAACCTTACCTTCTTATTTTGAAGGCTCTGCTGAGGTTTCGCCCCATTTTGCTCACCATTAAGTTTTCTCTTCTGAGGCAATAGAGATGACTTAGGCTTAGTTTCTTTCTTCCCAGATACATTATCCTCGGTTCTAGACTTTCCCTTACGGCGGCCTTTGTTAACCGGCATCTTATTTCATAAGGGATGAACAGATGGATGAAGCAAACCAACTATTTTTTGTACGTGTTAATGTCTGAATATATTCAATTGTTAAGTAAGTACTACAATTAACGTTCTTTTATTCACGTGATGGGTTTTGATGATTGTTTGAACTTCACTGAAGTGATGGCATATGTCCGTGATACCTAGGCTTTAATATACTAGCATGACATACGAAACAGAGGATAGTGTTGCTTTCTTACAATACAAGTAATTTCAAATTCTTTACAGATAGTATGATATCGAGCTATAACCTTTCAAAATAGTAATTGTGTCTTCGTACACGAGAGAATGTGTACCAATCAGCTATCGCTTCGATATAACCATTCGTTTCCAGATCATCCTCAAAAAAAGCATTAGGACACATATAAAGCTCACCAAGGAACCTAATAGTTACATACGAGTATGGATTTCTTTTAAGTATGTGTGTGTATCTAATATATATAATAATATACACTCAATCGAGTTTTCACACAGATTCTTTGATGCAGGTTAAATATTTCAGGAATTTGATATCTAGATATAGATTGTTAAGTTAAGGATCTTTTTACAATCAAGAACAAAAACCTATTTGAAGCGTCTTTCCTTCAATCTCGCTGTTGGCGTAGTTATGCTTGGATAAAGTCTGCATTTGCTTTCGTATACTCCTCCTTGTTCTTCTCGACATCTGACTCTTTTGGCAAAAAGCCGAGTTCAGACTCGGCGGATAAATCTGGTCTCACTCTGTAAAAAAAGTCCGTCTTTTCTTCACCGGAACCCAACTCTTTGGCTAAACCACCGAATGGATAAGACCTAGGCATTGCTGGCTTTTCGGGATTCAATTGAAAGTACCATATCAAGGCGCCAAATCCAAAAACTAAAGAGAAGAAAATAGCATTATGCTTGAGCGCTGTTCCATCAGATACAAAATTGAAGTAATCGGGAGACCACATATCATACATGTCTGCGTCAACGTTCAAAGGTTCGTTGAAGTTTCTTCTGTTTTGCTGATCATCGTACTTCGCGTAGGGGTCCTTGTCCTGAGAAAGAACTCCCTTGACGTTCTCATAATCCCCCATTTCAGGTTGGTCAGGGTCTGTAAGCTTGATTACTCTTCCTGTGGTATGTTCTGTAATAGTAGTCTTGGTGGTAATGCTTCTGAAGGTTCTTGGAAAAGCACACCTGTTGGCGTACTTCCAAGTATTCAAACCGACACGGGACAACATAATAAAATTGTTCAGTGTGAGAAATCCCTTTCGATATACGCTACTCGTCTTTCAAGTGAATTAAACTTTGAAATTGATTCTCACCATTAGTTTCTGTCCAATGAACAGCGCGAGAATGTAAATTAAAAATTGGCTACCTGAAGGCTTACGTAATCTAAACTCCATGAAAACTTCAAGACAGCGGTCTATATGGACTACAAGACAGAAACTAGTACAGAGTTAATGAATGCTTGTATATTTGACCCTTGCGTAATGATAAATAGCATGAAAAGGTTTCTTTTTCTTTTCTTCGTAATGTAGCTTGCCAAAAAGCACAATATTCCGGGGATAGTGTCCAATGAGTATCGAGAGAATGCAATTCTCGCCATCTATACGAAAAGCATACAAAGGACATAGTTCCAGGCTCCATCCACTGTTCGGGCTTATTTCGTTTGAGCCTCTCCGAACTTTTGTTTCGTTAATGGAGAAGATTCACCGTCAGCAAAAGTAAGCAAACCTTCGAACCCACCAACACCATTGCCAGTAAGCTTTGCGAGATATGTGACAGAAAGAAAAACGGGAATGAATGCAAGCAACACGGTATTGTTCCAGTTATTCCAGTATTCGTGAATTGGAGGAGGGCTGACATTAAAGTTGTACTTGTTGTCGAATGGAGCCTCCTTCTTTGGAGCACTCTTGGTAGTTGTGGAGTTGAACCTCTGGAAGGCTAACCTTCCTTCGCAGCTTCTGACACTTCTAGCTATATTTCTGAGCATCATGCGTGAACTCCTGGTATTGATTGTGCTTGTATGCGAAGGTTTATTCTAAGAATTCAATTCTTGATGCTCATAAATCTGACAAATGGTACAGTGCACTACCATTTTCTCAACTCCTGTTGCACTTTTGGCAGCCAGAAATCAGTTAGATATAAACACCAGCTTTAGTGAGCTGCCCCAGAGCATAAAGTACTTCATTAGAGATTCACATTATGGAAGGTGGTAACATTGTTGGTATTCTAGAGGTTTTGAGTGTTTCTGAAGCCCTTGAAGCTAATGGTTTTTATCACGACAATCAAGACGTTTTTACGGCAATTGACGATGACTCTCTCAGAGTGCCGCTGCAGCTGAGTCCCTTTAGTAGCCAAGTAAGTGTGAGCATCATGGAAGGGGGCTATACTAGATTGAATATTGCAAACAAAAAAACTCAGAGGCATGGTAAGCAGAATTCGAAATTAGTCGCAAGTGTTCAGAACCTAATTTACCCGCTTTACTCTGGCCAGGTTGTCAGTATTGGTCGATGCCCAGACTTGAATAACATACTGGTAAACCACCCTGCAACCTCTCTGGTCCATTTCATGATATGGAGTGTGATGTTTGATCCTTCGAGCACGCCAATTCTTTACTTGAGAGACAATTCACTCAACGGAGTATTTGTGAATGATCGCAGGCTTGGAAGATACAACAGTGCCGTCCTCTCGGAGGGAGATGTAATTGAAATAAAGTGCGCTTTGAAGTTTTGCGTGAGGCTTTACGAAGACAAGACGGAGCTGCAAAAACTGGCCGCGTTCTATTTACCGATATCAACTATAGATTCCTGGTCTATTTCAAACAAAGTTATTGGCTTTGGATCTTTCGGGGCTGTTTTCATTGCCAGGAGACGCCATGCTGCTGGAAATTATGCAGTAAAAGTCATAAGGCAGAGCGCTTCGTATACTGATAAAAGACGGAGCAAACTAAAGGATGAAGCAGAGATGTTGCAAACGATCAGTCATGTAAGTTAGCTATTCTTGTAATGTGACCTAACTCAGGCGCTAACTAACTAATTTTAGCCAAATATCATCAAGGTACACAAAGCATACTACTTCGATGATTACATATACTTGTTTGAAGACTTGATATGCGGAGGAGATCTTTTCTCTTATCTAGCGAAGGATAGTCATCTTCGCTCAATACCAGAAAGTGAGACTATCATAATTGTATATCAACTACTCCTTGCTCTAGAATATCTACACAATAGCCTTAACATTATTCATAGAGATTTGAAGTTGGATAATGTCTTGCTTGAAGCACCACTTCCCTGCTCAAGAGTTATCCTCTGCGACTTTGGAATAGCCAAGCCCTTGAAGTGTATGAATGAAAGAAGTAATACCGTAGTGGGAACTATCGAATATAGTGCTCCTGAAATATTTCAAAAGGGCCACTTGGATGACAAGAGTCGATCTATGTTCATTGATTGCTCACCGGGAGGTTATGACTACAAATGTGACATTTGGTCGCTAGGGGTGATGATCCATATAATGCTCTCAGGAATCTCGCCATTCTATAGTAATGGACAGGAGAAGACAATCATTGATAGTGCTAGAATTGGTCGACTATCTTTATGTGGTCTGGCATGGGCGAATGTGAGCTATTGTGCAAAAGACTTCGTTAAAAGTCTTATTAAGGTCAATCCCGAAGAAAGATTATCAATCAATGACTGCCTTTCCCATGAGTGGATTGAAAAGCACCTCGACCAGTTACGACTAATTTATAGTAGCAAAATCTTGAAGGAGTAAGAAATAGCTTTTACATCGTTAGTCTTGTATATTTGAAGTAAATGCGAAAAATGCGTCTTTGAATCCTCATCGTGAACTAAGGCGTAGATTACTCATAAATTAATTGCACGAAGCTACACAAATCATGCAAAATGGGTTTCATCTGAACCAAGCTAGAAGGCAACAGTACAACTATGGACCTGGAAACAAGTTTAATGGATCTAATTCCACCAAATATAATCGCCGTGGAGCCTATGGGGGAAGTTTTCAAGACTATAGAAAGTCAGCCAGGCTGGATTCTTACAATAATTCCAATAGACCCTCAAATCAACATTCATCAGATCAACCGACATCTTCTTTTGATAACCTGAATCAACTATGGATGGGTGACTTGGAGCCTTCTTGGGATGAAAAAACTATAAAGAAAATATGGCAGTCTTTTGGAGAGTCACCAACATCGGTCAAACTCATAAAAGATAAGTTTATGAGCGGCAATAACAAAGCACGTAACGTTGGTTACTGCTTTGTGTCATTCCCTGATTCAAACACCGTAGCGTCAGCTCTCCAAAAAAATGGATTACAGATTCCAGGCTCAACCAAGACACTAAAGTTGAATTGGGCGAGTGGCTCCAACTCGTTGCAGCAAGATAATGCAAAACAGGCTAGCCGCTTTTCTTCCAAATCTCAGAATGACTACTCTATTTTCGTAGGTGACTTGGGTGTGGATGTCTCCGAAACATTACTTTTCGAGTCATTTAATAAAAACTATCCAGGACAAATCAAGCAAGTTAAAATAATGATAGATCCTGTCACGAAGTTGTCTAAGGGTTTTGGCTTCGTGAAATTTGCATCACCACACAGCCAGCAGAAAGCATTAAGCGAAATGAATGGCTATCTGGTAGGTAGTAGATCGATACGAGTAGGTATGGCTTCTGGAAGTAACATGAATATTAATCAAGAAAAATCCCCATATCCAGAAGTTTTGTCATCAAGCCAAATTCAGATACTGCAGTATCAGCCACCAGTTAATCACATCACGGATCCAGAGAACACTACTCTTCGAATAGATGGCCTACCAGCCGATTTCACATCCGATGACCTTGCTCTTTATTTTATTAACTTTGGGAACATTACTCATTGTCATATTTCTCCTGAACACTCATTCGGAGTTATCAAATTTCTCCTAAGGCCAGATGCCGAGAAGGCAATGTTGTATGCTCATGGAGCGACCCTAGATGGTTGCAGAGTGAAAGTTACGTGGGGAAAAAATGATACAGATAGCCAGGATACCTCGAATACTACACAAAATACAACAAAACATTACAAAAAATCTTCCCTGTTGCCTCCTATATATGGTCGTCTCGGTAGTCATAACATAATATTTGACAGACTTCTGCCTGCTGAATTGAAGCAGAAGCGTTCAGAGTGTTTTGAAGAAAGTGAACCTATGAGAATTCAAAAAAGTAACCAACTATTTATGAATAAAAATATCCATAGTCTTAGTTTACTAGATTTCAGTCCATTTTAATTCTTATTCTAATACATTACTTATGTATCCTTTATAATGAGTTTGCTTAATACCTATATACATAATCATGTGCGGGCTATTCGTAATTCGAAAAACAAAGTGTGAAGATGTTATCACGAAAAAAGGAAGACAAGTCATTGATGTCACTTCCAATCACTCGTGTCAATTCGTCCCAGCAGCTAAGTCATAATGCTTTGCATGGTCTGCATCTAAAAGCAACCAACTCATACGTGTCTATTCCACCCAGCCCGAGTGATATTACTAGTACATCACACAGACAGATACCCGCTGGAAACAAGATAGGCGGACGTAGTATACGTACTAATAATTCTTCTGCAAATACTATAGGAATTCTCAATAAGATTGATGAATTTGAAAATGCTTTAAAAGAGCTTTCTTTCAAAGTATCCACATACTCAACGGAAGGTCTACCTAGTGTTGTGGAAAATTTATTACAGATTAATGACGAAATTTTACATGAAATTGATAATCTCCAAGAACATCAGCGCTTGGGGGATAGAATAGAAACTCTCTCTGGAGTTAGTCAGTCGTTAAGAGCTAAAAGTAAGGAAATCTTAAAGGGCTTGATAGAATCAAGAAACCGATTACGAAAGTTACCAAAATTACTACGCAAAGATCACCAATTTGAACTGGACCACACTCCCCATGTTGACATAGAAGTCGAAGAGCTTCTCAAATATGCTCAGAAACTATCCAAGTTTACTAAGGCTCCGAATGTCAGTATTAGTTTGCCTTTCCAAGTTCATCCAAACAATTACGTGTGGCCTGCTGAAGATGCCTTAAGAAGAGGCATGCTCGCCCTCAGCTCTTTGAAAGAAAATGAGATTTTGAAATCGGAGCTAGGAGACGATGAAGGCTTGGCAGAGCTAGACTCATGCGAGGATGTGAAGGAGGCACCCACTAGTCCTGTGGTTGAAACTGATGAAGTCAAACAAGAACCTTCGATTAAGGATGATTCCGTCAAAGAGGATCAAAACAACGCTCTTGATATGGATCTTTTCGACCCGGATGCAGAAGATTTCTCGGAGTAAATTTCATAATAATATTATAGATATACGGTACTATATAGACATGCTAAATGAATACTTTTAGTAATCCCTAATTCTTTTGCTTTCCAAAGAGCTCTGATGGATGTTTGAATGTATCTACGACCTCTCCACCTCCTAAAATACAGTCCAACTCTAATTGTTTGGAATACAATTTGTCACCTGAGAGATGGCTAGACACTAATTGGGCCAAACCTTTGATAAAGTCTTCGTTTCCATTTAACGACAGGACTCTCACGATCTTCTCTGGTTTATCAACTTCTTCCTTTAATTCGATGTCAAGTTCATGTAATGTTTCTATGTGATCAGAAGTAAATGCTACTGGTACTAGAATAACGCCTTTAATTGATTCAATATTCGTCAATTTCTTCGTTATAGCATCGGTCTTTCCTCCAAGCCATGGACGCGGTCCCACCTGCGACTGCCAAACAAGTCTATAAGGATATTTGAAATTCAATCTTTCCATTATTGCATAGACAGTTGCTGCTACTTCCGCTGGATAAGAATCCCCTCGATTAACTATCTCCATAGGTAAAGAATGGGCCGAAAATAAGATTACAAGTTTCTCTCTGTCCTCTGTGGGAAATTCACTAACTTTTTTTTCAATATTGTCAGCGAATGCTTTTATCAAGCCTTCATTTTTTGGCCAGCGGTCAATGAAGGACCATTCGATAGAGCGTTCTGGATCAAGTACAAGAGTCTGACGAAAGAGTTCGTTCATGGAAGAACCTGACGTGGAATACGAAAATTGAGGATACTGCGAAAATGCAACGGCTTTCTTGACTCCGTCTTGCTTCATCTTCTGCAAGGTCTCTTCTGTGAGAGGACTAGCATATCTAAATGCAACGTACGGTTTATGCGGAGCAGTATCCGGATTCGTTTTGTCTAGAATTTCACATACTTTCTTGCTCTGGTACTCTGACCAATATCTTATAGGCGATCCGCCCCCAATCTCTTCGTATTTCTGTTCAATGGAAGGAGTCCTTCTTTTGGCAATTATCTTGGCAATAAATTTTTGAAATCTCCCAAGAGGAATGATATCTCTATCTGAAAAAAGTCGGTACAAGAAGTTGTAGGTCTCAGGAACAGTAGATGGTCCACCCATATTCATGAATACGATACCAGTTGGGCCCTTTTTACAACTATAGTGGCGAATCTGCCCTAAAAGAGAGCCTAGTCTAAGCATTTTGTGTCTCTGCGGTGATTTATTTCTCAAATTCAGTTTATTTCTAACTAAATGGTCTACAGTTGCTCATGAATGATGTTTTGTGTGTCACGTGATGTGGTAATTATAGGTTACTTCGACGCTAAGGCTGGTGACGTATATATCAGGTTTGCTTGGCTTTGTTCTGCCACTCTTCACGGGCTGTTTGGTAAATGTCGTTAATTTCGTCAGTAAAGTTTTTATATACGGCTCTTACAGCCTCCATATCGTCATGGCGTAGTCCACCGCGCGACTTAAATGAATACCAGGCCTTTTTCAACTCTTTGAGGTCATCCATGTCTTCTTCATCCATCTTCTCTAATACATCAATAGGAGGCAAGCCTAATGAAGGAGCATCTGGGTAGGCGTCTTCCTTTTTTTGAAGCGAGACAACAGCTTTCCTGACTTTTGTAGACTCCTCGTCGTTCAACTTAGCACGTTCAGATTTCTCCTTGTTGTTGAGTGATGGTGAGTGGGCGACGCAGAATGACTTTACTTCATTCTTTAAGGGGCCCTGGAACAAAAACATCGTAAGCAACACCCCGATTTGTACATAGAAATAAGTTATACGCCAGACATAGATGGATTTCCAGAAGTCGAGAAGTATGAATGGCTGGACAATGAACCCAAAAGAAAGCTGAGTTACAATATAGCAGACAATGTCGTAAAACTTCTTAGAGGACTTAGGTGTGACTCCATCCTTCTCCAAGAATATAGGACGGAGGTTTTTGCGGAAGATCTTACCAACCGTCTGCAAGAAGGCACCCATAATAAAAGTCAAAAAGTATCCGGGGTTCGTTCCGTGCCAGAAAGCACTAGTGGCAAAGGTTACCAATGTACTCTTGAAACCTGGTTTCTTTCCTTTTCTTGCGAGTCTCACATATACATAGTTTTTTAACCACTTGTTTGTATTCATGTTCCACGATTCCAAACAAACATGGACATTCTGACCAGTTTCGAACTTTACTGGATCAACATTTTGCACCCTATTCCACTTAAATTGCCCGATATTTTCATCGTAGCCATTATACCCAATACCACACTGTATACATGCTCCTTCTGCCATCATCCAGATTGCGTAGTACTTCAATCTGTAAAAGAAACCCAAAATCCAAAGATAGAATATTCTGTAAATGAAGCCCCTTCTTTCGAGGAACCCTGACAAAACGTAATCGACGCTAATGTAGTTTCCAAGAATGAAAAGTAATATAGCCCAAAAGATACCCTGCATCAATTTCATGAACAGCGGGAACCCACTTCTTGGAATTCTTCTTTTCCTTTTCACTCCAGGTCGCTTTGAGTCAGGAACGTCGTCGAAAAGGGTAGAATAGATGAATCTCTCGTAGTCGACATAGTCAAATGCAGGTCCTGTCAATAATGATGCGTAGAAGAAGACGTAACCGAGATAAAACAAAAGATTGGGGTGCTTTCTGATAGCTCGCGACTTTGCGTACTCAGATAAGGTGTCTTTAGGTTGTTTGGCATCATGAATACTCCAACCGAAAGCAGAAAGCTTCATCACCAATACCATGAGAGCTCCCGTAATGTCAGTTTTGCTCGCTTTATCATCTGCAACGAATTGTACAAGCATATGTTGATATGCCAAATACAACATTAAAAAGGTGAAATTTATCCATGGCATGAAATTTGTACGAACATACCTTGTGATAAAGTAGCTACCCAAAGATGCAACGAAAAGCTTTATTACACCATCATATAAATTAAGTACTCCATATATGTAGAAGGCTGACACAGAAATAATGTACACGTTCTTGAGGGTGTAGTTTTTGTCAGGAAGTCTTTTGAACACAATTCCGAATGGAAATGATAATAGAGTACAAAGTAGAATTTGGACTTGTGATTCCTCTAATCCTGTAGCATTCTCAAGCCCTATGACAAGACTTCTAATGAGTCGTAACATTCCGGATTTATATTCACTATGAGTCGGTGGAATATAATTAATGGAAATTAAGTTAGTGCGCGTTACCCTTCATTTCTACAGGAGGATAGAACAATAGTGATTATTTATTCTCTCTAGCTTTTACTACTGTAAAACCAGATTCCAACACTTGATTTATAGCTTCACTCTTGTGAGGAATTGTTGTTAAAACGAATGCTATGTCATTCCATTCTTGCTCGTTGTGACATTTCTTTAGTCTAACAAAAAGCTTATCAGCTAATTGCTTCTGGTGCTTCTCCTTCTCAATGAATCCGACTAAAAAGCGCACGATACGCTTCATAGAATCCTTGGACAATGTAGCATCATTTGATAACCCACTGAAAATGTCGATGAAGCCATTGTATATAGCATTGTCCTTTGTCGCTAGCTCTGTGAAAAAGAGTCGGCACATATCGCTGATACTTTCGTCGGGATTTTCCAAGCACTTAGCCATAGCTGATAACTGTCCCTTGACTTTCACTTGGCCTGCCAAAATCAAAAATGTGACTGTCATCAAGCAAGTCCTCTGGACCATTAGATTTTCGTCGGTTAGTCTTTGGTAAAGGAAATCCGTATTCTCATCAACGAGATTGTTGAAACACACTGCCATGTCACCAAGTCCTAGGACGCAATTGCTTCGGATATTTGGATCTGGAGATCTTTCCATGATCGTGATAAAAAGGGGCAAGTTCTCTTCACAATACTTGGATGAAATACACATTAATTTACCGAGACATAGAGTCGCCGATCTCTGAAGCAATTTGTTATCGTATTTTTTGTTGTTCGAACAAATTTCCCTTACCATCGTGCCAAATTTTGCAAGTAAAGCATTCTCCCCATAAAGTAGTTCTCTTTCCTTTATGTACAAAACCGCATCTGTAAAATCATCTTCTGAAGTACCACCTATCATTTCTAATTCGTTGTCATTTGATTCTACATTTGAGTCTGCCTTGTCTGCCTTGTCCGAACTTTCACTATCGTGTTTCCTCTTTTTGAACTGAGCTTCCATCTTCTCCAAGTGAACGATAGTTTTGATCGCCACATGGCCGACAATAAATAATAGTTGAGATAACGATATTATGCTTGTCTCGTCGGGAATCTCATTAAATACTGCTTCAGTTTTTTTCTTTATTATGTCAGAACAGACAACGTCTGGGTGTGAAGATATTTTGTAAATAGCGTTTAGTGCTGCCTCGGCAACACTATACCAATCCGGATTTCTATTAAAGCTAAGAAGAACGGAGCGAAGCCGCTCAATGGCGTCTCCTTCTCTCATAATTTTGAAATTGCTGTCCATCTTACTTTTCAGCAAATTGGGTATAATTCTCTGAAGGGCGATGCAAGTATACTTGGCTATTTGTAAATTCTGCTTCCCGACTTCTTCCAAGCCTACCGACAAAAGCAAATCAAAACCCTTAAGCATTATAGTTCTATCGGCAAGGGCGAACATGCTTAATATTATAATAGAGCCGAGTGCTCTTTCTTGAACTTTTTCCATGTCATCCTCGTTTATATTTGGCGATGCAACAAAAGAATATATTTTCCACAATGTTTGAATTACCTCTTGGTTAATGAACAGTTCCTCGTACATCATGCTTAAAAGTTTTTCCAATGATGCTAATTCAGAAGCGGAAGCAGACCTCGTGAGCTCTATAAGGTTCTTTGCGATAAAAGCAGACTGCTCTTTGAATGAAAGATCAGGGGGTGCCACTAGAAAAACATCTCTGTAACAATCGATCAAATGGGCAGCAATTGATTTGCCTTCATCTGATGAGCCTTTCATCCAAACTAAATGAAGCATTCTCCGTATTCCTTCCTTTGCGTTCCTGATGTCATATGCGTGAGCTAAGACCAAAAAGTCCATGCATTCTAATACCTCATTACGGTTCTTCGAATAAAGTAATCTTGATACTACATCGGTACCTTTCTCAACGATTTTTATGAAGTTTACAGCATTCCTGTAATATTCCACGGTTAGCTTAGCCTTGGCTATTTCCGTGCTGTTGGGTAATTCTTCATCATGGACAGTTTCATCACTGATTCTCTTCGCTGAGGTCATATCTTCATTACCATCTTTATCCGAGTCGTCGTCTCCATTTAGGAGGGAGCTATTAAGCAAATCATTATTTTCTGCATCTACATCCATAGCTCCCCCTCCCTGATTATCATTCTCTTCCTCATCGTCGCCACCATAATCCTGTATGACATTAGGTACCTGCTCTGCCAACTTCTCCAATTCACTGACAGCACTATTAAACCTTTCCTTCCAGATTTCAAGTTTCAATTGGGTCCCATGAGCAGCAGCAAACGGTTGCGTTAATAGCAACTTCGACATTAGCTTAATCGCATTACGGCGCACCAAAGTACTTCTATCATCCAATGATCTTACTGCTAAGATCATCATCTTTTGCCTTTTCAAAGATAATTTTGCTGGAAGATTGGTTATTTTAATAAATGCTTGAATTGCCTTGGTTCTGACATAAGGATTTTGATCAAGGAAACGCTCTTCGAGAAGGTCTAATAGTCCTTCAACATGCTGGTCATTATAAGATTTATTTGTCATCTCTTCGCTCGTATTTTCATTCAATGCATAATCCTGTTTAATGATATCAACTGCCACGTTTCCGCATGCCTCTACAACCGAGCATCGAAGCGTTTGGTTACTATTATCAAGTAGTTGAGAGATACAAGACATCTGTTTCAAAATCAACCTTGGACTGATCTCCGAAAGTCTAATCAAAAATTGCGAGATTGACTTGGGCCCATTGGTATCGTTCGAATTGAATTCGATCTGCGATATCTCTCGTAAAACTTCTTCTGTCGCTACCCCATAGTCGAACTCTGTGCCCAAGGTATGGACCAAGTCCGCCATGTAATTCAGTAAGTGGGTGTAGTAAGTAAGACACTGTAATATAGAGCTCTGCACTAATTCGCCGTGTCCATGGTACTTTACAGCAAGGGCAATTATTTTGAACATGAGTATCTTGATCGACGAAACCTTGACCCTTTCGTGATTTTCCATCAAGTGGAATATCGGACGAATGAATATGTCGACGAACAATGATCTTTCTGGTGTGGTTACGAAAACGCTTGAGAGATTAATCTGAAAGACGCTGTTGACAGTGCAGAGCGCCTCCTCAACCTGAGCGCAATTCTCTTTCCACCTTGTATTCTCCTGAGACCCCGCCTTGTTTCTTCCAGCGCCCGACGCCACCACGTTGTGGTCCTCCTTACCCCAGTAGGTCAATAAAACAAACAAAAGGTATCCGTATTTTTCGAGCGTTGTCTTCACCATCTCCACAGATTCGCCCTGATCCTGCGAGTTCGTCGCTATCTGCGCCACATAGTTTAACGATGACGTTACAAGATATGATATCTGCTTTTGGTGCTTAGACTCGAGTAGGCGATATCCTTGAACTAACTCTATCAAATCCTCAAGTAAGTCAGAATCGTAGTTTATATTTAGAGGGTTATTCGCGAGCACATTAGTCACTGTTTCAAGTTTCTCGTCAATATTCTCGATATCTATGTTGAACTCCTTGTCGGCGTCAAAGCTGTTGAAGCTTGTGGATAGATTAAAGTCCATGTTGCTTCTAAAGCTTTACAACTCAAAAACTACATCACCAAATTTGATCTGGTAAACAAACATAGTGCGCGATAGTGAGAATTGCATTAAATGATAATTGGATTATTGTACAAGATTCTAACTAAAATACAAGTGATTCATTCTCTGAGCTTTGCGTAGCCCTTTAGTAAAGCCTTCTCCGAACCCATTCTTTCATCTTCTAATGCAGATAATAAGTCCTTAACAGTTACGGTGTTCCCTGTTCTTATTTCACGGTAACGAAGACCGTTATCACCTCTGACAGAGATCAACGTACTTTGTCGTGCACCCGACTTTTCACCAGAGGACTCGTCGTTGGTCGACGCATTAGAGCCTGAATTCATCCAAGAGTATTTTTTTCTACCTGGGTTGGCCATCATAGCAGCGGTCGCGTTAGCAGCACGGTGTAAAGTTTCCTCTGCGTCAGCTTTGCCGGAGCCGGACTCGTTCCAAGACGAATCCGAAGGGTCCTTTTCGATTCCCAAAGCTATCCTTTTGGCCACACGTTTCTCCTCTAACTCCTTCTGTTTCAAAGCTATGTTTCGGAGCTCTCTGGACAACTCGGACCTCGGGGTGTTGACCGATGGCTTTTTGTTCTTGGTAGCGTTTCCGAACATACCCCGTCTCCTATGACGTGACAATATGATCGTTTTTGTTATTATGTGAGAGAGCCAGTCTTCACAAGACAGTGACATGAGCTCAAGAAGCTCGGGATCCTGGAAAAAATTTTGCTGTATACCATTTTCCTTGGATACGCGTTGCATGTATACGGCGAGATGGTAGGGGTTAAGTAACAAAGACCCGACATCCTCTCTCTGTGGCTGTCTGTACAAGTTGCTTTGTGATAAGTTGTATCGGTTTGACCTGTTCATTTGCTGTTGCATCAAGAGCTCTTCTTCTTGCTGAAGATCAACTCCAGCGGCCACGAGCGCATCATTCAACTTGGCGGGGTCGTTGGTGTGGAACTGACCCTTTGTCCCACTTCCCTCCTGACGATCTATTAGTGACGTATTGAGTCCTTGTATCCCGTGGTTCGCTGTCATATTGACATTTGCTGGTTGAGTGTACAGACGCTTCACGAAGTCTGGCTTGGCGAGCCTTTGGCTCCCAGTATCGTACCTAAATCTCCCATCCTGTTCAGCACTAGTTATCACAGCACCAGGACTTCCAGCAGGGTTGGATATCCTAAACCCTGTGCTAGGCATAGGTTGTTGAACCGGTCTGGCTACATTGCCACTTGCTTTGATCCCAGAACTGTTTCCTGAAATGTCTTCAATCTCCGAAGCTAAACTCTGCTTGGCACGATCTGCAAATTCTTCCAACTCTTCGGCCTTATATTGACTAGGATCCTCATGTACATTTTCTTGTTTTAATGATAACTTCACTTCATCTAAAGCTTCTGAGCTTTCTGCTTCTGGCACCGAATTTTTATTCGCTCCATCTGTCTTCACTCTTTTTGTATCGGCTGCAACCTCAGCAAATTCAGTTCCCTCTGCATTTCTCTTATTTCCCTGATGATTAACATCCTCCGGAACATCTGACATGTTTATTGCTACTTTGCTGGCTTGCCTTTCCTCCCGCTGACTTTTTCGAAACACCTAAAAAATGGTCGTGCTCGCGCCAATTAAGATACAAACTGGTGATGAGCTTCTGAAAAAAAGGTCTTACTAACTTACCAGAATACTGATAGGTAAGACTAGAATGCCTAGCGTAAATGAAAAGCCCTTGGTCTTTGAAGGCCATAGAAATCTCCGCAAGCGGTTGGTGTTGGCTACCTTAGCAGGTAAAACCGTGAAGATAGTCAAGATTAGATCGAATCACATAGATCCAGGTTTGAAAGATTATGAAGTATCATTTCTTAGATTATTGGAAGCTGTTACAAACGGAGCCCAAATTGAAATATCGTACACCGGTACCAGTGTTATATATAAGCCAGGTATCATCATAGGAGGTGAGGTTACGCATCAGTGTGCTAACACGAAACCAATAGGGTACTTTTTGGAACCATTGGTGTATTTGGCACCTTTTTCTAAAAAGAAGTTCTCAATAATACTAAGAGGCTTGACGGCTCTGGATCGTACAAGTGACGCTGGAATAGAAGCTATAAAATGGGGAATGTTGCCTTTGATGGAAAAATTTGGTGTCAGAGAATGTGCTGTGCACATATTAAAAAGAGGATCACCTCCGTTAGGTGGAGGGGAGGTACATTTTTTCTGTAACTCATTGATAACACTGCCTCTCACATTCCATGCTCTAGAGTCAACGAAAGTGTCAGCCATTCGAGGTGTTGCTTATTGTACCCGAGTGTCACCTTCAACTGCTAATAGAATAATAGATAGCGCAAGGAAAGTATTGCGTCCCACAAATGTCGAAGTTAACATTACAGCAGATGTATGGAGAGGAGAGAATTCAGGGAAATCTCCAGGCTTTGGTGTTACACTAGTGGCGGAGCTGAAAAAGGGCTGGAGAATATTTTCTGAAGGTGTGGGTTCCCTGGGTACGCTTCCAGAAGACTTAGGAGAACGTGTGGCCTATGAATTATTAGAAGAATTATCAAAGAGTTGTGTGGTTGGGAGAAATCAATTACCTTTATGCCTTGCTTTTATGGCACTAGGGAAAGAAGATGTAGGGAGACTTAAGATACACAAAGAACAAGTTGACGAAAACCTTATTTGGTTTTTAAGAGATTTGAAGGACATATTCGGTGTCGAAGCATTTATAAGAGATATGGCTACTGATACCAATGACAGCTCAGATGCTTGCCATATGATGTTGTCTATGAAAGGTGTAGGCTTCACTAGCGCAGCTAAGAAAGCTGTCTAGAATTGAACTACTTTGCATTGATTCACTAGCTATTTACATTTGAATCTATGTTTTACAAAATGTATTATACATAAACATAATTCACCAGAATGAACACCAACCAATGTAGTGTTGACATAAGTTTTCTACACTTGTAGCCTGTTGAATAAGCTTATCTACCTGCACTGGGACGCTCAATCCTTTTAATTTTTTGATATCATTACCTGTAAGTTTGTCTGTAATTCTCCGCAATACGAGAGCCGCTCTCGCATTTCTAATCTCTATGTCATTCTGTTTCGCCAATCTGGCAGCTTCTTGTTCATCAATCTGGCCTCTTCTCAAAAGTTCAGAAACGTTAACTTCATTCACATTAATTCCCGTTGACTCAGCCATGGCCTTCGTTGGGAAATCGAAGCCCCAGTTGATTAACGGGTCATAAGCAAAAGCTTCCAAGATCGCCATCAAAGACTCCTTATTATCCCTCAACACTCTCATAACATGCTCGCAAGTAATCCTGAATGATCCTTCGATTCCGCTAACTTCCATAGCATAATTTAACATTCTAGTCAATCTGAAAGGTACCTTCTCCGGATACTTTTCTCTTAGCATAGCAGCCTCAAAACAATCACCAAAATCTATATGTATTACCTCTCCCGTTACTCTATCAAGCATCAAGTTAGAAGGATGTCGATCTCCCAACCCTAGAATATAACCCACCATGGACATGACAGCAAGTGACCTGGTGTATGTTGTTCTCCTGTCGAGCCAGGACTCTGAGGACCTGGATTTCAACCATAACACTTTATAGAGATCTTGGCCACGAGTGTTATCCAAAGCACCAGTGAAAACTTCAATCTTCTGCAATAAGGTAAGACTGTCATAATCGGGGGCCATTTGAAGCATAATACGGTGCTCGATGTTGAGTAGTATCTTTCTGGATTCACGATATTCACGAATTAACACGTGGAAAGTGTCACTATTTGGAACCCATCCCAAAAGGCCAACCTTGGGTGACAAAGGAATAGCTGGGTATCGCTGAATATCCAAATGTCTCTTGAAGCACTCAGGATCATTAAACAATAAAGTATTCACCAATCCAAATAATTGCATGACCAAATTATCTTGACGAATATCCTCATGACCTTTGAGCAAATACTGGTAATCTTTTCCATCACTACCACGACAGCTAAGTTTACGAGGTCTCCGTTTGGAAGAAATAACCGAAATAGTAGATTCAAATCTTGCAATCCGATTAATTGGCTTCCCAGCTTCATATGTTCCAGGAACGGCCAACTCCAAATCTCTAGCTTCTTCTAGCTTAGGAGAAACATACTGTAACTCCAAACTTTGAAGTTGAGGCAATTGCCTACTAATTCTTCTGAAAACGTTGTAGTAAATATCCCATGCATGGTTAAGATTGGTAATGTCTTTAGTACGCCTATAATTTAAAACCCATTCGAACGCATCGGCAAGCTCTCGGCCATACGCATTACTAAAAGAAGACTCTCGCATGGTTTCAGCCCCGTTTTCTAGCATTTTGTGCAAAGGTTCTAACACCTCGAACATTTTTTCAGTGTTATGTTCCGCAAAGAAGAACCTCGATGCATCCTCTAAACCTTCATACCATTGTTCATGCCACAACACAGCTATTCTGATCAATTCATGGCTTACCAACTCCGACTGTCCAACCAAAACAGCCGAGTGAATACGCATCTTATCAATAATTGACAACGCCGCCTTTTTACGATTCAATGATTCTGATGTAACAGCAACAGCTAATGGATAAACAAGAGCTTGAGGGTGTGCCTTACCGAGGTCTGTAAGCAAGCCGAACAATGCTCTGCTCACAGTTTGGCTAGGTTGATGAATTCTCGAAATAAGCTGAGGTATGACCTCAAGCCACTTATCTATCTTAATCATGTTAAATCCTTCCGACATTGCTTGTGCAGCTTCCGGTATAGCACCGAATTTGAACCATAAAGTCAAGAGTCTTAATGTGTCTTGAAGGGAGTCTGAAGTTGAAAGTGCAATAGAGTGGAAGAAACCTTTAATGGAAGGTACCACATGTCTTTGGACAACTTCCAAAGGTATAACATGCGAATTCACGTCTTCTTCGTGGTCTTGTATGATGTCTTCATCAGTCAGAGCAACTTTGATCTGGTCATTCTGGCCCATAATTTCACCTTGGTTGACTTTGCGATCATTCTCTGTCCTGGTATTCGATGTGTACAAAGATAGAACTTCAAAGTTAGCCAAGGCCCAGTTATGCCAGGCCTTGTACCACCGATTATCAAAATGAGTAGCTAACAAATAAGCACCTAAAATGATTTCAGATGTTTCCGTTCTCCAACTGTTGTTCAAAGCAATTTGCCATTCACCCTGCTTCAAGAAACATCTAGCAAGTAATTTCGTATACTCTTCCACGTGCTTAGGGATGCCAGGCCCTTCAGAAGGAAGCGGTTGAGTAATTAG
This sequence comes from Millerozyma farinosa, assembly GCA_002196765.1. Lineage (NCBI taxonomy): Eukaryota > Fungi > Ascomycota > Pichiomycetes > Serinales > Debaryomycetaceae > Millerozyma > Millerozyma farinosa. Next base: position 196,287 of record NBND01000002.1, on the reverse strand, counting down.
ATCATTAGGATTCAAGCCAAGATCCTGTGACATTCTAGTTGTGAAGTCCACGAGATGCCTTAAAGCCTCTTTCTGTTGACCCTTCGCCCACATATACTTCAATTGAGCATACACAACTTGAGGGGGGGCCCTAGAAGGGTTGTCTGGTGATCCTTCTTCTAAAAGGTAATTAAGTGATTTCTCAGCAAGATTAAGCCTTCCTGATTTTCGGCAAAGATTCGCAAATTTTATCCAAGTTTCCATGTCTTGTTTCGGTTTAATAACTAAAGCTCTCACCTTCAACATTCTCTGCCAGATGTCTACATTTCCTTGACATCCTAGCAATCTAGTATTCCAAGTTTTCCTCATAATAGCGCGTTTTTCAGATCCCTGTGGCAAGCATTTGTACTTGATAATTTCCTCCAATTCAGCAAGCATCTGTACTCTAACAACCACACCGTAAGCTCTATTATAACTTTCACTCACAAGCGCTGTAATTTCTGTTACAAGCAAGTCTCTTGCCTTTAAAATATGATTCGAAGCTTCTTCAAAATTATTTCTATGCAAATTTAAAATAGCATTGAAAAATGCCTTATCTGGGGATTCTGATTTCATGACCTTAATATATGAATCCATCCTATCCCATTGACCAAGTCCCCAGGCTGCTGCTGCGGCAAGAGGTGCGATACCTCGCTTTATATCATTCGTGGAGCTACTCCATTTCATCAAAGCTAATTCCGAGAGCTGCTCCCATTCACCTAACGCATGCAAGCATCTCATCTTACCCATCACTACCTCCATATTTTCAGGTTCTTGTTTTTCACGCTCATTGTATGCCCGTAAAGCATCGTCCCATCTTTCTAGCTTTTCATACCAAGTTTCTTTCAACTGTAAATCATGGTGCATTTGCGCATGTTTCAATATACCAACGGCTGCATCTGTTTGCTGTAACTGGTTATTAATACTTATCAAAGATTCGATGGTAGGAGTTGTAGGCTCAACGTAAAATTCCAATTCTTTGTAATGTAAAGCTTTTGCATAGGCGTGACAACTTTGAGCATACTGGCTCAAAGTTGAAATTGCAATAGGAAGTGATTTATCATCATGTTCCATGAATTCTGCTAAATTCAAAAGAACTTGATGAATCTCCGGAGGATTATTTGGTGAAGAAAGTGCAATGCAAAATGCCTCAACGAGCTCTTCCTGATGCTGCGAGTACAACTCCGACCAGCAGCTTGCGAAACTTGCATTGAATAAATCTTTGGCTAAGGGATGATAGTCAGAAGCTAGTCCGGCACAAGCCCGAATTGCATGAGAAGGGCTCTGTTTCAAGAACTCCTTACTTAAACGAGCAAGCCACTCTTGCCAATCCTCACGAGTTCTTCCTTGAGATGTATCCCATGCAGCCTTTAGTGCGGCCTGATTAACAGGAAGTTTCTTTGAAGGTATATCTATGTCAGGCATATCGAAATAGTTCGATGTAGTCTCATAATCCTTGTATATGTTGAGATAGGCAGGTAAGGGATCTCCACTCAACAACTTTTGAACCAACTGATCAAACGTGGACGAATGTATCTTCTGTGCTATTAGAACCTTCTTGATAACCGGGACAAAAACGCTAAATCCCTTTCCAAGCTGTAATAATAAGTAGCTTAAAGTGTTCATTGACGCATTTTTTAATTCCGTTTCGTTCAGCTCTAGAATCCTTATCAATGGGTGAATGATTCGAGACGACATATCACAGAGTGATACAGTCTTTGCAAGTCTCCCGATTGTTTCAATTGCAGTACGGCGCAAAACTAATGGACCGACTTCGAATAGTCTTATAATACTTGGTACAATAATATGTGTATGTTCCTCGATGTTAGTTCCAAAAACAACAAAAGCACGTAGAACGTGTAACGAAGGCTCTCTACTTGGCGTCCTATCATTTTCAAATACGCCTAATAATAGTTCTAAAACACAAGGCAAGTGAATTTTGAACTCACCTTCCAATGCCTTCGAAATTGACTCTATCAAGTTTATTATTATTACCTGAATGTTGAACTGAGAATGAAGGTCAAATGACTCTATGATTACATCAAATATCTCAGGCAAGAAAGGTCTAATATGCTGTTTCATAATCAAAATTAAAGCACTCATTTGCTGAAAGTAAAATTTAAGCATGGAAGTTGGACAGGTCTTCATCACATTAAGAATCCCAGGAATAATCTGAGGGAGGAAAGGAACACATCTCAAACCCAAAGTTCGAAAGATATACATGATAGCTTGTATCACTTTATTATGATGGGAGCTTAAAGATTGATCCTTGAGAATTTTCATCAAGTTACTAATTGCAACTGTGGGATAATATTCCTCATTCGAAGGTGACATTCCTTGCATCAATAATGCTATATCCAATGGGGGTGCATTTTGCTCTGTGGAGACAGTTTTAGAGTTCTGTTCAACTTCTCGATGCTTATATGGGTCTAAAGCACCCAAAATTCCGAGAAGTCTCACAGCCTCTCTTCTTATATTAGGAGAGCTTTCCAGGCGGAGAATTCCTACTAGCATACCTAATAATTGAGGATAGTCAAGTAACGGCTTGATCACATATGCAGATGAGCTTGCAAGCTGACCAAGAGTCTTGAGGGCTGCATCTCGTTTATATGAAGAACTTTGATCCTGAAATATATCTAGTATCAAGGGCATTAACTCTGGTATGAAAACTTTCATATCCTCTCCTCCTACCACTGCCAATTCGCCTAACCCCCTAATCGCACTAGAAGCTACCGAAGAGCTAGCGCTTTTGACCTTGGGTAAAAGAGCCTCAACAATGGGTTTCACATAAGGTCTAGTCAAATCCTTAGAATTACTTATTAATAAAGAAAGTGAAGTAGCATTTTCTTCCATTTTTCTGCTTGTGGTGGCAAAAGCTAGTTGTGAAAGTAGCTGAATTAATGTTCTTCTTAATGAAGGGACAATATAAGCAGGATTAATAGATGACAACCTGCCCAAAATTTTGATGGCAACCTTACGGATTGTAAACACTTCGTCATTCAAAGCAATGAATAGTAAGCTGACATTTCCTGCCTGTGAAAGCTGAGGATCAAAGTTGCCTACATTGGACAAGCATGTTAGCCCTTGAAGCCTAATTTCAGGATCTGTATCCGTAATAGCAGTTGAAAGTAGTTTGTTGAGGACCTCGTTGACGGCATTTATAGCGTTAATGCTAGTCTGTTGGCATATCGGGTCTTTCACGAATATCGTGCAAGAGGTTATCATCGCTGTCAAGCGAACCTTATTATTACTATGATTAAGGTACTTGATTGTACAGTATCTCACGAACTCATTCAATTGAAAGTTATCAAATGTAAATGAGCTTAACATTTCCAAAGCCGAAACCAAAATTTGACTATCCAAACACTCATAAGTAGCATGGTCGCTTATAATATTACTGTAGGACATTCCCGTATCCCTAGATATCATTATTAGCCTGTAATCCCTTGCCAAGGATTCGTTTATGTGAACAGATCCGTATGGAGATCCGGGTGGCTGAAATAACTTACCCGATAACACAAGGCTAAGTAAGTTCAAAAGTTTCATGTTAATGGAATCAGTTAAAGGAGGGATATTGCAGATTAAAGTCTGTAAAACATCCTGCATCTGTTTAGACAAAGAGCAGTTTGTGAACATCATATCTAATATGTCTCTTTGCAAATGCTTTGTCAATGCTGGACCCACTGCTATCGATAACTTGCCGATACATTCGAAAATAGAAGGCTCCATCTCTTTCCTGCTGGATATATGCTTTGAGTGACCTGAAACCGATGCTGATATGGGATTCATACCTGAAATTGGAGAAATTGAAGAGCCGTTACTTTGCCCAGTTGAAGGAAAAGATCCTTCGCCACTATTGAATACCGCACCAACAAGTATTTGTTGCATATTGGGGTTTGTTGAATAGGAAAGCACTTCCCTGATATTGTCAAGAATGGCATCTAGGTACGTTGCCATTTGGTTTCCAACCTCAAAGGCAATCAATCCTATACTCCTGAATATTGCACTCTTGTCTGCGCTTGCACTTTCACTATATTGATGTTTCATCTTTTTCAATTGGGCGAGATAGTAAAGTAATGTACGGTGAAGATATTTTTCAATGAATAATTCTCTGTTGACTTTGCACAAAAGTGGAATAATATTAGTGATCTCTTGTCTTATAATAGAATGGCTACTGTTTCGATAAATCATCACATTCTCATATATTGCTTTGCATTTGCTTCTCACGTAATTGTCATCATGGTATCTCGTGAGCTCACGATAGACCAAAAGAGACCCATGTATGATCTCCGTCGATTGAAATGTAGATGACGTAGCTGCTAAGATGTTATACGCTGTGCTTGCGGCCGAATTTACTGTGCTTAGTGTAGGATGTGTTGCACCATCTGAAGATTCGTGAAGGTCTGTTGAGTCTTTTTGAGGTGAACTTTTACTCCCGTCATTAAGAGACTTGGAAGCTTTTTCTATGAAGTTTTTTATCCAAAATCTCCTCGATTCGATATCTCTCTCGTATATTATATCCATACATTTTCTCAATGCTACTGCAGCGTCAACCCTAACAATATATTTGTTATCCTTTAATGGTACCCACAAATGCTCCAATATTTGATTTATGAATGGTAAAAGTAAACTAGGGGCATTCTCGATTAAAGCTGTGAGTATCAAAAGAGCGGCGTGACGTCTATTATCACTCAGCTTATTGTCATTTTGAAGCCATTCAATGGCCCTTTTGGCTTCAAAATCTACAAAGTCACCGGTGAGAGTTCCTCCTGGGATTGCAAGTTTTCCCAAAGTTGCAGTAGCTTGCTTCATAATGGCCAAATCGTTGGACAATATCAACGTGCTCAAATAATTAGAGAATCTGGCCGTCTTTGTTGCATTTTCTTCTCCCACGCCTGAATCAAAATCTATTAAAGCATTCAACGCCGCTATACCTCCTAATTTCTCAGATGCTTCGCTACTATGCAAAAGCCCGAATATCGTTTTATTGATGTCATTGTTATATCTATTGAACTGTTCTGGCGATAAATCTCTCGATATTGAGGCTAGATAATTCCGTAATTCAAGAGCGTATCTATTCCGCTCTTCCTCTTGGTCAGATCTGAGTCCATTTATTATCTGATTCAATGCAATACCATCAATAATTTGCAGCTGTGTGGCAGACATCCTGACCCTTCATATCCTAACCCTTCTTACAATTCTTTGTTATCATGTTATACTTTGACTTTTTGTATAATGCACTACTCTGTAATTCTAAAAACCATTTCTTGTAAATACATATATATTTTATGGAACAGAGAAAAGAGAGAAGTTTCTGACGATACTTGGGCCATATTCGTCGTAGTCTTGCTTGGTGTAACAATAGCTTTTGAACTCAGATGTTTGAGCCAATAGAGAGCCTCCGAACCAAACAGCATTACGCTGTCTCTTATGGGAGATAACTTGTACCTCAACACCAGTACTTTTCACACCGCTTAATTTTTCGCTCAAGGCAATACGTTCATTGACTAAAGACTTAAGGTCTCTTTGTAATCTTCTACCAAAATCCTTGAACATGGTTGACCCTCCAGATAATACAATGTTCTTGTAAAGCTTTTTCCTCACATCAATTGGGGAAGCCTGTATCACCTGGTCGACCACTGTAGGCAATGGTGTAAGGTAGTCAGAAGAGAAAATCTCTGGGTTAAAGAATATTTCTGGAGCAAGGAATCTCTCATAGCCAACGTCAACCACATTTCTCTTGTTGCGATCAGCATATTCAACGATATACTGGGCAAATTTCTCTTCTGGGTAGTTATCGAATTTGCTGAACTCCTTGACAATGTCAGGACAGACGTAGCAAAATTGTTGTTTTATTTTTTCAGCTGTTTGTAAGGAAGTATCTGGTTCGCCTCTATCTCTCAACAATGACTGAATGAAAGAGGTGATGTCTCTACCAGCTAATGGTATATTTTTTATGGCTGTGCCGATGACGTATCCTTCAGCGACTGGAATTACGTGTGTCACACCGTCACCCGAGTCAATGACAGTACCGGTCAAAGAACGATCCTGAACCTTAGAAGACGTCCACGAAGCTGCTAGCGCTAAAACTGCTTGGACAGCTATATATAAACCAGCGCAATTGAATGATTCGAACATAATTTCAGCTGTGTTCTCTCTGTTTTCGGGAGGATTCAAGGGGGGCTCAGTTAATAAAAAGTAGTGATCTTCTGGCTCACATCTCAAGTACTTGAAGATAGATTGCTCCCATAACCGTTCCATATGATCCCAGTTCTCTATTTGGCCATGTTTGACAGGATAAGATAAATTGTAGTTTGGACCAGCACTGGCTGACAAAGCTTCGTCGCCAATGTAAAAATCTAAGTCTTCCAATCCTCTTTTGGACGACAAGAACGAATTCTTCGAAGTGGTGCTCTTGGTAGCTTTGCCTGACGCTGAAGACGTCGCAATCGCCGTTGGAAAGACAAAGGAAGGTGAATCGTTTCCAGCAAATCCTAACTTTGTCAAACCGGTTCCGTTGTCCATAACAACGGCTGGTGTTCCCATGCTAGCCATGTTTGAAATTGAGTTATTATGAAGTATCTACTAGTGTTTACCCAAAATTTTAAGTTAATCAATAGTAGTTTTAGCTATGACACGGTAGAATACTAGATTACGCTAACGCTAATGATAGTGGTTTCAATTAACCTTCAACTTAGGGTTGTTTTGGTTTGCACACTACTAATGTTACCATTCCGATTTCTTCAGCAGTGGCACATTGGGTGATTACCATAGGCAGTTTTGGCTCCTTCAAAGTCAAATATAATGTTCCTATATACTCTTCTGATTTTTGGCTCTGTTCATGCATCTTGACTAGGTCTACAAAAAGAAATGCACATTTCTTGATACCTTATCCATTTTGTTGCAGCTTTTAAGATGTGACTGACAGTGATATCGTCTAGACACCATGAACTCGTTAACAAAGGAAGAGTATGACCCGTGCACCGAAAAACTATCTCAAATATATATCAGCTTATTGGACAAAAAAAGAGTTGGTGAGGTCAAAGCATACACTTAATCCTCATTTTTTTTGCAAGAATTGTCGCATTTTGTAAAGCTACAGCTATACATATAACGTACATATGTCAGAATAATTACATCTACATTCCACTCAAACTTTATACAAAATTTATTATTATAGAAGGTACAACACACTCTCAAAAAAGGTTAAAATTCATCCTTTCCACTGATGATGACATCATTTATCTTCAAGATCATTCTAGTCAATTGAGTTGCCAACAACAATTGCTGTTTCTTGCCAATCAAAGGATCGATAACAAATAATTCCTTCATGTCATTTGATCCTAAACCTAAACAGTCAACACCTAAATTGGAAGCTTTTTCTAACGAGTGCTTTGCCTTTAAAGCAGACAAACATTCTATAGGGTCCAACCCAGAATTTTCAGCAAGAGTCATTGGAATTGTATCCAATGCATTCGCAAATGCCCTGAATGCATATTGGTCAATCCCGGCTTGCTTATCAGCTGCCTCACTAACAGCCAAAGAGCAAGTCAACTCAGCAGCACCACCACCATAGACAACTCTATTATCTCTGATTAAGTTACGAACAACACAAATAGAGTCATGAAGGGCCCTTATACCCTCAGCGACTATCATCTCATTCGAGCCTCTAATGAAGCAGGTGACGGCCTTCGTATTAGAACAGTCTTCGATGACCAACATACGGTCCCTTGTTGTTCCGAATTCCAATTCTTTGATTGTTCCTGCGTATCCCAATTTTTCAGAAGTCAAGTCTTCAAACCTTGGAACTATTCTTCCGTTGGTGGCAATAGCCAACAACTCAAGTTCAGCACCACCAATCCAACGGATAGCATTCAAATTGTTGGAAAGCAATAAGTGGTTTGCTTCATCATCGAAACCCCACTGACAGGCAACGATGTTTGCACCTGCATTTTTGACGCAGTCTATCATTTCTTGGAACTTTTCTTGTTCATATTTCTGCAAAACTTCAAACTCGGCAACTGATGATATATCCAATTTGTGTTTAGTCTTAGGTTTTGGTGGCTCGAATGGGCAAGTCAAAATCGCTATTTTACAGTCTCTCACTTCTTTGTCCATCTGAGGATGAGAGAAGTCTTTATCCAACAAAACACCTTTGATCAAGGAAGAGTCTTCGAGAGCACCGCCCACTTTACTCTCCATTTTGATGAGTTCGAAATCAACGTCTTTCCTCTCGAAGTCGGCGACAGACAAAACTGCATCGACTGCCATTTGCGCAAAATGGTCATGTGCCTTGGAAACAATCTTCGAGCCCAAAGCAGTCTTGGCTGACTTCAACAAGTTCTCGTCGGTGGATTCTTTACTAATATCTATCTCTTCCGCCACCTGGTCTAACTGAGCACAGGCGATCTTACATGCTTCATCAAATCCATTGGCAATTTTTATTGGGTGTATGCCCTTGTCAATAAGCTCTAATGCCTGGTCCAACATGGCACTGGCAAGAACCACAACTCCAGTTGTACCATCACCAATTTCGTCATCTTGGGACTTCGACAATTCTACGAGTAACTTGGCAATCTCGTTGTCCAAGTCCATCTGTGATAAAATGGTAGCACCATCATTCGTAATTGTGATATCACCATCCTGGCTAATTAATATTTTATCCAAACCTCTAGGACCTAATGATGATTTTACTATTGATGCCACCGATCTGGCAGCTAAGATGTGTGATTTAGTTGCTTCGAGACCATGTTTTCTTTGCTTTTTTCCTTGATCCCTTACAATGATGAATGGCCTTCCCGTTTCATCTTGCGCCACTATGGCGTTGCTCATATCTGGCATTCCAGTCATTGGTGCAGATGCCATTTTGTCACTTTGTCTATGCCTAAAAGTTCTGTTGTATTATAAAGTTTTCCATTTCTCGACTTTCTACATATATAAACTGTAAACTTTTACATTTTAGATGATGGGCCCTTATGAAATAGTGTTGATGAGATGGATTATAGGTACTGTTTTTGTAATGGTCGAAATTAAGCAATATTATATAACACACGTTGCCCATGCCATAGTATGTAACCAGTAAGGCTTGCCAATTCACCTGTATACTTGCTCCAATCGTGTTTTCAGCTGTCAGAAGTAATCTGGAGTCGCATCTCTATTTTTTTTTTTTTTCAGCCAAAAAATTTTTCAGAAACCACCGGACGAGGCTGCTTTAAGTCAAGAACCGACGTGGAAGGGAAATATAGGTTGAAAACATTCGTATACCCGTATCGGAAGCGCACATTATGACTGAAGAAATAGATGTAGATAATGCCACTATAGAGCAACTAAAGGATGTTCTTATCAATAAAACCGGCGACATCAAGCTAGCAAATAGGTTTAGGGCTTTGTTTAACTTAAAATGCATTGCTTCGGAATCCACCAACGAAGAGGAAGTGAAAAGAGCTATTGACTACATAGCAGAGTGTTTTAACGACAACTCTGAGTTATTGAAACATGAGGTGGCCTACGTTTTGGGACAGACCCAAAACTTGTACACTGCAAAATACCTAAAGGAAGTCTTGGAAAGCAAGACTCAACAAGTGATGGTTAGACACGAGGCTGCAGAGGCTTTGGGAGCTTTGGGAGACACCGACTCTTTAGAACTCTTGAAGAAATACCGGGAAGAAGACCCCTCTATTGAGATAAGACAGACTTGTGAGTTGGCGCTCGATAGAATCAAGTGGCAGAATTCCGAACAAGCCAAGTCAGAAAATTTGCAACAATCTTTATTCACATCCATCGATCCAGCTCCTCCTCTTCCAAATGATAAGGAATCGAAGGTGGAGAAGTTGAAAGAAATTTTGGTCAACCAAAATGAGTCCTTGTTTGAAAGATACAGAGCAATGTTCAGACTCAGAGATATCGGAAGTGATGAGGCATGCCTTGCTTTAGCTTCTGGTCTTATGGATGATCCTTCTGCTCTCTTCAAGCACGAGATCGCTTATGTTTTCGGTCAGTTATGTAACCCTGTGACTGTTCCTGCTTTGATAAAGGTTTTAAAAGATGATAAAGAAGCTGGAATGGTTCGCCACGAAGCCGCTGAAGCTCTTGGTTCGATTGCAACCGATGAATGTTTGCCTGTTTTGGAGTCGTTCTTGAATGACAAAGAACAAGTGGTGAGAGACTCTGCAGTTGTCGCCTTGGATATGTACGAATACGAAAACTCCAACGAAATGGAGTATGCCACATTGAAGGCAAACTAATTTGTGCGCTATGATGCACAAAAGAGTTCCTTCCTATGACTGCTACTGTAATCAAGCAATGTAAAATATTTACCGTATGAATTCTAGATGATTTCTTTACTAATATACAACTCAATAAATGACTAATTATTTGTTCTGAACTTGAAACCACAGTCCGTGCATGTGTAGAACACTGTAGCACCTTCATCCGCTGATCTAAGCTGCAATGTATGATACTTCATCTCTTCGCATCCACATCTAGGACACTTCTCTTTAATAGTTGCTCCCTCATCCAACTCGTCCTTCTTCAAAGAAGTCTTGACAACAGATCTTTGCATTTTCAAAGCTGATGGGAACGCATCTTCAGAAGATGTGGTGGTGACTTTCAAATCAGCAAATTTTGATGCTGGATAGCTTTCATTGCATAATTTACAATTTAATGACGTAGAGTTACTTATCTTGTCCAACAAGTTACCACAGGAGGTACAGAATATCAAAGAACCAACAACAGACATACTTGAATGTTCTCTTAGGCTTTTTAATGACAAGCAGAAGTACTGATATTCAATTTTTTTTTTAAGGTATCATATTGAAAATTTGATACTCTCGCATTTTAAGTGATGAGCATTTACTTAAGGTTTGAGACAACCAGTTTATGCCATGCCAGAAAGGAAGGAGAAAAGACGAATGAATATCAAGTTTACAGCAACGTAATACGACGATAGGGTAGTTCTACTCTACGTATACGACCCAAGGATACTATAATTTAATTATGGCACTGTGTGCTAAGCTTGTTCTTCATTTGCAGGACCGCGATATATTTAATCCACCTTCGAGTTATACACAGCAGTAAAGAGGATAACATGGTGAAAAAGGTTTTATTGCTAAACGGACCTAACTTAAACCTTTTAGGTACTAGGGAGCCCGAAAAATATGGTAATACGTCTTTAAAGGACATTGAAAATGCAGTTATCAAGCAGGCAAGTGACAGAAACGATGGATCCGAGGTGCTAGTGTTCCAGAGTAATGTGGAAGGATTCATCATTGATAGGATCCACCAAGCAAAGAATGAAGGGGTTGAGTTTGTGGTGATAAATGCGGGCGCCTATACACATACTTCAGTCGGTATTAGAGATGCTCTTTTGGGCATCTCAGTTCCATTTATTGAAGTCCATATCACTAACGTGCACCAGAGAGAACCTTTCAGACATCACTCATATCTCAGTGATAAGGCAGTGGGAGTCATTTGCGGTTTGGGCGTCTATGGTTACTATGCATCCATCGAATATGCTTTGAATTACTAGAATGTAAAAACTGGCTAGTTATATACTGACATGTTCTACTCAAATATATACTAGAATACGTCTGCAACAAAGAAATCTCATTCAACCATAAATTCCCTCCTCCATACTTGCAGGGACAGGTTTATCTCCGTATACTCCAGTCCAACTAAGTGGCATGGTGAGTTTTTCTGGACATGTAATTTGAAGGTATTCACATGTTTTGCGAGCAAGGTTTTCGGCATCGAAGGTGTTGTCACCCTCGTATACGTAACTGACAAGCAGAACTACCTCGGGAGCTACCGGGTATGTAGAAGAGGTTTTCGACTTGATAAGATTCGTAATTTCATCTATCAAGACTGGAGTTTGGTACACATCATTCATTAGCTTATCGCTTTCGCTCAACTTCAACGAGTTAAAAGACTTGTTGAGCAATTCGTCTATGCTTAAAACGTCGATAGTGCCAGTAGCAGCTTCTGCCATACCTGCATCATTTGAGTTCAATATGACTATCTTCTTGAATTTATGTAATTCTATGAATGGCAAAATTACCTCAGAAGCAAACTTCTTCTCAAAGCCAGGAATAACCGGTGATCGCTGCTGAATTACACATAAGTGTAGTTTATTGCTGTGGTAAACCTCTAATGCCGTTGAAATACCCTTTGGCTGTTCAAGCTGTGATGAACAATCGATAGGGGAAGCGAATGGATGAAGATAGAGATCATCTAGCGTCTCAATGTTCTCCAATTTTAGTGAATGGATCAAAAGGTCTATGCAAAGCTGTGGAATATTTCCAATAGATACTAATGGAATTATTAGCGTAGAGTCATTTAGAAGTGAGTCACTTCTGTTAGTATGATGGGTTGTCATCTATGGCGACTGTTCTTCGCTTACAACTCAATTTTCTGAAGTGCGCTTAAGTTTAAATTGTACAGTCTATAAAAACTACCAATGGTCACTCATTGAATCGATATGTGACGAATTGGAATAAATGTTAGAATGCAACAACGATTCTTTCGAACCTGCATTCAACTTGGAGGAAGAATGCTCTCCCATATCACAAGTGACCTGATGCTGTTCTGCACCGTTATGGATAGCAGCTGAATATGAAGAACCTGCAACATCTGATCCTAGAATTGAAGACAAAGCAGTATTAAAAGAGTTTCCATGGCTATTTATATGAACACCTCCATTCCTGGGGCTGGGGTTACTTGCGTGGGCTTGGACTGAATGACTAACGTCAGAAAAGCTGCTATTTTGGGTTATGTTGGTCAAGGAGGTTACAGTTGAAATGTTCTGTGACGAGGAGTATCGAAAATCACTTGGGGTGGTAGAGTTTGTTTGCATAGATTCAGTTCCTGCTGTGTTTTGACTTAATGTGTTTCCATTAGGGGTATTTAGCAGCTTTGATGATTTCTGTATGTGAGATGGATTCATGGTATTATTCGAAGACAACGGAGCCAAAGCAGCTGATTGCAGAAATGATGAATTTCTACCAGGTAGATTTAAGGTCATGAAGGATGAAGAAGTCACACTCTGTGTCTTGGGCGAAACCGTGATTTGGTTCTGTATTGTGTTGAAGGATGGTAATTGTTGAGCGGCTGATAATGAAATAGGAGGTATCGTTGGATGTAGCAGCGTCGATAAGTTTGAGTTGTTAGGTATAAGTCCAGCTATGTGTGAAGCTACAAGCCCATGAAGTGGCAGTACCATCCCGGGATGTGACATTTGAGAAAAGGTATCAACCGATTGCCCATTTAGTGGGGAGGAAGAAGGGTGATCTAGATATTCATCGTTTGACTCATTTAGTAAAGGAGATAAGGGAATAAGGTTAGAATTAGTGCCCGAAGAGTTCGAGTTCATATTTGCAGAAGAGCCGAAACCTTGGTTATGTGTGTGGGTGACATCTAAAGATACATTCTGTCTGTTCTTCTCCAAATCTAGTAGCGAAATAAGAATAGCCCTGTAGTCGTCAACAAACTTTGAAAAGAAAAGTTTAACCATAGATTTCTTATCACTCTCTAATAACCCGTGGTTATTGAAAAGCGTGTTATTTATCAAGGAAGTGACCTCGTTATAAAGGAAATCTAGGTTCACATCATGACGAAATATATCATCTGAAGAAGCAGCGTTCTTCGAATCTACTTGGCCTTGCTTTGTATCTGTTTTCTGCTTCAGACCGTCAATTTTTCTTTTTTTCGTGAAACCGTCAAAATCATCCTGAAGGTTATTCATCTGTTTTCCACCTATGGTCACGGTTGACGCATCTGAATGGTTACTATACTTTTGTGTTTGCATAGAAATCTGGGCTCTGGCTGTAAGCGATGTGTCGAACAAAGTTGGAGAATTGTATCTTGCAGTCGAATCCTCTCCTATGTCAAGCGTTGCGGAAGACTCCGGAAAATACTTAGCGAGGGGCCTTCTGTGCTTGAAAATATCGCCATAGTTCTCTTCTACCTGGCTACGCGAAAGGCCATCGATGTCATGGTCGTGACTGTCATTGATAACCACTAAGTTCCAATTTTTCTTCTTGATAGAATAGTTAGCCCTGATTTTAAAGGGACAAGACCGTGCCTTTGCACCTGTAGTATTATTTGTGGGTTTGCAACGGAATATCATCTTTTTTGAGTCCGACCTTGCAATAGCAATATGTATACCTCGCGTCTTCAAAAGGTAATCCAGCAACCATGGCTTGATGTGCTCCTTACTTTTGAATTTTTGTAGCTCCAACTTTGAGTCACCTAGTGACCGTTTTTCAATAGCTAAGCCCGACATAAGACTAAAGTTGGTCCATATTAAGCCAATAATTATCAAATTGTTTCCCAGAAACGATATGAATAATAAGCAAAAAGAACTCTAAATAAAATTTATTACACAATATTTAATTGCAGTGCTTGTTGTCTCCACCAGTTAATGTTGTCAAAAACTTTTGTAAGAATCGAAGAAAGTTCAATATATATACCTTGCCATAACCCGGATGAATGATCCTGAAGGGATCGATAGCCAATTTAGCCGAACGGTTCAGAGTGCAGATCGTAGTAACTTGCTAGAACCACATAAAGAGAAGTTAGTTAACTTTGTATTGGCATTGAAAGATTACTTACAACACGCTCCACAAAGAGAAGATATCGAAGGAAATAATAAAACTAGACAAGCAATCGAGCTATTCGAAGCTCTCCAGGGATTGATAAGAGAAATGGAGAGGTCTGTTTCTCAGCGCCAGGAATTGACTAGCACCATACAGCAAGCCGATGTCCGCCAAGACTCCAGCTACGATGATCTCATGGAACTAAATGGCTATTTCAAGAAACTCAATATTCGAAGCTCCGTCAATGGTGACGATACTCCGTCCGGTGAATCCCCCAGCGATGGCAGTGAATTTGAAGATGAGCCTTAGACTGACCGCCACACATACACCATACCCCACTAGCAAAGCGTTACTCGTGAAGAAATTTGCTATGGGGCCTAAAGCAACCAATGCAATTATAGAAATGACTGTAACATCCTAATGATTTTTATATACAAGTTTATATATTATAAAATAAGGAACATGAAGAACACCTGAGTAGATTACTGATACATTACGCATCACATCGTTATCTCTCATAAGCTTATTCCAAGCTCACCTTGGCGCCCAAAGCTTCCAAAGTGGCCTTGATCTTATCGGCATCTTCCTTGGCAACATTATCCTTCAACACCTTAGGAGCAGATTCGACAAACTTCTTTGACTCAACTAACGACAAGTTCAACAAGCCCTTGACTTCCTTGATGATCTTTGGCTTGGCTTTAGCATCGATAGATTCCAATTTAACCGAGAAAATGGTCTTTTCCTCTGCTGGTTCTGGTGCACTTTCTTCCTCAGCCTCCTGGGCAGCTGGAGCAGCAGGAGCAGCTCCAGCTGCTGGGAAGGAAATGTCAGGAATGTTCAACTTCTCTTTGAGCTCGCTAACTAAGACAGAAGTTTCCAACAATGTAAGGGTCGAAATCTGATCAACGATAGCGGTGATTTTTGGATCCACGGGCTCCTTGGAAGCAGCGGCATTGGTGGAGTTCCACCTATAATTTCCAACAGCCTTGCTTGTCACTCTTCTCAATGATGGCTTAATAGCTTGGCGTATCATCGACATGTTTCTGAAGTATTTGAAGCTCCTTAAGCGTTGGCTTTGAAAAATTTGATATTTCGTAGAGCAAAAATCAACCGCGCACGACCATAATTATTCGAGGTGTTATAGATTAGCTTAATTGAAGTTGGCTAAGCTTTATGCTCCTTCAGCTCATCACGCAAATCTGCAATACGCATAGTTAGAGGTAAGAAACAAGATGGCATCATTTAGATTCTGTGCGGAGTGCAATAATATGTTATATCCTAAGGAAGATAAAGAAAATGCAAGACTACTTTATTCGTGCCGAAATTGTACTTACACCGAATTAGCAGAGAACCCCAAAGTTTACAGACATGAATTGATCACTAATATCGGAGAAACAGCTGGTGTGGTTCAGGACATCGGAAAAGATCCGACTTTGCCTAGGTCAACTACGTTATGTCCAAATTGCGAAGCACGTAATTGTGTGTTTTTTCAATCGCAACAACGAAGAAAAGACACCTCCATGATTCTATTTTACGTATGTCTAGAGTGTAAAACAGTTTTTCGTGCGTGATGAACACTTTCAGATTCATGTACTTTAATTATAGAGACCTACATTGTTAAAATATTTGATATACGATTGATTCACGAATATAGGAACGAGCTAAATATTTTACTGTAGATAATTGGAAGATGGAAAGATAATAAAACACCAAGAGCATGCTAAACATAAATTGTAACACAAAGAGTCAAAAATCAGGGAAATACTGGCCATATGGATCTTCACACACTATTCCATAATCAAGTTTTTCTTCTGGGTAATGATCAAAGAGGGAAGTGTCTCCGACTCCAGCAGTGATTGGAGGTTCATATGGGGTTTCGATATCCTTGGCTAGAAGCTTTTCCCAAACAACTTCCAGGAACCATGGATGGTTCCTGATATCTGCTGGACCGTTCATCAAGTTTCCTAATCTACGGGTCAAGTCGGCTGTCATAAGTCGAGATAATAAGTCTACCACGTCAGGACCCATGAAGCTAGGAAAATTAATCTTACCAGATAAAATTCTTTCGTAAGTTTTCATGGGAGTTGAGTTATAAAACGGAGTGTACCCGGCTAACATTTCAAATATAAGAACACCCAAAGACCACCAGTCAACAGATTTGTTGTAGGGCTTGGTGGTGATAACTTCAGGGGCGATATAATCTGGGGTACCGCATAATGTCCAGGTAACAGTGTTCACCTCTTTGGCAAAGCCAAAGTCTGTAAGTTTAATGTGTCCATTTCTGTCTAACAAGATGTTTTCAGGCTTTAAATCACGGTATATGATATCATGTGTATGCAAGTATTCCAAAGCTAGAATTACTTCTGCTGCATAAAATTTGGCAACTGGGTTGGGGAACCTCTGTGATTTCCTCAATAAGCTGAAAAGTTCACCACCTTCTATGTAATCCATAACCATAAAGAGACATTTGGAGTCCTGGAAAGTTCCCCACATACGGATGATGAAAGGGTGTTCTACTAATTTTAACATTCTTCTTTCGTCATTGGTGTGTTCAACCTGCTTCATTTTCACTACTTGATGTTTCTTCAAGACCTTCATGGCATAATAACGCCCATTGTGAACAGATCTGACCAAATGGACTCTTCCAAATGATCCTGTTCCGAGCGTACGCATGATGTAAAAATCGTTTAAGGAGTACTTGCCCTTGGACACAGCTGAACGCTGAGGTAACAATGACCTCTTCACAGCATCACTGGTGTGAGAACCCTGGCTCTGGGGCATGTTTTGAAAGTTTACAGCTGTCTGATACTGCAGACCAACAAACTGTCCCTGAACAGGATGCGTGCTTGGTGTAGCGTATTGATCCATATTTCAAATATTGCTTTCCGTAGTTTCCAGTGCCAGACAAACAAAAAGACTGTTATTGTAATTGCTAGTTTATACCTTTACTTCAATTGTACTTAGCTTGATTGATAGACCTTTCTAAACCAGATTACTGTTCAATCAATATTTTAAGAATGTAGGAGTTATCATGAAATAGCGATGTTCTGACCCAACTGCTTCCTTCCTTGACTCAATTGTCTAAATCCCGAAGTACAAAATAACTGTATCTATCTTGAAGAGTGTCGAGATGAAAGATTATTTGATGTGTTTCAATTAAGGGTGATTATTCTAGGGCGATGAATGTGCTTGATGTTATTGTCAAGGATAAATTATTTTGAATTATAACACCTAAGTCTTGTCGTTCAGAAAAGCAAGAATTTTCTGATTCGTAGTAAGTCTTTGCCTCAGAGTACGAATTGCGCTTGATTATCTCAATACATGTATTGTGTATGTATATACTATGAATTGACCCTCTACAAAGTAGAATACAGTTAACGTGCCAGGTAGTGCACAGACAAAAACCTTAACCATTCACTCCGTCTTGGGCCATCTGTACTATTGCATAGACGTTCATGACAGAGACTAAAATCCAGATGAGCACCACTATGATAGTAGTGATCCAGTTATTTTGCATATACTTATATTTCTTTCCACCACTTTGATTCGATTCTTGATCAGCATATTCCGTAGTCGTAATTCTTGCGCTGTCATCAGACTCAGCAACAACCGATGGTGGAATTTCAATTCTCATGATTGACTTTTTGCAGGTGAAGTAAATCAATGGAGCAGATAAGAAAGGCAAGAGAAGCGAAATGATAACTTGCGAAATGTTAAGTGCAATATTCATCCCGCTTCTACCGATGGAGACAGAAATTGCAAGGCATGGTATGATAGAAATAGATCGAGTGACTAATCTTCTAAGCCATGGTCTCAAGGTCCAGTTTATGTGGCCTTCACTCACAATTTGTCCTGCAATTGTACATACAATTCCAGCACTTTGTCCACTGAAAAGGAGGGCCAACATGAAAGTGGTACCAATAGCAGGAGCCAAGTTTCTTGAGAGAAGATCATGGATGGTATACAAGTCAGCATCCAATGCTTCTGGAGTGCCGTACAATGTACTTCCGGCTATAACCAAGATAGCCAGGTTGACGAATAATGCAAAAGTAAATAATGTGATTACGAGTTCAGCAATTGAATACTTCATCGAGTACATAACAGCTTGATATGATGGTTTGTATGCTCTGTAGAAAAAAGAGGCTTCCTTGTCTGCCACTACTTTCAGCTTTTCAGCTTTAGGGTCTTCATTTAGAGCTCTTCTATCGTTCTCGTCCAACAATTCGTCGAGCTTCACAATGCCGTTCTTTACATCATACTCTCTCAAGCGAGGTTGGACAATTCCTGATCCAAGGAAAAGTGAATGTATCATAACTGTTGAACCAATAATCGAGGTAGCAATAGTTATTCCGCTCGATTCGAACATCTGCTTCGAAGGGACGAATCCCCTTAATATGTCAACCTGTTCCTGAAAGTCAACCGGTATTTTGGCTAGTTCCACTGCAAAGCAGACAACGACAGCCATGACTAATAATGCGATCACATACTCAAATAATTTAACGAAACGAGTCGACGAAGTATCATTTCTATAGGCCATCAACACAAATATAACGTCGACTATGGTTATCACAACACCAGCAGGGAGGGGAATTTTAAGCAAGATGTTGAGGGCAACGGCTGAACCCACCACTTCTGCCACATCGGTAGCGATGATGGCACATTCAGCTAAAATCCATAAAATGATATTTAACCACCTGGGCAAGTACTCTCTGCAGCATCTTGCCAAGTCATGACCTGTTACAGACCCTAGCTTGATGCAGAGACTTTGCAAAAAAATGGCAATAATATTGGAAAAAAGAACTATAGTGAGCAAAGAAAACCGGTTGGATGCACCTGCGGTAATACCGGTAGCGTAATTACCTGGATCCATATATGCAACAGAGACCATAAGACCTGGCCCGATGAAGCTACTGTATCTTTTCAAAACAACTAGAGTTTTCCTCCATAGGACTTTAATTCTTGATTCACTACCATTAGCAGGCTGTGCAGTGACCTCTTCTCTTGTAGTCTCGTCCTTCTTCTTGAAAGGAAAGTACAGCCTTTTGCTGATACGAATCCTACTCCCACTAGATTCTGCTCCTTCTGATTTTATAAAGCAATTCATCTTCCGTATTTAGTTATACTTCACTACGAGGGAGGATAAGGCATCCTTCGTATTTAACCTACACAGCGTTGAATTAATCTAAATCGCGGAAGGCCATTTCGGGCATTCTAAACTTTTTCTATTGGTTGTGAACACGCTGGTGCTAGGAAGCACTTGAGAACCGTGAGACACCGGGGCGAAGGTAAATTAGTGGTTCTCGATATATTTAGATATATTTGCGCCTTTGTGAGTAATAATATCGGTGATCTTACGGAGAATGTCACCAAAATTATTGAACTCAGTATAAGGTATACCTTCTCTGTTACAGTATTTAATCAAATCCTTGCCATGCTTAGCAAAAAGGAGGTTGGTTTCCTTTGCAGCAGACAAGTCGCTAACACCGTCACCACAGTAGAAAAGGAGCTTTTGGTTCTCTGCGGTGATTCCATTCTCAGCCAAGTATTGCTTGATAGATCTGGCCTTATCGTGGCCAAAAGAAGAATCGGGGTGCTTGTAGATAATGTCCCACGAACCGTCAGCTTCCACACGCACATCGTTACTGATGATCTCAATCTTCTCAACCGCATCCTTGCCGACCAATTTCTCTAACAAAGCCTTTATAATTGGCTTCATTCCCGAGCTCACTACCACAACTGGAATTCCGTTTTTCTCTGACCATTCGTAGAACGTTTTAAAGCCTGGATCGAGTTGTATGTTGGCAAGTAAGAATTCGATACACTCGGGAAACGGGGTTGGAATGGAGTCTAGCATCTGTTGGAACCCATCCTTGAATGATAAATTACCATTCAAAATTTCATCATTCACTTCTAATCTCCTAGGTCTTCCGAACCCTAGGTTCTCGGTCAAGTAGTCATTAGAGTCTTGTAAAGTGACAGTACCGTCCCAGTCAGTAAAAACTACCGCAGGACTAGATGCAGTGGAGCTCATGTTTATCAATGTCTGACGACGTTTTGCTCCCATAAATCTAATCCACAATCTACGTCTACTCATGCTCGTCGGGAATGTCGCGTACCGAACGATAGCAATACTAAATGTCGCAACCGTCAATATGAGCAGACATATATTCTAATACATTCTACGTTTCTTTCCCGCATTTACTTCTTCCATTTGCAAACGGTGCAATAATTTGGATGGCTTTGTAGTAGTTGTTACGTCCCTATAGCTTTCACAGACCAATTTGCAATATAAAAGTATAGAGGAAGATGTTTGAGAATTTAAAAGCATTTATTAGGCATGGAAAATATGCCAATGAATTCAGAAGAAAATATCCGGAAGAAAATGATACGCCGAAAAGCAAGCCTTCCTCCATTCATTATAGAGATCAACCAATAGATGATATGGTACTGGCAAATCAACAGGAGTCGGGACATCTCGTTAAGAATGAAGAGGAAGAAGAACCAGAGCAAGAGATCTTCATAGAGGCAAAGAACAATAGGGGAAATGGCAGATACGAAGACGTTGCTGCTCATATTGTCGAGCAGGAAAAAATGCAGAGAAACAAGCTGGTGAACTACCCTAATCTCCATAACTACGAAATTTTGGAGCAGATGGGCGAGGGTGCCTTTTCTATAGTTTATAAGGCTAGACATGTTGTGACAGGTGACTTGGTGGCTGTTAAGATTTTACGGAAGTTCCAAATGGACCTGGCGCAAAAACAGGCCGTCCTTAAGGAAGTGACGATCATGCGCCAGTTGAATCACGTTAATATCGTCAGGTTCATCGAGTTTATTGACTCCTCTGACTATTATTATATTGTTCAGGAACTTGCCATAGGTGGTGAAATCTTCACTGCTATCGTCAAGTATACATATTTATCAGAAGACCTTGCAAGACATGTCATTGTTCAAGTCGCCCACGCTATAAGGTATCTTCACGAGGAGGTGGGAATAGTACACCGCGATATAAAGCCCGAGAACCTTTTGTACCAGCCCATAGAATTTAGACCCTCGGCTAACCCAGCAGCTAAGTTAAGAAGATCGGATGATCCAAACACGAAGCGTGACGAAGGAGAGTTCATTCCAGGTGTGGGAGGTGGTGAAATTGGTATTGTCAAGTTGGCAGATTTTGGCTTATCAAAACAGATTTGGGAACACAACACCAAAACTCCTTGCGGAACAGTTGGCTATACTGCCCCCGAAATTGTACGTGATGAGCGATACTCTAAAGAGGTTGATATGTGGGCCATAGGTTGTGTTCTATATACACTTCTCTGCGGGTTCCCACCTTTTTATGATGAAAGAATTGAAATCTTGACCGAAAAGGTTGCTAAGGGTGATTTCACGTTTTTAAGTCCCTGGTGGGATGAGATATCTCTTGAAGCAAAGAACTGTGTGTCGAGGTTGTTGACCGTCGATCCTTTGCAAAGATATACCATTGATGAATTTTTGAGGGATCCCTGGGTAACTAAAGTTTCAATCACCCACGGCGTAAATATCGCACCTGCATCCCAGAATGTTAGTGCAAGCCATCCAATTCAGAACAAGCAACAAAAGTACTCCAAGCAATACAGATACGATAGTGGCTTGTACTCTCCTGCTGCCGCTGCAGCCCTTAGAGACGCTTTTGATATCTCGACAGCAGTTCACCGAATGGGAGAGGAAGCCGCCTATGCATCGAAGATGAATGCTTACGTTATCCCCGATGTCTTAGAGGAAGAGGAAGACGAGCAAGGCCATGTATTTGAAGCACCCGCAAATAGAAAGATTGATACTAAGAAGATATACAGAACTCAAAAGTATCCTGCCCAGAGAACAAACTTTGATTTGAACTTGCGGGGCGCTTCAATTTTAGAGAGAAGGAAAAATAAACACATTCCTGTCAGTAGCTAGAATTCAGTTATTAGTGTCAAGTTAAATGGGTAAACAACTTTAGTTCAATTTAAAATTACGACAAATGGTTAAATCCAAAGAATGGTATTTTTGAAATTTAATCACGATGTTAATGTCAGTTGCGTTGAAGTTCACTTTTATATTTTTTTTTTAGCTTTCCATTGCTCCAGTATGTTAATTTTATTAGGTATGATATATAGAATATAAAGTCCAATTTAATTACTGGCAATTAGTGTAGATGCTTATCGCGAAATGTATTTCGAGATTTTTAAGCAGAATAGGGCAAAAATCTCAAGTCAAAAGAATGTAAACTTAAGAATGACTGAAGATGAAAAGAATTTTGATGTTCAGGTAATCGATTTCGACTTCGGTGCTTTAAGGGAGCTCATTGGCTGTATAAATAAATCACAAGTTTCCAAAGATCAAAGAAAACTCAAGAGAAGAAAAAAGTCAGATCATAATGACTTAGTGATCGGTGACTTGCATTATGCCAGTATCAACGAGTATTATCATGATAATAAAGGAAATGATGATTTTCCGATAGAGAGTAAGTGGATCGAAGTAGCACGGGAAAACTTAAATTTATTATCTGACTCCCCCGTTGTATTATCCGATATTATCAGCGACATCGACCCAAATGGTGGAACAAATAATAAGATAGAAATCAAGACGGAGGACATAAAAGTCTATTTTGAAAGTAGTGATAGCCTTTTGTGTATGAAGACAATGCCTAATCTCAAAATGAAGTCTAAGCGACTCCTTTCGATCAATGTCTTGAGTAACGAAAAACTCAGCTCCCCTTCATTTTTCCCGTCACTCAAGCGATGCATTTCAATACTCAATACATCTAACGCTAAGATGAAACTTGACTGTGTCATGTTGAATGGGCCCTATGCATGCATCTCCTGCCTGCCCGATTCAAATAAAATACACATCAATCTCTCATTTGCCATCTATTTAAAGGGCGGCGTCTTCAACTACATACCGCCCGAAATGAGATATAATCTTTCCTTCTTGATTTTTGATCACTTTGATTTGAAGCCAAATGTCTACGAAAAGCATTTGGACTCTATAGACCCAGAGGAGCCAATAAACCCTCAGTTATTTTATAAAGTGTTATCCGAGAATACTTTGAGTATTCCCCATGTAAATAGAGATTTTGACATACCCGAGCTTGAAACGAACCTACTTAGGTTTCAAAAGAAAACGGTTGATTGGCTTCTTAAGAAGGAGGGAGTGGAATATAATTGGGACACTAATAGATGTGAAAGAAGGCATTTCATAAGCGACATGGTTATTAGAAATATAAAGGATATGCAAAACGGAGGGGACATAGACGTGGAGCGCCTAGATCACGAAGTACAAACCATACTCAATCGTATTTGCTTTGGTTGGAAAAGATATATGCATGGTGACGAAATTTATTGGTATAATAGATATTCTGGAAATATAGATACGCAGGAGGGCATATACACTTTTATTATGAATTATTATGAGAGCAAAAATAAAGAAAAGTTGCCACTTGATCTACCTGCACAAGGTCTCCTAGCGGAAGAGATGGGTCTAGGAAAAACTGTGGAGATTTCTGCATTAGTACTATTGAATCCACGGCCCATAGACGAAATTAATGAACCGATTAAACTTCAGCTACACAAATTTGGCTATATCAAAACATTATACAAGTCAAAGACGACTCTAATAATTGCCCCAGATTCTATTTTAAAGCAGTGGGTTGAAGAGATGTACAGGTTGGCTCCTTCTCTAGCTGTCACTGTTTATTCGGGTATGAACAAGTATCCTGAATTTGAAAATAATGCCAGGCTAATTGTTGAATACTTGAAAAAGTTTGATATAGTTTTTACTACATATTCCACTATTTCCAAAGAACTTGATTACGCTCTCTACTCCACGCGAGGAAAGCAGACAAGAAATACTCGCAAGAGAAACTCAGATATAGCAGAAGGCATGGAATCATTGCAAAGGGCTGAAAAGAGTGCTGGAGATACAAAAGATGGTGAAGATAACAGTGATGATAATTGGAGTAATGCTTTTAGTTCACTTTTCCAAATTTCTCTCAAGACGCAAAAACCTGCGATAGCTAACATTAGATCAAATCATGAAAAATCAGATACAGATTTTGAGCACGCATTGAAGGAAGAAATAAGGCTAGCTATTAAACATAACCAGATTCCTGATATCTATAAGAGCCAAGACTATGAAAATCCCTTGATGCTTATGCAATTCTGGCGTGTGGTCCTTGATGAGGTTCAGATGGTTTCCTCTAAGGTTTCAAGGGCTTTTCAAAGTGCATCATTGATACCAAGGTATCATGCCTGGGGTGTGTCAGGAACTCCCATAAAAAAAGACTTTAACGACTTATTGTCCATATTAAAATTCTTGAGGGTTAATCCCTTCGTAAATGATTTCAAATTTTGCTGGCCTTTAGTGTCAAATATGTCAGAACAATTCAAGAACGATGATTTTGTTCAGCTTTGGTCGATGATTGCCTTACGCCATACTAAGGCCGCTGTTCATGATGATATAAAGCTCCCTCCTCAGAAAAGAATATTGATGACAGTTCCTTTCACACCAGTGGAACAAGAGAATTATAATGAAATGCTTGAAAACTGTCTAGCCGCTATATGCTTAGACAGTAATGGTAATCCCGTGTTAAGTGATTGGGAACCAACACCTACTGTTTTAATGTATATGAGGTATTGGCTCGTAAAACTACGCCAAATATGTGGCAATCCACAGATCGGTAAACTAAATATTAGCTCTAGGAAATACAAACTAAAGAACAATTCCACCTCTACTAGAATTGTTACAACTGCACAGCTGTTAAAA
This sequence comes from Millerozyma farinosa, assembly GCA_002196765.1. Lineage (NCBI taxonomy): Eukaryota > Fungi > Ascomycota > Pichiomycetes > Serinales > Debaryomycetaceae > Millerozyma > Millerozyma farinosa. The sequence goes on along the minus strand of NBND01000002.1, from coordinate 170,899 downwards.
ACGTTGGAGAATGTCTTGGATGATATGTTGGAGAAGACTGTGAATCAAATCTTGAATTCAGAAAACGGCATAATACAACAATATGCTGATGTATCTCAACTAATGGAATACATACTTATGCCAGAAAAAGCCTTATCACTTTTGACAATAGGTTGTCGAGAATTGGAAAAAATTACTTCTCGACTTGAGTTCATATTGAATAAAAAAATCAAGGACTATAAAGAATTCAGATCAGAACACAATCTTTCTCCAGTACTAAGTGAAGATGATATAGATGTAAATGATGACGATTATGCAAATGATGAGGCCAATGTGGCCATGGCTGCTAATTTGAAAGAGTCTCTTACATATTATAAGGATCAAATCAAATCGACAAGGATGAAAATACGCTCACACAAAGTCCTATTACATAAATTTTACTTTTTGCTCGCCTCCAGTCACTTTCAATGCTATGACGAAGAGTACAGGAGGAAGATTAACGATTTAAGGATAGAGCAGAATACTAGGGTTGATGCTATAAACACTATAATAAATTCAAGTAGAGATACCGACGAAATTTCTTTGCTTATAACTGGTTGTCAAATACAAAGTAAATCCAAAGAGGAGACTTTCAGAAGTGTGGACATTAATTTAATCGAAGATGAAGCCGAAAGACACAAAATCTTAGAACTGAGTTATTATCATGCTGCAGAGATTACTCGTAGGGAAATATTGAAGAGCCCTATTCTGTTGGTGAATAAAGCTGTTGCATCGAGATTTTCATCACGGACTCAATATCATAGCTCTTCCTCTGAGTTTGTTGATGATGGTTTAACCACAATTCCCAAAACATCCAAAAAACTATTCACAAAATTACCTATCATAAAAATAGATGCTTTAAGTGAACTTGCGGTAGGCATGAAATCCAGATTATTTTTGGAGAAAATCACTCACTTAGTGGACAATATCAATCAGCAATGTCTTTTTATCAACGAGTGCATGAGCGACTTAATTTCAATACTCAGTAAGCCTCTTTTGGATGAAGAAAAATCACCCAGTGGTGAGGAATATGAAAATTCTATTGAGGATCAAGACAAAGCATCGTGTTATTTGCATACTGTAGCGCAACTTTTGAATGATCGTAACGAGTTTATAATTGGTAAAGATGTTGCAATAAAGACCACTGTTTTCAAGGAAAATGAAGAGAAAAATCTTGAAGCAGAATTGAAGAAGTTAAACAACGTTGACTTTATGGATGCGCTTCAGGCAAAACGAGAAAGCCTAAAAAATCGTAGCAAATTTTCTTTACAAGAACTTATCATGCAACTTAAAGATGATGAGTTAGAGTTACGAGATGAAACTTATAGCGAGCAAGGTCTTCAAAAATTAGAAGTAGACGCATTTCATAAACTTATCTCCAGGTTACGCAACATTTTTGAGAACCAAAAGCTTTCTCAAGTGTTGCTTCAAAAAGAACTAAATCTGAGCTGTAACTTTGTATTTAACTCAAGAATAGAATATTTCAAACAGTTACAGCAAATATCTGATAGTGTTCAACCCCTGAAATTTTCTTTTCCACAAGATAATATTGATATTAAAGCTTTGAACAGGCAAATAGACCAACATATGAACAAGTACATGACATTGAATTCGTTAATAGGAAAGTTCATTGCTAAGTTTCGATACCTTATGACTTTAGTTAGAAAGGATGAGGACACTTCGAAGAAGAAAGAAGAAGATGAAGAACTAATGTGTATTATTTGCCGTTCCATGATAATTATCGGCTCTTTGACACAATGTGGTCATAAATACTGCAAAGAATGCTTGGACCAGTGGCTTGAAAACCAGAGGACATGCCCAATGTGCAAAAGTGCAATCTCATATTCATCCGTTTATAACTTTACTCATCATAAACCTGATTTGAAAGCTAAGGAAATGAAGTCTGATACTGCAATATCAAAAATTGATAGTTTAAACTCGATTTACGGCACGCTCGACCAGTCGACCTTGGATGAAATTCAGCTGATCCCTCTTAAAAACCTGTACAGTTCTAAGGTCGACATTATCGTTAAACAAGTACTGTATCTTAAGGAAAGAGACCCTTCTGTCCAAATTGTTATTTTTAGTCAATGGCAGGATCTACTTTATATCATTGGCACGGCCTTGAAAGCTGCAGATATCTCTTTCATTGGATCTCATGGCACATTGACACCTGAAGTAGGGGTTGGAAGGAAAAGAACGAAGTATGATAGTGTTGAGGAGTTTAAAGACAAGCGAAATGGTATTACATGCTTTTTACTTAATGCTAGAGCTCAAGCGAGTGGTCTAACTTTAGTGAACGCCACACATATGATTTTATGTGAGCCATTGGTCAACACATCTTTGGAACTTCAAGCTATTTCGAGAATCCACCGAATTGGTCAGACACATGAGACCACAGTTTGGATGTTTGCCATCGAGAATACAGTAGAAGAAAGCATAGTAGTGATGACTACCAATAAACGCCTCGAAAACTTAGGCGAAAAAACCGATACATCTTTTCAGGAAAGAAATGATGATAAAGCTAACGGTGCTTCAGGTTTGATTTCGTCAGCGAAGGAAAAGAATTTATCAAAGGCAGAGTCTATCACGTTGATGAAAAGTGGAGGCATCGATTCGATGATCACGAGAAGTAATTCGGAGGGGGAGATGGTTACTAACAGCGACTTATGGAATGCTTTTTTTAGCGCCAGTAGTCTACATCCTTCTATGAATAAGAATTCCGGAACAAAGACGTAAATTATAATTAATTATATGAATTTTTATGTTTACAGATATATATATATATAGACAGAAAATACAAGTACATGACGCGGACTACACAGCAAACTTTAAACCGCCAAGTATGCACTGTCGTCGTAACCTGAATATATCTTACCTTCGTTTATCAACTCGGAACAAAGTTCCATCACTACATCGTCCGTAGTGTTCAACTTCAGAGAAATGAAGGGAACAGGAACACCCTCTTGCATACTACTTGTATTATCTCTAATGACAGAGAATATTCTGTCCTGGAGTGACCCAGGTAAGTCCATACCATTGTGGTCTTTGACAAAAAGCCCATTATCACCTCCTGAGGTGCCCGGACGCGTGCTGAGACCCTGCGATTTCAAATGATGAGCAATAGCATTCAAGTGATGGTATATCACCTCGTTGTGGTCGGTTATGCCTCTGATGGTGGCGTGCTGCAAGTTTTTCTTACCATTGAACTCCTTCAAAGCTCCTGTTACATACACGTACTTATTGAGCTCGTACTTTTGCGCCTCGCTCTCGCTGGCGTTGGTCGACTCATCTATCCATCGACGTACCTCGATTGAACCAGTCCCATCTTCAATCGTTATCAAAACAGCAGATGTAATGTCGTTGACGTTTCTAACCACCCCTACAAATGAGACGAGGTTCAAGTCGACGTTGTTCACTTGAAATTCTCCATCGGGGATGGGCTGCGTTGCCTCCGTAATCTGCTTGATCGTCACCGGCGTCAAGCTGCTTCTTAACTGCTGCTTTTGAGATCCGTTGTTCTCGCCAGCATACTCACTGTTACCTATGTCCTGGTTGAAACCTCCGTCTCCATATAGTCCTCCGTAGTCTGCCATCTGTAGTCTTCTTGATCACCACCTTCTTGTTATACGTTTACCATAAATAAGACGCGACTTACACGGTCGTTTTTGTGTCACTTATTATACCATGGGCGTGCATATACCAAACATCTACTTAACCGCTCCGTCAAATATGCTGCCAAGCTCTTCGCAATTCGGTTGCAGATGGGCATCGAGAAGTAGCTTGTAGACCGACGTAGAGAAAACGCAAAGAAATGATCATGACACTTAATATTACTTATATAGACAGACAATAGGAGCGCTGACTGCCTTTTTGCTGGTCGCCATTTTGTACAAACTTGCCGTATATGTACGTCATCTCTCGGGTGCTTTTTAGGGCTAGTCTATTTTTACCTTTGTGTTATTTCTTTTTTTTAGCCCTCCTCCTTCCCATCTTCGTCATAAGATAAGAAGGTTGTTTGTGTAGAGAAATATACGCCACTCGTTTAGCCTTAAACTAGTCTTAGAAGTCATAGAACAAAGGTTACATAAAGAATAGATAAGTTTTGATACAAAGGTGCTGATTTGAGAGAACAGGAAGTTTGTTTTTACAAGGAGGAAAATAAAGCGTAGACTTACCGGCTCAGCATATATCATTACGGAAGACTAGATGAGGTGGCGTGAAGAGGCATGTTTTCCAGGTGCCTGGGCCATTTTGTATTTCGGGTTGTGTTTGCAAACGGTGTTTGGACTGGTAGTGACAACGACGTCACCAGAAAGCGATGCTTCAAAGCATGAAATACGAGATGACAAAGGAAAGGAGAATTCTGAGCTGCGCAGTGAAGAACAGGATGTACCAGACTTCATGAAGATTGTTTTTGTGAAGGAGTCCGACGACGTGCTATATATTACCAACGTTACTTTTGGTGATAGCGACATCGGCCTCCGGCTTGATACGAGCCAGCCTTACTTGTGGGTTATGGGGTCGTCTTACTTTTACTCTTGTCAGGAATTAAATGAGTGGCTTGACTCTGAAATAAGCAAGTATGGCACGAATCTTCCCGATTCGATCACTACTTATGCTGAATACGATGTATCTATATGTGCTGGCTATGGTCTTTACGGCACTAATACGACCGGAATCCCTACACCAATCACATCAACAGCGACTTCGGCCAACACTGATCTTATGTCTGTACCTTACATCGACGACTATACTGTCTATGGATCAATCCACACAGATAATGTTACTCTCACGAACTCTGCTCATAAGGATATAGTTTTAGACAACTTTTCTTTCGTCGAATCTTTCAATTCGGATACAAATGCTGGTGGGTTTGGGTTAGCTGGACTTGGTTCAAATTCGGGCTTTCTCAATGAAATTTATGCAAGAGGAATCATCAAAGGTCCTGGTTATTCATTGTGGTTTGATCCGGAATGCGAGGACAAGAATTGCTATGCTGAATTGTTGCCTGGATATGTTGATAGGCTGTATTACTCCGGTGACTTGTATAGCTTTGATATACCAAGGTTACAGGGATTTAACTACAGCGAAGGCGACGAAGAGAATATCAACAAGATGACCCTTCCTATATTGCCTCTAGAGGAAATTATTATACAGAACTATGAGAATGGTAAGAATGCTTCATTGTGGTCCTCTGATACAGCGACTCCGGTGTTTTTGAGCGCACGTTCGCGTTATCTCTACTTGCCATCTGATTTCATTATAAATTTGGCTTTACAAGCTAACGCATTCTACAGTAATGACCTTAGGAGATGGATAACAGAGTGCTCTGTTTTGAAAAGTGTTAATGCAAGTTTGGGGTTCACTTTTGGGAAGCAACAGATTCAAGTTCCATTAAGCAAGTTGCTTCTTAATTCTTCCGATGAAGGCTACGGCAATCTTAAATTCTCGAATGGTAAAAGTGCATGCTTTCTAGGAGTTCTTCCAAACACATCTAATGGCTTCATTTCATTAGGCTTACCATTTTTGGAGTCTGTTTATTTTGCAATGGACATTGCTGGTGGAAAAATTGCTGTTGCCCAGGCAAGGCCGAATATTGTTCCCGACGATTACTCAGTATCCGTCAAACCTGAAACCACTACAACTTTCACCAACCTGGACTTGAAAAGCAGCACAAAAAACGACTCAAAGCATAATACCACAAGATACAATATAAAGTCAGGTACCATCCCATTCGCTACGCATATAAACATATCATCATACTCGGTTTTCGCCTATACTTCTATCAACTTTTCAGCATCACAATCGGTTTCTATTCCTCCAAGACTAACTGGAGTTGCGATCAAGTCTGGTAATGTTTTTGTTACCCAATCCAATCAGCTTGGAAGCACCATTTTACCTGGAATAGTAAGTGCTGCATCTGAAGCATCAACATCCAAGAAAAGCACAGGCCGTATTTCACATAAATTTATTTTTGATACACAGATTTCGAAATCTTCCACCTACATATCCTTGGGGGTTTTATCATGTGTCGTTTTTATACTTCTTATGTAATTTTAGATTGAAAGATCGTGGAACATGTATTTGCTACAAGTAAATACGCATTAAGTGGAGTAGTATATATATATATATGTCTTTGTCTAATCACGAATTTTGACGGATGATGCCATTGATTGTAATTCTCTAGATGTGCTGCTGTCAGTGTCCTGCTGGACTTCTCCTCTTTCTTGGCTGTCAACTACTTCGTAGTTCTGCTCTTCACTGTTTTCTTTGTATCTGTGATGGTGGTACCATAAGATATCACAGAATGTCAACGCCAACCCTATACAATTGATAAAGCTCAATCTGTCTTTGAAGATGAGAGCTCCGAGCACAATAGTTAAGAGCTCCTTAAATATCCCAGCTACAGAAAGAGTCATGACTTGAGCAACGGCCAAAAGCTTGAACTCACACAATGTCATCATGAATGCCAAAATACCCGGTAGTATCATCAATAGCATAGTTGTGATGATGCCTTTTGTTTCCCAAATAGGGGACGAAGTGAAATTGGCCCACCCTTCAAACAATAAACCAAGTACAAATAATGAGACACACATGCCAGGAGAGAGATACATGATAGTTGCAATCAGGTTTTTCGTATGAGGATTGTTCTTTAAAAGAAGTTGCGTGAAGGACCATCTCAAGCCTGACATAATAGAAGCCCCAATAACCATCGTGATACCAACGCCATTTCTGGTTTCCCCATCCTTATTATCGGAGGGTGTTTTCAACATCATCATGACAGAAACAGTCATAATACCCACAATTACCAAGAGCCTCCAATTAAACCTCTCTAGTTTGAAAACCAAGCCGAAAAATAAGACGAATAAAAGCGACGTGGTCTTCAACATAGTGTAAAGCGACAAAGACACAAACTTGAACGACACATTGGACAACCCAATATCTCCAGTAGACGCAAACGCACATGGAAGTATCTGCTTGGCATATGCCGCAGGTGCCATTTTCAACGACTGCCAAAAGGCACGCGCCGCTCCTGAATCAGACCCAACTTCGTTGACCAGAGGCCTCAAATGCGGAACCCTCCACAACACAATCGTACTCAAAACCATGAGACAAAACTGATGGAAAGACGTGACAAATATGGGGTATCTAAAGTCCAAGCTGCCTCCAAACATCCACTTGTTGTACACCGAGATCGATACCGAAAAAATATACCACCCGAGGATATATATCAATGCTTCCGAGTTGAGGTTTGCATTTTTCAAGAGCTGTTTTATTACCATTGTAAAAAACAGAGCCTTTAGGAATCTCTAAACACCATCAATACCCTCATAAGACGTAAAGCTCTATTCTCTGAGATGTCAACCATCTAACTTATCTACAAGTGGAATTTTTCATACTCCAATACTGCGATGCTTACATAAGAAATGGTATCTATGCGAGCATTTGCTTGCCAGATATTCTTGTAGAGCTTAAGTAACTCTAGCAGAAAAGATGAAAAATAGCGACCCTAGCTCTCTCATCAATATCCAGAGGCAGTATATATTGGACAAGATCAAGAGTGTTCAGGAACCTGGAGCGCTTTACACTTTAGTCATCGATGATCGTTCAGAAGCTATTCTAAATCAGGTAATAAAGAAAGATCACTTACTTAGAGTAGTCACATCAATTGAAAAACTAGACACCAAGAGGAGACAGCAGACTTTTATCGAGGGAATATACTTTGTCTCTTTGACGCCGTATACCATCAAATGTATGATTGCTGATGTGGAAACCAGACGGTATAAAAACGGGCAGGGACTTTTCTTGCCAATCGAGCAGAACGAAGTGGAGACGTCATACTTGTTCAATTCACCAAAATTTATGAACAATCCCAAGGTGCTCAGCTACTTCCACAATGGTCATGCGATTCAATACATTTACTCGAGCTTCCATCCTGTCGAGTCCCGGGTTTTTCTAGCGGATGGGAAGACTCCGAACTCTATGCCCATATACTTCAATGAGAACTCCGCCGAGCTTGTGATACCTCAAATCAAAAGAGCCGCAAGCGCTCTAGTAAACCTCATGGTCATCACTGGTGAATACCCTATTATAAGGTTTTATCAGGCACCAGATGGGACACACAAGGCTTCCCGACTCTGCGAGTTGCTTGCAGACGAGGTCCAGAAACAAATTGACGCATATGCCAGGTCCAATTACGACTTTCCTCCTCCTTCGGATCCAGACAAGCCCAGATCAATTTTGATGATACTTGACCGTACGATTGACCTCTACGCACCCTTATTACACGAATTTAGCTACCAGGCAATGGCTATGGACATAGTTCCAAGCTTGGAACGTCACGGTGTTTACAAATACAAATCAAGGAATGAGAAAGATGAAGTGACCAGCATTGAAACCAAGTTGGAAAATGAAGAGGATCAAGACTGGATAAACTTGAGGCATTTGCATATAATAGAAAGTTCAGAACTTGTTATCAATAAAATTAACGAATTGATAAAAAAGAACCCTCTTATGGTTGACAGGAATAAAGCTACGACTTCAAGTGACTTGATATACATCGTGGCTCATCTCAAGGGTTTTGACGAAGAGAGAAGACAGTTGACTTTGCATAAGACTTTGATTGATGAATGCTTAGATATCAATGCAAGCAGAAAATTAGCAGAATTTGCTGCTGATTTTGAACAGACCTGTGCTGCAGGAGGTACGAGTTTTGAGGGAATTAGAAATAAGCAACTTGCCTTCGACTTGATAGAGTTATTGGCTAGAGAAGACTTACATGTTAATGACAAAATCAGATTGATTCTAATCTATGGGTTATACAGGGGTGGTTTAGTAGAAGCAGATTTTGTGAAACTAGCTAGATTTGTTGGTGTTCGTGACAGGCAGATCATTTCTTTGGTGTCAAGATGCTTTAACAACTTGCACAAGCTTGGCTTCCCTATAGTGAAAAGTAACGTCAAGGATAAAAAAGTAAAGAAGGAGTTTTTCCATACCATTAACAACGAAGGCACCTACAACACGTCGAGATTCGGGCCAGGCGTGAAAAATATTATGCAAAAAGCTGCAAAATATCTGTTGCTGGAGGAGAGTTTCCCCTATTTTCGCGATAAGCCGTTGGAGGAAGACATCGGGAATGAGTCTGGTCGCAACCAGAATAACAATGGCATTCAGAATTCAGGCTCCTTGAGAAACCACCGCATTAAGGCCTCATGGGCGCAATCATCTAATAGAGTCTCTCAGGGCTTGAACAGCTCTGTTAGACCAAGACAGCGAATATTCTGCTACATTGCTGGAGGAGTGACATATTCAGAGACCCGCTCGATTTACGAATTGGCAAAGTCCACCGGTAAAGAATTCTACATTGGTTCAGAATGCATCTTGAGACCCAGAGATTTCTTGATCGGCTTGCAGAGCATAGATAAGATAAAGACCCTCCAAGACCTTGATCTTAATCTTTATAAAGAGTTGCATGAGGAAAAACAGGTTCCAGTCGAGCTATTCGCACCTGTTAACCCTCAGGTACCATCCGACGGAAATTTGAACCCCAACCTTCCTCAAAATTATCAGAAGAGGCAAACCCAACCAAACTTAGCGACTCCAGGGTCTCCAGGTTCTCCGTCCGACAGTAAAGTGAAAGATAAAAAGAGAACTAAACTTAAGAAATTGTTTAAGTAATCAAGAGATAATTTTATAGTAGTGCGATAACAATGCGGCATCTATTTCTAAGCAAGGCGTAGATTTTTCCTCTTATTAGACGGAGTTACTTTGCACCATTCTTTAGGCCTTGGTTGAGTATGGAATCCATAGAGAATCATCAAATATACGACGGGTTTTTGCATGACTTTAGAAGCTGGGCTGAACTCAAGTTGTTCCTGCTTCCAAGTCATTATGAAGTTGGTTCATCGGTCAATAATTCGATAGAGGCACCTTTAGATAACGGGTGGTTACTGTGTCATCTCAAAGAAGGATGGGGGCCAATATCGCAAAGTTTTGGAGACCTTACGCCGTGTTTTCTAGGGCTCATGTTTGGATTATGTGCGTGTTACATGATAGTGCTAGGGTCTTATCAGATACTTGTTCTTCGCAACAGGAAGTTGAAAGTAAGCAATCGTATTACATGGACGTTCTACGTCAAGTTGGTATTGGTGGTTTTGAATATTATATTGACATCAGCATCGGCCATAGCTTTGGGCAAAAGAGGAATTATTAGGTCAGCTTTGGTATTGAATGTATTAGCTAATATCATAGCATTTGGCTTACATTACATAGAACAGTTCAAGGCGCAAATCCAGAATGGTGTTCTTCTCACTTACTGGCTTTTCCAGTTTGGTTTATCATTATTGAGGTTGGCCAGTCTGTCCTTAAGAGATGAGGCAAAAGGTAATTATTTTGCATTCAGCATATTAATTACTGTCAACACATTCTTTATCTTGGTCTTGGAAACTGCGTTTCCTTTCATTCCCGTTAACCTGCTCAAAGGAATGGAAAATGTATCTCCTTTTGAAAGGGCGAATATCTTTTCTCGTGGTACCTTTGAATGGATGAGCGAAATAATGAAAAAAGGATATAGGCAATACTTGACGCAAGCTGATTTACCACCTCTTCCTAAAGATTTCCGATCATCTGTTACCTCGGACGCTTTTTCAAAATACTGGAATGAACAGACAGGCAAGCCGTCTTTGGCGTGGGCATTAGCGAAGGCCTTTGGTCTCTCTTTTTTCGTAGGAGGCATTTTCAAGGCAACACAGGATGTTCTTGCTTTCATTCAGCCTCAACTTTTGAAAAAATTGATCGAATTTGTCAATGAGTATAACAGCGCTTCTCAGAACGGCCAAAGTATCCCATTGACAAAAGGTTTGATGATAAGTGGAACGATGTTTCTTGTCTCCGTATCTCAGACTTTTTTCTTCAATCAATATTTCAGAAGAGTATCGGATTTGGGAATGAGAATCAAATCATCATTAACCTCAAGTGTATACAAAAAGTCTATGATATTGTCGAGCGAAGCAAAGCAGGAATCTTCGACTGGTGATATAGTGAATTTGATGTCTGTTGACGTCCAGAGAATGTCAGATTTAGTGCAGAATGTTCAGATTATTTGGTCTGGTCCATTACAGATTATCATTTGTTTGGTATCTCTCCATCGTCTTCTTGGAAGAGCGATGTGGGCTGGTGTGTTTATTATGGTGTTTATGATACCCTTGAATACATCAATCGCTAAGTATCAAAGAAAGCTCCAGAAGACGCAAATGAAATATAAGGATGAGAGATCCAGATTGATTAATGAAATATTGAACAATGTAAAATCCTTAAAACTTTACGGATGGGAAAAGCCATATTTAGAGAAATTGGGGCATGTTAGAAACGAGAAGGAATTGCGTAACTTGAAAAGAATGGGTATCTTTAGTGCAGTTGGAGGATTTGCTTGGAATTCCGCTCCTTTCTTGGTCAGTTGCTCTACTTTCGGTGTATTCGTATTAATTGAGAAAGGTCGCACTTTGCTGACGGATATCGTTTTTCCTGCTTTGTCATTGTTCAATCTCTTATCGTTCCCATTGGCAGTTTTTCCAATGGTAATAACAAACATAGTTGAAGCACAAGTCTCAGTCACAAGATTAGTTAACTTTTTAACAAGCGCGGAAATACAGCAAGAAGCTGTCACTAGACTTCCCAGAGCAAATAAGACTGGTGACGTTGCTGTTTCTGTCAAGGATGGTACTTTCTTATGGTCCAAAAGCAAAACACATGATGCATACAAAGTTGCCTTATCTAAGATAAATTTTGAGGCGAAGAAGGGTACTTTGAATTGTATTGTTGGAAAAATTGGCAGCGGTAAGTCAGCATTGATACAATCCATTTTGGGAGACCTTTACAGACTAGAAGGAGAAGTTATTTTACGAGGTAAAGTAGCTTACGTTTCCCAAATACCATGGATTATGAATGGAACAATTAGAGAGAATATTTTATTTGGACATAAGTACGATGCTGACTTTTATCAGCACACAATAAAAGCCTGTGCATTGAATGTGGATTTGAAAATTTTACCTAAAGGTGATAAAACACAGGTTGGGGAAAAGGGCATCACGCTATCGGGCGGTCAAAAAGCAAGATTATCTTTGGCAAGAGCTGTTTACTCACGTGCAGATGTCTATTTATTCGATGATCCTTTGAGTGCTGTTGATGCTCATGTCGGGAAACATTTAATTGATCATGTTTTAGGTCCTGATGGCTTATTGAAATCAAAATGTAAAATATTGACAACAAACTCCATTGGTGTTTTGAGTATTGCGGACGGCTTACATTTAGTTCAAGATGGGAAACTTGTAGAGCAAGGGACATATGATCAGGTAATTGGTAATGAATCCAGTCTTCTACGCCAATTAATCAAGGAATTTGGTAGTGAAAAGGAAGAAAAAGATGCCCAAAAGGTTGAAGAAATGATTGATGGTGACGACCTTTCCAGTTCAGATTTTGAAGTTGAAAGTTTGCGTCGCGCTTCAGTTGTCTCTTTGAATTCGCTAGCCCTAGAAGAAGAAGAGGAGGAAGACGACGATATTAAGGCAAGAAAAGAACTACATCAGAAAGGAAAAGTGAAATGGCAGGTTTATTGGGAGTACGCAAAGGCATGCAACTCTTATCATGTTATTTTATATTTGGCTGCTATTGTTTCCAGTACCTTAGCTTCTGTTTTGGCGAACGTTTGGTTAAAGCATTGGTCAGAAGTTAACACAGAACGTGGAGAAAACCCTCATTCTGGAAGATATTTGTCTATTTACTTTGCTTTGGGTATTGCTAGTTCCTTTTTGATTTTATTGCAAACTTGCATCTTGTGGATGTTCTGTACCATTCATGGGTCCAAAAAGCTTCATGCTGCGATGGCAAACTGCGTTCTTAGAGCCCCCATGTCGTTTTTTGAAACTACACCTATAGGTAGAATACTCAATAGGTTTTCCAATGATGTTTATAAAGTGGACGAAATCTTGGGTAGAGTATTTGGCATGTTTTTCAACAGTTTTTTCAATGTTCTCTTCTCGGTGTTAGTTATATGTTTCTCAACTTGGCAGACTATACTTTTTATTATTCCGTTATGTGGTCTTTACTATTATTATCAGCAATATTATATGAGAACTTCTAGAGAATTAAGAAGGTTGGATTCAATATCAAGGTCACCTATTTTTGCCCATTTCCAGGAATCATTGAATGGTGTTTCTATTATTAGGGCTTATGGACAAGAACGAAGATTTAAGCACTTGAACGAAGTCATTATTGACAGAAACATGTCTGCCTATCATCCTTCAATAAATGCTAATAGGTGGTTATCAGTTAGATTAGAATTTATTGGATCTCTTATTATTTTAAGTGCTTCTGGTTTTGCTATATTGACTTTAAAGACGGGAGGAATGACTGCCGGATTAGTTGGTTTATCTGTGTCCTACGCGTTTCGTGTCACACAGAGTTTGAACTGGATTGTAAGGATGACCGTTGAAGTGGAGACCAATATAGTTGCTGTTGAAAGAATTATGGAATACTCCACCTTGAAATCGGAGGCTCCTCAGGTGATAGAAAACAACAGACCAGCACTGAATTGGCCCAATGAAGGAAATATATTGTTCCGCGATTATTCGGCAAAGTATAGACCCGAATTAGATCTAGTTTTAAAACATATAAATTTGACGGTAAACCCCAGAGAAAAAGTTGGAATTGTTGGGAGAACCGGCGCCGGTAAGTCTTCGTTAACATTAGCTTTGTTCAGAATAATTGAAGCTGTTGATGGTGACATTGCTATAGATAATGTTGTCACCAAAGATATTGGGTTAAGTGACCTTAGAAGACACCTTTCCATTATTCCTCAGGATTCTCAAGTATTTGAAGGTACCATTAGATCCAACTTAGACCCAACTGATAGTTTCACTGATGAGCAGATATGGAAAGCCCTCGAATTAGCTCACTTGAAGAAACATGTACTTGCTATGAGTGATAATAGCGATTCTGAGGACGCGGGCTCTGGCTTGAATGTGAGGGTGACTGAGGGTGGAGCAAATTTATCAGTTGGTCAACGTCAATTGATGTGCCTTGCTCGAGCACTACTTATCCCTTCGAAGATTCTTGTATTGGATGAGGCCACCGCTGCCATTGATGTAGAAACAGATAAAGTACTACAAGAAACTATCAGGAAAGAGTTTAAAGACAGGACAATTCTTACAATTGCACATCGTCTTAACACTATTATGGATTCTGACAGAATAATTGTGTTAGATGCTGGTCAAATTGTGGAGCAGGATACCCCTGAAAGGCTTCTTAAAGATAAGAATTCCTTTTTCTACAGTCTTTGCGAGCAACAAGGGTTCATCAAAGATGACTCTCAGTAATAGTAATATTATTTATTAACAATAAAGAGATAAACTTATGGATTAGTGCTCGCTTCTTTTCCTCAATGTATGTATATAGTATAAAGGATAGAATTCTTCTCTAGAGTTCACTTCTACTTTGTTCGAACTGCTTATCAAATTCAGAAGTTTATTGTCACACACCTCAAGACTTCCACCGTCGTTAACGCTGTAGAACTCTATTATTTCATTCTGTGAATCAGTGTCTTTACTTCCAACTAAAACAGAATCTGATTTGATCAATGCTAAATCTACCAAAGCCGTTGAAAGTGCCAAAGTTTGTAAGTGATTTACTGTATAGTCCTTTTCTATCTTGAAAACCAAAATAGCTTTAACGTTCTCACACAATACAAACAACAAGTTTGAGTCAGTAGTGGGATGATGACATGTCAAAATCTTTGATATAGATATCTCTTTAATACTGTCCTCAGAAAGGAATCTTTCAGGTGGTAAATGAAAGTTTGTTAAGTATGGCTCTACTAAGTTTCTAAGTTGTACTTTGCTCAAGAGTTTCTCATCATACCAGTTCCATAAACATAAGTAATCATCTCCTCCACCGCTTATCAAAAGACTGCTATCAAAACTAGAAATATGCAAGCTAGAAATGAATGACGAATGTCCATATAGCCAGCCTTTGATCACGTATGACTTTGGGTAGTTCGAAACTCGTATATGTTCGTCTCTGTCAGCACTAAGTATAAAGCTTTTTCCACCCTGCTCACAAATAGCAATATCTACCAACATGGATACATGCCCTAAAATAGGTCGTAAATCTTTCTCTTGTGATGGGGTTTGCTCGTCAATCGGTATATTATAGACATCACCAAATTTATCTGCCACAGCGACGTACTTTTTATCTAATGAGAAAGAAACCGCACATGGTCTTTTTGGCAATGGTTGTCGCTTCATTTGTATTAAACAGTTTTTGGCCCTTAAATCTATTTTGAAGATCACCAATGACTTATCGCTGTCAGTGGTCAAAACTAAGATATCTCCATCCTCTGATAATTCCACCGTTCTAATATAGTTGTAAATTTGGGGAGCTCCAGGTCCTGGTACTGGTATTTTTGGCACTTTCACTGCTTTGCTATCATTGGTCTTTGTCTTTTTCGGCTCGCTGTTTTCCTCGTCCTCCCTTCCAGCTTCTTCTAGCTTCTTTAATTTCAGTTCGTGCTGCTTTAAAATAGTATAACTGGAGTCAAGCTCATCGCACCATGTTCCAAGTAATTTTCCATCTTTTAAGCTCAAAACATATACTGTGTTCTTCACAGATGCAGCTAAAAATTCACCATTTGAGCTAGCTTTCAATATCTGGAACGGATGTTTCATGATGTTAAGGAAACCTTGGCGATTGGTCAAAAATATAGGAGTTAAGTATGGTGCTCATTTTTTTTTCATTATGATGTTCCTGAACGTTAACAAGCGACAGAAGCTACAGTAGAGTTAAAGTTAATGCAATTGATTTGCACGCTGATTATAAATGACACTATGTATGAATATACTACTTCTTGCGAAAACCCCAAGAGCTTGTCCAGCTTGATATTCTTTTTCCTAGAGGTTTTTCTGATATACGAGTCTGGTCAGATCTTCCTTTAAAATCCGTGGGTTTGCTTTGCTGCAAAGTCACTATATGTGGATCATCATCTGTACATTCCGTATCAGGAATGTACTTCTGAGCACTCGAGTTCAAGTCTAAAGAAGACACTGCTGGCGCATTTAGCTTTGACTTCAAGTTGCTGAAAAAAGAAGTAATCGCATACGGCGATGAAGAATCCGAAATATCGACCCCTATGTGGCGTGGATTGATGAAATTGAACATGAATTCGTCAGCCATTGCATTCCACACTTTGAAGTTTTTTGACTGGAACCATTCTTCCATAAACTTTACATTGAATAAGTCTATATTACCGTTATCGATACTGTTTAAACCTGGTTCTTCGTACTTGTCATGATTCTCGTCTAACTTTGATCTAGCATCATTTGTTTCATAAGAGGCAAATCCAGGAGGAGGCTGATGAAATTTTTCCTTGTATTGGTAGAACCTAGTGGTAGATAACAAGGACAATATGTAATCTTCAAACTGATAACGAATGAAATCGTCGCTTCCAATGAAAGGCTCATGTTCATTTGCCTTTACATTGTTCTTATTCTCGTAAATGTTATTTATTATGTAGTGGATGAACTTTTTGTCCCTCGAGCTTAAGCTGAGAGACTCCGGTTTCAGTAAAGGATAACTGACGTCGCTTGAATCAAGATTAACAAGGACATCTACCTTTAAGTCCACCAGCTGGTTGACAAATAACAAGTTAGAACAGCCTACCATGAAACCCACTGTCTCTGGTGCATTCAATTCACTTAATTGCTGGAGAGGCAAATAAGGATTCCAGAAAATTCCTTTCGTGTTGAAAACTTGTAAAGGTAACCCAAAAAATCTCAACATTGACTTTCGACTAGTAGTATTCAACGAGTCTGGTTTAGCGAGAGGTCCATTAGACTCGACGTAATCTGACAATGGACATCCAGAGTTATCTAGGACGTTTATAAGGTTTGGAATTAAAGATATTAAATTATTTTGAAATTGAGTCAACATCTCAAGGTTGTTATTTGAGTAAATCAATACTCTCTTTTCTAGTAACAAAGCTTTGAAAATCGTCAAAAAACTTGACCTGAATTTTAAAACAATTTCTTTTAAATGCAGATTAATGAATAACTCGTCCTGTTGATCGTTGAGCTTATTTGTCGTCTCTTTGCTGGGGAACCAATTTTGTTCTGATGAAGACTCATCTGCCTTGAATGTAAAGTTAGCATTGAGGTCTGTAAATAATTGCTCTAAAAGTTCAGTATTTTCAAAATTATTCTGTAGGAAATAGCTTGCCGTAATTATCGAGAGCTTTTCTTTTATCACTTGGAAGATGGGTCTCCCTCTAGCGATCACCACCACCGCTTTTTGCACGATAGACCTCGTTATGTCTTTATTACGGTCCACCTCTTCTTTGGATAAGGAGCTTGTCTTCACTTGCCGTACGCAAGAGCATCCGAACAACGTTTTTAAGTTACGAGGGTCCTTATCAAAGTGCGAGTAGTCATCTCCCGAATCGTATGACTTGCCAGTTAGGAAATCGTAAACTAAATTGAAGTTGGAGAAAGTTTCCAGAAACAAGTGAGACCCATCAGGTAAAGCCTGAAAAGGCAAGTTCCTGAACAAGCTATTGTCAGCGGGGTAGTCGACGCAGTAGTTCGATTTCCACCACTGGATCTCTGGACCTCTAGCATGGTGAAAATCAACAACACAGACAGCAAATATGGCATCAGATACACACGAGGAAGTATCATATTTTGTTTCAGGCTCGACTACCGGCAAATTGTGGATCTGTATGGTCTTCTTTTTTTTAGAGTGGTCCATTGGCTTCTCAAGAGGCTCTTCTGATTCGTTTAACAGTTGCTTATTTTTGCTTCCAAGCCGAATAGGTCGGCATTGAAACTCGTTCTCTGTTGGCAAAGATGCCGCTGAATCTCTATCTTTATCCTTAGCCTTGCCCTTACTGTGCTTTTCTTGTCGTTTAGCCAATACGATTGGCCGCATGCCAAAGTCTTCATTTGGCATCCCTACTAAGGACACGTTCTGGCCCTCGCTGCTATCATTGGGTAAGTTATCGTTCCCAAAGCCTGCTTCTGGTACTGGATCTTTAAACGCTTCACCAGAAGTGCTCATTCTTAAGGCAAAAGAATCATCAACAATTACAACAACCACTTCACTTTTAAGTGTCCATGGACAATTAATCGCGCTGATTCTGATAAAAGCAATACTACAGGAAAACTACGACTGGTTTATAAGGGGGTTACGGCTATTTCACAGTAGTTTTCGTCCTTGACCTCTTTCTAGCACGTCATTGTAGATCGCTCTCGGTTGACAATCATAAGTAAAATATCGGACAGGCCTTAGTTTTGCAGTCCTTTGCACACCACGGGCATCTACGATGTTCTAGTTATATAAAGGAAACATCCGCGTCACGTGCTCTGCCGACGTTTATCTTAAGACCAGGGGTAGTCTTCAAGAGATTATCAACTAGCAGCTTGCGGTATTTCGATAGAAAGTAAAGTAGTACAGCACAATGTCTAATGAATTGAAGGAGGGAGATACTTTCCCAAAAGGCGTCAGTTTCAAGCATATCCCAATTGACCCAGCGTCTTTGAACCCCTTGGCGTGCCAGATCCCAACTCCCCTTAACGTGGACCAGATATTGGACCAGACTACAGGAAACACTTTGTTTGTAAGTGTTCCAGGTGCGTTCACCCCTACCTGTACAGAAAACCATATCCCACCAATATTGAACCACCTTGATGACTTGAAGGAGAAAAAGAACATTCAACTGGTGATTGTCATGAGCGCCAATGATCCATTCGTTTTGAATGCATGGGGCAAACTCCTTTTAAAGGAATGTAAAGTTAGCTCGACGGGACCTAACCTTATGTTTGCTAGTGATGGCAATGCCAAATTTTCTCAGGAGAATGGGCTCTCGGTGGATGCTTCAGCTAACGGCATGGGTATCCGCAGTGCAAGGTTTGCTCTCATTGTGCAGAACGGAACTAGAAAGGTCTTGTATTTAGGCAAAGAAGTCGAAAGAGGAGTTAAGTACAGTGGAGTGGAGGCAATTCTCCGAGCTAAATTGTGATCTGAGTGGTAGACAAACGTCAATGTGTTCTCTGCCGCAACCAGTTGCAATAAGTAGACAGTGAATACAAGTAATTGACTTTCCAAATCTTTACAGTAAAGCATACCTGCGTAGTTATCAAATTTGCTGGTGTGATTCAGAAAGCCAGTCGTTAGCGCAGTGCTTAAAGGCTTGCCATCATTTCACGAAGCAACTTTTTCTTCCATATAATTAACTCAAGCTATGAACATTGACTATATAGCAGCATTTATAACTCACCACAAGAATCAATTGTAATTCTAGCCTTGGTAGCACCGGATGAAGAGCCGTAAGACTCGATCTTCTTCACTACATCAAAGCCAGAAACAACTTCACCAAAAACAACGTGCTTACCGTCTAACCATGGGCAAGGAACGGTGGTGATGAAGAATTGGGAACCGTTGGTGTTTGGACCGGCATTGGCCATGGACAACAAACCTGGTCTGTCGTGCTTCAAGTTGAAATTCTCGTCACGGAATTTCTCACCATAGATCGACTTACCACCGGTTCCGTTACCACGGGTAAAGTCACCACCTTGCAACATGAACTGAGGAATGACTCTGTGGAAAGTAGAGTTAGCGTACCCGAAACCCTTCTCACCTGTACACAAAGCTCTGAAGTTCTCAGCAGTGATTGGGACGATGTTGTTGTACAATTGGAAAGAGATTCTACCTAAGGCAGAACCGTTGGCGGAAACGTCGAAAAAAACCTTAGACATCTTGACTTATGTAATTTGTACTGACTTTGTTGAGTTGTAGTTCACTATTCAAACTGCTGGACAACTTAATTAAAATGAGCTTCCTTAATAGAATGTCCTTCAAATAGTTTATATAGGCAATAGTCACCGGGGGCAGTTTGCCAACGAATGGACCATTTTTCGTTCTGTGCGCTTCTTTGTGTGTCGTGTACCATCCGTCTTGTGACGGCTATGGCCAGTCCGGTATGCATGAAATACTTCTATAATGTCGTCGCCTTGGAGCCGGAAAGGCACCAACTGCTCTGGTTGTATCGGCTAGCTGGCAGCGGTATGTGACAGGGAATTTATCGATCATGAGCATCTTTTGTGACGAGACAAAGCTGGTTGATCTATGGTCTTTCAGGTTCTGGATCATGAGTAATTTGGGGGGGGTATAATCGGGTTGTGCACGCCACGAGCCCAGCTGGTGGCGATTGCTCGGTGTTGCCTGAATGAGGATTTATTTGAAGTGTCGTATTATATCTATGTCGTCGTCAAGAGTATGTCGTGACGTTTCAGGAGGAACCCCACTAACTGGTCCTCTCTGTCTGCTGGTGGAGGGCGTGTCCTGTACCGTGAATCTCGGTCAATGTGGTCGGTGGCACTCTGTTCCTGACGACCAGGTGCTTACCGGGTCTCGGTCGTGTGTGTGATGAGATGCGTGCCAACCCCCGGTTCAACGTGGGAGACTTCGAGCTCGTGGCCCCTCATAATAGCGCATCCCGCGGGTGGAAAAAATCTACATGCGCGGAGGGCTGCAAGCGTCCAGGGTACTTCTATTATATTTTGATGCGCTGCGCAAAGGAGGTATGTTCAGCGCATCTGGCATTCTGCTCTGGCAGACTCGTGATTAGCAGGGGCCGCTCACTATACGACATTTGTCTGAGCTAACTTCTGCCCTTCTGCGTAGCCGTAGTGCTCACGTTCCCATGAAATACCTGAACTGCTGCCACGTGCTCATACACATATATTTCTTGCGTCCATCTGGCATCCCGCGACGACTACCCTCATCAAAATGATGACAGAGCTCATTATATCAAGCACCCTATAAGCTAGACCATATAAAGAGTGTAGCTAGTGAAAACACAAAAGCCCGCTTCCAAGCCTCTTCATGCGTAACATCTAGTTATCCATCCTGGGTCTTAAAATAGCTCTGCATGCTGCTTGGCTACTCTGGATCCTATTTATGGCATTTACCTTGCCGCATGGCTGCTATGCGGCACCTCGAACCAGAAGCCGCAAAGCTTCAGATCAGCCGTCAACAGTGTACTACATCACCGCAGTATGCGAGAATGGCCAGAAAGTGGCAGCGGCTCGTGGTGTTCTGCTTATCATCTGCTCTCTGGCAAATCTCTAGCCCATCGCTATTTTGACACGACATTTTATGACACCCGTGCGCGCTTGGCCGCATCAACAGCAAGATGGGACCATTGACAGCTTGGATCATGAATACTTTGCCGGTGCTGCCTTCTATGCTCTTTTCATGGCGCATCGGCATTCAGGTTTCAATAATTCCTGTACTTCTCGTCAGTGCCATATATCCTCAACAGCTACATCTCACTAAGCCGGCATCCGGTCCCTCGCTCACAATTTGAATGCGCATGGAAACGCCCACGCGAGGACACACGCCAAACACCTTCTGCAACCCTATAATCGGTTGCTAGCCCACTTGCTAAACTCTTCACCAAATTTACGAATATTATATACGGATCAGTCAACCTTCAGATCATGATAGGTATCTGTTAAGCAAAGTCTAAGTACATGCCAATGCGTATTTGACATATGCTTCGCCTGAAATGCTTCTCACAGGGAAGATCCACCCCAGGTTCTGGTCGAGTACAAATCCTTTCCTTGGAGTCCGCTTGCCTGCCATCGGGCTCTAATACTTGTCTTTCCGTTATCTCAAACTAATAAAACGACCAATAGTGCATCATAGTATAGCGTAATTTAACGCTTATACTTATAAGCGTGTCCACAGGGCACGTTGACAGGAAAAAAGTGCGCATATATTATTAGCAAAACCTATAAAAACGGAAAATTCGCAGTCACCTCAAACTCTAGGCTGGGATAATTATAGATCCTTGAATTATAAAAAAATCCTATGAATATATAAGAGCTTCGTATAGCGCAACTAGCAATTAGTTCCAGTTTTACAACAATTATCATTGAAGGGATATTGGGTTCAAGGGAACATACTAGTGTCCTTATTTTCGGCTGCTCGTAACGGCATTGAGGATACAAACAACCTAGCTGGTTGACACAGACAGAAAAACATTCAGAATTTACACTTTTTTTTTGTCATTATCCATACAGGGTAGCATCACTGACAGCACTGGTGGCTTAAGGAACGAACAGAAACAAAACCGAACCGCATAGTACAACAGATAGGATGGTAGAAGAGCAAAAGACATCGTACTGGTACGAAGAAGACAGCATTGTGTGCGAAGAAGAGAGGTTAGATGCAGTTAAACATGTGCGCTTTATAGATAAGTATCTTTGTGAGGGCATACACAATCCGGTGTTCTGGACGGCGTTGCTCATGGTGAGCGCAGTATTCATCCTTGTGCCACAGTATATGGCCCTCAGCAGAAAGAACTTTTGGGACCTCCTATTCGTCAATGAGTATATTGGCGATTTGTTCCAACAGACAGTGAACGTGTTGTTCATTGCTAGGTTCATTTTTGGCGCGTTTGGAGGCGTCGCACTCGAGTTTCTCTTATTCCTCCTTTGCAATGTCGGATGTCTAATCCTTCTTTTCTCCCAAGAGTATTCCTTGCTCTACACCAACATCCACTTATTCTTGAAGCTGTTCATATTGTGGCAAATTTCTTACCCCTATGTTATGTTGTTTATTAACATGTTTTCATACGCTCACAGCAAAATGCACCTGAGATACAGCAGGGAACAAACGACCGACGACACCATCCGCATACCTGCAAACTACAGATACTTCTTGATTGAGAGTAATAATAATTTCCTCCCCATTTTCATTGCACATTCTTTCTTCTACATCAACTTGAACCACTGCTTCATTGACAATCAAACATTAATTTCCATATACCGTTTTTCAAACTACCTGGTCAAGTTTTACTGTATTTACCAGTACATTCTCTATGAGGTGGTAAAGATTGTTCATGGGATAGAATTCTGTTCGGACTACAAGATGTTATACCTTACGAGAGATAATGGCATAAGTATCAATCCATCTCATGGGTACCAGATCGCCAAGAAAGTGTGTCTCTTGGCCTCCACGGGCTTGTGTATTAGTCTTGACTTATTATTCATAGCTTCTTTTTATATCTAGATGAAACGCACTAATATCAAATTCCGCATAACTAGTACTGAGCAAACTCTGAGTTAAAATTAGAAAGGAGAGAAGGAGTTAGAATTATTTGAGGCGTAGAATCCTGGTCTTCATGGCAACTTGCTTCACCGTAGGCTTCATCGTTGCTTTCTAATTCATGTTTATTCGATGCAAATTTGTCATAAATCCCGTCACGCGATGCCATTAGCTTTTCTGCCTCCTCAACAGAATACATAGAGTCTGATACAGCAGAAGTGTTTTGTTGAAATGTAGTCAAGTAAGTTAGAATTCCTGTCTCATGCATGCGGGAATACATCATGTCCTGTTCTTCTAGAAGGCTTGTTTCGAGGACAAAAAGTTCTTCATCGACTAGTTCCGCGGTGCTATCCGCTATCTTATTTTCATCTACGGCCAGTTCTGAATCAGCGGGGGGAGTAGGGGTCGATGCAAAAGATGAGATATGAGGTACTACTGTATCGCAAGGTCCTGTCTTCTCTTGGATACTGTGTGTGTTCACTTCTTTTGGGCAAACTAAAAAATCATGCACGCTAGTATCGTTTTGGAAGAACGGGCTTTCCACATTATTGTCATTCACCGCGGAAAGTATCTTTTTATATTCTGACTGGTCAATTATAGTGCCTCCATCATGCACGGTTATCCCTAGCCTCTTTGGAAGACGAGCAAAATAATTGGCTAAAGAAAATTGTCGCTCATGAAGTTCGACGTTTTTTTCCTTCCTCAAATGAGGATATTTTCTGTTTTCCAAGCTTAGCAAGGCTCTTCTAACGTCTCCTCTAGTGATATTCAAGGGAAGCAAGGGCTCAGAAACATCAAACTGTCTTTCGTTTGTCCACATTCGATTGACTCTGTCTTCTGCAATACAAGATAAGATTTTCCTTAATAAGAGCTTTACAAGCTCCTCCAAAAGGACAAGGGACTTGAAGTGAAGCTTAGGCATAAGCTTCAGACTGCTCAATGGCACCACTGTGTTTTCCAGGTACAATGCTTTGCTCAAGTCTAAGGCGTTTCCATAGTTGATGAGGGCTTCATTGCAATCCTCACCGTCATTACCATTACCACTGGCATCTATTTGCTGGACATAGCTGTCAAAGATGTCTTTGAATCGTCGGTTTTCGTCATTTGTTTTGCTTCGCTCGCGTTGGCTAATCAACTCGGCCTGGGTCTCTTCAACCTCGATTAGGTCTTCAGATACCTCGTATGCTATAGGTAATTCATCATACCTAACAATTCTATTGGAAAGCGGACTGCTTTTCACCACGATGCTTTTCTCTCCAGATTGATCAACGAT
The DNA here is from genome assembly GCA_002196765.1 of Millerozyma farinosa. Lineage (NCBI taxonomy): Eukaryota > Fungi > Ascomycota > Pichiomycetes > Serinales > Debaryomycetaceae > Millerozyma > Millerozyma farinosa. The sequence continues at coordinate 146,448 of NBND01000002.1, read as the reverse complement.
TTTCACCTTGACTGCCTTCTTCCGCAATTCCCTTCTTTTTTTTATTCTCTTCACATGTATCCTTAAAGCGTTGTAGTACGCCACTATCTCTAGATAGCTCTTACTTGGCAAATGCTCTTGTATGACATCTATGCGGTGTATGGAATATCGGCATAAGCAGTTGAAAAAAATTTCCTTCTCCAAACCATTCCATGTCAGACCATGAAAACTTTCATAACCCGAATCCCCCTTGTACAAAAATTCGCCCTTGTGGTTCATTTTGCTTGTTCTGAACTTAGTCTGGCTCCTGTGGTAACTGCTGCCGTGGTCGAAAAAGGTCTCTACTTCTCGGTTGTAGAGTCTAACATAATTTGGGTTGCCCTTGAAATGGCGATTGGTCTGGCTTGAGTTTTTCGGCTTGGTAACATCATGATCGACTCCATTTTCATCATGCGGGATACTTGTCATCAGGTCATCTCATAACTCTTAATTACTAACTTCGGGACATGCGAAACCAGTTTTTGGGGCTAAAATTACATACAATATAAAAAATTTGTCAAACGAGTGAGGATCATCAAATTTATTCGTTACGCTCATGGACAAGCACTTTATATAAACGAGTGTAATTATACATACCTAAAACAGGGTATACGTGGGTCATGACTAGGGTTTTAATGCACAGATGAATATCTTGTGAGTCTATGTCATCACAAGGAAGCGTTTGCAACCTTCTTTTCTAGGTTTTTAACAGCATTATTCGCTCCCAAACTCCCAGAGGCTCTTATCTTGGCTTCACCTCCATCCAGAGCCGAGGCAGCAGCAAGAGAATCTATTATCTCGACTTCTGACTCCGATTCGTTTTCGGTGTCGACCCATTCTCCGTCAGTCTCGGACCCATCTTTAGGATATGCTTGTAGTATTTCAGGGAGGAACGGCTTTGGCGTATCCTCAGGCGACGTTATCTTCACACCAGGGTTGTCGAGAGCCTCGTCATAGAATATCTCAACGTACTCTTCCGGCACCAAGCCGTTTTCCCCTGTCTCTGGGTCCTCTGCCACGAGCCAGCCTTGGCCATGTCTATAAGAGATCCAGATCTCCTGTCCCTCGCTCAACGCCACTTCATTATCATTCTCCGGTATGAAATCAAATAATGCTACGGCCTTGCAGTTAATTTCGTCTGAAGAGTATGCATGTGCCTCAATATCGACTTCTTCATGCTCTTCACCCAGCACATCATGATCTCTCAAGAACCACTCATCTTGCGGTATATCATCCCGGCTCTTTGACAAGGGAAAATCCCCCAGTCTTAATGGATGCTGTGAGGAGTATGCAAAGTCTTCTATTGTAGTGCTCGAAGGAAACAAGTCACGAAATGTTTGAAAATTCTGTTTATCGCTGTCCTTCATTGCCGGTACCTCGACGTTTCTAGTTTTCCAAATATTTGAATATTGCTTCTAAATACTTTTCAACGCAATATGTGTTTAAGCACCGTCAATCTATGTCTATTTTGCCGATATCACCAATAAATTTCTTACCGACGTTATGTGCTAAATTTATATTTATCCTGATGTCAATACCTTCACGATACAAATCAGATTTACTTTGACACGATAAATGTCACACGACATGCGTCATTTGTCGTCGGTCTAGACATATGGACATATTGAAACAGTTAAACCATGGTATACAGTGCAAAATGGATCCACTAGAAGAGCAAAGACTGGAGATAGAGGTGTTGGAGTCTATATATCCTGATGAATTAACGAAATATAATGATAAGCATTTCTCAATAGATGTGCAGTTGGACACCCCTTCCGAAAGAAAGCATATTTTGGTGCTTGATGTAAAGTACCCCGATGAGTATCCAAATGTCATACCTGATCTTAGGATTGAAAAGGGCGACGGCTCTGATGCAAATCAACGTGGGAATGCACAGGATGAAGACGAAGATGACGATGAAGACGAAGACGAGAAAGAAACTAAACGTGCAGTACAGCTTTCTGAGCACATCGCGTTAGAGAGAGAAGATATCGCTCAGCTCTTGCTGCGTCTCACAGAGGAGGCAGAGGTACAGATAGGTATGCCATCCGTTTTTGCGCTCACCACTTTGCTTAAGGATGAGGCAGAAGCTCTTTTCAAGGAAAAACTCAAAGTTGAGCAGGACAAGTACGAAAAAAAGATGCTTGCCAGAGAGAAGGAAGAGCAAAAAAAGTTCAATGGAACAAAGGTTACCAAGGAGTCTTGGGCGGTTTGGTACGAGGCCTTACGAAAAGAGCTCAAGCCTAACAAGGACCCCTCGGCACCCAGAAAGATGACCGGAAGAGAAATATTCGAGAAGGGATTAGCAGGAGTGGATGATGAAGAAAGAATCAATGCTATAACCGAAAATACAAAGAATATAACGGTATCGTAGATAGAAACATAATAAACTGACTTACTATTGTGATAACTATGAACTATATACTAAATTAGGCTATATATTAATCTCATCTGTGATCCACTCCCAGACTTTCATGATTTCACCATGATTCTCGGTAAGATGACACCTGATGTTAGCATTATTCTCAACCTTGTGACTTACTTTATTCCAAACCTTTAGCTTTCTGGAAATGTTGTTTTCGTTAGACAATATCAAGTCCCTAAGTTGGATCGCTGCTATGTAAGGGGGGTACTGGTCCTGGGTATTCCTAGAAATTAGATATTGGTTTTTCAATCTATCTAACACCTCCTTATAGAGTTGTCTCACAACAAGTTGATCGGCTTGGTATTTCTTGATCCTTATTCTTATAATCAATGCGAACAAAAATATCACTATAATGGCTAGTAAAATTTTCTTAAACTGTGCGATCGTTCCTACAATTGTGTTCTGTAATTGGCATTTAATGCTAAGGTTTGATAAGGATGTTGATCGAAGAACTTTGTTTTTCGCTTTCTCTCGCGTGTCGTTAAAGTCAACATCGATTGGGTTACTGTCTGACTGGTAACCGATCTATAATGGTGGTTAGTATATTGTTTTTCGATAATTTTAATAAAAATAAAAAAAAGAATAACTTGCCTTACAATTATCTCTGGCTCCTTCTCCAATTCAACAAGAGACTTGGACCATAACTCTTCAAACTCTTCATCCGATATATAGGGAGCTTTCATCATATACAACAAGTCATGTATTTCTTCAACTTTCAAACCAGCATCCAAATTCTTTGGTAATGTGTTTCCACAGTTTTTATTGGCATTCCTAGATCTCAATAAATCCAATGTAACTTCTATCATTATTTGTAACTTTTCAGCTTTTTTTGTGTCTGGAATACATTTCTTATATTCGGGGTGTACTACAGGCCAATAGTCGAAGTACCAGGGTTTGTATTCGACAAAATCTTCATAACATCCTATTTCGAGGTATGGGTAACATCTTGCATGCGAAGGACACTTTGTACATTCGGGCTTATACCTTTCATCCAAAAATCTTCCTATTGCACTTAACCAAGCTGGATAGTTTTCAGAGGCAGGGAACGTGGGAACATCTATTTCTTGTCCGCAATATCCTATGAGGTATGTCTGTTCACGATACCAATATCCAAATAACCCTAAAACCACTAAAGCTAGCCATAATGTCACAAACAACAAAATGCTCAATACAGAGGCTTTTCCATGTGATCCTTTAGGCAATATCCTTGTATCAACTGTTTCTGATTCTTCGTTGGTTTTTATGCTATTTTCTTCTCCTTCGTCTGATAGCTCATCATCACTAGTGACTCTCGAAGGATGCTGGGTTTCAGAGTCGGTATTAGCCGCACTAGCTTTTGGATTAAGTACAAAGCTAGGTTCATCTAACTTATAGTCTTTTGGTGCAAGACCAGACACAGATATTCCTAGAGTAGAAGCAAAACTTGGCGATCTTAATAGCTCGTCCCCCGTCCTGGTATGGTTCTCATGCGCCTGCTTACTAATTTCTGCCAATTTTTCATTAAAATCGTTAGTTTCTTCTTCCAATGAATCATTAGTATCTTTATCACCGGAAAAACGCCCTTCCATTGTGCTTGAGCTGGCAGCTCTCTTTGATTTTCTATCCGATTTTGAAGAGGGCTTTGTTATCTTGTCACTCGAGTCACGCTTACCTTTCGAAGTTTTCCGTAGCTCGCTACGCACTTTACCTGATACAGGTAAAAGACTAGGCTTGCTGGGTTTTGGAGAAACGAACCCATGCTGAAGACCCCTATTATTTTGAGCTTTCTTCATTTGAGGGCTCTTTGTTTGAGATGTGATGCCTTTCAAAAACAAATCATCACCTGATGCTGAAGTATCCTCGTCGTCATCATCAAACAAATGTCCTCTTGGTTTCTTTGGAACCTTACTTGAGATATCAGTCAAAGGGGAAGACTTTTTTTGCTTTTTGGTAGACGATGATAGCTCTCCGTCCTTTGTTCTTTTCTGTGGAACGGCTGGTGAGCTTCTTGTGCTGCCAGCTGAGTTCTTCTTACTACGGGTCGAGTGGGGTGAAGATTGGAACACATTCTCATCTGAGAAGGGGGTTTCATCCTTAACTGTGGCCACTGGGGTTGTTACCTGACTACTTTGTGTGTTCTCTGTTTTGGATGAATCCACAATTGCGTTGTGCTTACCGGTGCTTTCCTTGGCATTACTTCTGGATCTTCTTTCCCGCGCAGACAAAGTATCTTCTGTGTTTCTACGTTTGTGGCTATCTTCGGCATCTACCATCTCGTTATGCTCCTCTTCCCCTTCGTTAGCAGAAGTTTCTTCTCCTCTATCGTCTGCTTTCTCAATTTCTTCATCACGAGAGGTCTTTTCTCTTTTCTCTAATTTTTTGGCTTGAGGAGTGTTCACGCTTTCCGGCTTCTCGTTCTCTTCCAAGCTGCTTTGTGTATCCGTCTCATCGCGTGATGTATTGATTTCTTCTGACTGTTTCTCCGTGGAAACTCCTTCGCTTTTGACATGTATGATTCCTTCGTCGTTTGGCTTCGAATGAGTCTCATCATAACTCTTCATGAGTTCCTCGGAGCGAGACCCGATATGTTCATTGAATAAATCTATTAGTTCACTCTTTCTGGCATTTGACTTATAGTTTATGTTGTTTTCACTCAAGATGCCTCTGATCTCAGCGACTTTGAGATTCTTCACATCGAAGTCTACGTTGTTAGTATTTCAGATTTACTCATATATTGGGCATTATAATTTTTCGATTAAAAATATTTTTCTGGCGATAGAAAAAGCCTTTCTAAACCACCTCTAATGATAAAAATCAGCATACCTTTTCGAAGGTACTCCTTCGCATCCATCCTGAAGCTTGAAAATCAACGAAGAGTTAATGATAGTTCAACAATTGGCACAAATTTATAAACAAAATATATGCACTCTCATCTGCGAATTGTATATGATAGCAATACCTCTTGAAGATCTTGATCGCGAAACACAGTTTCATCAATTGGCCTTCTATTGACTACAATGGCTGGACCAATTGAATCAAAAGAGAAGTATTGATGGTTGCACATGCCGAGTCACTAGAAGGCCATTGCTACTCTTCAATAACATCAGGTTCAATCGGCAATCTCGAAAAGCACGGCTCGAACGTCTGAATCACACATACTACAGAAAGAGTATCCGCTAGTTACTATGAAATGTTACACTGATGAGATAGTGGGTTCCCCACTGTGTGCTTTCCAAATTCGGGTTATCAAGTTGACTCGCACAAGAGTCTCGGGCTCTGTCGGGGCGACTAAATGGCAAACAACGTTCTTCAGCATAGAGTGGAAAACGTTTCTAGGGAGGTAAGACAAAGATTGAACGAGGGAGGCTCTTTCAAAGACATCATTCAACTTTGGGGTTGGCCTTCGTGTGGCTATAGATGCTTTTTGTCTTCATTTATAAGGAACGAGGTCCGTTTTGCTGGTCAAAGGCTTTCTCTGGAGGATAAAAATGTTGACCTACTTCTTCTGAAACGCACTTTTTCACCCAGCTTGTATCTGGGTAATGTGTACTATTGCGTTTATTTGTCACCAACACTAGTATCATCCATCAACTAAGGCATCTCTGCTGGCAAAATTGAGACTGGTTGCTCACTTGAAGTAATCCACCGTTGAATAGTCAGATATTCTCACCGTGAAGGGCTTAAAAGCAGTGCTGATTCTGACGATTGAATCATTGGGGCCTATTGCTTAGTATTACTGCTCGTAAATTCACAAAAAAAAAAGGAACATACGGAACACAACCATGGTCAAAGGCTTTGGATCGGCTCTTGGGTCTGATTTTCATGAGTAACTGCTACTCATTATCTCTTTGTGCCTCGTACTACCTTCAAATAACAGAAGAAATCAAGGCCTAACTAAGCTCAAAATAGCAATAGGTGTTGTCGAAGCAGGAGAACATTCGGTATACCCCGAGAAGTGTGGTTTTTTTTTTTTTTTTTTGTATTCTGCGACTTTCCGTAGCAAGCAAGGATTTACAGATATTAAGCTGCCATTTTCCGCCGGTCCTGAAACTGCTTTTTCCTTGACGCCACTAGCGCATGATCCATGACGGGCCATGTCAGGATCCGGAATACGAATTTCACTGCAGGATCAGGAATCCCTCCCGCTGGTGTCGTTCCCGCAAACGGAAAGCCCAACACATTGGTGTCAGCTTATATGCGAGCTGTTATACAGCCAACACGAGCTTTCGATTCCCGCCCTAGGGAAGCCTGTAGGCTCCCCTTATGCTTCTTCAGGATCATACCATGCGTCATGCAATGCTTGCGAGACCACCAGAATCTCATGGCGGGATCTACGAGCTTACCACACCCGGCTGGTAGAACTGCGCTAGAGCGTTACAAGTCGCTCGCTACACTGTCACAAGACTTAGAGACGCTGGACTAACCGCCAGCGAGCCGCTTATCCTGGCACAAACGCAACGTTTGCCGCTAAGCGCTCCCTTGCCGCCTCATTCGCAATTGAACAAGGCGCACACCGCATTTTTTGGGTCTTTATCCTCTTGTGCCTGCATTCGTACCCCCCCCCCGTTTTGCCTCCATACTTTGTTTGTATTCTGGAACCGGCTAGCGCTTCCCTACAACAAGTACACTAGCCGACGCCTAACAATCTTGCCCATCGGCTCGTTCTCAATCTACATAAAACGAACATTTTATGTACAAATTGGTATGAGACCTGCGCGTACCGATTGTGCCTGACAGTGCGTATCTTTGCATGTTCACCAGAGATTAATCTCTTGTTTGAATATACAGGATTGCCTTTGCATTGCTGCAAAAGGCAGGTCTTTGGCATACTTATCTCTTTTTGGCGATGTACTCTTTCAAGTAGTTGTGCTAAGATGAATCAAGCCTCGCAGCAATTTTTTTTGTAGAAGATATTTTCCAAGAGCATGTATCTTTTATCGGTTGACGTAAGGAAACAAGAACTATTGCATGCTGACCAAAAAGGATACAAAAAAAAAAATCTCTATTGGGCCTTTCCTCGTTCCACCCGATCTTCAGCATTGATGTTCCTGACAACTTGGCGACCGCAGCATATATATATTGCTATCTACATATTATTACATTTGACAAACAACCTAAGTATTGTGTAAACACTTTTCCTTACTCACAACCAAACCTCACAACTCAAGTGTCAAGTTACTGGTCCAACGGCTGGTATCTAAGTGAAGAATTTCGGACATTACAGAAGCCTAGCAGAAGCTAAAGCTTTTAGGCTCACAAATACAGAAGGCCGCAGACGAATAATATCGGCGTCATAGACTCGGCGAGATAAGTGGTCTACCGGCTGTCTCCAGAACGAGGGATAATTTTTTTTTTGGAGGAAAGCTTGCGAAAGTCGCACCATACACGTCTTACCTCTTGAGAAAATTGAAGTCTAGGCGGAAGAGGCTGGGTCCACTAATAAAACAAGTCGATATTTTTCTCTAAAGCTACGCTAGCACAGAAAAGGTTTTGTCCAGGCAACTATTTGAGTTCGGAAAGCGACGCAAGCAGGGCGGAGCAAGAAGAGGACACACAGCTATTTAGGGAGATAGTCGAAAGAAAAAGCCGTCTTATACTATTTGCGCAACGCAAAGTAGAACAGCTGGCACAACACAATCACACATTGTACAGACCAGGACAACTACCACCCATTAGTTTAATACTTAGTAAGTCACTCTGCATAGATCTTCTATCACATAACTTTGGGTGCTTTGACTAGATAAAGTAGCGGGAAGCACAAAAACCGGAACTTGTATCTTTCCTTCTTTTGTCTCTAGAGGCAGATAATTGTGAAACCTGGTATAGATCTTTTGAGGAATCTTTCCTTCAAGACATTTTAAGTGTTGTTGCACCACTATCCGGAGGTATCCGTGTAACCCACCAAGAATATAATTATTGAATTCGGTGTTCCAACTTCACTTGGCCCACATTGGCATATATACAAGGCCGATTCTACTAGAAACGCAGCATTTCGGTAGAAATAAGCCGGACATACCGTGATTCAAGCTCTGTTTTGACACAAGTAATCTCAGATAAAAAGACTATTGGTTACGTTTAATATCCAATTAGTTGCGAGTTTAGCAGGTGCTACAAATCGCCAATTGCAAGCAAGGCTGTTGCACAAAGTATATTTCATATTGATTACGTTTATTCAACGCACATTTAGCTAGAACCTATTAGCTTTGACAGTGGGTGTTATCAAATTGTCTGATGCGATATACAACTGGAACTCTCCGAAGGTATTAACAAAAGATCTAATCATCTTCCCTAGTATTTACAAAGGTCGTTGTTTCTGTAACTGAAAGATTAACAAAAAACTAATCGACATTGCCTTCGACTTATCATCTACATCTCTGGACACTCAAATTATTTTACCCTCATTTGAAGGTAGGTAGATTGAGATTGCCATCACAAACGTTTATTTCGTGATAAATCTTCGACCTCCAGTTTCTGGTATAATTAAAGACCATAATTCAAGCTAAAAGTATTTTAAAACAAGGAAAATGCCGCAATTGCCATCGGTATTTGAGCTAATAAATCATCCTCTTCAAAACAATGTTGTGCTGCCTTCTGCGCCACCTCAAAAACTGCCTCCCTCAGAAGCAGTGGGGGCAACGCAACCTGGTCATAGCATTTTATTGGCAAGCTCTTCTGGGTCGCAATCATCCCAAGCGGGACGAGTGGCTATGAGTAGAAGTAATAGTGATGGTTCTTGTCAAAAGGCTGAATATCGCAATTTTCAAACTTCCCCAGAAGTTATCAAAGGAGGTAGAAGGCTAACAAATCCTCATATCGATTACTTTAATTATTATTCACAACCCAGAGTTTCTATAAGCTCGTCTGTTGCTCCGTTGACAAGGAATTCGTCCCAAAATAGCCTGTCCGCAGGGATCTTAAACCCAAGTGCATTTACCAGACATAACAGCGTAAGTGGCGCTGACTACTATGACGGAATACACCATGTTGGGAGTAGCCCTCATTTTGCTGGTAATAATGGTATGGCTACGGCTCTTACTTCTAGTAATATTTCTGGAAATCAGGCTTCTTCTTTAAACAGCGCAGCCCTCACACCAGCCGGTCTGGCAGCTCCTCCAAGTTACGCTAATAATTTGACTGGACAACTACACCATTCCACACAGATGAATGTTCCTGTTCTTCAACAAGATGCTAGCCCAATAATAAATTCTTCTTCGTCTCCTGGAAGCCATGTTGCCGGCAATGCCATGATGTCTTCCGGTATCCATGGAGGACGCTTCTCGTTCTCACACACTCAACCGCTTTACCCCCCACTAAACTATCAAGGTGCCGTATCTAATCCTTATTCTTCTCAACGACTGCTGGTAATACAGGTGGATCAACCTGCCCTGGTAGCTAGTGGCAATTATGAGGGTTCGCAGGCTAGCATTCAAGGACAATTTGCTCCTGCGCATTCACATCTCAACTCTTCAAACAGCTCTTATGAATATTCCTTGGTACATTATCAAGTTCACCAGACACCCCTGTATTATCCATTGTACCGCGATATTCAATATAAAGCTGACGAGAATAACGCTTTGTTGAACAAACGACGAATCATCAAGAGAAGAACAAGGACTGGTTGTCTCACTTGTCGAAAGCGTCGTATAAAGTGTGATGAAAGAAAACCATTTTGTTATAACTGTGAACGATCAAAAAAAGTTTGTTTGGGATATGAAGATTTAACTAAAGTCAAGAAGAAGAAAGACAGGGGCAAGGATGGAGAACGAGGAGGTGAAAAAGAATCCATGGAAGAACTCAAGGTGAACAAGGATGGTGAGTCCAAAGAGGCTGGCGTTAAAGAGGAACATCATGATTATATTATCAATCAAGATAACAACGAGAGTTTAAAGGATGAAGGTAAACATGAAAAAGCATCACTGAATCATAAGGATGATAGATTGAAAGATGACAGTATTGCAAAAACAAAAAGTGATTGTTAAAGAGCCTAGCGTGTTCTTGCTGGCCTGATAGACAAAATACAATTTAACTTCTGGCAAATGGGAGCAATCGGACATATGTGTAATCATCCAAACTATATTTCAGGTTTACGTAACTCTCATTCGTTTTTTTTTTTAATTTTATTATATGGTGAAGCTGTCACACATATGGCTTCATAGTATCTGAAAATAGTCTATTGTATCTTATACGTTGCCATAGATGGCAATAGGTGGACTAGTGCTAATAGTTTAATTCATTACAGCTTGTACTTTTATCTCATGTGTACTTAAATGAGATTCATGATCTTGTAGTCGGAAGGCTCGATGTAATCTTCGAATCGTACTCTTCTGTACGTTGGAGTCGTTACGGTTTATCCTGATCAGTTTCGCAAGAATTACTCCAGGTTCTACTTGGGATAGTTAATATTTTTATTTGGATGAAAAGACTTATCTCATACCCTATCATAAAAACTGAGAATCAAGTCTCGTTTTCGATTAATTTCTTTCACTTAATATCTGTTACCTATATAACGAATAAAGGTCTTCGCTTGGAGGAAAACGCTGGTAAGTCTGTGTGCCAAAGCTATAGGAAGCAGTGTTGAAGCTGAATCAAATACCCTAAAAAATATCCCTGCTGTTAGATCTGCTGGAAAGCATTTCAGATCTGTACATCTCGTACTTTTTCTGAATGGTATTGTCTTTAAAGTCTTGAAGATGGGAGCCAAATAGAATATTTTTGAAAAGGCTAAAATCGCAGCCACTGTCCTCGATGACTACATCTCCCCAAGGATAACTACGCACATGTTTACCGTGCTTTACTTGATTACTTCCGATAATACCGAAGGGTAGTCTGTCCTGAATTAGCCTGAATTCGTCCTCATCCTCCTCAAAGTTGTAAATGTCAATATTATTATCTTGGATAGACTTGCAAATCAGCCTCTTGTTGAGCTCGATCTCACTCTCAGTTAGTGTGTCGCTTTTCGCAAGCAATGGAATAACATTAACCTTTTCTCCGATTTTCTTCATCACCTGAATATCAAACTCATTCAATCCCTTACCTGTTGGTTTGATAAAATACAACGCGACATGAATCCTATTATCTTCTCTTCTCGGATTACGGTTAATCCTAACCTCCTCGTCTAGAATGCTCTTGTATTCCTTCTCGATAAACTGATTGATAAACTCTGCGTTGTCACTATTTTCAAGTTTCAGGCCAAAATTGACGGTGTAATTAATTCTTAGCTGGATTGGAATGCTATCAGGCTCCGTAACGGCTTGAATTGTTAGTATTTTCAAATTCATTACAAAATCATGCTCCTTTCTTGTGGAAGCAATTCGCAGCCAACACAAAATTGCACATACTCACTGATTTGGTTTGAACACTTAAATCGCCTCCCAACTCATAGGAATCCTCTTCGAACACCATGCTATTGCACAACGTGTTCACGAAAGTTTTCTTTCCAATACCATTTTCGCCAATTAGTAAAATAGTCAAGTTTATTCCTTTCCGGTTAATACGGCGTTGTCTGATTTGTTCCGGTGTAAGCTATGTATGTTAATATCATTGATTGTTAGTTAAATCGATAAGAAATTCGAATGAATTAAGGAGTTTATATCGATATACTTGCAATATTACATACTTTATTGTCCAAACTAGCCATTCTCGATAACATCAATATGTTAAAGTGTTTGAAATTACTTTGTTTTTTGCGAATATAGATTAGTCTGTAATTGTGGTCAGTCCACAAGCAGAGAGATACAAAAGAGTAAGATTAGAAGAGTCCAAGCTTCTAATACAGATGATAAGATATTATTAAGAGTATTAAGTAATAAAATTAAGAATACTCCTACAAGAATAAAATCAGAAGTACGCAGTCTTTTTTCAGCGAACTAACATATGCAATGCATTACAAATTATGTGGATTCTAACCTAGTTCAATCTATTCATCTGCTCGAGTGCGTAGTCTAATATGTAACTTTGTTCAATCAATGCGTCAATTCTCGAATAATGACGTTCACTATATGGTAAGATGGAATCCATGATTTTGATTATTCCGGGTATTTCAACCAAATCTTCAGGACTATGTTTCTTAAAAATGACTGCAAGAAGTCTCTGTGAGACTTCGAAAAGCTTATTATTTACATTCCAATCTCTCAACTTCGAGAATAACGAGAGTATTTGGTCGTTGTTGAGGTTTCCTATGGTTCTTTCGAGCTCAAAGGAACCTATATCACTGTGTGGGTCGACATTTTGAGCTATTGTTCCCTTCAATATGTTGTAGAGTCTCATAGGATGTTCCAAAGTCAAAGCTAATAAAAAGGCTTCGGACCATTTTCCATTACTTATGAAATTTGAAAGCTCTTGGTCTTGCTCAACCTTAAGTTTTTCCTTCTCTGCCTGCTCCAAAAGGTATTCTTCGGTATTGTCTGTCCAGACAGAAATATAGCCATCTGCATCAGCACTAACCATTTGTAAGCCATCATCTTTCTGATCAAGCGCCCATATTCTATTTTCATGATTGTCCAATGTAACCAAGCAATCACCAGACACATCCTTGATATCCCAGACTTTGATTAATCCATCAGCACCACTTGAAACAATCTTCTGGTTTCTATTAATGAATTTTGCTCTTTGTACGGCATTAGTATGACCCTCAAATGTTTTGGAGCATGTGTAATCATCTAACTTCCAAAGTTTCACAGTTTTATCACCACTACTTGTCACAATTAATTTGTCATATTTACAAAATGAGACATCCCACAAGCCCCTTCTGTGTCCTTTCAAAACACCGATAGTCTCACCAGATTCAACGTCCCAAACTTTTCCTAATTTATCGTAAGATGCCGTGGCAAAATACTGATCATTTGGAGATACATCCAATGCATTTATGTCTTTATCATGCGATCTTCTAGTGTATACTGCACTTTTGACGATTTCTATGTCTTTGGCATAGCTGGGAACGGTCCATTTTTTGACGGTAAGGTCACTAGAAGCGGTCAATAAAAATTGTGGGGCCCTTGAATCTATAACTTTAGGTAATGATACTGCAGTCACTGCACCAGCGTGACCCTGAAATACTGCGTACGGCTTGAAACCTGAGTCTTGCCATCTCCAAATCCTAGCAGTATTGTCTTTTGAAGCTGTCGCTATCCACAAGCCATCAGATGAGACGTCAACAGCATTTAGTATATCAGTATGTCCTTCACAAAGGACCACTTCAAGAGGATTTTTTGGATTAATAATTCTCAATGATGGAGAGTTGGTGGCTAATGCAAACAAGCTTAGTTCAGGGCCCGCATACTTGATATCAGCAATAATACCGTGATTACCTGCAATGCGTTTCATGATTCTTAATCCCGTACTGTCCGATTCAGCGTCAGTCTCCTCAATATCAACGAAGACTAATGTTTGATCACTTAATACTAATACTAATGTCTCATAATGTACTCTCAAAACATCGATAATCATCAATTCCTCGGTGGTTTTTATTGGAGTCGCAGTCTTCGCAATGACTTTTTCGATCTGCATGTCCCATAACCTCAAGACATTGTCTGAGCCTGCAGTGTATATGTAATCGCTTGATTTTTCTTTATCCCAAGGTAATTCGATAAATCCAGCATTCTCGACCTGCTCTTTGATAAGTAAAGTTTTAATAGGCTTGAAATTTTTGGTGTTGTAAACTACCACTGTTTGATCTCTACTTGCCGACAAGAAATATGTCCCCTGTTCATTAAAAGAGACACCTCTTACGGCAGAAGTGTGTTCACTCACAGTTGTTATACATTTTCTTTTCACTAAATCCCAAACCTTAACGTGACCCATGGTGTCACCACTTGCTAATCTCCAATTAGATGTATTGAGCTTTCCAAAGAAACAAAGAGAGCTTATCGTACTTCCGTGTCCTTTGAGACTATGAGTAACATAGTTTGATTCCACATCCCACACTGTGATCACTCCATCCGTACCTCCAAAGGCAAATAATGAAGATGTCTCATCCGCACAAGAAACGTAGACGGGAGAAGACATCTTGAATGATTTAACAACCCTCTCATTTTCTACATCAAAAATCCGTAACTGTTGAGATTGTGATAATATTGCAATGTATTTTCCATCGGGAGTTATAGTTAAGCATGTTACTAACTCGCCATCTCCTTCTATCTTTTTAACTATACTTTGATTGCCCAAATTTGTTAGCACCACATCTTCATTCACTGCCGTAACAAGAACATCGCCGTTAGCAGAAAGCGATGCTGATGCTCCACCAACGTAAAACGGCTCTATACTTTCACTTGTGAATCTCGCACTCAATGAACTCATTCCTGATAGCTACGTTAATGTGATGAAAAAATGTTCTCATCGTTTTATCCGATGAGGTGTTTGAACCTGTATATAACTGAATATGATTTCAGTTGATAGCTTACAGAGGCAAGAATCCATCGTATCTACTTTAACCTTAGTAGTTTTGGTATGAAGTAAAGGATTTGCCTTGCTTGCTTTTTACTTTATTCCTGGAAAAAGGAAATTTGAAGATTTTTTCCAACAGAAAGTTCTCTGACCCAATTATTCTATAAAGGATTCTGTTACCATTCTTGAGACACCTGAAGCTATTCCATATCTCTCGAGGACTAGATATATCTGGTAAGAGTTCTTCGTAAAAGCTGCTTAGGTACTGAGAGTCGTGAAACTCTGCATTTAGGATCGCATTTGAGATTACTCTCTTTACTATTTTATAAGTAATGCGTTCTGTATTATTTGCACCACTTTATCTTCAATATCTTAAGAGTCCAGTCACAGGTCGAGAGAGATTGCATGCTTGTTGTAATATCTTAATCTTTTGAGATAGTGCCCGGCTTTTCTCTTGCGAGCTCACATCTTTCATAACGTTCTTTTTAACCTCTAATCTCTGAAATGTGTATATATATACGAATATACTCGATTTAAGTCGCCCAAGTTGCCTGGATTACTCCGACCTCTATTGTTAGCATACTGAATTTCTCTCGTGTATTATTACACCGTAGTACCGAGTATCAATTAAGCTACATCATAACATTGAAGACCAACTTAGAGAGCATAGAATAACTTCTCTATTCAGACCTTGGCCGTAATCAAAACACTACTAGTATCAGTAGGACATTACTCCCCAATTTGATTCATCTACTCAGCTTCACGGGAAGGTGCTCTTATTTGTTCTTGTCAGCCGTGGGATATAATACATCCCGTTCTTATATATAACATTATCAATTCTTTTGTTGCAACACCAGGGCGTGAAATTTAACAGTTCGTTCGCGTACCTAATCTTACACGCAAGCTAATAGCGATGTCGCGTCACGTGAAATCTATTCAAGTTCTATACCTAGAGGTTGTAAGCTTTGCTTCATATATACTTCGAGATAATCTTCAATCCCCTGTTTCTTTGAGCCATACTTATCATTAACCAATAGCTGCTTCAAACGTATAAGGAGAAATGCAATATTATTGAAAAAAAGTATCACTTTTATCTGCAAGAAACTTATGAATTGTCGGAAATCGTAGAGATAGAACGAACGATTTGCTAGAAGCATTTCATTAGTTAACAAATTGATTCTGTTGACAGGGCTCCCGAGATTTTTGTTCTGGGTCTGAATCATTCGCATAGATCGAATTACGAAAAATAGCTCTAGGGGAAATTTACTTTCGTCGCTAACAAAGTTCCGCATTACAGAGTAGAAATCTTCTTCTTGCCCTACTTCCTGATTTACAGGACTTAGTCTTATCATGTTGGTGAAGAACTTTACTGAGTGGATACCCCAGCTATGCGCTATTTTTTCGATTTCTGATGTATTCAAGTTAAACACTTCCTTCCAGAGGCGAGAGTAAGTTATTCTAAACCTTTCATCGAAAGATGCGTACAAGCCATGATCCAAAAGAATCACCTGCTGCTTTCCAGATGAGTCTAATCTAACCAATAGATTACCAGGATGGGGGTCAGCATGGAGGAAGCCATAATCGAAAATCTGCCTCCCGAATATACCAATAAACTGTTTCATGAGTAATGCAAGGTCCACCTTATTCGCAATTAGCCTCTCCTTATCGGAGAATGGTATCCCATCACACCATTCTGTGATAAGAACCTGCTTAGTGGATATTTCAGGATATGTTACAGGGATATGTATGTTAAACTCATTAGCTTTGTCATTTCTTATCAACTGTCTGAGTCTTTCTGAATTGCGAAGTTCTTTATCGAAATCTGTCTCAGTGATCATCTGTTCAGACACAAACTTTGTAAAAAGACTTAGCTTGAGGTCGAAGAACCACTCATACAATCTTGATATCATACGATACACGTATAAATCGTTTGGTAATTGACGTTGAATATAGCTGTGTTGGACTTTGACTGCAACTGCATCGCCATTTCTTAATACAGCCTTGTGCACTTGCCCGATCGATGCACTTGCTATCGGCTCGTGGTCTATTTTTGTGAATATTTCAGTTTCGTAGTTTTTACCAAGATTGGCTTTCAAGAGTTTATCCACGCTCAGCCATTCCTCTGAAGGAGCATCATCATAGAGCTTTTTGAATACCGCTTGAAATACTCTGGGAAACAACTCTCCCTGGTTCGCTATAGCCTGTCCCAACTTTATGTATATTCCCTTGTTTTGCATTAACATATTTAACATCATTTCTGCTGTCTTCTTGTGTAGTTCATTAATATCATCATATTTATCAAGGTTCTTAGAATACTGATATCCGATCCATGTCATCACATATATCGCACGTACAGATCGAATACCGATTGAAGAGAAAAAGTACCTATCCGTAATATATGCTATTCCTCCCATACCACATGTTATAACAGAGAATCGTAATAATACCCTGACATTTTTGTTTCTTCCCCAAAGACTTGCATGACTAGAACTATGTTGCCACCGTCTGTCGAAATGAAACACGCTCCGAGTTGACGAGTAAGGCCCTCTTCGTATAGTCGGACTCAACCTGAACATTACCTTCCCTTACTTATTGCTGTCTACTTTTTTGTAAACTTGTATTCGCAACCTACGATATCCACCATATAGTGTCAACGCAGTGACCCGGGTTCTGCGTACTAGCAAATCGAAAATCAAAAATTAACTCGAATATAGGAAAGATATTTTAAAGAAAATGATGAGAGCAGTTAGTAGCTTAACTTTCAAGAGATTGGCCCACACGGTGCCTCCAGCACCAGTTACAAAGAAGGTTGGTAGCTTCAGAGGTGGACTCTTAGGATTTTTGTTTGGTGTTACTGTTACAGGTGTTGGGTCCTACTACTATTTATTGGAAGAGTACAAAGCCGCCAACAACGTGGTAGTTGCTGATGTTGTGTCGTTGAAGTCAACCATTGCGAACCTCGAGAGTCACATCAAGGTCTTAGAAGACAGATGCAAATAATTGAAAACTCTGCGTGAAAAAAGTATTGAATATGCTCTTTGATATATGTACAGATTGTGTGTATGTACTTAAACAGTTAAATAAAAAATGAAAATTTACTACCATTTGTGCTTTACGTTCTTTGTATGTTTTGTCACTGTTTATTCAAGAGGGCGGAACTGTCTTTTAGCAACGACTTGAACATATCTATATCTGTGTTGCCATACAAGTCGCCTGCCATGTTCAATTCTATCTTCCTTCCTCCCAAAGATCCTCCTTCTACCAAGTCAACTTGTATTAACCTGTTTGAACCGCTCGTATTTAGGAGAACGTTGAGCTGTCTTCTATATGACATGCTAATGTAGTTGTATGTAAGTCGTTTGCCATTTATGGTCAAATTAAGGATTGGGGCAATGGACGTCGTTACCTTCCCACTGAAATCAAGTACAGACTCCTTTAAAAACTGAATAACACCTGGTTGGTTTGTGTAATGTTTGTACCTCCTCGTGGTGGAGTTTAAGATATCCTCGATACTGTGAATTTGGTCTTCTTGATTTTCCCTTAAAGCTGTACTTTCTCCAAAACTTAACAAATCACCCGATATTTGACATGATATTTTAACATCTGAGTTGCATCCCGGGAGTGAGACATAATAAGAGTTGTCAACTTCTACAGTAACAACTCGTAATGTGTCTAAGTCGGGCTTTGATTTATCATTCAACTCGACCCATATTTCCACGGGCGGATATGACATCTTCTCTTCAAATGAGATACCCTCATCCTCGCAAAAAGGAGAAGGCATGAACTTCATCTGAATTACATAATTATGAGGATCATTGACCAATCCGAGATTTTTTTGCAACTTGTTGTTCGAATCAAACCCCTCTAAAGGTAAAGATAAGATCTTATCATGTAAAAGGGGAACATTTGGATTGAATCTGTACATAGTGGATTCGTCTTCAATTGCAGGAGGATTAGGAATTACAGCTTTGTCATCATTATCTCGTGATGCAAATAATATATTACCTGGTGTTAATGTGATAATCGGAGGATTCCAGTGCTCCCTTGGAATACCGCTAAGATTAGTTCTATAACTAAAATCTGTAAGTGTTTTGTGCATATCTTCGATATCGTCAACGTCAAGTTGAGATAACTCTTCGAAATCAGTTAAGGTAGATGACTTGACAAGTGACTCTCTGGAGTGTCTATTTTCGGTATCATCTGAGTTACTCACCCCCAAATCTTTCAAGATCTCCAAACTTTGAGCGGACAATTTATTGTGATGCTCTAGGTTATGCGGCAACGACTTCACCTCGTTAATGGAATTATCATAATCTAGAGTATCGTCAGATGCAAACAATTGTGAATACCTCTTGATCATAGAGTCTAAAACTTGATTTTTTATTGAATGCTTAGTCTTTATGACGAAAAAGTCATCCTCTCTGTTGCTCCAAGTCATTGAATCGTCATCCTTGAATGGTACTAGCTCTGTATCGCTTAGCCTTTTAGGGAGCTTCAAAAAATTTCTTCTGTGTTTGTTGTAGTCTAATATCCACAAAAGAAGTCTCTTTGATCTTTTGATTTGATTTTTATTTAATGCCGTAAGTTCATAGTTATCACCACCTATATTCTGAAAATATACTTCAGAATTTCTGACTACTTTATTCAAGTAAGCATCATTGTTCTCCTTATTTGAAAGACGCTTTATAGCATCTAAGTTTATTATTTCTGAATATGACCTCTTTAGTATGTGATTCAAAACTATTTCAGCACTGGTCACTTGTTGCTCCGTTCCCGTAAACACAATAGTTTCAGCTTCAGGCCTGAATAGAATTTTCACACCTGATCTTGATAGATACCGAACAAGAAACCCATTCTGAGCTAAAAGAAGGAAAAGTTGGGGTTTTGTTAATTTGACAGATTTTGACACCAAAAGATCTTCTAAAGTGGATATCTTTTCCGTTACTTTTATGTTCCAAGCTCCGGTAATTATCTGAGAGGCAATCTTATCTTTTCTAGCATTAGATGATTTCTTTTCGGAAGTTTTAGGGTTATCTCTCTTGTATGCTTTCTGTAAGTATTCCTTCAATTGATTTTTGGTGAAACTTTTTACAAGAGATTGCTTCAAATCATCGTACCGATGTACTGATATCTCTGTATCATGTGGGCGGAGTCCTTCTATCATATCATCGACTCCTATTGCGTTCTGAATGTCACCCACAGTTTCTTGTAAAATATTTAAATACAGACTGCCGTTCTTTGTGGAACTGTCTTCTATATCATTACTGGACCCTAAATGCAAATTAAAAAGTTTTTTTATCCTGTTATCTTCCGTCTGACTTGGTGAAAGTATTAAAATGTTCTCTTTCTTAACTTTCTGTTCGTGCTTGTCATTTAATGCAATTCTGTCTTCCTGCTCATCATTCACTCTTTCAAAAGTACTACCTTTCTGATTTGAGAAAACTCTGGTATTCGAACTAAATTGCTGATATCTTACAAACTTCACAAAATTAGTCTTATGAGCTACCCTCTTTCTAACAAACCCTTGCAGCCATCTGTACATGATTGGAACCCATCTATCACATAAAGCTCATAGTAGCAAATTTTCACACAAATAGTATGCCTGTATATTGTAGCACGTGACGTATGGGTTGATGACTGTGCTCGCTGAAAATTACCTTTGGGTTGTTATCATGCTCGCTTGGATAAACTATATATGGATTTCCGCAGCCGAATATCTTTCTACTCATTTCTGCTCCACCACGAAGCATAGGGCAAAGCTCGAAATTATAAAAGGCAGTGACCTCAATCAGTTATCTCATAACTAGAGTCAAGTAAAATAAAGATGATCTCTATAAGGAATTTAACTGTGCTTAACAAGAGTACGAAGAGAAGTTCTTTAGGACCCCTTGTGTTTCGCTACCTTCACGATACCACTAAGCGAAACGATAATATCCCATTAGTACCTGGTACAGAACAAGAAGGCTTCAAGAACGTAAACGTCGGCCTTAAAAAGATCAGGAATGAAACTGACAATATGCAACTTAGCTTTTTACGCGAGTTACCTTTGAGAGATTTGTTGTCTTATATTGCGATTGGTATCACTACTTTAAATAAACCAATCTTGAATGCTTGTATTAAATTATTCCCATACACACCTATGTTTCTCATCAGAGCACTTGTTTACAGGATATATTGTGGTGGGACAGATCTCAAGGAAATAAATGCAACTGGAGAAAGGTTGAGACAAAGAGGGATTAATAATATGATGCTCTCTTTGACCATAGAGGCATGCGACGGGAAAGACAATATCGACCCTGACTATATAGTCACAGAGACAAAAAAGTCTTTGACGGATTTCTTGGCTCCATACAGTATCAATGTGCTCAGAAACTCTGAAAAAGATATTAATTCTATCCCCCCTGGTTACGTCGCTTTGAAGCCTACAGGTTTTGCTAAGGACGCTGCGAAAACTCTCAAGTATTTTAATTCAGATCCTCATTATGCAGCCAAGTTTGAAGAATTAGTGTCAAGGGTCTCTGACATCTGCAAAATAGCATACAATATCAACCAAGATTTATCCAAGGAATATCCTGATAGAAAAGCTCCTTTTGTAGTCGCTGTCATCGACGCAGAAAAGTATGAGCTTCAGGAGGGTGTTTATGAGCTCCAAAGAAGAATGTATGCACAATATAATCCAATAGGTAAGCCTGTCTCTGTGGTAGGTACCCTACAAATGTACTTGGCTGACTCTGCTAACATGTTAGCATTGGAAGAGAATTTAGCGAAGAAGAATAATTATAGATTAGGATTAAAGTTGGTAAGAGGAGCATACATACATTCTGAGAAAGATAGATCCGTGATTCACAAAACGAAGGGTGACACAGATGAAAATTACAACAATGGAATCTCGTTTTGCATTGATTCTATCTTGGCAGACAAAGCTAATGATATTACTATTGGGCATTTGGTAGTAGCTACCCATAATTCTCAATCATTAAAGTTAGCCACAGAAAAGTTGAATTCAATTCAAAATTCTGAAAATAAGGCTAACGTTGTCTTGGGTCAATTACTTGGTATGGCAGATGGTATCACTTATGACTTAATAAAGAACCACAATGCTGGAAATGTAATTAAGTATGTTCCATGGGGTCCTCCGATTGAAACCAAAGAATATTTGTTAAGGAGGTTAGAAGAAAACGGCGATGCAGTCAGATCTGATAATGGATTAACGTTACTAGCAAATGCCGTAAGAGCTTTATTTCAGAAAGTGTTTTAATTGCTATATAATAAAAATATTATATAACAGTTTAATAATGATAATGGTATTGAAAGTCTAATAATGTACGATAAACGTCTCTGTTTCCCAAATGTAATTGCTAATGACACACTGAACAACCCACTCCCAGTCTATGAAATGTAACCTTTTCGACCTTAATTTCTTCTTGTTGGCCTTGTTATTCTCACTTTCTCGTTTTGGTAAAGTTATGACCAATTCGTTTTGAGAATGTGACTCTACAATAGATCTTATATTCTCCAAAGTGTCATATATCATTACCTCACCTGTAAAACTCTCAAGAAGTTTAGCGAGATCATGATAATTAGAATACATGTTAATGCCCTTAGCTCCAAATGCATGAAATATAAACTCACATGTCCTGATAGTAGTACTATTGTCATGAAACATCATTATATGGTAATCGCGAAGTAAATGATTATTATTCATTAGCTGATCCAGGAGGGATTTGCCTTGTGCTTTATTTGTTGCAAAGGCAAAAACATTCAAGCTTTTCACCGACTGAATTTTATGAGAGTAGCCAGCTGGAAGCAAATATGTTCGCCAGTCTAGCACTTCCAGATATGATATTGAATCTAGAATAAAATTTATTGATAATACAGGCCATCCTAAGCAAAGGGCTTGTAAATATTTTGCACTTCTGCAATAACTATTGGAAATCACAGCACCAAACACGAAACCATTTAGTGTCTCCGAAGTAAGCTTTAGATTTCCTTCCTTACTGCATGAGAACTTAAGTATATCGATGAACGATGTGTATATCACAGACCCACCATTTTCTTTTATCGCATCAAGAACATTTCCCTTCACTTCTTCGTCCAATTGCTTACCTGAGGTTATGCAAAATATCATTCCCGAGAAAATTTGGCTTTTCTTCTTTTCGTGATGCAATTTTTTTGGTGACCTTTTCGATTGAGATCTTTTCGATGGGCTACTTTCCGGAGTTATGCTCAAGCCTGATGCTCCGGACCTTTCTATTGTACCGGCTCCTTGATTTAATGCTTCATCTCCTATTGAGTCCCGTATGAGCCCATAGTGCAAATCCTCACTTGATTTTAAAATATCCATTCCATTGATAATCAACTCATAGTTCTGTTTGTGCCAAGCCCAATCGGACAACTCCATATAACAACGTTGAAGATCAACCCCGATTTCTTTCAAATTCGATTTTTTTCTCTTGGTAAGTCGTTGAAGATACACATAATTGAATCCTCTTGCACATAAATATTTACTTCCATTGCATTGATAAGTTAGACCAGTAACTTTAAATTTGTACTTCGAGTTTCTTAACCTAACCAGATCACCTATTCTTATGTCAAGAAGATGAAGATCAGAATTGTTGATCACATATTCTCCTTCTTCGAAACTTACCACCAGTTCTTGTGAGCCATACTTCACAACTTGACCAACATATACGTTGAAATCGAACAGAACCCAAACACGATCTCGTAGAGTTAGTGCATTTTCATCAATACGATTAAGTTCTTCTTGTCGTAAAGTGCCAGGTAAGTCTTGCACTGTATTATTATCCGGTAATAATACAGACATTTCGTTTCCCTCACTCGGATCCTTCGGTTGAATTCTTCTGTCGTTGAGGGTGTTACTCGTTTCAATACCTTGCCTCATTAAAAAGTTATTTGTGGGTGAAGATGGAAAATTGAAACTTGTGGCTTTGGAGATAAACTCATTCGTGCGAATCGGCGTGTTAGAGGGCGCCTTCTTCGAGCTACTCATTACTCTATCTAGCAAATCGTGATTTTTTATGTTAGGCGAGGATTCATCAACTTGACTCGAAGATGTTATGAGCTTCCCGTTTGGTGACCTTTTCCGTAGCGCCAAATACTTAGTTTTTGAGTTAATTAGTCTCAAGTCGTCTCTCACTTTAGACTTTTTTACATTCTCTGAGGGAGAAGTTTCAATAATATTGTCATCCTCCATTTCATCAAAATGCCGTTTCGTACCAATTAAAGGAATTAATTCGTCATGATTATGTGCATCTCTACTTGCTGAATCCTGAAACTGGTCATCATCGGTTCTTATGGCCTCTTCGCTTCCTTGACTGCTAGAATATATTGCACTTCTGTAAGTTTGCTCAATCTTTTTCGAATCCGTAGCCATTATTTCCTGAGAATCATAAACTTGCGTCCTTGATCCAGTAGTTATGTTATTGAATTGCTTTGATGGCTGGGTTTCGATAGTAGGTATTATAGTTTTTTCTGTTGTTTCTTCAATAAGCTGAGTCTCATCATCCTTCTGTTCGGAATAACTAGTATTTGCGTTCAAATGCTCGAGAAATGAATCATTCTGCCTTGCAGGTGACAAAATCATCTGTGTATCGGCATTTACTTTATGACCTGGGTATGCAGGTAGAGCTGATCCATCTTCATTGTAAGACATTCCTGAGTTATACTTATCCTGAGCCTCAGAGACTACTTGAGTAGCATCACCCTCATTTTTCAAGTTCTTCGTATTGTATGAAAATAACGGCAGTGTATCAGGTATTTGTTTTTCCTTTAAGCTTGATGGTGTCTGCAAGCTCAAATTATTCGAAGTTAAATTTTCATGTTTCATAGGTATTAGTGGTGTGTTTTCGATTACTTGAGTATCCACCTGTGTAGGTTCATCGTCATGATGATCGTTTCTGGTATTCATATTGGATATACTTCTGTTTTCAACAGCTTTATTACTATGATAATCCTCTTGAAATATCAAACTATCACAACTTGCTAGCTTATCCAAACCTATTGGAGAGAGGTCTGGAACTGTCTCACCGGGTGTATGTCGGCATTTGTCTTCAATACCAGAGCATAGAGAAGCTTCAATCTTTTGTGTCATAGATACATCTAGTACTACTGTCAAGTATATAGCTGTTTACAAGTTTAAAAACGACGTTTTTATCACGTTCGCATACAGGCTCGCTCAAAACATAATTAAAATTTCAGACTATCATAGACGAGTGAGATAAAGCTATTACGACATTGATTCTCATGCATCTAATATACAAAATCTATAAACTATGCTTGCTCTTAAAAATGACTAAATATCCCTTTCAAGGTAATGACATGTCCTCAACTCAAATATCCTTTTTCGAAATAAACCTCAAATTGAATTAAAGTTGTGCAATAAAGAACTCTCCATGTTACTTGTATTGGGATTTCCAAGCTTGTTCAAAATGGAATTTAGTAATGGTGCACTTCTGTCACCCTGCTGATTAGAATCAAGGTTTTCGGTGGGAGCTGAGGTACTATTAGTAGACTTAGTTTTCAAAATGCTCACAGGAGCAGGACTATAGTCTTTTTGGACAACGTAAAGTGCAAAAAGTCCTTTTTTACCTCTTATTCTTTCCACACTTAAAAGGTAATCTGGAAGATAAGGATCGTTCCCATCTATATTTAACAAGTAAGAGTCTTTGACAAACTTGGGTTTATTGGAAAGAACCCCTACCTTTCCCTTTTCCGCAAAATACCTAGTGAGTCTATCGAAGTCTTCAGAATTACCTTCACATTTTATCTCAATCAAAAAGAGATCTCTACTTGCAACTATTTTATTTAAGTAGTCATCTGCCCTTCTCCTGTCAAGCTTACCTTCGATTTGGTAAACGTTACGTGAAAGTAGCTCTTTCGAAATTCTGACGTGCTTGTTAAATAGCTTGACGTTAGGGGCTGAATCAGGTTTCTTGAAATTAGAGCAAGTGTAGAACAGACCCGATGCTTTGAAAGAAACAAAGTCAGGGAATACAATATCACCTTTCCAAATTTCTGAAGACATGACTGGGGGTAAAACTTCTTTGGATTTTTCATTTACTTTCTCTTTGTCTTCCTTGAGAATGAAATCCAATTCCTTATCATCCAAGTCAGGAATTTCTGCTGAACTATTTAAATCCACCTCCTCAAATGAATGGGAATGATCTAATTCCTCTTTATTGTTACGCTGAAGCATTCCGCCTTCTTCTTCTTCTTCTTCGTCGTCGTCATCTATGCCTGTAGCGAAATTAGGGTTATAGTTATTATAAACCTTGTTATCCTCTTTATTTATCATAACCTCACGGGTCTGACTTTCTTTTTCATCTTGAAATCTCCGGTGGTCTATGTTACGAGTCAATATGTTGACATCTACTTCTTCCTGGTTCGTGTTCAAATCTTCAACAATTTCCTCTCCCTTATGTGTTCGCCTGATTCTTTGACCATTATCCTCTGCAGTAAGCACAGATCGGCGTATAGATTCTTGCCTGACCTTTTCTGCATACTCCTTAAGTTCATTGTCTATCTCTTCAGGGGAAGAATTGACTAATTTTTGAAAAGACAAATCACCACCAATTATCTGACTCATGACATTGGGTTTCTTGATTAATGATATCAAACTACGACTCTTGTCGGTATATTTTTTACTGTTATGTGGAATTACAGAAGCAATGGCATTTTCTAATTCAATGCCCCATTTAGAAGACAAAGAACTTTTATCTAATCCTTCTGGAAATTCGTAAGTAGAAGGTATATTTTTCTCAAATACCGCTGCAAATGCTTTTGCCACCATGGACTGCGTCTTACTTCTATATCTAGATTCGATAGAATAGTCATTTCGACTACTCTTTTTCGTTATGGATTTATCCCCTTCCTTTTGTCTCCCGTCGAGCACAAGTCACAGTTATAGCTCTTGGGAATCAGATCGGCTGACTTGTAGCCCATACACTTAGCATGCTGCCATGTCTTGCACAGCTCACATTCAATCATCATGCCACCTTCGTCCTTGTCTTCGTCATAATTATCCTTGGTCGTGCCGCAAGGTGAACACCTTACATCACCTTCTTCATCCAAATTGTCCTCGATCTTGTCCTCTCCATCATCTTGATAATCATAATCATCGTCATTCTCATTAGTAACCCTGGCTTTCTTGTGATTGACCCCTTTGCTTAACTCTGACAATCTCTTTTTCTGCGGTAATATATCTTCTTCATCTTCCAGAAAGAGGTCTATCTCTCGTCTTGAATGCTGGCCTTTATTAGCTCTGCTGGATCTTCTCATAGCTGGTAATTTAAAATACTGAAATACAGTGAATTATCAGCTCAAAGTTATATAAGTATACAGGTATTGGTTCTAGAATAGAAACTTATGATTGCACTACTAAAGTGAATTCAAGTGAATTTACGCTAGGCGACTACTAATCTATTCACTGAATCAAAAAAAGAAAAAAAATCAGATATTATCTTCCTCAGATTACCGTCTTCCACTATTAAAAAATTTTAACAAACTTGGTTTCTGTGTTTCTATTCTGTTTTAATTACCTTGGGTGAATACATTGTTTCTCGATGGCGAAGAAATTTGAGGTATCAATTTGTTTGGTTAATACACTACTTAAGAACAAGCTTCATGATGTCTACATTATAATGTATTGCATTTACTATTCAATACGTTAGATCAGACTAAAAACCATATTTAATTGGAACTAATCTAAGACATATACATCTTAGAGACCCCTTATTAAAGTCATAATGTCATTGTCATCACCTAATATCTCTTCAACATCTGCCAAAGCATTTTCACTAAATAAGCCTGATTTAGTAGGTCTAAAACCTTCAGAAAGAGCTTCTGCAATTGATGCACGTCGCCTCACCAGTTTAGATGATATGTTGGATTTAGGTGCTTTTTTTCCATCTCTAGGATGTTTTTTGATGGAAAGTGCGCTGGTTTTATTGGAAGCCTGCCTCCTTGAAGCGTGTTTATGATTAGACAAAGAATACCTTCGCCGGTTATACTCGTTATTTGACTCACTCGTAGGGTTGAAACTCGATTTTGTGGGAATAGCGATGGTTGAATGATGAGCCGTGGTGTTGTAGAGCACAGACTTGTTCCGGAATGCGCCCAAAGGCACTCTCCTTTTCGAATTGTTGAAATCTCGCCATATTCTTATATCGTTTTCGTCATTGGTGTCTAATTCGCTCACGTTCAAGAGCTCATCCAACCCCAATGCTGGGTCATCAGAGTCAATGCTCGACAAGCTTTCCTTCTCATGAAAGTCCAGATACGTATCTGTTCGTTTGTACCTTGGTTCATGACTATTCGAGTTTAAGGTCCGTGTAGATAAGCCATCAATTATCCCGAAAGGTTTACTGTCAATTGTAACCCATGTACCCAAAACCGGAGGTCTATAGTCCGCAGTTTTGGATGACAATACTTCCTTAGCTCCTTTAGACCCAAACTTTTTATTTGTTTGTTGAGGTACCGATAAATCAACGTCCGTTGACTCACCACTATCAGCGTCATTATCTGAAGATATATCATTGTAAAAATCACTGCTCTGTGATGGTTTTGATACATTTTTCTCCTTTCCTGGGAAAATCATCATCGCCGCTTTATCATCTTTATAATCATCTTCCAAATCGCTGTCTGAACTATTGTCAGAGCTGAAAAAATAATTCCATAAGTAGGAGTCATCGTCTTCTTCGCTATTTTCATTACTATCTTCTCTTCTGTATATGGGTTTCTTATTCTTCTCTTTCTCTGGAAGGCGCGTAAAGAAGTTTCGATAATCGGTGTCTTCTTCATCAAATATTGGTAGACCTATATCACTCAAATTATCTCTATCTTCATCATCTATGTCTGCATCAAAGTGATCCTCTTCAAAGTCACTAGAGCTTTCATCATAGCTTTTATTTCGCGTGTTCTTCTCATCCAGGATTTTGTTCAATGATTTTCCATCCGCGTTAGCAACCGGCCCATTGATCGTCGTACTTCCCTCAAAGAAGGCGTCATCATCATCAAACCCATTCATCTCAAATTCATTCACTAAAAACTTCTCTTCCTCTCTTAAAAATGGGTCATTATCATCATCACCTTCTTCCATCGAGACGGATGAATTTTTTCGTTCGTGACTACTGACATCTTCAAACGAAGGTGCCTGAAATTGTTCTAAGTCATTATCAGCTTGCAAGGTGGCAAGTAATTCATTGTCATCAATTTCATAATCGTCATCAGAATTTATCTCATTTTCGCCAATTTTAGGCACTTGGATGCTATGCGAATTCAAGAAACTATCTTTATCTCCCAGAACAAGGCCCCCAGTTGACACATCATCATCTACGGCATGCTCGGGATAAGTTACTTCTTCACCTATGTCTTCATCAACCACATCATTAAAGAAACCTGTCTCCGGGATTTCTGTTTCACTGTCATCGAAAAGGGCATTTTCATCAATCTTGTTTTCCAGGTCAAAATCAAAAGTAAAATTGATATCCACAGGAAGGGGAACTTCGGATTTCCTTCTGCCGAATTTAGTAAAGCTCCTACCTCTGCTATGTCTTCGTTTTCCCTTAGCGGTGTCGATATTCACATCGTCATGTTTCTCTTCGCCCTTGGTTACAGGCTTGTTCTTAGATAAACTTTTGTAGGCTCTGGCTACCTCAAGCGCTTTCGCTTTCCTTTCAGCCTGTAACTTCACAAAATCTACATCCGAATCATCAGAACTGGAATATTCTTGTTCGGATCCAGCTTCCTCAGAGTCGCTATCATTCACGTCCGAGTCTGATTTCAGAGTTGTCTTGGTAGTTTTTGCACTTCGGATACCTTCCAAAATATCTCTTTGATCATCATCTGAATCTGACGAATTGCCTTCAAATCCACTCAACAGGGATGAATCTTTCCCACGGACGTTATCAGCGGCTCTTGTGTTCTTCCAAGATACAGTTTTCTTTGGTGCCCTTTTAAGTGGAACGGTCTTCTTAGCATGTCCACCTCTACTCTGTTTAAACTTGTTTTTCCCATTCTCGGTCTCCGAAGACTCCCAACCATCTGCGCTTTCCATCAAAATTTCAGAGCCTCTTCTCGAGGCTTCCACCTCATCGTTTTCGGACACAACGGTCAAAGATGAGTCTGAGTCCTCGTCACCACTATCTGACTCTTGGCTTTCGGACTCCAGTGAGGCAGATGATGAGCTTGAATCTCTTATACTAAATCTCCTGCCTTTAGTATTCGTCTGGGCGTTTTGAAAATAACTTTTATAGCCCCTTTTCCCTCCCGTAGGGGACACATATGAATTATGATTGTTGAGGCCTCTCTGATCTGCTAGCAGCACGTTAGATCCGTTCGTCCTTTTCTGTCTTTTGATCATTTAATAATTGTAACACTTTCAATATCTTTACTGGATTTCCTTTTTAAAATAGAAATCTAAATTCAATTTTAGTTCTAGTAGTTATAGGTACTGATAATAAGTATTGAAACATAATATGAAAACCAATCCCCTCTAAGCGCAATTTAGAATTAAGAATTTGATATTAAACAATGTGCTCCAAGATCTATATTATTACTTTGACTTTTCTTTAACGTCTCTAGCCTTAGATTTTTTTTTGGAGCTGTATAGTGCAAGTATCGCTTCGAAAGTTGTACATTAAATTTCATAAATTTGAGATGAGCTTCAAACGTACATTAGTAAATGCCACACTACCTACAAAATTAGAATTAATGTCTACAGTGGACTTTAGATAAAAAAGTATATTTGAATGTGAAGTTGCAATCATAGTTAATAAGCACATAACTGTTTAAAGATGTATTAAATATACAAAGTCACTACAAAGGGTGTCTTCATTTTCTATCAGCTTCTGAGCTCGCAGTCAACCTTGCGATCAACTCGATTTGCTCTTTAACAGCCTTCGTCAAATATTCAATCATAACAACGTCCTGGTTGTGAACACGGAAGTGAGATTCCAATTCCCTCATGTCTGTCAAGTATTGAGGTCTGTCCAAAAGGTTATTGCTTAACAATCGAAGCAAGTCAATGTCGGAGTCGGAATTGGATGCATTATTGATATAATACAAAAGGTTGTCGATAGTCTTGGTGACAGATTTGATTTCACTGGATAAGAAAGACATATCAGCCGCGGTAGCGGAAACAGTAATAGGCAGTTCTGAGTATTGACTGTCTGTCAATGCGTTGAGAGCAAGCTTCTCTGACGCGGTTCCGCTCACAACTTCATTTGGCACAGGGCTGAAAATATATGAAGAACTGCTGACATTCCATCCTACCTTTCCGGATGTAACTCCCAGCTTGCCGACTGCCGCTCCAACATATGTAGAAATTTCGGGTGTCGTCACTTCGTTATTTTCAGTTAAATACTTCGCGTTCAAGTAGATAGCAGGGTATGGATACGCACGGTCGCTACCTTTCGAAAAGAAGTCGTGGATTAAAGCTGTGTCTGCATTTATCGTCTTGGATCCGTCGAACCATCCTAACACATGCTCCTTAGGGTGTGCCTTCTTGTAAAGTTGGAAAAGTGTTTTGTGGGCATGATCATCGATAGCGATCGAATCGCCTGTTTCCGAAGAAGGAACCATGAACACATCTCTCACTTCATACTCACTGCCATCATCAGATCTGTAACCCAAAAGGGTGCCAATGACTCTTTTATCGGGTGTGAGTATTTGCTTGGAAACGATTTCTAAAATTTGAAAATTTGCAGAGGCATGAATTTTCACCTTGCAGGGAGAAGCTATGCTTGAATTTGCTGGACTAGCCACATTTGGCCTCACAATATGCATAAAAGATGTCTCGCTGACCATAATATGACAATTGTTTCTATATTATAGAGCCCTGAAAATTTCTGTAATTATAACCTTGGTTGAAACAATTTTCACTCACTTCATGGAGGAAAAAAAAACACTATATGCAGAATCTGGCTCTTCCCTACCTGCCTTTTGAAGACTTGGCTAAAGTACTTAGCTACAGAAGCCGGACAACTATATCTAGTGGTTTACATATATATTTGTCGTGCTTATGAAATAATTCCGTATAGCATGGCAGCATCGGTCTAGATAATAAAAGTGTTTCTACATATATGTCACGCACGAGAAATACTCTTTCAAGCTGCGCAGACACTGAGAGTACCAAAACGTATTTCTACAAGAAGCGCTTTGCAAATGCATACGATGGCGTTTTTGCCTTCTTCCTTTTTCTGTCTGCCTCGATGTGGAAGGCTTACATATAGAATTTATCGGTAGTTACGTAGACCAAACACAGCAGTAGAACGTATTTTTCAGATTTTGGTAATCACACTGAATATCATTTAATGTTGAAGCAAAGTATACGATATTGATTACATATGGTTAATATGAGCCCTAATGGCCGTGAAAATGGACGTTCCAGAAGCTCTGGACTAACTACAGATAGAAGTGATAGACCCGTTACTCAGAATACATGGATTTTCACCGAAGATGCATTTTTAAACTACTCGCCTAGCCGAAAGCAGTTGACCCTAAATCAGGAACTAAAAACAAGAGAAAGCATACACTCGTTTCTTGTCAAGCTAGGGACTACACTAAAGGTAGATGGGAGAACTATTTTGGCCGCTACAATATATATCAACAGGTTCTACGTACGTTACCCCATAACGACATCCAAATACTATGTGGCAAGTGCAGCCTTGGCTATATCCTGTAAACTTAATGATAATTACCGCCCTCCCGACAAGATAGCACTATCTGCATGCATCTTAAGAAACCCTGATAAAAATATCGATCCACATAGTGATCTCTTTTGGACATGGCGGGACCAACTACTTTATCGAGAAGAGTTGATTCTCAAAAATCTAAATTTTGACTTGAACCTCACTCTACCCTATGAGCTCAGAGATGAAATAATTGTCAATATTGAAAAAGAAAAGGGGTCCATTTTTTACGAAAAAAAACATGATATTTTGAAAAATACAATATCCTTTATAGAGTTGTTGTCTTCTCTTCCGGTCTCGGTGGCCTATGATATGAGAATCATATTTGGTGCAGTGTTAATTGTAAATATACATGAAGCAAGAAACAAGCTAGAGCTAGATGCTGCTGAAAGCTTATATGCTCCAAAAAATGTGCTCGAAGAAATACTAGGCGTTGACGTAGCTCTTTGCTACCAATGTTACAAATACATCATGCTTTTACTTAAACTCTCGACAAGTGAGGATCCAAAGTACGTCAGTCATGAAGTCACTGCTCGTCTTATGCCAACCTTGGATGAACATACCTTTACTGGCTTAATGTCGGGTTGATGGTAAATACACTACTATATTGATATATATTTTGCATCCACAAATCGATTCAAATAACTGAATACAATTAGAATGTGAGGGAGCATTCAAAAGCATTAACTTCAATAGAGGATATGAGTCGAGTAGATATAGGGTCTTTGTCGTGCGATGTTAGTGTGGAATCGAGTTATGAAGACAGCAAGTCTTCTATGACGTCTGGCGACGATACAATAAGACTATGTCAAGATTTGACATATTTATTTATGTCCCGGAACTATTACGAAATTTTAACCATGATACCTTCTCTCGGTAATAATTCAAACCTACCTATAATTGGGAGGGTAGTTTTATCCCTAACTTTGTTTAAATTAGGCCGTATTGATGCGGCATTGCGAGAGTTGGCGATTACTATTGAAATAACCTCAGTCTCTACTGAGAGGGTTAAACTAATAAAATACCTAATTTTCATTCTCAAGCCCTTGGGTATGTTCAGCCGTGTTATTTCATGTTACAAAGAACTTATTTACTTTGCAAAGCTAGAACTATTAAGTAATAGAACCCCAGAATTAGATGCCACTATTCGTTGTCAAATCAGCGAGTATGAAAACAACATTCAGAGCTTGATGAATATGGATGATCATTATATTCACAAGTAAGTAATACCAAAGTATCTTGTTATGTTTTTTTTTTTCCCTTTTCCTATTTCTTTCCTTTTATTTAGATGGTGACCACTAACTTTGTTCAAGATATAGGATTCACTTACCGCTACACCAACAGGCTGAGGCATATATTGAGTGCGATGGCAGACTAAACGAGTATTCGTTAGGTAGATCTTCGATCATAAGTAAAAGATTGGCTGACGAGGCATTGGCACTTCTCCAGAGTCGTAACCGTCCAGAATCGTTGTCTTCAAAAACAGATCCTTTACACAAGTTATTTTCAGCTTTGAAGTTTTTTGGTCCTATGTATGTTTTCAAGAACATTCAGGCAAATCAATCGTTAATCAAAGATTATATAGACTCCGAAATTAGTTCCTACTTGGAATTGGATTATTCTGCAAACCCAAGGCAAGTAGTAAGACTGTTATATGAGCTGATGCACAGAACATCTACCAGAACTTTAATGTCACTTTGTGGTATTATCGTTAAGCACCAGATAATATTGGGATTTTTGGCATTCTTAAGCGAAGACTACGTATTCAGTGTCACCAAATTTAACTGGATTTTGAGCTTTTTTTCGCAACTAGACAAGAAGTTCAAGTTTTTCACTAACAAGAACGAATACCTTTCTGCGGTAACGCGCAGAATTGTGTATTTATTGCTAGTTCAGAGCTATATGCTCGGCGGAATTGACATAAGTGACGATGAACTCGCTAAAGTTTTAACTATATCTGTATCTGTGGAGGAAATCAATCTCAATTTCGAATACTTGAGTGGCCGACTAAGTACTTACTTTTTATGCTGTGGATATATTTATGAGCGTCTTGCCATCTCTAATAAGACTAAAATAATAGTAGAAAACGAAACCTCCACTCCTGTGGATACATGTACAAGATATAACAAAGAGTATTTGGGGGAAATGTTGAGGAAATACATTATAGCCAGTACTTTAAAGGCAACCGATGACTCTAGTACATTGATAATATTCGATAAAATAATCTGGGGTTTACTATTATATGGAGGGATTCACTTGAAAACATTTTGGTTTTTTGCTTACCTCAGATATGCGTTTACAATTGAGTTCGATTATGGACCAATCTCTTTGAATGAAAGTGACAGATATGTCATATTTAAAAATAATGAAATTCTTGACCAGTATGAGAACGGCTGGGAAGTTGTAAGTCGGATATTTGATTTGTGGGAGGGGTTGAAAGAACATGAAAAAGAGAATGTTTGGGATGATACAAATGGGGGATGCTTGTTAATACCTCAGGTTTTTGACAGACAAGACAAATTAACTTTAGTGGATATATTTTACGACGAATCGTCATCATATAACGCAAAGTCATTCCTTTACTTGTCTGACTATCAAATTAGACATAAATTGAAAGGTCATATTAAATTATCAAACAAAGTAGTGAGGGAACATATACTGTTTAGTAGAGAACTAGCTAATTTATGGATTGAGTCTTTCACTACGTATCAGGGTCATTTGCCAGATTTCGCTAGGGATTTCAAAAACGACTTATGTGAATAATATCTATACGTCGTACAGGGAATGAATGTTTACTGGTCGAATCTATTTGTATGGTATTGTCTCATATTGTGCAACATACAATTTATCACACGCATTTTTGATCGTTGAGGCTCTGCAGTAAACTTTGTCGCAACTTTCCCTAAAACGTAGAATTATCACCAGATAAGTTTATAAGAATGTGTATAATCTAAGATCCTTTTTCCTCCCCAGATTTTTAATTTTCATGTTATAAAGCATAAATGTCTAACACCATGGACACTATTCCAAGACATATGAAAGCAGTTATCTTCAACGGGCCTTATGACATTACTACTGAAGATCGGCCCACCCCAAGGGTGAAGGAGCCCACGGATGTGCTCTTGAGAGTAAAATATTCAGGGCTATGCGGGACTGATCTACATACTTACAGAGGACACATTAATTCCGCCATGAAAGGACAAATAATTGGGCATGAATTTGTGGGTACTATCATAGAGAAAGGTAGTCAGGTTACTGACTCTGACTTTGAAATTGGAGATGAAGTTATAAGCACCTTCACCACTCAGTGCGGAGAATGTTGGTATTGTTTGCACAAATGCTCTGGCCTGTGTAAAAAGACAAATACATTTGGTAAACCGGGTCTTGAAGGAGGGCAAGCAGAGTATGTTCTAGTACCCAATGCGAAGAATACTTTAATAAAGAAGCCTACAAATACCGATTGGAAGGATGATTCAATATATGTTTTGATGGCAGATATATTTGTCACTGGTTACTATGGTGTGCAAAAGATCTTAAATTACGTGAAATCAGATCCGAGTATGACGGGTCTAGATTATAGTGATGTCAAGATTTTGCAATTGGGTGTGGGTCCTGTAGGCCTTTGTGCCTTAAGAATTTTAACTTACCTTGGTTTCAAAAATGTGGTATGTGTAGACAGTGTCCACACAAGACTACAAGAAGCTAAGCTGTTTGGGGCTTCTCAGATTATTAACTATGAAGAGACACCAAAGTATCTTGAAGACCTAATAAAACAACAAGATGACGAAGTTGGTTTTGATGTATGCTTAGAAGTTGTGGGAGCAACTTCATCGCTTCAAACAGCATACGATGCAGTGCGTCGTAATGGTTTTGTATGCTCTCTAGGCATGGCGCATGATGATTTACCGTTCAACGGCTTAGACTGTTATATAAAAAATGTGAACCTTTCCTTCGGCAGGTGTCATGTATGGTCGTATTTTAAAGAAGCGTTAGAAGTTTTCGAAATACTAAAAACAGAATTCGCTCACTTTATTGATTACAAGGCTTCCATAGATGATTCATGCCATGCGTTCCGTCTTTTTGATCGTCACAAGGTGAATAAAGTGGTCTTTGAGTTCCAGTGAAAAAAATGGACGAGTCCGGAGTCGAACCGGAGACCTTTCGCATGCTAAGCGAACGCGCTACCAACTACGCCACACGCCCTATGGTCTCTCATGTTTTCATTTCTAGGTTACCACTGTTGTTGTAGATATATTTCTGCTAGCTTTATGAATCTGAAATACTATGTTACAGAAGTCTATTTCAGACTATACAATTCAATCAAGTTACGATCAATAATATAAATGCAACTTTTATTTTTCTTGATTATCAAATTTTGCATCTTTTCTCACTTTTTCCAGTTACACGGCGAGCTTCCGTAGGGTTTGCCAAATTGTAATTACACAAGGTCAAAGTATTTACAGTAATATATCAGGTAACCGATAAATCTTCAGTGTGATCTTTAATGTATTATTCATCTTAGCAAATAGCAGACCGAATTGTATCGTTCTACGGAAAGGGCTTTTCGTTTCAATCTATATCACAAGTGGCCCAGAAAGCATGCAAGGAAAAATCTAAAGACATTTTGCTCACTAGAAGCAATAGATGTCGTAGGAAAGGCATGCAGTAATGACGAACTAACCGGATTCTAGAATTTTTATTATATTAAACCAAAAATCATCAGATATATGACAAGATACAGGTAGCCCATGATATTAAAAAGAAATAGAAATAGGCAGCTTGTCCGAGTGGTTAAGGAGAAAGATTAGAAATCTTTTGGGCTTTGCCCGCGCAGGTTCGAATCCTGCAGCTGTCGCTTTTTTTATCTTCGCAGGTAGCGGAAAGGTGAAACCATACCTAGTCGAATAGTGGAAACGTATATTCATAGTAAATATGTGAAAGAAAGGACTCAATATTTCCTACCAAAATATTTATGAACCTTACAGTGCCAACTCTAAGATTAGGTATGTACCTCAGTGAGCTGTTACAAGATAATGATTCCAACCAAGTTTTCAAGCCCTTCAATTATAAAATCCAGAACCCAAAAACTTGTATACCTTATGCTATCAATAAGAGAACCCAACCATTCAGATGGTAAAAACATATTGCTCCGATTCAATTCCTGAACAGAATTATGTATAAATGACGAGAAGGTTTTTATGTAGCTCATCAAGTCAACCTTATCTAAAGTATTTGTTCTGGCACTTTGAATATAGCTCGAATCCATTAAGAGATGCCCGCATGTCTTCGATTCTTGATTGAAGTCCATACCACCAGAAAAAAATATATTTATGAGGTTGGACGCTCCATTAGCAAATCCCGCTCCCAATCCTATACCGATGGCAAAGCTGCATAGTAACCAAAATCTACCTGGTAGATGGCTTTTGTTAGTAGGTGATTTTTCAGAATTGTAAACAGATTTAAGCATATAGAGAATATTCCGGATATTAGAGAAGTTAGAGGAAAGTTGCAACGGATCAATGCTGTCAATATTAGTAGAGATGTGCAACTCCCTTTTGAAGTCTTTTTCTAATGTCTTATAATCAATTCTTCGTACCAATGACTTTAACATTATAGGTTTCTCTGTCGCCTCCAGGGCTTCGATAACCCGTAGTGTTTTTATAGAACCATCGTTGAATCCAACGAGCTCAGACTCTAGGAAATTCTTCATGTTATTTATTAACCTCTCTTGCTTTAGCGAGGATGTCTTCCAGATCTGATACGGCCTTAAATTGCTTATAAGGTCTAGCAAATTAATGAAGTAGTTCACGGTTATCAAGTTTATTATGGTGACCTTGGGTAGCTCCTCAATTCTAGAATCGTCCTCTACGACTCCAAAGGCCCTCTTTAAGCATTCAACAAAAGTCACTGATCCGTCGTTGATTAGAAATACCAAGTCTGCATCTCGTATAGTCTGCATATCAAACCGCAGCATATCGGGTGACAAAATAAGATGATTGAGTTGTAGCAGGTTCTTGTCAAACTGGTTAGACATGTACTTGAGGAGGTTTATGATCTCTGGATTGTACGTAAACTGCGATGAGCTCAATACGCTGACTGCGAGCTTTCCTCTCCTCAGCGTACTGCCCGTCATACTTAACTTGGGCATCACAAACGAGTTGGCGCTGAAAAGACCACTATCCTGTCTCAAATCTGGACTTAACGCCTTATCGTCTCCGACATCGCCGTCTTCTTCGTCTGTTTCAAATACCATTACCGCGCTGTTTTTGGAATGGGATGTACCCGCTATCGGCTCCTTATCATCGTCGGAGATGCTCGAAAGTATGGACGATGATGGACGGGCTTTCTCTACTATTGATTCATTACTTATTGATTGCCAAGATGTAATGGAAAAGCGATCGTTCAAGTCTCGACTGGCGTTTGGACTTCCCTGACGCACCTCCGATTCATAGTCCAATTCTGGATTGTTTAGAGCGTTATAGATTGACAGATGTGAGCTTAATAGCTTTTTGAATGTAGGACTTGTATAACCATTACTAGTTTTATCTCGATCTCTCTTATCAACCATCATATCAACTAAACATTTGTAATAGAAATATAATATAGAAAAGATTATAAGGAGACGTGATTATGCGATAAGATATTTTCCTAATGACAGATCTCCGCTACACAGATAAGTTCGCAATTGCAGCACGCACGTCCCCTCAATTGACGGTCTCTTACAAAAATCGATACATGAGATACTGACAACCTGTGAAATGATTAGAAATGCTCTAAACTATGTACAATAGGATCTATAAGAGTATCTTTTTTGAGAAAGGGAGTCCATAGGTATGCATCGGCGATCTTTAAGGGCATAAGGTATTGTCGCTTAAAAACTCCGACTTGAACGTCGAGATAAGCGGCATGCAATGCTATTTGATTCGATTTGTATAAGTTGCTGTTAACGTTGTTTGGATGTGAGCCCCGTGTAGTACGAGCCTTGAACAGCAAGAAATTGTCGTCGTTCAATAAGGGAGTGGCGAAGGCCTGAATAACGTGATCACGGATTTGATTTTTCCGTCCTGTTACTAGCTCCACGACGACAGGGTAAAGCGTTTTACCATTGAAGAGCAACGGATAATCACGACGCTGTACTCTCAGTGCCGGACGTGCAAGCAGATGTAGAATCTTAAATTTCGTGATTGCTTCATAAGCAAGTAAGTCTCTGGGACCTGAAATCGATTTGCTTCCACTTTTGCGATCGTCTTTTCTGCTGGCCACTACATCGTGGTTAATGATGCCTTCAGAAAGGTCATTGCTCGTGAAATGAAGCCCTTTGTCTTTATTCTCCGACACTTGTCGCACTAGTTCATCCAAGGACGGAGAGCCTGTGATTGCAAAGCCAGACGTAACCTTTTGCAAGTATGTTTGAAAATTGTATTCGGTGGGAATTGGTAGCAAGCCCACATAGCGTCTTTTGATAGTAACGTTGTTTGGTATCCCTGCGAAAGAATCCGAAATCGCTTTAGCGAATTTCCTCCTACCTACTATCACACCCCCTGTGACATACTTGTCTAGGCGGTGTACAATCTTGTAGTTATGAGGATCTACCTTCCTCCCCAGATTTTGTTCACTGTAAGCTTTCAACGCTCCGTAAAGTTGAGGTAAAAGAAACGACTTGAAATTACTTGTGCCCTTGCATTGGACACCCGATGGTTTATTTACTAAGACATAGTAATCATTGATGTCCACGAGATCGATCAAGTTTGGTTTTCCTTTGACTATAGGCTTCCAAGCCCGTTGTGAGGTTCTATGCATCTCATCCTTTGAATCACTACTGCGAATTTTTTATCAAAATCTCACCTCAGTTCAAGTTTCAACCTAAAAAGAGCAGCCTAGATCCTTAATGCCAGAAAGGACTAATAGAGAAGCGGATGAAAGACTGCCGAATAACATGGGTGGTTGTGGAAATGCCAGCATCGATAAGGAGAGGGGACAAAG
Organism: Millerozyma farinosa; assembly: GCA_002196765.1. Lineage (NCBI taxonomy): Eukaryota > Fungi > Ascomycota > Pichiomycetes > Serinales > Debaryomycetaceae > Millerozyma > Millerozyma farinosa. The sequence continues at coordinate 105,954 of NBND01000002.1, read as the reverse complement.
AAAAACTAAGAAGGTGAAAAATTCCAATCAAAGAAAGGGATCAAGGAAGCCGAACAGGAAATCGCCCAATAATTCTCTGGAGCTGAGAAAGAAGCAAATCATCCGAGAAGTGGTTGAGGTTATAAAGCAATTCTTCCCCACCTCTATCAATGGTAAATCTACAAAAGATCTCGTAGATGAGCATTTAAAGGAAGAACAGAAGTCGAATGATGCTTCTGAGACTAAGCCAAAGGTGGTATCCAAGGCTAACAAAAAGAAGAAAGTGAAGATCTTGACTGACCATATTACTAAAGTTGTACAGATAAATCCAGAACAGACCTTGTACTTGAATTTGAGTATGGTTCCATCTGACGAGGATTTCCCATTTGACCTAAAATCCTTACAGATATGTCTCTGCATTCCATTAAAATCAAGTAACAAAGAACCGAGACCATCGATAGTTGTGTTAAACAGCGATATTCCGAAAGGATATGCTGTTAACATAGAAAGAGGATTCGCTGAGATTGTACGCAAAGCCCTTGATGATAGTGGAGACAGCACTCTAGAGCTTGTGGGTGGGAAAAGTTTATTATGTCAGTTGAGAACTCTAGACAAGTACTTGGAGGAATTTTTGAAACAGGAGAAAAAAGATACCATAAAATTTGTCAAGACGTTGAAAAACGGTAAACAGCGTCTGCCTATTCCACCCAAGACAGAAGAAAAACGCAAGCCCGCCAAGGAAGAAAAGACGCAAGCAAAGGAACTATCGAAAATATCAAGCGTCACTCACGTAAACCTGGAGGTGGTAGAGAGACGAAACACCTTAATAGAGCCACAAGTGCATAAAATCGACAAGTTTATCAGGTCTCAGCTGAAAAAGGAAGTCCTCAAGTTCAAGGTTTTTATTCCAGTCCAGAAGAACAGTCGTATGGCTTTAGACCAGATACCCACTATATGGAAAAAGTGTGGATTTCTAGAAATCCTAGTTCAAGTCTCACCAGACTATCCCAAATCCAACCTAGTCATCGACATACCGCATAACTTCAGCCAGCTTCAGCTAGAGAAGCAACAGAGCTCGGAGGATATAAGACAAGTAAAGTCAGTTGAGAGGAATTTACTCAACAATTTCAACAGCTACAAATTTGCTAACAACAACTTTCTCTTTGTCTTGAATTGGCTTCTGAATTACTTGCACGTATTTTGTAGTGATGAAAAGGAGTTTGAAAAACTTTCGTCGTATTTATTTTAATTCTACCGTATAAAGCTTCCTATAATATATATATTTTCCAGGCCGATGTGCGTCAAGTAATTTCTGTAAGACATAGTATTTATCACGAAGCAGAAAAATTGACGAAGCGAAAGCCCGCAGAAGGTGAATAATAGTTGTAGACAGGGCAAGGGTACCATGAGCTCCAAGAAGCTTACGTTTCAGTATGCCAATGAGTGTGATATGGAAATCCACTGCTCTCCCTTTGGGTTATCAGGATTGTACATCAAGATTAAAGGAACGAATATAATGGGCTTAGGGTCGACTATGGGTTTGATAACAGGATCCACGAAAGGTTTGATACATTACAACGACAAGCTGGACCTAGTAGATCAGAAATATAAGTTATACGTGGTGGTGGACGAGAACGATATGCTAAGGATAGACTTTACAAAAATCTCGACAGCACAGGCGAATCCGTCGAATGGGAACGAAACGGATAGTAAAAAAGGCTTAGGGAATCCAGTAACACAGTCAGACGAGCCAACGAGTGCCGGCGGTAACGAACACGGCGTAAGCAGCCATCTGGAGAGATCGAATCTGCCCGACAACTTGTTTTCCGGGACAAAAGAACTGAGCGATGCCAGCTCTGATATCCTACGCCCACAGGTGGACAACGACACACAAGAAGAGGAAGAGGAAGTGCCTACATTAATTTTCAAGGGAAAGTGCCCCGAGGGCCGCCCAGACAAAATAGAGCCTTTCATAGGCATATTTTCCTTCGAAAGAGAGGACTAGTTGGCCTCAGTTTTGTCACTCTTTTTTTCATCTAGCCCGACGCTTCTAATAACGACTAATTAGCTCATTGTATAGTAACAATTAAACCTCGTAGACTTTCCTACTTACAAATCCGTCAAATCTGTATACTACGCTACTTGTTACTTTTAATTTGATTTTCAGCCAAGCGGTTAATCTTCATATGGTCAGAGCCATGTCTTATCGTCACAGAAACACTTCTGTTACATCGGTCCATATAAAATTGATCACACACTCTTAATGGTGCCAATTCTTAATTTCCCGAATACTTCTAAATGTCAGGTGAATTTTACCCTATCCTCTTTCTTAAACCATGGTCTATTTGGCCTATACAAACAGCCCTCCGGTATCCTCTGGAATATTTCGCATTTCCCACATATATTTTTTGATGACCTCGGTTTATAGCATAAATTGCGGAGGTAAAAAATATGGGCCTGTGATGGTCAATAGTCAGCCATATAAAGAGCAGCATATATAAGGCGAGTAATCTATGGATACTTGTTCGGTTATTTTCAATTCTAATCGATTATAAAAGACTTGTATAATCTTCCTTATAATAACTAAAATAGCTGGGGAAGGTCCAATAAGCACAATCAGATACAAGTATTAAAAAAAAATGGAGAGATTAAATCATTTAGCAGGTCAGTTAAACCCATCTTCCAAGCAAGCGATCCTTGAGAAGCACCCCGACGATGTTGTTATTGTAGGTGCTTATAGAACTGCTCTTACCAAGGGTGGAAGGGGCAGCTTCAAAGATGTAGGAAGTGACTACATTTTGGAGAAGTTTTTGGAGGCGTTTCTCAAGAAAACTGGGGTTGATCCCAGTTTGATTGAGGATGTTGCCTGTGGTAACGTTTTGAACACTGCAGCTGGTGCCTCTGAGCACAGAGGTGCCTGTCTTGCGGCCGGCATACCCAACACCGCCGCATTTGTTGCATTGAATAGGCAATGTTCCTCCGGTTTGATGGCCGTTGCAGACATTGCCAACAAAATCAAGGTTGGTGACTTGGAATGTGGTTTGGCTCTCGGTGTGGAGTCCATGTCAGCTAACTATGGTCCTCAGTCTATTCCCAAGGTCGACAAGCACCTACAGGAGAACCCTGAGATGGCCAAGTGTTTGATTCCTATGGGTATCACCAACGAAAATGTTGCCTCTAAATACAACATTTCTAGAGCAGCTCAGGACGAGTTTGCGGCCAAATCTTACAACAAAGCCGAGAAAGCTGTCAGTCAGGGCGCTTTTAAGGATGAGATTTTGCCAATCGAGTCTGTTCTCGCAGATGAGGACGATGATGATAACGTTGTATACACGAAAAAGATTGTTGATACTGATGAGGGTCCAAGGAAGGGTGTTACTGCTGCTTCTTTGGGTAAATTAAAACCCGCATTCAGCTCCAATGGTACCACACACGCAGGTAATGCATCTCAAGTGTCGGATGGTGCAGCCGGTGTTTTGTTGATGAAAAGATCTTTGGCTGAAAAGAAAGGTTACCCAATTGAGGGTAAGTTCGTCTTCTGCACCTCCGTTGGTGTTCCACCAGAAATTATGGGCGTTGGACCAGCTTACGCCATCCCAAGTGTTTTGAAGAAGACAGGCTTGAAGGTCGAGGATGTCGATGTCTTTGAAATAAATGAAGCATTTGCTGCTCAATGCCTTTACTCAGCTCAGACGGTTAATATCCCCGAGGAAAAGTTGAATTTGAATGGTGGAGCTATAGCACTTGGTCATCCTCTAGGCGCCACTGGTGCAAGACAATACGCCACTATCTTGAGATTGTTGAAAAAGGGTCAAATTGGTTTGACTTCCATGTGCATTGGTACAGGAATGGGTGCTGCATCTATCGTTGTTAAAGAATAAGTTATTTCGTTTAACTCGTTCTATATTGAATGACTATTTATAAGTTCAACTAGCTAAAATGAAACTTACGAAAACATTATATAAATGTGTAGATCGATATCTATAACGTGGTACGGGCAACTGCAATTAAACTGAACTAAAATAAATGTTCGAATGTTTTCTCTTGGAAGTAACGTTGGAGGGAATATCTTCTCTGTCAATTATAGAGTTGCTCGAATGATCACTGTCGGATTCATTGATTGCCTTCTGATGTACCCTATGAGGGAAGTAGACCGTGTTTATAGGCGGTAAGTAATAGACACTAGTAACGGGGAAATACTTATACCGTGGGTAAGAACTTGAAGTACTTAAATCATTTTTTAATGCGTCCGAGCTAACAGTAGTCGTACCATATAGGTAAGAGGGAACTTGGCCATCAGTGTCGATTTTGTTGTTTCTAGAATCAGACTCATTCGAATCGCCAACATCTTCCTCACCTGTCGCATTTGAATTTGTCCCATTTTCATCATCAGGCATACCATGGCTTTCATCATCTCCAGTTCTGTCTTCCGTACTTAGATACGCATTCTTAGTATCTTGCAACTGGGAACTGCTTTCTCCTTCTGTTTCATTAAAAAGCACATTATTATTGTCTAATTCCTTGAAGCTTCTTCTAGAGTTGATAGATCTATTTTTAATCAAAATATCATTCTTCTCCGAATAAAACGAAGGGTTTCGGCCTCGTACGATTATGGGCTCACTCCCAAGCTCAAACAAATTAATTTCGTTACAATTATTATCATTATCATTAATTGAAGAACTCTCATCAATATAGTCATCATAATAAGGATCTGCAACAACCGCACTAACTTTTAGTCGTAAATGGTAGTAGCTTTGAAAGGTTAAGTTACCATTGTTTGGGGTGGCATTTTTGAACTGTAACTTCTTTATTATATAGTAATTGTCAATTTCGGAATCCTTTATTATAGAGTCATGCAAAGTTAAAATATTCTGATCACTGCTCAAAGGCTGCAAAACAACCGAATCGGCATCCTCCGCTAAATCTTTATCCTTGTCTTTACTATCATTACAGATTATTATGGGAACGTTCCTGGTATTGGACACATTTGTGACGGCAAATACTGATATCCTGAACCACTTCACAACCCTTGTTACAGAATAACCATATTCGTTTGTCTGTAGTTTAACAATCTTATTATCGTCCATTCCTGTTTCCACAAAACCTGATAAATTTAGGTTCATGGCAATTTGAATGTAATTTCTTCTGTAGCACGATATGACCTTCGGGTCTAGATGTTCGCCGTGAGAGAGGAGCGAAGAAACATCCTTCTCCCCTTCCTGTTTAGAATATATATAGTTGCTGTTGTCTACCGTGTTTGTGAAGAACCGACCATTAAGAAAGCTATGGAATAGTATCCTAAGTTCGTTCCCACATTTGTCTAGTAACAAATAGTCTTTTTGATTTTTCAAGGGCTTCAAGTCAAGGAGTTGAGTAAGTTTCTGCGGTTTATACTCAACGCTCAATTTTTGAGCACTCGACTGAGATTTCTTTTGCTTGGGGTTCTTTTTCACCTTGTCATTTGCTTTGAAAGTGTTAACACCATGAGTTTCCATAGGTACATTGATACTCTGGGTACTCCCCAAGAAGCTCGGAGACAATCCGGTGTTCATGGTAGTTGTCTCGAACATCGAGTTTCTGAAGTTATTAACACTAAAGCTATTGTACATGTTCTGGGACGCTTTATTTACATCCTGATTCTGCATATCGAAACCATTACTGTGTCCTCCCATCATACCCCCTAAGTCATTATTAGGCCCATTGGTTATCCTAGTTGGATATCCGTATCCCATCGTCTGTAAGTTGAGCCCGTAAAACTGTTGGTGTCCGCGAGACATTGGCGAGTACATCGGATGTTGATGGGAATGCAGCATCGACAGAGCTTCGATGGGAATGAGATTCGAGTAGTGATGGTTTATTCGCCCATTTTGACCCTGGTTCATCGCCACAGCTCCGATGCCACCCGAAGCTACCTGATCCATCTGGCCAAACCCTGTGCCACTACCTGACATGCCAGTGCTGCCCATCATGTCGTTAAGAGCACTGCCAGTGCTGTCGATGCTGTTCCTCGTCAAAAGAGCTTCCAACGCTTTGGTCTGGTCCATATCCTCCTGCTTTATCGTATTTTCGCCAGCAGATGCCACAGGATGTAGTATATCGGGCAAGAACAATGACGCGAGGTCGTTGTAGCCTTCCTTGTCACCTGGTGACGCTTTCATTTTACTGCTCGAGTTCGATAATGAAACTGGTTACTAACTTCATTGACAGTTGACCATAAATACTCTATATACAGGATCTATATTTTATACTCTCGTCCCAGTACAGAAACGACGGAGCGAGGTCAAGTTGAAGTGCATTGGGCTGGCAGCACTAAAGCTGCCTTCACGCTTGCATGTGGGTCTTCTTGCGTAGGCTATGGAGTTTTACTGCTTCCGCAAGGATCGTGCCGTGCGCTAACGCCGTTGCGCGGAATATACCTTTTGCTCTCAGCGAGTTATCTTCCGTTCTCGTAAGACGACCAGGGTCAATGCCATTGGAGGTGGGGCCTGTAAATGTTCTATTCAATGGCTAGTTGTGAGCTCCATGCTCTGCACCTCCTGTTAGTGAACTAACGGAATAACAGTCCTGGTCAACATGGCTAGCCGAACGAGAAGCTATAGATGAACCCGAGCAGGACAATGGAACGGCTCCAATATCCTACTGTTGCAGGTGTATTTTTCACAGTACCTGAGTATTTTTCAGCAGTCCTGCGCCTCCTTTGCTCCGGTCACAGTAGCCATACGGACATGCACCTGAGCCTAATCCACATGCGAGGATTGCTCTTCTCATGTCTATGTAGGGCTCTTCAATTGCTTGACTGCACTATCAACGGTAAAAGAAAATCGTCTGCGGTAAAGAGACGTCTACGAAAAATGACATTGGGGATAAATCACGAGTATGTTAGAGACAGAGAGTACCAAGTCAATATCTCGAACTTTAGCAAATGCTATACGCTTTTGCAGTTTACCCAGCGTATCTGCGTTATAGTTTTAATCTACGAGGAACGTTCATCTCCTGCGACTTAATGTTGGTCCCTTTCGCACTGCTGAACTTGGCGAATACATACCAGATAAAACTGAAAATTACCTTATAAGAGTTATTATTTGCTCTGCCGTTCCTATTGTATGTATGTATGTTGGTACAGGCCTGATGCCTTCGAGGTGATGCCATATAGTGAAATGGTAGGATCAAAAATAAAAAAAAAAATCGCACTAAAAATAGGCTCAGTAAACACTAGTGAAAAATCATATCAATTAGTATAGAAAAAAAGTTCGTAACATAGAGTTTTAATAAAACCTAAGTTGATAATACGCAGTTTGTTTATACAAAAACACAAGACCAAATACTCTGGTACTTGTTGTGGTGTTAAGTATATTTAAGGAGGCAGACGCATTGGTTTTTTTTTAAATCTCAAAAAGATAGCAAATCAGTCAGTTCGAGAAGTAACCGACATAAAGATCACGAGCTTAAAGATCAGATTAACAGATCCGATACAAACATAGGATATTGGAACGTTTGTGGATTCAATAAATACACAGAGAGTAAAAACTTTAATAGGGTGTTGGAACGTCCACTAAGTGTGAAGGGTTTCAATAATGTCACAGAAACATCCGTACAATGATCGAGTTGTGACCAAAGCGTTTAACCAAGAATTTATTATCGACAAAAGGTTCAAAATAGTGAAGGAATTAGGACATGGTGCATATGGTATTGTGTGCTCTGCGAAGTACGAGGATGGATCTGGTGAAGACGGGTGTTACGTCGCCATCAAAAAAATCACCAACATTTTCAGCAAAAAGATACTATGTAAACGGTCGTTAAGAGAGCTCAAGCTTCTTCAGTTTTTCCGAGGACACAAGAATATAACGTGTCTATATGATTTGGATATAATCCCCGACCCGGTGAGTGGTGACTTCAACGAGATCTATTTGTACGAAGAGTTAATGGAGTGTGATATGCATCAAATTATCCGGTCTGGACAACCCCTTACCGATTCACATTATCAATTTTTCATTTATCAGACCCTCTGTGGCCTCAAATACATACACAGCGCAGATGTTCTTCACAGAGATCTCAAACCAGGTAACCTTTTGGTGAATGCTGATTGTGAGCTCAAAATCTGTGATTTTGGACTAGCTAGAGGCTTTCTGGAAATACCTGAACATAACGTGGGATTCATGACTGAATACGTAGCAACAAGATGGTACAGAGCTCCAGAAATCATGTTGAGCTTCACGAATTACACGAAAGCCATTGACGTCTGGTCAGTAGGATGTATTTTGGCTGAATTACTTGGCGGTAAGCCCTTATTTAGAGGAAAAGACTACGTTGACCAGCTCAATCAAATCTTACTTGTGCTTGGTACGCCATCGGAGTCCACCCTTACAAAGATCGGATCCGTTAGGGCACAGAATTACGTGAGGTCGTTGCCTTACATGAAAAAGGTTCCTTTTTCTAAACTTTTCACCTCCGCCAATCCACTAGCTCTAGACTTACTTGAAAAGATGCTCACATTGGATCCATATGAAAGGATATCAGTGGAAGACGCTTTAAATCATCCTTATCTTGCCGTCTGGCATGATCCTCAAGATGAACCCGAATGCCAAGTTAAGTTTGACTTTAAGTCATTTGAAACTATAGATGACATGAATGCAATGAAAGAATTAATAATTAATGAAGTGAAGTCATTCAGAGAGTTTGTACGGAAACCTTTGGATGAGCAGCAAAGAATATTCGAACAACAACACACTCAGTATCACGAAGACAGTTATCTTTCTGGTTCAGTAAGTGTAAATCAATCCGAAGATGTTTTTCCAACAACTATCGGATCACATTTGCCATCAGGAAACCAAAATGGAGTGAGCACCGATACAACAAATTTGGCAAATGACAGCAGGATAGAATTTTATGAATCTATGCCTAAGCCACAGGAATTAGACGAGTTTGCGATAGGAAATTATGATAAGAACCTTAGAAATGATCCCAATTTTGGAGGAAACAACGATAATATTGATTTATTTCGGCTAGAAGAGGAATTGGGCTATGGTTTGGACGGCGCTAGCACTTTTCAAAATATGTAATGCACGAGTTTATATTTCAAAAAAATATATAAATCTTCACTGTATTCTTCGACCTATATAAAACTATCCCAATCATGAAAAATTCAGATAAAGTTATACTTGAAAAGATCGCCACTCTTTGCAAAGCACCATAAAGATGCATCATCCAAATAGATATCATCAATTTTGCAGTCTTTTGCCCAGCGAGAGAGATCTAATGACAATAGAGGGATTTCTATTGAAGGTACCAAAGTGTCATCAACCACTGGATGGATTATTACGTTATATCTTCTTTTGAAGATCGGGTTTGATTTTTGCTTTAATGCTAATTTGGTGTAATGTTTCCGATAGCGTAAGTCATAAAGAGATTTATAAAGAGCTACTGCTGCTGATATGCTGCTAGAAGTAGATTCTTTCGAGATGTCTGAATTTAAAATAGACGCCACATTATTTAATTTCCCATAAACTGGACTTGCAGATGAGCTGAGGGGATTGAACTGAAAAGTGGGCATATTACCTGGTATGCTAGGTAGCTCATCATATTGCAGAGTGATTGACTTGGTCTTAGCGTGATAAGCATGCGTTGGCGAAAATCCTAATGATGAAACGTTTAGTTTTTGTCCCAATGTACTAGGAGTTGAAGCAACCGCATTATTCAGGTTACTGTGGGATGGAGCATCACAACGAGGTTGAGACATTGTGACCGGTGTTATCTTATTTGCCGTTCTCGCATAATTGGGCTTTTTTACTTTTGGAAGAGCTTTATAGTCAAATTCCCATACTAAGATCCTACCATCGTAGCCGCAGCTCAACAAATTGTATACCAGATGACTTGTAGATGAAGAACCTTGATGTCCTGCCAGCTCATCTTTTATAAATTTTATCCTTCTTACCATATTGTTATGGCCCTTAAAGCGACAAATGATTTTGATATCTTTTAGTATAGGAGTATAAAGGCTATAATTATCTTCATCCAAACGATTGAGGTTCTGTGACCATCCATCTTCTACCTTGAACGTACCCTCCATGTTAGAGTTACGAGAAACTGGAGATAGAAAACGGTTATTAATACTATTGTTGATAGCAAGCGAGTTGTTACTAGTTGTCGTACCGCTTCTTGATCGTCTTGAGGTAACACTGTTGATACCAGACAAATTAAAACTGTTACCATTGGCAGTTTTAGCCAAAATACCACTAAGGTTGTAATACGTTAACTTGAATATTTCTATCAAATCGCCCTTTCCCACAACTCCTAAAAATTTGAAATCTGGTGAAAATTCTATACATAGAATTCCATCATGAAAATAGTTAGATATAATATCTGTCATAATTTTTCCATCCAAGAAGGACTCGTTTCCATAATCATACCCATGAGTGAATGCCAAGTCTATAAAGCGAACCATTCCATCATCAGATGCAATTGCTAAGAGCATCGGATTCAAGAAATTAGGTCTGCTTTTCAGAACAGTGTATGGTATTGTGGAGGTTATTGTTGTAATAGGTTTAAGACTTACTTTGAAGTGCCCTACTAAAAAGGGAGGAAACCCATCTTCCACATTATTAGTTTTCGCAAAAGGACTTAAGTCGAACTTCTTGAAGTATGTAATATAATCATCTTTTCCCACTACGCGTTTGACGTATTTGTAGTTCAGGGTATCTTCAGATTGCATTGACATCGGATCAAATATAGCAATTTCACCATTAGAATACCCAACAGTAACATAAAATTCTCCTTTAAACTTCATAATGGTATTGATGCAAGTAACTTTGGTCCTTGAAATATTTTTTGTTTTGCATACACGATTGCTATGATCTTCATATGGAGAGTTCACTATGTCAAAAAGACTATATCTCAAAGTAGCTAGATCAATGAGGACTACTTCTCCCGAGTCAAATCCTAAAATGACTATAGGGTCATTTTCTTTGTATGTGAATGCTTTCATAGATGTAGCCAAGGAAGATCTTCTAAACTGTACTCTCAAGATAGGTTTTTCGATAACTTTTGAAAATCTTTTATTATTATGTTGTCCCTCGGGGTTGTGTGCTAAAGGGAACCCGGGCTCTTCATTGTCAACCACTGTGGTATTCTTGAAATTTGATTTCGTGTCTAGAGCTATGATGTTAAGCACATTAGTGTGCACTGAAACTAACAATTTTGCTGTATCTGAAGAGTTGAATTCAAAAAAATATCTCTCTTCATCAAAGTCTAATAGAGATTCTATAATTTTTCGATTATTTGAAGAGCAGTCCGCTGTCTTGAAATCTGTAGTCGCAGAGAGCAAACTGAACGTGTTTTCCTTGGATTCTCCTGCTGCAGTTCCAAGAGAGCCTAGCTTCAAAAACTTATTGAAATTCAAGCTGAGTTTATTGAATGGGTTCTTGGTTCCAAAGTTCTCATCCTGAATCTCGTTCTTATCGACAGTATATTCGATGATCGCAGTGAGACATCCCGGACTCAAATGAACTAGCCGGAAGGGGTCTTGGGTCAATGGATTAACATTTGCCCCTATTTGCATACCACCGTCCGCAATTTTACTGGGTTCGGTATTCTCGAGTATACTATCGAAAAGGTTTGTTATGTGAAAGGGAAGCGACTGATAGGTTATAGTTTCTTTCGTATTCTCATAGTCTGCTGGTGGTTTTGCAATGTTTAAGTACGTCGGAGCAAGAACCATCTTATTGGAACTGCTTGAACTCCTGCCGAGAGGCCACTCAGCTTCTATAAGCAACTTATTTTTTATTTTATCGAAGTCCTCTTTAAGGCTATAATGCACATTGTGATCCAAGAACAGAGCACCCGGATACACCGAATTCAAAAACTCGTTAGCCAGTGGTAGGTCTTCCTTCAGAACACTTAGCAGAGTCATTTCGAATCGTAGAAAGGAACTCAGTATGCAGCGGCGATCTTGTCCATGAATTTCACTGTAACTGACCCAGTATCTACGGACAAGAAATACCATATATATAGCACTAATAGTGTGCATCTCATATTGATAGGTACACGATCCATAGCACTATTAAGTAAAACGAATAATTAATTTATTTTCTCCATCTCTTGCACTAAGAAAAGTTAGCATGAAGGAAAATAACAATCTAGGGGCCAGGTAACTCGGGTTATAATAGCTTGTCACAATGAATAGATCACTTAGGTTCAATTATGCCTCAATACTGAACTACTATCACATACCCTTGCGGTAATACCTTGACTTGAAAAGGATCTCTTTCTTCCAAACACGGCGGATAACGTCCCCTTCCTAAGTCGTTATTGAGTCGATGTGCATATATCCATTGCACTGCTATTTACGCCTGAATATGGCTTGTCAGTGCTTCTGGCGCCATAAGAAGAAGTGTTCGTAACAGAGGTGGCATGGAGGGTTTAGGCTGCTAATCTCTTCTAGCATAAAAGAAGCTATCTGTCATTATATCAGGATGACCCTTCTTTATATAGCCTAGTGCTCTCCAGGATGTGGTGTATGTACTTCATTCTTGCCTTGGGACTCTATGGCTGCTATCTTTGAGTTTTGTTGTCACGTGATCGGTCAATAATTTTTGCGCGCTAAGCAAATTCGTCAGGATGAAAAATTCGCCCCCTTAAGCAACTAGCTAAACAACAAACATCGTTGGCCACATTGTTAGCTTGAATTGGGTTAATCAATCCTCAGAAGGCTTCATATAAACGGGGATCGCTCTAAATATTTCCACTCTACTCTCTTCCGATTTCAACTAAGCTGGGAGTGATCAAAATTTTATCACTTCTACAGTAGGTCGGGAGCAGTCTTGGAGGCTGGAAGTCGAAAAAATATTCGGAGAAAATTCGGAGAAAAGACGGAAACACCCACACACCCACAACCAAAAAAACAGACATACGAGATTGTAAAGGGCCTATAGTGGTGGAGTAGCATGGCTGTACTTCCATCAACCGGGGCACCAGGTAAAGGTGTCACTAGCACCGGTGCGAGGTTTCGTCAGCGTAAAATATCGGTTAAACAACCATTAACTATATACAAGCAACGAGACCTTCCCGCGCTAGATGCAACTAATGAACTCGAGCCTTCCCAAGTACACCATTTTAATCAATCTGGTCTGCAACAGCGAGATATACATGCTATTGAAACTGGTGTTGACAAAAATGAAGAAGATGAGGTCCATTTGCAGCAAGTGATTAATGCGGCACAGAAGGCGCTTTTAGGTTCGAAAAATCAGGACAAGAACAAGAAAGAACAGGCAGAAAAGGCTGTCTATATTCCTACACCTGATGCTTCTAGGGTATGGCCAGATGCCTATAAATATTATAATGACTTCTCGTTTAAAGAACCGGAAAGTTACATAAAGTTTAGTGCCACGGTCGAAGACACTGTTGGGGTAGAATATAACATGGATGAAGTTGATGAAGAATTTCTTCAAAAGCTTAATACACAATTCCAAGAGAGGCACAGGGCGAAAGAAGGATTAAAAAGAAATGCAGGTCAGGACGATATAAGTGAATGTTCCGAATTGGAGTTTGAGTTAGTTTGCGATAAGTTAGAATTGACCATAGAAGAGAAGCAACCTTTCTTATCTATGGATCCTAGTAATATAATGTCTTACGAAGAGCTCTGGGCGTACATAATACAAGAATACAATTCCTCTACCGCTCAAACGGACATTAATTCATCATATCTTTCTACTGTTGGTCTCAAAGAGAAACTATCCAAGGAACTAAAGTACGAACCTTTTGTTACCATTTATGATAAGAATGCATTTGAGGATCCAGAGTCTATGAGGACGCGTCCCATTCCTAAGTTACTAGACTTGTTTGGAAAAGATATATATGAGCATTGGAAAAAAAGGAAGATTGAGAGGAAGGGAAGGCCAATTCACCCTTCTCTAAAATTCGAAGATCCCAATAGTAATGAGAAAGATAATGACAACGATCCGTATATCTGTTTTAGGAGACGTGAGGTACGTAAATCTAGAAAAACAAGAAGAGCTGACATTTTAGGTGCGGAAAGATTAAGATTGTTACAGCTTTCTTTGCAAAGAGCAAGAAATCTTGTTCTTTCAGTTTGCAAAAGGGAAATCTTGAATTCACAACTTTGGGAGCTAGATGAAAAGGTTTTCAACTCCCGCGCTAAAGCAAAGGAGATGAAGAGAAAACTCGGCATAAAAGGAGATGATCATTTGTTCTATTCTCACAAGAAAAGGCGAGTCATAAGAGCTATTAAGGAAGAAGAGGAACAGGAGAAGCAGCTAGCCAGATTAAAACGTGAGAAAAGATCTAAATATGAAGCATCGCGTGAGAGTTCGGCTTCTATTCAGCCGATTAGTGGTGCTTTTCATAATAACCAGAAGGAACGTTATTACAATGGACAGCAGTATAGCCAGGAGAATGGCTCCTCTGGTAGTCAACCTTATGTCAAACTACCACCTTCGAAGATTCCAGACATGGATTTGGTTACAGTTTCTTTAGTGCTTAAAGAGAAAAATGAAACTATCAAGCGTGCCGTGTTGGAAAAAATACGCAAAAGAAAGGAACAAGATAAAGGTTATATCAATGTCACAGACGATCCTTATCAACCTTTTTTCAACGTTGAAACTAACAAGAGCATGTATAATAGTGAATTAACTCATGTACCTTATTCCTCGATTGCATCAACGAAATTTTATAATGTTTTAACCACAAATTACATAAGTGACAATCTCAGGACCTTACTCGAAGAAGGAAAGAGGTCGCTCCCAGGTGTGAGAACTTTCAGAGGTTCAAATGGAGAACTTATTCCTTCGAAGCCTTTTCCTCATTTGCTGGCATTATTAGAAAATCACATTGACAATAAACTTAACACGAGTAATTATATTGCTCAATTATTATCAAACATCGAAAACAATAACTTTAGCGCTTACAGCAATGGATACGGACAGTTCAATGAGGATGGTCATGAATCATTTAGTACTGAAATCTCTGAGCCAATTTTTCGTTTAAGAAAAAGGTCTGCTAGATTGAACAGGATATTTATAGATAGACGTGGTTTGTTTGAAAGACCAAACGAGGAGATAGACACGTTTCTCAAGGAAGAACCTGAATATGATGATTCTAGTTTACCAGGTATATATGCTCATGATTCAAAGGTTGATGCCGTGAAGCGTTTAGATTCTCGCTGGAGATTTGACAATGATTTTTCAGAAGACCAAAAGGCAAAGAGAAATCCATTCAGTCTTGATCCTTCGAGATTAAACAGTATTAGTGATGATACCCAGTCAATCCGGTTCGGTTCCATGCTATTATCCAAATCCTATGATTTACTTCGGGAATCAATCCACCATAGACAACAACTTTTCGTTCAGCAGGCAAGAATGAGAAGTTTGCATAATCAACATCAACAGCAGCAAAATGCCCAAAAGACTGCACTGGCACAGGGTGCTTCATCATTTAATGCACCAGGCCAGAATGCGGTCCCACTCAATAATCAGAACTTAAACCTGAATAAAACGCAAAGAGATTTGCAGTATAACCAAGAATCGCAGCTAAAGGAAAGACGCCAAGACTCATTGGCAAATAATGTATCGAAGCAAATGGTTGGTGCGAGATTGCCTACTCAATCCGTGCAGACACATACCTCAAGTTCTTCTTCCCCGTTGTTAGCATCACAAGCACTGGATCAAGGAAAAGACTCAAGGTCAAAGTGATGTAAATATTGATTTTCGGACCACTCATTGATATACTCACTGGTAGTTATATTTGAAATGACGATAGATTTACGAATCTTTGAAGTTATTATGTAATATAGTTAATACACAAAACAGCATTTCTTGACGAGATACTTTTTTCTACCTTATCACGGTAGCTAAGCTATATAGTCTATCTAAAATAATCCCTCTATCTGTCCTTCTTCATCAACCTCGACATTCATAAACCCCGAGTGAGTGGGTAAACCAGGAATTGTCATAATTTCTGCTGCTAATGCGTAAAGATATCCAGCACCAGCAGAACATCTCACTTCCCTTATTGGAATAGTAAATCCAGTTGGAACACCCTTTAGAGCTGGGTCGTGAGATAAAGAGTACTGAGTCTTGGCTATACATATTGGTAATTTGTCGTAACCTTGCTTACGATAGGTCTCAATTTGAGCTTTAGCCAAGTCTGATAATTCAACGGCTGCCGCACCATACATCTTGGATGCTATAATAAATAACTTTTCTTCAACTGTCTTATCAGTGTCATAGAGAAAATTAGGACGAGATTCGGCCTTGTTCATTGAAACGACTCTGTCTACCGATTTTGCCAAATCTATAGCACCCAATCCTCCTTCTTCCCAGTGATTCGAAGGAACGGCATCTTCAGCACCAGCTTCTAAAGCAAGCTTTTTAATTAGTCCAATTTCAGCATCTGTATCGGTCTTAAATTTGTTGATCGCAACAACGACAGGAACATTGTATTGTTTGATATTAGATATTTGCTTGGCCATATTAGCACAACCCTTTGATAACATCTCAAGATTCTCTGTTACATACTCCTTTGGTAAGGATTGGCCAGGCTTGACATCAGGAGCACCGCCATGTAATTTCAAAGCTCTAGATGTCGCAACTAAGACAACGGCATCGGGGTACAAATTTGAGTTTCTACATTTAATGTTGAAGAATCTTTCTCCTCCCATTGTGAAATCGAAGCCTGCCTCAGTAATCACGAAGCCCTTCTTTCCAGCATTTGCTGGATAGGAAGGAGAAGTCAATTTTAAGGCTAAATCATCAGCTATAACTGAAGAAGCACCAATAGATATATTAGCAAATGGACCCGCATGTACAAATACAGGTGTACCTTCTAAGGTCTGCATCAAGTTTGGTTTAACAGCTTCCTTTAAAAGGGCAGCAATTGCACCAGCACAACCAATATCTTCACAAGTAATTGCGACACCGGTATCCTTCTGAGTACCGACAACAATGTTACCTACTCTCTCTCTTAGTTCAGACAATGATTTTGACAAAGCCAAAATAGCCATTAATTCACAGGCAACAGTAATATCCATTCCTGTCTTGCGAGGTGGAAATTTCGAAGCCTCGTTTTTACCTTCTCCGATAGTGATTTCTCGAACAAATCTATCATTACAGTCCACCACTCTCTTAATAGTTATGGACGAGGGGTCTATGTTCAAAACAGCAAACTTTTTGATCTCCTCGTCAGTCAAGTTGTCAGGGTTACGTTCTTCGATTCCTAACTTTGCAAGCCTTTTGATCATCGATTTTGTGAATTCTCTTTTACCTCCCTTCACTGGTACTAATCTCTTGTAAAATCCTTTCACTGTTTTAGAGGTATATTCGTGAAACATCCTAGTATCAACCGCTGCACATAACAAGTTTTGTGCTGCGGATATTGCGTGAATATCTCCCGTCAAGTGCATATTGAACTCATCCATAGGTATAACTTGAGAATAACCACCTCCTGCAGCTCCACCTTTAACACCAAAAGTGGGGCCCATACTAGGCTGTCTTACATTAGCAATCGAAGTATAACCCAAATGAGCTCCAAGTGCTTGCGTCAAGCCGATAGTTGTGGTACTTTTACCTTCTCCTAACGGAGTAGGTGTAATACCAGCAACCAAGACGTAATTTCCTTTTTGGGTTTGATCTATGTCGCTAGAGTTTTGTATTCTTTCGGAAACCAACTTGGGATCAACCTTTGCTTTGAAATGACCGTAAGGATCAAGTTCATTTTCTAACAAGCCCAATTCTTGAGCTAACTTGGTGATCTTTTTGGGTTTCTGAGATCTTGAGATTTCGATATCAGTAGGAACAGGTTTCTTTAAGGACAAAGGTAAAGGCTTGAATGAGTGTTTATGAGCTAACTTATCTTGTAAAACTGCAGCCTCATAAACGTTACGACATAACATAGCAACAGTCATGGGACCGACTCCACCGGGGACTGGGGTAATGTAAGACGCTTTTTTGGATACTTCATCAAAATCCACATCACCTACCAACTTCCTTTTATTCTTCTTTGTCAAATCTTCCTTATAATTAATTCCGACGTCTATGACTATTGCCCCTTCCTTTACCCACTCGCCTTTCAAATATTCCGTAATGCCGACAGCTGCAACAATGATATCGGCTTGCCTTACAACGGAAGGTAAATTTTGCGTACGACTATGACATACCGTCACAGTACAATCCTCATTTTTCAACATTGCAGCAACCGGGCTTCCTACTATGTCAGATCTTCCCAATACAACAGCATTTTTACCGCGAAGATCGATGCCGGTTTGTTTAATCAATTCGATTACACCACTTGGTGTACAAGGTTTGAAAAGGGGAGCACCACCTCTCTTATTGAGTTCACCAATATTATAGCGTCCGAACCCATCAACATCCTTTTCCGTCAACACTGCATTAGTGATGAGTGTCTCATTCATATGTTTAGGAAGTGGTAACTGGATAAGAATACCATTCACCTTAAGGTCTGTATTTAATTTCTCGATCTCATCTAGCAAAGCTTCTTCTGAAATATTCTCATCAAACTTCACTAAATTTGATGAAATATTCGATGCCTCAGCGGCTTTAAGCTTCGATCTAACATAAGCAGACGAGTCTGCACGATCCCCGACCTGGATAATCGTCAAATGGGGTTTAAACTTCAAATTATCAAATTTTAAACTCTCTGGCTTGACATTAAATTTCTTTACATTAAAATCAATGACACACTGAGCTATTTCTGTCTTGATATCAGAAGCCAATTTTTTTCCAGATATTATACTGGCATTTGTAAGATAACTAGATGTATGGAATTGTCTCAAATACCTAGAGCAAGCCACTCTTAGCAAATCTTTCTGTAACTTTATCATAGCCAAATATCACTATTAGTTCAATCCTCTGTTTTTGTATATTTTATTTCTGATGAAACGCAAACCAATACCTTATTCGGATATCAACTTCTATCAATACCGAATGAACGGTCTTCTTAAATCAATGGCTTTCTTAGAAGAAATATCACTTACTCAGTGGTGTTGATCTTTAAAAAAAAAAAATTATAGAAAGCCGAAAATTTTGAAAAATTTTACAAAAATTTAAGATTTAGAATACACCAAAACTAAAGAGTTCAAGTGATAACTCCAAGTAACTCCAGGTATGAGATGAGCGACCTCCAAAAGTCACCAATATAAGGTATTCTAAGCTGAACTCAATGAGATAGGTAAGTACATGAATTGGTAGGCCAGAGTCATAGCCTTACGGTATACGAATACTGATACGAGTCAATTTATGACTTGGATTTGCAATCATTTAGGTTCAAATTGTATGAATTCTATAAATATGCTATTTGATAGTGTTGGCTAGGTAACATTTTCTGGTATGTGTAGGTTCTTTCTATAGCCCATAACAAGGACCATAGTTGCAATTTTAATGAGTTAAAGAAAACTTTTATTCCAGACGAAGTTTTTTTAACATAGAATGTGCTCTTATCATGGTCTCATCAGGTTTATTAAGCAAAGGTGAAGAAATTTCATTATTTTTCTTTCTAGTGATCATCCTTCTTTTTAACATACTCACCTTCTCGTAATCATTATCAACTTCTACATCATCGAAGGATTCTGTGTTGAAATACTCATCAGTAGAGTAAAAAGAAAGAGCCTTTTGTCGATATATGGATCTTCGTGATTTCAGCGAGGAAGAACTCGAGGGTGCACTTGACTTTAGTTTTTCGATAAGATCATCAATAACAGCGCTTCCAAGAGAATTTCCTAATGACAGGGTGGCTTTATCCGATTTTTTGCTATTGACAGACGAGGTATCTCTATCGCTTCCTTTCACAATATCATCGTCTTTACTAGCAAGATCGCTTTGATCATTCTCAAAATGAGACTTTTTGTTTGTTTTGGAGTGAAGGATATTCTCCTCAAGGTCTTTCTTCTTATTCTCATAAGCACGCTGCTCTTCTTCCTTTTGAATGTTTTCAATATGTGCTCTCTTGAACTCATTTACAAATGAGGTAATTTTTTCAAAGAAACTATCGTAACTGGCCTTATCGGAAGCATTGTCCCCGAAATACTCTAGTAAATCATTGTATTCTTTAACAGTATTGCTTAAATGTGCACGAAGTCTCTCACTTTTAATCTTCGCCTTATTCAAAGGTGCCTGAACAAAATCCAAGATTTTATCCTCGGGGTGAAATATCTTCGGATTGCTAAGATTTCCCTTGGATAGTGAGTTTGAAACATTAACGACCATTTTGTCAAAATCAATACAATCATTTTGTAGTTGGAACACGGAAAGGTTAGAAACGTAATGCAAGCTATTTAAATCGTCAACAAAGGCTCCAAACTCAGAGAAGTTGTTTCTTATTATTTTTTCGACATAGTGTAAAAAAGACATACTGTTAGAATCATCTTTCATAAACTTTAATCGCTGTAATGTATCTAACCTGAATCCATCAGCCTGTTTTGTACTATCATTCATAAAATTACCCACAGATTTTATAATAACCAAAACATTCTTTAGGCTATCAGAATTCTTTACATCATCTATGACGGTATCAATCAACAGCAACTTGTTGTTCAAATCCTGATATTCTTTCTCATACGTCTGAACCAATAAGAGTGCTCTGGACCTAGATCTCCAGTAGTGTTTCATATTAACGCATAACTCTAAGAATAAACGGTCTGCTCGTTCAAGCTCTTCAGGGGATTTTACTGGTTCGGAGTCTTCTTTTGAAAAATCGGTGCAATATGGCTGAAGATTTCTAATTATGCTTTGACCAGCATCCAGAAGTTTATCACTATTGAAAAATTCAAGTACATTTATATTATCCACGATGTCCTTATCACAATGTAAAATCTTTAGTGTTAGTTCTTCAACAGGAATGTGCCCATATGTATGGAGGTTGATACCAAATTGTTGAGCAAGATCTCGGGGCAAAAAAGAAACCTTTTGCAGGTTGTTTCGATCATTAACTTTACTTTTGAATTTTAGTGGAGTTGATTTAGCAACGAATACTTTCTCGACTTCATCAAAAATGCCTTTCTCATTCAATTTCTCAAATATTTTACTGTGTTCCATATCCTTCCAAAAGGTGTGTTCTATATCTTCGAGCTTGTTCCAGTGCATCTGCTTTAGTTTATTTTTGGGTCTGACACCTGGCGTTGAAGTAGAGTTTTCATTTTGACCACTAGTAGTCTCAGAGACAAGAGCATTGGCAACAGGTACCTTGCTCAGCTCTTGACTTTGATTCACGACTTCTGTTGAATCGTTAGAGTCGTTTAACAAAGGAGGAGGAGGAGGTGGTGGTGGCGGTGGTGGAGGTGGTGTAGGTATTGTAGCTTTATTATCCTGTGTATCATCAACGGATTTATCCGCAAGAGACGCTGTGGGAGCTTTCATAGGAGTCATATTTATAGATGAATTCATAAAAGGGGGCAATGGAGGGGGAGGGGGAGGAGGAGACAGTGGAGGTATAAGGGGCCATGTACTTGAAGTCTCTGAATGTTGATGGTCAGCCTCAGTTGAGGGGTGCTTCGCTGGAACGTCAGGAGACTGTCCATTAGCATCATCGGGGTCGATCATTTCCTCAGAGCCTATAATTTTTTCGGTGGTGCTTATATCGTTTGAGGATCGAGCATCAAATGATAGCAGTAGTGACTTCTTTTCGTCAACCTTCGGATTTCGCTCAGATACTGGTAATTCCTTTACATCAAGCAATACTAAATCACTATCATTTGCATCTGAATAATTCTTTTCTGAACTATCGCCTTGGGCTGATGGATACACCTCCTTACCCTTATAAATAGCCTCCAATTCGTTCAAAACATTATTACCCGAAAAAAAAGGCGATGATGAGGTCAGTAAAGGTGAAAAGGCGTTTTGTTGATAAACTTTCACCATTTTCTCCTTGCTTCGTTCCAAAGTCTTTATCTGTTTTCTCAAAAAACTCACCTCCTTTTCCAAGAGCTCGACTCTGTTTGTATGATATTCATTCTCTTTTCTAAGTTTAATGACAAGCTTATCTTTATCGTAAGAGGGTACAGAATCGATCCTTTGATTGCTGGTTTCAAGATCTTTTACCTTATTTTCAAGTAGTTTAGCTTCAAGTACTGCTCTTCTAGCAGTGTCATGTGTTGCTAAACGATCTGTTAGCCTTTGCATAGACGAATTTATCATAGACGAAAATTCAGATCCTTCAACAAACCCTTTTACTAAATGATTAGCAATGGAGCCTAGTAAAACAAGAATAGCATTCATCTCCGAAGCTGTTTTCAGTTCATTTTTCAAATTTAATAAGGCCGAAAAGATAGTCTTCAAATAAACCTCTGAATTTTCCACATTCTTGTCAGACTCTTTAATGTCAAGTACTAACGACTTAACTTTGTCATAAAGCTCGTCAAG
The DNA here is from genome assembly GCA_002196765.1 of Millerozyma farinosa. Lineage (NCBI taxonomy): Eukaryota > Fungi > Ascomycota > Pichiomycetes > Serinales > Debaryomycetaceae > Millerozyma > Millerozyma farinosa. The sequence continues at coordinate 83,596 of NBND01000002.1, read as the reverse complement.
ACTTAGGCTCGTTCCATTAGATTTCAGCTTTATAGGTTTTTCATCTATTGTGAAAAATTCTGTATAGTCTTCCTCCGCATACTGCTCATACCTCTCTATCTCCTCGTTTATTCTAGATATCTCCAAGGCCCTGAGTCGGTCAAATATTTTTACAATGTTGGCATCGCTATATTCTCTTCTAATAGATATTCTAAGCTTCATTGAGCCAGCATACTCTAGAATTGAATTTAAAAGTAAAAGGGTCGTCAACAAGTAATCAATAAATATTTTCTCGCTATCAGTGTTTTGGTCTTTTAACAGAGCCAATGGATTCTGATTAAGAGAACTGTCTAGCGTACTTAACCAGGGTTGAAATCTAGTATAATCCCCTGAAAGATCCTGGAGGCTTGACATTGCTTCAAGAATAAAAGGTAGAAGCCCGCCATTTTCATAGTGTACCAAAAAAACTAGAACTTCTGTTACTAGAATTCTTGTTGATAACCTAGGTGAAATCAAGGAGTATATTATTGACCGTATAACTCTTTCCTTGCTTGATCTAGCAAATAAAGCTTCCTTACGATTTTGGTCAGAAGAGATGATTTTTTCTCCGTTTATCATGTGCCTAAGGCATTTAATTATCAAATACTCTTTATCAAATTCGTCGTTTGATTTTATGCTCTTTCGGTTTATTCTTGTCAATGATACGGCCAATGCATCCTCACCACGGATCTTAGCAAAAGATTCAAGCCAGCTGCTTTGGGCAGGAAATGAATTTCTGTACGAATTCAATCTGATTTCTAATTTTTTATAATTTTTCAAGCTCAACTTGTTTGACATGATATGGTATAGAAACCAATCAGGTGAGTCGTTTTCGAACTGTGGGTCAGAAGGGCTAATTGTTTGATCGATTTTCAGTTCTGAGGAGGAAGGTCGTAATGTTGACTCATGGTGATTCGTGAGATTCGCTAATGGCTTGGCACTGTTTTCTGAGGGCGTTTTTTTTAATTTCATGACTTTAGGCTCCTCCAGAGAGGTGACACCATCTATACTATGGAAATTTGAGGGTAAGCTTACGTCAAAGTCGCTGATGCCAAATTCTTTCAAGTAGTCTTGCAATGCAAAGTCAGAATTTACTTCATTCTCTCTGAGTAAGAGCTCCCACTTTCTTTTAGTTGATACGCTGCGAAGTGTTCTCATTGCTTTTTCTGAAAATACCTTTGTAGATAGTAATACTTCAAAAAGGTAGTCAACAATATTCGACCTAGGTGTTTGTCGCATATTATTCTTCACGGAACTAAATGATTCAATAGAATGATTAGCCGAAGGAGATTTATAGAACGGTCTATATCCTAGTAAGCTCGAAGTCCTCGATAAGGGAGATTTTTTGACATCGAAGTCCTGCCTTGAATAAAATTGGGGACTTGGTGCAGACAGCAGAGACAATTCGTTATCGTCTAGGACATGGGTTTCATTTGCTATTGGCGTTTCAGCGCAACATATTTGATCGCCTAAAAACACATCCAGGCTATGATATGGTAAATTAGTGATAGCTTTTCCAGTAGCTGCTGCTCTCTTCTTCTCAGTGTTAGGTGAATTCCATAGAAGTGATTCACTTGTGCTGAAAGACTTGGATTTGGGATCAAGTGAGTATAACTGATCTCGTGCGGAAGAAGCTTTTGTTTTAGACACTGTACTCGAAGCAAACAAAGGTGGATCAGCCAGATATACACTTTTATTAATATCGTTTCTATTGGTGTCATGATTCCCGATCACCTTTTGATTACCGAAAATTGGCGCAGAAGATTGTTCTGGTTCAATATGCTGTCTTACGTTCAAAAATGAGGTGGACTTGGAAAACTTCAGTAAACCTATTCGAAATGGCCCCTTTGCCCCTTTGTTCCGTAGTACTTCTGCATCTGGATCATCTTTTGTTTTGTACCTAGAATTGATATCTGCCCCATATCTCATTCTAAATAATGACGGCGTCAACACTATTACTATCCTTCAAAAATGCTTCACTATGCTTATAGAACTGATAACCCTATTATCAATATAGATACACAATATGGATGAGTATATGACACCTCTTGTTCGTCAGGGACGTTCTAGATTGTTGCATCAAGCAAAATAAATACTAAGAGGACCAAAAACAGTTCAAGCGCGGGAGCGCGCTATAAGATGTTTACTTTTCAATTATCATCGCAGCTCCTCAAACGTACATCAAAAACATTTTCTTTACCTTTGAACGAGGGAAGTTTGAAATGTTTAATAAACCATATAAGCCCGTGAAGTCAGAGAAGGTCAAAAGCGATAAGAAACAGGCTACTCTCTCGAGCTTTTTTCTGGTCAAATCCCTGAAAAATTTTGGAGATAATACTAAGGAGATCAGCGGTCAAACACACACAAACTTTTCCACTCCAAGGAAGGATAACAAAAAGAGGCCGGCATTTTCCATCCTGAAGACAGATTACTCACATGATGAGTTCACTAACGACGAACCATACAGTTCTGATGCCTCCCCCGAAGTTGTGAATTTCAAAAATCCTATTTTGAAGAGGTCTGTTATATTAAAGAGGAGTATATCGGACGACCCTGAATCCTCTAATACAAAAAGCAGCGGTGTAAGGTTAGTGCAACAGCTGAGGTCGGACGATCTAGCGAATGGAGCACCCAAGCCAGCAGCAAGAAGCCTCAGTTTGCTTGACCTGTTGAATGGCTACAATAGAAAAATACCAAAGATGGAGAAACACGAGACGCCAACCAGGAACACAACCAGGTCGACTTCTAACTTTTTGTTAAACAAGGAACAATTAGCTGTTTTGAAATATGTTGAAAATGGTTATAACGTGTTCTACACAGGTAGTGCCGGTACAGGTAAGTCCATAGTACTTAAGGAAATTGTCAAGTTGTTGCACAGCGTGCACGGGTCATATCGTGTCGGAATAACAGCCTCAACTGGTTTGGCTGCTTGCAATATCGGGGGCCAAACCATTCATAGGTTTTTATCCATTGGACTTGGCACAGGAAGCCCCCTAGAATTGAGCTCTAGAATCAAGAAGAATCCAATGAATTTGAAGAAGTGGAAAGCTTTGAAGGTTCTTGTGATAGACGAAATATCAATGATAGATGGGCGATTATTCACGAAATTAGAAGAATTGGCGAGAATATTAAGAGGTAATAATCTACCGTTCGGTGGGATACAAATTATTTGTACTGGCGATTTTTTTCAGTTGCCCCCAGTCATGAGTGATAGCCAGTGTCAATACTGTTTTCAAAGCAGTCAATGGGACCGTGTTATCCAGAAGGTTGTGTTATTGAGGCAAGTTTTTCGACAAAAAGGAGATAATGAATTGATTGATATGCTCAATGCTTTAAGACATGGAGAAATGGATGATACGATGATCGAGAAGTTTTACAAACTAAGTCGTAAGGTTAGATACGAGGATGGTCTAGAACCTACTGAGCTATATCCCACCCGTGATGAGGTGAAAAGAGCGAATCAACATAGATTACAACAAATAAAATCAAGAAGTTTCAAGTTCATAGCTGAAGACAATGTTAAAGATTCTTATCTCTCAAAAATGCTTGATAACTTGATGTGCGAGAAAGAATTGGAATTGAAAGAGGGCGCTCAAGTTATGTATTTGAAAAACCTAGACGAACAAATCGTGAATGGATCAATAGGCACAGTCATGTTTTTCATGACAGGAAAATTATGGGAAAAGGTAAATGATATTTACAAGTTATATCTTCTAGACAATGATGAACAAGTATTTGAAGAAATAAAATTGTTGTCCCATAGGGTGGGGAGTAGTGAGGCTTGGTCAGAGAAGGAGCAAAAAGTCTTAGATAGAATTCCCAATTCGAGAAAGGCAAACTTCACGAAGCTCATAAATCTTGCTGCAGTTGAACTGGCTGCTGACTTATATCCTGTCGTAAAGTTTAATACACCAATAGGCGATTCTCTTATTAGAGTAGGCCGAGAGGAATTTAGCATTGATGCAGGTAAGGCGAAGTCATACTCAGCTGATGGCCCAGAAAAAATTACTCGCAGTCAAGTACCTTTATTGTTATCATGGGCTCTCTCCATTCATAAAGCGCAAGGTCAAACTATTGATAGATTACGTATTGATTTGAAAAAAGTATTTGAAATCGGTCAAGTCTATGTTGCACTCTCGAGAGCAACCAACAAAGACCACCTAGAAATATTGAACTTCCATCCGAGAAGGATTACTGCATCAAATGAAGTCAAAAACTTTTACAAGAAGATAGAGAATGATATAAAAGCTAATTAGCTTAATATTTTTATGTACAGTACCGCCTTTCATTTTAAAGATTGTAGTTTATTTAGTTTTTTGAATTGAAGCAAAAGTATGTTCAGCAGCTCGACTTCTTTGGCCGGTTCTGATAGCCAAGAATTAAGAAGGCAGGACTTAGGATTCAATGGATTCCCAGTATCGCTTAACTACTTCACGGCGATATCTGATCCGTCTGCTCTTGATGATTCTTCCATAAAAATAATTTTCAAATCATTGCTAAAGAAAGATACTACAACCAAAGAAAAATCTTTGGTAGAATTGCTAAATGTGTTAACAGATAAGGAAGATAGAAAAGATGTGTTGGGAGACTATGGATTCATTTCTTGCTGGATACAGCTTTATGCAAAATTATCAATCGATAACTCAAAAAATGTTCGGATCCTTGCTCATCAAGTCCAATTCAATTTATTGCAAAAGCTAGGACTGAAGGTGTACGGAAAGTACTTGAAGAGTGGAATAGCAATATGGTTGAGTGGCGTATTCGATAACGATAAGACAGTGGCAAATGTATCGTATGACTTATTATTCAAAGCATTTGGATCTAATACAGAAAAGGTCAATAAGATTGTATGGACCACCTTCTATAAGCAAATCCTATGCTATATCAACAATGTTATGTTGATAGAAAACCACGAAACCTTGTCAGATCTGCGATATGTGAAAAAGGATGACTCAATTCTTAAATACGAAAGGGTTTTTGCCCTGTCAATCATGATGTTGACTAAGGTCTTGCAGTTAATTAATGCAGGGCAAATAGATATATTAGAAGACAAGAATTCATTAGAGATAATAGAAGATATTTTCACACTGGAAAGGACATGGGATATTTTTTCCTCATCTTTTACTACCTTAAACATACAGCTTTTCAAATCCTATTTGGTGTTATTAAGGACAATATTTGATACGAAGTATGACAAGTGCAGTAGAAGCGCCATGGCTATGAGGGATATAAAAACAGTATACAAGTTGGTCTCTAGAAACATAATTCGAAATATAAAGTTCCCATCACTTGAAAAAATATCAAGGGTCAATTTGTATTCTAGCGTGACAACCATATTTTGGGATCTTTTAGTAAACCTAACCAGATTTTCAAAATTTGCAAAGCCAATCAAAAAGTCGATATGGGAGACAGGTGGCAGTAAGTCCCGTCAAAGGATTATAAACTATTTAAAAGCTGGTATGATTTCTGTTGATCGATCTTGCTATAACACAATATCCATATTTCTTGAACAGTATAATTCACTTGAGCAAGAGAATTTGCCATTTTCCTTCAGAGATAAAGAAACTACTGCATCGATTATAAATGATGTAATTATTCCTTGCTCTGAATACATCAGTGATAAGGAACTGTTCTCTATTTTTTATGATTTTTCACTTGAATTTACAAAGGGTCTTAACTCAAATGGCCACAATAAAGATATTATTTTGCTTGCTGTGAAGCCCCTAGTTCACAGTCTGGTAAATCGAGCTAGTGTTATCATGACTAAAGACGAAACTGTGTTAAAGTCGTATACAGACTTTTACCGCAACATGAAGCTTTCCACCAAATTTGATTTTATGGATGTTTGTGGTGATATCCGTAGCACTGCCTTGAAGTCAATTAGCGCTGAAAATGACGATTTTGACCTCAAGTTGGGGTTTAAAGGAAAGACAAAGGAAATATTGAAGATATACCTTCACATTGTGGATTATATCGAGCAGTCGCCTTCACTTTTGCTTGAGGTATTAATGGCTCTAAACAATAAATTGTCTACCATGCCAGATCAATATAAACCATATCTTCACATTGGCCTCGTGGAATACATTCTTACTGATAGTACCTTTTCTGATCAACGATTAAAGGATCCACTTATTTCATTATCCCATAACACAGCAAAGTTCATCTCCACAGATTTCATACAGGAACCATTGGTAGTTCTCAAATCATGCTATCTGTATTCCAAAAAATTTGGACTTGATTTGCTGTTAGACTCCTTAGCTTTAGAGTATCATCATGCTTTGGATAATTATGAGTCTTCCTATTTCCTGTTTATTGAGATATTGATTCAATATGAAGGTAAAGGATTCATACAGAAGAGTACCTATTCTCATATCAAGGATAAGGTACTCAAATTATCACAATCGGGGACACTATCCGGTGAGCAAATTCATATTCTATTGACTTTGGAAAATTCACAGATAACAAAATGTCTCATAAACAGCTTCAATGAGCGGCACAATATCGAACTGCTCATTGAAGCTCTTGCTACGTACAGTGGCCGGTTGCTGTTTGACGGTTTTAATGACAATAGTTCAAGGGAGAGTATCTACAGGATTGTAACATCATGCTTAGAGAATATAAGTAGCGAGCCATCTAGAAAGTTATTGAGTTCATATTTATCTGCATTTCCGAGAGATATATCACAGCATTCCTTTTCACATCTTATGAACACTATGGATATATATGATTTTGAAGAAATGTTAGAATTCTTATTCAGCTCGAATGACTTGAAGGAGAAGACATATACATTAATTCCAAGATGCGATATCTACCCTCAGATCACCAAAAAGATGGGTCCGGTGAATACAGATATTCTTTCCATATCCAACCCTTGGGATGCAAATGTTTTTCTATTTGAAAACAGCGATGATATCAAGCAAGCTAGCGGTGAACTACTCAATACTGCTTTACTTACTTACTATATACATGAGCATATGGACATGTTAACACTTCGAGAGAAGAGTCAAAACATACTTTTCATGGGGATATTAAGCGAGTATATGCATGATCAAATGTTTTTGTCATGTCTGTTCTTTGATTCACCATCCTTATCGAATTTTGTATTCGGATTAAAACAAAACTTAAGCAACGCAATCATTAATGTAATCAACGATTTGAGTACAGTTCTTGAAGCACTAGTTAGCAAAACTAGCCTGGATGATAGCTTAATGTCTATATCGCTTAACGAGTATTTGGAAGGGCTTACCTCAGAAGACAACACGTCCAGATTTTATTCTGCTCGGGTTCTCGTATCAATTTTAAGAAAACTAGTTGACACAAGTAATTCAAAAGATGCAGCAAAAATGTCTGAAGTTCCCGGCTCGTTCATTTCAGACTCTATATCTGCGGGTATAATTTTAGCAAGTTACCCTCTGGATATTTTGCGGTTGCCCACTTTTGAAAAAATAAAGGACAGATTATTCTCGGAGATATCTGGAATCAAGACCAAGAACGATATCTTAGATAGGGGAGTCAAATATCTTTCGTTGGGATTAAATTTTTTCAACAAAGATGAAGAAAGATGTGGTAAGAATAAACCATTGATTCCTCTACATAGGTTAACTATGATATTGAAGTCGACTGGAGCCTGGATAGAGGAAGATTTTTCTTATGAGAGCACATTTTTACCAGTGCGATCTTTATTGTCTGAGTTTTACCTTCAAATAATTTCTAACCCGAGCATAGAGGCCCCTAGTATTATCTGGGAATTGTCTCATAAGTTATGCACTGATAATTTGGACTATTGTGCTTTAGCCCCAAGAAGTTTGGGTTTACAGTGCCACACATTGAAGCTTATGTCACTAATATATTCTCTGGAGGCATGCCCCTATGAAAAGAATGATTTGGAAGATTTGGGAGAAGCTCTGCTTGATTTCATGTGTAATCAGTGTATTAAAGATGAAACAGCTAAAAAGTCTCAACCGGTTATTATGAGAAACACGTTGGTTGGCAGGTTGCTCAAAAATATAGAATTCCCGGAAAGCATATTGATTGAAAGAAATGAACAGCTCTTGGCAATGCTATTCCATGCTAAGTCAACTGCTCTATGTCGAATTTCTTTCCACTTTCTCACTAAAATTATATCAAAGCAGCAAGATGAGTTTGTTGTAGAATATCAACTTCTCAAGCTGAAAGATTCAGATGCATTGAAAGCAAGAATTCCAGAGGATTTAATTGCTGCAGCTAAAAAGGGATTGAACTTGTCAGTCTATATTGAGGATGAGATCGAGCCATTGTTCAGATCTTTACTTTGCCTCCGCTTAATTCTCATTTTTTTTGAACATGCATCGAACCCAATGAGAGTGGAGTATACAAATCAGTTGAATCAATCTGGGTTGCTCCCGCTTTTTTTTGATTATCTTTTAGCCAATACTGAGCTCACAGATGAGAAGCAAATGAAATTATTACACGGGTCTGCTGAAGCTGATAAAGCAAATGGTAAAAAATATATTCTTCCTACATACGAATTGTGGTTCAATTATGCCTCAGAAAAAGAAGAAATATGCTTTTTGACTCACAACATTTATTATCTACTTTTAAAGTATCTTGGGTTTGCGGTTCAGTCCTGGTTCAATAATGTTAAAGACTTACAAATAAAGCAGAAGATAGAAAAATTCACGGCGAGATACTTTTCTCCAGCATTAATTCGTTTGATATTGGAAGATGTCAGTAACCAAAAAGACTCTTTGGCCGACAAGAATGACAATATGAACATTAAAGTGAATTATGTTACCAATGATGTCAAAGTCAGCTTTTTGATTGATGAACAAAGTATGGAAATGACAATTTCAATACCTGTTACTTATCCTTTAATGAACATTACTGTTGAAGGATCCTATAGAGTCGGTGTCAAAGAAAATAGATGGAGAGCATGGCTTCTATCTTCTCAGAAGATTATTTCTTTAACGAGTGGTTCTATAGTTGATGCGATCGACCTCTTCAGTCGTAACGTCAAATTGCACTTTTCCGGCTTTGAAGAATGCGCTATTTGCTATTCCATATTACATCAAGATAATTCATTACCTTCTAAGGTTTGCCCCGTCTGCAAAAATAAATTTCATTCGGCCTGCTTATATAAGTGGTTTAAAAGCTCTGGGGCTAGTACCTGTCCTCTTTGCAGATCATCATTCAACTTCAAGAAATCTTCAGGAACTTTGTGATGATTTCAAGGTTTTTTATCTTTGAATTTATCGGCGTAAGAAATATTTAAATTTGTGTTTAGATGGTTTCTTTGATGCAGGCCCGAGGCCCATGGTGCAGCTGTTATAGACACACTTTTGGAACCATTATTACCTGCATTTGATACTCTCATAAGATTAACATTGTCATTTTCAATGTCGGCCTTTTCTGTGTACGGTAGTTCTTTCTTAGTGTTGGAATCTATCCAAGGAAATAATATTCGACCAAACCAAAAATGTTGAACAACTGGAAATTTTCCCAAAACCTCAGCATCGTACATTTTGATAAGGCCTGAGCAGACTTTGGACCATAAAGAAACAGTGGAATGTATATCGTAGAGAATCGGTGAATGCTCGTGAAATGGACCACTTTTGATTTTGAATATGAATGAAATAGCGTTGACATATAGATTTTTACCTCGATATAACTCAATTGTATGCTTTTGTAGCACCTGCTTCACTGGAGGTATCATTTTTCCTGATGATGCATTGAACTGTGCCGCTCCTAATATGTAGATTAAATGGAAATGATCATCTAACCCCCATACGCCATGGGAACCGGCCGGCTCTAGGTTGTAAAGAAGAATAAGCCTCCTAGCAAGGTCAAAATATCTTGAAAAAATGGTTAGGATCTGGTGGGCCGTCAAGCTTTCAAAATCTAAAGCTCCTACTTCTATCAACCCAATGAAGAAGGCAAAGAAAGAAAGTTCATGACCAGTACCATAATCTAATCTCATACGAGAGCCAAAGGAATTGGAAAGATAATATGTGAGTTCTTTGAATATAGAGGTAGAATGAGCTGATTCTTTATTCGATAGAGTTATGTTTTCAGTCAAAAAACTCTCTAGCATATCATTCATTTTGTCATGCCAATCTCTGCATGATAGATTACCAAATCGTCTTGACTCTTGTCTAGGTGGCGTTTGGTCTACGAGGTTGTTCAATTGGCTTAAAACGTAGAGCACACCGTCAACACAAGACTGATTTTGGTCATTAATTTGCGAGGGAAGAGAAGAAGGACGAACTATTCCGCCCGATTTATCATCATAAGTCTGAAAATTCCCTTTAGTTACCAAGGATAAATCTAGGACACCATCTGGGACATCATAACCTCTAAGTTTTTCTGTGAATTTCAACAAGTAAGTCCGAATTTTCATATATGATTCAGATCTTTTAAAAGTAGCCACATCCCCCTGAGAGATAATTCTCTTGCAGGGTACATCCTCAGTATCATCTTTCTTCAGATTCATCCTAATGCCTGGAAGCTGTCGAGTATAACTTGCTTATGCTGCGTTCCTTACGATAGTGTGCGTGCAATCTTCATATACAATCATGCAGTCGGTTTCGATAAGTATGGGAAGAGTAAGACTACACAAAGACCCGCTCAGGTGAAACCAAGGACTAATCTTTGATAAGAGGTGGTTAATAATGTAAACTTAGGCCATAAATACTTAGCTGAAGTTAATATTTCTTGTAATTGCTTAATTCGTTGATATAGAGTAATCTATATACAAGATATATTAACGATTCATGGGTATTATGGAAGTCATGATTCATTGAAGTTTGTTGGCAAGTAAATAAATTTGATGATTCTTGAAGTATGAGAGGGCAATCAAGAGCCATTCTTTCACCCTTTTTCTTAGCGACCGAGGAGCCATAAAAAGGGTTATGCAATTCAACTTTGAATATGCTTTATAGTTATCAATTATGTTGCTTATGCTTAGGATCCACTGAGCACGTCTCCTGTTCTCCGATACATCAAATTTTAGGAGATTTGTTAGGAAACCTTTTGCTTTCAAGAGAAACCTTACTTCTGGTTCTATTTCTTGGTGACATGTGAGAAGTCGCTGTAAAAGTACCTTTTTGTCCATCGAAACTTGAGGGATTCGGAATAAAACCAAGACCTTCCAAATAAGTTAGTTGTGGAATCCATAGCTGTTTGTCTTGAAATCTCATGCCGGCCCTGTTTTCAGTCTGAACATATGTTTCGGATAAGCCCTTATTATGGGCGTGTTTAATATAATAATAGCTTAGTCAACAAATGCCAATAACCAACATTAAGCACTTTTTACACGTAAGAAAAATCCACCAGAAATACAGATATAAAATTTCTAATATCAAGACAGCCTCTCAATGAAAACAAGATATCATATATATCCGTAAATCAACATTTGTGCATCACTCGCTATATCCGAATTTATCAAATTTTCGTAGATAAATTTATTCTCACTCCTCGCTCCTAACGGTGGGGAAATATAATTGTGCGAAAGGAACTTAACGAAAACAACAGATCCGGTTTGCAGTATGAATGAACAACCGTCGTCTGAGATAAAGGTGGGCCATATTCTATGTGGTGGCTTTCCTGGAACTACGGTGACGCCCCAGGCATATCATCTTATTGTTGACCATAATGTATCGACAATATTTCTTTCTAGGAAGAATACAGTATCTGTTAAACAAATAACCAAGCTTATCAGAGACCTACAGCACATAGCCTATACCCAGGCACATTATAAATACCCTTTAATGTTTGCAATCGACGAAGAAGGAGGTATGATGAACTCATTGTTTGATCCTGAGTATTTTACGCAGTTTCCAGGTGCAATGGCTTTATCGGCCACAGGCGACACTGAGCTCGTCTATGAGGTACTGAAGGCACTAGCAGTCGAGTTAACACACATAGGGTTTCTGATAATACTTGGTCCTGTTTTGGATGTAGTTACCAAGTTCTCTCATCAGTTAGTCGGTGTGAGAAGTTTTGGAACCACAATAGAAGACGTCACAAGATATGGAAGGGCCTGCGCTAAAGGCTTGCAAGATGGTGGTCTTTTCACGTTCGGAAAGCATTTTCCTGGAATTGGAAATGCAACAGTCGACTCGCTTTTAGAATTACCAATGATGTACGACTCTTTAGAGCAGATTCGCCAGTTTAATAGTGTTCCGTTTGCAAATTTAATAAAGGAAGGTCTATTGGATGGAATAAGCGCAGCTGGCTGTGGTGTACCTACAATAAGCCCAGATGAAACGCACGCATGCTTGTCTCCCGTCATTATTAACAATTTGCTCCGCGAGTATTTAGAATTTGATGGTGTGGTAATAAGTGAGTGCCTTGAAATGGATGCTTTGTACCATTCTATCGGACTCGGTCAAGGTGTTATACTATCACTTTATGCGGGTTGCGATTTAGTTATGGTTTGTCATGATAAGGGTCTCCAGGATGAGGTTATAGAATCCATGAAGAAGGCCTTAGATAATGGCAATTTAGACGAAGAGATAATTCTGAAATGTTTGAAGCGCATTGAGAAGTTACAAAAGAGACTTCGTCCTTGGGAAGCCATATTTTCGTTTGAAGGCCTTGACTTGAATAGATCGTTATACAAGGAAATGTATCCTGAAAGCTGGAATAATCATGGGCGCTTATCACAGACAGCTTATCGTAAGTCTTTAACGCTTGTGAGAGATTATTCAGGCGTACTTCCTCTTCCCCACTACTTGGATACTAACCTACATGTCGAGGAGAATGCATCAAACAATATTTTACTATTGACTCCTTTGTTACATCCGGTTTATCCTAAAGACAAAGGCAACAGAAAAGGCCAAAATAATACATATTCAGGGGAAGAGGTGTTCCAGGAGTTTGGTTATTATTTATCAAACCATCCTAAGAACATAAATCTGAAGAACCCCTTTAACGTTTTACACACCACATATACTGCAAATGGGTTAACTGCTTTGCATGAATCGTTGATTGAAAATTCTAAAACTGTCATTGTACTTACGTCGGAAGCATCTCGTAACATGTATCAAATTGGAATCGTGAAATATGTTTCTATTTTGTGTGGGGCAAACCCTACCTCATTCACTAGCTCAAGCTCAGTCTCCAGGTCGCAGCTAGCGAAGCCATTAATCATTATCGCTACCCTGTCTCCATACGATTTCTTCTACAATAGAAATATTGGAAGTACTTACTTATGTTGTTACGATTACACGGATAATGTTCTCAAAGAATTAGCAGGATTAATTATGGGCGATTTTCCAGCTGAAGGATGTATTCCCGGAGAAGAAAAGTATATTGTTAAACCTAATAAGAGGCGTGTATCTGACCATTCCTCCCCAGAGAGTCTGAACGCACTAAAACTTAGAAAAAGCACGCAGCCCAGAAGAAGATGGTTGGTAGATGAGTTCGATCTCAATAGAGATTGGGCAAGTTTAGTCAATATTTGGAAGACAAACACGGAGCCCATTAATTCACTAGCTGAGACAAGCTCTCTGCATACGATGTCTGAGCAGCTGGGGCAGCTTAGTTACCAGGATGAATACTTTTACAAAAAATTGTACTTTTTATTGTATACTACGAACAAAACACAAAAGCACTTCGTGGTCAGAAATTCATCATTAAATGTTATATATGGCTTTGTGCTCACTTGGGTTAATGATCATCATGATGTTCCCTTGGGTGAAAATTTGAGCGAGAACGATACGGTGTCTCTTCAAAAGATTGGATCAATCTTATATTTATTAGTCGATAAGTCAAAACGCTTTCAGAGTATTGGTAAGAATTTACATGCGAGGGCCTTAAGGTACTTAGTCAAAGAGCAACACTGCACCACAGTTACGCTTGGAAACTCATTTCCATTGATAGTTCTTCCTCGCGTACTGGATTTAAGTGAATTGCGAAACGATAAAATAATATCATTCATCAATAGTATTGGATGGAAGCCTTCTTTCAATAAGGCAGACAAAAAATATCTAATGTTACTAGATGATTTACCTAATTGGCAAGTCCCTAAAAAGATATTTAGAGAATTAATGATAGTTGGGGTAAGATTTGACATTTGTGTTAACCTGGAGAGTTTGATGAACCTAATTGACAGCCACTGTAAGCATAACAACAAGCCTGATAAGGACAAACGGGGATTTGTATCGGAGCCGAGTCTACAGGTATCCCTTACCAAGGATTTGTACTTTGAAGCCATAAAATATTTAAATTCCAAGTCACACAATGCAGTAAAAATAATCACTGCCTTGGAGCCTACGAATCAAAATGTTATTGGAAGCATCATAATTTTTACCAACAAGTCTCCTCTAAGCAAGTTCTTCCCAGTATTCGAAGAGTCATTGAAGGAGGAGCATATAGACCTGACCAACAATGCAAGCCCCAGCTCGTTGGTGGCTGGGATAGTGGGACCCATCATAGACCCATCGTACTCAAACTTAACAGAAATCATAAACTTTGGTCTTATATGTAGCGCTATTACGTTTATCAAGACTAATTTCAACGACGCGGAGAATTGGATGCGGCGGTGCGTGATGTTCGGTGTCGCTGCAGATAAATCAGGCTCGCTAGATGATATGAAAGAGATCGGCTTTAGAGAATGGAAACATTACTACGATTTCTACCAAAGAGCTGATGCTACAAAGACGCCCTTTGCAGACAATTGATTGTTGCTAGTGGCGACTTCTAAAAATTTTAATTCACTCTTCAGATGTATTATATTCGTATTCCTGTTTTTCTCGATGGACTGTTGTATAGAATATCCATATAAGTTAGTACCTTTCCTAGTGACTAAGTACAAACAGTAGATTGATCAACACCGCTAGTAACAGCAGACTGCACTTCCCTACATAGTTTGATCGAACGATATTACCACGAGCGCTGCCATTAGGTAGGTACCGCAGCCAAATGAAAAATTAGGTCAACCCTTTAGCCCATAGGATCAGGCGTTATTTTTCCGAGCAGCCATTACTCCCCTCTGTAGCAAAGAAGTAATTTCCCCTAGACAAAAGACGTCATCCGCGAGTTTCGCCGGGGTCGCTTTTTTTCTTCATACAGAGCATTTCTCCTCATACTGAGTTCCGTTACTTAACGATGCCATTACATAATTCTAAACGGTTGAGACACTCATACGTGAGAGCTTCCTTGAGTCTCTGAGATCATTACGAATGTGATTCTCTAGTTCTTACAACACCGCGATGAAACAGTGACATAGGCATTTGGATGAAATATGCTAACACTCTGGAGTACTATTGGAAGAGGTAACTTGTCACATAAAATTAGATTAACTGCTGTTTCCTAACAGGGTATTTCCCTCTGGCCGAACCACCTGTCGCGCTCGGCATGACACGGAAAGTGGGCTAGGTAACTCGGAAAGCCATGTCCCCCGGTATTACGCAATTTTACTAGTAGATCTCTGCTACAACGGGTGGTATCGGAACAAATTTGCTTGTATATCAGTTGTTTCCGATATTTTCCAAGGAGGCTACCCCAGATTATCATCTTGCTGAGAGGAGAAAGATCCATTATCCCGGGACAGCTAGATATTCGCCCTAGTATAAATACAAGTGAAAAACCCTCGTTAAACATTATGTTATATTGATTGTATAATCATTGAGAGCTAATACACTGACAGAGACAGGAATTTAGACACCTCAATAGTTTATTAAAAAAGGAAGAAATAAAATTACCTTTACATATTCAAAATGATGCCACCAACTGCTGTTGAATCATCTATCAATTTTGGTGCCAACTCCGGCATAAAAACGACACAAGACCCTTTGGTCCAACAGTTATCTCTCGCTGAGGATACTGTTATTCGTCACAATGCTCCAGCACCAACCTTGTACGAGGATGGTTTGCTTGAGAAAGGAACTACCATCTCTTCCACTGGTGCTTTGATGGCTTACTCAGGAAAGAAGACTGGTAGATCTCCCAAGGACAAAAGAATTGTCGAGGAACCATCTTCCTCTCACAACATTTGGTGGGGACCAGTCAACAAGCAAGTTGACGAATTGACCTGGAAGATTTCCAGATCCAGAGCTTTGGACTATTTGAGAACCAGAGAAAAGTTGTTCGTTGTTGACGCATACGCTGGATGGGATCCCAGATACAGAATCAAGGTCAGAATCATCTGTGCCAGAGCTTACCACGCTTTGTTCATGACCAACATGTTGATTAGACCAACCGCGGAAGAATTGAAAAACTTTGGTGAGCCTGATTTCACCATCTACAACGCTGGTCAGTTCCCAGCTAACGTTCACACCAAGGGTATGACTTCATCTACATCTGTTGAAATAAATTTCAAGGCTATGGAAATGGTTATCTTGGGTACTGAGTATGCTGGTGAAATGAAGAAGGGTATTTTCACTGTTATGTTCTACTTAATGCCTATCAAGCACAAAGTTTTGACTTTGCACTCTTCCGCCAACCAAGGTACTGAGAAAGGTGATGTCACTTTGTTCTTTGGGTTGTCAGGTACCGGTAAGACTACTTTGTCTGCTGATCCTAACAGAAAGTTGATTGGTGACGATGAGCACTGCTGGTCAGACAATGGTGTCTTCAACATCGAAGGTGGTTGTTACGCCAAGTGTTTGGATTTGTCTGCGGAGAAGGAGCCGGAAATTTTCAACTCCATCAAGTTTGGTGCCATCTTGGAGAACGTTGTTTATGATCCTGCTAGCAAGGTTGTTGACTACAGCGACTCCTCCATCACCGAAAACACAAGATGTGCCTACCCAATCGACTACATTCCCTCCGCGAAGATACCATGTTTGGCTGACACACACCCCACAAATATCATCTTGTTGACATGTGATGCTAGCGGTGTTTTGCCTCCTGTCTCTAAGTTGTCTAACTCACAGGTTATGTACCACTTTATCAGTGGTTACACCTCGAAGATGGCAGGAACTGAGGAGGGTGTCACCGAGCCACAAGCTACTTTCTCCGCTTGTTTCGGTCAACCTTTCCTTGTTTTGCACCCAATGAAATACGCCCAACAATTGTCTGATAAGATGAGCCAACACAATTCCAACGCTTGGTTGTTGAACACCGGTTGGGTTGGTGCCTCCGCTGCCAACGGTGGCAAGAGATGTCCATTGAAGTATACCAGAGCCATTTTGGACGCCATCCACTCCGGTGAGTTGAACAAGGTTGAGTACGAAAAGTTCCCAGTCTTCAACTTGAACGTCCCTAAGTCTTGCCCAGGCGTCCCAGCTGAGCTTTTGAACCCAATCAACGCCTGGTCTGCCTCCAAGGATGCTTTCGACAAGGAGGTTAAAAACTTAGCTTCCAAGTTTGCTGAGAACTTTGTCAAGTATGCCGACCAATGCACTAGTGAAGTTAAGGCCGCCGGCCCCTCAGTATAAAGCCCACTTGAAATTTTTCATTTGTATACTTGCATGCTTTATCCTAAATAACATTTATTCTAAATATCACAAGCACGTCATCACGTTAACAGGAAGTAAAATTAAGTTTCGTAATCCGCCTTTCCGTATACACTCCTTCTCGCTTGCTACGACAGTAGAACTGGGAATCCACCTACTGTTTCTGCAGGGAGAGGCCAATTTATGAGTACCTTCGCTCGGATCCTTATTTTCTACAGCATTGTATAGCCTACTTGTGCCAGCAGCTGGAGCCAGCCCTCAATGCTTGCTAGTTTTCGGTGGCTATTAAGTCTGTCCAATAACACGACTATTTGAGAGAATTACAAATGTTCCTTATTGTAATGGCTTCTTTGTTTTGCTCATATTAATCAATGGGTAAGCAAAGTGCAGTATCTTCAATTAGGCCAGAGAGTTGGTTCATACCACATTAGGAAACAGGCTATTTCCTAGATTATAGAGGGGTTCAATATGGAGAGAGAAAATACTTTACATAGAAGTTCACTTAACGTGGCCTATTAGCCTAATAAACTCCGTTCCATGCATGTTCACATGAGCTTCGAACATCCTCTATTGTCATTAAGAATTTTAATAGGAAGGGTCAGATAAGCTGGACAGACTCCTTTCGGGGAACGGGACGTCTGCGCCTAGTCACAAAGATCTAAATATAAAGCCATGAGATCCCACACCGTCACAGCCTATCGCTTCATAGTTTGAAAGCATATAGGGAAGGGTAATAACACCTAAGTAATACTATGAGCATACAAATAAGTGGCGAAAAAGTCCTCGAAGTGGTGCATGAATACCTGTACAAATGGTGGACGATTCTCATTCTATGGGCTGTGGTGTACATCATAGTCGATTGGTTTACGGAGCAATGGCTTTTGAGAAAACTCCGCTGCCGCCCTGTAAACACCTACGTCACCGACGGAGTGTATGGTTTGAAGTTTATGATTGAGATGCTCGGCATGAAGTCGAAGGGTACGATGGTCGACTACGCTAGAGAAAGATATGACATCATCGGTGCTGATACTTTCAAGTTTAGAATTGGAGGGTCCAAGATGGTGTCCACCAAGGACCCCGAAAACATCAAGGCAATGTTAGCGACCCAGTTCAATGACTTTGCTTTGGGGTTGAGACACGCTCAGTTCAAGCCCTTACTTGGAGATGGTATTTTCACGTTGGATGGCGAGGGATGGAAACACTCCCGTGCCATGTTGAGACCACAATTCGCTCGTGAGCAGGTTTCACATGTGCGTTTACTCGAGCCCCACTTTCAGGTTTTAGCAAAACACATCAAGAAAAGCAACGGCGCTCCTTTTGATATCCAACCTCTTTTCTTCCGTCTTACATTAGATAGTGCTACAGAATTTTTGTTTGGTGCTTCCGTCAATAGTTTGTGGGATGAGTCTGTCGGAATGGAGACTAAAGACTTCGACGTTGACGGGAAGGCCAACTTTGCAGAGGCGTTCAATGGTGCTCAGAATTGGCTTGCTTCTAGGGCTATTACCCAAAAGCTCTATTTCTTAGTTACTGCTCCTTCGTTCAGAAGACAAGTTGCACAAGTACACAAATTTGCTGACTTTTATGTCCACAAAGCTTTAGAGGCATCCCCCGAGGAACTCGAAGAGAAGAGCAAGGAAGGCTATATTTTCTCTTATGAGCTTGCTAAGCAAACTCGTAACCCTAAGATTTTGAGAGATCAGTTGTTGAATATTTTGCTCGCTGGAAGGGATACGACGGCTGGCCTCTTATCCTTTACTATGTTCGAGTTGTCAAAGAACCCCAGGGTATGGAATAAGTTGAAGGAAGAAATCTATCAGAACTTCGGAAGTGGCGACAACTGTAGGATCGATGATATTACGTTTGAGTCCTTAAAGAAATGTGAGTACCTCAAGGCTGTTCTTAACGAGGCTTTGAGAATGTACCCATCAGTTCCACAAAACTTCAGAGTTGCAACCAGAAACACAAGCTTGCCAAGAGGTGGAGGTCCTACTGGTATGGAACCTTGTTTGATACGTAAGGGACAAACTGTAGTTTACTCCATCTTTGCTACACACAGAGACCCAAAGTATTATGGTAAAGACGTCGACGAATTCAGACCTGAAAGATGGTTTGAGGAAACTACCAGAAAATTGGGATGGGCTTTCCTCCCTTTCAACGGCGGTCCTCGTATCTGCTTAGGACAGCAATTCGCTTTGACGGAAGCTTCCTACATTTTAACAAGACTTATTCAAGAATTCCCTACCTTGGGTGAGAACAAACAGGAGTATCCACCAAAGAAAAACTCACACCTTACAATGAGTCATATGGATGGTGTATTTGTAAGCCTCGTGTAACAGCGAAACAAACACATTTTATGATCAGCTACAAACTCTTCCATTCAATATTTATTCATCACCTTGTGACGATTCTCGTCCTCTGAAGGTGACTGTATAGTAAACGTATCAATAAACATATATGCACTCCAAGCGAAAGTTCGAAAGTGTATAAACAATTTTTTGGATTTGTTTAGTATAGTAGCGATTTAAAAAGGAGAGACGGTGGATAATGGCAGACAAAAGTCTAGCTTCGGAGTGGTCTCTTAATAGTTTCATAGAGTGTTATAATACAATCAAATACCAGGGATCTTCAAGTCCTCAGACTCTTGATCTATTGAAAAATGATTTATTTGAAGTATTAAATGTACCTAGCAAAAATGAACAATCACGAAAGAAGTTGATAGATGAATCGTCGAACATCAAGTTCACAAGTGGTGAAGAGTTCAAATTGAACAAAAAGTTCAGAGAGAACGCTCTCGCTTTATCCACTGAGTTGAACTTGGATGAAATAGTTTGCGCTGAAATTCTTTACTACTCGACAGATTTAGCATATGAAAAAGGCACAAGTTTTTTGGATAGCGGAAGACTCGCCTTCTTTAGACGTTATGAGTATATCTTGAATATTTTGGGCTACATTATTTCCAATGGTCAATTTGAATTGATATTGGAAGGTAAAAGTTCGGATAAATTTTTTCAGAATTTGTTGCTATCCTTCGAGAAAATATACCAAATTTTGAACAATCTAAATGATATAATAGACAAACAGAAAGTGACTTACAATATTAATGACTTGACATTTATCAATACTATATTATATATCAAGAATATGCTCTTTCATTGTCATGAAACCCTTGGAGAAGTATACTTTACATTGACCGATAATCTATTTTCTCGATTCGGTACCCTCAACAATTATAATCGAATGGTAGAGCATATCAACAAGAACATCGATGAGGCTGACGTTTTCATTATACATTACTTACCGGGATTATTGAGAATAGCAACTAGTTTGTCTGAATTGCCTGAATCAGATGTCATTCAGTTACATGCACAAGTGATCAAAAAACTCAATGAGAATCAAGAGCTTGTCATAAAAAGTGATTATGTGGATCTTTCAAAAATGACTTTCAAGGGATATGAGTTGGTAATTAACCTAGTTTTTCTTACTGTTTTCATACCATGGTGTAAAACTCTGAATCATCGTATCCAGAAATTTGACTTCAAACAAGATATCTTGAAATATATTGAAATTTGTATCAGTTATGGCGCAAGTGACATCTTGCTTTCTATATCTGCTGAGACAACTAAGTTTGAAACAGCTAAAAGGTTGGAATGGAGTAACTTGTATGATTTCAGATCGCTTTTACAAGTAAACTACCCTGCATTTTCTCCTATAAAGTTAAAATACTCAAACGCAGATGACATATCTAATATTTTACAGCACAGACCAAAAGAATTCGAGAACACGAAACGTTTGCTAGACACTAGTAGCTATAAGGTTAGTGAAACCTTTTGCGATAATATTGTTGCACCATTCTTTCATGAATTTTTTTCTGCTTTTATAGGCAACGCGGCTATCATATTGACGCTGTTGCGAGACAGTGAAGAGGATTTTCTCTTATCTTCGATAGACAAGAGCCAGTCGGAGAAAGAAGAGAAGATAGGTAATGATAAGTTGGGATCGAGTGACAAGGCAGACATAACTTACATCGATGAAAATTCGTACTACGAAAAGGGAATAGATCTTGACCAAATAGCATCAAGGGCAGATATAGAGAGGTTCTATTTATCTTTTGTTTATACTTATGATAATCGCCCCGAATTATGCTCCTTATTTTGGTCCAACGATGATTTGACGAATGATATAGTGGGTTTCATATCTTGGGGTATCAATAATTATACTTCTCCCTTAATAACAGCGACATTCTGCTTATTATTGGGATCTTTGGCTTCTAACGGAAGTGAAGGATCAATAAGAATATGGGGTATACTTGTTAATAACAATGCAACTGGAGCCTCTGGTAAAAGCGACTTTTCCAGAATATCCATTGATTCGATATTGGATTCTTTGGTTTATTACCACGATGCATTGTCTGAAAATTTCGAGAATGATTTAAATATTCAGGAAAAATTGCAGCAAAAGCGTCAGGAATTCATGTTTTCATCCACCTACTCTGGTGTTGACGTGCGCAATAATTCAACCGAATCAAGTCAAAAGAGAATCATGATTGAACTTTCGGAGGATTCAGTGGTTTTCATATCGGGTTTTTTCCTGATAATATCCGCTATAGTGAAAAACTTGTCTCTTGAGTCAGAGAGATCGAGAGACATAAAGCAAATTCTTTTCGTAAGGCTTATGCCTATTGTAAGCTCATTTTTAAAATTTGACAATATTATAAGTAAAGTGAAAACATTTCATGGAAATTTGAATGTTTCAACTCCTTCGAACCATCACAAGCCTTTCGATTATCCTCAGGTAATCGTGAATGAGGATAACCGCGTTATTTTGATAAATCTCATATTGCGTCTCCTTGCGGATTTCGTCGCCAATGATGAAAACTTGTATTTCAGAAACCAAATATGGGAGCTAATTGACAGATGGGTATGCTTAGCTTTGGTGGAAAATGGAACAAATACGGCGGACTATAGCTTTTTGCATTTTGCTCATGGCACACATGGTCTAGGCTATCAATCAAAGTTAAAATTTAACAATGGATCAACGAAAATGAAAACAGGCTTCCAAATAAATATGACACATTTTTCTGTTGTTGCAAATTTTTGTGACTTAATGAAGCATTTGTTGATGCCATTGTCTAATGATTCCAATTCAGCATTTTCGAGCTATAAACTAATATATCCAGCAACATTAGGACGAGAGTATCGTGTGAGTCATCAAATAGGTATATGGCCTTACTTTGAGTACTTGCTTTTAGAAGTTTTTGGCAACTCCAATTCAATTGCGAACGACAAAGATAAGTTTTTGTTGCAAACTTGTCTCGCAGAAATAATGGAAAACTCCCTTACCGAAGTGGATTGGATATTCTTGCATGACTTAGCTCCTAAAGTTATTCATGACATTAAAGGTTTGGAAAATATAGAAGATTCTTCCGGAATGAAATTGACCTACAGAGACTTTGTGAAATTACATCATTCTTTATCTGTACTTAATTATTTGTTTGACGAAAAGGCATACACTATACTATTCACAATAATTTCAAGTGGAAATGAAGCTATTCATGAAAATACTATATTAAGTAAACTCGTTGAAAAATGTCTAAATATTCTTAAGAATATTCTATCCTTACAAGAAACTTTCATTGTTAAATTGCTACCTATTTTGAAGAACGAAGAGAATAATAATCCATCTCAGCTAGCTTTACTGGTTGATAGTACCAAAAGTATTGCGTCAAAAGACACATTGAGTGCTTTCAATAGCATCTATTACCCAAAATCATTAGGCACGAATGCGGTATCAGATTTTTATGAGATATGTCTATTCAACTTGCCTACTATTGTTCAATTGGGATTGTATGCTGGATCCTCACACTTGGTCATTGCCAATTTATCATTGATAATCTTGACACAGATAAGTAATTCATCCGAATTTATTTCCAGAGGAAGTCAAAAAGGAAATGATCTACTCTTGAATCGTAACAGGTTATTGACAATTTTTGAAAGTGTCGATGAGTCATTTAAGGTTCAATATGGATTAATTCAACAATTGGAAAGAAGTATCGATGACTTCACAGACGTAGAGGTTAAATTTAACATATTAAGGTTCTTGAGCGATAATTTATCAAACTCTGTAAAGGAACCTGGTCTCTCGCATTTCCTCTTGGGTTTCCAAATTAGAGGTACTAATTTGATCTTGGATGAGAACAGCACTTCAAATACTTTGCTCAAATCATTAATATATTGCTTATGCACAAGTATAGAGAGTATTTCTTCCATCGACTATAATGTTGGGAATGTCAGGATTATTGATGTAATTCCAGCTAAGTTATGCTATATGATTTTGGATATACTCATCAAATTATGCAGAGATCCTATATCATCCATAATCACGTTAAGATACTTGAGAAAGCATACCACATCATGTCTTGATCTCTTTTCGAAACTTGTTTCTGCTCAGCCTAAAATTGATCCAACATCTATATGGTCTAACATGAAGTTTGACGGAAACTTAAGAAGTGACGCGGAAAACAAGTTTATTGAAGATCAGTTATCACCAGAAACACTAATATCTTTCATCAAACATAGAACCCTTCTTCTACAATACTTATCTTTGGAGCTACATGATATTTCTCAGCAAAGATCGATCACGCAAAAAGAGCATTACACTAATCTTTTATTAAATGGAAATGAAGTTTTAGAAGGTTCGCCGCAAATATTGAACTTTCTAGATATACTTAATTTCAAATTCAGCAACCTCGAGACTTATAACTACCATCGTTTCAACGAAAAATATACTCTTTCATTGATAGTTGAAAAGATGGAAAAAGAAGGCGATAAAAACAACAAAATTTTGGACACTTCCATCCTAGAGAAGATTTTCAAGTTGTCTTGTAAAAGTGCCAGTCATGAGTTACAGTCCAAAGAGCAAAAAGATGCCTTTGCCAGTCATGTTATGAGCGAAGGAATTCAAATTGCTGATTTTTTAGGCAAATATATCATTTCTAAAGAGACAAGGGATGCACAAGTTTCTTGTTTGCATTCTTGGACCCAATTGATCCAAGTTTTGGTTTCAGAAGGAGAAGTTAATCCATCACGTAAAATGGATTTTATCCTTGAAGTTTTTCAGATAATACTTCCAAAAATCAATGAATACTTAGAAGAGGATGTACAATTCTCGAAAGAGTTTATATCTCTCTGTGTATTTCTTTTTGACTTTTATGAGAAAAGCTCGTTAAGGAAGAAAGGTCATAAGAGTGATTTATATATTGAAAGGTTGATCCTGTTATTTGAGACTTGCTTGAACGGCATCCTTTGTTCGAATTCTACGTCGGACTTGCGCTCAGACTTGTACGTTTTGGCAAGTAAGTTCTTGCATAAATCATTCACAAATGAAAATTTATTGAAACGCTTGCTGTCAATTCTCCGGCTAGTCGATGTGAAGCTTATTGATATCATTACAAATGATTCTATCTGTGCCGAAGGAACACCTAGAATAACCTCATTATTGTTCTTAGAGGCGCTTGTGCACCTCTCGTCTAATATTAAGTCAAGCTTTGTCTTAGATTTAATGATTAAGAATAATACCTTAGCCCTACTTGTGTCATCCATCAAGAGAACTGATGAGCTAGTATTGATATATGGTGATCCTAAAGCACCAAAAGAGGGCATTGAAACATTGTTATATGAGCTAACAGCTTTCAAATGTACTTTATGTTTGTTGATTAGAGTTGCCCAGACACGGATAGGCTCACTCCATTTGATTCAAAGTGAAATATTCGCTATCATCAAACATTGTAAATTTTTGTCAGTCGATCCAGATATCGGCTTAAACATCAAGATCAATAACCCTAATAACGAGTCGATAAACATCAATTTATCTCTTGATACCCCGATATCTATAATGGATACCAACCATCTCGTTAAGGAAGATAATGAGATTTCTTTGTTTGAATTTTTAGTACCAATGTTTCAGCTTGTTTGTGCCATTCTTTTATCAATGGGACCTTCTTATAAGCCTAGCATTCATCAAGCTAAGGAGGTATTTGAGCATTTTAAAGGTTTGATTGTCGGTGTGATGAAAAGAGACACTTTGATTGAAGAGAAGCAGATAAACTCCGGGGTATATGCAGAAAATACTGTCTCTCATGTTGGTCTCAAGGAGATGGTCTGCTTGATAGTATTGCTTGAGTCATTGACCAGGCAGGATTCTAAATAATCTAGACAGACTAAAGTAAGTTATAGTTTAATTGTGACGTATTTTTAATGTCTTATGTTCGTCGGCCATACATAAAGACTTAATTTAGTTGCTACAGGCATCAATAAATTTAAAAAACATCAACACTTCGTAAAACAAGCACTATATACTGACAACTAACCTATGAACTTAATCTGCCCATTCCCAGGTGATGTCGATTCTTCCCAAGCTCTTGTCAGCAATCTTGGAGAAAGCGGCTGGGGAGAAATCGAGATCATCGTATTTGCAGCCAACACAGGCGTCAGCAACAGTAACCTCAACAGACTTACCTTGGTATGAGGCCTTGATCTTACGACCGCAGAGAGGGTTGTTGTTAGGGTTGTTTCCGGTCTGTTTGTCCTTGTACAATTTCTGGGACACAGCAACAATCATGTCAGATTCCGTATTAGTCTTACCGCAAGCACCTACATCAGGGGTGTAGTAAGTACCCTGACCTTTGAAAGTACCACCAGAGCTTGAAGCAGAAGGCGATGCCTGAGAGCTGCTTGAAGAGGCAGTCTCGACCGCGCTGGAGGAGGGCGACTGAGTCTGGCTTGAGGCCTCAACAGCAGCACTAGTGCTCTGGGCGGCAGGCTCAGCCTGCTGGCCCTCGACACCGGCGTTGGAGCCTTGCTCGCTTGACAGGGTAGGAGTGGCAGCGGTGGCCGTAGCTGGCGAGCTAGCGTCTGGAGTGCTAGTCGGAGCAGCCTCATCGGCTGACTCCCACACAGTCTTAACGTTGGTAACATAGACAGTCTTCATCGCGGGTACTGGCAGCGCACTGACTGTTAAGCCCATGGAAAGGACGCTCATCAATAAAACACTGTTGAACTTCATTTGGGTATCTTTGTATGATTCAAAAGTTGAAGAAGTCTTAAAGGAATGAATAATCAAACTGTATAAGGAATGACTTGAGTAAGTTTTGAAAGGAATGACTTTTAGTTGTTCCGTCGGGTTTTGCTTAGCGGTAGACTAATATTTCTGAAACTCTTACTGCAAAAATTTTATCCAGAGCCCTCAAGACTTCGCCCTATATAAATAACTGTTTCCCAATTCTAGATTCTTTTTGGTAACTATTTACTTAGAGTTAAGAGCGTCCCTTACATCGAATGCGGCGTCTCTATATTAGGCCAATGGGAAATTGCGAAGAACGGATTGAACAATTAGCGACATGGGACATTTTTCTTGAACAGGTTAAATCGAAGTTTTACCTACGCAAAAATTTAACCGCAGGCACGTTTATCAGCGCCTTCAAGTAAATCCCAGACCGACATCACGGCTAATCAACAAACTCACCCTAGTTACCGATCTAGCCAAATTCATTCAGGTCCAAAGTCGGAACAATGTTTTGAAGCGCGTATGCTCAATCACATCTTCGCATGATGGTAAGCCTCGTATGTATGCTAATGTTTGGCGATGTCCTTTGGCGCACCGAGACGTGGTTTTTGGGGCGTGTGAAGGATAAAATATTTAATGCCTATGTATGGGGATGAGTAGATCGAGAATTGTACTAGTAGAGTAGACTACGATCACCGGCATGCATAGATCTAGAGCCTCCTGGGGAGGTCGAATGCTATGCCTAGATATATTTCCGAAGGTGCAAGTACGAGGGCGAAGTATATGTTGCTGAGACTAGACTGTAGCATAGTATGACTCGCCCAACGACTGTAGAGGAACTTCTGAGAGGGAGAATGATGGGGAATACACCGAGACGCATGTAGGGGTAGCTCTAGAACTGGGTTCTGGATGTGCGTTTTATTTGACTATACGAAAAAATGTAAATCCGACTCAAAAAGCGCCACTGGAACCCACGGGCAGTATTCTGGATCCTAAGTTGTCCTTAGTGATACAGGTAATTTCTAATCGATGCATTTGTGAGCAAAAAGGAGTTCGAGATTACCGAAAAGCCATTTGCTCTGGAAACTTGTAATCCCTACCGACTTGGCTCTGAGTCTGATGTTTCTGTCGTCGGTAATGAGCACGTTATACTTGAATTCTTGTGCTGCGGATGCGTCTAGAGTCTTCTGTGAGTTCGGAGGCCCAGCCAACATGTTGTTCTGTCCCCGCATGAGTTTTCTGCTCACTTCGTCGAATTGGCTTATTGAGTGTAGTATTGTGTCATCGACGCCTGCCCTCCAATTGGAGTTGTTCTCGAATTCAGTAGTTTCATTAATATCAGATGCAACAGTACCATCAAACCTAAGTGGCAAGACCTCTCTTGTTATGTAAAGTTCACGGATAATTATGACAGATCTTGTTGCGGCGTCTGATATTGCCGCCTCAGCCGACTTACGCAAAGACCTTAATTCTTGGAAAACAATGAGAGGTACCAGTACCTTACAAACTTTGCTTCTAACACATTTGAATATTCTACCACAATGTTTGAGCCATACGTTAGTGTCTAGGGTAACGTACGTAATATTAGAGTCCATGAGCTCGCCAAAATTACCGGCAAGTTGTATCACCCCCTGCGATGGTAAAAATGGCAGATCATAATCATCGCCGAAGATATGCATAGTATTGCTAGTGCTATCGAAAGCCTGCTGGTGCTGCTGCTGATGATAATTGTTGTGGCTCCTTAAATGATCCATAGTTTGCGTGTCAAATCCGGCTTTATTGGGATCATAGTTGTTATTCGTACCAGCAATATTAGATACCATAAAAAAGTTCGACTCAGTATCGTTAGGTAAATCCTTCTTGGACAACTCGAACCAATAATTATCCTTGTCATAGGCATCGTATTCTGATAATACATCACGCAGAACCAAATTATCCTCTGAGATCGTTTGCAAAAATCCATTCTGAGTAAGTCTACTATCACCTAGTAAGAAATGCTCTATTTGCACGCGTGCATCAGTGCCTCGTAGAGATTCGAGGATACTGTCTGAGTTAATTGCTTCCTCAGTGCGATATTTGAAAGAGTCGATCGTCCTTACTAAACCTAAGTCATAATTATCCGCCAAGTATCTGGCAAGTAAAATAATCCGTGCAATTCTCTCGTTCTGATCGTTTTTCACTCCGTTATTCGCACTATGCTTATCCTTTGAAAACAATGAAATAGATGCTGTGCCGCTAACTGGCATATCAAAAATGTTGTAGTTTGAAACTCCTGCATCTTCTAAATCACTATAGTCCGACTTTAAAGAAATGAAATCAAACCATAATGTACCCCAGCACTTCAAAACTTCCGGTAAAAACTCATTCTGATTGAAATACTCCATGTAATTTTGGTTGTGTAAGAAATAATTTTTACATAAAGCGTTTAGCGCCTTATCACTCTTGCTTACCATTAACAAATAGTTCAAATAATTTATCATGGACTCCCAAGGAAAAAGCTTACTAAAAAACCACTTGAACATTTTCTTTGATTCTGGGTATTTGTCTGTAGCCTCTCCGACGGCAATCAAAAAGTAAAGCCAAACAATGACATGACAAAATGATGCGGGTTTTGGTCCGACTAAATAGTGATTTAATATTCTCATTGATAACTCAAGTACGGATTTATTGATATTGTTCAATGTTGCAAACCATCCTTGCATAGATATATCTGATGCAACCACATTTTGTCCTTCAACGCCATTATAATTTCCAAGGCCTTCTAGTCCTTCTGACAATGCTTGTGAACTACGTGACTTTCTCTTGCGATCTTTCTTATCTTTTCTTTCCTTTAAAGCTTCCGGCAATTGAAACAACTTAGCGAAAGGATTCCTGGCATCACCAAAGCCTACCAAGTGATTGATATTTGCTAAAGCAAATAATGCCCCTTTGTTGAACCAAAAGTTCATCAATTCCAGATTATCCGATGTACTTAGATTGTGTTGTAAGTAGTATAGTTGATGAGGATCGTTTGCCGATGCCACGCCGTTTTGCGTATATAATTCTCCTGTAAAAAAGTTATAACCATTAGAATCAGAACCGAAAGTCAACCCATATCGAGAGACCAAATCTATGCCATAATTAATCTGTGCATCATCTATCCTGTCTGATGGACTACAATTCCTGTTATTCTCCGAAGTGTTATGTATACTTAAAAGTACTTTATGAATCTTGATGAAATCAATAATAGGCAATTCTAATAAGGACAATATATTCCTTTGTGTGCAAATATTCTCCACGACTAGCCTGAGATAATGATGAGTAGGAACAAATGGATCACGGCATACAACAGACTTCCCTATGTTGACTAATGCCTCTAAATTATCCTGCTGGACTGTACACATATGGTAGTATATCTTACCATGTCCATACATAGTCCTTAATGCGATAGAATACCAATACTCTGCGCTTATTTTCCACTCAATGAACCTTGATTGATACAAAGCAATGGCCATTCTCGATAAGTCTCCCAACTTCTCCGACCACCACCCTTCCATTTCTAAAGACGGGTCAGTGAGATTAGAAAGAACATTGAAACAATATCCTATGAAACACAGACAAATTTCATGTTCGTGAAAAATATGGATGACGTTCTTCAAAACTTCCAAGAATCCCACAATACCATACACCCACATACGTCGTGGTATTTTGTATAAGTCGATAATGTTTTTTCCGGTTTTGAATTGATTATATGAGCTTGTTGGTTTCAAAGCTGTTAAAAGGAAATCATAATAATTATCTAAAAGGACGATGTAATTATGATAGACGGCCCACAAGTCATTCAGTAGCTCTGCTGTCTTACTTGAGAGAGTTGACATGTTATTAGATGCAATAACAGTGGAAGATATATGCTGATTTGATACAGGTAAACCATTAAATGTGAAAGGCATGTTGTTGTTCGTGGCACCAGCAGAACTTAAATTTGATATCTTCATAGTAAGACCAACGCAGTTCTTTTGTACTATATCCTCGTAATTAACAATGTTCTTGTACGTCTCTTTCAACTTGGTGGCAAGTTGTTGTTCTTCGCTTGTCATTATATGTTGTCTTTGCAGGGTGTCTTGGTTTTGTTGTGCTTGATTTGTATTTGTATTTGCTGCCAATGACAGTGATCGATTATTGCCTTGGTATATAGGGGAATTCGCGTTATCGGTTAAAGAGAAATCTTGATTCTGAAATGCATCACTTGGTGGTTGCAGAAGATGTTGGTTCTCCATCAAATTTGAATCTGACAGGTCAGAATGATTATTGACGGACACGTTTGATATATGGTTCACGCCTGGGCTTAACGGTAAATCGTATGCAGAAGGTGTTGGTGTTTTCATATTATGCATTGATGTTTGCTGTTGTGTCTTTTGTATGCCTTGGCTCTGGAGCAAGCTCCTCTTAATGCTATTCCTGACGATAGGGTTGTTACTATATTTGCTCGTGATGGCTTGAGGGTTCATTCCACCTGATCCCACTTGCCCATAGCCTGTTTCGTATAATGAGTGTCCAAAAGGGGATTCCAGGGAATTGAATGACATCCTTTTATTGGAGTTGTTGATAAAATTCGAGTAGCTATTTTGCCGTTTCTGTTGCTGTGTTTGTTGAACAGGAGCTTCATTATCATTCATCTGCTCGGATATGTCCTGATTCAGACTTGCCACCATATCACGATAATGGTCAAGCATGTTACTATCCATACTTAATCAACTACCAATGTGGCAAAATGCTATCCAATTTACTATTAGTAATGTAATGGTTTATTATTACTATTTGATCTTACTAACATTCTCTACATATCTGTTTGTATTGAGAATATTTTATATACTACACACGACCATTGAACCTTTGTCAGAATAGTGTGTTAATATGTGTGTTAATATGTGTGTTAATATGAATGTATTTGGAGAGTTTTTATGAAGAAAGATGTCTAATACTTGTGGCTCGTGAAAGATGATCTCCAAGTTGCTCCTTTCTACATACATGGGCCCATGAGGCGAGGTAATTTGAACAGTTTGATTTTTGTTCATAGTGGCTAGTTACATACGTTCCGGTTATGATCATCCATCCCCATCTCCTGTAATGAACTATAGATGTTTCTCAGATAAAATAGATGGCAAGCACTTAACCTTTTGCTAACTCATGGGTCATCGTTCCCCTGTTATTACAAACAAAAGCAGGAGTTTTGCTGGTCGCAAAATTTAGTCAAACAGATAGCCAATTAAGCACTTAACTCTCAAACCTACAAGAATCAGAACTTTTAGTCGTACGTCTGAATGTGACGATTTTTTTAATGTTCGTAAGATTAATTTAAGCTAAATAGTTTATTCAACGGTATAAACCATATCAAAATATCTCATGGGCGCTAGCGGCTTTATATTGTCAGCAACTTGAATACACCCTTTGTACTATGGCCATATTCCGATATAGACACCGCATACAACAAAAGCACATATGACAAATAATCTATTTCAACTTCTTCTTTGGTCTCAATTGGTTAGTGTGACCGCACTTTCTCTTACGACAGTTGGTTGCTCTTGGGGGCAATCTGGCGTAACACTTACGACAGATAGCCTTCTCACAGTTGTACTTGGAAGCTAATGCCTTCAAGGATGGTTCAATCATCTTTACTCAAATCCAAAATATTAGCAAGACTTCTATGATGTATTAAATTTGAGAAGAAAATTTTGAACATTTTGCTGAGTTCGTATGATATTCGTCGCACGTGATTTCAGTTTTGTGTCGAAGTATCGGTATGTAGGGTTGGAGCCCTCGTAGACAATGTCGCGTTTTGGTTGCAATGTCGCAATGCTTAGCTTATCCAGTAGCCAGCTCTAATATATATGAACAGACCATATAACTCCTAGTTATCCCCTTGATTATAGTAATCAGTGATTATTAGTATAACATATCGTCCTCAATATGAGTAACCAGCCCAACGAGGCTCACGAACCTCAATTGGGTCAAAGTGAGAATGAGCGCCAGCAAGGAGGAGAGCATGCGTCGTCGGATAACACGCAGACAGCTCGCTCTGATAATCCTGAAGTTCCAATGATACATGCCGAAGAAGTGAGGACTTCTGGTAGCCCCATAGATGCTACTGAACAAATCTCAGCTGGAGCTTCGAATGATGAGCCAGAAAATGCCCATGGTGGTACTTTAAAATCTAATAGAGAAGAAGTGGACAACACTAATGATGATGAGGCGAATACGTCTATTATCAACATCCCTTCATCACAACAAGCATTCGCCACTCCCCTGAAGTCTTTGCCGCCACTAAAGGATATAGACCCTATTACTACACCCAAGTCTTTTAACGTGGCAAAAGATGACGAAAGTAATACCGCAAGCTCACCAATATTGCGAAGAGATAGTCATCCGTCAGAAGTATTCGGTGACGGAGGATTTCAGAGCGATACAAAGAGTATAGTCTGTTCATTTCTTGGTCTTGATTCTAATCAACTAAACGAAATTGATCAAAATATATTAAGCTCTATTTACAAACGTTCAGTTGATTTCGAAGATTTGAAGTCAACAGTTTCATTCTTACGTATTAGTCATGAGAAATCGCTTCAGATACAAAATAATAACTTGCAAAGTATACAGAAAAAACTCGAGGATGCTAATAAACAGAACGAGTTTCTTTCTACGAGTAAAGATTCGCTAATTATTGAAAAGGAAAATTTATACAATCAAATCTCTAACTTGAAAAAAGAAAATTCAGATTTGTTGTCACGCATATCTGCTTTTGAATCCGAAAATGGTAAATATAAGGCTGATCAAAATGAGCAGATAGCTAAAAGTCAGGAAGAAATCACAAGACTTAACCATACCACAAGCACGTTGATGCAGACTAACATTGAGCAAAGCCAGAAGATCAATGAACTCACCAGACAAGTAAATGACGTTGTTAATGAAAGATTTTCGTTGAAACTAGAACTAACCAAGAAACTGAATGAATTATCATATACCTCAAATCAAAAAAAGTGGTATGAAGAAGAGTTAAAATTAGTACAAACAAGATTTACGGAGTTAATCAAGACACATGAGAATGATTACTTAGTCAAAACTAATAAAATATCAGAGCTTGAGACCAAAGTTCAAGGGCTCGAACGAATGAACAAGAAACAACAAGATACTATTGCCAATTTGCAACAAAATTTGGAGGATGAAATTACAAAATCGTCTTCCTTGAAGTCAAAGCTTGAATTGGATAGTCTTCGTATCTCCAAAGAACTAAAAAACAAGGAAGAGTTACTTAATTTAACGAAGCTACAATCATCGCAACGAGGCGAGCGTATTTCCCAGCTAGAAAAATACGTTGATGAGATCAAAAATAGAATGACTAGTACCACGCAAAACTTAGAATCGGAAATAGTCAAGAAGGATGAAAGGATAATAATTTTGGAAGAAAAGCTTAAAAGAACTGAAGAGGTTTTGGACAAAGAACTTCATAAAGAAACCAACTTACCAAAACTCAATGCGTCTGCTGAGATAATTGCATCTCAGAAAGAATCAGGAATATCATTGTCAACTTTATACACCGAATACAATCATCTTAAAAAGCAACTCGTCTTAGAAAGGTCACAAAAGGAAAAGTTAGCAAGCGAGCTAGAAAATTTTATTGCAGAACTAGAATCAAAGAAACCGGCTTTAGCTAATTATAGGGATCAAGTTAGTTTCTATGAAAACTCGCTTAATGAGATGGTGGGTAAAGTCGAAGAAATTAGGCTAGAAAAGCTAGAATCTGATAAAGAAAGTTCGAGATTGAAGTCAAAGCTTTCAGACTTGAGTCATGAATTGGTTACTATGAAAAAATTATGTAAAGATTTGGGTAGACAGCTCTGTTACTACTTGATACATTCAAAGATAAAAGATTCGAATGAGGAGCCTTTAACTTTTGCTGAAAAAAGAGCCATTGATGCTATTTTGGAAAAGAGTGGAAACAACGATAATATAAAGGAAAGCGACACAGATTTGCTTATTTCGGAGCGTCTTGTGGGTTTTGTCAATATAATAGAATTGGAGCAAAAGAACCAAGAGCTCTTGGTAACAATTCGACAATTGGGTAAGAAGTTAGAGAAAAGCGAAGATGAGACGATCGATAATTTGGAATCCGCAGCTGTTGAAGAAGCGAAAGAAGCTATACTCACTTTACAGGGAGAATTAGACAGTGTAAATGCTAAACTAAATGCAATAACAAAAGAAAGAGATGTTCTAAAGCGCATGGTGGGCTCATCTGAATCTGTTCTGTCACCTCCCGAGGTAAAATACTTAGCTGATGCTAACAATGATTTGAAAAATAAACTAGAACAAACTGAGAAACTTTTGAATGAACTTCAATTACAATCTAACGAAACCATTAGAGATCTTAATGATAAATTACGTGAAGCTAATAACCATAAGTCCGAATTGGCATTAAGTTTGACATCTTTCAAGCACAATGCTGAATTGGCAGAAACTAAACACCAGAATGCTCAAAAGTCGCTTGTAAACTTCAAGCAGGAAATGTCACTGATAAAAAGTGATATCGACTTTTGGAAAAATCAAGTTTCGAAGCATGAGTCGCAGTTGATAGAAAAGACCAATCAACTAAGAGATATGGAGACTCAACTCAACCATCAAAAAGTCTCTGCCCAATCATTACGCAATGAGAACGATATCCTTAAGTCTGTACAGAAAACATTAGAGAGCAACATTGCTCAACTCAAGTCAGATAAGTCTCAATTAAACGAGTTTGTTTCTAACCTTCAAGCCCTATTAAAAGAACGCGACGAATCCAGTAAAGAATTGAGTACTAAACTTTCTCAATCTATTACTAATTACCACAAGTTGCAAGAAAAACTCAACGAAAAGGACGAGAGAATTATGGTTTTGTGCAACCAATCAGAACTTGCTATTAAATCTCAGAACTCCAAGTTAGAACAGGTATATGAGCTTAGTCAAACTCTACTTGACTATAAGAATAAACTTGCAGATAAATCTGAATTAGTGGTGGAACTTAAAAATAAAATTGAGGCACTCAATAAATCTAAGGTGTTATCTATTGATACCATGAAGTTCAATGATAAACCGCAAGATTCAATTTCGTCCAACGATTTTTCTAGCAGCATTTCATCTTCTGATTTGAAAAAGTTGAAAAATGATTTGAAGATAGCAGAAGGACAGGTTTCAGAATTATCTGCCATAGCAAAAGGAGCAGAAGACGCCCTTATGCAATCCACGAATACGTTTGAGTCTTTCAAGGCTGATATGGAAGCGAGATGTAACAGTATTTCACTTGAGAAAAGTAATATAGAAAAAGAGCTCAACTCTTTGAGAGAGACTTTCGAAGCCTCGAAAGATACTTTTGCAAATAAGGAGAGAGAATATATAACTGAGATACAAGACTTGAAGATTAAAATAGAGGATCTCAGTTCCAAGTCGAATTCACTTAACCACATCCAAGCCGATTATGAGAATAAACTCAGTTCGCTTATGCATGATTTGCAGTCCCAATCTCAAATATCTTCCGATGCTGAAAAAAGGGCTAGTGAACAGTACAATCAGAATGAAAAACTTTCCGCCGAATTGGCTCAGTTGAGGGATGACAATATAAAACTTGAAGCTAAGCTAGCAGATTGGCAAAAATTAGTTGAATCTTCAAAATGTGAAGCCGAGGAAAGGCGTGCTTCACTTGAGGAAGAAAAGCAAATGGTCCAGAAAAACCTCGAAGCATGTGAAGATAGAATCAAGGATTTGCAAGATCAGAATCAAATACTTTTGAATCAGTTGGAGCTTTTCAAGTTACCCAACTACAATGATAATGTACAAGAATCTTCTCAAGAAGATTTAAGGAAGATCATAGTATATTTACGAAGAGAAAAAGAAGCAGCCGATAGTAGAGTATCTTCCCTGAAGGAAGAAGAAGAAAAATTATCACAACGCCTTAGTCAGGTTTCTTCTGAGCTTGAACTCGCGAAGTCTGAACTTAAAAAGCTTCACTCGGATTCTAAGAAAATGAACGACGTAAGTCAGGAACACTTAAAATTGAAAGAACAGTTAGAGCTGCTCAATATCATGCGGGAAAGTAACATAACGTTGAGGAACGAAAACAGCCAAAAGACCAAGCAAATTGCAACCTTCGAAAGAGAACTTGATGAGTTAAGAGAGAAACTCGTGCCTTTGGAGAACAAGGTAAACGAGCTCACTATGGCTATAGAATTCAAAGAACAGGATATTAGACACTTGAGAGAAGAAAATGATTCCTTGAAAGCAAAAATCGATTCCTCTAAATCAGGAGAGGTCAACAATCAGATAGAAGAGGTAAATGCGATGAAACAAAGGTTCACCAACCTAAAAAATGAATTTCAGAATAAGTTGCTGATTCACAGGGGTAAGACCAAAGAATTGGAAAAAACAGTTGAAAATTTGAAGTCTGAGTTGGCAGCTGCCAATGAAAATATGGCAAGAGCTAAAGCATCGTTTGAGGAAGAACTATCCAATGCGAGAAACATTCCTCGGACCGAGGAGAACAAAGAGCTTATATCTAACTTAAACAATGAGTTACAAAAGTCTAAACTTCACCTTGAAAAGATCACGAAGGATTATGAAGCAAACTTGGAGCTTCTCGGAAATGAAAAAGCTGCCCTAGAAGACGAAATCAAGGAGTTAAAAAATCAAGCGAATAGTATCAGCTCTGATGGTCATATGGTAAACAGTGAAAAGTTTAAACTTGAGTTACAAAATGTTAAGGAGCAATTTGAAGCGGAAAAATCAGAATTCAAAAAGTCTCTCGAATCGGAATATGAATCAAAACTAAGGGAAGAAACTGCTAAGATAACTCAAAAAGTCAACTCGCAGCAAGTAGAAAGTAAAGAAGAAGATATTCGTCAAGAGCTTGAGGCTGACTTTAAGAAAAAGTACGAAGAATTGAGTAATTCTGCGAGAGAAAAAGAAAAAGAGCTCGAAAAAAGTCTTAAAGAGAGGTTGGAACAAGAAATAAGCACAAAGTTAAGACAGCAATTTTCTTCCAAAAACTCCAACCTAGATAAACTGCTCCAAGATTCTCAGAACTCTCTTCTGAAGAATTACGAGGATGAAATCCTGAAATTGAAAGAAAGTTTTGCAGCTCAACTTGAAAAGGAAAAAGAAGAAGTGAAAAATGTGACCGAGAAAAAGTTTGAGATCAAATTGAGAATGCTCAATAAGAAATTAGACAGGCTAGAGGCCAAAAAAGCAGAATCGAATGATTCCACTATGAGTGGCGTAACTGGAAATGCTGGTACATACCAGGAGCCACATTATTCATCTCTGACAGGAGAGATCTCTGCCCTGCTTACACCGGCTGCTGCTCAGCAGAACATCAGCCACCCAGACGATGGAGTTCTGAGTGAGCAAAAAGCAGCACAAAACAAAGATACAAATAAAGAAAAAGTACCTCCGTTGGGGCATCAATTTACTGAATCCACGTTGACTGTCCATCGCCCAGTGGTAGACAGAACTAGTACCTCTACGAATCGTGGTCCTACTAAAGGTCATGAGGTACCTAAGCCAGGCCAAAAAAGACCCTTGAATGTAAAGGGGCAACCAGCAAGTAAACGTTCGAAGGAGTAGCTTCGTTTATTTTTGCATCACATTTAGTAAGTAAATAAGAGTAATATAAATGTATTCATCCTAGTAATATTTATCAGTGATGAAAATTAGTAAACTTGGCACCAGCGAAAGAGGTTTTGGAAGGTACACGTCAAGCTGTCTATAACTTCAAACTCTATCACTATACCTTCTTACTTATTTACCATCTTCACCTAGGTGGTCCTTCTTATCATTCACATCTTCAATGAACTCTTCGGTGGGCTTATTTTTCGTCATTTCGTAGTCCATTTCCTTGTTGTATGTATTTCCAGTACCGTCTTTATTATACGATAATTTATTGATCTCAGAGTAATCGGGACAAAGCTTAGTTCCTCTCCTTCCAATAAGATACCAAGGTAAATTGAAAATCCCTTCCATACTCTCCAAAGAACGCCCAGCAAGTTCGGGAACGAAAAACCAAGCCCAAAACAAGGCGATCAATTGAACCCCCACGAAAAAGTAAAACGCACCATAGTTATTCATGGCAATCAACATCTTGGGTAAGGCTTTGGAATTACCGTACTGGTTTGCAAAATGTAATATCATCACTAAAGATTGAGCAAAGGAACGTACTTTCAAGGGAAATACTTCTGAACCAAGAAGATACTGTATCGAGTTAAATCCGATAGTCCAACCAACACCAGAAATGTACAAGGATGCCATTGCTGCCTTACTTGCACTTTCCTTGGCTCCGTGTAAAATCGTCCCATCTTTACCAGCCTCTGGAACGACTGTCAAAAATATTGCGAAATATAGGCATGATACCAATTGTATTGTAATTCCAGTATATAAGGCCAGGCGTCTGCCCAAAATATCAATGATGAAAAATGCTCCCAAGTATCCTGATATGAATTTCACAACACCCAAAACAGCAGTCATCTTTAATACTTCATGTCCTCGTATACCCGATAAAGCAAAAAGCTCGGAAGCGTAGATAGTGATTGCATTCGCGCCTGACCATTGTCCAAGTATCTGAGCTAAGGCTGCAATCACAAAAAAACGGTATCTGACAGATTTAACCAACAAAATTTCTTTGGCAAGATCCCAATAGTTAGAATTTGAAACTGCTTCCTTCTCAGCAGCGAGCTGATCATTAATATCAGCAATTTCTCCCAAGATGTAAGGATGGTCGACAGGTAACGAACGCAATTTCGCTAAAGTTTCCACCGCTTTATCGGGCTTATTCATTCTAAGAAGCCACCGAGGACTTTCTATACAAAACATCAAAGAACCAACAAGTATAATGCCAGACAAAGGAATTTTCATAGCTGTTGGAATAATCCACTGTCTGTTCGAGGTATCTGCAATATGTATTGACGTTCCATAATTGGAAAAATATGCCAACATTACTCCAAGGTAGACTGCACCAGCGAAAATGCACAGGCAAAGGCCCCTGATAGCCTTTGGTGCAACTTCTGCTAAATATGTTGGTCCGATTGTGGTCGTTTGACCGATAGCGAGACCCTCGATTAAACGTCCAGCGTAAAGTTGGCCCACGCTCTGCGAAGTAATTTGGATAATCACGCCCACAATCCACAAAATAGTAACCGCTTGGAGAGCTCTGATTCTTCCGAGCTTATCGACGGTATACATGGCAAGCATAGCACCACCTATAGAGCCTAGCTGCACCATTGCGGTGATATTAGACTTCAAATTGGCGATCTGATCCGCCGTCTTGTTAGGGTCGCTTAAGCCGAAAAAATGTTTGAACGAAGTCTGCGCTATGGACCCTGCTATACAGCCTTCATCATAACCACGCGCAGACCCCAATATTCCAAACATCGTAACCGACATATAAAGCTTCCAGTTGTAAATTTCGGGAGGTGAATGTTCATCTTCCACTTTCCATCTGAACCTTGACCAGAAAGGTTTGTTTTCTTCCTGTAATGAATCATTCCTTCCAGTCCCAGAAATATCATTGATTGCTAAACCAACTTCCTTGTTGGCGTTCGCACCTGTTGCGCTGTCGATACTCTCGGTATCTTTTGCCTTTTCGTCAAACATTGTGCCGCACTTCCCCACCAAAAGAACTATGCCAGATTTTGTGTAACCTTTCTTATTTTCGATCGGGCCCGTCTTGTGAATCTCGTATTTGGCCGCGAGTTTGTTGACTTAAGAAATTACTTATGTTGCAAGGTATTTACACTCTTCCCGTACAACACTAACAGATGCTAACTTAGGTCTTATATCCCTGTTCACGCTAAACTTCACTCAGATACTAGATACTCTTCTATTTCAGTCCTAACGCTCAGTTCTGCTGTTCAGCTTTCTTCAGCAATAAAGGTAACGAGTATGTATATTCGATAACTTGTTTTTTCTTCAAGCAATGAGTGGAATGTAATACCGACCTTTGTCTTTGCACTAGCTCCTGCTCAAAGTCTTCTCTTCTGGTGTTACAGCCAGAACTTTTGCTTTTTCGTCTCTATTTATATATTCCCGCTCATTTTATTATCTTTTAAATTTCCGGTCAATATCCACCTGCATCCTTGCTCTATGACGACTGCTACGAAAATGGCTCCTGCCGAATCCTCCTCCAAGGCGTTACTGGACCTCTTCCACTCTGAAAAGTTGAGCCGTCTTCATGCTGCTTTTTTGCTGCCTTTTTTTTTTTTTTGCTATACGCACCCCACTTGACAATTACCACGATATACTTTGACGGGACTTTAGAATGACCTCATTGGGCTTCGCGACGCGCACTTGCCATCGATGGTAGCAGGTCACGAAAGCTGAGTTGACGAAATCTTTTCCTTCATGTACGTACATAATAGGTGTCTGGATACAAAAAAAAAAATTGCATGTTAATGCGAATTGACGAATTCTGTATACTTTGAACACGATATGGGGTAATCAAGAGTAGATGGAGTAGATGGAGTAGCTGGTAGATGCCCAATATCTTGGCTATATCTTTTTTCGTTTGTCTAGTGTCCAATAGAATGTGTTTTACATTTTTTCTCGCCGGCTGACTAACTACTTCACAGGTGTTGGCGCTTCTGGGGTGCTTACATCGTATTATGCAGCTCCCCTCATCTACCAGTGTAACAGCGGGACCATTGCATTCCCGGGGCTACATTTTCGCGGGGAGAATGAGTAATCAAAGAATCTCAGCGATTTTTTGAACTGCACCACCTCCGGGCTTTTGGGGAGACATCAAAAGATTCGAATACTTCCGGAGCGTGGCCCCGGTGCTGGGTTCTTGCGGCATGGAGAAAGATTATGTGTGATTTGCGACCAGGAGCTATTGGTTTCACTACCGCCTATAACAAGAAACAGACTCGACTTACATAGCTTATTTGCGAAAGCAACTTACCTCCAGTTGCCACAAGGCTCGCTTTTGACAAGAAGCAGAATTTATAGAGACATATATCAGCACGAAGATGAATGACAAGCAACTAGTTTGGATGGTTTCCATTCACTTGAGTCGCTGGTTACTATCTATGGCGGAAAAAACCTGGTTCGCGATCATACATGTGTGGGGAAGCCCCCACCGAGAGGCCAGGGCACACGGCAGCCAACAAATACAGACCTAATTCGAGAAAGCCATGAACATACTGGTGTGTCCTAGTCATACTCGGGT
Organism: Millerozyma farinosa; assembly: GCA_002196765.1. Lineage (NCBI taxonomy): Eukaryota > Fungi > Ascomycota > Pichiomycetes > Serinales > Debaryomycetaceae > Millerozyma > Millerozyma farinosa. The sequence continues at coordinate 41,926 of NBND01000002.1, read as the reverse complement.
CATCACGCCGTCCATAACACAAAATCAAATATGTTAGCCTAGTGTGCCTACTAGTAGAGGGGGGTGTGTTCTCGCCCGGAGGAAACATAACAGCAATTTTCTGTTTTCGGTTTATCATTGCACTGAGGCCGGTGGAGTATTGTAAGCTGTTGCAAAGGGATCTCCTCCTTCATAACAGCCAGCCGGTTTCAAACGATAGAACCCGGGGTGATGCATATGAGCAATCCAAAGGTCACCCGATGGTATCGGGATGCGAATAAAAGGATTTTGATCTCATTGACGTCGACGTATATCCTGCAGAACTACTGTGTTGGATTCTTGTTCTGTAACATACGGTTCCCCGTATCGCGCTTACTCATACTCCTCAAGTAGACTAAATCATGAATTTGAATGGCAGGGGGGACCAAGAGGTACTAGCTGCAGACCCTAGAGATGGCCTCCTAATGTAGTTTTGAGGAAAAAAGAACATCAAAAGACCTTTTTTAGCAGCCCCATACAGTTTCACTTGGCGTTTGATTTTCTTCTAGCTATTCAAGTACAATACGTATCCAGATGTACACTCAAGTCGTACAGAAGCTATTCGGAGAACATGATCGAATGACGAGCATGTTCCCCTCGTACAAAGAAAAACGAAATACAATATTTTTGCCTTTAAAACGGGAAATGATACATCTTTAGGAGGTTAAGAGCTAGTGAATGGGTGCGCACATCTGAATTAATTGATTTAAAGCGTAATAATTTTATTAGCAATTATCAAGATTAATCATTGTGACGGCACAAATCAGTTATTTGTCTCGGACTGTTGCAAGTCTCATTAGTTTCACGACCAGTGGTGACCTGGATTTCAGTGTTTCTAGCAATTCCATAATACAACCTGCAGAACTTGTTGGTCGTTTAAGTGATGGTAACATGAAGCTGCAATCAAGCAGAATCATGTTATGGTTCAAATGTGAGTGGTACTCCTTTCTATCGTTACCTCTCAAACATAAATACATATTCTTACTTTACCTTTCGCTGGTGATTATGATAGTTTACATTTTGCATTATCGTATGGGCTGCCGGTTCGCATTTCCTATCTGAAGCAGCAGATAGTTTCGTCCGACATCTTGACTTACATATTCAATGGAAATATGCGTTTACTAGGTTTGCATACTTGAACATCTGGTTACCCATGCAGCAAAGTCTACAACAGTTCCCTGGAGCAATGTAGACTTAAGTCAATTCCCATACTGTTATTATGGCGCAATAAATATTCTATCTCGTGTGCATAAATATATATAAGAACTATTCATAGGTCAGGCGAAATAAAAAAAAAGTCAGCGGCAAGCGTAGATTCTCCAGCAACCCTTCTCGTTACCGATGCTCTCGATGCCGATTCTACTTTCTTTATTATCTGGAAGTGCAATGATACTACCATCTAAACACAATCTTTTCTTGGAAGTAATACCGACATTAAGCTCTACGTATTGGCCCTTGTCAATTTTTTTATACAACACTCTATTATCCTCCGTGTGTTTACCTTTGTCATATACCTCGTACATTATTTCCAATAAACTGTGTCCATGTTCAGCAGCAATTGCAATAAGATATAAACTTTCATCTTCAATGTTACCCTGCGGCAGTATATCAAAAGTGGGTTCAAATCTTTTAGCACCGGTGACTAACCAATAGCAAAAAGGACCTTCCACCCTTTCACTGCCTATATATGTCGATCCTTCATAACTTTGTTGGGATTCTAAGTTCTTCATCGCGGCCACCTTGAACCGCTCACTTCCTAGTTTTCTCAATTCAGCCGTATCACTGTCAGCAACTATCGCCGCATGAAACGCCCATGAAAAGACAACGATGAAATAGACGCGCGTATCAATCTCGCTCCGTATTTCATTGCGCAAAAGACATGACCCACTCGGTAATTCGGTCTTGTACAAATTTAGAGGTATGTGAATACCTGTAAAGAAACGTTTGAATGCATCTAACTTGCTTTCATAGCCCAATGAAAGAGCCAAACTATTTCCCGTACCATGTGGCAAAGCGAGTATGGTCACGTTACATATGCGATCAGAAGATGCGGTAGATCCAGCCTCTTTTAATCCATTCACGAACTCGCTCACCGTTGTATCTCCGCTTAAGAACAAGATGGTAGTATTGCCAGTTGGTTCAATGCTTTTTGCATAGTTCCTCACAGAATTCTCATTTTCCGTTTTGACATATTCATGTTTTATACCTAACTTTTTGAATACTGGGTTAATGACTTGGGTGTATATATTCTTCCGTTGATCTCTGCCCAGTCCAGAATAAACTGAATCAACTACTACTATCTTTTCCTTGAAATGCTCCAATTTATTTACATCGACTGATGTGTAATCACTACCGGTTTTCTCTGGCGACGTCCACAAAGTCCGAAATGTGGACTCTTCTTCAATTATCTCAAAGGCTTGGTTAGAACTTTTATCAACAAGCTTAATCGACATATCAGTTTGCTGTTCTTTACTATTTGTCATCGAGCAATGGATTATACATGTACGTGGTGAATTGTGTGCGCTATGTGCAGATTATCATCTAAAACGTGACTTTTTACTATCTACGTCTATACCCATTTTTGGGGCCCTGGTTAGCACCATTGTGAAAAGAGCCATTATATCCTTGATGAGCATGATTACTGTAACCTGAGGGACCAAATGAGCTTCCTCGTCCACTGGCATCATGAGCATTGTATGGACCAGACCGAGAATAGTTACCTGAATAACCAAAGTTGTTGTACTGGCCAGCTCCTTTCGAACCATATTTATTATTGTTGTAGTTTCTATAGTCATTCTTGTAAGAACCCTGATTATAATTATTTCCATTATACGCGCCTTGTCTTTGGTTGTAAGCGTTGTTGCCGTATCTAGAATTGACCATGCGCAGAGCATTACTTTGTTGTTCATAATAAGCAGTTCTATTATTCAAATGTTCTAAAAATGCTCTGTATCCCCCTCTTCTCATTGAGTAAATTAGATACTCGTCCTTTCCACTGGGTCCTGTATTTATATAATCGCTATTGTCGTCGGGCTTTCTAAACCTGTAGCCATTATTTCTTTGTGGACCATATATTATTGCATCTCTATCTTCTTGTTTCAACACTTTTGTATGTGGAATGTATCCATTGAGTATCATGGACTTACCATGCTTCTTTTGAGGAACATGGAAAAATAACAATAAGAAATTTTTATTGTCCAAATCTCCCATCTCTCCTTGATTTAATGGATACTTGGTGGTTCCATCTATATCGAAAGCAGCCTTCCGGACGCCTCCAGCAAGTCCTGTTTTGCCAAAGTTAAACTCAACTTCGCTTTGATCTTTCTCGTAAAGTTCCTTGCAAAATGTCTCATACATCTTGTGTTGCTTAGATATTATTAGAACCTCGTCCTTCAAAGTGTTTCGTTCTTTTTCAGCTTCTGTTAAAAGTTCATACTTCTTTTGAACTGCCTCTAGTAGCCTTTTTTCATCAATAAAAGGTAATAAAGCAATGCCTTGCCAACTCATTTTTTTACCATTCATATCAATTTCAAATTCCTCTGGATAAAAGTCTATAATTTCACTCTCAGGGTCTGACATCAATTTGCGGAAAACTTCTGGTAGATTATGTCCTGACGCAGCAGGTAAAACAGACATCAATTGCTCATAAGGTTTGAACGGCTGTCCAAGTTTAAATATAATGCCCTCCTCTCCCACGATTTCTCTGATGTTCTTAAAATCGGCAGCAAAAGGAGCATAATGGTAGGGATAATACCATTGCCAAGAAGGACATCCTTGGTAGTAATACAAGAGAACCCACGAGATACCTTCAAGGTAATGTTTGACCATATCTTTTCTAACTTTGTCTATGTCTTCTTCACTTGTTATATGAAATTTGGATTTATAATAACGCTCTCTGTAACCAGGCTCCCACATGCGAATCTTATCATTGTCTTGATCATCGGAATCAGAAAGAACCTCATCAAAACCTCTCTTTCTGTTATTCTCGCCGTTGTCTGTTTCACTCTTGGATTCAGTCTCTTGATTAAGCGCAGAAGAAGCGCTTATCTGACCTTCATTTGCCTTATTAGACTTAGAATCAAGCAATTTCTTCAATGCCTCTGCTGCATTCGCATTAGCCATATTTGCTTTTGTTATAATATCTCTGTTGGCGACTATATCTTTGTTGGACAATTGAGCAAACCCATCTACATTTTCTCCACTTGTTGTTAAGAGTGGCATATTCACATCAGCATAAAGAGGTGCTTTGTCATGTCCTTTAGAAATCTGAGAAACATATCTTTTCTTCAATGCCTTTTCTTCGTCCAATGTTTCTCTTCTCCTGCGCTCATTTTCTTCCTGGCGAAGTTCTTGTTCGTGCTTTTTTTTGAAAATCTCATCCTCTTTTGAAGCTAGACCTTCTAACAACTTCTCTACGCTTTCTAAGTTAAGATTACCGTCACAGGTTATATAGTCACTTAATTTCGGCAAGATTCGCTTCCAACATCTTACTAAGTTGTCAATTCCATTGTCTCTGACATCAAGACTTGGTAGGTGAGGTAGGAAATCATTACCTGCAAAAAAACATATGAAGACCCAATCGTCAATTGCCCTCTCCAAATCAAACGGAAAAGATGTGTAGGGATTGTAAAGTTCTATTTCGAGATACTCTCTTAACACGTTAAGATGGAGCCACAAAAATGGTTTCCTCTCTTCCTTTTTCTTTAAAGCTTCTTTTTGATCCTCAGACATCAGAAGCTGATCGGAAACTCTTAGCTGCCTTGACTGGTTGGCAAACACGTCCTCTCTAAGAACCCTGAAATGGGGCTCATGTGTTGCCAAACCCAAGAAAATTAAATCAGCGTCGAGCCCATAAATGCAATGAGATGTGTTAGGATCATACTCGGGATCCAGACGTTGCAGCCTTATGAAGCTCATAAGCTTGTGCTCACCTTCTCCAGGAACAGTTGCATCGCTTATTATTACCTGTAGGTCAGCCCATCCAGGTTCTGTTGAGAGCTTATACGCCACCCAGTATCTTAGCGCAAGAGCTAATCTGTCCATGAAAGGAGTACCTGGTGTTATGGCGTTTGAATCCCAACTCTTTTTACCCTTTATTGCTTCATCAATCATTTCTCCCCGTAATTCACGTTCATTTATCTGTCTTTCTTTCTCCTCGTGGGCTATTTTGGCATCCTGTGCTGATCTGAAGCGTCGAGATCTTTGCTGGTTCATCTTAGCTCTTGGAGCAACGCCATCTACCGCAATAACCAATACCTTTCGTGGTCTTGCCATCATTAAAACGCGATCCGTGTACTTGAAGACATCCAAGAACATTTCATCCTCTGTCTCTGGCGGCGGTTTATGTTCAGGATGGGAACATGGATGTACGATACCATTCATATCTAAATAAAGGTTATCTATCTCTCCGTTCGGATTGGGATCCGTATATCTAGATCCTCCATATTCCTCATCTATCTCATCCTCAATAACCGGTGAGATAATCTTTGGGTACTTCCGTGAAAGCCATCTAAATAATGCTGGGACACCCATGCTTATGATAGAAAATGATTGCAAGTCACGATAATAAGCTATAGAAACTTTCAAAGATGAGTAGTGAAAATTATTAAATTATAAATTAATATGCAGGTATTAACATATACAGATTATTAGCAGTTATCTCTATGATCCTCATCAGAATTGTACAATATTATACCATTTTCCTTTGCATGCTTCTTCTCTTCTCTTTTATACAAAAAAAGCACCAACATAGTCCAGATACATAGCACAAATGCACAGCATGCTGTGAACGTATATCCCTTTAAAAAGCGAGGCAGTTCGACTGTCTTCCAGACTAACACTGATAGCCATGCTGTGCTGGACTGAGAAAGCATGTTCATAACAACAAGAATAACAGCTCTCTTTCGTTCGTCTCGCCTACATATATCATTGTTCCATGAATAGAGCACAGGTGCCATGGCCCAACCGAAGTATTGTAGACACCAAGCGAACCATTTAGCGCCTTCTGTTACATCCCATACAGCAAGGATGGTATTGCCAATGAAATTAAAAACTTGGGACAACACTATTGCCGACCATCTCGAGTGGAATAAATCTGAGTAAGTACAAATTATGAATAACCACACGATACCTAGTCCTGGGGTAAGTGCTGTGTAATCTTGTAATTCACCACTTCCATATCGATTGAGTGACTTTAGCCAGAGAGCATAAGCACCAGAGGTACCGTTATTATTATTCCAACAGAATATTCCCCACAAAGAGACAATGTAAATTTCCCAAGACGAAAGTAACGATTTCCAAAGTTTCAAGTCTAGTATAGATTTGACAGTATCCTTGGGCTTCAACAACGATGTTCTGTTCTGTTTAAGACGATGCCTTGCGAGTTTTATATCATCATCCGTTAAAAATAAAGAATAGCACGAATTTGGTGTACCAGGAAGTACATAGAACCCAATTATTCCCACTGCTATGGAGATAATTCCATCAATGATAAATATCCATTGCCAAGCATCAAGACCATTGACACCTTGCAAGCTTCTTTCTATTGCTCCCGAAAGTAATCCGGAAGTCAAAATTCCTAGATATTGGCCAAAATAGTAGAACATAGATCTTCTTGAGATCTCGTCTACTTTATACCAGGAACCAAACAAGTATTGATACGCTAAGTAAGAAGGAGCCTCGAATGCTCCTATGAAAAATCTAAGCACTTTTAGTTGTCTTACTGTAGTCACTCGGTGGACACTTATGGTTAAAATGGACCAGCAAATATCCAAAGAAGGTAATACGAAGTTGAGTGGAACGCCATATAAAATATACATAAAAGGTATCTGAAACACAATATTTCCCACACTGAACATAACCTGAGTGTTAACAAAATCATTACCTTCCATGCCAATGCCTTCTTTTAATCCTCCGACGTAAGCATTCGTCAAATTAACTTGGTCTAAATACTTAACCCAATATGCCATTAAAGAATACACCGTAAGTAACAAGTCTAGTTTTAACACCAATTTTTTCTCTTCTTTTGTGCTATCGCCTCCGAACCATTTAAACCATTTATGCTTCGATCTCTGATGCTTATTAAGTCTATACTCATACTCATCAAAAAATTTCCACCACTTACGACCCTTCTCGTCTCTATATTCATATGTGATATCCTGATCGTCGCTCACATTCTGCTTTTCTAAGCTAGAACTACTCTCGTATTCTGTTTTTTTGATGCTGTTGGCTTCCTTTTCATCGGACCTTTCAACTTCCCTCTCGCCTATCAGCTCATCATCATTTTCGGCATCATCCTCGACTATTCTTTTTCTGGGTATAAAACCCCATTTCAACCTTGACATGGAAAATGTCTTTTGATTCATATTGATAATGGTGTACTATAATTTGGGTTTTTCTCCTTCACGATATAGTTGATGAAAAGTAAGTTCAAAATACTCGATCGTGACTCACAGGTCTTCTCGTAAATAATACGAGCGGCTGTACAAATACAAGTGGCTTAAAACCAGACAGATATTGGAGTATTAAAAATTATAATTTTTAATATGGGATGAGTTGATAGTTAGCCGATATGCACAATATAAGAGAACAATACATCTATGAAGTGGCTACTACTGAGGCTCATCAGGGAGATTTCGCATCCAATTTTTTATAGGCGGCTCTGATAAAATTAAATGTGCTTATTCCACGTGATATGTAGTATTTTTCATGCTTCAACCACACTTCACTTGATCTATTTACATGATCTATGTTATTTACAAAATCCTAATGATTAGCTCACGATAAAACTAGCATTAGCGTAAAAGTCTAACATGGGGTTCTCTCCCTTTTTGGTAGTGGTTATTTCTGTGTCAGCCCAGTCTTCCAAGAATTCCCTATGACTTTCAACTCGAGGAACCCTACCAGTAATTTGTTTATATATATCAGCACAAAGCTTGAAGTCAGTTGGGAACATAATATCAAAATACCCTTGCAAACACATGTATGTAGTAACACACACCATCCTGTCTTGTATGTACGTCTGAACCACTGGAGCATTGTAATATCCCTTGATAGAATTAGGCAAATAATGAAAATCTGATGCTATCAACGAGTGATTAGGAAACCTGTGTTTCAAAATCTGGAAAAACTGTATCAATCTGGTAGGAATAAACTCCCCGGCTGAAAGGTTATCTTTAAATGGTAAGATGCTATTTTTCCATGACAGGGCTGTGGGTGAATGGTATAATGGATGAATTTTGTCTTTATTTGTCAAAAATGGGATAAGGCTCTTCAACGTCTCTTTCTTCGCATAGATCAGATTCTGATTTTTTAAAATGGGAAAACTGCCATTCTCACGTAAATTCAAAAAAGCCTGGGAATAGTAACTCAATTGAGGCGTAAAAAATTCGTAAAAATCGCCATGCTTATCAATCAAAACGTTTCCCTCGTGTGGCACTCCTGTCTCGTTATCATAACGGATCAAGTCATGAGGAAAGTTATCAAAAACTTCTAGGGCAATAAAAAAGCAAGGATCAGTTACTGTCTTGTCCCAATCAAATATAGACTTATTGATAATTTCTAATTTCAGTGAATCTAGTCCTTGGTTAACTAATTTTTGCTTCAAGGCGTTTTCCATTTGTTTTTCCGCCAAGAGACTCAGAATTTCTATTATCTTATACTGCGTTCTAGCGTAAACATCGGGTTGATTTTCTTTAATATAATTCAAGATATTGCACATTAATGTTCCATTTCCACCTCCCATCTCGTAGATGATTAAATCTTTATATGGATAATGGCCATTGAGTTTGTAGTTAACTAGCAAATATCTCGCTAGTGCTTCTCCATAGTATGGTTGGAACAATTCTGTCGGAGTGTGCCATAATTGCATCGACCTATTTTTGCGATGAACCTTCCTATCAAACTCAGAATTTCTCTCTTTTATATCTATTTCGAGTGCCCTTCTTGCCAACGTTGATTTTACGTTCTTAATATTTTGCGTCCCTTTTACTGGAGAATTAAGCGGTCTCCCTGCGCTAACTTCTTGTTCTTCATACTTCTCATATGATCGTTCCCAGTTTTCCAAAAATTCGTCGACATCTGTGATGTTATTATAGTCAAAGGGCTTTTCTCTGTGGAAAATCTCAACCTCTTTAGAAAAATACCCATAATGGGGATTGTACAAACTATCTTCAATGAAATCAGAAGTAAGCATCTTAACTTTCTTTGGTCTAGTGTTCAGTCTAGCAAGCTTCTCAGCTTTGGTCATTGGATATTCGTCAAAGATGTCTTGAGGTGAACGCTCTTGAAATGGATAGTTGGTAGCATTTTTATATATGAAGTTCATCAAATTAAAGCTTGAATACTGATTATTCCTCTGAAAAGGATGGGGCTTCCTTTCCGCAGCCTTTTGTGCATTATTTAAGATAGCATCTTTTGTTTCCTTGTTGTTATTAACTTTAAAAGCAAAGTTATCAGGTCTAATAGAGTACTCGTGATGAAATGATTCGGGTGTGTTATTTTCTGATGGACTTGGTTTCTTTTTGAACTTCAGGAAAAGCGTCCGGTAAAACACCTTCGGGTACACTTTAGTTAAAGAAGGAATTCTACCTATAGAACCTCTCATTTTAGAGATAAAGAATAAGCTATTATCCGGAAGCGCCAATTTTTGTTTTTCAGTGCCAGAAAATACTTGGCCCTAACTACTTCTACAAGTACTTTAAATATTAAGCCATGGATTATTTTCATTACCACTAAAACTACTTACTGAATCATTGTCTCGTATGGTATCCTAGTCATGATAAGATAGTGAGTTATTTGCGTAAAGAGCGTTATATAGTTCCTAAGGTTTCTTGCTTTTCTTCGAATTTAAAATCTTTCTTACCATCAAATTCATCGAAGCATTCGATAATTGTCTTCACATTGTCTATTACATTGCTTATAGCAACCCTGATCACTCTATCACTAGTTCCCATAAACTGGCAAATCAATTTATTTTCCTCCTGATTGAACTTTATAAGGAGCTCGTTGGACTTTAGTACTGGATCAACAGCCAAAGTTTTGCAAGCTATAGTGGCTTGCTTATCATTTTCAAAAGGTATGCTAATGCTAAGTCTATGTGATAGTTCAGACATCAGATTCGTGTTATATACATCAACAAGTAATATACTACTCTGACATCAATGAGCTTGAATTTGTTCACTCAAAAAAAAGTTCAGATTTGATCAAACTTTCAATACACAGCGTTATAAATCGATGGCTTGAAAAGTAAAAGTAATTGCTACCCAACAGTTTGCTAGGTTGCTTCTACATCCGGCTGTCTTATTTAATGGTCATTCTACATATTGCAGAGATAAGAGTCTTGCGATGATAATCACAGGTATATGGATTGGAGCTGTTCGTACTAAACCCTTCACAAGTTCTGAAGAACGGATTATGATAGCTGATTACTACTGGATAGTAAAGGCAAATGTTTGGATTTATTAATATATCTCTGGCGAAAACATTAAATAATAGAATGTCCTTGGAGGTATTCTAAAGATACCAAAAATATTATGGGACCAGTGAGCTGTTTGACAGTTATATTAGAGGTCCGTGTATCGATTCCGTGTGTTTTTTAATGATTTCAGGCTAATTTCTGCTTATTGGTTGTTATCTTGACGATCTTGTAAGCTGCTACTGCCACAATCGATCCAATTATAGGACCAATCCAGTAAATCCAGTAATACCCGGGAAAAGAGCGAGCTGCAATGGCTGGTCCGAAGGATCTAGCCGGGTTAAGACCTGCTCCTGTGGTTGGAACACAGATTAAATGACCTAAGAATAAAGAAAATCCAATTGGGATGTATGCCAAGCCACCGAAAGGACTGTCCTCGATAGCAGTGAAAAGAACGGTGAAAACTAAAAGTGCAACACCAAAAGCTTCCAAGAAGAGTGCCTAGATACACTCACTGAAGCATCTTTAGCATTTGAGAAAGAGACTGCCCCTGGGTAGAGAGCAGAAGCAACACCAGCAGCGCACATACCGGCAATAACTTGAACTACACTTTCAACTAAGAATCTAACCAAACTTATGTCACCGTTCAAGAACAAACTAAATGCAACTGCAGGATTAAGATGACCACCAGAAAATTTGGAAGTGGTAGCTGCAACTACCAACAAAGAAATACCAAATCCAAAAGAGATGTTGTAAACTCTTGAAGGATCGAAACCTTCAGCTCCCAGGTTTGCAACACTCGCAACCAAGTAAGCAGACAACAAGAATGTGAAAGTTCCGAAAAACTCAGCTGCGTATATTGATCCAACTCTTTCTTCAGGAGTGATGTTGAGCGAAAATCTGTACAATGGTTCCTTAGCAGGGTTAACAGCTAAAGCATGCTTGTATTTGTCAGATGCTTCATCAGTGGCAACCTCAGGGTGATGCTGTTGCGCCTCCAAGTCGCTGTTTGCCAACTTCTGATGGGAGGATATTTCAGAACCGTTCGTTTCAGAGTGAGACATCTCAATAATATTAGATTCAATTTCTTATTAAAACCAAAAACCAGAAAAACGAACAAGAATAAGAATCTCGTTGATTTTATATAGCCTAACAAAATTGCTTCAGCGAGTGACCCTTTTACTTATATTATGCATGTTCTGCAAATGAAACGGTCCTTGCGAGATTAATTATATGCGTAATAGTTGTCCATTTTAGGAATCCTGGCTTAAAACTTTGTGTCTTGAACCTTATCTAGTTAATCCCGGTATCCCAGTTCTTTCTCCCTTCAAGGCGTCTTCTTTTTTTTTCCGTTGGCAGGAGTAGCCCGCCGTTTCATTGCAAGATTTATTCTCCCCTTGCATTGAATTCGATTCTACACAACCCACAAAACGTTTCACCATATATCTTGTGCCACTTCCCACTCTCTGTTTAGACTTAGAGCGGAGTTTTTTACTAAAGGTGCCTCAAAATGGGACCTTAGTTTCCTGCTAACGTTCGTCCGTGTTGGTCTATTTACTGCAGAGCAAAACTTACCTTGCAGTAAGGGAACAAAAGGCACATAACAAAAATCTCAACATCATGCGATATCCGTTTTGGAGATGTACATGCAGATCAGCGTGTGGAAAATGCTTACAGCTATAACTAACATTCTATCCACGGCTAGAAGATATAATATAGGAAGCTTCTAGGAACTACAGGGAAACTGCTAGGCTACTATTAGACAAGAATTCGTAATATGTAGCGAATATTGTTGCTGGTTCCCTACAAAACTTTTCTTTTATAGTAATAGCGTGGCTTCAAACTATACTATTCAGGGAACGTTTCTCGTTCCGTCTGATGGTGCCACTATTCGTATTAAGAACATCGCGATTACTCTTGTATATATGTGGGTGTATGTGAAGTCACATGCGTCGTATATCTGTGGGCCCTGTTCAGAAGCTTCAGCACGAACGTCTAAAAGTCGCGCAAGGGCCTAGGCCCAGCAAAAACAAACTATTCCCATGCACCACGAAGCCATCTTTGGCTTATTGAGCAACCGAAAAAGGCATTTGCTTTTCTTGTACCAGCACAGGATACAGGCTCTATGAACGGGGTGTGCATTAACATATACGGCCTTAGTATTGCCATCGGAAGGCTGCCACTCTAAACTATGGCTGTCCAATCAATGGGCAGGTGTGCCATTTTAGAACGCACACTCTCTTTTCTAGTCTAAAGTAGTAGCCATTCGGAAACATACCAGGCATTCGGGCGCATACTAGGTATTCGCTGAATAGCTCGCACATACACAAATTTTCGATGCCTTGACAGCAGACAAGACATGCGCCTTCTCTAGCGCGAGGCACAGGAGGAAATTTGCTATTCGTAATCTAAAAATACAAACTGGAAGGATAAAGCGAACGGGGCGAGTGAAAACAGATTGTTCAGCAAAAAACATGCTAGAATGTGTAACAAAGAGTATCTACAAGCTTGCTGCGACCAGTACAGGAAGACTTAGTGCTGACCTTTGAAATTCTACACGAATACGGCGAATTTCAGATAAATTGAGTGTATGATATGACCGCGAAGATCTCCAACACCAAAAATTATTTAATCGAACTGCAGAAGATACACAGTATACTTCTAACTATTTTATAAAATAGCACGATAGCATCCGAGCACTATCGGCTTGATAGACCTGATTATCGAGTTTCTAGTTCCTTTTACTTTGACCTTTGTCCGTGTGAGACAATTCTTCTTTGGTAGCTGTACCGTCTAAAACTTCGACTTTGCCGTAGTCACCATAACTTAAGTTACTTCCCATGTTCTTAAGTTTCATGTACTCCTCAAAGAATGCTTCGTAATTGTTTGCGAATTCATCTAATGTTTCTTGCATCTCATACAAGTCCATTCCCATTTCTTCGCCCTCAACAGTGGCTCTCAACTTCAAGTATGGTATCTTATCGACGATGAAAAGAATTATCATTGTGAATACACCGGTCCATGTAACAATGGATACCCATGCGGCTATCTGGTATCCAAGCTGAACGAAGTTACCATCTATCCAGCCTCCGTCGATCTCAGTGGCGCCATCGTATCCTGCTACGGTCTTTGTTGCGAATATGCCTGTGAGTGTTCCTCCGATTATACCACCAAGACCATGTATTATACCAGATCTGCTATAATCGTCGATTCCTGAGAGCTTGTTGAATCCTATCAGAAGTCTGCAGATTGAAGCATTTATAATGGAGGTCACTGCGGCTGCCCAAGGCCAGTAGAATCCACAGGAAGGAGTGATGTTGACCAAGCCCACAATAACACCCTCACAAGCTGCTTGCATTGAATATTTTCCGGTAAGCATTTTGTCAACAGTTACGTATGTCACAGATGCAAAACATGAGGCTAGAATAGTGTTAAGCATAATGTAGCCTGTTCTCACGTTAACTGCCAAAAGGGTACCGGTGTTGAAGCAGAACCAAGCAGCCCAAATGAAAGTAACACCGATGAAAGTTGTCAAAGTAGAATGGCCCCTGTATGAGACTATTTTCTTGGTGACTTTTTTCGTAGGGTCCTCTCTGGGACCTAAGAACCACGAGTAGCACAATGAGGCTACACCGGAAGCAATGTGCACAGGTCCCCCGCCAGCGAAGTCAAGTGCGCCTAAAGTATCCAACCATCCATTTGATCCCCAAACCCAGTATGCCAAAGGACAGTAGACCACAATGGTCCAAATTACTGTAATAACCTGGGAAGGCAATACACGGCCACGCTCTCCGATAGAACCGATGAAGATCTGGACTGTAGCAATTGGGAAAAACACATTGAAGCAGAAGTTTATTACCGAGGGTATCGTCCCATCCTCAACCAAAGGGCGGGCTTGTTCATCGTGGAGCCCTCCGTGAGTAAGATCTCCGATGAGCTTGGAGGTGGAGCTAGGCGAGTTAGCCAACGAATAGCCCAATAAATACCATAATATAACAACGTTGCACGTAGTCATGTAACTTTGGAAGAGCACCTGGACAACATTTTTTCTTCTCAAGGATCCAGCATAGTATAATGAAACCAGTGGGGTAATCAAAAAGACACCAAAGGCGCAGAACATCACATAAACCATATCTGCCGCATTCAATGTAGATGTTTGCGCACTAAGATCAGACGCCGCATCGCGAGACACCAATAATCCCTTTAAAGCCTCTACCATCCTACCACTGTTCTGAGGTGTAATTAGCTGATGGTATTTTACTCAAGGCTCTTGGGTGCTTCGTTGTCTACGTTTATATCAACTACACTACGACTGCTTCACCGCTAGATGCTAATTGCCTATCAGCGCGCACTTCCTAACTGATCAATATGTGCCTTGTTCTTTTTTTTCCTGCGGATTTATTACCTAAATATGGAAGTCTGATATCTATAGATCTTCCAGTTTGATCAAGAAGGAGAAATAAGTCCAATGTGCTGCCTCTATTAAAACAATAGTTAACTTGGCAAATGATCAGGGGCCACATAATTTATCTTATCAGCCAGAAACATACTAAACATACTTCGAACTTTTCACTTTGTACAGCCTGTAATTCTTTTTGCATTGAAGGAAAGTTTAGGTTTGCACTTATTTCTTAGCGTTCAGGGAAAAAAGGTATTGTAATTATTGTAAAATCACGGTTACTTTCTCCTCTGCTGCGTCGTATTGATAACCAGTGAATCAACAGTGGTAAGCCGCTTATGTATGTACGATAACTGAGCGTCTCTTCGAGTGGGACTGATGTGCATGAATAGATAGCAGTATCCGCTACTTTAGGGAGCGGAACATGTGTTCTTTCATGTGATTGACCACTAAGGCAAGCAGATTTCAGCCGGGGCTGTTACAAAAGGCTTTATAGTCCACTAGGCTTAGCGTGATTCGCTAACATTGCACAAAGCAAGTGATTGGAGGACGCATCAGATACACGAGGCGTCCACTTAATAGGCTTAAGCAGGTCCAGAAGTGAGACAATTCGGCTACCTAACGTCTGGGAAGTACACTCCATCACAGACGCATATCTGACGATCCTACTCCCAGAAAAGGCTGCTGGTTCCCAACCCGTGTATCTACTTATTGTGGGCTTGGCTCGTCGTAATGGCGTCATGATAATGCTATCTTAATCTATTTTGAGAGCACTTATTTGTTAAGATTATGAAGAGTGGAAGGGTCGAGAAGTAATACACAGATACTTGCTACTAATTAAGTTCTTTTTTTTTTGCATCTGTTTGCTCGATACTATCGTTTGCGGATTATAGAACGATATATCTATAGAAGGAAACGGATTTCGAAAACTGAACACTTTCTTCAATTAATCGCAAAAATCCAATTATAGCTGTGTTACTGTAACTATCAAAACGAAAAGCTGAATGCTAGAGTATCCCCAGCAGTCTTACCTTTCCTTTTGGATTAGCGCACCACCATAATCTGATCTATTTCGTAATCTTTATCTAAGCGCGATAATCGTTAAAGTTGGTAATTTTTGCTACTTAATTAAGGAATTGAATCTGTCTAGTTGCAGCGCCCCATAACGATTCATCATGAGTGACTTATAATAATGAGTTATACTTTTACGAATGTAAAATATCATAATCCGCAAGAGCGTCGCAAATCGTGCGCTCCATTTTTTGAAAAATATGCTGCTGCCCAATAAATACTCAGAGGCTCTTCCTGCCTTTAGATTCATACGGAAAAAAAAGACTGATGACCCCGACAACAAGAAATAGAGCACCGCTAACATATATAGGGACGGGGGTATCCAAGTCAGCGTATATTCCAATGACCGGAGCAAATACTCCTAGGACCCTATTTGCAGACGATGCTATGCCCACAGCCGTACCTCTGATTCTAGCGGGAAATATTTCTGGTGTATACGCATAAAGAATGCCGTACATCATAGTGGAAAATAAGTTGAACATACAGTTCCAACCCAAATTTGCATTACTTGTTCGTGCAGTAGTGGAACAAAATAAGAACACTCCTGTTAGAAGAAGTGAAAGGCAAAGAGCTCCTTTTCTTCCCGTCCTTAACTCTACGAGTAACCCAGCAATTAAGGAACCAGGAATGCCCATAACTGCAACTATCAACGAATTTCTGTATGTTTCTCTGACGCTCAATGGCTTGTTTGCATTGCCTCTTTTTTCGAGAAACGTCGGTAAGAAAGCATTATAAAGAGGAAAAGCAAGTCCAATCAATCCCCAGGAAACTATCACCATTATTGTAGACATAGCCATTTTCCTGGAAGCAAAGCATTCTCTGATATGACTGAAGTTATACTTCTTGATCTTATCCTTCAAAAGTTCATTTGAGGTAGGAGGGAGGTAAGACAGAGACTCACTGTCGTCGACCTCCCTCAATGATTCAATTGTCAAAAAACAAGGCTTACCGTTGATCTTCGCTATCTTGTGAACTATCTCAACAGCTTTCTCATCCTTTCCGACGGCTAGAAGAAACTTTGGTGATTCGTAGTTCTTGATTGAAAACCTGATGATGAACAACAACAAAGTGAATCCACCTAGGGTGTATAAAAAATACCTCCAGCCTTGGTTGTCACTTTTATAGCACACTTTTGCAGCATCATCGCACGAGAAGTTAGATATTAATGCCCAGCTGAATAAATTTGCCACTAGCTGTCCAAAAGCCCAAAAAACCGAAAGAATTGTTAAGAAGTACTGTTTGTTACTTGGTATCAGTTCAAGAAATACAGCAGTATCAACGGGCATATTTCCACCCACACCAAAGCTCCAAAGGGCGGCGTACACCCCTAGTGCTGCAAAATTAGGAGAAGAACCTGATATAGTAGAGAAAACTCCAGTTATCATGAGTGTTAAATTAAAGGCCCATCTTCTTCCTATCAAGTCAGAGGAAAGAGACCAAAAAAAAGCACCAGCTAGTAAGCCTAGATTCTGTGCTAAAGTGATAAAAGGTGCCTTTCCGGTGGGAGCATGTACTCCATCCACTTCATTAAGTCTTGAAAGAATCAATCCAACAGCAATTGGCCAAGCATTGTCTGAGAACCATCCAAACCCAGTGATAAAGAAAAGACCTATCTGATACTTTCCAAAACCAATCTTGTCGATAGCATCAGTGATAATTTTTGATTTACTCAAGTACACTCTATCGAAGTCATTGTCATCGTATATTACATATTCACTCGTAAACACCTCCTTGTTGCTGACGCTTTTGGCATCACCATCAAGGGTCGAATTATTTCCAGCCTTATCTGGTTTGTCCTCTAATACATTCATACTAAAAACTGGTATCACTCGAGTTCATGTTTCCATAAGAAAAACTTAGTTAAATAAAATCTCATGCTATTGCTCAATGTCATAATATATTATTAATGCCATTTGAAGTCTTAAACTGCAATTAAAGTTGCGATATTCAGCCCGCATGCATTATTTTTTATCGATTCAGTAATGAGAGAATCGCATTCACTGAACTTTGTGGGGCTTCACTACTCCAACACTATGGAGCAATGCGAATACTAAACGTATAGTATACTATATAAGAAGAGTAGTGCTTTAAAAATACTACTTACTGAGCTATGCTAATGTCACAGCTCGAGATATGAAGTCATTTCAATTCAACGAAGGAATAGGAGACGGCATTTTCACTTAAGGTGAACTCATATTCTTCGACGCGCCACAATTTGTACCAGCTGCGTGCATTCATTACCGCCTTTTGGTGTGGTTTGTTATTACCTCCCCTTTTCGCTTCAGCCTTTGACAGCCACCAACATGTTGCCAAGTTTTGATTGGTCTTAGTGTCAGGTACTCCAAACCAATATTTTAGAAGCCCTCCAGAGAGGTTTGCTGCCATATGCGATTCTTTATCCATGGCCGACAAGAATGCTCTTTTTTCGGGGTCAATTGTGACCTCGTCCTTCAAAATGGACCTAAAAGCTATTATGTAGGCTGAAGTCTGGGGAAATTTCACGCCAGTTACCTTGATATATTCGTTGATCCATTTTCTGACCCTCTCCAAATCGAAAGCAGTATCGTATCTCTGAGATGCATAGCGACTATCAATAGGCTCGAAATTCTGCAATGCCAATGCAAGAATTCTGAACGGCTCTGTCAAGTCTTTCAAGTTCAAGAGATGATTTGAGTCAAAGTAAGGTGATGATACAATAAAATCTTCAGAAACCGTCATTCGAAGAGGCCACGCCAACTAAAGGTCTTCCTAATATAATATTGATGTCGAGATTTATTCGACATCTTGGCTCTAGTCTATAACTGAGTAATTGAATGCCAGAAAGTGTCGAAGGCGCCACAATTCTATTAGCTTAATAGCTATATTTACTTTGGCCAATGATTATGTCAAAAAGAAGAACCAGTACGAAAAATAACCTGCATTGTGTTATTTATTTACAGAGCTAGAGATGTATGACTTATCCTCAATCATTTCCCAATATTATTTTACAAACTGTGGCGCGTAGTTCATCCTTTATTGTCAATGATAATATCGCAGGAAGAAAGATTCGCCTTCTTTACCGCTGTATCTGCCTGTGATTTCGTCTGTGTTGAGCATGTCATATACAAGAGTATGTAATTCCAATGACTTGAAAAGTCTACATAGTCAGAAATAATACACTACTTCATATCTTGCAAAGAAATCAGGACTTATTAAAGATATAATATACCTGAGAATAGTGCGCACTAGTGTCTCATGACTACTTTATATATGAGATCTATTCCCTTTATCTTATATACACAGTAAATTAATAAATCGATTGTTGTAACGCTTTGGAATTATCAACCAGTTACAGTATATATTTTCCAATCCAAGCTTCGATGTACACATGCAGAAAGAAATCGTTCCACTTTTTCTTTTTCTTTTTCAGGGTCATCTTCTTTCAGTGGACTTAGGTTCGTATTCAGAGCCCGGAAGTGGCTTTATTAACTTAGTGCCCAAATGTCGTTCGGCAACGCACTGTGATAGTTAGTAAAAGAACTTTAGATTGCAATTTTGTATCATACTTACATGATCTATCATGGCAGAAGGGATTTCCTCAGTAAAATTTTCCATCGCGGCTGCAAACTGCATTAACATTCCTGTACTCATATGCCACTCCATATGGCAATGTAACGCCCAAATTCCAGGATTGTTTGCTCTCCATCTTATGACAGAGTGACCAAAAGATGGCACATTGAGAGTATCTCGCTTGATAGGGTTTATTATGTTGTAGTTAGTTTTCAGATCAGGAGACCATTGACCATTAACGTTTTTAGGACTAAATGTGCTAAGAACCCAGAAATGGTGGCCATGAAGATGAAATGGATGCAGTGATTCATCTATGTTATTAATGATTACATCGACAACTGAACCATATGGAATGTCTACTAACAACTGATCTCCACCCCATTTTTCTGTGTTCTTACCACCTGTTATAGTTGGAACAGGTATGATATCGGACACGTTGATTTTGTTAGCAGCAACATGGAGATTCGGTGCTCCTATTGCAGGTATATGACTAGTTCGATTTATGAACGCGAAAGGTGCCCTGTTTCTTTTCTCTAACTTCATGACTTTGGCGTAAATTACTATTTGAATATCTGCCTCTGGAATCTTTTCTTTTTCGAGTGGCCTCAAAGAGTTTTCTTGAAGAGTTACTAATTCCCCCGGTTGTAAGAACTCGGACCAAGGTTTAGAAGAAGGGTTTGGTTTGTATCTTTTGGTATCTCGCTTCACGAATTCTGTGAGTCTGTAAACGATGCTATTTCTATCGTAAGTGATAATCGCCTTTACCTCAGGGTCCAATTGTAGATTTAGATAGTTAAAGTTCATATCATCCATTTCAGCTCTCATGAAGAACTGTCCTATCTCCCATTGCTTTGTATGGATAATTGCTGAATATCTTTGTCCACTGGATATTGGGAGGTAATGTGTTTTTTTGGATTCTACTTCAGTACCATCGGCTTCAATTACCTCGAGTTCATGATTATCTATAGAGAACTTGAAATCAGAAAATGCAGAAGCATTTATGATTCTAATTCGGTACTTCCTGTTAGGCTGCAAAATGAACTCTGCCAAATCATCAGCATCAGCCATACAACGGTGTTTTGCGGTTAAAAGCTTGTTACAGTTGAATCTCCCATGGCCATTGATGAGACCCCCATCTGGAACTGGCTCAAAACCTTTACTTCTTTTCGAGGTATACCGTGCCAAAACATCTGAAAATTTGTCGTGATATTGATCCGTGATTATAACTAAAAGCTCATCGTCATATGCACCATTTCTCATAGTATATTTCTCTTCGGACGAACCATAAACAATAAACCCTCCGAGAAGCCCTTCGACGCGCTGTCCCCCAGAATGCGCGTGCCACCAGTATGTTCCTGGTTTGTCAGGAGTAAATACGTATGTGAAATTGTGTCCGGGTGGTATTGCGCATTGAGTGATACCGACAGCGCCATCCATAGTATTACTTCCCCTTTGATTAATTCCGTGCCAATGAATACTTACACCCTCATTACCTGCTAACTCATTATGAACATTTATCATTACCGTTTCGCCAACTTTAGCGTGCACAGTTGGTCCGGGAAACAACCCATTGACCACTATCATTTCTTTAGCTATACCTCCTCGGATCATCTCTTTCCTAGACACAACCCAATCTTGCTCTTTACTTCCATCTATGTAGACACCCCCTCCCCCAAAAGGTGCTGTGCCTCGGGAGGTATAGTTAAAGTCACATAGTAACCATGTTGCACACCCAAGGAATGCAATACAGACTATGAGTACTTTAGTGGATGCGCTCTTAGTTCCGGATCTTTGGCACATGGCTTACAGGATGAGATATAGGAGCAATATTATTGGCCATGCAAGCACACTAAAGTACCATCTAATAAGCGTGTTGTCGTTGGTTTTTATAGTTTATCGCCTAAAACGTCATATCTCGAGAAGGTCCACGTGTATCCATATTCAGCAAGTTGCATCCAACTGTTACTCCAGTATGTATCAATGAGCAGCCAGAATCCATATGCAATAGACAACTCGTGTTTGATAAAATTCATACGTATACATATCTATATATAAAGAGCATTGAAATCAGTTCGAAAGGAATTTCTTATGTAAAGAATAGTATACAATGTTATCAAAGTTTATTGTAAGCCTTGTGACAAGTGGATTATTCTCGCTTGTCTTCGCGGGTGATTTGGGTGACATCAAGCATGTTGTTCTCTTTATGCAGGAAAACAGGGCATTTGACCACTACTACGGGACTATGGCTGGTGTCAGAGGCTTCCAAGATCCCAATGCCCTTAAGCGAAAGGACAATCTGACAGTCTGGCAACAGCCCACAGGAAAGAAAGAAAGTAAATATCTCTTGCCCTTCTATTTAAATGAAGACAAAGATTACGCAGAAAGTAATCAGTGCAGCCTCTTCGGATCAAACGATTGGACTCCAAACCACAAGGCCTGGAACAACGGGACTATCGATGGTTGGGTTACTGGAAATTCACCTTATTCGTGGTCTTACTTCAAGAGAGAGGATATTCCAACTCACTTCAGTATCGTTGAAGGCTGGACCGTTGCAGACATGTACGCTGAGAGTGTGATTGGTCCAACTAGTCCTAATCGTGTCAGCTGGGTCACAGGAACAATCAATGTTCCTGGATCTCCCCCTGGTAAGGGCAAAGGCGGTCCATATATTGAAAACTATGAGACTCCTGGCTGTCAGACGTCTCTGAATGGTGAAGAATACCTGTGTTATCCCTTGAAATGGAAGACCTTTCCAGAATACCTCGAGGAAGCAAAAATTGATTGGTATGTCTTCCAGGATAAGGACAACTTTGATGATGATCCCTTAGCTTGGTTCGAACAATACCAGAATGACACGAGTTCTGACATTTACAAGAAGGGGAGGTCTTACTCCGGCTTGGATGACTTTTACCGTAGAGCTGCTAATGGCTCCCTTCCACCTGTTTCTTATATAGTAGGTCCTCAAGAATTATCTGAACATCCACCGTGGATGCCAAAAGATGGAGCATGGCTTCAACAGAAAGTGGTTGAGGCTGTTATGAACTCACCTAAATACAATGAGACAGCGTTGTTGATCTCATATGATGAGACTGGTGGTCTTGGCGATCACGTTCCTCCATTTATATCTCCTCCTGGGACAGAAGGTGAATGGTTTTACGATCCTGAGGATCTCAGCAACTATGTTCCTTCTGGCCCTGGTTTCCGTGTTCCTTTTTATGTGATCTCACCATGGACAAGAGGTGGAAAGGTCTATACCGCTCCTTCGGACCATTCTTCTCAAATATTGTTCCTTGAGCAGTGGATCCAAAAGCGCTACAACAAGACCATCATAACAGAGGAAGTCAATCCTTGGAGAAGAGAGCATATGGCCAATTTAGTAGATATGTTTGACTTTGAAAACCCTGACTATTCGTTGCCTAAGATAGTTGATGCTGAAACTCCTAAAATGTCAGGAGGAAAGTACGTTGGTACCACTCTGTGCGAAGCCAAGTATTCAGACCGTCAAGCGAAGATTCCTTACGGCAATCAGACCTTGGAATCTGCTTTGTATACAGAAAAGGGATATAAGCAAATTCGTGGTAATTTGACCGAAGGCAGATATTTGGCCTTTAAGAGCAGACAAACTGGTAAGTGTTTGGAGCATTCGTCTAATTCTTCTTCAATACAGTTCAATGCTTGCAGCAAAAACTTCGATAACGACAAAAATCTTTTCATAGTGGAACAAGTTGGTAATTTCTTCAGCAGTCAATTTAAATTAAAGACGAAGAGTGGCACATATCTCAAAAAGGATAGACTCACAAAAGATTCTAGCTTAGCAACCATATTCAACATCGGCTTTGATTCCAAGAATGGATACTCTATTACTGGTGGGAGCAACTTGGGTAACTTCGATGTTTTCTCAGTCTCCTAATCGTACGACTTGTTGCTGCAATCAGAATTTATAAAGTAGAGATCTTCGAATTAACTTTGCTCACCTCGGATGAAGCAGAAACCATAAAGGAAAGCGGTTTTCATGAAAAAATCTCTAATTTTATGTCAAGGTCCCTAAAGACTACAAAATGTATCTTTATTTAGATAAAACACATTACTGATAACACATTATTCATTCATCAACCATTCAACGTACCCCAAAACTAAGTGATTTTCCTTGTTGTTAACGCACTCTGTTCGTTCCATGCGAGTCTCACTATTCTTTGAAATAATATTTACGCAAATTAAGTATGAATATGTATGAAATTCCAAAATATCTTGCATCAAGATGTTAAAGCGTTGCAAAAGCTGCGACACGAGGGATAACTCGCCTCTCCTTCAAGCACAATGATCTTGTTACAAAAGGTGTTTATCGATGAGGCTTCCTCTACTGTCACCTTCTAACTGCGTGCGGCTAAGTTCACTGGTCACCTAAGCACGAGTACCATAGTCTATCAACTATTTTTAATTATGTGACCATCAACTTGTCCAAGGTTCGTATCCACGCCTAAGCGTAATTTATACTCGCACCAAAGCAGATGCTCGAGAGAATTTGAAGGCTTTACCGTTCATCATTACGCTTTCAGCAATTGATACTATCATAAAAATGGCCGTTTAACATGAATACAAGTTCCATACCATGATTTACTACCGGAAATTCCCTTACATTATCCTACTTCTATAATGGATGACTTGAAGATCGCCTACAGATACTTACTGACATCATATATTTTTGAGTACAGTCACATATACATGTGAGCTTCCTGAAATGTATGAGAATCCGATCTACGTTCCATCACAACACAAAAAATAAAGTATGGCGCCATTTCTTATGTAAAGCTGATATACTGCTACAGGATATGTTCCCTTATCTTGAATAGTCACTTAAGCAAAAGCTTGAGGTTTGAAGACACATGGTAATCTTCTAGCCAGACAGCCTGTCAAAACTTATGCTCAGATCCATCATAGTAGTAGAACTTACCATTATACTTTGAATCAGAAGCTTCGATCACCTTCAGCAAGGCCAAAGCACTTTCATGGGGCGTAATGACAATCAAAGTACTGGAAAAATGCTTCTCAAAACCGGGAACAAGCTGCGGAAGTTTCTCGATCCCCAAGTTTCCCATATTTGTTGCGACCATACCAGGATGAATGGCAAAAATAGTGAAGCCCTCATCTGCAAGTTCGTGGCTCAATTGCAAAACTGAAAAGTTGAGAGCAGCCTTTGACAGACTATAAGCACTAACGGGAAAGTACATGAATTCCTGTACGCTACCCACAATTGAACTGACAAAAACAGCTTTCTTGATGTTACTTTTCTTCAAGAACGGATATACCTTCTGAAACAAAAACACCGGGACAAGCGCATTAACCCGATAATGGGTAACATAGTCCTCCTTAGAAGCGTCGATAACCTTACTATAGGCATCTGAAATCCCAGCATTAGATATAAACACGTCAACCTTATCGGTCAACTTTTCAAGCTGGTTGCTAAGGTCATCAATGTCCGAGTCTTTATAAAAGTCAAGCTTCACGGCCGACACATTCTTTTTTGACTCAGAGAATACCTTAAATTCATCATTCCTTCTTGGATCTCTTACCGTAGCAATAACGAGATTGTCCAGATCTTTACTCAACTCTTTTACAAGCTCAAATCCTATACCTCTATTACCACCAGTGATCAAATAAACTTTACCTGAAGTCATACCGCTTGCTAAGACTAATACGAATTCTGAAAAGTAGACCCATTTCTGAACATATACTTATACTTCAAGTAACGATTAAGATTAGTAAGCTTGATGGTAACGTCATCCTATAATCGTCTACTTAGTATTATGGCATTCGCAACGGTTTTGAGGTTAGCGGAAAATCATCCCTAAATGGTAACGTTTGCGAATATTGAGAATCAAGAGTATATTACAAACTAAATTCAAAAGTTACGCTATTATAAGTAATGTAAGTATATTGTACAAGAATACTATTATTTTCAATCAGAAGAGTTGATTACATTCCCTGATTACGCAGGAAATTGTGATTCAATTTGACAGATATGAGACCTAGCAAAGTATGCAGACGATGTAAATCCCTTAAGAAAAAATGTGATCGTAAAAAGCCATGTCTGCCTTGCGTCAAAGCTCATTCAGTGTGTATATTTGATAACTGGGTGTCTACTGTCAAGGGCAAAAACCAAAAAATACGGACATCTGCCATTGCTGAAGAGTTTGACATCCATGGGAGGCAGAACTTCGAAGGCCAGGATGAAATTGAGAACACAGACATGAGAGATCGATCAAATGGCATAGCTCACGAATGTATGAAACTTGAAGTAAATTTGTCTAAGACTTTCTCATCTATTAGCTTCAATGATTACAAGAGAATAAACTATGGACCTTTATCCTGGCCAAGTCTAATGAAAGCAGACTTCTCATTGGGAGTGCTTGAGGACTTCGTTGTCAAAAACTTTCAAGATACTCAATGTAATGAACAAGAAGGAAAAGCTAGTTACGAACCTACTAGAGTAAACAAAGCTCAATCCATCAAAAAAATAGGATACACCAGTGATAATTATTCTGCGGAGACAAAGTCAGGTTTGAAACCAGTAAATGATGTCACATCTTTACACGTCGAATATGCAGATTTAATTGATGCAATTAAAAGCGTCTTACCTTGTGACCTGTATTTATGGTACTTGATTGACCACTTCTTCTCCAAATTGTATCCTGTACTACCTATTCTAGATGAATCAGAATTCAGATCTAATATTGAAGAGATCATCAAACATAAGAATGGTGGAAGAACTCTAACACTACGCAACAAACTAGATTTAGCTTTCCTCGGTCTTCTCCTTGTTCTTCTAAGGCTCACATACTGTGCTCTAATTGACTTAGATAACTTTGATCTCAGAATCCCAGTTTCTTCATCCTCCGATAAATTTGTCTCAACATGTGAACAATCACATATGACTTTAGTCCCAACAAAGTATATCGAAGTGGCTAAATTATGTTTAGATGAGTTCAATTTAAGTAAGAGGTCTTCTGTGGAAGTGTTACAATTTGTAATGTTTTTCAAATTCTATCACCGGTATGCCCCTGAGACTAGAGATGGTGTTGATGAATGTAATTCGACTGTGGCTCTCTCTGTTGTCATACACATGGCAATGTCACTCGGTCTTAATAGAGAGCCCGTGACCTTTCCTGATCTTCGTGAGGATAAAAAAAGATGTCATTTATTAAGAAAAATATGGTACACTTTATATTTGTGGGATATACGTCAGTCTAGTATATCAGGAGCACATTTGATAATTAATCCATCACATTTTGACATGAAATTTCCTCTCTATGAGGCCGGTGTCATTAATGTGTTAGATGCAAGTATGGAGCAAGCAACAATTAAAATCCTTGAATTTCTCATTGGTAAATTCACTCTTTTCAGAGGTGTATTATCAAAATTATTGGATCTTAATACAAGTATTCGCATGGAAACTTTAATCAAAACTCTCTCTGAATTTGATGAAGATATCACAAGAGCTGTTGCTGTCGCTGATGTAGATACAGCTCATTCGGCAATTCTTCACAGTATTGAGATTATCACTTATTTTGAGTTGAAATGTTGTTTGGCAAGTATATACTTTTTGATGTACATCCAATGCTATCGGATGAATGATATTGATAATTGTGAATTGTTCATCTTTCGATGTCTTTCAATAATCACGGAATCTATGGCATTTTCTTACGAAGTATTTCATGATATCACTACCTGCATTTTTTTTGTCATTCCTTCGGTTGAAAGTATAATACAGAAAAGTAATTTGATGGTCCTATCGTTGATTATAAATTGTACGCTGATTGAGTTTTTTCAATGCAGTTCTGACATGCCAGGAAAGAAAAAAAAAGCATTGAAAGTTTTTGGACGATTACTTAAATTGTGTGCTGATAATCTATTAAATGTTAGCTATCTGCTCTCTCCTAGATATTGTTATTCTTGGCAGACTTTCAGAGCCCAAACATTCTTACTAGGGTTTGTCAATAATGAGTTTTTCTTGCGTGATGTAAAAGACTGCTCACCCATGGGAAAATTCCGTGATTTGGAACGCTTCTGTGCCATATGCCAACAGGGTGTCGATAAAGTGAATAAGATTAGTTCTGCGAACTATGTGCAAAAGAAAAAGTCGTTTTTCGACATCTCTAACCGGAGGTCAAGTTTTGCAAATTGTCTTCCAGCTCTCTTCGATCCCAACGATAACTACAGTGAAATAGAGATTAGAAAGTATTGGACAAATATTAGTCCTAAGTCCGATATGAGATATGCATCAACGACGAACATAAATGAGTCAAGGCTTCCTTCCGAGACTTATGAAACGAGGCTGCTGGTCTTCAAGGAAGAGGTGAGTGACAAATTTCCGGATACGCTAGATTTTGACGACTTATTTTACAATGTTGACCATTTTTTTATCAACGAATGACTATTTGAATCGCAAACCCAAATATGGTATTTTTAGACCGAATCGAAATTATTATATACTATAGGCCAGAATAACGAGATGCTGCTCTTAGCTTTTTTCCGTTTGCGTAGAAAAGAATAGGTATAGAACACATACCTAATGATATGAAACCTAAAACGGAAGAGCCCCAACCTACCGGAAATTCTCTTGTTGAAAGGTTGTTATAAAGGTTTTGTCCGAAAAGAGGGAACACGCCACCGACACATGATCTAATTAGGTTATTACTTGCAAATGCTGATGCCATGTACCTAGGAAAAGACATGCCTAAATAGTTCAAAAGCGATTGAAAGTTTATAACTTCACTAGCTCCAAATAATGCTGCGCCGATCAAGGGTACAAACCAGTGAATATTTGGCGAGGAAGTCCATCCTACTAAGAATATACCAGCCGTCATCAAGATATTTCCAGCAATAGCAGTTGGTATGAATACCTCTGGATAGACTTCTTCCTTTCTTATGAATTTCTGCGTGTAGTTGATGTATAGATAATATAAATAAGGAATTACACCTAGGACAACACCGCAGATGAAACTTAAGTATGTAGCTCCCATTTGAATTAGCAGGAAATGATGTATCTCAAGATACACTATGGGGAATAATTCAAACCAAAGATAAAGCACTGCGTACACTAAGGATGTGTATAAATTTATGAGTAACACCACGGGCTCTTCTAAGGTGATAACAATCGGCCTCCATATCATTTCAGTTATTTCATCCTTAAAACTCCTCGGTAACGCATGAAATGCGTTACATTTTATGTCAAAATTTTGCTGTTCATATATAGCTTTGTTGCGCTTGTACTTTTGGTACAATATAGCGTCACCATTAGTTTCAGGTAAGAGAAGTATTAAGACGAAGAAACAAATCCCAGACAATATTAAAGTGAACCAAAAAGTCCATCTCCATCCTCCTTTAACTACCAAAATGCTTCCAATAAATGGACCCACAGAGGGACCAGCAAAAGAAACAATTCCCCAGATCCCCATACTCAAGGGCATATACTTAAAATCAAAAATATCTGAGAATGACGCACCTATTACAGCTAGAGGAGTCGACGCAAATATTCCGGCTACAAACCTTAGCCCACTTAATTGTGAAATATTTCTAGAGAAGACAATTGGAATCTGGAGGACCACATAGAAAAAAAGGGTAACAATATAAACGTTTGTCCTTCCTATTCTCGGATCTTCCGAAAGAGGTGAAAAAAACATTGTCCCAATACCATAGCCTATAACAAAGGTAGTCAATGGAAGCATAGCCAGGGTGTGTCCTATATGAAATTCATGCATTATCTGATCCACCCCAGGTGTATAAATTGCCGTGCACATGTAGACAGCAATTTGTAAGAAGGAAAGCTCAATCGTTACCAATAACTTGGCCAGAAAAGGCCAGTTTTGTGGGTTATCTTGATCGTTTACTCCATTCCAGTCAACTACTATATTGGTTTTATCTTGCTGATCCCTATTCTTTGTAGTTAAGCTGGTTGTGCTATTGGCTGCGAAACCGCCTTCGAGCGCCTCCAACTCTGGCCTTCTTTTGTGTTGGAAAAGCAATTTACCAATAAAGCTTTCTCTTAATACTACTTCCATTGATTCAGAATTCGAATGCAATATACCATCTGCGGTATTCAACAAGAAGATCCACTTATATTTATACTACTGTTTCTAATGATCGACGGTCAACTTTCGCAAAAGTTACCACATCGAGTATTATATCCTTAGTTCATTCATAATTCATGAAATCTATGCTTAATCAGCATAGAGCCTCATATACATCTGCATCACATTCTGAAGCTTACTAATATAGATAATTGCCTACTCTTCTATGAAGTAGGCAGTAAGTTACACTCCGTTTTCAGATTTTCATAGTAGAGCTTCTTTTGATCCTGTATATACATACATATATATCCTTTCTTGCTTTATTAGAAGTTTCTAATCGTCGATATAAATGTCGAAATTACTAGTAGTGTTTGGAGCTACTGGCCAACTAGGAGGATCTGTTATCTCTCATGTTTTGAAATCACTCTCTGGTGAATATAGGATTCGTGGAGTTACTCGTGACCCTACCAAAGCAAGTGCCCAAGCGCTCGGAAAACTTGGTGTTGAAGTAGTCAAGGGTGATTTTCTGGATGTAGAAAGTATAAAAGAGGCCTTAAAAGGTGCTGACGTTGTATTCGCAATGTCAGTGATGCCTATGGATGAAAATGATATTAATGAGTTCGACCAGGGCAAGGTAATTGCCGATTCTTCTGTCGAACAGGGAGTAAAGCTTTTAGTTTGGCAAACCTTACCATACCTGAAGCTAATTAGTAATGGCAAGTACCGGAACGTAAGGCACTTCGATGAAAAGGCACAAGCTCAAGAATACATTCAAAAGTTGCCCATAAAAAGTGCTTTCATTTTGCCTGGTTTTTTTTTTTGAGAATTTCTTAAATATTTTCAAGCCTAAGCCAGTTGGTGATGGTTACGCGGTGTTCAATACCATGAAACCAGATGTAAAGATTCCATGTCTTGATGTTGCTAATGATTTCGGTCAATTTTTCTGCGCCGTTCTCAAGTCGCCAGAAAAGTATGAGAAAGTACCGCTTTATGCTGCTTCGGGGGTCTACAGTTTTGAAGACTTCATGAAAGATATTCATGATTCAACAGGAAGGAGGGTTGATTACATGTATATAGATGCAGATAAGTTTAAGACTTTCTTGCCTTCTAGTATTGCTATAGACATAACGGAAATGTTTGAATTTTATAATGATTTTCGTTTTGGCCCTGAAACTGATCATAATGTTTCTGTAGCTCACCTGTCAATTGACTTCAAGCCGGCCACAGCTAAGGAATTTTTCAAGAATAACGCTTCCAAGATGTTTGACTGAAGAACTTGATACCTCCAAGGTAAACGTCTGAATAGACAAAAACATAAATTATATATCTAAGTTTGTAGTGAATTAGTTTGGCCCTGCTGACCCCCACAGGTACGCAATAACACCATTCAGATTATCTCACCGCAAAACACGTGCGAACTGTCTCTGATTTCTTGCAATACAGTGATAATAAATATGTCTTATAGCTTTCTCTTAGTCAGCTAATATTTGAGGCGAACAAAGCATTGTCTGCTTAATATCTCCGATCGTGCGTCCTCGAATGAATTAAAAGTCGTATTCTTTATTTAGCTGTGATCTTTTTATTGCTTCCCTTTGATACCAGAAATACTGCGGCTTCATAATTTTCGTATTTCTTCTATACATTATTCCAATTTTTTAGTATGGCACTTGTATAGATAATTCCATTAAATTGGGAACTTAATTCATTAAAATCGCGGAAAGAGTGAAAATATTTGATTACTCGCAAATATTTTGGGTGATCTCCATATTTTTCTTGGTTCACTAGAAAATGAAGTCAATAATAGGTCCGAGCATATCGCTGCTAAACTCGAGTTGCGCATTCCTTTCGGTGATTTCTTTTTTAGTGGTGCTACCAGTATTTGGTTTGTTAGGCTAATAACATGCCCCAGAAAGAGCATATACTTTTTGATAATGGTGCAGGTAATCTAGGCCACACCTAACTCCCTACTTGAAAAATATTGACAATAACCAAAGTTTCGCAGACAAGTTCATAACATTGTAAAATCTGTATTTCGTATGCGTGATTCTGAGAAATTACCAGATTATTATTATCCCACAAACTGTTGAGATGAGAGAATATGCTTAGTAGCAGAATTCATCGGCAGCAAAATAAACTGCTCGCATTGGAAAATAAAATCAATGCGTACCTTGAGTAGTAAAAGCTCGTCTTCATTAATAGATAATTCAGCAATTGCATATTACATCATGTAGAGAATTGGTAGAATAAGTATTTGGAGAGAAACTATCTTCAAGCATATAGAAAAGCAATTGACAGAGTGCTGAATAGAATTTTGTATATATCTAACAGCTATAGAATTTGACGCCTCAGTGCGTCCCAGAGTTGATCTATCCCATCAAGACCTTTTCTCGTTTGAGCCTGTCCTTCATAAAATACCAGAATTGCTCAATAGTATATAGAAGGTCCCCACTCACCGATATCTGAAAGAGGTGTTTATCCCCGTTTTAATCGGTAATGGTTACCGAAAGCGGTTGCTATTCGGGATCTAATTCCGATAGATGAAAAGGAAGCAGATCTACAACGTTTCTCTTTTTCTCAGTAGACAAATCACCTAATGGACCTAAACTTCTTTACAGAGGATAATGATGGAGGTGTGCATTCTCTCCAAGGCTTCTTGAAGACTGAACTTGCAAATTTGAAGGTCGAGACGATCGCGATTCTTGCAATAGCTCTCGCCGTTACCGGCAAGCTTTTGGCAAACCGAAAAAAACCCAAAGTTCTTAAACAATCAAGGAAAAAGGGATTTTATAAGGCACTGGATGAATATAAACCACCGGTAATCAATTCAATCGGTTCTGATTTTGTATGGAATAAAAACCCTCCGTTAAAATCATATCCCTTCAAAGATGCTGAGTACAAGCTCACTATGGGAGTCAAAAGGCTCGATCCTGAACACTGGCTATTGATTGAACCAGGATACTTAAAGGTTCTTGATGAAAAGAAAAAGATTGTCACAAATACACATTCTGCTTATGAATATGATACTAGTGAAAAAACGGTTTTTCAAACTCCACAATCTGAGCCAGCGATAAGAGAATTCTACGATATAGTCGTGAAACATATGTGTGATAGGTATCCTATGTATTTCAAGATTAAGGATGATCAATTGCACAATTTGATCACAGACGAATATGTTCCTGCTAGATCAAATGACAATATGCCAGCGAGAGATCTCATGATATATTTGACTAGGATTATCGAAGAAGACTTCATTTTTATGATGAAAGATCCAGATCACCGAGAAGAGGAGGACGAATATCACTTCAAAGGAGGCGTGTTTGCATTTGCTGCAGGTTTTGACCCAGAAGATAAATTCAATCAGCCAATGACCTCGATTCATAAGCCAATTCCAGGATACGAAGAAAAGCTAAAAGCGTCCATGAATAGATTTTTCAATAGACTTTCGGCGGGACAATTTATCACCAGAAACAACTTCTCATTACAAACACATGACTTGTACTTTGTCATGGATGATAACAAAGGCTACCATAAAACAGAGATCGTTAAGAAGAAGGAGGAAGAATTGGATTTTGAAACACAGGTGCATTACAGAAGCGAAAGACAAGTGCTTACACGCCTCCCCATATCAGGTGCTGTTGTTTTCACCATAAGGACGTACTTGATTCCCTTAGCAGAATTCAGAAAAGAGGGTAAAGAGGTATGTGAGCGTTTAATTGGAAGTTTAACAAAAATGCCTGAAGACATCAGTACTTACAAAAATGTTGTAGAGTGGGGCGACGCAGTGGTAAGCTACTTGGAGAAATACAATCAATCGACGTAGATGGTACTGAAAGAATAGATTTGTATGTATTCATAAGTTTATCATAACTTGATCGAATCTTTTCTGAATCTTCCCAGATATCCGAGTTTTTCTTTGCCCAGTTCACGAGAAACCTAATATAGTACAACAATATATAATAAATAATATTTAATAGGTTTGGTTTCTCTGAAAATGTTACAAAAAATTTTGCTTAATTCTGTAATATGAAATATCAGCAAGCATTATACTTTGGTATTTTTTTAATCCGTTGGTTTTCGGCTTTAATGATATCATCCTTAGTTCCTTATTGGGTGTTTGGGTGTTTGGGTGTTTGGGTGTTTGGGTGTTTGGGTGTTTGGGTGTTTGGGTGTTTGGGTGTTTGGGTGTTTTGGGTGTTTGGGTGTTTGGGTGTTTGGGTGTTTGGGTGTTTGGGTGTTTGGGTGTTTGGGTGTTTGGGTGTTTGGGTGTTTGGGTGTTTGGGTGTTTGGGTGTTTGGGTGTTTGGGTGTTTGGGTGTTTGGGTGTTTGTGTATTTGTGTATATATTGCGGCTCTGTCACTTTAGAGGTCTGCTCGTGAGAATAACAAAGAGAAGTTGTCATTCTTCTTTCGCGCATGCTCATCAGTTTGTTATTCTTTTTTCGCGGTAGTGTGTATATCGCTTTTATATAGGCCAGGTAGCACAGTTCGCGCGAATGACTTTCCTTGAAGTCGTGTTCGTTTTCTAGTGTGAAGTATACTTAAGGTAAGCTTAAATGTTCGTGCGAATAGTTCAAATTTCTATGGTCAGAGTAAATTTGAACGCTTTTTCTCAAAGACAAATCATGCAGGACACTTATATCATGAGTTGTCTAAGGTATGCTCCGGCGTATGTATGCGTTTTCCATGCCCATGATCATGTGCGTACATTGAATTGGAGATCTCTTTATCTGTAAGAGTTTCATCCATAGTTCGTTTTTTGAGGCGTCTAAGACTGGTTATAGTCTCTGGAGGGTCATTATTTATGAGCTCCTTGTTCGTCTTGTTAAACCTGTCTTGAAGATTATGTACCCTTGATTTCGAGTATACGATTCTCTTTTGAGAAAGATACTTCGAAACTGCCGAATTAAGTTTGCTCCTTAGTCGACGGGCTTGTTCAGTTTCCCAGATAGGGTGATATTTGACGTGGAGGCGGAACGTTTTCGCCTGTTCTTTGCGTCTGGTATTTTCATGCCTATGTTTCGTCTGGGTGAGTCGAACGCCTTGCAGAATCCAGCTGTGGCATACTTGAGGTGGGTAGCCGCGCTTGCGGAGGTTGATGCGAAGGATCCTCAAGTGTTTTTCCTTGGCCTTCTTTTCTTTGCATCTGTGTAGCACTCGTCTTGTTTCTCCTATGACAAGACCTCTCTTGGTGCTTAGGGGGTGGAAACTGCTCCATGGGACATACTCGTACATATTAGTGGGTTTATGGTACATCTCATAGTTGATAGTATTTTGAGGTGTGATCCAAATTTCTAGGTCCAAGTAGTGCTGACGGTGCCTTGGCCTTTCCCAGTTAATTTGTAGCAGCGGGCGATCCAAACGTGATTCTATGAATTCCGTCACGTGATGCAGCTTGTGTCTCGGTACCAAGAGACAGATGTCATCCAAGTATCGGAAGTACAAGCATTGCCATCGTGCTAAGAGTATATTGATGAACTTTCGTTCTTTGTCTGCGAGATATAGGTTGGCATATTCTGGTGCCATGTTCGTACCCATCGCGGTGCCCTTCTTTTGTCTGTAGATTTCTTTGTCTCTTATACTGAAATAGTTATTTTCCATGACAAATCGTGTGAGTTCCAGATATATTTGGCCATAATCTACTATCCTTTCATGGCCTAGTCGCCGTTTATAAGTCGGCGCTGGAAACATATTCTTCACACTGGCACATCCCTCCTCCGTAGGGATATTGGTGTATAGACTAGTTATATCACCTGTAATGATCCGATAACTGTGTGTCTTGCGTCGGTCATTTGGCGGCAACTTGATCTTACTGAGTTTCTCGACCAAGTCGTCCGTGTCCTTAAGTATCCATCGGAATTCTCTTACCTTCTCTCTAAGGTGTATTGAGAGTAATTTGGATAGATTAGTTGTACCCCAGTTGTATGTGGGGATGATCGGTCTTGTCGTCGGGACTTCCTTGTGCATCTTTGGGATGAGGTGGAACGCAGGGAAGTCCTGGAAGTTTTTCAATTCCGTATTGTATACGAACTTTATTTCTTGCTCCGTGAAGTCCAGAAACGGGTGTCCTATGTATGTGGAGATAAGCTTTAGGTACTTTTGGTGAATTCTTTTCCCAAGTGTCTGTCCTACTTTCTTGATCCCTACAAATTGGTACGTCTCGTGATCTGACATGTGTTTTCGGAGTTGTTGTACATACCATTCTAGTCCAATGGTGGTAAGACCTAGGTTTTTGTCGGCGCCTTTGATAATCATCCGTTGGTCCTTTTGTACTTCCTGGACCTTGCGGAGATCGTCGTGTCGGAGATTTTGGATCCTCTCTGGTCTTTCTTCTCCGTTCACGGCCTCGGTAGTCGTTTCTCTAAACGCTTCTTGGATGTCCTGTTTGAGGTTCGCGAGTCGTGGCTCGTCTTTCGGTGTCCATCTTTTTGTCCGTTCCTTTTTAATATGGAATCGCGGATCGAAGGCTTTCGTGCCATCTTCTCTGTCCTTGAAAAATTCAAACAATTTAATGTCTCGCCAAAAGTCCTCCTGGGTCATCTGTATGTTTTCGCAAAGCGCTTCTTTATTCCTGCGTGGCACTGGGATGAACGAACCTCCGTGTTTGAGAATTCGCTGAATGTCCTTTGTCGCATTCGCAGGAAGTCCTACCGAGTGGGTTTCCCCGGCGCCGTCTACTTTCTTTGTGGTGTATTGGGTTTGGTTTTGGTCCTGCTCCTGCTCCTGTTTCTGTTCCTGGAGCCACTTCTGGTTTTGGACCTGGATCTCTTGTCGTCTCTTTTCCCTTTTCCACTGTTGGCCCCTCTTCCTTCGTATCGTCCTTGTGGGTTTCGTGGGTTTTGTGCGATACGGGAGGGGCTTGAAGAGTTTTTTTGAAAGGCTTTAAACTCTTTCTCCATCTTTTCCATTTTCTTCTCAATTTTCGTAATTGGTGTGTCTGCCGTGACATCTACATATTCCATATCTACGTCCTGTTTTGCTTGTTCTTTCTCCCACTGTTTCTCAAGCTTCTCAAGGTCCTTCTGTCTGTATTCCCTGTACTTGATAATACAGTCCAACACTGCGACCTCGAGCTTTTTCAACGTTTCCTTTTTGATCCGTTTCCCCGTTTCGCTCACCTCTAACCATCCTCCGTGGTCTGTCAATTCCGGTGAACCGCCACTGACGTGTTTAAGATCTTCCCAGAATATGTTGAGATCCTTTTCAATGTAGATGTTCACGTTGTTCTGGGCAGCCAACATGGCCTGCTTGCACTCGACTTGCTCTCTGCAGTTCTCCGTGAGTTGTGAGATCTCCTCCATGAGTCTCTGTTCTCCAATCGCTTGTGCATTCGGGCCTTTCACTCTAAGCGCCTTGGGTACCGCTTTCTTTTCTCTCCACCAGTTGAGGCGGTCCAACTTGAGGTCCCGTTGGTATTTCTGTGTGGCTACCTTGGTGAATCGTTCAACCTCCTGCTCAGCAAATTGCTCCCATCTTTTAATTACTAAGTGACTCATTCTGATTATAGTCCGCTATACTGAGGGTCTCTCCCCGAATAACCTACAGAACTTCCGTCTGGGTGTTTGTGTATTTGTGTATATATTGCGGCTCTGTCACTTTAGAGGTCTGCTCGTGAGAATAACAAAGAGAGTCTTTTCCTATCGACTCTTTCGCTTGGCGCTGGGTGGAGTATCTATGTTTATCTCACGACAGTGAAAAATTTGAAGATTCGCGAGAGCCTGCTTACCGACCTAAGTGGACTGCATAATGGCTCAATGCGACAGACAGACAGAGAGAGAGAGAGAGAGAGAGAGAGAGAGAGAGAGAGAGAGAGAGAGAGAGAGAGAGAGATTCTGATGGCTCTAACTAATTCTGATGGCTCTAACTACTGATGTTCGAGTACGGCATATAACACATTTCAGTGTTAGAGAGAGAGAGATTCTGATGGTTCTTACTACTGATGCTCGAGTACGGCATATAACACATTTTCAGTGTTAGTGTGAGATTTGGCTATGTCTTGTTATTCTATCAATATAACTACGCAAATTTGAGAAATATGTAATTTTCAGGCACTATTTTATAGCGTTTTGATGATTGTATTTATTTTCATACCTTCCAACAGTAGATAACTTAAAAACTGTAGAAGCCTGTCTCAAGTATCATATAGTTCTGAAATCTTTTGATGTTCGACGAAAGGGAAACACATCATACATTGACTTTAAGAAGTGAAAGATCATCCCTCTACTTTGGGTGTTTGGGTGTTTGGGTGTTTGGGTGTTTGGGTGTTTGGGTGTTTGGGTGTTTGGGTGTTTGGGTGTTTTGGGTGTTTGGGTGTTTTGGGTGTTTGGGTGTTTGGGTGTTTGGGTGTTTTGGGTGTTTGGGTGTTTTGGTGTTTGGGTGTTTTGGGTGTTTGGGTGTTTGGGTGTTTGGGTGTTTGGGTGTTTGTGTATTTGTGTATATATTGCGGCTCTGTCACTTTAGAGGTCTGCTCGTGAGAATAACAAAGAGAAGTTGTCATTCTTCTTTCGCGCATGCTCATCAGTTTGTTATTCTTTTTTCGCGGTAGTGTGTATATCGCTTTTATATAGGCCAGGTAGCACAGTTCGCGCGAATGACTTTCCTTGAAGTCGTGTTCGTTTTCTAGTGTGAAGTATACTTAAGGTAAGCTTAAATGTTCGTGCGAATAGTTCAAATTTCTATGGTCAGAGTAAATTTGAACGCTTTTTCTCAAAGACAAATCATGCAGGACACTTATATCATGAGTTGTCTAAGGTATGCTCCGGCGTATGTATGCGTTTTCCATGCCCATGATCATGTGCGTACATTGAATTGGAGATCTCTTTATCTGTAAGAGTTTCATCCATAGTTCGTTTTTTGAGGCGTCTAAGACTGGTTATAGTCTCTGGAGGGTCATTATTTATGAGCTCCTTGTTCGTCTTGTTAAACCTGTCTTGAAGATTATGTACCCTTGATTTCGAGTATACGATTCTCTTTTGAGAAAGATACTTCGAAACTGCCGAATTAAGTTTGCTCCTTAGTCGACGGGCTTGTTCAGTTTCCCAGATAGGGTGATATTTGACGTGGAGGCGGAACGTTTTCGCCTGTTCTTTGCGTCTGGTATTTTCATGCCTATGTTTCGTCTGGGTGAGTCGAACGCCTTGCAGAATCCAGCTGTGGCATACTTGAGGTGGGTAGCCGCGCTTGCGGAGGTTGATGCGAAGGATCCTCAAGTGTTTTTCCTTGGCCTTCTTTTCTTTGCATCTGTGTAGCACTCGTCTTGTTTCTCCTATGACAAGACCTCTCTTGGTGCTTAGGGGGTGGAAACTGCTCCATGGGACATACTCGTACATATTAGTGGGTTTATGGTACATCTCATAGTTGATAGTATTTTGAGGTGTGATCCAAATTTCTAGGTCCAAGTAGTGCTGACGGTGCCTTGGCCTTTCCCAGTTAATTTGTAGCAGCGGGCGATCCAAACGTGATTCTATGAATTCCGTCACGTGATGCAGCTTGTGTCTCGGTACCAAGAGACAGATGTCATCCAAGTATCGGAAGTACAAGCATTGCCATCGTGCTAAGAGTATATTGATGAACTTTCGTTCTTTGTCTGCGAGATATAGGTTGGCATATTCTGGTGCCATGTTCGTACCCATCGCGGTGCCCTTCTTTTGTCTGTAGATTTCTTTGTCTCTTATACTGAAATAGTTATTTTCCATGACAAATCGTGTGAGTTCCAGATATATTTGGCCATAATCTACTATCCTTTCATGGCCTAGTCGCCGTTTATAAGTCGGCGCTGGAAACATATTCTTCACACTGGCACATCCCTCCTCCGTAGGGATATTGGTGTATAGACTAGTTATATCACCTGTAATGATCCGATAACTGTGTGTCTTGCGTCGGTCATTTGGCGGCAACTTGATCTTACTGAGTTTCTCGACCAAGTCGTCCGTGTCCTTAAGTATCCATCGGAATTCTCTTACCTTCTCTCTAAGGTGTATTGAGAGTAATTTGGATAGATTAGTTGTACCCCAGTTGTATGTGGGGATGATCGGTCTTGTCGTCGGGACTTCCTTGTGCATCTTTGGGATGAGGTGGAACGCAGGGAAGTCCTGGAAGTTTTTCAATTCCGTATTGTATACGAACTTTATTTCTTGCTCCGTGAAGTCCAGAAACGGGTGTCCTATGTATGTGGAGATAAGCTTTAGGTACTTTTGGTGAATTCTTTTCCCAAGTGTCTGTCCTACTTTCTTGATCCCTACAAATTGGTACGTCTCGTGATCTGACATGTGTTTTCGGAGTTGTTGTACATACCATTCTAGTCCAATGGTGGTAAGACCTAGGTTTTTGTCGGCGCCTTTGATAATCATCCGTTGGTCCTTTTGTACTTCCTGGACCTTGCGGAGATCGTCGTGTCGGAGATTTTGGATCCTCTCTGGTCTTTCTTCTCCGTTCACGGCCTCGGTAGTCGTTTCTCTAAACGCTTCTTGGATGTCCTGTTTGAGGTTCGCGAGTCGTGGCTCGTCTTTCGGTGTCCATCTTTTTGTCCGTTCCTTTTTTAATATGGAATCGCGGATCGAAGGCTTTCG
Source organism: Millerozyma farinosa (assembly GCA_002196765.1). Taxonomy (NCBI): domain Eukaryota; kingdom Fungi; phylum Ascomycota; class Pichiomycetes; order Serinales; family Debaryomycetaceae; genus Millerozyma; species Millerozyma farinosa. Next base: position 1,844 of record NBND01000002.1, on the reverse strand, counting down.
TGCCATCTTCTCTGTCCTTGAAAAATTCAAACAATTTAATGTCTCGCCAAAAGTCCTCCTGGGTCATCTGTATGTTTTCGCAAAGCGCTTCTTTATTCCTGCGTGGCACTGGATGAACGAACCTCCGTGTTTGAGAATTCGCTGAATGTCCTTTGTCGCATTCGCAGGAAGTCCTACCGAGTGGGTTTCCCCGGCGCCGTCTACTTTCTTTGTGGTGTATTGGGTTTGGTTTTGGTCCTGCTCCTGCTCCTGTTTCTGTTCCTGGAGCCACTTCTGGTTTTGGACCTGGATCTCTTGTCGTCTCTTTTCCCTTTTCCACTGTTGGCCCCTCTTCCTTCGTATCGTCCTTGTGGGTTTCGTGGGTTTTGTGCGATACGGGAGGGGCTTGAAGAGTTTTTTTTGAAAGGCTTTAAACTCTTTCTCCATCTTTTCCATTTTCTTCTCAATTTTCGTAATTGGTGTGTCTGCCGTGACATCTACATATTCCATATCTACGTCCTGTTTTGCTTGTTCTTTCTCCCACTGTTTCTCAAGCTTCTCAAGGTCCTTCTGTCTGTATTCCCTGTACTTGATAATACAGTCCAACACTGCGACCTCGAGCTTTTTCAACGTTTCCTTTTTGATCCGTTTCCCCGTTTCGCTCACCTCTAACCATCCTCCGTGGTCTGTCAATTCCGGTGAACCGCCACTGACGTGTTTAAGATCTTCCCAGAATATGTTGAGATCCTTTTCAATGTAGATGTTCACGTTGTTCTGGGCAGCCAACATGGCCTGCTTGCACTCGACTTGCTCTCTGCAGTTCTCCGTGAGTTGTGAGATCTCCTCCATGAGTCTCTGTTCTCCAATCGCTTGTGCATTCGGGCCTTTCACTCTAAGCGCCTTGGGTACCGCTTTCTTTTCTCTCCACCAGTTGAGGCGGTCCAACTTGAGGTCCCGTTGGTATTTCTGTGTGGCTACCTTGGTGAATCGTTCAACCTCCTGCTCAGCAAATTGCTCCCATCTTTTAATTACTAAGTGACTCATTCTGATTATAGTCCGCTATACTGAGGGTCTCTCCCGAATAACCTACAGAACTTCCGTCTGGGTGTTTGTGTATTTGTGTATATATTGCGGCTCTGTCACTTTAGAGGTCTGCTCGTGAGAATAACAAAGAGAGTCTTTTCCTATCGACTCTTTCGCTTGGCGCTGGGTGGAGTATCTATGTTTATCTCACGACAGTGAAAAATTTGAAGATTCGCGAGAGCCTGCTTACCGACCTAAGTGGACTGCATAATGGCTCAATGCGACAGACAGACAGAGAGAGAGAGAGAGAGAGAGAGAGAGAGAGAGAGAGAGAGAGAGAGAGAGAGAGAAGATTCTGATGGCTCTAACTAATTCTGATGGCTCTAACTACTGATGTTCGAGTACGGCATATAACACATTTCAGTGTTAGAGAGAGAGAGATTCTGATGGTTCTTACTACTGATGCTCGAGTACGGCATATAAACACATTTTCAGTGTTAGTTGTGAGATTTGGCTATGTCTTGTTATTCTATCAATATAACTACGCAAATTTGAGAAATATGTAATTTTCAGGCACTATTTTATAGCGTTTTGATGATTGTATTTATTTTCATACCTTCCAACAGTAGATAACTTAAAAACTGTAGAAGCCTGTCTCAAGTATCATATAGTTCTGAAATCTTTTGATGTTCGACGAAAGGGAAACACATCATACATTGACTTTAAGAAGTGAAAGATCATCCCTCTACTTTGGTGTTTGGGTGTTTGGGTGTTTGGGTGTTTGGGTGTTTGGGTGTTTGGGTGTTTGGGTGTTTGGGTGTTTGGGTTTGGTGTTTGGGTGT